>OX345716.1:46212-2446212 GCA_947044815.1 Apomyelois bistriatella | reverse complement strand
ATGGAGGTGAGGAACGAACTGTCAAATATAAGCTAGGTCAAAAGGTACCTTAAGGAAGCCTCGAACGTTTCATTTAACGAAAAGTAGGTGCATTTATTGAGGACCAGATTTAAAAGAACTTGTACCCACTGTAATAAGTTCTTTGTGTATTAAGTATTTTGTTGTTTTATAATAAATCTATGCCAGTAAGCTAAAATTGAAAATGAAACTATTGTCAAAAAGTCTTTTAACGTTAAAAAGTTAAGCTGTTTACCAACATACAGAAATGAAACGGGACGTCATTCCTTGACTCATCCTTACTGGAGTTTCCTCAAGGAAACAATCAAGAATACCATTTTCAAAGAAAGTTGGAGGACTTCCTTGAGGCGTACTCGATTGAGGTTGAGTGGAGGCGACCTATGAAGAAACGTTTGAGAATATGGGTGTAAAGGTCGACTTTTATAAAATGGAATATTTAAATAACCCCGGGGTTTAAATTTTTTTGTGGTGGTAAACATGTTACTATTGAAGTATTCTTACTAATGAGATTTATTTTAAGTTCTCTATATTTAAGTTTTTTATTCGTACAAATTCCGCCTTTATTCTTCAAGAAAGGCCTTAAAGAACTAGTTTCCAGGCCCGTAAAAGGTATTAAAAAAAGTTGTTATTGTCACCGGGAACGTCATTTGATTAAAAATAATCATTCATAGATTTTTGGAAAAACGAGAAACAAAATATAATACGACATCAAAAAATATCGAAGCAGAAAGCCGGGTTTTATTGCGAAACAAATACTAATTTAATTACAACCTACAGTCCATGTTATTAAATTATAATTCTAACTTCGACAAAAATATTTCTTAAAATTTATTTATTAAATTCAAACAAGTGTTGTGTTTATCTCGTTTACAAGTGTCGCGATAAAATATATCACGGTGGATCCTAACATTAATGGTATGTTTTGATTTACAATACAATTTATTATGTATGTATTCCCGGCTGTTCATTCATTCATAATTTCTATATAAATATTGCTTTAATCACGTTACCGGGGTGGTATACGAAAGGGTGCGCAAAAGTTTGTACAGGTAGCCGGTTGCCTCGGAGCCCAGGGTCCGCCGCTTTCCTACTTTTTCTTCTCCATTTCGCCCAATTTATTATATCTATTAATAGTTCTATTTTTAAACCATTATAAATGCGTCTGTCTATTACGTTTTCAAGGCAGGACCAGAAATAAGCTGCGTTAAGAAAGCAGACGCAGACGCTAGCGACTGCGTTAGGATTTTGTATGGAATTTCTTAGTTGCCTTACTATCCACCAGAGGCGCTGTACAGGTTTGCCATACTTAATCGCTGACGCAGTCGCTAGCGTCTTCGTTAAGAAAAACTCATACTAGGACACATCATACAGAAAAAATTCTCGGGTGATTTCACAGCGAGGGAAGCGAGCGAGTGTTCAACTTTCGCACCCTTTGCGACACTGACCGTGAGCCGTATGCCTGTTTGCCTTCTTAGTAGTATAAAAAAAAATAAGCAAGTATTTATTAACCTATTTTAAATTACAGTACATCATATAATAATACAAATATTAAAATGGGAGGCTTTTGCGCAGCAGTGGGACCTAAATGGCTAGTAAAACTAAATAAGTAGTCCATTAGATAATGTTGTAAAAATCTCAAGTCCAGGAGTCTGAAAATTCTGACTCGACTGTAAACTACAAGACTCGACTCATATATAGAGACTCCACTGCTCGATTTCTTACTTGTACTCAAGCTCCCGTAATAGACTCGAGTTTGGTATATGTGCTCGAGTCTGGTAAGTAGCTGTTAAAGGATGGTGGGAAATGTATGTTAGGTTAGTACAGCAGGATTTAGGACGCAATCCGATGCCACATTCTAGTAACACTTGAGTACTCAGAGAAAGACTTTCGCATTCATAATATTGGATGTTGATTGCAGTGGAAATATGCCCGCCGGAGCAGTGGCGCGGCGGCGTGGCGCGGTCCCCCTCTCACGAGTCTGTCACCACAGACCTGTCCCTGTTCAGCGTGTCTTCAGCTGCATCTGATGCCAGGGTCCTGAGACTACTGGCCAGCAGGGTAAATTTTCGAAGAATATCTTAGCATGTCGATTATTATGTAATTAATACACTAGCAGCTTATAGCTGATGTGTGTATATCACTGCACTTGTGGATTTAAACCCCCATATTAAGAAACGTTTTTTTAAACCTATTTTAGCTAAAATGTGTTATGTCTCGTTCTTTCATGTGAAGTGTCGGGTAAGAGAGAAAGAGCCAAAACATATTTTTGTTAAAATGGGCTTATCAAACGTTTCTTAATACGGGGGAAAGTCTTTAAGTGAACATTAAGTCTGTTTTTAAAACTGTTCACACTGGGAGATGACTCTTTGTTTTTTCTTCTGTTGATTTTGATTCTAGCAGATTTTCTATCTGAGGACCTTGTCCTCTGCCACTACAAAGACAGTGGGTTTGGTATAGACTGAGGATAGGCACCATCAGACAGACCAACAGGGTAAGTGGCTAAGAACCTTTGTCTCAGGAGTCTCAGACCATGCAATCCATCTGGCTAAAACGTAAACTTCGAACTGAACATAAACTTTTTTGTCAAATTCCACGCGGACAAAGTCGCGGGCACAGCTAGTAACCAATACGTATACTACACTATCATTAGTATTATCCTGTAATAAAAGTATAAATAAATCCTACTAATTTCAAAACATGAAAGTATGTAAGAATGTATGGATGTTTGTTACTCTTTCACAGGAAATTGGCTGAATTGATTTGGCTGAAATTTGAAATGGAGATTGCTTAGAGCCTGGAACAACACATAGGAAATATTTTATCCCGGAATTCCCACGGTAGCAGTGGCCCGGGCAGCAGCTGGTAAATAAATAAAAATTAATTTGTGAGTTCCTAAATTTCTTACTTATTTTTCAATTTCAGGCCGGCCAAGGTCCGTCCGAATCATCATTGAGGGTCGCAAGCCCCAATCCAGACAGCAAATCACTCAAGTAAGTCACTTCCACTATAATCACTATCACTCATAGTATAAAACAAAGTCGCTTTCTCTGTCCCTATATCCCTATGTATGCTTAAATCTTTAAAACTTTAGGCAACGGATTTTAATGTGGTTTTCTTTAACAGATAGAGTGGTTCAAGAGGAAGTTTTTTATGCCCATGCGAAGCCGGGGCGGGTCGCTAGTAATATTTACGCGATTCCCGTAGGTTTGGTCAAAAAGTCTGATAGTTAATGACGCTTTATAAAGTAGATGGCGCTGCTGTGTATTCACTTAGCCATCTGAGTCATCTGACACTCACTAGACTACTGACTTGACTAAAGTAGGACTGAAGAAGATTAATAAATTCAAGTGAGGCCATAAAGGACTAATTTCCATGGCCGTAAAAAGTATTAAAAAAAAACATATATTGTCTCAAAAACTTTGTTATAAGACGTCTGTTTTATTCACACACTAAATTCACTCTCACATTCACTCTTCCATGCTGGTCTGGCAGAAAAAGAAAAACATGTGCCAGCTGCTTCTCTTCCCGCGCAAGCCGTAAAAGTCGTTTGAGGGAATCGCCGAATGGGGAAATCATGACATAGGCGATGCGGCTAGCAACCCATCACTATTGATTTCCTGTTTCAACTAACATTATGCTAAACGTGGTCTATAAGGTCTTATGGCCATAGGCTCTGTCTACCCCGTATGGGATAAAGACGTGAATATATGTATGCATGAACTAAATTCACTGTCCTGATGGTAAACGGTTACCGTATCCCATGTTATTCGTGTAACATTTGAAGCAGACGTCCGTCGTCGGCGCTCCGCCTGCAGCCCACTGACACCTGTAGAGAGGTGCTAGCGGGCTGCGCTGCGCTATGTGCCCAGCTCGGGCTTCGGCGGTGCTTCAGCGAACACGACGTGACTGCGCCGCAACCAGCCACTATGAGGAGGTAACTTTTGATAACTAATAGAAACTTTTTTGATAGCTTTGTTTTTTATATAAGGTAGACACAAATCAACTGCAAATATTTTAAGGGCAGATACAGACCACTATACTGAACAACTTTTCCAAATAAACTTATATCGAAATACGAAATTTTATTTTTCACTCTCCATACTAAACTAGATCAGCTGATTCTCAATTTGTATAGGAGGTCAAAAAAATTTTTTCGTATTTCAACATAAGTTTATTTGGGAAAGTTGTTCAATTTAGTGGTCTGAATCTGCCCTTAAAATATTTGCAGTTGATTTAAATTCACCTTATATATTTTTTTTTATATTTGACTTTGCCAGTTGTTAAAATTAAAGAAATTATAAGAATACTTGATTTGAGATTGCTGATTTTTACTAAAATACTTAAAAATCATTAATAACATTAATTTTCATCAAAACATAATAAAATTCAGTCCATTTAACTCTCATTCACAACATTTTTAGCATAGCTATACAAATAATTAGAATTGGAGTGTCAACCGGTGATTTTGGAAATCCTTGGGGGAGGCCTACATCCAGCAGTGGACAGCCTGCGGCTGAAATGATGATAATGATGTCTGATATTGCTTAAAATGGCCACTTTTAACAGTTTTGCAATTTGTAACTATATGGAACTATAATATAATAATTTAATATGTTACAAATTAACTTCAGATTCAGAACCTGATGGTGGAGCAAGTTACAAATTGCAAAACTGCTAAAACTGACCGTTTTAAGCAATATTGCAATTTGTAACTATAGGGAACTATAATTTAATATGCTTAAAATTAACTTCAGATCCAGATCCTTAATTACAGAAGACGGATTTTTGTTAACTTTCAGTGAATAATAATTTTAGTGTAGTAACGCTAGTGTTTATCAAGGTATCACCTTAAAGAGAGACAGTATAACATGATATTGTCCGTTTCCAGCGCCACTTCGGAAGTGGGGCTGAGCGCGGCGCTCGAAGCCCTGACCCTGTGCGCAGCCTCCAGGTCTTGCAGTACTTGGGTAGCTGGTAAATACTAGTTTTATCACCCCTTTTTACCCGACTATTAGATTAAATTATTAATTAAAACCTTTATTGTTACAGAAGTAAATATATGTACTTACACAATAGGCTAGTTGACTTGTATTTTGTTTTTTGTTTAAAATAATTATTATTCAATTTGTTTAGATTGAAACAATATAAATATATATATAATCACGTCTTTATCCCATACGGGGTAGACAGAGCCTAGAGCCAAAAGACCTTAGGCAGTAACTCCTAACTTACCTTACCAAATTGAAACAATTTTTTCCATAAGGCAGAAAAACTTAATTTTAAAAGTTTACTTTTGAAATGCAGAGTTTTGTGACGTAATTATTGTGTAAGGTGCTATTATTTATGAAACCTCGCTAAAAACCACAGAGTCGCATGAAAATCAGGCGATTCCACAGTCTTGTCGAATGAAAATCATTCGAATTACCGATTTTGAACGAATGATAGAAGTCAAAAATAGGTCTGAAATGATAGTTTATCACAATGCTTGCGTCAACAACGCAAAGTTCTGAATTTTAAATTTTGAAATTGTAATTATACTGCCATCTTGCATTTTTCTTAACGAAGATTTTGATTTCGTGTTTCAAATACTGTAAGAAATAAATATTTGTTACATCAAAATTGATATGAGTCAAGTAGCCTATTGGCGGACTTATAACTTACTAGCTGTTCCCCGCGGCTTGGCTCCGCGTGGGACTCTGTTATATCGCGCCCAAAAGTAGCCTATGTTTGACCTCAGGTCATTAACTACATCCCTACCAAATTTCATCACAATCGGTCCAGCAGTTTAGCCGTGAAGTGGTGACAGACAAACAGACAGAGAGACAGACTTTCGCATTTATAATAATATACTAGCTGTTCCCCGCGGCTTCGCCCCGCGTGGGACTCTGTTATATCGCGCCCAAAAGTAGCCTATGTTTGACCTCAGGTCATTAACTACATCCCTACCAAATTTCATCACAATCGGTCCAGCAGTTTAGCCGTGAAGAGGTGACAGACAGACAGACTTTCGCATTTATAATATTAGTATGGATAAACACACAAATACAGTTCTCCATATCTACATACAAAACTACTGTCATCTGACTGTAATGCTGACACAGATTACACACACTAATACATTGCATATGCCTGTGTGGCTACTCTCTTCCGGTTCCGGTACTGAGGCCGTTTTGCCTCAGACCCCCAAACTCGTGTTGTTCCAAAAGCAATCTTATCATAAGGTGAATATGTTATAATTTCTAGTGGGAGGGTCTCAGCTGCCGTCGCCGCAGCGTTCGCAGCCAATACAACCGACGCACAGGCCTCTACCCACTGACAACAAAAAGGTATGCTTCATCGTCATGCCGTGTAGGTCTCATGGTCAACCGACCACGCACAACCTGTTCCCCGTGTTGCGTGTCTCCTTATGCTTCTTTGGTTTAACACATTTATAGCGCTGAGCTATAGAATAAGGTTTTTGGCAGATCAACAAGGTTTTTGGCAGATCAACATCGTGTAGGTGTTCCGGTCAATCGACCATGTACACCCTGGTGTAGAGTTCTTCGAAACCGCCCCTCGGCCTCTGACGTTGGATTTTTTAACGGCTACCAGATGGCAGGACCAATGGCTTGACGTGCCTTCCGAAGCACGGAATCAAATTTATTTTCAGACAATCAGGTGATTCAAGACTGCAATGTCCTAACCAAACTGCAAATCTATTGTACCTATATACCTACATTTTATGCGATAAATGATTGATTGATTGAAATAACTGAACAAAGTTTGTTTTCTGTGTGGATTGAAACCACGATCCCCGGGTCTACAGGCAAACGTCTTAACCGCTGGACCTGGTGTTTTGGCAAATAAATTATGCGACTATCAGATTCTTTGGCCAACTGGAATCGCGTACTTTTCGCTATAAAAAGTACCCTTTGTGTTTATTTTAAGTATATCTTATGATTTGTCATGGATATAGACATAAATAATATATATTTTTTAATTAATTTAACTAACAAAACCCTCACATTTTTCTTTGACTGAATCAAATCAAACAAAAATAAATGACTTTGGTCTCTAAGAAGATCAAAGCGTAATATTACAGGAAATGATGAGCGCCATCTATTGTGCGTCTCAGTAGATTTTATTGTGGCGCTAGTGTTGCCACAATAATACAATATACGATGTGTTTCAGGTTCGTCAGAACTATATTAGAAGGAGATTGCTGACGACGTTCCGGGCTCTAGAGAGGATGTCGCAGTCAGACTTCAATTTGGACAGGCTCGAGGTGACGTATCGTATATAATATACTATACTTACTATTATTATAAACTAGCTGTTTCCCGCGGCTTCGCCCCGCGTGGCACTCGGTTATATGACGCCCAAAAGTAGCCTATGTTTGACCTCAGGTCGTTAACTACATCCCTACCAAATTTCATCACAATCGGTCCAGCAGTTTAGCCGTGAAGTGGTGACAGACAGACAGACTTTCACCTCTTCACGGCTAAACCGCTGGACTGATTGTTATGAAATTTGGTAGGGATGTAGTTAACGGCCTGAGGTCAAACATAGGCTACTTTTGGGCGCGATATAACCGAGTCCCACGCGGAGCGAAGCCGCGGGGAACAGCTAGTAATATATATAGTTTTGTGCTTTCTTCATCATCATTTTAGCCGCAGGCTTCCCACTGCTGGACATAGATTATCGTTTAAAAATATGTATGAACATTTCAAAAAGTTTCAAAAAGGAACACAGCGAATGCTGGCTTGTTGTTGACGCTATTTTAAAATTTGCTACGATGTTGTTACGTCTCGAGAGGATTTCAGAGAAAGTAAAGTACTATACAAGCCTCGGCCGAAATTGCAATTTACGTCCTCTTATTATAAAGCACTCGTCAAGGCCTCAGTTGCGCTTCGGCCTTGCAATATAACTCGGCCGTAAATGGCTTCATTTCTGGCCTCGACAGTAATGTACTTCCCTCCACCTCCCACGGCTCTACCAACCTCTCGGTGACACGAGCCGAATCTCGGGCGAGTGCGCTGTACTCGCATTTCGCATCTCTCTCCAGTCGCGCCTGCTTGATCTCCCTACAAGTTCTCTATAGTGTCGCCTATCTATGCAGTAATTTACTATTGATACTGGAGTTTTTGGAGGAAAAGTAAACTGTCGCTATGTCCGCGCTGTATTTAATTTCCAAAACTTAGGTTTTAATGAGTATTTGTGCTTAATATTAGTGGATTATTATTCACAAAGTGTTCGGGAACAAGCATGAGTGTTGGGAAGTGGTACAGTGTCGATTACGTAACTTTTACCTTTGTCACCAAAATCTCCAAGTTATAACTAAGTGAAATTTTTCCACCGCTTCACTTAGCCATCTGACTCTTGACTCATCACTTGATTAGACTAGACAACTGACTTGACTTTTGACTTGACTGGACTAAAGTAAGACTGAAGAAGATTAATAAAATGAAGAGAGGCCTTAAAGGACTAGTTTCCATGGCCGTAAAAAGTATTATAAAAAAAAACTATTGATACTATTTCATAAATATTAGATGTATTTTCGTGTTCAGGCGGCCGCTCACGCCGCTTCTCCCGCTACGTTGCTGCTGCCGCCGCACGCCAGGCTCGTCCACCCCGGTACGTATTACATCCTATTATTTACTAGCGACCCGCCCCGGCTTCGCATGGAAAAACCTTCCGCTTGAATCTATCTATCTATTAAAAAAAACCGCATCAAAATCCGTTGCGTAGTTTTAAAGATTTAAGCATACAAAGGGACAGAGAAAGGGACTTTGTTTTATACTATGTAGTGACTAGCTGTGCCCGCGACTTTGTCCGCGTAGAATTCCACAATAAGTATTGTTCAGTTCGCAGTTAACGAAAAAAATTGTGAAATTGAAGTAGCCTAAGTTACTCCTTATTACATCAGCTATATACCAATGAAAATCCCGTCAAAATCGGTCCAGTCGTCAAACAGACTGACAGATTGACAAAAATTTAAATAAAATGTGTCATGTAGGATAAACATCGAAGACCTAGGCCAATCAGAAAAGATCATCTTTCATCTTGACCTGACCGGGGATCGAACTCGGGACCTCCTGAGTAGCGGCCAGGCATATTAACCATTACGCCACGAAGGTCGCCTATCGTTAGCAGCTCATGGGGAATTATGAGCCATTTTGCGCTTTTTTTTAAACAGAAGCGGCACAATTAGCGCTGACCGCGGCTGATCTAGAGAGGGAGAGGGGTCGTCCGTTGTCTAAATACGAACGAAACATGATGATTTTCAACTGGCTTCACACGCTGGACGAGGCTGCACCGTTTTAGATGGATACGTGCGATTAGATAGCGGGGTTCGGTGAGATTTCGCACGTCACGCATAATGCCCGATACGCGCAATGTGCAATACGTAAAATGTCAACTTGGGGATGTTTTTTTTTTATTATTATTACTAGCTGTGTCCGTAGACGAGAGCTTGGTATTCAATAATACAAAGACATTAATGTTGTTCTGCGATAAAATGCAGCCAATTCTTTTTACAATCATACAGACAAAATTTTTAATATTTTGCTTCTGTATATCAAATACATAATTGAAAAAAATATTTTTATGTTTTTCTCATCTCAACAAACTAAACTGGAAATAAAAAGAAATGTTTGTTCAATTCAAAATGATTATTATTCAAATAGGAAACGTCGATTTTGTACTTAATTTTCCTTTTTTGACATTTTGCGTGTAAAACTTTATGTGCATTCGGAAATATTCGGAATTGTGAGACTGATATGTTGATGCTTTTGGCGGGAAATATAAAATGCTACCTATTTTAATGGTGCAAGTTGTTATGTAATTAAGGTTCTGGATCTGAAGTCGTCTGATTTGACTCAAATTTTGTGAATTGACGTTTTTGAAGAAAATGCTGCTGTGGAGTTTGTGGCGCCACTTCTTCTCCACTTGCGCTTTGGAAGTGGTGGTAAACTTAAAATAAGTAACAATTGACGTCAATAAGTGATAAGAATATCCTATATTGAAAATAAACAATTTGAATTTGAAGTTAATTTTATAAACTTATTAAATTGTAGTTCCCTATAGTTACAAACTGCATTATTGCTTAACCTTAATTACATAAGACGGATTTTTGAACTTGAACTTGTGTTTTCAGTGAATAATGATTTTTAAATGACGGTGGCGCTAGTGTTCACCGATGTATCATCTTAATGGTACAAGGGTCACCTTTAACGGACATGGTTGGTATACAGTGGGTGCGACCACGGCTCTACCATAACCATTTTGATACTAAAGCATTTCTAGACTTTTATCTGAATTATTTTCTTGTTTCGTCTTGTTTAGATCACATTTTTACGTAGTCGGGTTATAGGTTTTCAAACTTTTTTTTATTTATTGTTTTTAAATAAATTATAAATTGTCACGGATCTGAAGCCACAGACAAAAAGAAAAAAAAAACATTTTGTATTTCCCGTCCCTCGAGCATCAGTAATATCAGCATATGCTGCAATTCGAGGCTATTTTTTTTATTGTATATTTGAGGTTTATACAAAATGATGTATTTATAAGATACTAGCTGTTGCCCGCGGCTCCGCCCGCGTGGGAATCGGTTATATCGCGCCCAAAAGTATGTTTGACCTCAGGTTCTTAACTACATCCCTACCAAATTTCACTACAATCAGTCCAGCAGTTTAGCCGTGAAGAGGTGACAGACAGACAGACAGACTTTCGCATTTATAATATTAGTATGGATTGTTATGTAATGTTATGATTGATGTGGTAAATAATGTTTAGGAAATATAAATAATATGGTTCTTGTACGACGTACGTACGTTATGTACGTAGAAAGTAATTCTCGAAAATCACGTTAGATGTCAGCACTGAGGTGTCGGGTCCACGAAGCAAATACAAAGAGGAGCTGGCCTATTGCTCTTTCCCTTAGAAACACAGGGTCTCCTAGTTACGGGGGGTCGGGGTCGGAAATCTGCCATAATTTCCCCAAATAACATTTGGAGAGCCATCTATTAGTAAATAGACGTACTATAATAAACATAGGCTGCTATCATAAAGGTCGTTATCGATAAAAGTTCTGCCTCTCGTTACTAGATGTCAAGGCCAGGATCGTATTTAAGTATGTTATAAAAATAATTAAACGAATTTAAAACTTCTAAAAAAGGTTATCAGTTGAACCTGTACGTGTGCTATTAAAATAACTCAATTTCGAACCAACTTCTAAGAAAGAGGGTTTTTATCAATGACAATAAAACAGTGTTAAAAGTGTTTCTACTCGCCGCTAGATAGCGCATTACGAAATTTTGGCAGTCACTCCATGCCACAGTAACATCTATATATATATAAAAGAAAGTCGTGTTAGTTACTTCACTTATAACTCAAGAACGGCTAAACCGATTTAGCTGAAAATTGTCAGGGAGGTAGTTTAGAGCCAGGAGAAGGACATAGGATACTTTTTATCCCGGGAAAAAGATCCCGAGGGAAGTTCACGTGGGCGAAGCCGCGGGCAAAAGCTAGTAAAATTATAAAATGCAAATTATTAATTACTTACAGATGAAAAAATAATCGTTTAGCTTCAGTCAGTTTAGGTTTACATGTATAGCTTTTACACCCGATAACGCAACACTTCATTTTGTCAACCAATGTATTATTTATGATTTATTAAATAGTTGAGCAAAACACGTGTTAGAACGACGTCGAAAAGTTTTGTCGCTTCGCAGTCGCTAGGGGTACAGTATTTATTGATCTTTTCGCAATATATGTGAAATTTTATGTGTTTATGTCTGCTTGAAGAAAGTTATGATTTTTCTAGTGTAAAAAAAAAGATATAATATATTGCATTGGTAACTTTGAATCTCACTTAGTATTATTATTTTAATTATGTAGGGCAAAAATTTATATTTAAAAAATTATTATTTCGAATTCGTTTTTATGAATGTAAGGATCGTAGCCAATGGAAATCTCTAGTCTCTGCCTATCCCTACGGGAGACAGGCGTGATGATATGTTAGTTTGTAATTCTATTTTATCATTAACATTGATACACCCACAAAACAGAGAAATTATCCGAATAGAAACGCGGATTTAGTTCCAGGATCAGTGTGGCAGCGTATTCTCTCTTCTAATCTTTAATAAATACATGTAAACCACACCACACCTTTGATAGAAATGTATAACGTAGTTTACAACAATGCCACATAATATTATCGTCCAATAACAGTGGCAATAAATGACTCAATCAAATTCCCCGCCCATTTTTTCTGTGTGAAACGTTGGCTTGCAAGCCAAACTAGTGACACGTTTTTCGTGTGCTATGCCACTTTTTGTTAATATTTCTAAATTCTGTGGATATAAGTACCCCTTTTTGGTTTCATAGTCCTATTATCTTTTCTTTGTTGTTAACTACATCCGTACATACCGGTATAGTGTCTTTTATTGTATATATTTTAGGACATTCCATTTTATTAGATGTAAAAAAAAATGTTAATTGTATATTATCTGATAAGATTAATTTCGCACGCTGTTTGCATTACTTTGTATTAAGTATTTTTCTGATGAGTTGCTAATGACATAAATTATTAATGTTGATGGCGTTAGCGGCGTCGTTAGTCTACCTTTTCCTTACAAATAGTCTCTATTGCACCAGAACCGAAAAATATAACAGAAAATAACTTTACTCACACCCATATTTTCAAACATTTTCTCAAACTCCACTCATCCTCACTCGACCTCAATGGTATTCATAGTTGACACTAGCTTCCTCACCTTAAGGAAATTACTCAATGGAGGTGAGGAAAGAACTGTCAAAATATAAGGTTGGTCAAGAGGTACGTAGTATCTCTATTTAGTTTGTGGAGGTACCTTAAGGAAGCCTCGAACGTTTCGTTTAACGAAAAGTAGGTTCTTTTATTGAGGACCAGATTTAAAAGAACTAGTACCCACTGTAATAAGTTTTTTGTGTATTAAGTATTTTATTGTTTTATAATTAATCTATGCCAGTAAGCTAAAATTGAAAAAGAAACTTTGGCAAAAACTCTCTTTACGTCAAAAAGTAAGGCGGTTTACCAACATACAGAAATGAAAACGGAACGTCATTCCTTGACTCATCCTCACTGGAGTTTGCTCAAGGAAACAATTAAGGATACCGTTTTCAAGGAAAGTTGGAGGACTTCCTTTAGGCGTCCTCGAGTGAGTGGAGGAGACCTATGAGGCAACGTTTAAGAATATGGGTGTCATTCTCTATTATGGTCCGGTTGTTATCCGCAAGATGGCAGTTGGTAAACGAAGCCAGATGCCCTGACAGAATTTGGAGGTACCAAACAAACATTTTTAAAATAACACCGAATTGAGAACCAGTGTTTAAGTCAGTTAAAAATAAGTATTTTTGTAAACGTTTTTTAAAGCTGATCATTTTGAATCTCACATAAAGCGAGATAGTAGGTCTAAGAGAATTTAAAAGTTTAACGTTGCTGATTTCGGCGTGTAAAATCTGTAATAATGTTTTTTGTAAGTTATTTTCCAATGACACTCACGCTATAGACAAATAACGACATTTATTAGCAGGTCATTCATTTATTTTTAAACAACATCTACCTAACTCACCTTTTTTGGATTCTCGGCAGTCGGGTAAAGTCCCTATTGGTCTGTGAATTTATCTTGCCTGTTGTTCCTAACCTATTTTTTAATTCAAGTAATTCGCTGTTACTTATGAATATGGGTATATCTCGCATGTATTTATGTATATAAATGTTAAATAAATAATGGATTGAAGAATATGTTTGTTTTTATTTTAGTTTAGGCACACCTTATAGTAAGCTTAATGTCATGTTGCAAACAAAAACGCAGTCACTTTTACCTTTTACCATTCGGCCACTATCTGTACCCTCTAGTATGAGATTTTATAAATGCAGGCGCTAGCGACTGCATTGTTTTGTATGGAATTTCTTAGTTACCTTACTATCCGCTAGGGACGCTATACAGGTTTGTCTAGTAAGAAGTAACGGGCAACAGACGTATCATACAAATTCGCCGTCTGCTTCGTTTATAAAATTTCATACTAGGAGTACCGATGGGGAACAGACTTACAACAGGGGCTGCTGAAAAGCGGTCGAAATGGGAGAAAATAAAAAAAGGAACTCTTAAGCAATCCGAATACAACCAGAAACTCGCTAAGATGAGAGTAGAGGCACTTTTCTTATCGAAAACAACCGATTCTATAATTTCTGGTATACAACAGAAGGGAGGACCAAAAATAGGACCGAGAAATAAAAGGACATTCATTACAAATCAAATTATTTATTCAAATTTTACCTTGAAACAAAAAATAACGAATTGTTCTCGATAGTTCGATAGTAGAACTAATGAGAATTTATTTTTCTCATTAGTTCGATCGTCGAACTACTGAGACATGTTTTCTCATTTTTTCGGCCGTCGAATTTATTTTTAAACAAAACAGAATATTTAATTATAAAAAGAATCGCAAGCTCGCCTTACCCAAACTAAAGAGATCGAGCGTTCAACGTTGATTTTAAAATTGTACGTTTAATTTCACGATTAAAATAAATTTGACGGTTGAACAAATAAGAAAACGAGGCTCAGGGGGTCTAAAATCGCCACTTTGAGCAATTCATCGAATCGATTCATATTACGAATTCCTTAGCAATTCCCCTATTTTTTGTAAAATAGCCAACTAAACTTTGCAATTCCTCTTCAAAAAAATTGAAAGAAATAGGAATTTCTAAAGAATTGCTAAGGAATTCGTAAATATGAATTCGGTTCGATGAATTGCTAAAGTGTCGTTTTTAGACCCACAGTAGTTCGACGATCGATATAATGAAAATATACCAAAATATAAATAATTAAGAAAATGTTTTGGCTGTTACTTACAATATAGCTTAATGAATTTGGTAACACTATAACGAAATATAATTCACAGTGTGTACATGGTAGTAAGATATATGTGAATGACTTTTTCGAATAATTACAAATAGAAATTTTTTTCCAAAAAAAGACAGCATTGTAAGAGCTATATCTAACAGTGACGTGAACTAAGATTTCCCGCAGGTTAAGACAAACTGTCTTAACCAATATTTTCTTTGACTCAACTGAAGGAAATTTTTATATGGAAAGAATGTATATAATTTTTACTGACTATTCAGGGACATAGACAATGTCTAGCACCAAATTAAAATTAACAAAATATTTTCATCGGACCAACTAAAAAGTTTAATCAGTGTGAAAGAAAAAAAAGTTGATTCGTTTCAATAGGTCGGTTTAGTTGGCCCGAGTGGCAGGACAGGTCTAAACGTCTACAATCTATGCACGCCACTGATGTTATATAACATACCCAAACTTCCAGCATTACTGCGCGGCCCTGCCAGCACGCAAAGCCACGCTGGCGCAGCGCTTCCTGCCAGGGCCGTCATACGAAATAAACATATAGTAGACTGCTGTTACAATGCTAAATTATTTAATCATAACTTTTACCTATTTGCCTTACTAGTAAAAATGATAAAAAAAAACGGTGTAATCAGATTTTCTCAATAACATTTTAGAAAATATTTGCATCCTAATTTCCTATATTACAATACAAATTAAAAAAAAATCAAAACAAATTACATAATGGTCACTTCATTTACAATTAATTCAGACATGCCGAAACCTTAACAAAAAGTTTTTTTTACACTTATTTATTTTAAATGACTATAAATAAATTCGTGGTATTTACATAAGGGAATGAATCTATTTTGATTGATAAGAGAAAAAGATTTTTAACGTATCTGATACGTTAATATTAAAACAAAATAATAGGTGTGGAAAGGACTATTATAAAAAAAATTGAAAACTATTTGATGGTGCGGTGTTTTTAAGAGCCAAATAATTACAAATAGATAACCAAAAAAAGAAAATGCCTCCCTATTTTAGAGCGAGACCATGCAATATAACTTTTAAAAATATTTTTCATCTTTTGCGGCTCGTATGCTAATAATAACATAAAAATATTTAAGACAAAGGTAATTTTAATGATTTTTGACGTATTTAAAAATGCAAGAACAGCATTTTAACAAAAACATGACATATAAATAATAGAAGATAAATGGTATTTGTCCAAAATAGCTAGGAAATCTTGATTTTGATGAATTAGGAAATGTTCTTGTACAAAGTAGTGTTCCTAAAATCAGAAGTATTACCTAGACATGCTTTCCTATTTGAAAGTATATAAATTTAGTGAGTAATCTGGCTTTGGTTCTACCAAAGCAGAGATATGCATTGTAGATTGGCGATATGACGAGAAAAAAAAACGACCAATAGGGTATATAAATTATGATACCGTCTATTGGCTATGGCTGTATTTTTTTTTTGTTTGTACTGGTCAAACGCCAAATCAGATTCATTCAAAGTGAGATGTCGTGACAAACGTGCAAAATCGTTCCGGGCTCGACGAGTCGACGCCGCACCCCGCACGGCGCGTGTGCTTCATATATTATTTAAAAAAATATCACATTAAGCAACCTGTGTATAAATTGTATATGGGCTATGGAGATTAGCTGGGCAGAGGATACTGTTTGCAATATTTAAAGTAAATTAATTTAGTTCTATATGCCTTAAAAAATAAGAAAAAAATAACAGAGGAAACAACCATGGGGTCTGTTTTCTCCGTGTATTTATTTCTAAATTTGTAATAGTACCAAAAATATATATTGAAAACAGTACACTATGACTAGCAAATCTTTTGACTATTGTACAATATGGAGGATATGGGGGGTATAGGGGGGGATGTGTGTGTATATCAGTGTGTAAATAACTCTGTGACACTATTGCTATGGCACGCCGGGCGGGGAACGCGAACGGATGCGGCTTTCAGTCTTATATACAGTCCTAGCTCTCTGACAGTAAGGTTCCAGCATTAAAAAAAAATTGGTAACATTAATCGCAATACCAGTTTTAGTAGTATTTTTACAAAATGTTACCAATTCAGAAATTAAATAATTAAATACCAGCAAATGACTAAAGAGGTGCGTTATTACTACATATTATTACAAATTAGATCAGGCCAGTAAATAGAAAGAAAATTTAAATTGTGTCCGATATCCAATTATGTATCCTTTAACGCCCAAATACTCAAACGCTATTCAATTTTGAGAGATGCTTAAGTATCATGCTGAACGATACTATAGTGACAGCATAATACTTGAACAGCTCTTAAAATTGAGTAGCGTTTGAGTATTCGGGCATAAATGTATTAAGAGGCAAAAATTTAAAGTATAACATTTTCTTCGGCCTGGTAAATGTCAGAAAACTGTGAGACTAGTGTGTCGGCCCCGGATCGACTCCAGCAAGTTTCTTGGTGCGCAATACGCAAGTCTGGGCCCGCGCGGGCGGTTGCAGCGCGCGGGTACTGTATAACAGGCTTATACTAACTTACAACTATATGCTGCAAATCTTGGTGCACAATACCGGTGTAAATCTATTCTGTGTATAATCTATACTAATATAATAAAGTTGAAGAGTTTTTTGTTTGTTTGAACACTTATAACTTAAAAACAACTGGTTGGATTTGTAAAATTATTTTTGTATATGAAAGCCTGATTCTTAGGGAAGGTTATAAGCTATAGTACATTCACACTAATGGCGAGTGAAACCGCGGAGAACAGCTAGTTTTCCATAATTTAGGCAGTGCTTGAGATTATGGCTTTTAAATCAGTAAGGCAGTTCAAGAGTGCCAACATTGATTTAGTTTACACACTCATTCACCATTGCCAACTCTATGTATTCACATACATATTTCAAGCCACTTATTAACTTTCACCTCGATCTGCAATTTTGCAATTTTCAATTTGCAATTTTGTAGTGTTTATTTATTTTATGTAATTTCTAGATTGTCTTTTGAGGTTTTAAAAATAAGAGTTGGCAACACTGCACTTAATGCAATAAACATTTTACTAAGAGTCGACCGCGGTATGAAGAAGTGGATTTGTGTATGTAGTAAAAGACTTTACATACAGATGTATTATGTCACCAAGTTTTGCAAGGATTTACTCCGTGACAGACATACAGTTCAACAAATAAAACCTAAAACTTGCTTTTTACAAATCTGTTGCCAAATTACTTTTGCAAAGCAAATTATATGTAGCCAATATATTATTTTTTATAGTGCAAAGTTTGTTATGGAAGTCTGTAATAGATGTGTAAAATTTGTGAATGTTGTACATTGGCAACACTTGTTGTTAAATAGGAAAATGATTGGCAGGATATTAATTAATTGAACAAACAAATAATATTAGCTACATATATGTTTTTTGAGTGTTAAGCTGTATGCATGTCTTAGTTTTTTAGTGTATAAAAAGTGGAAATACAACACTTAATGCTAAATAGAAAACGAGCCTGGTGAATGCAATAACACTTCTTAACCTGTTGGCTTGCTGGAATACAGACACAACAGAAAAACAATTGTTATGTGACACATGTGTTAAGCAGACGGGTTAATAGCTCTTTGATAAGCTTTCCTTTTAAAAAGAATTATAATTTCAGACAATAATGCTTACTAGGCTATTTCACATAAAAGTTTTAAATATTTAATTTAAATTTACTTATTTATCGAGCATGTGTAGAACAAAACTGCTTTCATTTTTAAGGGAATTAACACTTTCAAATTTGTAGTGTGGTAATAAGTGTTTCAAGTGTTATTGCACCAAGACAGGAAATTGTAAAAATATCACATGAAATTGTTAGCCCTGCAGGCTGCATGTGAGGTCGTTATGCGACGAAATCCAACGGCCTGTTGAACCCGCCTTTCCTGTTCATATACTGTCGGTACTTACGTTTTAACACCACATGGACCTCACCTTCAACATTGTCTTCAACCTTTTTACCTTTTGTTGAATCGAAGCCACAAAAACCCATGACTTTTAACATTTCTTGCTCTTCCGGTGTCTTGCCCTCCAAGTCCGCGGGAGTGACTATAGGACGCTCGCTAAACGTCTTTTTTGCCTTGGGAACGAATGAGGTTGAAGGCCCAGGCGAGATTGACCTGGATCGTCGCCGCCGAGGGGAAGGCGAGCGGCGACGGTCTGGGGAGCGTCTCCGTCGGTCCAGAGACCTGGAACGGGATCGGGTACGTTGTCTTCGCCTGTCGCGATCCCTATCCCGGTCTCTCCTGTCGTCCCGACGTCTTTCGTCACGTCGCCTTGGACTTGGCGAGCGACCCATGTTTTCTAAATGAAAAAAAAAAAATGTTTCGATATAAGAAGTCTTTCGAATGAGTCACAGATCAGGAATATAGATAATAGTTACCTGATTAAGTCAACAGTTTTAAAATTTTACTAAAAAATAAATAAAAATAATGTAACGCACAACCTAAACGAACGCCATTTTCGAAACCAATGCTTTTTTTTTACCGGCCGCCCGCCGGCCGCCGGCCGGCCTGATTCTATATTTTTTTAATACTTTTTACGGCCTTGAAAACTAGTCCTTTAAGGCCTTTCTTGAATTTATTAATCTTCTTCAGTCCTGTTTAGTCAAGTCAAGTGAGTAGTCTAGTCAAGTCCAGTCAAGTAAGTAAGTCTATACAAATGGCGAAGTGAAGTGGTGGAAAAGTTTCACTTAGCCTTAGCTATAACTTGGAGATTATGGTGACAAAGATTAAAAGTCATGTAATCGACACTGTACCACTTCCCAACACTCACATTTGTTCACGAACACTGCGAATAATAATCCGCCAATATTATGAACAAATACTCGAAAAACCTAAGTTTTGGAAATTAAAACGAACATATTACACAGAACAAAGAATTTCACTGTTTGTTTGGCCTAAGTGCCTAAGTTTTGGATTAAATACAGGTTACTATCGTCTCTATGCAAGATCCAGTGAGTAAGAGAGCGCAAAACATGATGTAAGGCGACATCTCCCTTACTCACGGATCTTGCATGATTTTAGTAGCCAGCCTGGTGGATTGTGATATTTGTGGCGGAAGAAAGGAAATATTTACGCACGCATGTACGTAACCGCACGCACGTTTGATCTTCTGTCTCATGTGCAGCCAGAGCCACGCTCTATATATCATAGATTTAAAAAAAAATTGCCTCGCGCAATTCGAAATTCTTTGTTGGCAACACTGACTGTGTAAAGCGCCATCTGGTGAGTTGTAGTCTACTCAGTCGAGTGACGCGATGATGATTGGCTGACGGTTGACGAGAGAAACAGCGACGCTACGGCGAAAAAACGAAACTTCAAACTTATGCCGACATCGATCTACTCGTGTAGCGTGCAGAGATTTTTTACGAACGAATTTGTGAAATATAGCGCGTTTATAAATCATGATGTCGGTGGTGCTAGTGCAATAAAACATACCTAAAACATTCTGTGCGTGTTATTTTGTATAATGTTTCCATGTTCACGTGCTTAGTGCTAAGTTACATCGCTTCATAAGTGAAGTGAATTTGTTAGTGATTTGAGAAGAACCTGGTATAATCGCCTCTCGGAGTTTACAACCGGTGCGTAATGCATGCAATTAGCTTTCTTTTGTACTATGTTGTTTACATTTTTTATCGGAACCGTCTTAATCACTTATGAAAGCAGTTAAAACAGTCTATACATTAGGGTGTGTCTGGATTCAATATCCTAAATGGGCTGGTCTTTATAGATCCTATTTCACCATCAGCATCAAAACTGCCAAACTAAGACCTGCTTCGGGGCCATATCGCGATTTCACAGCGTTTTGGACTTAAAATACTACTTTTTACACAGAATACATATTATTTTCGTATAGGTATGTACCAGGCTAATATTTTACACAACCGATAGTATCAAATACATTTTTACTAATTTTATCTTTCGGCATATTCGTAACCACCGCCTGGGCGTGCCTGTAATCAATTACATTATTATTTATCAAGTCAATATAAAAGATGATGTCACCGGCGGCCGCGGTCAACGTATAATCCTACCGAATATAAAAGGCACTCTTTTATTGCAATACATATTGAATAAGTATCGTTTTTTCTTATCCGTTTATTGCTGGTACAAATGGAATTCTGAGTCTGATTCCGATACAAGATTGGATGATTGGAATTCATTTCTGTGATTTTGAACTGGTTTACTTACAGATTTAAAGTGATAAATACAGCCAATTTAATTGTCTTTCATTGTTTTGTTTCTTAGTCTCATTTTTGTTCTTGTTGACTAGAATACAGATCCTTTACACATCTGGAGTTGTAACAATATATACAATTCTAATAACAGTAATATGAATCCAATTTAAGAAGAAACATTTCGCTTCATACTGAAAATTCACTTTTTACAACCCCCCAATTAAAATGCACCGCACTTTAATTCGCACAGGTTGTGTACAAAAGTGGTTTATACAACTACAGATGCATTAGCTTTAATGTGTCCCATTGGTTCGCACACAAATATGTCACATAAAAATAGTTTTTCTATTTTGTCCGGATTATGTGAGACAACTGGTTATATTAGTCAGATTGGAAATTTATAAGACTCTTTTGTCCAGCCATGGAGTTCCAGCTGTTGAAATAATGATGATTATGATTACTGCCATCTAGCCTTCATTCAAGTAAAATTATTTGCTAATGCTTGACCTTTGGTTTATTACCAACATACAAAAATTCTAATACTAAACCTGAGGTTTAACTTTTAGCATTAAGTCAGCCTATTGTGCTTGACTATTTTGTATATTGTAGGATAACGGTTAAATAAATAAATAAAATGCTTGTTAAAACAAATCATCCCAGTTTAATATACCTGCTCACAGTATCACACCCAATTAAGATACATCTAACAATACTGGATTTGTTGAAATTTAACCAGCGCATTCCCTGAAAATCTGGGAATCCTGAAGACTTCTACAAGCACTGTTTTTATTGCACAAAATGTTAAAATCATTACTAAGTCTGTGAGACTAACAAAAGTTAACAAAATCATAGCACGTCAGAGTCACTGACATCATAAAAAGTCTGACCACCTTATTGCTTAATGTTTTCAATATGTTTGCGCACAAATATGTCATGCTACTACCACACTTGGCTATTCGTGTATTAGCCAAAATATTTGACGAATAGGCAAAGTAGGGGAAATAACACAAACATTTTGGCAAATATACCCTCCTATTCGTATACAAATAGCAAAGTGTGGTGGGGTAGCATCACAGAGTGACAATATTCTATTTACTTTGACGGATTGATTGGTATGGAAATTATTTTTGTTTTTATTTAATGTCATTATGTTTCCTGGAGAAAGTTTATACTTCATGAAAATTTATAGCTTAAACTCTATTTTGCTTAACAAACAGGTCATTCTGAGACATTAATTTGCACAGAATCTTACTGATACCCAGTGTCTATGTGGACATCCACTGCAGACAATGGAGCATCTGTTGCAGTGTCCATCATGCCCTCACAGGTGTACTTTTGAGGACCTTGTGCAGGGCACCAATAATAAATTGCATTATTGATGGCGGAATTTGGGCCAACATGATATAGAAAAAAAATGTCAGACATAACTAATATTTATTAACTCATTGATTTAAACTATGTTGCACTTTAAAGCTGCTATTATAAATAAGAAAATGAGTTACTTTGTTTGTTACGCTTCCACTTTATCGAGTTCGACTAAACCAATCTTCCTGAAATTTTGCATACACATAGTTAGAAGTAAGTATTGAGAAGGACATAGGACATACCTTTCATCCCGGAAAAAAGCACTGTTATCGAGGGAAATTCGCGTTTTTAATTAATTAAATATCCATTCATCAACAGAATAACTTCAAATTATAATAAAATTTATTTTTATTTTTTTACCTACTTTCTGATCATAAGTAAGTAAGTAAGTTATCAGTTTTACAAGGACAATTTGCGATTGTCTCTGAAACAAATACTTTCTACCTGAGTGAACCTTAATAGTATTCAGCTCAAGTCTCTCCAGCATAATCTGGATTTAATAGGCTTAACTTATTTATTTATTCCCACGGTTTCCCAGGCATAACACCCGGACTAGCGGGAACACCATCTGTTAGCGACGGACTTTAGTAATATATAAAATTTTATGTATTTAAGGTAGATTATGTACTAGGTAGGCAAATAAATCATGGTAGTTTTATTTCCCATAGTAATAAGGCTGATTATTTACATAGTTAGGTATAGATGCCAATATTGTATTAAGTGCCTTTTATACATATTGACTCGTAGCATAAGTGTAGTATAGTCGCTACGAATAATACCTAAAACAGAAGGTCGTGTAAATAATTAGTTTGTATATAGAATAGGAAAATTAGGCCAAAATGTATAAGTTGAATAGTCGCCACGAAGCAAAACTGTAAATATTGTACATAAAACTAAGGCAAATGTAAATCTCAATAGAAGTGAATGTATGAGATTTCCCCCACCACTCATAAGTGTACATGTCAATAATTAGACACAGTTTTGTATGAAGAGTTCATTGTAAGTATGCAACTTCCCCCACCCTTCGGAAGTGTACTCGTCAATGATTTGACGAATTGCGTGTCAGGGAATTTGCATATAATAAAGGCCAATTTTTAAATGAAGGTGTGTTTCCAGAGCTAATAAGTGTGTTCCAGTGCTATTATAAGTGTGCCAATATCATTGAATTGTGAATCAGCTCGAAAATAAAAGGAAAAACAAGTGCTATCAAGAACATTGTGGTTTTAATAAGAGGAATCCCTGCAAGTGCGACCTCTGGTCTAGAAACGCCAAGCGGAATACGTCGTGTGATATAGTGGCAGCCTGTTCCACATCCCGCCAGCCCGGCTCATCGAACCAAACATCGTCAGCCAGCCAAAACTACAGTCCACTCGCTCGCTAGTCAACCACATTTTCGTGGTCCTTCGAGCCGGATCGTGGGGAAACGCGATGCCTACTACGAGATCGACGTCCGCAACAGGGAAGACCACCACTACAGATTGGAGCCTGGAAACACCGGCAGAAACCGAAACGGACATCTCCAGCCGGTCGACGATGACGCGACGCACGCCGCCGTTGCCTGGGTCCCCCGACCGCGCCGTGGGGAACCCTACAGTGTCCGCGCCTTCTACTCGCGCCGCAGGAGAGCGCACCGCGACCGCGTCCGCGCTGCCTGATCGCACCGTTGCAGCCGCGGAACAACGCGACCGTTCGATGTCTCCTATTCGCGCCGCACAAGGAGACCGTGTTGCGGAAGGGGATACTGCCGCTCGCGCCGCTCGCGCCGCCCCCCCGCCCCCCGCACCCGCTGAAAGAGGGCACGCCGCGTCACGCTCCGGTACCGCTGCCGTTAGAGCTGAATCACCCGCGCTTCGTGTAACGCGTTCGATAGCTAAGGATCCGGAATTATTAGCGCGTATCACCGAAGCGGAAGAGCGAAGGATATTAAGGAAGGTTGAAGAAGAACGATCTGCGATGGAGTCAAGACTGGGTGCTCGTCCGAAGGCGACAAGATTCGACAAGCCGCATGATGTACGCTCCATACGTTCATCAAAAAGGGCAGAAGTGGAAGCAAGAATGCAAATCGCCAAAAGGGAACTGGAAGTAGCTGAGGCCAGATCGAAGATAGCACAAGCCGAGCTGGAGCTGCTGCAGTTGGATTCGGACGAAGACGAGTTTGAAGACTTGCAAGACCATCGAGATCAAGTGGAGCGATGGCTGGACAAGGCTGCACCTGTGGAAAAGAGTGCCGCGCCGCCGACGCCGAACCCTCCACAAGTAGAAGAAAAGAAGAGCGACATACAAGAATTGGCTCTGATCATAACGAAGATGTCTCAGAAATCTACTGAACATAGTATCTCAAAGCACATGATCGAGCTACCTAACTTCAACGGTGCCAGTGAAGAATGGTTGGCGTTCAGAAGATCCTTTGAAGATACCGAGCGCTCGTTCACGAATACACAGAACTTGGCTCGGCTAAGAAGAGCACTTCAAGGGAGAGCAAAGGATGCCGTGAAGAGTTTATTATTCACCGCCGAGACACCACAGGAAGTGATGAAGGGTTTAGAAGCTCGCTTTGGGAGACCAGGGGCCATCGCATTAGCAGAGTTGGAGAAATTGAAGAGTCTACAAAGGGTACAAGAATCTCCAAGTGATATCTGCGCGTTCGCCAGCCATGTCAAGAACTCAGTAGCAACAATAAAGGCGCTTGGGAAGAGCCAGTATTTAAGTTCGCCAGAAACAATGAAGAGTTTGATCGAAAGGATGCCATCAAACATGAAATACAGATGGTTTATATATTATAGAAGCCGCCGAGAGGAAGAGAAACCGGAATTGGAACTCATCAGTGAATTTTTGGAAGTGGAAGCTGATATGTGTGGTGATTTTGCTCCCCCTGAAGTGTCATGGGAGCCGAAGAAAACTGTGACAAAGAAAAGTGTTCATACTGTGCAAAAAGTGGAAGCTGATATGTGTAGTGATTTTGCTCCCCTTGAAGTGTCCTGGGAGCCGAAGAAATCTGTGTCGAAGAAATGTGTTCATAATGTGCAAGAAGCGGAAGCTCAACAGCAACCTAAGAAGGCGGAATGTCCTGCGTGTCAAGGTGAACATTGGATCTACGAATGCAAGACATTTAAGGATGGAAACATAGACAAGAAGTGGGAAATGGCCAAGAAAGCTAAGCTGTGTTTCAAGTGTCTTCGCTATCGCCATTCAAGAAGAACATGCAGAGCTCCACCTTGCAAGAAGTGTACAAGATGGCACCACATAAGTCTCCACACTGATGTGCCGCCGGCTGCGACTTCAAATAAAGAGCAAGAGAATCCCTGCTGTAATACTCTGAAGTGTGAGAAATCTACTGACATCATATCTTCAGTATGCACCTCTACAGATGGAAGGACTTATCTTAAAGTGATTCCTGTGGATTTATATGGCCCAAAAGGAACAGTGCGAGTGTTAGCATTAATGGATGAAGGATCGACTGTGACACTCTTAGATTCGTCCATCGCTAAAAAGATTGGAGCAGAGGGAATTACAGAACCAATCACAATTGAAACAATTGGAGGAAATGCATTCAAGAAAGGGAATTCTCAGAAGTTGAATATTAAAATCAAAGGAGCTCATCGCAAAGATAAGAGGACAATCGCAGTCAGAACAATTGACGAGTTGAGACTTGCGAAGCAAGAAGTGGAAGACGGAATCATTGAAAGATGTGAGCATCTCCGGCCTTTGAAGAATCAGCTTGTATTCAAGAAAGAAGAGCCACGTTTGCTGATTGGGCAAGATAATTGGGGACTCATCGTTACGAGAAGACTGAAGAAGGGCAAGAAGTCAGAGCCAGTTGCTTCACTTACGAGTCTAGGCTGGGTTCTTCATGGATGTGAAGACGGAAGCAACGCACCAGTCAACTTCGTCAATCATAGCCGTCTGGTAGAAGATGAAACCGAAGCTCTAGTGCGACGTCACTTCGACATCGACGCCATGGGAGTGATGCCGAACCGCCCAAGCAACGACGCCGACAAGAGAGCCTTGGATGCCTTGGAACAAACCACAAAGAGACTACCAGATGGAAGATTTGAAACGGGGCTGCTGTGGAAGAGCGAAGCAGAGACGCTGCCAAACAACTATCATCAAGCGTACAAGCGTCTCATGAATATAGAGAAGAAGCTCGACAAGGACCCAGAGTTGAAGACATCATATGAAAATCAGATAAGCCAGATATTGGAAAAGGGCTACGCAGAGAAGGCGCCAGCTGAAACAACGCAGGGGAGGACCTTCAATCTGCCTCACTTTGCTGTGGTACACCCTATCAAGAAGAAGTCGAGAATAGTCCTGGACGCTGCAGACGACGCCACTCGAGGGACACCAAGGGAGTTTGACCACACGGCGAGATGGTTCAGGGGCCCTACCTTTCTATACGAAGAGGAGGAGAGATGGCCGGAAAAGCGTTTCGACATTCAAGCCATCGAAACCGGAGAAGAAAAGAACGTCCAGACAGTTGCACTAACATACGAAGTGCCACTACACACGCCAGATCCAGAGAGGTTTTCCAGCTGGACACGTCTACTTCGCAGCACAGCGCGTGTATATCAATTCATTGATATACTGAAGAGAAGACGTCAAGAGAAAAAGCACGTCAACGCTGCTGAAGATAGCAACTGGAAACCATATAAGCGTACAACGAAAAAGAAGACGAAGACTGAACTTCTTCATACAAGAGAAGGGAGAATATATGAGCCCATAGAAGAGGTCCACTTCAGAAGAGCCAAAGAAGAGTTGATTAAGTTGAGTCAAAGGGAAAGTTTCGCAAAAGAAATCAGCTGCTTGAAAAATAATAAGTGCCTGGAAAATTCAAGCAGACTTCGTAAGGTCGACGTGTACATCAACTCAGAAGGGATCCTCAAGCTAAGAACTCGTGCAAAGAAGATTCAGATTGAGAATCAAGAGAAGAATCCAGTTATTCTAGATGGGAAAAATAGAATATGTCGCCTCATCATAGACCATTATCACCGCAAGTTCTTCCATGGAAATACAGAAACAGTGATCAACGAAATCAGACAAAGGTATTGGATCCTGCGCCTGCGAACTACAACAAGAGGGATTCTACATAAGTGTCAGTGGTGTAAGGTCCATAAAGGCACTCCTCAAATACCGCCTTTAGGAGACCATCCTGTAGAACGCCTGCAACATCATCAGCATCCCTTCACCTGCACGGCTGTTGACAACTTTGGGCCAATGCAAGTTTCCATCGGAAGAAGAATAGAGAAGCGCTGGGGGGTACTCTTCACCTGCTTGACCACGAGGGCGGTGCATTTGGAACTGTCTAACTCACTCAGCACCAGCTCTATGATCATGGCATTAAGGAGGATGGCAGCCAGAAGAGGAACACCCAAAGTCATGTTCAGTGATAATGGGACGAATTTCATAGGGGCCAACAAGGAGCTAGAAGAGGCAGCCGCCAAAGAAAACATCAGATGGAAATTCATTCCAGCTGGAAGTCCAAGCATGGGAGGAGCTTGGGAAAGAATGGTGGGCACCGTCAAAAGCGCACTGATGGTCGTCCTGCAAACACGAACTCCACCTGAAGAAGTCCTGCAAACATTATTAGTAGAAGTGGAGCACATAGTCAACTCACGTCCACTCACACACATAAGTATGGACGCGAATGACGAAGAAGGCCTGACACCCAACCATTTTCTACTCGGAAGGTCCTGTGGGGTAGCATCACCAGGCGAGTTCGAGGATCGAGATCTCATTGGCAAGGCGAACTGGAGGACGGTGCAGCGGCTGACTGACCACTTCTGGCAAAGGTGGATAAAAGAGTATCTGCCAACTCTGAAACCGCGGAAGATCAGCGGACGACACTCCGATGACCCACAAGTCGGAGATATCGTCCTTATAGTCGACGCGACATCACCCCGCAACACATGGCCTCGTGGAGAAGTCCTGAAGGTGTATCCAGGACCAGACGGCAGAGTGCGCATCCTGGACGTAAGGACACCGGGAGGAGTGCTAAGAAGGTCTACACGTCGAGTCGTCATCCTGGTGCCAGCAGCCACGTCGCTACCACAGGGAGAAGAGCTTCGCACTGCGGGGGAGAATGTTAGCGACGGACTTTAGTAATATATAAAATTTTATGTATTTAAGGTAGATTATGTACTAGGTAGGCAAATAAATCATGGTAGTTTTATTTCCCATAGTAATAAGGCTGATTATTTACATAGTTAGGTATAGATGCCAATATTGTATTAAGTGCCTTTTATACATATTGACTCGTAGCATAAGTGTAGTATAGTCGCTACGAATAATACCTAAAACAGAAGGTCGTGTAAATAATTAGTTTGTATATAGAATAGGAAAATTAGGCCAAAATGTATAAGTTGAATAGTCGCCACGAAGCAAAACTGTAAATATTGTACATAAAACTAAGGCAAATGTAAATCTCAATAGAAGTGAATGTATGAGATTTCCCCCACCACTCATAAGTGTACATGTCAATAATTAGACACAGTTTTGTATGAAGAGTTCATTGTAAGTATGCAACTTCCCCCACCCTTCGGAAGTGTACTCGTCAATGATTTGACGAATTGCGTGTCAGGGAATTTGCATATAATAAAGGCCAATTTTAAATGAAGGTGTGTTTCCAGAGCTAATAAGTGTGTTCCAGTGCTATTATAAGTGTGCCAATATCATTGAATTGTGAATCAGCTCGAAAATAAAAGGAAAAACAAGTGCTATCAAGAACATTGTGGTTTTAATAAGAGGAATCCCTGCAAGTGCGACCTCTGGTCTAGAAACGCCAAGCGGAATACGTCGTGTGATATAGTGGCAGCCTGTTCCACATCCCGCCAGCCCGGCTCATCGAACCAAACATCGTCAGCCAGCCAAAACTACAGTCCACTCGCTCGCTAGTCAACCACACCATCCCTTTGGTCCAGCATCTCACCTTCGCTCCCGCCTGAATCCAAACCGTATTCTCCACCTATTTCTGCCACAAAATAGCTGCTTACATGGGACGATGATATTGATACAACGCGAGCGAAACCACGCGAAAAAGGTAGTTTGGCAGCATATCCACTCTTCTATAATTGAGCTCCAGCCGTTAGTACTATATTATATTCTGTGCTCTTGCCGGCCAGTCAATACCTGAACACATCAACAGAAAGCCCTATATTTGTAAAACAACAATTTGGATCTATGCCAACATACACTGGCGCGCTATAACAATCATTCATGTTTTGCTTTTGGTTTGGATATAGCTAACTTGGAAAAGCCCGATAGATCTTTCAGTAGTTTTTTTTTTTTAGTTAGTTTCTTACCAATTTTATAATTATGTAGCTTTCGCCCGCATAATTTTCTCTCGGAAACAGTAATTTTTACCCGGGATGAAAGGTACCCTATGTAGCTAGGAGTATTAAGATCTTAGCTAGAATGCGAAATTTTGAGGAAGATTGGTTCAGTAGATAGGGCGTGAAGATGTAACAAACAAACAAATATACAAACTCACTATCGCATTTATAATATTTGTTGGGATTTTGTAAGCAATTGACCATTGCACGCTTTGGTTACAAGAGTACTTCTATAAGTTCCAAAAAATCCTAAAAAGATTTGCGGACATCCAATTATTTCTAAGTAAATTTTTCCAAACTATTAAATGTCAACTTAACGGAGCCGGGATTAACCCTTGGCTTTTTATAACTATTCTTCATATATTTTTGTTATAAATTAATTTAAATGGACTTGAAGAAAATCTGTTTTTAAAATATTTGTACAATCTTCTGACAGTTTAAAATTTTAAAATCTACTAGCTACTAGCGACCCGCCCCGGCTTCGCATGGGCATAAAAACATTCCTTTTGAATCACTATCTTTTAAAAAAAAAGCATCAAAATCCGTTGCGTAGTTTTAAAGATTTAAGCATACAAAGGTACATAGGGACAGAGAAAGCGACTTTGTTTTATACTATGTAGTGATGACTATACATTGCTTAGCTTGCTTCTGGGCTGAAGGAGGCTGAAGGATTCCCAAGACAATTCCCATATGACTTTTGTGTCCAGGGGACCGCTTAAACACGATGTTTCATATATTTTCCTCCTTCATGAGGTACCTATCTACTTCTAAAAAGATGACTATGTGCATATACCTACAATATTATACCTCAACATTACCTAGAATATTCCTTATCAATAAGAGCCAATTAGTACGGTTGATAAGCTGATTACACTGCACCATAGAGGGTGACGACCCTATATGTATATGATTTGTATTCGATACAAACCATTAATAATAGAACAAGAACTTATTTACAACAAATGTTTTTTTTTCACCCATGTACGTACATTCATTATGTGTACTCATAGCCCACTAGCTTTCGCCCGCATGAATTTCCCTCGGGAACCGTGCTTTTTCCCGGGATGAAAGGTACCCTATCCTCCTCAATACTCCTAGCTATGTGTATGCGAATGTTGATTGGGCGTGAAATGGATAAAACAAACAAATATACAAACTCATTTTCGCAACACTACATCCATACTAATATTATAAATGCGAAAGTCTGTCTGTCTGTCTGTCACCTCTTCACGGCTAAACTGTTGGACCGATTGTGATGAAATTTGGTAGGGATGTAGTTAACGACCTGAGGTCAAACATAGGCTACTTTTGGGCGCGATATAACCGAGTCCCACGCGGGGCGAAGCCGCGGGGAACAGCTAGTAGTAGGTATAAAACAAAGTAGCTTTTTCTGTCCCTATATCCCTTTGTATGCTTAAATCTTTAAAACTACGCAACGGATTATGATGCGGTTTTTTTTTAAAGATAGGGTGATTCAAGAGGATGGTTTTTATGCCCATGCAAAGCCGGGGCGGGTCGCTAATTTATAATAATTAGTTGGATATTCTTCCTCAATAATCATGCTATAATATGCAAAAATAATTTGTCAAATCCAAACAAAATAGGGCTTAATCGCCACAGATGGTTAGCCCCTAAGAAATATAAAGACACCAGGATGTGAATGCAAGATCGATTGACCTTGCAAGTCTTGCAACATACTAGATAAGCAAGCGGTGGAGCTTATCATTCGTGAAACGAACACTCCCTGAAGCCCAATCGTTTTAATACAAACGGTTTGTTAATGTTATCAAAATGATAAGATATGCAATGTTTACTCAACATTATGAACTACTTGGTTTAGTCGAAACAGTCGGATTTTTTTAAGAATTAGGTTCTGGTTTTATGTTGGTACAAGGAGGGCGAAAAACGAGACCATACCTATTTTAAGCCTCCGCTGACTACCTACATTTCGTGAATAGACTAAGACAAAGTCAAAATAACAAAAAGCAATAAATAGATGATAGATTAAAAAAAAAATGCGTCACTTTAAACCGCGCGCGATTCAAACTTCATTGCAATAGATTTTTATAATAGGTATCTTATATGTATATAATATAAAAAGATTTAATGTTACTTAATTTACTACAGGTATCCATACTTCCATACTATCCATACTTCCATACTATCCATACTTCCATACTATCCATACTTCCATACTATCCATACTTCCATACTATCCATACTTCCATACTATCCATACTTCCATACTATCCATACTTCCATACTATCCATACTTCCATACTAATATGATAAATGCGAAAGTCTGTCTGTCTGTCTTTCTGTCTGTCACCTCTTCAAGCTAAACTACTGGACCGATTGTGATGAAATTTGGTAGGGATGTAGTTAACGACCTGAGGTCAAACATAGGCTACTTTTGGGCGCGATATAGGTAACCGAGTCCCACGCGGGGCGGAGCCGCGGGGAACAGCTAATAATCTATAAATGCCATCAAAAACAAAACTTGTAAAAATCCAAGTCTCGCTTAGTTGTTCTGCCATTAAAAGTTGTGAGATCCATGTAATACCAAGTCGGTTAATTTATTCAGTTAAAGGACGTTCTGTCTTCGGTTATTTTATTACGTAATAGGCTAACCTAACAATATCTTATTGTGACCATATCAATATTAAAAATCTGTTATGTTATGAATAAACAGTACGTCTTGGCCATCGCACAAAATAATCTGATATAGTTATAGGATGTCGAAAATGGCCTGAACTGCTTCAAGAAAAGTATGGTAAGGCCGTGCTGCTTTTTTTTACTCGACATGCCGTGCCTCCAGATTATGCCCATCAAAAAAATTTTTTTATGTAGAACGTTTTCAAGACGAGACCACGAGTTGCACGTCAATCCTTGCCCTTTGCTTGCCCAAATTATCACAAACAAGTCGCCAGGTCCAGTGAGGCATAACTATACCAAAGTATTTTTTTTTATCTCGTCCGATGAAATGAAACCTACCTAACCGGTTCCTGATCGTGTGTGCGAGCGGGACGTAAGACAAAAGGATTTTTTGGTAACTCTACAATGTCTGGTTTGGTTCACGTGTGCAGGTTTTGGTAACCACAATTATTTATTTAATAGCGACCCGCCCTGGCTACACTTAGGTTACTATTAAATATTCAGTTTGTTTTGTTCTGTGTGGTTTACTCATAGAAACAGAAGCGGATATCCAGGAAGACGCATTCTATACAGTACAGAAGCCCTACCACGTTTCATAACACTTGATACACATAAATCGCGAACGCAGACACTAGCGACTGCGTTCGCGATTTTGTTTGACAAATACAGCACCCCTGGCGAATAGTAATATAACTAAGAAATGCTATACAAAATCCTAAAGCATTCGCTAGCTAGAGTCTGCTTTTATGAAATCTCTTGGTAGACGCACAGTAGTGCTATTTTTGAAAGTACGACTCACTCAAAATCGGTGTGTCGAATAATTATAGTAGGTAGGTACTTACGTTTACGAATGATTTTCATTCGACATAACCCGTGACACAGAATACCTAAGAGTACTGGGTACGTTAGTACTATTGGATATTCTGTGTCACGGTGAGGCAAAATGAAAATCATAAATTTCAAAAATAGCATTCCAGAACGCCATCTTGTTGTTATTTTGTTTTTAATTAACTAGCTGACCCGGCAGACGTTGTCCTGCCTTTTTTTTACCTGTACCCTACCCAACACCTACCCCACACTTACCCTACATCTACCCTACACCTGCCGCACACCTACCGTACCCTACACCTACCGTACACCTAACCTACCTTACACCTACCCTACACCTACCTTCTGACATTTTGTAAGGGAAAATGTTTTCTTTTACTTTTTTCATCTTTTTCCAATGTTTTTAAGATGTATTCTGCTATTCGGGGCGGAGACAAATCCAACGAATCAATAACCATGAAAATTGGTTCAGCAGTGCCCTTAGTGCGAGTTTTTCTTAACGCAGACGCTAGCGACTGCGTGAGGATTTAGTATGGATTTTTTTAGTTGCCTTACTATCCGCCAGACGCGCTTTACAGCTCTGCCGTACAAAATCGCTAACGCAGTCGCTAGCGTCTGCGTTAAGAAAAACTCGCACTAAGGGCGATCTCGAGTTATAAGTGTTGTATGTAACCAACCCGTCTTTGTTTTATATATATAGAAGATTTATTCTTATCAATTGCCAGCTCTATGAGAAATTCTTCTTCTTCTTTGTCCGAGCGTGTTGCCTGGTTGCATTTTCAGCTTAACGTTTCAGAGCCTAGAATACGCTTTTTAGTGATGTGGCGGTACCGGTGTTATTACAATTAAGCGACTACCTGACTGACTGACCTTAATAACCTTTTCCCCCCTGTAAAACCCAGACCAATAGTATCATGATAACTCAGACCAAAAGGAACATGATGTAGGTGTGTTAGTGGCCAAACTGTTAAATTTTCACACTGCCTTAAGGCATCTGACATAGCCCAACGACTGCCATCTATCGATAACAGCCGACGGCTTGGTGGCAGGCATTTGGTGTTACACTTTTCGTTGTCTGGTATCACACTCCTTAAAATTTTATATACAGTAAAAAAACTAGAAATAACATATTTTTTTCACATTTATATATGCGATAGTGCCGTCGTCGGGTTTGTAGCCCGATGACGTCATGCGTTGATGTCACTGCATTTGTTGCAATCCAGCTCATCCACGAGCAAGGTCACCTATCAAACGGAGAATTACGTCACTGCCTGTAACTCCAGATTAGTATGATTGTAACTGAAGGCCAAGGGGTTAGAGTTTAGAATTCCTTGCACATGTGGCGGCACCACACCCTACATTACTCTGTCACGATATTAGGTATATATCCATACTAATATTATAAATGCGAAAGTCTGTCTGTCTGTCTGTCTGTCTGTCTATCTGTCTGTCTGTCTGTCTGTCGGTCTGTCTGTCTGTCTGTCTGTCTGTCACCTCTTCACGGCTAAACTGCTGGACCGATTGTAATGAAATTTGGTAGGGATGTAGTTAACGACCTGAGGTCAAACATAGGCTACTTTTGGGCGCGATATAACCGAGTCCCACGCGGGGCGAAGCCGCGGGGAACAGCTAGTACTAATATAATAGAGCTGAAGAGTTTGTTTGTTTGAACGCTTTTAACTTGAAAACTACTGTGGGTCTAAAAACGCCACTTTGAGCAATTCATCGAATCGAATTCATATTACGAATTCCTTAGCAATTCTTTAGCAATTTCTATTTCTTTTAATTTTTTTGAAGAGGAATTGCAAAGTTTAGTTGGACATTTTACAAAAAATAGAGGAATTGCTACAGAATTGCTAAAGAATTCGTAATATGAATCGATTCGATGAATTGCTCAAAGTGGCGTTTTTAGACTCCCTGGTCGGATTTGCAAAATTATTTTTGTATATGAAAGCCTGATTCTTGGGGAAGGTTATAGGCTATATATAGTACATACACACTAACAGTGAGTGAAACCGCGGGGAACAGCTAGTAAATAATGGAAGTGTTTGGTTATACTCTCTTTTTGAAGAAGCACATATTGTCGCCAAAAATGCTTCTTTCTTTTTAGGATTCCTTTGAAAAAATTTCCTTTTAAAATCACTACGTTGTCCGTCTGTCTGTCCATCAAGATATTTTCTCAGGAACTGATAGAGAATAGAAAAGAATATATGGATAAATTGATACTTACGTTATCACACAATAACAATACAACACATTCATCTCGTGTGTTTCGCCACAGCCCGGCCACAGTCGAATTTGTTATTTATATACGTAATCAGTTCGTTGTTCTTTTGCTGTCTGTGGATGGTCACACGACATACATACACGTAGACCCTAAAAACGTCAAACAACCCTTTATATTTATCTTTGCAGTAGTCGGATATAAAAATGAAGTCCGCATAACACCCATTATTTTTTTCCGGGGTGATAAAAATCGGTTGCGAACGAACGCACATCGTGCGATGACCCACAGTGAAAGCCCATTGTTCGCGGTCGCCGGTTTGATTCTGTAAGTAGAGTGCTAATTGCTATTAACCTAATGCGAAAGAGGGGTGTTGTTATTCCACGTTTCTTAGAAATGTATCGGATATACAATTCTGTAAATGTAACTTTATATGTGTAGCGCACGCCCACGGCGAGGCCGTGACTTGGATTGGTCGCCGTCACTATTGGCGTCGTTTCCTCATGGTTATACTAGTTTGTCATGGCATGTTATCATGATCTACTCACTCCGTGCTTCGGAAGACTAAAGCTGGTGGTAGATGGCAAGTCAGATGCTTCAGGCAGCTTGAAAAATCTGACACCACCAATACTCTCAATGAAAAAAATGAAAAAAAAACCCGGCTATAATGAAAAATTGCGAGTCGGATCCGCGCACTATGAGTTCCGTACCATTATCTATACATAACGGCAAAAAAATCAACTTTGTTGTATGGAAGCCACGCTGAAATATTTATTTAACTCTGTGTTTAGTATTAGTTGTTATAGTGGCAACAAACATACAGCATCAGTGAAAATTTCAATTGTCTAGCTATCACGCTTCATGAGAGGAGCCTTACTAATAGGGCCCCGTTTTTACCCTTTGGGTACGAATCCCTAAATAAGGTACAAACGATATCTAACTACACGAATCGCAATACCACATCGCACAAAAGGACACGGCATTTAGCTCAGGATGACCTTTAAGTGCTCTGATGCAATTGGACTAAAATGTGTCAATTGTGATTCTTACACAAACGGATATTTATCTGAGGATTAAGTTGGTCGTTTGCTTGTTTATCTCTCTTTCAGCTTCTCTGCAGCAACAAACTGTTGCATTCTTGTGGAGGTTCGAAGGCTGAGAGAGGCTTTTTCAGCTCAGGGGACAGTGTCGAATAAACTTACGAGTTGGCGGGTGCGAGTGATTTGACCTCAATGTGGACAAGCTTCAATCAGCTACGGCGACTGCGCTGTTCTTCATCTAAGTCATGAATGGAAACCAGTATTCCCTAAAAATAATGGTCTTTATCCTGGTCAATTAAATTGCAGGTAGATTTTAGGGAATAAATACCTATATATCTATCTAAAATTTAAGAGCTGTGCTCTTGTCAGTGGAGTCTCTTCCAGGTGTTTCTATGTTCCGCTAGCCTTTTCACCTCCTGATACGACACGACTCCCAATAATAAATAAAGACGTAATTTATGGGTAAATACCGGTCACAAAGTGAGTATTGGCCTCCGTTAATAAGGATTTTCATTGGTTCATTGGTCTTTCCTGCGCCACCTCTTGCTAATTGTCGGGGTGCAGCTCGCGCAGGTCTCTCTTCACCTCGTCAATCCAGCGATATCTGGAAACTTTAAACGTCGCTTAAATTATATGACCAGAACTCCCCCACTGATAAAGCATTATATGTGCATGCAGTCCTTGAGTGTGCAGGTATCTGGGCACGCAGGGCAAGGCAAAATATTTGCCATGGTCTGGGAAGACACTACAGTGGCAGGTATCTTTTGAGGTGTACCCCCACCTGTACATGTTCTCCTTGCTTTGGCCGACCTGTAGGTCGACCGCCTATCTCGATTATCTCCTCTCGTAATGGCTACTTGTATCGCTTTCGCCACATTTCGCTCCGTTTTACGCACAAAAGGCTTTAAAAAATTTTTTTTTTTTGCCAAAGTTAACAAAAAAAAATTTTTTTTAAGCGTTTTAGCGTTAGACGGAGCGAAATGTGGCGAAAGCGATACAAGTAGCCATTACGAGAGGAGAGAATCGAGATAGGCGGTCGACCTACTGGGTCTGGAGTCTGTTAAGAGACTTCCATGTCCGCTGTCAAATCATTTTACTACGTATCCCGTATGTATCGCATTTAATATGTATATGAAATGCGATATATTTATTGTTTTCTCTTCACCAGGTATAAAGTAATCTCATTTTATGATCAGCTGCCTTTCAAACGTCAAGTCTACTTGGGATTGCTGTTCCGGCTTACAAAGGAACCCTAAATGTTACGGTCTATTCGTAACCTAACGAGAAGCGTCAGGTCGTGTGTATCAGAGCGTGACTGATTGTCTGTGCAGCCTTGGACGCATCACTAGATAATGCGGGTTAAGCATTGTCTCGGACGTCCGGCCGTGAGATGGGCAGGAGATTTTGATAGGATAACAGCATCATTTTCTGCGATTACAAGATAATTCTGGGCGTCGATTCTGCTAACGTTAATCACAATCGTGTCAAAATAGTGTTTCATTGGTAGTGCTTTTTTACACACTAGTTACAAGAAATTTATATTTTTTTAATATCTTTTCTGATGATCACATCACACGCTACATTCACATCACATCATACTGTCATAACTCTTGTAAATAGTGTGTAAAAAGCACTACTATTGAAACACTATTTTGATACGATTGTGACTTAACGTTAGCAGAATCGACGCCCAGTTGTATTATAACGCGATTTATGTCCAGTAGCTTAATGGATGGGCGAAGATTTTTGAACTTGAACTGATTCTTAGGGACGGTTATATAGTACATAGGAAACCAAATTAAACCGCCAGGAACGGCTATTATCTAGACACTCGGCAGCGGGTCAAGCCAAGTTTAAGTAACAGAACTGGCACCGTGTGTAAATAATACACGAACCATTTTAGACACTTTTGATCCCATCATAAATCAAAAACTATTTCACATAAACGTTTCAAATTTGGCTCATCGGTTCGTCGGGAGACCCAAGATTTTTAAACCCGGATTACACGCCCACCGTACGCCTTCTAAACTAGGACAAATTCGGGGAAACCCTGACGGATGGCAACCCTAAGCATAAGTGTGCCACTATGGCCCCGCAGTTATGATTGACTAAAATAGCCCACAAGGTCGTCTCCGGCTTGTTGTGGGCTAATCTGCGTAGGGTATTAGGGTTAACTTTAAACAAGTCGACATTACACACATATATACATTTTGACGGCAATAACTGAAAATCAGTGCTTCTGTACTAACGTGCAGTAAGATCACTAAGATTATGGCCTTTTTGCCTTGCTGCAGCACACTAATTATTATTTTTTGTGTGACTTGTATTATACTTAGTTTAAGCCTTTCTTTATCATTGGTTTAGTGTCTGTGGCAATTCAAATAAACCGTTTTATATTCTACTAGCTGTTGCCCGCGGCTGCGCCCGCGTGCGCCTCGGTTATATCGCGCCCGAAAGTAGGCTATGTTTGACTCCTAGTGCATAACTATATCCATACCAAATTTCATCAAAAACGGTCCAGCAGTTTAGCTGTGAAGAGGTGACAGAAGACAGACAGACTTTTGCATTTATAATATTAGTATGGATTTCTATTCTATTACATGCTCTTCCGATAGCCAGGGTTTTCCGATATTCCGATTTAAGAATAGACCACTTCCTATATTCTCCTGAATGAAAAGGCAACTGGGAAATAAGTATAATAACAGAGGTCTGTTATTACTTTATCTCTTTCCACTGAGGATGCCTCTAACCGACCACTGGTGGCGTATTCCACCAACTATAGAATTCCAAAAAAGTAACTAGGAGGCCTGTCATTTTTCAAGTAGATGTAGTGGTTTTCAAGTTTACTTTCCAGATACATAGTACCATCCATCTATCTAATATTTAAGAGCTGTCTGTCCTTTTGTCGGTGGAGTCTCTTCCAGGTGCTCACATCCTGATACGACACGACTTCCACTTTTCTTTTAATTTGTTCTATTAACTCCTCGGTCTACCTGTTCCCCGTCTTCCCTCTATCTTGCCTTCCATAACGTATTCATAAAGTCGGCGTGCCAAAAGCTCTCTCTTAATTATTAGCGATAAGTCCGCATTTGTGCCTCACTGTAGTTGTTCTGTATTTCTTATTTGTGGTGCTATAGAGAGTATGTATCTGTAAGTAGCTAAATATTTACTTATACTTCAGTTATTAATTGTTATTATTTTTTTGTTTCAGAGCGTGCATGATTTCAAGGAGTTCGCAGTGATAAGGCTCAAGACGACTATATAAGTAAGTGTTTCCGCTTTGGCCGTTCAAAGAACCAGAGTTTTGGTTCCGTACTAGGCATTTAATTTACTTGAACGGAGCTGGTTCCGTAACAGATTCGAAAAACCCTTCTTTTGAAGCAGTATGAAGGCAAAAACGAATATAACACCATTTAAAATTTTAAATTCATAAAACCGTAGACTGATTCGTTAGGCTATGTAAATGTGATCAGCCGCTAGTTGGGTGTTTCCATGGGGTTTTTAGACGCGTAGAGTATTTGAAAATTTAGAAGTGACATTCAGCTTTTTGTTTTTATATGTTGAGTTATCGTACCACCAGTCAGTTTCCTTACTCGTCATTTTCACTAATTAGCCAGTTTACTTTTTAGACAGTTTCTGAATTTCACTTGATCGGCTGTCAAGCCGACCGCGCGCCCAAGATAGGCGCGCGGTCTTTGTAGAATACTAGCTTATAACCAGGGCGTCGATTCTGCTAACGTAAAGACAAAATCGTATCAAAATAGTGTTTCAATAGTAGTGCTTTTTTACACACTAGTTACAAGAAATTTATATTTTTTTTATATCACTTCTGATGATCACACCACACACTACATTCATATCACATCATACAGGCATAACTCTTGTAAATAGTGTGTAAAAAGCACTACTATTGAAACACTATTTTGATACGATTTTGACTTAACGTTAGCAGAATCGACGCCCAGATGATTTATTAAAACTACTGCAGTATGATTTAAATGATAAATTAAGTCAATGGCCAGAGACCTAGTCCGAAGCCGAAGCCCCTCAATCAGAGAGCAAGCGGATCCATGGGCTCCAAAGAAGTCATACGGCTATAGACGCAACTCTCACAACTAGACACGCTTGGAATGATCATGAATGAATGCCGCCTCTGTACGCGTTGCTACTCTTTGATCGACGCCGCCAAGTCGCAATCGATAACCTTATTGCTACGGAATGTAGGGGTTGGCACTTTTTATTGCTTTTAGGGGTTTATTTTAAAATATATATTGCTTAGAAACAAACAATTACCTCTATGTTGATTGATTTATTCATATCGTTAGTCGGCTGGACGAATCTAGACACAATAGATATAATAATGTTACCAAAATCTCCCAAGATAATGCTTAGTGAATTTCTTCCACCGCTTCACTTATCCCTCTGACTAACTTGACTAGACCATGATTGACTACTGACTTGACAATATGAAGAATTTAAAAAACATTCAAATAAATCTTGATACTGGCAAAAATAAGCTATAATTTGATTGCCATATTGTGGATTGTTGCTTTATAAAAAAAAACTATTGTTATGTGGCGCATGAAAGCGCTTTATCAAAAAATTTTGATAAAGCGCTTTCGTGCTGTGCACATGTTGGTGAGGTGAGTGAGTCGCTTTCTCTCCATTCTCTAAAACGAATCATTAGAAGACTTGGACATCATGATTCCAATCGAGTATCCCAGCAAGCAAAAATTAATATGGACGTCCATGTCAAGCCATCACCTATTAAAACGTTCGCGGACGTTTTTAAAAACACAACAGAAGTTTTTTTGTTATAACTGCTATAGCAGTGGTGTGTCCGCCAACGTGTTAATGTTAGGAACTTGAGACTGTCGAACAGTATGTCTGCCTAAGTCAGTTGATCGAAATAGGTAAATTCGAGGGAGAGTGTACAATCATCGATGTCGTAACTTTTAACTATCGAATTATCAGTGCACGGCATGATAGTTGACCTCAAGATAGATCAGAGGGGCCGATATGTTGCGGGGCCTTAACCTTACTATGTTCGATAATAGGAGCGAAATTAAAAACAAAGACATGGTTTTCACAGATGTCTGACATCCGGGGGGGATGGAAAAATAGGTTGTACAATGGAAGCCTCACTTGAAAGCTCAACTTTACATTGAGTTTTGCACGACATTTTAGATTCTGAAGAAAGTGTACTCTACTGAAAATTATAAAGCAAGCTTGGGCGAATATCAAGATTGGGAAAATGTGTGGTGTTGTTTGTACTAATTGTACTTAATCTCTTTTTATTTTTAAATAGTTACTTAAATATATTAGAATTTTCAGTGTCGCCCTCGTAAATAAATTCGAATTTAGAATTCATTTGAATCGCGCGCCGTCTTCCCGCGCCGCCTTTCCGCCCGTCCCCAATTGGACGCGTCCTGCGGAACGCCGCGTCCGGAAGTGTGCGATTTTACGTCTCTTTCTAACTAATACCACAGCAAATACAACGTTACTTCATTCATAATTATGTATTACTTTTACTACAGAATAGCTGATATTACCCAATTAAAGTGCTGATGCGATTCATAGATATATTACGTAATTGTTTTCCTGTTTTTAGAGTTCCGTACAAAAAATGAAAATACGAAACCATTATACTCATCACTCGTGCATCTGCCTGTCTGTCCGTCTGCCATAGCTAATTGCTCCGATCTACTCAATCTACTAACTGCTACTATTTGTCCCTATTATTAACTAGTGACCCGCCCGGCTTCGCATGGGCATAAAAACCTTCCTCTTGAATCACTCTATCTATTAGATTTATTTATTTAAAAAAAACATCTAGGAAGACGAAATTGACCGTCCTTGACCTACAAAAAGACCGAGACCAAAAACTTTGAAAAAATACACAATTTTGATTACAAATTATAAATGTAGATTACAGGATAAATTGAAGATAAAATGGTATTAAGTAAACTCAATACGTTCTGAAGCAACTAATTTGCAAATCAAACACTTGTGATTCAACATCCTTGACTATTTATTACCATATTGATTCACCGTGTTCGAATGTAAATTCATCAAAAACTAGTTCTTGCCCGCTACTCCACGGCAGCATTCATTGTTTATCAGTCTTGATACCTACAGCAATTTCATTTACCGTTAACGAAAACAAAACCACAGATTAAAACCAAAACCGCCATTAAGTAACATCATTGTGCTATCGCGACCAAAATGCCAATGATATGGTCTGATGATAGTCGATTTTATTCTTCAGCAGGGTTTCTAACTAAAGTTTCAATTTTCGATTTGCTGTTCCTGTGATATTATCTGTATCTACTATTAAATTAAAAATTAAAAAAAGGACCCACGACACATTTGGTTTTTATTACTCGAGTATATTTGAGGAAATTCGGTTACCCTTCCCCACTTTCACCCCCACAACTTCGAAACGGCTCAACCGATTTTCATCAAATATGTCTAAGAACACTCGCCCATAAGTTAGCTTTAACACAAAAAAAACTCAATTGAAATCGCTTCATCTGTTCGGGAGCTATGATGCCAGAGACAGACAGACAGACAGACAGACAGACAGACAGACAGACAGACAGACAGACAGACCGACAGACAGACCGATAGACAGACAGACCGACAGATAGACAGACACGTCAAACTTATAACACCCCCTCTTTTTGCGTCGGGGGTTAAAAATATCCATACTAATATTATAAATGCGAAAGTCTGTCTGTCTGTCTGTCTGTCTGTCTGTCACCTCTTCACGGCTAAACTGCTGGACTGATTGTGATGAAATTTGGTAGGGATGTAGTTAACGACCTGAGGTCAAACATAGGCTACTTTTGGGCGCGATATAACAGAGTCCCACGCGGGGCGAAGAAGCCGCGGGGAACAGCTAGTAATAACATACGTTAATATACAAGGTTAGCGTCAGAGCCCAGGGTACGCTTTTTATGGTCCTAAATTTATCGGTACTGTGCCGCGGTCACAGAATTAGTCCGCGGTTATAACAATGGAGCGTCTGCCGTCTGACTGAATGAGGAGTTTCATTTCAAGACTACACCATTTTGCTTTTATTTGGATTTGAGTTCGTGGTTGCCAGTGTTAGTTTGTTCTGTACTACGTTCGCATTTCTGAACTGATCGTTACGTGTTAGTTTTTTTCAATCTTGGGATGAGGATTAAGGAGAATAAGGGAGGAAGTTTGATGTAGCGTTATTTACGGATTTCAATCATATTCGGAAAAAAAAACATTACATGAAGATTCCCCAGAGGTCGATGTGGAAAAAATCGAAAATTGGGACGAGGGGTGAAGTATATCATATCAATTTCGAAGTCACCTGTTCACAGACACAGAACTACCAGTTTTAGAATAATTTGTAATGAGCAAATTGATCACATTGATCCAAACGATACGAAACACTGCAGACTTGTACGTTACGTCACTGTGTCGTAACCAGTTTATTGACTGTACTCCATGTAGTTAATGGTGCTTTTATTACTGTCCAGAAATAAGTGCATTACGCGATGTACTCATATGTGCAACATTACATGATTTTACAGCTATAAGGGCATGATTTTGATTTTTATATCCCACACTTGTAAAAACACCGCTTATCTACATAATCCTTATAAAGTAAAATAGAGCATATGCTAGGAATGCTACGATTACGAGTTACGACCTTGTTTAAAGGAAATGGTATTGTCCCAATAAGTGGGGGTATTACGGTAAAGACTTTTCCTAAAAGTAGATAGGTAATGTCAAATCTTATGTACATACAGTGGGCCACAGAGATATGTACCCAGATAAGGGGTAAGAGAAACTTTACTTGCTTAATTACTCTTACGCCTTTTTGGGACATATCCATGTGGTCCATTGTACGCACATTGTCTAAAGTATTATATATTTCCCTCATAAATAAATAATAATTATTTATCATAACGTGACGATTAAGTGGACGCCGTGTTTCGAGTTCAAAGAAATAGAACATGATCCTCGTTCGGGCTGTCGGTTGAAAAAGGTTGGGTTTGGTGTGATGACGAGGATGATGAAGCCGCTCACACCCACCTGGCTAGACATCAGATTGCGAACTTATCGGTGTGCCCACGCCAGGTCAACGACCTCGTGACTCAGCCCTTACCGGTTGTATTGTAGGGCAGAAGACATTGCGCCGGGGCAGCGGCGCATCGCTGGCGCATGTTGATCAATGAACGCTGATCTGTCGTTGGCGTTACATCGTATTAAAATACTAGCATGCTTATTAGCATGCATGATAATGCTAGCCTGCCAACAATAGGCTAGTTGATGTTATTTTATTTAAGTATATTTAAAATAAATTTCGCATTCCTTTAAAAATAGTATTTTGGGTGCTATTTTTGAAATCTGCATCTCATTATAAACCGCCGAGACGCACAAAAATAATTCGATTCATCGGTTTTGTCGAATGAAAATCATTCGAAAACGAATGAATATCATTCAAATCACCGATTTTAGGTGAATCACAGACTTTAGAAAATAGGGTGAACTGACTATTGACGTCGCATCATGGTGAATAATGACAAATAAAAGCTTGTGTTCTCTTGTTGTCATTTTACATAGGAACAAAGGGGTTATTTGGTTCGGTTGGTACGTGGAAATGGTGAAAAAAAGACTACTCACTTCCAAATACGATATGTTCAACCGTACAAAAGCCACATTGATACTATAATTAACTTTGATTAACTTAATTATGTCAGCGTGTACGTGTTGCTAAGGCACACCCGAATATGACTACATATTGCTACCATAGAATTACTAAAATTATCATTTAATTTATTAGCACGCACGAACCTCCGGGAACTTACCGCGAACAGACAGAAATTTTGAAAAAGGGATGTGAATATGAAGTGAAAGAGAAGGTGTGAGTGTACAGGAAGCGAGGAAGGTCTTTGTGGAGCAAGTGAAAACTTAAAGTATGTATGTCTTACTTTATGTATGTGTATTTGCAAGGAGAGTTATGTTTTTCGAGAGTATTGTCGTGAGGAGGGAGGAAAGCCATGTAACGCAAAGATTATTAAATACGAGCGACCCGCCCCGGCTTCGTATGGGCATAAAAACCTTGCTCTTGAATCACTCTATCTATTAAAAAAAACCGCATCAAAATCCGTTGCGTAGTTTTAAAGGTATAAAAGCATACAAAGGGACAGAGAAAGCGACTTTGCTACTTTTGCTTACTTTACTTTTGCTTATACTATGTAGTAATGAGGATTGCTGGATCTAGGAGTAGAGGAAGACCAAAGAGATGGATGGATTGTGTGAGGGAGGATATGACCAGAAGGGGTGTGATGCGGGAAATGGCTGGAAATAGATCTAAATGGAAGGAACTTACATACTGTGCCGACACCAAATAACTGAAAGTGGGATAAGAAAAAGGAAAAAAAGAAGTATGTAATGTATAATTGTTTGGTACGCATTGATGGATTTTAGCTTGAGATGTGTCGTTAGATTCGTATTTACTGTAAACACAGAATATCTAATAGAGTGTGACACTGGGTATATTTTAAAGTACTTTCCTAAAATTAAATTTTAGGAAAGTGCTTTAAATGCAGTCGGATATTTTGTTTTTTAACAATTTAGGTACTTGTTATATATCATTTAAACACTACTTTAATTCGACTATGACTACACTTTCGCTGACAGTAATGCCTTGACGTAGATAACAATTTATCTGTTATTGTTATCTCGTTGACTGTCGGCATTTGTGTAAAATAACTTGAGACACGCGTAATAAATAATGTTATCCATACACAGTATAATAAATAAGTATATCGTGTTTGTCACATTACTGTTACTTTTCAATATATTAATGGTATATATCACAGAACAGAGAAATTATCCGTTACTATTTCTAAATTCTGTGGCATATATATCCATTAATATAGAGATATTTTTCCATTCGTTTTTTTGTATCGAAGCCTTAAATTATATTTACTAAAATATACTTATCAAGAAAGTCACGTTCAATAAAAGACTTTATTTACCCATGTTAGAGATAAAGTTACCGTGTCATCCACCCTTACACGGAACAAAGAAAGACCATCCCTTAGCGAGAATACGACGCAAAAACATGACCCACTTCCCTTCAAAGGACTTTTGAGGTCAAACGATTTAATATTCAGCACTTCGTAGTTTTTCGATGTACGGTTGGTTTGCGGATCGAAAGTATCTACCATGAGTGGTTGCAAACTACAGTTGCTAGCATCTGTCTCTGTGAGGAGGTATGGAAATCTCATACAAGAGAAGATAAATTATGCCACCTCATCGGCCGTTGTCGATTCAGACAGTGTCCGCAAAATTTTGAGTCCGAATCGTGTCGGTAACCTACTCAGCCACGCCAAATTATAATAACCACCTTTTTCGTCGGGGGTTGCGTACAAATGCGCCCACCCACAACTGTTAGTCTCAGCATGCCCGTCACCAATAGTTTGTACAACAACCACACCTTGCGACACGTGTTTCACCTCTACCCGAACATTCTCAGGCACTTACTTAACTTAATCGAGCTGCCCTTCGTTAATCGTTCGACGTGCTTACAAATAAAATGTAATTGGTGAGGGTGGAATTGCTTGTACTGGGGGGTTAGGTTACTAGCGTCTCTTTAAACCATGCAAGATCCAGTGAGTAACCGAAACAGCGCGATACATGATGTAAGGCGACATCTCCCTTACTCACTGGATCTTGCATGGTTTTAAGAGATGATGGTAAGCCACCTAATCTTTTGCTCTGGCCTCCTGGTCGCCGAGGTTCACTAAACGTTATGTTGTCTTATTGATATTCGGACAAAGGTAGAGGTAAATTGATACCTATAATACTTACGGAAAAGATGTTGTCTATTCTTAATCAGGAGGCCGCACAGCGATGTTATATTCAGGTATGATTCAACCCCTGCGTGGCCGTTGACCCCGCCATCGATCGACCACTTTTATTCTAGTGGCAACTATCTATTCTGGATCCTGTGTGTTCTGACGATTTCTAATTGCAACTATAGCTTATACCCATTTCAATCAGTCAGGTAGGTTTAGAATTCACATAGGGAACCCTTTATAAACTGGTCAAGTGCAAGTCGGATTCTGTCTTATTAATAAACCAGTTTTAAGGTCCGCTTAACTTTACACCAAGGTTTAAAGCAGTTTTAGTAAAAATACTTATTAATAAACCCAGTTTAAGGATAGAATAACTTAAACCTAGGTTCAACCATGGTGTAAAGATATACCTAGCAACCATTAGGTTTAGCGACAGATTAAGGACAATCTAACCTAAAATTTTGGTGACAAGTCTGGTATCTTCTTCGTCCGAGCGTTTTTCCGGTTGCATCTTTAGCTCGCGCTTTATAACCCAAAGTACGCTATTAATCATGGTCTTGATATAGCGGAACTGGTTATTACCAACAATGGAGCGACTGCCGTCTGACATCCGTAACCCTTTTTACAGGGAATCCAGACCCACAGGAACATGATCCGGATGTGTTAGTGGCCAACACTGTCAGATTTTTCAGGCTGCCTAAAGGCATCTCTGACATAGCCTAACGACTGCCATCTACCGATAACAACCGGGAACCAACGGCTTAACGTGTCTTCCGAAGCACGGCGGAGCTCAAGATAGAAATGCCACTAATGGCGACCAATCCAAACATGGTCGCGCACTCTCCGTCATTGTCGCTTGACACGTGCTATCGTTACGAATACGCGCTCCAAATAGGCAAATAAAGGTGGCCTACTATCTAACATCTCTTAAAAACCATGCAAGTACGAGTGAGTAAGCGAGACAGCGCAATACATGATGTAAGACGACATCTGCCTTACTCAATCGTTCTTGAATGGTTTTAAGAGATGGTAGTACCATATAGCCATGTGTGGTACCAGCATTACAATTCATAAGTGCTACAAGATGGTAAGAGACTATTATTTGAGCTGCATTCATAGGAAATTTTTGATAACAAATGTTAAAAATAAAATGCTTTCAAGGGAAAATAAAAATATATTTCATTTATCACTTTTTGACTTTGCAGCCTCCATATTATATTGAGCAGTAATCATCTGGAACTCTGCCTGCTTCTTTTGCTCAAAACACAATTCTTCTTCATCTTCTTCTGTTATTATCCGGCACGTTTCGTTTAAAGCCGTACACTAGCCGAGCGTGAACAACAAAAACACAATAAAAATATTAAACATTACTATACATTACAAACCAATTTTAACAAATAAGTTATTTCTATTTATTTTAAAAATTTTGTATTTCCCTGGAAACGAGTCTTTTAGGCTTTCTTGAATTTATTAATCTGGTTTTGATGTATCACTTCTGTCAACAATGTGACATAAAAGTCCAAAATGAAAAAAAAAGAAACAAAATATTCGTTTTCTTATTATGGTAAAAAGGTCAGTGTTGCAATTTTCTACCTTAAACCGAGGTGTAACTTTAGTATAGCTAAAACGTCGCTAATCTAAGTTTATTAATAAGGATATTAAAACTTGGTTGGAACATCCTTATTCCTAGTTTAACTATTCCAAGCGTAACCTCGGAGTAAGCTTGGATTAGGGTTATTTTATTAATAAGACAGTAAGGTTTCAGAATATATATATATATAGGTCGCATTTCTGAACGGATCCTAATGAAACTTGGCACACGTGTTCCTTGATTATTTTGCAATTTTTTGTCGATAGCTTTTTTTGATTGGAGGGAAAATGGGAGGAAAAAGGGGGAATGTTTTCTGTGCCTTTTTTATATTGCTTATATCACTGGCCGCTAGATGGTTCTTTTTCAGATTAATATGCGCTATGGTTTCGTTTTCGGTCATAGATAAGTTTATTTTTATATATTTATTTGGACCGTCTGACCAGAATAGGTAGTAACTATGGAAAAAACCTTCCTTTGAGAATAGACGAGGAAAAATAATTAACATAATGGAAAATACCTGTCTATAGAGTTATGAAAAAAAGGAAAAGGGGGTTAACGGAGGAGGTTCGCGAGGTCTACTGTTCACAGAACCACTAGTTTTTAATGTCGAAAGGGGGCGCGACCCAAATAAGTTAGTAAACCCCTGTTATAAGTACATGCACATATTGAAATGCCCATCTGCATACTATGATGCCAGTTGCATTGTGATGGTAATAGTGTTTGTAATAAAAACGTCACGTGCAGTCTGGTGCGCGCAGTGCCATCGTATGTAGGTTACGAATGCACTGTTCGTCTATTGGAATGTATTCATTGATTATCACTTTTGTCTTGTCTTTGCCGTGTTTTTGTCCTTTGTGCTGCACCGAACTCATATCGGCCCCAGAAAGCGGCAAGTTTCTGGTTTGTAAAATCTAAAAACTTTAAGATAAAGCAGTAAACATTAACCACTACAATATCCATACTTACTATATTATGTAATCCATCTTAAGTAGCTTGAGGTCTTGCAAATAATAGCATTGATTATCCGAAACAAACTGACAAACCTGTATGCCTTTAGTAAACAAATCTTATTTTGATATATGAGTCACTTGAATTTACGTTTCTGTACGGAACCCTAATAAGAAGACACGTAACGTTACTTATTCAAAATCTATTATTATTTCAAAAGTCGCTTGCGGTATACTTTAATGTAAAAAGTAGACATAAAAAAGAGTAATACAAACAGAAAAACCTCGCTGTATGCCCAGAACAGAGCGCGGGCGCGCGTAAAAAATTAAAAAGTTCGTGAAATTTAAATTCGGAACGGCGGAAACGCATTCCGCGCCCGCCCTCCGACTATTTCGGTCGTGTTCTATAAAACCTTTTTTTGGTTTAAATGTGTAAATATGGCGCGTTTACAACTGCTAGTTTGTTTTGACAGGCGTCTGAGTGCGTTCTCCGGTTAGATAATACGTCTTGATGGATTTAGTGATGATTTAAGTTTATTAAAGTAAAAAAAAAATATTACAGAATGCTAGTGATAGTTATTTTTTATTTACTAAACACTAAAACCGATACAAATACAATTTGATTCATTTTATAATGCAATCACAATCTCTTTCGAGATTTACTGTGCATAAATTCTCACTTAAATGAAAATTACAACAAAAAAAAATGTTACTTATGTCAAATCAGGTGTATACAGATATTCATCATAAGTTGCACTTTTACCCTCCTATGTCTTTACTAACGTTAGTGATCCTTTGCTTGATGCTTAGAAATCTTTCTTTCTTTACATGTATATCTTAAAAACTTATTTATTTAATTGAAGGTACACTTTATTTAGAAGCTCCCGCACCGGGTACCGAACCGGTACGCGTTTACGACAGGTCATGGAACGCGCTACGTTGCGGTGACATTCGCTCTATTATTAGACGGCTGGAGGTATTGCTGTTGTCTGTGACCGAGTCCTAGAGAACAACTAGTTGTTCACGCGGACGAACGTTCCCGCGACTTCGTCCGCGTGGAATTTAACAAAGAAGTTATTGTTCAGTTCGCAGAGTTTACGAATAAATATTCTGAAATCAAAGTAGCCTAAGTTACTCTTTATTACATCAGCTATCTGCCAGTGAAACTTCCGTCAAAATCGGTCAATCGTTCCAGTGAACAAACAGACAGACAAAATCATTTTGTACAATATGTACCCTGTAGTACTCTTCCATGCTGGTCTGGGAGAAAAAGAAAAACATAGAATGTACCAGCTGCTTCTCTTCCCGCGCAAGCCGTAAAAGTCGTCTGAGGGAATCGCCGAATGGGGAAATCATGACATAGGCGATGCGGCTAGCAATCCATCACTATTGATTTCCTGTTTCAACTACCATTATGCTAAACGTGGCCTAAGGTCTTATGGCTCTAGGCTCTGTCTACCCCGTATGGGATAAAGACGTGATTATATGTATGTATGTACAATATGTACCGTGTATACATACATGTGTATTTAGTAAAAAAATTACAAACAGACATTCTCATTTAATTGTATAGATGTATAGAATATGTAAATACATGTATGAATAGATAGATTAATCATCATCATCATCATTGAAGCCGCAGGCTGTCCCCTGCTGGACATAGGCCACCCCCAAGGATTTCCAAAATAACCTGCAGCCAGCCAATAGATAAATTGAAATTAAAAGATAGATTGAAAATTTGAAATTACAACGTATCCGGACAAGAATAGACCGCTCCATTATATCCGTGTCGTAAAAGGCGACTAATGGTCGCACAGAGATAAAAAATTCCAGTCTGCATTGACAGACGGACGGACATACACAAACTCAAACACAGCTACTCAAACATTCAATCGCTTTCACGTGACTTGTACAAGTTTCCGAGAAAGGCGCGACGTGACAAACAAATTGTAGTTTCTGAGGCGCTCTGAAGAAAGTTGGATGTGAAAAAAATTGGCTTAAAAATGTAAGCAGCTGAATAGTTCATAAGAAAGATCGTTAATTTTATTCAAGCAATTCATTCAAAAACTGTTATTCATGCAAATTTTTGTAGAGAAATTGTGCAATAAAGTGTTCATTCATTCATTTAATTAAGCAGTTGGTACCGGACAGATATTTACTAGTGTCTTACTGGTTTGCATTTATCATTTAATTATTGCAATTTAATGTATGTATACTCTTTAGGGTGCGGATTGAACGAAGCAAACGACCGGGCGGTGGAGGTGGCCAAGTACTGGGCAAAGTCGATATAGAGTCCATATAGCCAGTATGACTCGAAATGAAGAAGGGCGGATTTTCTGAGTCGGGTTTTAGTTTTCTTAAACTTGTTCGTCCGATAAACTTCATGGAATTGGGTGTTGGCTTTACATTCGTTGGCCTTGGTTGACGCGATGAAGAGTCAAATCAATAAAACTTTTTTTTTTAATGAATTACAGCTTACAGGAATTATAGTTTTGAAAAATCTCTGACGTCAGCATCTGCAGGGTCAATTGATCTTGTTACACACTATAATGAATGAATTAAAAGGTTATCATTAAGTAAGCGTGTCTCATTTCGTTAACAATTTTAATAAACAACTTGCTGATTTGCCCCATAGTATTTGTAACCCAGATCTCATTAACAGACATTTTCTTGATGTACCTAGTAATAAACATACAATAAATATAGAAAATGTATCTTACTTTTGGTTCAATAGGTTCTCTTATTCAGTATTTAGTCTGAGGACAGTTGATGAAGAGACTGTGTTTAAGGCGATTAAGCAAATTAGCACTAACGCTCAAGGGGTGGACGGTATTTCAATTGATATGATCATTCTAACCCTACCACGTACATTGTCTACAATTACAGCAATTGTAAATATGTCCCTTGCAAGTGGGGTATTTCCAGACTTATGGAAACATGCCATAGTTAAGCCACTCCCTAAAGTTGTAATCCTAAAGACCTTAATGACCTTCGCGCTATTAGTATTTTGCCATTAATGTCTAAGATAATAGAAAAGATTGTCTGCGGGCAGATGGTGGAATATTTGAACAGGAACAATATGCTGCCGTCCAAGCAATCCGGCTTTCGTGCTGGTAGAAGCACATCCACTGCTCTTTTGGATGTGGTTGACGACATATTAACTGGAAGGGATGTGGGTGAGGGTTCAATTCTTGTCTTGCTGGATTACACACGTGCTTTTGACACAATCAATCACACGCTGCTCTTGGCCAAATTGGTTTACTATGGTTTTGATACTCTTGCAATAAAATGGTTTTCGAATTATTTAACTAATCGTTCTCAGCAAGTAGAGATTAACTGTAGTGACGGTACCAAATTAATGTCAAAAAATGAGCCTGTTAATAAAGGTGTTCCCCAGGGGTCAATATTGGGACCTTTACTGTTTATACTGTATACCGCTGACTTACCAAGATGTATCAGTGATAGCGAACATCATCTATACGCAGATGACCTCCAAATCTATCAGACTTTCAAACCGTGCGACACTGTAATTGCCGTCGGAAAAATAAATAAGGATCTTGAAATGGTGGCTGAGTGGTCAGATGTTAATGGTCTTGTGCTTAATCCAGGCAAGACAAAATATCTAATAATAGGTACTAAAGCTCAAACAACTAAAATAAAAAATCAAACACCAATGATAAAATTAAAAGGTACTCAAATAAAAGAGGTTTCCGAGGCCAGAAATCTAGGTGTTATAATGGACTGTAATCTTCAATTTGAAAAGCATGTAATTGAGACTATCAGAAACTGTTATTACCGTCTGAAAGTTTTGTATCAAATCCGCGAACACCTAAGCGTAGAATCTCGTATCTGCTTGTGTGAGTCACTAATACTATCCAAACTTAACTATGCAGATGTCGTGACTAGGAAATGTTTACTGGCCCGTACAAAAAAGCTGATTCAGCGCTTACAGAATTCGTGTGCGCGTTATTGTTTTCAAATTCCCCGAAGAGCACATATAACACAATATTTAAACCAAAACAATCTTCTAAATATGGAATCTAGACGCACTCTTCATTTGGCTTCATTACTTTTTGGAGTTGTTAAAAACAAAAAGCCATCGTATTTGTATGACAAACTAGAATTTACCCAAAGAGCTAGAGAACCTGACCGGTTAATGTGTCCTAGACATAAAACTGCCGCATTTCGAGGCAGTTTCAGATATGCTGCAACCCGTTGTTGGAATAATATTCCACCCCCAATCAGAAACTCTTTAACGATTAAAACTTTCAAAGTTAAATTAAAAGAACATATCTTAAATGCTCAGAAATTTTAATGCAGCTTAGGTTTCTCTTAATTTATATTAATTCATATATTTAATTTAATATTTATATTTATTTTATTTATGTACCTACCTACACCTATAAAAATGTACTTACAGAAATAGTGTAGCGCCGCCCTCTTATTACTCCTGGTATATGTGTGATGTTTGCATTGTTATGCTTTTATTTCATTTATTTTTTTTAATTTTACTTTGTAACCTATGGTGCCCTCGGAAGACCAGCGTTGTGGTTCTCACCACAACATTATGCTGAGAGGGGACCATTTTGATATATACACAAATTTGTAATTTTTTGTTAATTTTTGTTCACTTTTTCCATTGTGTTTTTGTGTAATATCAAATAAACATTTTTTCTTTCTTTCTTTCTTTCTAACAATCTGGTTCACCGCGTCCCGACCCTGACTGGCCCGGCCGGAAGCCGTACCAAGTCTAATGCAGGCTCCACACGTTGGCTGAACACCCTTCAAACAGCCAATACAAACAGCAAACACGAACGTGTCGTTTGATGCCGCGGCGCTGGGTATACATGTCAGTTTTTTGGTACAAATAGAAGGTTTTTCAGCAAAGTACGCGCTTGTCAAACGCGAGTGACGGCAATACAAATAAATTACTTTTAACTTACTTCAAATATCAACTTAAACATCTAAACTACTGGGAGAATTTCTCTAAATTATTGAAAACCGCATTAAAATCTGTTGTGGTTTAGAAGAAATTAGAGTTCAGAATCTGATAGCAATGATGCATTGATGCAATACTCTTGGCCGAAAAACAGGCCCATTGACACTCATGATAGCTATGCCCTTATCGAAGTGTCAGCGGTCACGCCACAGAACAGAGAAATTATCCGAATATAAATGTTTTGACGCGGATTTAGTTCCAGGATCAGTGTGGCAGCATATTCTCTTTTCTTATCTTAATTTATACATGTAAACCACATCTCACCTTATTAGAAATGTATAACGTAGTTTACAATAAAGCCACCTTTAATTATCAACCAATAACAGTGGCATTAAATGACTCAATCAAATTCCCCGCCCATTTTTTCCGTGTGAAACGTTGGCTTGCAAGCCAAACTAGTGACACGTTTTTCGTGCACTATGCCACTTATTGTTAATATTTTCTAAATTCTGTGGGTCACGCCCTCGTTGTCCACTCTACAAATCATCCTTACCTCTATGGTTAATACTCGCGGGTTCATCGACCGCAGCCATCTTGTCTATCCATACAATGGTGGCAATACAATTCGTAAGTGCGATGATTTTAACCTACTTCAGAGGTAATCATGTCCGCATGATGCCACACAAAATAGAAACGTTTATTTTACATATACTAGCCATTGCGACCTACTCGAAATGATGGTAGAGTGAAGAGGAAACATTGCCACGCTTCGGAAAGCACGTGAAGCTGCTGGCTGCGATCACCAGATGGCACTTTGTACGGAAGGCCTTCCCGCCATTACCAGTTACTCTCTTAGACAACAGTCTACGAGCCTACGGCCTCCTCACACCATAACCACGACTGAGTTGCAAGGCTATAGTCAAACTAAGTTAGTCACATTAGGGCAGCTATGTCGGCCTTGAACCTTTTAACAGACTACGAACGGGCGTAGGTAGATGCATGGAGAATAGGAAGAAGTGGGGCCTATTCAACAGTGACGGATGTGTCTGTGGCACGGTTAGTTTTAAACGATGAACCACCTGCTGTCGTACCCCAGCTGCCCTTTCTCATGTACAAAGGGTGACCTGTACCCCTAGTATGAGTTTTTCTCAACGCAGGCGTTAGCGATTTAGTATGGCAAACCTGTACAGCGCCTCTGGCGGATAGTAAGGCAACTAAGAAATTCCATACAAAATCCTAACGCAGTCGCTAGCGTCTGCGTTAAGTAAAACTCATACTAGGGGCACTGGCTGTGGCCTCTGGCTCGGCCGTGAATGTTGCATCTTACTGGGCCAAATTTTAATAGTTTTTAACCATTGACACGATAGAAGAAAAAGCTGGTTATTGAAACGCACGAAAAATAAATGCTGCGCGAGCGAAGCTGCTGGTGCTAGTATGATAATAAATCGACCTCTAGACAAAGGCATGTCTTATTCATCGAATACCTTAACCATAATCAAATTATAGTAAGGGTCTATGACCTGCTCGTGGGCGCACAAAGAACGTTTGATGCCGTAATTATAGCGTACGCGATAGTTATTTGTAAAATGGAGATTATGCATAGATACACCTAGACCGTATTATATAGAAAGACGAAGGCAATTATGGGGTACACTGACGTTACTACTAAAACTACACACTAAAATATATTGTTTCATACAAAAATGTGCTCATAAGGTTTCCAAGCTGCTGTGCTAAGCGAATCCGACTCGCCCTTGACCGGTATTCTTTTTACTTTGTAACAGATAGATTAGATAGATGCAACGAAGATAGCAATTTATGTTTTATATAAATTAATATTTCTCTGATCTAGACTAATATATATCTATACTAATCTGTACTATGTATACTAATATTATAAAGAGGAAATATTTGTATTTTTGTATGTATGTTTGTAATGAATAAACTGAAAAACTACTGTGCCGATTTCGAAAATTCTTTCACCATTGCAAAGTTACATTCACCCCGAGTGACATAGGCTATATATGTACCGCGAGCGAAGCCGGGGTGGTCTACAAGTATAACATATACCAATACTAGCGACCCGCCCCAGCTTCGCATGGGCATAAAAACCTTTCTCTTGAATCACTGTATCTATTAAAAAAAACCGCATCAAAATCCGTTGCGTAGTATTAAAGATTTAAGCATACAAAGGATATAGGGACAGAGAAAGCGACTTTGTTTTAAACTATGTGAGTGATATCATGTTTACAAGAAAAAATAAATCAGAATCCCCTTAACATCAACTTCAACTCTTTCCAGACAAACCAACATGGCAGACACCGACACTGAGACGCTGATGAACGGCACCGGCCCTCTTTCAGCCGAAGAGGAGGAGAGACTCAAGCAAAGGCCGGCTGACATCGATGCTGTAAGTGTTTAAAATCCTACTATATCCATATCCATATCCATACTAATATTATAAATGCGAAAATCTGTCTGTATGTCTGTCTGTCACCTCTTCACGGCTAAACTGCTGGACCGATTGTGATGAAATTTGGTAGGGATGTAGTTAACGACCTGAGGTCGAACATAGGCTACTTTTGGGCGCGATATAACCGAGTACCACGCGGGCGGAGCCGCGTGCAACAGCTAGTAATATTATAAACTCGAATGTTTGTATGGATGTTTGTTACTATTTCACCAAAAAACGGTTGAACTGATTTGGCTACAATTTGGAATGGAGATTGCTTAGACACTGGAACAACACATAGGCTTTATCCCAGAATTCCTACGGGAGCGGAGGTCCGGGTAATAGCTAGTACAAGTATAAATTGAAAATTAATTAAAACCACTGATTGACATGGGACGTTAACCTGTTAACTGGCAGAATCCAGACACAATAGAAAAACGATAACAGGCCAGTTAGTTCATGCAAACTACTGCCGGCCGGCGCCTACCCACTTCTGTTAGTCCCAGCATTCCCGCCACCATTAGTTTGCACACACTTCCCTTACGACACTTGTTTCACCTCAACGCGAGGCATCCTCAGGCACCAAGGCACTAAGTTGTGTATGAAATAACTGGTGGCGGAGGCACGCAAAGTAATTTGGTAAGCGCTTGTAACTTTGACTTCCGCAAAGTTATGTTTTGCGCGAAATGCGCGAATGTGTCCGATCTGTCTACTACTATTTATCGAGAGCCTTCTTATGAGCTAAAACACACTAATCTAAATCTATTGTAAGTTGCTAAGGAGTCAAGTATCCCAAAGTCTTTCTCATGCTGCAGTACCATTAAAAAATCCACCGAAATAATTGTGTACATATATGTTAATTGGATCTATGAATAAAGGAAGTCAATAGGAAATGAGCTGATTATCTTCAATCGGCTGAACACTAAACAGATCTCCGCAAATCATAGTAGAAACCATATCAATCCAGTCAGGTTAAAAAAAAACATATTTAAATTAGGAGCTACGATATAATAGACTGATATACAGCAAGTTCTGCAATAACAGTCGGATGGCCTCTTCGTCTTACGATCTTTGTCTGGCCTGCCCGCCTTTGCCCCCAAGTCCCTTGAAAGCTGAAGAACAAAAGAATATCGGTAAAGAACCATGTATTATCTGTTATTGCAGGATGTCCGCGAAATGGAACGCCGCAAGCGCGTGGAGGCCCTCATGTCTTCCAAGCTGTTCCGCGAGGAGCTGGAGCGGGTGCTGGACCAGCAGATGCACGAGGGGAACGATGCGCCGCTGCTACAGCGCATCAGGGAAATGGTTGGCGGACGTCTGCATACTGGCAGCTTGAGGGTGAGTCACACATTAGTTACTGTTATGTCATTTGTTTTTTTCTCACTAATTCCGTAGACAATGGAACTAGTGAGAAAATATATATATATTTTTTGCCATTTATTAATACGTTAACGGACGCCCGACGTCTATAGACGTTATAACTATGAAACTTCTAATGTGTTCTCAAAAAATTCCGCCAACGTGTTAATGTGCCCCACTGCTGGGCAAAGGCCTCCCCCCTCCTTTTCCACTTATCCCTATCCATGGAAATAATCTCACTACATATAATCATATCTTTACCCCATACGGGGTAGACAGAGCCTAGGGTTATAAGACTTTAGACCACGTTTAGCATGATGGTAGTTGAAAAAGGAAATCAATAGTGATAGGTTGCTAGCCGCATCGCCTTTGTCATGACTCCCTATTCTTTTTCCCAAGCATTCTTTGTTGTAGTCTTTCAGTTTGGTTTCGCCTGTAATGTCTTACATTACAGGCGTGAATCACCTGCGCTGATAATAAAGAAGATTCCGTGCTTCGGAAAGCACGTTAATCCGTTGGTCCCGGCGGCCATCTGGTAGTCGTTAAAGGAGGCCGAGAGGCGGTTCCGAAATGCATGGTCAATTGATCGTGACACCTACACAAAATAATGATTTATATTGCCAAGGAACTCTGACACCAGGGTGTGCATGGTCGATTAACTGTATCGCCTACAAGAAATGATGATGATTATAATTTACTTTATCCCAGTCGGGTGTGGACTTAGCATGTTGTGTAAAGCTTCATCCAATTAGTTCTCTTACTAACCGTTTTCTTATTTTATTTGTATTTGGTTGTTTTATTTTAATTTTTGTATTATCACGCTGTAAGAGAGCTTACTAAATCTAGTATAAGATTACTAACAAATTATATGGTTAAATCTATACTAATATAATAAAGATGAAGATTTTGTTTGTTTGTTTGTTTGAACGCTTATAACTTGAAAACTACTGGTCGGATTTGCAAAATTCTTTTTGTATATGAAAGACTGATTCTTGGGGAAGGTTATAGGCTAAATCACATACACACTAACGGCGAGTGAAACCGCGGGGAACAGCTAGTACCGAAACAAATGATTATTATTGAATTCAGTTACACAATTGTCTGTTTCATAATTTTTATGTATAATGAATATTAATTCCGATTCCAGGGCCCCAGTTGCGTGCTCCCCATCAACGACATCCGTGGGATCGAGGGTGTCGGCTACGAAAAGGGGGAGAAGATACTGCGCTGCAAGCTGGCTGCTGTGTACCGCCTCGTGGATCTGTTTGGATGGACCCAGAGTGAGTTTCATCACCTTTACTGTTCAGTAAACTCACCAATATAGAACAGAAAAACTATTTATCACTAAATCATTATGTAGGCTTGAATCACCAAAAAACATGATTCCGTGCTTCGGAAGGCACGTTAAGCCGTTGGTCTCGGCTGCCATCTGGTAGTCGTTAAAGGAACCACGTACCACTGACACCAGGGTGTGCATGGTCCATTGACCATGATACCTACACGAAATGAATGAATGAACTACATAGTATAAAACAGTCGCTTTCTCTGTCCCTATGTCCCTTTGTATGCTTAAATCTTTAAAACTACGCAATTGATTTTGTTGCGGCTTTTTTCAATAGATAGAGTGATTCAAGAGGAAGGTTTTTATGCCTATGCGAAGCCGGGGCGGTTTGCTAGTTAAACAAAACTAAAATAAACATTTCTTTTTATTGGACCAAACAAATGTGAGTAACTAAGATTGACACATACCTTCCAAACCACCACCCACTCTTAATCAGTGTTGAGACCTCACGTCTGATTAGATTAGATGGAACTAGCGACCCGCCCCGGCTTCGCATGGGCATAAAAACCTTCCTCTTGAATCACTATCTATTAAAAAAGACCGCATCAAAATCCGTTGCATAGTTTTAAAGATTTAAGCATACATAGGGACAGAGAAAGCGAGTTTGTTAATACTATGTAGTGATAGTGATGATGCGAGCACAGAACAGAAAAATTTCCGAATAGAAATTTTTTGACGCGAAAATAGTTCCAGGATCAGTGTGGCAGCGTATTTTCTCTTCTCACCTACAATTAATACATGTAAACCACACCACACCTTATTAGAAATGTATTACGTAGTTTATAACAAAGCCACCTAATATTATCGACCAATAACAGTGAAATAATGACGTAATCAAATTCCCCGCCCAATTTTTCTGTGCGAAACGTTGGCTTGCAAGCCAAACTAGTGACACGCTTTTCGTGCGCCATTTATTGTTAATATTTCTTAATTCTGTGTATGCAAGCATGTTCACTTGAGGAGCTCGATAGCGTAGCGTGGCTCGCGTGTTCGTAACGATAGCGGGCGTTAAGCGACGGCGAGTGCGCGGCCATGTTTGAATTGGTCGCCGTTAGTGGCATTTTCTATCTTCAGCTCCACCGTGTTTCGGAAGCAGCGTCGAGCTGATGGTCCCGGCTGCTATCGGCAGATGGCAGTCGTTAGGCTATAGCAGATGCCTTTAGGCAACCTGAAAAATCTGATAGTGTTGGCCAATAACACACCCGGATCATGTTTCTGTGGGTCTGGTTTCCCTGTATATAAGGGTTGCGGAGATCAGACTGCAGTCGCTCCCATGTAATAACCACTTCCGCCAAATCAGTACCATGATTAATAGCGTACCCTGAGCTTTGATGCGTGAGCTGACGTCACGGTCGATCGATCATGCACACCCTGGTGTCAGACTTCGGAACCGCCTCTCGGCCTCTGACGTGGTTCCTTTGGGGTGATACCTCGGTGAACACTAGCACCACCGTCATTTAAAAATCATTACTCACTGAAAACACAAGTTATCAAAAATCCCTCTGCTGTAGTTATGGATCTGGATCTGAAGTTAATTTTAATCATATTCAATTATTAAATTACAGTTCCATATAGTTACAAATTGCAAAACTGCTAAAAGTGGCCGTTTTAAGCAATAATGCAATTTGTAAATATAGGGAATTATAATTTAATAATTTTAATATGTTTAAAATTAACTTCGGATCCAGAACCTTAATTACAGCATAGGGATTTTTATAACTTGTGTTTTCAGTGAGTAATGATTTTTAAATGACGGTGGCGCTAGTGTTCACCGAGGCATCACCTTAACGACTTTAATTGAGATTATTTGTTTGTTACAGCGGGCATCACCGGTCAGATCACGGCCCGCCTGAACACGGCCGTGGAACACTTCCTGACGACGCCGCGCGCGCTGCTGCCGCACGAGGTCACCGCGTCGGCTCTCGTGAAGGTAGACATGCAGGGGGTCGTCCAGGACCAGGGCACCACCAACTTCCCAATTAATGCTGACGGTGAGTTTTCTTTGTATAGTCCGAATATGTGTACATATATTATTATCAAGGCCCCGAGATGAAGCAGTTTACGATCGAGAAATATTGCAAGACCGTAGCACAGCTGAGGCCTTGCCAAGTGCTTTTAAAAATACGAGGAAGTAAATTGCATTTCCGGCCGCCTTATTTGAAATGTATTACTTAGTTTACAACAAAGCCACCTGATATTATCGACCAATAACAGTGGCAATAAATGACGCATTTTTCCTATGTGAAACTAGTGACATTTTATTCGTGCGCTATGCCACTTCTTGTCAATATTTCTAAATGCTGTGTTAAAGACGGTTATTTTTGGGTGTTTAAAAAAGTCCTGAAATAAACGAACGTCCTCGATTGTCGGATTTTGGCGCCAAGCTAAAGTCGCTCAGTTATCGTCATTGTATTTATTTTCTAATATTTGTGTTTTTTCGAGTATTTGTGCATAATAAAAGTGGATTATTATTCGTCAAGTGTTCGTGAACAAGCGTGAGTGTTGGGAAGTGGTACAATGTCGTATAAGTTTTACTTTAAACTTTTTTTTACTTTAATCCTTGTCACCAAAATCTCCCAAGATAAAGCTATGTGAAACTTCCACCGCTTCACTTAGCCCTTGACTAACTTGACTTGACATGACTACTGACTTGACTTGATTCTGTGATTCAACAAAATGAAGAGCATTTATATAAAATTTGATACTGGCATAAATAAGCTATAAGTTTGATTGCCATATTGTGGATTATAGCCACATAAAAAAAAAAAAACTATGATGGTCCGGAGCAGGTTGACTTGACATGACTACTGACTTGACTTGACTCTGTGACTCGACAAAATGAAGGGCATTTATATAAAACTTGATACTGGCATAAATAAACTATAAGTTTGATTGCCATATTGTGAATTATAGCCACATAAATACTATGACGGTATATATAAATATATGGCTAGGTTTCTCCCTGCACGCGGCGGTGCACGCGGCGCGTCCGGACGTGCGCTGCGTGCTGCACGTGCGCGCGCCCGCCGCGCTCGCCGTGTCCAGCACGAGGCGGGGCTTGCTGCCGCTGTGCAACGAAGCCGCCTTGTTGGGCGAGATCGCTTACCACCACGTCCCGTATGGTGAGTTTATATTTCACTGCATGTAATATATGTTCAACAAATAAAGCATCTTGAATCTTAAAAAAAAAAAATTTCTTCATTTATTTATTTGATGAAAAATTATCTTTTTCTGATTGACCTGGGTCTTGGATGTTTATCTATATATGTATTTGTTATAAAATATAGTATCGTTGAGTTAGTATCCCGTATCCCGTAACACAAGTCTCGAACTTACTTTGGGGCTAGCTCAATCTGTATGATTTGTCCCTATATAATTATTTATTTTATTCATGTACACTTCAAATACAAACAAGGGACACTTAAAATTAGGAAATTTAGTACAAGGGTGCGTTATTTCTATAGAAATTTCTTCCAGTAGACCCGCGATAGGAAATTAAAAACAAAATGGCAGTTGGCATGTACTTAAATGTCAATATTACTTTGCAACTTCGCAATTGCTTTTTTTATTTATACCATTTAGTAGGCAAACAGGCTTACGGCCCACCTGATGGGAAGCGGTTACAGTAGCCTATGGACGCGTAAAACACCAGGAGTGTCACCCTTTTTCATCAATTTGTATATATGGATTACTCAAAATCGACGATCGTGTATGACGAGAGTGATCAGTGTGGAGGAAGCGAGAGAGATATGTAAAGATCGCAGCAATGGATCTCTCTAGTCTCTGCCTCCCTCTACGGGAGATAGGTGTGATGATATGTATGCATGTATGTTGTATGTCACTACATATGTATGAAAGTGATCTTTAAAAAATTACTTGCAATATTGTCTTTATACCCATATATGCAAATAAAAAAGGTTGATTCATTCATTTTAAAAAATCTTTTTTTTTTTGTTCTTATGCTTTCTTTATAATTTTACTAGCTGTTCCCCGCGGCTTCGCCCCGCGTGGGACTCGGTTATATCGCGCCCAAAAGTAGCCTATGTTTGACCTCAGGTCGTTAATTACATCCCTACCAAATTTCATCACAATCGGTCCAGCAGTTTAGCCGTGAAGAGGTGACAGACAGACAGACTTTCGCATTTATAATATTAGTATGGATTAGTATGGATATATTTGTTTATCCTTAGAAACTGGTCTTTATCATTTAATATGTCTAAACAAAGCATAAGTTAAGTTCGTTTGTTTGTTTAAATCATTAAACCGATCAATGAAACATGATACTGGCAGATAATCTTTCATATTGTACCAACAAAAAAAAAATAATAACTATGTCAGGTGTGCTCGACAACGAGGAGCGCGACAAGCTTGTCCGGGCTCTGGGCCCACACGCCAAGGTGGTTGTGCTGAGCAGCGCGGGCGCACTGTGCTGCGGCGCCACGCTGGAAGAGGCGTTCCAGCAGGCGCGGCATCTCACCGCCGCCTGCGACGTGCAGCTGCGGCTCGCGGCGCTGCCGATTGAGGAGCTCAATGTCATTGATGAGGAGACCAGGCAGAGGGTGAGTGCATGTATTGATTGACATTGTATGGGTTATACACACATAAACAGCAGGCGCGGCATCTCACCGCCGCCTGCGACGTGCAGCTGCGGCTCGCGGCGCTGCCGATTGAGGAGCTCAATGTCGTTGATGAGGAGACCAGGCAGAGGGTGAGTGCATGTATTGATTGACATTGTATGGGTTATACACACATAAACAGCAGGCGCGGCTTCTCACCGCCGCCTGCGACGTGCAGCTGCGGCTCGCGGCGCTGCCGATTGAGGAGCTCAATGTCGTTGATGAGGAGACCAGGCAGAGGGTGAGTGCATGTATTGATTGACATTGTATGGGTTATACACACATAAACAGCAGGCGCGGCATCTCACCGCCGCCTGCGACGTGCAGCTGCGGCTCGCGGCACTGCCTATTGAGGAGCTCAATTTATTTATTTATTTATTAAAACTTTATTGTTCCATAAGTACAAAATACTTATACAATTGGCGGACTTAATGCTAAAAGCTTTCTCTACCAGTCAACCATGTCAATGTCATTGATGAGGAGACCAGGCAGAGGGTGAGTGCATGTATATTGAAATGAAATTATTTATTTACATGAAACATGGAACAATAAGATGTCACATTGTTAATTTGATACGTGCATGTTTCGCCAATGGTATGGCATGTAAATATAGTTTTAAAAAAATGACTTGACTTTTTACCCGACTACGGCGACGAGTTAAATAATATTTAATACCTGGGCGACCGTGATTCGCTCGTTTTATGCAGAAATTCTTTTTGTCTGATAATAATGAATTTTCCCAGATATGGAGCTTAGCTAGATTATCTTTTTGATTATGTTAGAACTAATGTTAGCTTTTAAAAGGCTCAGCTTTGCCTCGTCCTTTTAAAAGCACTTGGCGAAGCTTCAGCTACAATATTATTAGGCCGTAAATGGCTTCATTTTTCGCTTTGACAGTATTGTACTATTTTTAATTACATTGTTGGCCTAGGCCAACATTGTTGGCCTAGGCCAACAATGTAATATATAAGCAGTGTAATAAGCAGGGCGCGTTGTAGATTTGTTTAAGGAAGAAGACAGTCCTCAGTCAATGCCGCTCAACATTTGTACAAAACAATATCCATGTAATTTTTGTTACAGATCTACGAAGCTTCCCGCAAAGCCCCAACGGACACTAACAAGTGGCGCGTCGGCGGCGAAGAGTTCGAGGCACTCATGCGCATGCTCGACAACGCCGGCTTCCGCACCGGGTATATATACCGGAACCCGCTTATTAAGGTCAGTAGTCATCATGATCATTTCAAACGCTGGTTGTCCACTGCTGGACATATATCAATTTATTTATTTATTGCATTCACATTGTACAAATAACAGTTTTAACTAATTAAATAATAGTAAACATAACCTAAATACTTTGTTTCAACGCGGAGTGACGTCATCACTTTATGTATCTTTAAAATTAAATAAAAAAATATTTACAATTTTAAGAATTTTTTCTATCAAATTGTACGTCTGTAATGGTTTATTTTATAAAAAAAAAACACAAAATTTGCTATCATATTTTTTTTGGACGCCAATTAGTATACAATGAAGTGAGTGTCCTTTTATGTAGGTACAATATGAACGATTGGAAGCGACCTGAGACCTTCTTCAGGTCGTCTGACCATCTGGTGGCATACAACCACCTCTAAAAACCGTGCAAGCACGAGTGAGTAAGCGAGACATCGCAATACATGATTTAACGCGGCATCTCCCTTACTCAAACGTTCTTGCATATGGTTTTTAGAGATGGTAGTAAGTCTGGTCGGTGAGTGTCTGACACATCGCTTGCCGGTGCGTGGTCGCCATTAGAGAGCCTTTCTGCCCCATCGGCTATCTGTTTGTTTGTAATAACTTTCATGCAAAAAGTGAACATAAATACATTACACAAGAGTAATGCAACGGCGGACTTATCCCATTAAGAGATATCTGTTCTTCGCGTTATGTGCCCTGCCCACAGCCACTTCAAAGAGCTTATCCGCAATCTAGCTTTTGACTAAGGAACTAAACGTCTATAATAAAAAATATTCAACAATGTACAATACAGCAAATTCCATAAGAATTAAATATTTCACCGCGTCTGGTCGGTGACGAAACTAAAGACTAGTTTCTATCTGCTACCGCGGTATGCGGGGTCAACTGACCTTGTGACCCACTCGTAACTGAGTAAGTGAGTGATTGTTTCTCTTCCAGAACGACGTACCGAAGCCTAAAAACGACGTGGAGGTGCCGCCGGCGGTGTCCTCTCTCGGCTACTTGCTTGAAGAAGAGGAACTCTATAGGCAGGGGTTAGTATCTCAACGTATTTTCAGCGAGACAGAGCCCAGCGTACGCTTTATTCATGGTCCTAATTTGGCGGTACTGGGCGCGTAGGCAAAATGACAATTTCTAAACGCTAACGAATAACAAGAACAAAATGTATGGTATTGACATTAGCTGCGGTAAATCACGTGGTCAATCTTATGCTATCGCCTTACTTGGCTATTTTTTTTTTATTTGATTATAATCCACAATATGGCAATCAAACTTATAGCTTATTTTTGCCGGTATCAAGTTTTATATAAATGTTCTTCACTTTGTCGAGTCACAGAGTCAAGTCAAGTCAGTAGTCATGTCTAGTTAAGTTAGTCAAGGGCTAAGTGGAGCGGTGGAAGTTTTACTTAGCATTATCTTGGAAGATTTTGGTGACAAGGATTAACGTCACTTATACGACATTGTACCACGTCCCAACACTCACGCTTGTTCACGAACACTTAGCGAATAATAATCCACCTTTATTATGCACAAGTACTCGAAAAAAACACAAATAGAAAATAAAATGACGATAACTGAGTGACTTTAGCTTTTCGCCAAAACTATCACTTGGGTATTTGTATACAAAATTTTGCCTATTTGATCATGTGTGGAGAGTATATTTGGCAAAACTTTTGGGTAATTTGCCTACTTTGCCTATTCGTCAAATATTTTGGCAAATACGCGAATAGCCAAGTGTAGTTGTAGCATTAAGATTAACAGACACAAGTATCGAACTAACTTTGGGGCTAACTCAATCTGTATGATTTGTACTTATACTAGCGACCCGCACGGTTTCGCATGGGCATAAAAACCTTCATCTTGAACCACTCTATCTATTAAAAAAACCGCATCAAAATACAAAGGGATATAGGGACAGAGAAAACGACTTTGTTTTACACTATGTATTGATTTCGTAAACACAACTTATTAAGAATCATTTTTCAGACTGTGGAAGAAAGGAGGCAAGACTGGCGAGCGCACTCGCTGGTTGAACTCGCCCAATGTGTACCAGAAGGTGGAAGTGCTCGAGACTGGCACCAGCGACCCTAAGAAGATCACAAAGGTAGAATATCTGAGGGTCGAGGCTGAGTAAAAGCAATATTATTAGCTTTCAGAGTTTATAACCAGGGCTCGGAAACCTGGTTATAATAAAAAAACAGCTCGTTATTCTGTCCATATATTTTTACAGCGACCGCTAGCATTACGGTTCCGCTCAACCGGTATTACCCCAAAAAAATGTAGTTAACCAGGTATTTAGAATAGATTTATAGAATAAAATAAATTTATTTGCATTGAACGGGTACAAATGTGGCATTATTTAACATAATTGGTTCCAGACATTCTGCCTTTGATGGCATACAATATTTAAAATTACTTAAAACTACATACATAATATTAAAGCTGCATTACTAGTCACTGAATTTCAATTCATTGGATATAATATTGTTAATGTCAAAATTTTAAATAAGGTATTAGGTCAATTTACAGTTTAAAAATTCCTGAACACTGTAAATCATTTATCTCTCAGAATATTGTAGTGTTTTTTTAAACGATTTCTGTTCTAGTTTCTTTAAGTTTTCTGGTAGTTTATTATACAACTTTATACAACTACAATAGCAGTTTATGTGCGCGTATTTAGTCCGTATAATAGGAAACAATAATTTATTTAAGACCCTAAAATCGACCCTATACTTATTAACCAGGTTAAAGACCTGTTTAATAAGTATAGGGACCTTATTTTTGGTTCTTTAAAATACCTGTTCCGAGCCCTGTTTATAACCAGGGTTTTTCATAGTAGTCAAGTGGAATATTCCTAAAACTGTCTTTTGTTTTTGATTGAAGTGAAATAAAAAAAATAATACTTTTAATTCTGTTATCGCATATTACTGTTTATAAGCAAGCAAATAAGGTTCATTATCATATTGACAAGATGAACATTTCGCACATATAAAACGCTTTAAAAAATTTTTTTTTGTTTTCATTGCCGAGTGTGTTGTCACTAACACATTTTTTTAAGCGTTTTTTGTGTTAGGCGGAGCGAAATGTGGCGATAGCGATACAAGTAGCCATTACGAGAGGAGAGAATCGAGATAGGCGGTCGACCAACTGGTTATAACAGCGGTTGGTCGTATAAAAGTAATATTAGAGGGTTTCATTCAACAGTAGAGTCCTGTAGGTGACTTTTACGGGTTATTATCCTACTTCTTACTTATATTATAAAGGCGAAGTATTGTATGTCTGTTAAATTTTTAAAGTCAAACGGTTGGGCCAATTTTTATAAAATTTGGTATGGTGGTAGCTGATAGTTTGTGGATTAACACATAAGAGTACTTTTTATGCGTGCGCGATTCCCGTAGGTTTGGTCTAAAGTCTAATAGTCAATGACGCTTTGTGAAGTAGATGGCGCTGCTGTGTATGATAAACCGCGGGTGACACCGCGGGGTGTAGCTAGTTAAGTACGCGTATTACGAACAAAAGTAGCATAAAATTGTCATTAAGTATGCAAATAATTTCGAGAGCCTTTAAAAGTTTTTTTTTGCTCATATCGAGTCGTTTAGGAAATTTGATTGATCGCTTAAACATTCATGAATGTACGATAAGCAAAGATATATGGAGTATTCATACATTTTTGGGAGAAATTCTGCTAATTTCGGCTTGATAGTCGCGAGTCACTCGGTATTTATTTAATTTAGAACCTGCTTACTATCGTGGGTTCGAATCCCACGGGCATAGTGAAAGTAGTAACTTTGTACTAGCTATTTCAGCTTATTTCCACTCTGTATTACTATCATCTGATTGTGCATTGGCACACTAAGCCGCTGGTTCCGAACCTAAACTTGTGGTAGTTTAAGAAGGTAGGTGTCAGAGGCCGAGAGACGGGTTTCGGAAAGCTCTGACGCGAGGGAGTGCAGGAATTAGCTATTTTTCCTAACGTCGATGTCTATTTTTTACAATGCTGGGCGTGCTTTAGAATAAACAAAAAACTATTTAGTGGTTTTGGAATCAAAATCATGAGATTTTTTTTTTTATTATTTATCTGTTTTTGACGATTCTTTTTCTATCGTACTACAGCATAATTATATTTTATAAAAGTATATTAATTTTCATTAAAATATATTATTATAAGCATAATTACGTCTACTTGTGCATTCCATGTTGAAATTTTTTTATACTATTTTTTTTATATTTTGGGGTTTTTATTATTAAGCGTATAATCACCAAAATTATATTGCAGACTGCTATTATTATAACAGTTTTTTAATTATATTGTAATAAAAAACATATTATTATTAAAAATAAGAGAATAGGATAAAATATTCGAGATATTATGAATAGAAATAAGAATTTTGCGCTTAAAAGAGCATTTTTGAGTACACAAAGCTCAACAAGCTCAAATTTGTGTTTTCATGTAGTTTTTTTTCTGTGTGGAATTGTCATCGAAGAAATTGGTTGAGACATCGTAAACAGTAAACGTGGTATGTCCTTTATGTCTGTGTGTTATATCGTATGATCGTCATTAGGTAGATATTTTAAAGTGAGTGAAAGAGTTTAAGCTGTTAGCACGTAGTTACGCGGACGAAAGCTAAACTATAAAAAGTCTAGATTTTTTTTTTGAAAATTAAACAGTATTCACAATAGGCTAGTTGACTTGTATTTTGTTTTTGTTTAAAATAATTATTCTCTATTTGTTTAGATTGAAACCATTTTTTCCATATTTTTCCGAGCCCTCTAAGGCAGCAAAATTTTATTTCAAAAGTTCACTTTCAGAATCTTATCAAAAACACCATCGGCCATTTTTGCAGTTTTGTAACGTCATTATTGTGTAAGGTGCTAGTTATGAAACCTGATTCGCGCCAAGAACCACAGTCGAATGAAAATCATGCGATTCCAAAATCATTCGAATTAATGACTTTGAACGAATGACAGAAGTCAAAAATAGGTCTGAACGTCAGTTTACCAGAATAGTTGCGTCACGTCATGGCGGTTGATGGCCGGCCCGCGTTTGATAGTTCCGAATTTTAAGTAAATTTGAAGTTGAAATTATAATGCCATCTTGCATTTTTCTTAGCGGAAATCTATATATTTCAGTTTCGTGGATCAAATACTGTAAGAAATGAACATTTGTTGCATCAAAATTGATATGAGTCAAGTAGCCTATTAAACTGCCATCTAGCGGTCGTAGCCTGGCAACGTCTTTACCCGCTTTCTAAAGAACGGCGTATTTCATGATATCATAATGGCGACCAATCAAAATCACGGCCATGTTCTTGTTGCATTAACACTTTCGCGGACAGTAAACGAGATAACAATAGCAGTTAATTTTTATCTACGTCGAGAGGCGTTACTGTCAGCGAAAGTGTTGAGATTGATTACAACTTTGACAGACATTAATAACAAAGGGCATACCTGATTATAAATAAACAAATGTCTTTTACAATGAGTAGTTTATAGGCAGGCGAAGAATTGTTTAAAAATCTTTTTCGTTGCATACTATCATTTAGTTTCACTTGTCCCGTTGTTCTTTTACTTTTTTTAAACTTTCCATAATGGCCTTTCCTAAAATTAGTTTCAGTTTGCGCTGGTAGATATGAAAATATTTTTTTTTCTCTTTTTTTACTACAATTTTTATTATTTTTTTCTAATCAAATACAAATACAAATTTTAATGAAATAATTACACATCAAGTGTAAACAGTAGAAACATTAACCCTCGTATTAAGTTACGTTTGTTAAGCCCATTCAACTAAAATATGTTTTGCCTCTTTTTCTCTTACCTGACACTTCATGTGAAAGAACGAGACGCAACACATTTTAGCTAACATGGGCTTAACAAACGTTTCTTAATACGGGGTAACCCCCGTATATTGTGTTTTTTTTTCTTAAACTCTCAAAAAACTTTTTCGCTTTAATTTGTCTCGGTTGAGTAAGGCCGCGCGCCGTCATTTAAATATTAAAGACATCATGATTTTTTAATTAAAAATAATTGTGTTATGTACATTAAAAAAATAAAAAAAAGATTTTTAAACGATTTAATTACGATCTAAGAAATCCATATAATATAAATAAAGAAAATAATATATAAATTGCGTTTTATATTAAGATAATACGTTTGCGTTTTATATTAAGATATTTTGATATTTCACAAGTGTATGATCGTATTTTTTTTTTATAATAGCTACATTAGTGACCCTGGCTTTACACTGATTTTAATTTACCTACATTAGCAAAAACCATTATAAGTTGACAGTTAAATTCGCACGTCCGGTAATATTTTTCAGAGTAAAAAATAAGATCATATGTTTATAACCGTTATATTGGTCTAAGTAACGCTTCTATATTAAAAATTGTGCTTCATAGAGCTATATGTTACCAAATCAATAAAAATAATAACCAATTTACAAAGTTTTTTTTCAAACGACGCTACTCACAAATGAAATGCTTTTGAAATTTAAACGCTTTTTTTCACACTGACTATATTTTTTTAGGTTTTTTTTCGTGATGTGATGTTACTAATAAAATAATGTTTTGCAGTGGGTCGACGCTAACAACGAGGAGGTAATTAACGTTTTGTGATTTTTTTTCTCTTCTCTAACCACTTACACTGGGGGTTCTGTCTTTATTTTTATTTTTTTATTTTTCAGATATTTTATTTATTTTTTAATAATGGATGAGTTAGGACGTGAAAAATCATTATTTATTTTAGTTTATTTGCTTTGTAAAGTTTTAAGTATTATCTTTTTTTTTAACTACCAGTTCGTCCCGACTTCACTCTGGGTAGTGTACCTGTACCCCTATTAAGAAATTGTATAAACCCAGACGCTAGCGACTGCGTTAGGATTTTGTAATAGTAAGGCACTATCCGCCAGGGGTGCTGTACAGGTTTGTCATATAAAATAGCTAACGCAGTCGCTAGCGTCTGCGTTTATAAAATCTCATACTAGGGGTATCATTTTTATAAAAAAAAATTCTTGACCATAACGAACACAACATAACAAGATATGTTATTCTATTTAGTGCAGAATGTTGAAAGTTTACATATGACAGTCGAAATGATATATTTCTGTAAATAAATTTTATATAAATTAATGTATTTTTATTTATATGTTTTTCCGTGGTTTAGGATCTTGTAGATCTAATAATAGCTTTTAATAACGTAAAAATATTAAGCTTATACTAAAATATAATTTCAACAGCATTTCATTTCTTTATCCTGGTTTAAAAAGAATAAAATTATTATTTTTGTGCTATTTGCACATAATGATTTTATTCTATAAAAAAAACACATCGAGTTTGTACAGTGTAGCGCAAAAGAAAAAGTGATAGTTAATGTTGCCACATGGACAATCCTTACTCCACTACCTTTTTTTTTTTTTTTAATTTATTTTTTTGCGTTGCTTGTTTGAAATCCAAAAACGAAAAAATATTTTCTTTGCATGAGAAATAACATTAAAATGTTTTGTAAATTAAAAAAAAATCTTTCTTATAAAAAAAACCTACTGTACATTCTCGATGGCCAGGTGTAATTTTCTGTCGCACTTCCATAACCCCTCCTAACTCTATGCTGGCAACATTACTAATCGGAACTTTTCTCTTTTTCCTACACGTGTATTGTCGGATATTGGACCGTATCGCGACGGCAGTGGGTTCAAGATGGCTCGCCGGCGCATTCGAGCACGCCTGTCAAGATCGACACACTACAATTTGTGCCTAAGAACACCAATCCTAAGGAGTTTAAAGCGTTGCAGCAACAGGTATTTATTATTTAAAATAATTTGAATTTGAATAATAATAAGATAAAGACTTCGAATTTGAATTTATTATTTAATTAATCCTCTTTTTATTTGTGTAAGAAAAAAATGGAGAACATGACATGAAGTACATTACTGTCGAGTCCTTAAATAAAGAAATTTACGACCTTCGTCTTCTCTCCTTGCCTTTATCCCTATACGGGGTCAGCCTTATACTTTTTCGACATATTTGGCTATTTAGTGTCATTTCTGGGCTTATGTCCAACGTTCTCATGTCCTCGGAAATGGTTTGATTCCAGGCAATTTTAATTTACAGCCGTTTAAATTAAAATATCTTACAAATATCAAAATTAAATTGATATGCTTATGTCATTATTATTCAAATCCATGTAATTATCGCATAATAAATATAATTTCTTAAATACCTCAGATCAAGGATAACCGCCGCGCGGACAAGATCAGCGCCGGTCCGCAATCCCACATTTTGGAAGGCGTTACGTGGGACGAAGCGGCGAAACTGGTTGGCGAGGACGCCGTGAACACCCATACTGGTGACCATGTGGTAAGATTATTTTATATATTTTAGTAGTAAATTGAAAACTACCAAGGCTAGACAAAATTTACCATTACAAAAGTAGAAGAATTACAAAAGTGAATAAAAGTTTTTCGCGGGACTTAAAATTTAAACGGCAGAGGGGACGCTTCCAATAGTGATGACTTTGCCAGTCTTCCCTCAACTTGTCAGTCTGAGTCTTACGATTTTATTATTAGATGGGTACAAAAGAAAGGATATATCATTTGATAAGCTTCTACGGTCAAGTGGTTTAATATGGCGGATCAAAAGAGGTGTTTCGCAAAAAGTACGAGTGGTTTTAGCAGTTACATGACGCCTAATATAAATCAACTTTTGGCAGGTACTAATGGGAGCAGCATCTAAAGGCATCATCCAACGTGGCTACCAACACAACGCGACCGTCTACAGCGCTCCTTACGCCCGCAATCCCTTCGACCAGGTGTCCGACCGCGAACTAGACGAGTACAAGCGCACGGTCGAGAGAAAACAGCGTGGAAATGAATGTGAGTGGCTTTACTGGATTCAGAAATAAAAACTACCATGGGTAGCGAAAAACTACTACGATTAAAAAATTAAAAGTGGTTTAATTGTATTAAGAATTGAAAACTATGATAGCAACTTCAATGGTGCATGTACAATATTTTGCTGTGTTTTAAGAATTTAAATGTGAAGTGTTCCGTTCATTCTAAATTCAAAAACTACTTTGCCTAAAAATAAACTACCTACGATTACTTTCCTCCCTTTCAGACGACACAGACCTGTCCGAATCGGAAGCTATCAGCGCCGCGCAAATCACATCTCCCGCGAGCGCGCCTTCCGAAACTGAGGAGGAATCGCGTGATGGTATGTAATGTCTAAATTAAATCCTATACTATTAAACGATAGCTCGTTTAATAGTATAGGATTTCTCTGATTTGTATATAAATTTATTTGTACTACTCGCGTTTTCGAAAACGGCTCTAACGATTTCTTTTAAATTTTACACAAGTTCCTTACATTAGCCAAAAAGATAATCTAGCTATGTTCCATGTCTGGAAAAATTCCATTTACCCATATTTTCAGGCAAAAAGATTTTGTGCATAAAACGAGCGAATCTCGGACGCCCAGGTACTAATTATTATGTGCACTAACTTATAGGACAAAGTATTTTCGTAAATATTTATTAATTCTCAATTAAAAAATCATAATATGTACAACCTAAAAAATTTAAAAAAATGGCCGATATTATTTGCCTTAACTTTCTAAATTAGTCATTAGGCCCGATAATTAATAAATTGTTAAATACACAATCCATACTTCCATACTAATATTATAAATGCGAAAGTCTGTCTGTCTGTCTGTCTGTCTGTCTGTCTGTCTGTCACCTCTTCACGGCTAAACTGCTGGACCGATTGTGATGAAATTTGGTAGGTATGTAGTTAACGACCTGAGGTCAAACATAGGCTACTTTTGGGCGCGATATAACCGAGTCCCACGCGGGGCGAAGCCGCGGGGAACAGCTAGTTACTTATATTTTGCATAAAAAGACTAAGTACAAAATTATACCAAAAATTTTTTGTTTGAAAAAATTTTGCTATTTCATTACAAATTTTTGCTATTAATTTGTTATAGTTTTGTTTTTAATAATAGACTAGAATAAGAAGCTAGCGCGTACCACCGAGATGCTAATCTATGAAAAATGAATTTAATAAAATATTTATTTAAAGGTCCCAATTTTTTTTATGTTTGATACGAATAACTTGGATCTCCCAACTCGCGCTCAGCTTGTACTTGACTAGTTTAATTTTACTATCTGTTAGCACTAGCACTATGTCGTGAGTTTTCTTGACACAGATATGATATATAATATATAATAAAGGGGGTCTTCTAATTCTTAGTAATCGGCTTCCTGAAGCGTTCGTTTCTTTGAACGCTTATAATTTGAAATCTACTGGTCGGATTTGATAAATCCTTTCTTCATATAAAAGCCTGATTCTTGGGGAAGTATAACTATAGTACATACACATATCGGGCGAGTGAAACCGCGGGCTACAGCTAGTGTAAGTAATAATGTAAGTAAAAACAATTTGCTTATATTTTATGGATTATTTCTATAAACATTTTCAGAACACCGCGTGTTAAGAATAGAGACGAAGCAGGTGCCCGTACGAAGCCAGCCAGAGGTCGTGCTTAGCGATGGTGAGTTATTTTTTTAAGTTTTTGCGCCACAGTGACAAAATGTTTCATTTGTAAAAAAAGAATCACATTATTGCCAATTGAACCGTTTTTTACCGTTTTTTTTTAAAATAAAGAATTATTCGAATATGAATCATATTAACTCAATGCCGAGATTGAGCCCCTTCCACGAGATTTCAAGCTAGCGACTGCGTTTGCGATTTTATATGACAAACCTGGTGGCCTACTACTACCATCTCTTAAAACCATGCAAGAACGATTGAGTAAGGGAGATGTCGCCCTACAATATGTATTGCGCTGTCTCGCTTACTCACTGGATCTTGCATGGTTTTAAGAGATGGTAGTAGGCCACCTGTACAGAGCCCCTGGCGAATAGTAAATAACAAATTCCATATTTCCATACAAAATCCTAACGCAGTTGCTATCATCTCCATTTATGAAATCTCTTGGTAGAAGCACTGGTCCTAATTGTCTATCTTGTTAAAGAGCTCTTTCTGCATAGCTACTATGTCTTCCATTTTATAGATATTTAAAAAAGAATTTTTTATTTTTTAATTGGCACGTCATATTTCCGCATGGATTGGAATGTAAAAAATAATTAGGTTATGCATGTCATTTTTATTTTATTAAGCATGTGGCACTGTTTGGAGTTAAACTTGGCTGCCCTAAGGTTTGGAGATCGGTGAAATAAGATCAAAAAAAACCAGAACCCTTATAGGATCACTCGTGCGTCTTTCTGTCTGTCACAGCCTTCGAAACCACTTCACCAAATCAAGTGAAATTTGGTAGGATATTGAAGTTTAGAGCAATACGGCTATAGTACCGGATGGGAGCGTTCTTTGATGCGATGATGATGCATATTAACCTGATTTGTTTGGGTGGATAGTAGTTTAAACCAAGTCAGACCTGTTTTTATGGTAAGACGGTAAAAAAATAACCCGTGTAGTGTTTGACATGACACTGTTTTTATTATTACTGATAAAGATTATGCATTTTGTTGATTTTGATTTATAGAATTACACTGTATATTGATTGCATGCATGTTATTTTTGAATGGTAAAGTATTGTTTTGTCCCTTTAGTCGATACCACCGACTTTTTGGACGCGGAGCGGGCTCACGCTGATCGGACTAAAGGTTTGTAGATAGCATCTTTGTGAATTTTTTTTTTTTTTGTTATTTTTTTTTTACACTGTAAAGTATTAATTAACCAAGATAATAAAAGCCTATACACAGTCCCGATAAACATATAATAGAAGAAGTGCTATTGTGAAACAAAAAAGTCCTCTACTGATATCTTCTCATTCCAATTATTTTTATTTCTTCGAATAGTTTTTTTTTTCGGATTATAATTTTTGGTAAATGTGTTTAAAATTTTCTTTTTTTTGCTTTTTCATAAATAAATAAAAAATCGTTTTCTTTTTTTTAATATTGCTCTAGTTTTTCTGGAGAGTTCAGAATCACGGACTGAGTGTATGGTTTTAATATGTTGGCTAATTAAAAATTCACAGCGTATTTTAATTCCCATATTTTTTTTTATGAAACTTGCATTTTCTTTCCTCGAGTTTTCAACAATTGCTTCCCAGTAGATGTCTATGCACTGGGGCGTCTGATCCAATACACTGTTGTGATTGGCTAATAACTTGACAGTTCTATTAAGTAGACATAAATAATTGATTGGATTGAGAACGTTGAAAATGCCCAAAATTCAGTCCGCCATTTACATATCTATGCATTATTACAATAAAACTTACTTAAATTTACTTGACATTGGACTCTGTGGACCCCAAACCTAATTAATTTGTTATTTATTAACTGTAATATAGAAGTAATTGTGAGTATTTTGTAAGGCAAAATAACAAATTAAAATCTAACATGCAAGTTTTATAAGGAATGGGTGAATCAAGCTGTGCATTTTGAACATAACCGTTTTTTTTTTTTTGCATGTATTTTTTTTTTTCATATTTGCACGGCCACTTTTAAGGATGTAATATGTAATGCCACAGAGCTAATACTATTTTTACTTGATCTTTTGTTCTACGAGACGTCAGCATACTTTATGAAAAATTGTTTTTATTATATTGTTATTTATCTATCTAAATATCCAGTATATATTTTTTATAATTTCTAAGCAATAATTTCTGGTATTCTGTTAATCAGGAGGCTCTGGGTTCGATCCCCAGTTTATTTATATATTTAATATTAAATTATTAAATATAGTATTGTTATTATTCAATAATAAGTAACACAAATTTCAAACTAGTTTCAAGCTTAGTTCAATCTAGTCGATATATATGTATATATTTGTTTATTATTTTTATTATATAACAGGTGGAAACAGGGAATAGACAATGATATGTTTTTTATCGTTTTTATATTATTAATTTCTGATATTAGACTTAAAACGAGATCCGAACCTGCTATCCGATGACGAAGTGTTCATCCGTTCTGCATCCAGCGATGTGTCTCGGGTTACCTCTCCTATGTCTTTGACGGTCCCGCGGTTCGGTAGAGGTGAGAGTGTTGTGTGAGGCTTTGTGAGGGGGGGGGGACTGGGAGACATCATATCTTATTGTACAGATCATAAAAGATTTACTGACTTGTCATATGCTGTGTGTTTTAAGAGGCTTCGGCGTATATATATACTTACACCCTTTAATAATAATTGACAAACTTTTTTTAAGCCCGTTTTAACTAAAATATTATTAGTCCCTTTCTTTATTACCGGCATTAAAAGTGAAAGAACGAGACAAAACGCACTTTAGTTAAATTGGGCATAACAAACGTCAGTTATTTTTTATGAATAATGGGGAGGGAGGTGTATTGTGTGCACCCCCCAGCCGCGTCGTCCCCCCAGGGTCGTAAAGTTTGATAGACCCTCCATAGACGAAATCTCTTTTGTCTATGGAGTATTAGGAATGTGTTGTTTGATTTTGATGTTTGTAAAATAAAGTTAATAATATTTATGATTGTGGGTCACTTCAATCTGTGAATATTGAAAGTGACTTTTGAGTGTGTTTTAATTTAGTGTTTGTTGCTTTTTTACAAAAGTGACAGCTTCTCACTCGCACTTTTGAACATGAATGATTCTTATAGTGTTTTGGAAATGTAATCAGGACTTTTTCTACAAAACAACGTTGATTTTTTTTAATTTTACGTTGGTTTTTATGCCTACACAGAATTATTACTCCAAAGACGAAATAATTTGAGATGATTTGTCTCTTTATTAACTTTGAGATGTCAATTTAATTAAGACTATACCTCGGTGAACACTAGCGCCACCGTCATTTAAAAATCATTACTCACTGAAAACACAAGTTATTAAAAATCCCTCTGCTGTAATTATGGTTCTGGATCTGAAGCTAATTTTAAACATATTAAATTATTAAATTATAATTCCCTATAGTTACAAATTGCATTTTTACTTAAAACGGCCACTTTTAGCAGTTTTGCAATTTGTAACTATATGGAAATATAATTTAATAATTGAATATGATTAAAATTAACTTCAGATCTAGAACCATAATTACAGCAGAAGGATTTTTGATAACTTGTGTTTTCAGTGAGTAATGATTTTTAAGTGACGGTGGCGCTAGTGTTCACCGAGGTATCACCTTAAAGTAAAAGCATTCTTAGTGTTAATTAATAGAAAATGTTTAAAAGTTCAAATGTGCGAGTGAAACAGCTGCCAAAGGCAATAGCAGAGTTAAGAAGTGGTCACCCTTCAATACATCGCAAGTCACTTCTATGTCGCCTAACGTTATATCGAGGGGTAATAACATCAAAGTCGCACCGCAGAAATCAGTACGAGTCATTTTTTACCTAATTATTAGTGATCATCCATATTTCATACGATGGTTTTGAGGGTATAGTGTTTTGGGGTGTGTCGTGTGTTTTTAAAAATCATTCTAATGTTACACGAGCTTTCGCCCGAGACTTCGTACCCGTGTATTGTTTCGCATAAAAGTAGTCTACTAATTTTAATTTTAACCGACTTCCAAAACAAGGATGAGGTTTCTTAATTGGACCGTATATATTGTTGTTGTATTTTAGTCAAATTTCCAAGGACAGGGAGAGCAGCGCACCAACGCCGATTTTAGCGCCGCGCTTACTCGCAGAGTACAGAGTGAAATTGGTGATAGCACTATTCTTTAATAAGATATTGTCACATTTTTTGAAGAACTAGATCATCACGGCACTGTTACATGCCTCTGGAGTCATACCCTTGAGCAAAACGGAATTTAAGAGCCTCTGAAGTATTTTCAGTTTGGAGAGTGACGTCTCAGTTGTTATTTATTGTGGCGCTAGTGTCGCCAGATTCAGTACCGGCGATATGCCCGCTTTTAGAAGCTGCGCTGTCATTCCTCGCACGGTACCTTGTTCTTGAGCTGTTTGAGGGCAATCCTTATCTCGTACAGACCGATGTTCGGGATATCTTCGGTGTCTCTTGGATCTCCGACCAAGCTTCCCACGGGTTTCGCTAACGTGGTGTATGTGTCCTGAAAGCTTCTTGATTGAGACCACGTTGCATCCCGGCTACGATCGCATTCATTGTGCTTTATATCAACAAAAAATTTCGCACATCATTATTTTTTTAATTTTGTGTTATTGTAAAGGAAACATGTGATAATTTTCATTTAAATGTGTCATCGAAATTGGTCCTCTCATCATCAGTCTCATATTCATTTGTGTTTTTCGAAAACACATGATTTTCAGTATATTTTTTTTCTTTTTTAAAAAGCGTCCGACATAGACCAAAATTTGCTGTCTGATGACGAAGTGTTTGTCGATACGCGCCGTGCCAGCCCTATCAGCACGGTCGTGGTTCGCGCTCAGACCACTGCTGTTCAGCAGTCTGTCGTTAGAGGTGAGTTGGTGAGGGTTGTGTTTTGGTTGGCAATATTGGGAAATCATCTAATGCATCCTGGTATTGCAGGCGTCTCATAGGCTGCGGTTACCGCTTCTTATCAGAAGGGCCGTACGCCTGTTTGCCTACTTAATAGTATACATATTATATATATATATATATATATAATTTTAAAATTTGCTTCCAAACGAATAAAATTTTATTGTATTAAATGTGGTACAAATATGTTTATGAATTATTACAACAAAGCGAAAACTTGATGATGGTGTTTTTGTTGCCTTGTTATAAAATGTATTCAGTCATATTTAAAGACGTAAGCAAGTTTTCAAAATAAAATAAATAAATGAACAATCTCAAAAATTTTACATTACTGACAGGCATTTAGGCAGTCTCTGCCGATTTTATTTATAAGATAAGGGTAAGGGACATTGTCGCTATTTGTGTATTGCGTAGTGTCGTTTTTGTCAAATGTCAGGATTTTATTTATAAGATAAGGGTATGGGACATTGTCGCTATTTGTGTATTGCGTAGTGTCGTTTTTGTTCGTCATATACCAGGTCCGTTATTGTTGATACTCATATTTGTCTATGTTTGTATTGTGTTTATTTAGAGCTAATTAGTGTCCTATGTGTTAATGTATGTTAGTGTATATTTTGTAGTATGATGTGGGCAGGAATATTAGAAATATTACATATTTTTTGGGACAATCGGCCTCGAATAGACATCTTAAATTATATCGATGTATGGTATGGTGTACACCAATCAGAGCAAGCGTATGTACAAACGGGTTATGTTACACTTTGTTCATTACTGTTCGTTTTCTACATACATCAAATATCTATAATCACAATAATTCTAAAGTTAATAACTATATTGTACCTATATTGTATTCTGTATTTATTATTTTTATGTCTTTTTGTGTGTACTAAAGATTTCATTTATATGTATACAGGCTATAAATATATTATATTAGTATTTACACAGCATTTGCGATATTTTTTTTATTTAAATAATTACAGTGAGGGTTTAAAAATGTCCGCTAGATGTCTGCATTATGGCGTCGAGTCCTATACACTGTTGTGATGGGTTAACGACATGATCGATCGTTATTCTTAATGAATTGGCTACCGCTTTTGTGACACCAGTTAGCGCCACTGTCGGGCTTGATAACAAAAGTTTACACCTTAATCATTGTTAAAATCTTCGTGTGGCGTAAAATATGCAAAATGTGGGGAAAATGGTCAAAAAAAATATTTTTTTTATATTCTGCTTTCAATTCAAAAGACTGTCATTCAGCGTCCCGCAACACATGTATGCCATAATAACTTATGTTTATAATTGCATAATATTGACAATTGAAATCATACCTGTTGGTGAATTTACATGCGGTAGCATATTGGAAAATTCCACTGACAACTGTTTATGAATTGGCAGTCTTTTGAACCCATGCCCTCATTGATTTAAACTTGATATGCTATTTAACATGCCAGTGTTTAGCTTATTTGGAATAATGTGATTGCAGCTTGATTTCATTTGCATGCTTCTCGCACAGGTACTAACGCAGCTAGCATGCCGAACGAAGCACTAACCGTCAACAAGAAAACTAAACATGATTACAACCGCACTGCAAATTTTGATAAATTCCTTCAAATGTATGAAAGCCATACAACGCCTGATAATAATGTCTTTGATGCTAAAAAAGATCCTAAATGTAAAGTTAGTCTTAATAATAGATTGTCTATTCAACAAGTTGATGTTGAGACTTTAGAAATTGCGGGGAATACAAGCAGTCGATCTAGTCTTCGTTCTATAGCGTCTTTAGAATGGGACGGTAGATGCAAGTCGGAATACGTGTTCCGAACTCGCTCCTTGCCGCGTCAAAGAGATAGTACCAGTACCACCCAAAGTTTATATAGAACAAGATCGCACAGCGGTTTTGTTAATAGTTACATAAAAAATCCTGATCCTTCGCACTATCATTTGCCTAAGTGCCGTAGTTGTGGCACGATCAACAACTCTTACGTTTGGGAACTAACTAAAGAAAGAAATTTGGGTAGAACACAAATGCCCAATTCAATGTATTTCTCCGTCGATAATATACAACAAAAATGTATAGATGAGGGTCCTTCTGAGCCCAATTTGGTTAAAGTAGAACAAAAAGTTTTACCTGTTTATAAAATAGCGAAATTGGAATCTGAATTTGTCGAAAGTCAGGAATTCAATGAAGATAACTATTTGGGGGATTTAGGGAACAGCTTTTCTTCTGATAACCAAACAGTCATTGAACAAGCTCATGCCAAAAATTTCCGTGAAAGTCCTAAAAGAGAAAATGACCAGGAAGTAAGTAAAAATGAGGTTTATAGAGCAGAAGTTGTCCCCGTGATGGAAACTGAAGATATAAAGAATAATACTATCGAGTCTACAGAAGGAGAATATCATAGTTTTACAGATGAAATGGACTTTGAAGAAGCAACGTATGTAAGTCCGGTAAAAGATCTTGTTGAGAAAGATATAAGGGATTACTCTGTACCGATTAATTTTTATTGCGATGAGTATAAAAAATCGTGCAGCCCCAATAAATCACCGCATAAGTATCATGAGAATCCTTTAAAAACAATCGTTTTGGAACCTATTTTAGAAGAATCTAAAATATCTGACGATTCGAATGTTGACAACAATAAAAGCAAAGAAAGTTATTATGATACAATACATATTGATGCAACATCGTGCAAAATTGATGTATTGGACACAAAAGTCAATAACCACACTGATAGTAAACATTCATGTGCTTTATCATTGAATTCTTACAAGAAAGAAAAAAACATTGAAGAGAAAGTGACTATGGAAGTTAACCAAGCAGTTCAAAAGAAATTTGAATGCGCTAATAAAAACAATAATGAAAGCTCATCAATTGAAGCCAACGTTGAGTTAAAACCTGACATAAATACTAAAACCTCTGGTTTAAATGATTGCCTGGATATAAAACCGGACTCAAAGCCTTTAGACCTTTACGACAAATTGAGAGTAAGTGCCTTCAGTTCTACTAGCTCGGCTCTTGAAGCTAACAGCCTAAATTCAACAGTTGAATTCGAAATTCACGAAATAATTTCAGACGTAATTACTTCAATTCTAAACAAAATTAATTTTCAAAATAGTTCTGTTTGCTTTTTTAAGAATTTTTCTCAGAGAAATGTCGAGACAAACTTTATAATTGATAATGAAAATCGTATTACAAAAGCGATTAAAGACAACTGTAGTGATTCATTTATCATTGATAGATTTTCGGAGGATAAGATTGTTGAAATTGAAAATAAACCAATGAATATTGAAGAAATAGACATTGAATGTAAAAAATCCACTGACAATTTAAAATTGGGTCTTACAATGGCTAAATCATGTGTTAACAATCAACTAAGTGCATTTTTTGAAGAACAATCTACAGAATGCAGTAGCCAAAACATTAATACCTCCGAGACATACAATAATAGTAATCCTGAAATATTTTCCATCAAGAAAATAGTTGAGGAATTAGAAACAAATGTAAATTTGAATGAAACTGTTTTAACTGAAGTAAGTGAAAGTGAAAATCAAACGTATCAAATAATACAACCTATACTATACCACGTTTTTGACAGAGCATATGGCTTTTGTTCAGATAAAACTAAAAAATCCACACTTAAGAAGTTGAAAAAGGTAGTGACGGTTGTAGACAGTGAAGATATTTTGGCTACTACCAAAAAGCTATGGGAAATTTCAGAAGTACACCTTGAAGAAAATATTACTCTGGCAATAGATTGTCATTTCAAAGATGTTAGTCTTATGGAAGATAAAGTAGTAAATTTTGAAACTATTGAAACTTGTTCGAATCATATAATGCCCGACCATTGTTTAGCAAAACAATCTGAAAATACTTTTGATGAATCTGCTAAAATATATTATGACACACAAATTGTATACGATACTGATTATGTTGAAGAACAAGACAAAAATGATATTCTCAATATATGCGAAGAAATGTCATTAAATGAACATTACTTCTCCGAAACACAAAACACAGATGATAATGTTGAATTCAATGATACAAGTCATAATAAAACAATGAACGATTTAAGTGAAAATTCAATTTATGAAAAAGCTGAAAATGTCGAGGATAACTTGAAACTTGGAAAAAAAACTGAAGAGGAAATATTACTGAACGATACTTTTATTGTGAATGATAAATGTGAGCATATGAATACAGCTTTCATTGATAGTGTCGACAGTAATCAAAATTCAAAAATAGTTTTGGATTGTAATGAATCGCCGATAAAGAAATGTAAGGGTAATTTCGTTGGCGAAGAGTTAAGTGTTTTATATGAGAAAGACGAAACGATTATGGGATCTCCGTTCGTCAAAAAGGCTTTAGTTATTACAATGGAACAGACAGAAAACACTGGCGGTATAAAATATTGGCTTTCATTTGATGAAAAATTAAAAGAAGATGATAAACCAGTTGCCAGAGCTGTAAAAAGCATGGACGATTCATTGCCTAGTTTCGTTTGTGTAGATTTTGATGAGAGTAAATTCGAAACAAAAGCTAAAGATGCATATTTAAAAGAAAAAAGACGATCTAGTGTTTTAGAAAATGTCAGCATTGGTATGAACACATCAAGTGTTTCTTTAGAATATAACACGTGTAATTCGGAAATTTTGGATGTTAAAGACGCTTCCAATGAACCACAGAAGGTGTTGATATATGATAATAGAATCGTTAAAGCGAAAACTAGAAGATACTCCAGCTGGCCGCCTTTTGAAAATACGCTATTTTATAGAATAATATCGCAGTTCAGAATGTCCGAAAGTTTTGATCCTAATGATTTTAATGAGATTACTATGAGTGATTATAATTTTAACGAATCCTTCGGTGAGGAAAATAATTCTTAGCTATAAGTAATGCTGTGGAAATTTTATTAAATAAAGAATAAACATTTTTTTTTTAAGTTTTCGGACTGACCCTTTTTTTTAGCATTTGACAGTCATTGGAAGTTGGAACATTAGGCTAAACAGCGCCACCTAGTGGAAGATTAAAATTTCAAATACTTTTCTTTATTTTTTCTTATTAATCTTTTATCATATTTGATCGAATACTATCGTTAAAAAAAAATGGTACATAAATATAACGAAAAATTATATAATCAGGTGCCCACCACCAAACATATGCCCTTTAGCCTAATTAATAATATAAATTAAGTTCCTTTATGTCATTTTCGTACGAAACTTAAAAGTCATCACATTTTATCGAAATTGCTCAGCGGTTGTAATTTTAATTTTATTAATTTTCTGCATGCTTATTTTCATTATTTTTAAATAAAATTATGAAACTGTGCATGTTTATTTTTAATGTTCCATGCCACCGAAAGGGTGCGTTTCTGACGTGTGTTTTATATATACTTTTTTTATTTTTGTCTACTGCTCTAATTTAAAGGAGAATGCCTGCATGTCTATGGTTTCCCTGTATCAATTTTCTGTATAACCTGAATGATATGAATTAAGGTTAAATATATAATATAATTGTTACCGAAACTAAAAACAAAAAAATTCTTTAATTTAAACCGCCACAATAATATCTTAAGTAATTTTTACTTATAAAACAAAAAGGTCAAAAAAAGAAAACTAATATGCGATTACATTTCGTGTTGGTTGTTTTTTTCGTGGTGGACTTTCTTTCATACTGTTTTTCCCAACGACAGGATCTTGGAATTAATTATGGGAATAAAAAATGTATATATAATAGATTGTGTTGTGTGATTGTCATGTTTTTGCTTATTTGAGCTTGGTGTGCCAAATGTTTGTAACTTCCTAATAGTTAGGTATTAATAATTATATGTAAGGTGGTGACATATCGGGCGCAATACGCCATCCGGATGACGTAACAATCAATAAGTTAATTCCTTATTCCTAAGGTTGTAAATAAGACATTTATGCTAATTAAGAACGGGCGATATACCCAAACTTTTTTTTAATACAATGTTACAAATCTTATGCCGATAGCTTTTACCCAAAAAAAAAAACAATTTGGTGCAGTCGTTCCAAAGTTATGGGTACATAAATTTTTGCGTTTCTCTTTTAGTTATATAGATGCAAATGTTACTACTGTCTTGTATTTCTTTACGCTTAAACCACTGCACTGATTTTGATGAGAATGGTGGAATATAGGCTATATATGCCTAATGAGACGCGGGTAACACCTAATATTTTATGAATGTTTATATCACGATCGGCGTATTGCGCACGAATATGTAGCTTGTACAGTCAATATAAAGTATCTATAGTTTCCGAAAATCTCCCGCTAGATGTCTCCACCAACGCCCAGTTGTGATTGGCTAACGATTTGACAGGTCCTGGCAATTAGCCAATTAGATTGACAGCAGGTCAATTGAAAGATAAAACAATTTTCTGTTTCCAACGCCATCTGGTGGTGAAAAAATCACTTTAATGTGTCCGGTGTATATTTCGCTGATAAAAATAATTCCGAGTTCCGAAAGGCACGTTTCTCCGTTGGTTTCGTAGTCGTTAAAAGAATTACATCAGGGGTTTTAAAGAACTGACACCAGGGTTTGCGTGGTCACTTGATCATGTGTGTTTACAGGGTCAATTGACCTCGCAAACACGATATGGTGATATAATGATTGTACGAGAACATTGCTACCTATTATATTATTATAATAAATTTAAAATATTACTTTGTTATTAAATGGGGATCATCATTGAAATAAAGAATTTAGAATTAGCCGTATGTACAAAGCTTTTTTCGTCGTACGCTCAAGATAACTTTCACAGCTTTCGGTACACAAAACACAATTTTTATGAGATGAAACCCAATAAATGTTTCGTAAAAAATTGTTTTCTTTTTATAATGCTTAGACAATTCAACTAAGAATCTGCATTATTTATTATTGAGATATTGAATGGGGGTTTTTAACAATGTCTCGGGCTAAATATCAGCCAAGATGAATTAGAAGAATTATGAGAAATACTGAACGTTTACTTTTGAAAGATTGAGTTGAGTTATTAAAACTAACGCCATCTGGTGATAGAAAACGTAATGAAAACCGATAAATACCTTGCTTTGTTTAGCTGAATTGTCTATGGTTCTTTTTTTACTTTTTTTTTTGCTTTGCACTCGCATAATAAGCTTTCGGCTGGTTCCGAGAGAGGGGTACCGTTCTACTAACGACTAGAGGTGAGTTGGGTGATATATATTGTGTGGTATTTATAGTATTAAAAAAGTTTATATTGAACGTTGTCATTTTAATTACTTATATTGCACGTGGATTTCATAACTTACATAGTGTGCATGACTTAGCTTGTAGGAATGGGTTTTATGCATGTCTATATTGTAGTGTTTGTTATTTTTTTTTACTTAAACGCCTTAAAGAAAAACATATGTAGATATATTAATTCAAGTACGTTATATTTGTATATATTAAATAAATATATTTGGTATTTGAGTGATGTGCTGTTGCCGGGAATTTCAGAAATATTACCGGAAATATTCCCAAAGTATCCTAATGACTTTGGAAACTTGGGAAAGTTTCCAAAGACCTTTGATAGTTTTAGGAATATTCCGGCAATTTACAGGGAAACATTTTGTTCTAACTGCACATCACTAGTATTGATTAAAATAAAAGCTGCTACTTTCATGGTATTTAGTATAGATCTACTCTATAAAGGAGTTTGTAACAATACACCATGAATTTTCCCCAACTAAACAACGAAAACCCTAAAAAGATATGATGATTATTTATTTTAATAAGTGTTATAAATAATACATTATTATAAAAACCTAAATATCTAACAACATAAAACTAAACTTAGGTTAAAAGTAAACTAAATAAAAAAAAAAAAACAAAAAAGAAGAAGAGAAACCCTAAATTAGATAATTAATAAATTATTTATACTTTTTTTTTCTTTAGGCTCTGGACACACTGGCGGTCAAAGTACCGAGTTCTGAGTTCCGCGTTCTCTCTAATATATACGGTGTCTTAGAATCATTCACATACAAAGGCGCTCAAATCGCCGCGGTCTCCATACATTATTAGAACGCGGAATATAGAACTCTGAACTCTGACCGCCAGTGTGTTCGGGTCTTACACTGAACAAGCCAATTGGTTACGGACAAACAATTAAAATATTATTGATTACAAAAATAACTATTTTTTAATCGCAATCAAAACTCATCATACCTTCCGGCGTTTCAAATATTGCAAAAAAACATTAATCATCAGTGATAATATTTATTGTTTTATTTTTTATCGATGCCATAGATTAAGATATTGTCAGTATATCTTATCGCATTGACGCATAAAATAACAACACATACAAACATAACAAAAAAATAATTACTGTATTTTTCAAATGGAATGACCAATTATGTTTTTCAATTTGCTTTTTGAAATTTGCTAAAACAAAGGTTTTAGTTTCCCGCCTAATCGAAAATTCATGGTGTTGGAATTCGGCAATTTAAAAAAAAAAAGAAAAAAAAAATTACACCGTGACACATGATACGCTGGTTTAATTTTTTTTTTTCGTGAATTTTTGATTTTGTAATTAATATATTTATGTATTTTTCAGGAGAGCACACTGTAAACGGCGACCATTCGGACGCGCATCAGAGTACCTTCTCACACAGCAGCAAAGAGGTAGGTACACACATACATACCAGTCATATATTTTTATTATAGGTGTACTAGTTGTTGCCGGCGGTTCCGCTTGCGTGGTATTCGGTTATTTCGCGCCAAAAGTAGCCTTAGTTTTACACCCAGTCTATTATTATATCCATACTTAATTTCATAAAAATTGGTCCAGCGGTTTAGCCGTAAAAGCGTAACAGACTTTCGCATTTGGATATGGAAGTATGGATAAATATTTGATCTATTTGTTTGTTTGCCTATTGACTTGTACCTTTACATAGTACAAAGCAAAGTCGCTTCCCGCTGTCTGTCTCTATGTATGCTTAGATCTGCGACACTACGCAACGGATTTTGATGCGGTTTTTTTTAATTAGATAGACTAATTCAAGCTAGTAATAAATATTATTAAACACTAAAGAAGGCACGCTTCATAATCCCTGTGCCCCGCGATTTTACCCGCCCGTGACGTGTTTTTACTAAATTTCGAATCGACTAATAACACTTATATTCCAGGGCTCCCCCTCAAAGGAGGTGTCGACAGAGGACTCCCCGAAGAAGGACAAGAAGAAAAAAAAGGGCCTCCGAACGCCGTCCTTCCTTAAGAAGAAGAAGGAGAAAAAGAAGGAGAAGTCCAGCACGCCGCAACCCGCTTAGAGGTCAGAAGGTAGATACTATAGTAGTAGACACAGAACAGAGAAATTATCCGAATAGAAATGTTTTGACGCGGATTTCGTTCCAGGATCAGTGTGGCAGCGTATTCTCTCTTCTTATTATCAATTAATACATGTAAACCACACCACACCTTATTTAGAAATGTATTACGTAGTTTACACCGATTTGAAAAATTCTTTCACTGTTGGAAAGCCACTATATCCACGAGTGACATAGGCTATTTATGTATGTACCACGGGCGAAGCCGGGATGGACTCATTCATTCATTCATTTCGTGTAGGTGTCACGGACAATCGACCATGCACACCCTGGTGTCAAAGTTCTTCGGAACCGCCTCTTGACCTCTGACGTGGTTCCTTTAACGACTACCAGATCGCAGCCGGGACCAACTGCTTAACGTGCCTTCTGAAGCATGGAATTATCTTTATTGTCAGAGAATCAGGTGATTCAAGCCTGCAGTGTCCTAACCAAACTGGAAACAACGACAAAGTATGCTTCCCGTGGGAATCAAACCCTCGACCCCGGGTCTACAGGCAAACGCCTTAACCACTGGACCACGAAGGCAGTTGGGATGGACTGTTAGTATGATAATAAACAAGTTAATATAAATTTTCTTTGCAGATAATTCTACAATACAACACTGCCACCGCGCTTCAGAAATTACGTGTAATTTTTATATTAAGGACCCATTCTGTAACTGCAAGCTAGTTTGCTGGATCCAAACAAACATGTTGTAAAACAATACATGATGGTACATTATTAATAAAATAATAACAGTATGAAGAACGGGACAGTTTTGTTGCTTATCCTGAATAATTAAAAAATAGCATATCTTGTTAAGCTTGTTTATTTTTAAAGGAAAATGGAAATGATATATTATTTTTTATTTTAAATACTAAGCAATTTAACTGCGATGCTACCTGATGTGGGATAAGATGGAGCTCACTGGATCATTTTAATCCAGCAAAGCACTTTGTAAGGCCTCAGCTGCGCTTCAATATAACTCGGCCGTGAATTGCTTCATTTCTGGCCTCGACAGTAATGTACTATTATTTTAATTGTCCAGCCAGAGCATTACGATCCCACCTAATTTAAAGTACAGATGTGGCATAAGATGTAGCCCGCTACGTTGGCTCAGTAAGTTGAATGTATGTGCAATTTTAACCAAATTTAATAAATTAATTTGGACTACGCTCCATAAGATTGGTCTTGCCTTGACAATTTAGAAAAAAAAATCTCGACATCTTGTTGGTATAGTACAAATAAATGTACATATTTTATAATTTCAATCTAATATTCTCAAACCTTTTAATGTTACTTTCTACTTTTATTTTTTTACTAAATTCAGGATATGCTAACATCTGTCCCATGTAATAGACCTGCGATATTTTTTAATATTATTAATTTTCATATAATGGACTACCCGACAAAAAAATTTTGGCCATAATAAAATAATTCAATCAATGTGACGTCACAGCACTATAAAGTTAAGTCAATGATTATGACTTCATTTTTATTTATACACTTGTGATTTTTATCAAACGCAATTTCATTGTAGATAAGGACGATTTTGTAATTATTTCGTTGGGTTTTAAATTATTTCTCAACTTTGAATCGACATATTTTGACGTCATCCTATATGTCGCGTCACTTCTTATAAAATAAATTAATTTTTCAAACAATTTATAAAATTTAAAAAATATGGGTAATTTCTTTTTTTCTTGTCTATTCACAAAAAGAATTGCACTTAATTTTTTTTGTCGGGTTGTCCATTGTTTTGGAAAAAGTAAATTTGAAAAATACTCATTGAATATTTACATTCTTGTAAAATGAGTTTGAGCTTTTTAATGGTATGTTTTAAGCCAATTGTGCAATCCAAACATTTCCAAATTTATAATATATACATCTGTATTACCTGTTCACAAAATAAAATTAATTGAAGATTTAATAAACTGCACATTTATTAAATTATAAAATAAAGTAGTCGGAGGAAGCTCTTTTTACACATAAAAATATAGTGCGCAAATATATCAATGTCATTTTTTACTATTTGAGTTTCTACTATTCGCGTTAAGCCTGACCTACCGATCTAAAAAGACAGCGCGAAAAAATATACCTACCTTATGTATTGATGTCGCGTCCTAGGCTCACTAATCAAATTTGGAAAAACGAAATTGTAAGAAATATTATTTGATAAAAAAAAAAAACAGGATTATGGGCGTAACATAATGTGCATAGATACATCTGACGTATAAGTAAGTAAATTGTGTAAGATGACAATTTGGCATTAAAAATACACGCGTCTACGGCAACCGTTTCTCGCCACACAAAACGGCATTGGTAGATTTACACGTGACATTATATACTATAACTACGTCAGTTTTCTAGGGTACTAGTATTGAATCTGATACTCTCTCATAGCATTTTTCCGATCGTGTGCTCATCTGTTTGTGCTACGTAGGGGTCCTATAAAGGCAAGGCTTATTGATGTGTATTATTTATCATCGTATTCCAGGCAGGTGTGTAATATATTTGTTTGTTTTAGTGCTCAATAATCATGCACAGTGCAACATGCAATGGCATAAAATAATGTAATATCAACTTTACTGGCAACATCGTGTTATCGACCAATCACAGAGATCCTCTCCTAAAGCAATAAGATAAATTAAAATTCTTAATTTAAAAATTGAATAATTTACAACTGATGTTGCCATGTAGTTATAAATATTTCTACTAAATTCCGTTTGTAAAAGTATTTGTGTTGCACTGTAGAGATTATATAGCAAAAGATCTAAATGAAATTATCAAAGTGTGGTCGCTTTGATTTACCACTGTTGATCAATTTTAACTTATGACTTGCCAATCTTATGTGGAATAAATTATGACTTTACTCATTTACAATTACTGTATGCTTTAGTGGTGTTGCTATCAAAATTATATTTTTTATTATTATTATTAACACAATGTTCAAGAAATTATACAGAATGTGTTTTAACTACCTTTTTTTCATTGAAATTGAATGTCTTTAAAAAATAAAGTTTCGTGCCACTTAAATAAAGATTTTTTTATATTTTTTAAATGTCGTGTACGATTTAGTCGTCCGTGTTTTTACTTAATTTTCTACTTATTATTTAACATAAATTATCATATTATTCAACAAGATTTCAAAGTACAATTGATTTTTGATTTTAGGGTACGTTTTTAACGTACCTTTTGAACTTTTATTTTAAAAAAATGTGCAAGTACAGTCACGAGCATTAATAATATGTATTATTGTCACTGTAATAAAGTCTAAAACTAATTACAGTTATATACATATCGATGCTCAATGATCCCTCAACATTCGGCTTAATCGTTCGCGATATTATTTTGGTGCATTCAATAGCTATATTATTTGGGCATGTGATGCTTTAGTGTTTTGGGGTGTCGACCGTTTTTTGAGGGCCCTACGCCATTCGTGCTTTTAAAAAATATGTTCGATCTATCACACAACCGCATTGTATACACATTTTACAATATTTTAAATCTACTGTCGTCAATTTTCGTTAATTGCTTGTCAATTTTATTGTCTGACAGTAACAGAATTTTTTAAATATTATTTTTATGCAATGGTGTTGTGTGATTGGTTGCAATCTATAAATATAAACAAATATATTATAAACGTTAGCACTATAAATTTATTTACTTATAAGATTATATTCGGCTAGCCTACCTATGTAGATTTTTAACTTATTGTTTCCTTCATGTTTTCGGGGAATATTGGACGCAAAATTCAATAAAAATTGCCAATATTTCGCCCACTGCGAAATTGTTAGAAATTATGGATCCATTTTTATTTTAATGTATAAAAATGTTTACTTTTCTTTAGATTCCTGTCAATTTGACATTACCTAGAATAAGTCTAGAGTTCATAAAATGACAAGTTGAATGTTTTTAACAGTTTTTATTTTTGAAACCTATTTTTTATTTTAATTAAATTATCAACACCGATAGTATGTATGATTTATGAAATAAATTATTGGTTTAAAAAAAATCTTTTTCTTTTTCGTCACAAACGTCAGTCGATTTTTAACACTGGCAACTTTTAGCTGTAAGTTAGCTTATCAGAGGTTATGTTTGTATGTACCATTGTATTTTTTTATTTCTTAAATATATGCTATCTGAAAGATTTAAACTTGATATGTTGTTTTATTTTTATAAGTAGTTGTTTTGGTAGAAATGCAATGCTTTGTCAATTGACTTCATTTTTGTTTATAAAACTGACTTAAATTTTAATCATTATATTTTTTTATGTAATATCCACTTATTACTGTTAATTAAAATTACGATAATAAAATTGCAACTTTTTAAATATAATTTGCAAATATAACTGGCTAAAATAAGTTACTTACATATTTCAAATAAATATTATTTGATTTGCAAATATTTTCGATTTAATATTATTTACGAACAAAAGCTATTTTAGCTGCGAATCAAACTTACCGTTTGAGATACTTAATTATATTTTTTTAAATAATTATTTGCTTTATTTATTTGCTGTGTGTTTGGTATTGTCATACAGTACATACTCTGGAATAAATTTAAAATTGGTTTTTAATTTAGAATTTAAAAAAAATACATACTTAATATATTTTTATATAGAAATACATATAGAAAGCCTATGGAAAGTCAATTGAAATATCCTGGTAATTTTTTTTCAGTATTATTTGGAGGTACGGAACACCCATCGGAACTCGAGCCTGACTCGCACTTGAACCATCATCATCAGCTCGGACTGTGCGGAAAAATACTCTATATTAGAAATAGAAGGAAAAAATGAAAAAAGGCCGCCTATTTTTAATGAAGTCAGTAAATAGCTAAAGCGTATACTAAACCATAGTATCTCCTCCCTAGTCTGTGAGCATATACTTTGGTATATTTTGCTCCTTCAATGTTAAATACTAGTAATGTTTCAAAATATATCTTTTTTCTTTAGTGGTAACTAGCGATCCGCCCCGGCTTCGCATGGGCTGGGCATAAAAACTTTCCTCTTGAATAACTCTATCTATTAGAAAACCCGCATCAAAATCCATTGCGTAGTTTAAAAGATTTAAGTATACATAGGGATATAGGGACGGAGAAAGCGACTTTGTTTTATACTATGTAGTGATTACTAGGGTACTAGGTACTGTTAACAGATGGGGTAAGGTAATTAGGTATCTGTAATTACTTTCTTCAAATTAGATAAGTGCATTATGATCAAGTAATGCTATGTCACGCAGTGTGTCATTACAATCGAGGCGATCGTAGGTCTACCTACTCTGCTCACCGACGTCGTCGGTCCTCGGTGACTTCGAGTTGAGCAACGCGGCTTCCGTTACGAAAGACGTGTTTCTCGAAGTCAGTGACACACGTTACGAATTACGATTCGATTTTTATGAAGATAAACTTATGACATCAATTTTAAACTAAATTCAAAAGCATACTTACCTACTATTCGATCTAAGAATCGCTTGATTCAGACCTACGTATATTTCAGAGGCATACGAATCAACACAATTAGATAGGTATTTAGGTACTTATCAGACTGATTCATGCTGGCAACTTGGCACTGGTCTGAACCACCAGTTTATTACGAAAAAAAGAATGATTTGACTGTTTAACTAGGTAATATTCTGTGCCTGTATGGTATGGCCGTCCGTCCGTGGACGTAATAAGTAGGTAATCTATGGGTGTGGCATAAGTACACTTGCGTACCAGTTGCGTATGTATTAAAATGGTAGTTGGTAGGCCTACGTTTACAAAATAGCTGGCTACTGTAAACATCAGCTTAGTGTGTATTTTTGTATACAGAAAGGGTTATGTACAAGCTACAAATGTATTTGATAAGTTTGTATAGTAGGTATATTATAGCTACGTGAATCTACGCAAGTCGATCTTGCAGCGCATACATAACCATTATGTGTAATGCGAATAAGTTTCATAGCATCCGTATAGTGACCAAATTCTTTGTATCTTCAGCCTTCTTAACTCGGCAGGGTTATATTCAACCTCCTTGTTTGTTTTCGATGTTTTTTTGCCGATCGGTGCCCCTGTTAAACATAAAGGTAGACACGCATGGTATAATACTCTTTAGTAGGCGAACAGGCATACGGCCCACATTAACATTTAATTATAACGGCTATCTTTGTGCGTGTTTCCTAGTTATTTCCTAGTTAACTTGTTTGTTTGAAATATCTTTATTGCTTCAAAATACACATTGAATACAATATTTACAAAAAATAAAAAGACAATGGCGGACTTATCCCAGGAAGGGATCTCTTACAGTCAACTATAGAATGTCGAAAGGAAATCATCCAAGAACTATCCTTATTACCATGTGCTTCCTTAGCCTAAAAAAAGGTTATAGTAATTCTTTTTCTTCCCAATAGGTGAGGATAAAAAAAAATAGGTTAGATTAGGACGACTTTTTAAAGTATCTTTAAACTTTTAAAGTAAACTTTTTAAGGTGATACCTCGGTGAACACTAGCGCCACCGTCAATTAAAAATCATTACCCACTGAAAACACAAGTTATCAAAAATCCCTCTGCTGTAATTATGGTTCTGGATCTGAAGTTGATTTTAATCATATTAATTTATAGTTCCAAATAGTTACAAATTGCAAAACTTCTAAAAGTGGCCGTTTTAAGCAATAATGCAATTTGTAACTGTAGGGAATTATAATTTAATCATGTAATGTGTTTAAAATTAACTTCAGGTCCAGAACCATCCATAATTACAGCAGAGGATTTTTTGATAACTTGTGTTTTCAGTGAGTAATGATTTTTAATTGACGGTGGCGCTAGTGTTCACCGAGGTATCACCTTAAGTAAATAAAGAGCTAGTGTTCACAACACTAGCGCCACCGTCATTTAAAAATCAATATTCCCTGAAAACACAAGTTATCAAAAATCCGTGTTATGTAATTATGGGTCTAGATCGTTAATTTTAATCGTATCAAATTATTAAATTATAGTTCCTTAAAGTGACAAAGTGCAAAACTGCTAAAAGGGGCCGTTTTAAGCAATATTGCAATTTGTAACTATAAGTGACTATATTTTAATAATTTAATATGTTTAAAATTAACTTTAGATCCAGAACCATAATTACAGAAGACGGATTTTTGATAACTTGTGTTTTCAGTGAATGATGATTGTTAAATGATGGTGGCGCTAGTGTTCACCGAGGTATCATCTTAAGGGGCTGACATGAGCCAACTAGCGCCACCAATCATTTTATTTCTTTTATACTCTAAAATCAAGTCAAACAGAAAAAACGTAAGACAAAAAAGAATGATGGCGGAATTAGTATGAATAAAAATTTAAATATAGAGAACTTATAATAAATCGCATTAGTAAGAATACTTCACTAGTAACATGTTTACCACCACAAAAAAATTTTAAACCCCAGGGTTATTTTAATATTCCATTTTATAAAAGTCGACCTTTAGTTTCGTTTTCATTCGCCATTTTTAACGCAACTGAAACATTATGTCACCCTGACAGTTGTTAGCATTGTCAAAGCGATATTGACAGTTCATTATGGTAGGTTAGATTCATCGATTTAGTACCTGGGGGGCTATACCATCTCTTAAAACCATGCAAGATCCAGTGAGTGAATGAGATGTCGCCTTACATGATGTATTGTGCTGTCCCTTTTTCTCACTGGATCTTGCGTGGTTTTAAGAGAAGGTAGTAAGCCACCTGGGGGGGTTACCATCAACTTTTAAGTAGCAGCTTTACCATCAAATGGTTTACTACCATCTCTTAAAACCATACAAGAACGAGTGAGTAGGCGAGACAGAGTAACACAGCAAGACGTTATCTCCTTTCATTATGTATTACGCTTTAAGAGATGGTGCCTACCACCATCTCTAATAACCATGCAAGAACGACTGAGTAAGGGAGATGTCGCCTTACATCATGTATTGCGCTGTCTCACTTACTCACTGGATCTGGAGACTGTATATAGTAACCCCCCTGGGGGCTTACTACCATCTCTTAAAACCATGCAAGAACGATTGAGTAAGAGAGATGTCGCCTTACATCATGTATTACGCTGTCCAGATCCAATGAGTAAGTGAGACAGCGCAATACATGATGAAAGGCGACATCTCGCTTACTCACTGGATCTTGCATGGTTTTAAGAGATGGTGGTAGGCACCCTGGAATGTGTTCCTGAGCCAAACCATTTATGTAACAAATGACCTTATTTTTTGTATATCTTTCGTACAAATTCTACTACTTAAAATGAATATTTTTCTTAATACAAAAAATAAATAATTTCACTGTTAGTTTGGTGTAAGATTTTGTTTGGCATCGAATTGGCCAAACAAAGAAAAAATTGCCACGTTGACAGAGACAAAAATATAAAAAATATCGTTGGTCCTTTTCTTACTCATGGACTTCCCTATTTCTCCATCTCACTTTTTCACCAAATAAAAATTAATTGCTTAATCACAGGTACAACTACTTAATCTATGAACCTAACCTACCATAATGAACTGTCAATACCGTTTTAACAATGCTAAAAACTGTCAGGATGACATAATGTTTCAGTTGCGACAATAATGGCGAATGAAAACGAAACTAAAGGTCGACTTTAAAAAAATTAAATATTAAAAAAACCCCGGGGTTTAAATTTTTTTGTGGTGGTAAACGTGTTACTAGTTATGTATTCCTACTAATTCAATTTATTTTATGTTCTCTGTATTTCATTTTTTTATTCGTACAAACGATGTATGGAGTTTCGCCATGACTCTTTGCCAGTAAATAACTTCTTGTATTTTTGGTATTACTTTTCATTGTTTTTCCTTTGGTTAATTTAGAATAACTGCCAAAAGTGGCTACTATTGGTGGTTATGAGTTTTTTTCCCTTCGTATTGAGAATAAAATAATGTAAAGTAATAACATAAATACTAGAAGTTATTTACTAGCGAATTATTGTCTTAGATTTTTTTAATTTGACCTGGTTTTAGAGTAAAAGAAATAAAATGATTGGTGGCGCTAGTTGGTTTCAGTTTAGTGTTGGGAAGTGGTACAATGTCGTATATGTGCTTTAATCCTTGTCACCAAAATCTTCCAAGATAATGCTAAGTGATGCTTCCACCGCTTCACTTAATCCTCTGACTTGACTGCCTTAGACATGACTTGACTACCGACTTAACGTTTTTGACTCGACTAAATGAACATTCTAATAAAACTTGATATTGGCATAAATCCATATCCATACTAATATTATAAATGCGAAAGTCTGTCTGTCTGTCTGTCTGTTATCTCTTCACGGCTAAACTGCTGGACCGAATGTGATGAAATTTGGTAGGAATGTAGTTAACGACCTAAAGTCAAACATAGGCTACTTTTGGGCGCGATATAACCGAGTCCCACGCGGAGCGAAGCCGCGGGGAACAGCTAGTAAGCTATATACGTTTGATTGCCATATTATGACATAATACCACAAAAAAAAGATCGGATTTAAAATCACAGTGTCTCACAGTCACTTTCAAGTACCGATAGATGGCGTATTGGGGAGGGAGGATTTTTTTCTTAAGTTCAAAAATCAGCGAATTTTTTTCATCTTTGTATTGCGGTTAAATATGTGTACTAGTGTAGTATTCAGAAATCTGTACGAATTTTATTTACGACAAAATAAAACTTCTTGAATGGACCGCTTTAGATCCCCACTGCGCATCTATTATCGCGCAGCCGCCATTCCCCTATAAATACTTCGAGCGCCGCCGACGTCACGTAGTCGAAATCGAGAGGTGAAGGAATGAATAATGGAGAGGTGGCGTCCATATTACGTTTTAATAAAAATCGATTATCACCGGAGCTAGCAGTGCGTCCGCCGACAGTGTCGTGAAAGTGTACCAGTTTAAACAGTGCAGTGTTTCGACGTGTCATCCGTGTAGATAGACAGCGGTTCGAGGCAAGAAACGGCGGATCGCGGAACAACACCGCGTGACCATCGGGCGACCATTTTGTTAACGCCGCGCTCGACTCCGCAACGCAACCACCGCTACAGCGATAAGTGATAACTTGATATATTTTGTCGTCCGTAGTTTTATTTACGAGATCTGTGTACCGTCGCGATTCGAACGGTGGCAACATGAACTGCCAGCAACAACTGCAAGGGCAGGCGCAACTGGCGCAAGGACGGCGACGGCGTTCTGTGCGGACCCCGCTGCCGGCGCTGGCTGCGCTGGGCCGCCGCGACCGACGCGAGGAGCGCTACGCAGGCAGCAAGTGGGGCGCCGCACCCGCCGCCGCTGCCTTGCCGCCGCCGCCCACTCACTGGCGTCGCGACGGCCGCTGCCGGCCCGAGGCAGACCGAGCGCTGCCGCTAAAGCTGCTCCTCAACGTGGCATAGGCCGCCGCCGACGCGTACGGACTCTAATGTTCTAGTGTTAGTCCGCGGGGGCGCAACCCGAACCATCGAGGTGCGTTCTCGTCTCTTTTGTGCTAAGTTTTATTTTGTATTGCGACGTATTACGCCGCGCGACCGGTGCGCTGCCGCAGCAACTTCAGCGCCGCGACAGCGCCCCGGCGTAGACAAAATTCCCGGCGTATTATTTTATGAAAATTTTAGTGTTAAGCGTTTTCGGACGTCCGAACTGTCATCGTCGCTGAAAGCTCCCTTTAAAACATGAGAAAAATACAAAAAAATCGTTGGACTTTTAGACGATGATGGTGGTTTGGTGAAGTCCATAGTCGCGCGCGCCTCGTCGGCTCGCCTCGCACCGCCAAGCGGCCGGCGAAGCCTCTGGCGCTGGTGGCCGCCCCTTCGTCCAACAGCTTATAAGCTGACTTCTCTTCTACTTAACGGACGGGGCGGCCGCGAGCGCGAAGGCATCGCCACAGATTTTATTATTGTTGAAAAAATGGCCATATCTTGCCGTTGCGAAGCGCTAACGTTGCATTTATTTTATAAAAATGACACGTTTATTATTATATTTTATATTGCCGGTTGGAGAGGCGCGCGCGGCCGGTGCGGCCGCCCCTGGTCGTATCGTTTTATTTAAAGAGACCAATGTATTTTTATTTGTAAACCCGCAGCCGCCAGGCGAGAGAGACTTTCCCCGCGCATGCCACGCACTTTCACCCTCGCCGTATAGAGCTTTAAAAAAAATTTTTGGCGGTTCGTGGGTAGTAGAGTAGAGATTTTTAACGATACACAGTGGTAGGTCGAATGTTGAAAATTGGAATTATATATGTTTATAATATAATGTGAAAAATATTATATGATCTCAGCTGCGGGCCCTGCCCCGGTACAGTAGGAGCTTCTGTGATGTACAAAAACAAGTATATTTGGGAATTTACAAGTTTTTATATTAGTTTTGTAAAGTATACTTTAAGTGAAGATGCGCGGCGGCGGCTAGTCGTCGAGTGGTGGTCCGCAGCATTCCCAGTTTTCCCAACCCTTCCCATCCTAATACCTTTCCCATCCCAGGGCTCTTCGGAGCCCGACAAATGTTTCTAAGTTTCTGGCAATCGTCAAACCTAGCTCGTCACTCTTCAAGAGTGGAGCTTTTTTAAACCTTTCAGTGAGAACTTATCAAGACACAACCAAATTAGTATGCAAGAAGAAAACAACCCATACAAGGAGCAAAATCAAAAATCTGAACAAGAGAATGGTGTAGCAGTGCCCTGTGACAACATCGGCTTGTGGTGGTATGCATGCACTGTGGCCTTCACAAAAAATCTCACCCTCTTTTAATAACAATACTTGTTGCATGGGGGTCAGATTTCTTTGCAGCCCACTGTACTTATAGTCTATTTTTAATCTATCTCAAGATATTTGATATTAAATTCATCAGGTAATTCCAGGGTTAAAGGACAACTAACAAACAAATAACATAAACAAATTCTTCAGCTGTGTTATAATTAGCATAGATGAGGATGCACTTCATCATTTGAACCTCTGAAACCCTTACATCTGGTGGCTTCCACCATCTCCATTCAAGAACGACTGAGTAAGAGAGGTGTCACTATACATCATGTATTGAGCTGTCTCGCTTACTCACTGGATCTTGCATGGTTTTAAGGCACATATTAGACGCTTATGCACGCATGATGGTTTTCCATCAAACAAAGGGATGGTACTCGAAAGGTAATTCAATCGACTGATTTCCAAACAAATCATATAAATTTTTTAAATTTATATCAAGAATTTTGAGATGAGTTTGGAAATCAGTTGATTCAATTGTTCCGTCGTAAATCATGGCAAAATACTTGATAATTAAAAAATTTAAAATGATTTGTTTGGAAATCAATCGATTCAATTCACCTTTCGAGTTCCATCACTTTGTTTGTTGGAAAACCATCATGCATGAATAAGCATCTAGGCACCGCCTTAAAGATGGTAGTAAGCACCCTGATTTGTTAAGGTCAATTAATGATAAATTTTGCTAACTGTTAACTCTTGACATAACAACAGAGCTTGAAAATACTTATCAAAAAAATCTTAATTTCTTGCTTGAACATGGAGTACCTAGTTTAAGGTGATACCTCGGTGAACACTAGCGCCACCGTCATTTAAAAATCATTACTCACTGAAAACACAAGTTATCGAAAATCCCTCTGCTGTAATTATGGTTCTGGATCTGAAGTTGATTTTAATCATATTAATTTATAGTTCCAAATAGTTACAAATTGCAAAACTTCTAAAAGTGGCCGTTTTAAGCAATAATGCAATTTGTAACTATAGGGAATTATAATTTAATAATTAAATATGATTAACTTCAGATCCAGAACCATAATTACAGCAGAGGAATTTTTGATAACTTGTGTTCTCAGTGAGTAATGATTTTTAAATGACGGTGGCGCTAGTGTTCACCGAGGTATCACCTTAAGCTGGTGTCAGTATTTCAAAATCAATTATATCAGGTGGTTTGATAATAGGATGAGCTAAGAATAATGACTGGGAATTTTATAGGTTGAGTAAAGACAGGATGAGATGTCATAGGATGAACCTTTTACCCGTCGTTCCACCGGATGATCGCCCGCCTACGTAATAACCCAGAAGTCTTTTGCTTTTTTTTTGGAAAATAAGATTATTTGTTTTTAAAGCCCCAGTAAACAAATGAAAGTCTGTCAGTATGGACTTATTCCCTATATTGAGTCACTGGGTCTATATTTTTTTCCTTGTAAAACTACGGAAAAAATATTCAGCAATTTATTTAATTGAATTCAAAAATCATGAATTCCTCGCAACTCATTATTTTTGTAAAATAGCCACCTTAATATACTATTCATCTGTTATTTTCAATTCATATTGTGATTCATTGACAGCTGCATAGCATCCCCGCCGGACCAACTGTACGAGGATATTAATATATTGAGTAACTGTAAGAGGATATTAACTTAACTGTGTTAACTGTAAGAGGATATTAATATATTAGGGAATTAATTAATATATTAGGATCTGTACCATTCTAGTTTTCTTGTATAAAAGGGTTACAGGTTACAGAGGTCAGACAGCAGTTGCTCCATTGTAATAACCAGTACCGTCAAATCAGGACCATGAGTGCTATTTTTCAGATATGTGACTCGCTCAAAACCGGTGAATCGAATGATTATCGTTCGAGTCACCGGTTATGTCGCATGAAAATCATTCGACTCACCGATTTTGCTATGTCATACATTTCAAAAATAGCACTCCATGATTAAAAGTGCACCCTGGGCACGTACGTAGTACTATTACTTATTCTGTGCCCTGGGCTCTGAAGCATAAGCTGAAGATGCAACCGTTAAACACGCTCTGACGAAGAGGTGGCGCAACAGAGATTGGCGAAAAACAGTGCATTATTAAAACACGATTTTTTTAAGTATTCATCAGTTATCCTTTCACAAACTGATTAAGTTAGTACATCTCTATTTAGTTTGTGGTTAGTACTATCACAGAATTAGTACTAAACCAAAGGGGGGTTACTACAGTCTCTTAAAACCATGCAAGATCCAGTGAGTGAGGGAGACAGCGCGATACATGATGTAGGGCGACATCTCCCTTACTCACTGGATCTTGAGTGCTATTTTTGAGATGTATGACTCACCCAAAACCGGTGAGTCGAATGATTATCGTTCGAGTCACCAGTTATGTCGCATGAAAATCATTCGAAAACGAACGATAATCATTCGACTCACCGGTTTTGGGTGAGTCATACGTCTCAAAAATAGCACTCCTTGAATGGTTTTAAGAGATGGTGGTAAGCCCCCTGTTTAGAGGAACGTTATTATATTACTATTTTATATTCCCACCATTTCAATTTAATTTGACATAAGAACGAACATTTCACGCCAAAACCATTCGTAATTCGTAAATCATGCGATGCGTTCGTTTTCGAACGGTTCAAAAGTAGGGTTTTAGAAAAAGAACGAAAATCATTCGAGTCACCGGTTTCACCGGTTTGCGTAGTCATAGGAATGTATGAAATATATTATTATATATTATAAAAAAAAACATTCAAGATCCAGTGAGTAAGCGAAACAGCGCAATATATGATGTAAGGCGATATCTCCCTTACTCACTGGAACTTGAATGATTTTAAGAGATGATAGTAACCCCCCTGAAGCCTAAAATTACCAATGAAAAATATACATACGAATTTCTGCGAATGTGTTGCTTTGCTATTGCTACACAGTTTAGTGATAGACCGACAGCAGCGCCACCTACCGTGTGTTCTTTCAAACCATCTGTCATTTTCATTTCAATAAACTGTCTTTTCAAACGATAGATTTAAAAAAAAAATTGCGTCACTTAAGATAGATGTAACATATGACATTAAATGTATGGGAACCTAGCGAGCCGTTTGCGGGGGGTAAGGGCTGAGGTAAGGGAGGGTAGGAGGGGGGGTCCGTCATCAAATACACACATTATGGAATGAGTTCACAAACTTTTCTTATTGCAAAATCAAACAAAAAAGACTTTATGACACAGGATTAAGGCTTAGTACAAATGCACTGTATTTCCACTCCGACCAGCAGTCTGAGCCTGTTAGACCCAGGGGTCGTGGGAGCTTATTTAGTTGTTTCCAGTTTGGTTAGGACATTGCAGGCTTGAATCACCTGACTGTCTGATAATAAAGATGATTCTGTGCTTCGGAATGCACATTAAGCCGTTGGTCCCAGCTGCCCTCTGGTAGTCGTTAAAGGAACCATGTCAGAGGCCGGGAAAGCCTTCCGACGAACTCTGACACCAGGGTATGCATGACCGATTGACCGTGTCACCTACACAAAAAGATGAGTCTGAGCAGGAAAAGTTTCCATGTATATTCTCGAGCAATAGAAAAAAGTTCACATTCGTAAAAAAGTTCGAAGTGTACGTACGGTATTGCCGCTTGTAATGTTTGAGCGTAGGTTTTGTTCTGGTCTGGAGATATAGATACCTTCTCGTTCTCAATACGACTGTTATTTACCAAGTACATACTATTTTTTTATTTATAATTACTATTATATATAAATAAATATGACACATAGGTCAGACGTCAATCGCTTCATTGAACCATGATTAATAGCGTACCCTGGGCTCTGAAGCGTAAGCTGAAGACGCAACCGGGAAAAACACGCTAGAGCGAAGATATAAAAATAAATATATAGTATATAATCATAATATAAAATAAGGCCGGGAAAGATGAGCGCACAGTTACTTTAGTCTATTTACGCTCGTGATACCACAGAATAGATAATAGTACTGATACATGGAGTATCACTAGCGTGATATTACTAGTAATTACTATTATTTATTGTCATGTTTAAATACATGATCTAATTAAATAGATAGACAGGAAAACGAAGCCATTTCATCCTCGAATTTATATGTACCTACTTATAGATGAGTGTACTTACAATAAAATTCTCTTTTGAAATTCTGACTGGAAAATTGGTATAAATTTATGCCCTATATATGTCTTATCTATTAGTCACAGTTTACCTAATTTCCATAAACTAGAGCAACATTATAAAATTATTTTTACTGGCTCTTTCAAATAACAGCACTGAATATGATAAACTGAACTAATCTTAATGAGCTGATATCCATAGGTCATCTAGGCTATGGCCAAATGTTAAGTACCAAATCTGATAGATTTGCAGTTATATCAGAAAATTGCGTTGTTGCAGTCAGAGCAAGAATCTTGGAGCGCGGTAGTGGCACTGCAGCATATACATAAGCTTCAAATTAAGAATGTAATTAATGTTTAGTATATAACCCAAGGGAAAACTAAAATATTTTGCAATTTCGGTCCAGTTTTCTAGATATACCAACTGCATAAATAACTTTGTAATCCATATCCATACTAATATTATAAATGCGAAAGTCTGTCTGTCTGTCTGTCTTTCTGTCTGTCTGTCTGTCACCTCTTCACGGCTAAACTGCTGGACCGATTGTGATGAAATTTGGTAGGGATGTAGTTAAAGACCTGAGGTCAAACATAGGCTACTTTTGGGCGCGATATAACCGAGTCCCACGCGGGGCGAAGCCGCGGGGAACAGCTAGTCCCATATAAATATATAGGATAAAAAAGTTACATTCGCAGTGAACGAATCAGTGTACCTGCATACTTACACTTCGCCCGCGTTATCAAGAGGCAATATGTATGTCGTAAAGTAGTTCTCTGTAATCTACAAAAAGAAATGAGATACCATTAAAAACAAAACTTATAAAAATTCCAAGTCTCGCTTAGTTGTTCTACCATCAAAAGTTATGAGATCCATGTAATACCAAGCCGGTTAATTTATTCAGTCCCTTCTTAAGCGGACCTCTTGTCTTCGGTTATCACTGTCCTATATCCCTTTGTAAGCTTAAATCTTTAAAACTTCGCAACGGATTTTGATGCGTTTTTTTTTAATAGATAGAGTGATTTAAGAGCAAGGTTATTATGCCCATGCAAAGCCGGGCGGGTCGCTAGTTGCATAATAAGCTTACCTAATAACATCTTATAGTGACTATATCCATATTAAAAATCTGTTATGTTTTAAATAACCAGGACGACTTGCCAATCGCACGAAACCATATAATTAATTATAATTAATAGGTATGTATCATTAGTGAGATAATAATGTGTTTTCACGCGATGGCCATATATATATTTTTCAGTGACAGAGACACGATGTTCAATGCTTATCGTCACTCTAAAAAGTAATAACTCATTCCATTCGTAAAATTATTACGTCTATTTGTTGCCATTCTGACATGACAGGAGGCAAAATTAGTGAAGTAACAGATTTGCGTAGCATCGATATATCAATACATATAATAAGACACTAAAATGCGAGTGTCTGTACATTTAATATTTTTCAAAAAAACTGATTGAGTGCGATTAAAAAGGAGTAACAGAAACCAAAAAAACAGTTTTTGGAATTTTTGTCTGTCTGTATGTATGTATGTATGTATGTATGTCTGTCTGGTACGTTATAACTTCGAAAATACTCAACGGATTTAAACGCGGTTTTCACAGTTGGATTACATATGATTAGGAGCGTTGTCAAAACTTTGTTTCGTCAAAATCGGTTAAGGGAAAAAGAAGTTATGGTCGATTGAAAATTTACTTCAAACACTGCTTCTAAACTTTTAATGCGTTTACTTACGTTTAATTTAATTTAGATAAGGCTAGGATTTCTACTTTTTATTATCCATATCAATAAAGACGAAAACACGCACTGCACCTATTAATTTTAATAAAATAACACATTGAATTTGATCGTAAATTTAGTAACATAAAATCTCAATAGATGGCGCGAATTTGCGTACCTATAGACAAATCCCATTTGAAATTTCGCCAATCTCTAGCAACGTATGTTGGCCTATCGGTAGAGGTCGTAGATCATATTTTTAAGTCGAGGGTTCGAATCCTGCTATAGATGACTTTTTTTTTACTTACTTTCTTTTCCTTGATTTTTTTACTTACTTTTTTTTATTTACTTTTTTTTTCGTTTTGTATTAATTTTTAAGAATTTTTTAATACTTTAGTAAAGAAATGTTTCAAGAAAGTACCTGGATCGAATCCTGTCACAAACAATAATTTTATGGTTTCGTGTTTTATTTGTTTTCTAGAATTATTTTCTTACTTTTTTTTATAATTTTGAAAAGAAACAAATAAATTCATTTGCAAATTTATTTCAGGATAAACGATATCGCAACCCCTTACAAATCATATCTAATAGTTTGTCATTGACGACATTGAAAAAGAAGATTAATCAAATGGTTGACTGGTAGAGAACGCTCTTAGCGTTAAGTCCGTTAATATATAAGTACTAGCTGTTCCCCGCGGCTCCGCCCCGCGTGGGAATCGGTTATATCGCGCCCAAAAGTTTATGTTTGACCTCAGGTCGTTAACTACATCCCTACCAAATTTCATCACAATCGGTCCAGCAGTTTAGCCGTGAAGAGGTTACAGACAGACAGACTTTCGCATTTATAGTATTAGTATGGATATGGATTTTATACTTATCTATCTATCTTTACATATAATCGGACAGTAAAAATTGAATGTCTGTACATTAAATATTTTTCTAAAAAACTGATACGGGGCGATTAAAGAAAGACGTGTAACAGAAACCAAAAAAAAACAATTTTTGGAATTTTTGTCTGTCTGTCTTTCTGTATGTCTGGTACGTTATAACTTCAAAACTACTCAACAGATTCGAACGCGGTTTTCACAGGTGGATTACATATACGTTCAACAGTTTTGTCAAAACTTTGTTTCGTCAAAATCGGTTAAGGGAAAAAGAAGTTATGGTCAATTGAAGTTTACTTCTAGCACTGTTTCAAAACTTTTACAGAGTTGAATCCGGTTTACATAAACGTATTTAATATAGATAAAGCTACAATTTCTACTTTGTTTTATCGATATCAATGAAGACAAAAACACACTGCAGTCTCTATTAAATTTTAAAAAATTAACACATTGAATGTGTGTGGGCGTATAATTTAGTTACATAAAATATCAATAGATGGCGCTGAAGTTAATTTAATTATTTTTTTCTCATATGGTATTATAGCAGATTGAAATTTTTCCAGCAATTAATTCTAATTATTTCAAAAAAATTTTGGTTGTTTATTTAGTTCTATTGGTTGGTTTGTTTATCGGTCGTTTGTTGTATTGTATTGTAAGCTATTTGAATTGATTAGTTGGTTGGTTTGGCTTTGGTTTAAAAAATAATCAAACCAGCAAGTCAGTTCAGTTGTTGTTCGACGGAACATACGGTCGTGTCGTAAGGTCTAATTTAACTAACATAACACTATTTATTGAGTTAGGTTCTAATGACCCTGTAATAGGCTGCGTCTACTCTTTTAGAGAAAAAGATGTGATAGTATGAATGTTAATATTTTTAGTTTGATATCGTAGCAATGGCTAATGGCTTTATAAAATTGGCACGGGAATATGATACTACTTATAGATTTAACTATAGGTCTGGATAGTTGTAGTTTCCACAGGTTAAGCGAAAAGCGAACTACACGCGGGCGGAGCCGCGGGCAACAGCTAGTCGAGAATACGTTGAATTATTATTGTTATTTTTTTATTGGTTTTTATTAATATTTGATTTCATTTCACTATTTAAATTTAATCATAATGTAAGGTTTATATCTGTATTTTATTTATTTATTTATTTATTTATTTATTGGTGCACAAAACAGTTTTACAACTAATACATTTCAAAATATTTCACAATAAACTTACAATGACTGGTTGTAGAACCAAGCAGACAGTGCACACAGCATGCTAATGAGTATCAACAAGAAACAGAAACATATTTTTCTAACAATATGACTTTGATAAAATACAAACAATGACTGACAAACAAACTTAAAAAAAAAAATTGATTGGACGAAACACTATATGACACTAGCGAGTTATAAGTAGTAGTCACTTGCATCAAAATTTCAACAATTTTGAATAATAAAAATAAAAGAGACAAATAATAAACAAATAACAAAAGAGCACAAATACATAAAATATATATAATATTGAAATAAAATCACAGAATATAGGTACACACATAAATATGTATAATAATATACAATTATACATAAATACATATATAAGATCACAAAATATACACTTATTTATATATATTTTATCAGGAAGTTAATCTTCGAATTCTGTGCTTAAAACTATTCAATGATAGGCAATAGATGTCAGGTACTTGTTCAGAATCATACTTTTGGTATAGAAGGTTGTATTCACGGCATATTCTGAGTATAGGGTTATGAAAAGATACGTTATTATTACACGAGCTGATGTAAAAAGGGAAAATGTTGCGAACAGATCTAGTGGGAACTTTAAAGTTTATGCTTGACAATAGAGTGGTGGTTAACTGACCGTGTATTATTTTATGTAGATAAACGAAATTCTGCAGCATACGTCTCTGCTCTAAACTTGTCAAATTAAAGAAACGCAGCCGCTCCTCATAGCTGCTCAGCTGTCTTTTCAATCCCTGTCGTTTTGATAGCGAGCGCAAAAAGCGGCGTTGAATTGATTCGAGAAGATCTGAAGAAACCGCATATTGAGGTGACCAAACGACGGAAGCGTACTCCAACCTGCTCAGTACTAAGGACCGGAAAAGATTGATCAAGCTATCCGGACGTCTAAACTCTCTTGCCATACGGATAATGAAACCAAGGACCTGATTACACTTACTGGCGATCATGGCATAATGTTTTGGTGAGAGAGGTATCTTGAATGAGACTCCAAGTAGTGTGCAGAATGGAATGATTTATTGAGTTTTTTTTTTTTTTTTTTTTTTTTTTTTTTTTTTTTTTTTTTTTTTTTTTTTTTTTTGACAGGACCTACAATATTAGCTTCTAAGAGCTTTAATATTTACAGCGGGACGGTTTGAGGCGAGGGCTTGACGCCACTCAGCCTTTTCGGCAAAAACGCAAGGGGCTCCCAGTTGGGACGAACCTCGGCCATGGGCTTTGCCTTTGATCAATGGCGAGCGATGCAAACTCGCGAGCGATGCAAACGCTCATTGCCTTAAGGGCCGACACTAGGGTGCCTTAAGGGCCTAAGAAGAGCCTACTGGTGGCGAGAAGCGCCCTGGTACATTTTGGTACCTGGAAAACGAGCTACTGTTCCTACTTCGTCGCACTCGCCGGCGAGTGCGGTGTGTCGGTGTGCCTAAGGAAAATCCCCGTCTCCTTTGAGACTGGAGATTTTCGTATGGCCGATTAGCTACCGTGATGGGGTCGTCGGGATCAAAGAGAACATTCCTCGGGCGTCGGTGCCGCAAGGGGACATCCTTGGACGGGCTGTAGTTAGCAGCTTGTTCCACTAACGGGTTCGGATGGGAAGAGCATTTCTCAAAGTAACGTTTTGACGTTTCTTTGAGGTATCTCAACATGGATGGGAGCTCAAGGTCCTTGTGTAGATCGCGTGTGCGTAGACCCCGGGGGGATCCCGTGGCTCTACGTGCGAACCTATTCTGAATGAGTTGGAGTTTATTCAGAAGAGATGGTGCTGCGTGTGCGAAAATAACGCTCGCATATGTCATGACAGGTCGGATGCACAGCTTGTAAAGAGTCAACTTATTTCTAAGCGACATTTTTACGTTACTGATCATGGGTGAGAGTCTGCCTAGATAGAAGGCTGCTCTGTTGCGTACTCTTTGGATGTGGTGTCCAAAGGTCATCTTGCTGTCAAAGATAACGCCCAGATATTTTGTGCGGTCAACCCATGGAATGGATTTTCCGAACAAAGATATCGTTTTTAAGAGCGATTGTGTGCTCCATGCCGGGGGTCGTGTTGCACCGCGGGAGTCTTTGGAGAAGAACACTGCTGCGCTCTTTTCCGGATTCACCTCGATGCGCCACTTCCTGAACCAAGCGCCGAGCGCGTCGACTGCTTTTTGGAGGCGTTTGGAGATAAGCTCCTTACTTGTACTGGATGTGAATAGAGCAGTGTCGTCAGCGAAAAGGGCTAACTCCACGTGCGGGGTCCGGGGTACGTCATTGGTGTACAATGCATACAGTATGGGAGAGAGCACAGACCCTTGCGGGACTCCAGCTCTTAGTGGTCGGGGGCGTGAAAGAGTTCCTTCGACTCTGTAGCGGAAGGATCTATTCGACAAGAATTCTCGTATGATGCGCACGAGACTGTCAGGCAGGCCCATGATGGCCAGCTTGGCTACCAAGCCGGCATGCCAGACTTTGTCGAATGCCTTCGCTACATCGAAGAAGAGTGCTCCTGTGGGTCTTCCGCGGCGGCGGTTGCCTAGGATGTGTTCGGTTAGGCGGTGCAGTTGGTGTACGCAAGAGTGTTTTGCGCGGAAGCCCATCTGCTCATTCGGGATCAGATTCATAGATTCGGTGTAAATCTTGAGTCTGGCCGATATGATTCTCTCGTATATCTTCCCGATGCAGCTAAGGAGGCTGATTGGGCGATATGAGGACGGATTTTTCAGGTCTTTGCCTGGTTTTGGGATGCCTATTACCGTTGCTTGTTTCCAGGCGTCTGGGAACGTACAATTAGCTAGGCAAGCATTGAAGATGCTCACTAGCAGCAGTAATAGAGTCTGGGGTAGGCATTTCAATATGCCGTTAGATATTCCGTCAGCTCCGGCGGCTTTTCGGGGTTTTAGGGATTTGATTATCGATTGTACCTCTTCAATCGTAGTTGGAGGGAGTGCGGTCACGGGGGGAGCCGATGCGGAGGCGGTGATGCTCTCTACATGCGATTCTACCCGTCGTAGGTGATCTGGGTCAACTGGTTCACGACTAGGAGAGCATTGGCTTTCCAGGCTGTCTGCTAGGCATTCAGCTTTTTCGTCATCATCGAAAGCGATGGAACCATCCGGATATTTGAGAGGAGGAGTGGTTGAGATCTGATCGCACTTGAGACTTCGTGCCACACGCCAGTAAGTGACGTGGGACGGTGACAGTTCAGAGAGGAAGTCGCCCCACCTTTCGTCCCTGAGTTCCTTCATGCGCTCCTTAACTCGACGTTGAAGGTAGCGTAATCTAGAACGGGCCTCTTCGGTGGGGTAGAGGTCGTGTTCCCTTGTCGCGGCGTTTTTCTCCGTCAGCAACCGCCTTGCGTCTTCCGGCAGTTCGAATCTGTGGTTAGGGTCCACAGAAGGGACCTGCCTGGAGCAGTCCTTGATGGCTGCTTGCAAGTGGTTGGTGAGGGAGGAGATCGCCATGTCGGTCTGTTCGGTGGACGATATCCTTTCGGGTATCGCGTCTAAGTCGGGGGAGGGCTGGTTGAGTGCTTTCGCTAGTCTCTTCCAATCCGTGATTGTCCTTGTATGAGCGGGGCGCCCATTGTCGGTCTGTCCTAGTTGGAGAAGGACCGGTCTATGGTCCGAATTTAGGTCTGGGTGCACCTCTAATGAACACACTGTCAAGGTGATATTCTTTAGTAGGGCAAAGTCCAGGACACTGGGGTTTTGGCCTTCCGCGGTAGGGTAGCGGGTCGGAGCCAGGGGCGCTACAACGTCGAAATCCAGGGACTCTTCGAGCCTCATTAGGGTTTCGCCGTTCGTCGAGTTGGTTAGCGAATGCCACCTGGTGTGTTTACTATTGAAATCGCCAGCCAATATGGTAGCGTTTCCCATAGAAAACAGGGCTTGAAGGTCGCTCTCAAGCAAGCTTTTGGTGGGGCTGAGGTATACGGAGGCGATGTTGATTGGCGGGTGGCCAGTCATCGCTATTCGGAGGATTGAGCATTCCAAGTTTGTTAGGGAAGGAGGGTCGAGTTTGCTGCAGTGCAGGGACCTCTTGTAATAGATTAGCGTTCCGCCTTTGGCGTTTTCTAATCTATCATTGCGAATGATGTTGTAGTTCGCAATTTTTGGGTCTCTGTGCGATGGTTTGAGGAAGGTCTCCTGCAGTAGGAGGATGTCAACCTGATGTTGGGTGAGGTACTGAGCAATTTCAGTCCTTTGGTCGCGAAGATTTCCGTTGGCATTGTAGAATGCCAAGGTTAGCGATCGGGGTTTGTTCCTTTGGGCCGTACTACCCATCACGGACGCTGGTTGGCGCGAAGATGTGCTGGGATGTCATACGCAGTGATCTTCGCAATTTCAGTTCTGTAGCTCCTAATAACCTGCGTCCGGGCGATCCAATCGTTGCCGGCGGCTATTAGGGCATGGCCAAGTTCCTCGATGATGTCGAGGTTGACGTCGCGGAGGACATTGAAGCAGACTTCAATCGCCTTGTCGGCGGTTGCCACACGGGGGACCGCGTTCCCACGAGGGGTAGCGGGCTCCCTGCGGGCAGCGACGGCGGGCGGTTGGGCCTGCCTCGTTGTCTGGGGGCGGGGGGCTGAGGGTTTGGCAACCGCTGCAGCGAAGTTGGGGGCCTGAGGGGCAGCCAGAGGGGCTGGGGGAGGGGGGGGCCCGGATGGCCTCTTGTCGAGGGCCGGGAATTCGGAGGGTGCGGCCGAGAAGGACGGCTTGGGTTTGGGGCTGGGTTGCTGCTTGGGCACTCGGGGAGAGCGACCGGCCGGCGCCTGCCTTGGTTTGCTCTTCGGAGCTTTCGGGCAACCGCGCCAGTTGGCCGGGTGCCCGGATTCTCCGCAGAGCACACACGCAGGCTCGCCCGGGGACTCCTTTGTGCGCTCGCAGTCTTTGGTTGCGTGGTCCTCCGTGCACTTAACGCAACGGGGGCGAGCGTGACAGTTACGGGCGGAATGCCCGTAGTATTGGCAGTTGTGGCACTGCCCTACGATTCCGCGTTTGCGGGGGGTCTCTACGGAGAAGCCGGTGAGGCCGGCGACGGACTGGATCTTAAAGATCCTTTTACCCTCCGTGGTCTTGTCGAGAACGACCATGACCATGTCGTAGGGGGTCCGAGGGGATTTGCCCTTGTACATCCGGTGGACTTCCCGGACGGGAAGAGCTTGGGCTACGAGCGTCTCTCGGATGAACTCCTCCGAGACGTCGTGCGGGATTCTCCTTATTACTACCCGGAGGACTCGGTCTTCTTCGAGCGTGTACGAGTGCCACTCGTACTTGCGCTCGTGGAGGAGGCTTGTCAGGGCCTTGTGGTCCCGAAGGGTGGGGACTGTCACCCGAATACCTATGTCGCACTTGTGCGCCTTAGAGTACTGGATGTGTCTATCATTTAGAGTCCGGGAAATGGACTCCCAATGTTTGGAGTCGTGAATGATGACCGGGGGTGGGGGTTTTGGCTTAGGGCCGGTAGTCTCTGCGGCCGTGGAGGGGCCTTGAGTGGGTTTGTGCGGGGTGGGAGGGCGAATAGCCTTTCCTTCTCCATTTCTGGAGGTTTTGAAGGGCGGTTGCCTCTTGTTCTTGGGTTTGGGCCTGCGCTGACGCTTGCCACCAACTACGACGAATTCCTCGTCGGAAGAGGACGCTCGTGAGGCGTCCGAGTGGGACTTGGGAGGCGATGTGTCCATCGGACACGATGGCTCCTCATCGGACTCCGGCTCTGACTCAGCCATTGGGGACAATGGCGAATCGCGGACGGGAGGACGTATGTCCCTAAGGTGTACGGGGGATGGAGGGGGTTGAGAGTCCTCGACGGGGAGGATCCCATATCGGTTGCGGGAGGCGGTCGCGGGCGCGGTCGGGGGTGGGGGAGGGGTTGCAAGGAGGGCCTCCTTGTAAAGGAGAAACTCTCCTAAATTTCCTTTCTCGGTGAGGAACCTAATGAATAGGTCCTCATCGGGAGGAGGGGTGGGGGCCGCCATTTACGGCGACAGTGTGGCGATTGAACGCCAAGGGGTGGGGGATAACCCGAGGGGTCCACTCGGGTGTCCTAATTCTTCCTTCTGCCGGGTGTAGACAGAAGGGTGTGTGCCTATTGGCCCTACTACGTGCTGTCTGTAGGGGTCTGTTGCCAACCTTGTTAGGGTCAACAGGTGTGTACCTATCAACTTAACTACCTAACCGATACCCGGGGTTGACTAGGGGACCTCCCCAAGGCCAGTGGTTCCGGGCCCAGCCTGTTTCTGCCCGATACCCTGAAGGGGTAAGAGGGCTAGTGCCAGGGTCCGCACTACCTCCGGTGAGCAACAAGCTCGGCCTGCGTTCGTTAGAAAACAGGCCAATTTGCTTTCCGGAGGGCCCAACTAAATGTGGGACTCAACCACACTGAAGGCGTGTGGGCGTGTGAAAGAGGTTGACGCTCGGTATGCCCTGAAAAGGACGCTACACGAGCAAAGGCTTTCCCGTCCTTTAGACACGTACAAGTACGGTCTAAAATTCGGGGTCACCCGTCAGTCGCTCTTCGCGATAAATGCAGGGCCACGCACGCCGATACGGAAACCGCACCACAGTACGACGAATCGTAGAGAAGTTTGATATTCCAGCAGCGACGATACGGAGCACCAGCAGAGATCGGTCAGAAAATTCTAGATAGTCTCTCTCAGTGACAGACAGCCGCGACAGCACGTCCGTTCACTTCGACAGCGCAACCCAGAATGTGATTTATTGAGAAATTTGACACATATTTATATGAAACTATTTACAATGAAAATATTTACAAGCCAATGAAAAAATCAGAATTTTAACCAATCAGGAATAAGTACAATATTTTCTACACAAGATTGCTCGCAGCGTTATGCCGTTCCGTCCACGGTGAGGCGAGACGCGAGGGGGGAAACGCGGTGACGCGCGCGGCTGGTCCGTCTGTTGCTAGGCTGGCTGGCTCGCGGTAATAAAACTGTTTGCGCGCGCTGGGCTCGCCCATTTCGACGGCGGCGGCGAGACGATGAACTGTGCGGCGGAGCTCTTGTGGATTGTGACTTAGTGCGCGTCGTGACGTGATCCGTGTGTGTGTTGATAGTGACATCTTGACTTGCTGCATGAAGTGTGGAAGACGTTGCTCGCTGAGCTGAAGTTAAAGCTGAAGCAATTCTTGTTTCTTGACAATAAATGATGCGTTGAACCGTGGTTGAAGTGTCTGCAATGCACGCTGTCTGCTTGCTATGTTTCTTTGACAATTAACTCGCCAGTTATTAAATGCTTGAATGGGTGTTGTGTTTTTCTTTTGCTTCTCCATAAAAAAAGTTCTTTTCAGAGCTGGTAAAGGTAATGCTTGTACACGTATCACGTGGAGGTAATTGGTAATGTACTCTGTAATGTTGGTTGTGCTGAAGGTAGCCACAGGACTCCCCTTCAAGTGAAACGTACAGGCAACTTGATGGAACGGCCAGCACGTGTTCGCTTATCAGCTGGTTGTGACGTCACGTTGTCCGGAACGGCGGGAGTGCATTGACCTTTCTGTGGCGAGGTAGCTTGCGGTAACTGTGGCGGTGTGATGGCTTGATTGACTGCTGATGATGATGATGACGGTAATGTATTTTTCGGTAAGTTGATGATATTTTCTTGATCCTCTTCTAATAAGTAGGCAGGTTTCAGTCGATCTATTGATATGTTTGTTTCTCGATCTTGTAGTTGTATAGTATAAACTTTGTCCGTCCTCTTGATAACGCGATAAGGGCCTTGATACGGTGATTGTAAGGGCTTCTTTACCGCGTCGACTCGGACGAATACGTGGCTGCAATCTTGTAGGTCCTTATGTATGAAAATCCGTTGCTTGGTGTTATGATGTGAGGTTGATGATTGAGGTCTGTTTTCTTCTATTGTTGATCTTAGTTTTTCGACGTATGTGTGGTCCATTGATGTAGGTATTGATGTTGTAGTGAAGAAATCACCCGGTAGACGTAGGTTGTAGCCATATGTGAGTTCGGCTGGACTAACTCCGGCGTCTGTGCGTAGGGTGGCTCGTAGACCTAGAAGTACAGTAGGTAGCTCGTCGATCCATGACCTTGAACTTGATAGCTTGGTACGAAGTGCAGTCTTGAGTGTTCGGTGCCAGCGTTCGATGATACCGTTGCTTTGTGGGTGATAAGGCGTAGTTCGGTTTTTCTTGATTCCCATTATCTTCATGAGGTTATTGAACAGCTGAGCTTCGAACTGGCGGCCCTGGTCGCTTACCAGGGTTTCCGGACATCCAAATCTTGTTATCCAGTGTTTGTAGATAGTCTCGGCGACTGTCTCAGCTGATATGTCATCTGTAGGTATTGCTTCCGGCCATTTTGTTTCTCGGTCGATCATAGTGATAAGATAGCGATGACCTTGAGGTGTCGTAGTTAGAGGTCCGACGATATCGACGTGTAGGTGGTGGAAGCGTTCCGTTGGCGGGAATTTTGAAGTCGCGCTGTAGGTATGGCGTTGAATCTTGTTTTTTTGGCAATCGATGCAGCTTCTTGTCCATTTTGTAATGTCGCTATTCATTGACGGCCAAAAATATTTTGTTGACATAAGCTTGCGAGTTGTGCGAGTACCGGGGTGGCTTATGTTGTGTACGCTTCTGAATACTTCTTGTCGATGTTTTTCAGGTATATACGGTCTTATATGAGATGATGATGTTTCGCAGTAGAGTTCGATGTTGGTGTTCGGAATGATGACTTTTTTCAGATTGATGTTGACTTGTTGTTGTAGTTGTTGAATGGTAGAATCTTCTTGCTGAGTGTTGGCGATTTCTTCGTAATTTATTGTAGACGGACATGTTATTGTTTCGATGCGGCTGAGTGCGTCGGCGACGATGTTTTGTTTACCGCTGACGTGACGGATATCGGTCGAAAATTCGCTGATAAACAAAAGCTGTCTTGTGCGTCTCGGTGTTTCGGTTGTTGATGTTATTTTGCTCATAGCGTAGGTAAGCGGTTTGTGATCGGTGAATATGATGAGTGGTCGTCCTTCGAACATCTTGCGGAAATGTTTTACAGCCATGTAGATTGCTTGTAGTTCTCTGTCGTACGTCGAGTATCTTGTTTGAGCGTCGGAGAATTTTTTAGAAAAATAGCCAAGTGGTTGCCATTTTTCGTCGACGTATTGTTGTAGGACGGCGCCAGCTGACTTGTCGGACGCGTCGCAGAATAGCGCGTAGGCGGCTTCGTGGGATGGGTGGGCGAGTAAAACAGCGTTGTTGATGCTTGCTTTACACGCTTCAAATGCTTGCGTTGACTCGTCTGTCCATTGTATGATTGTTTTATCTTTCTTCTTAACGTTGTGGAGATGCGCGTTGAGTGGTGCTTGTATGGACGCGGCGTTAGGTATGTGATCGCGGTAGAAGTTTAGCATACCCAGGAAACGACGTAGCTCTTCGATGTTTTTAGGCTTTGGATAGTTGGAGATGAGTTCCATCTTCTCAGCTGGAGGTTTGATACCATCTTTGGATACGATGTAGCCTAGGAATTTAACTTCCGGTTGACCGAAGTGGCATTTTGCTGGGTTGATGGTGATGCCGTGTTCTTCGAGTCTTCCAAGTACTGTTCTTAGGTGTTCTCGGTGCTGGATCTCGTCTTCTGAGGCTATTAGGGCATCGTCGATGAAGGTAAATACGTAGGGTAGGCCACTGAGCACCTGATGGATAAATCGTTGAAAAGTTTGGCCTGCGTTCTTGAGACCTGGACACATGCGCGGAAATTCGAATAATCCCATCGGTGTGATGATGGCTGTCTTCTCTATGTCCTCTTCACGGACTTTGAGCTGCTGGTAGGCTCTATTCAGGTCCAAGGTTGAGAATATGGTCTTCCCGGAGAGCTGGTATGTGAAGTCCTTAACACGTGGTACAGGGTAGCGATCGGGTTTGGTGATCGCGTTAAGGCGGCGGTAGTCACCACAGACTCTTAAGTCCCCGTTCTTCTTGGGCACGACGTGCAGTGGTGATGACCATGGGCTCTTGCTGGGACGACATAAACCTTGGTCGATCATATTCTGGAATTCTTGTTTGACTTTTTCGTAGCGGTGTGGAGGTATGGGACGTGCGCGGCAGTGAATAGGTTGGCCTTCTGTTTCTATAAAATGTTGCACGTTTATTTTGCTATCGTTGATGTTCATCGAAGTCAGTCTCGTGGTACCGGGGAATTCGGCGAGAATGTTGTGGTACACGTTGTTTGTGTCGATGCTGCGTATTGTTGGTATGTTTGTAGATCGGACGGGTGCATTGATTTTTAATTTCGTGACGTTGTCTATTAGTTTTTTATTTTTGAGGTCGACGATCAGCTGGTGGTGTTTCAAAAAGTCGGCTCCCAATATTGCTCTTGAGACGTCGGCAATTATGAAGTTCCACTTGTAGGGTCGGCGAAGGTTAAGGTCGAGTTCAAGTGTCCTCTCTCCGTATGTTGAAATTACAGTGTTGTTTGCGGCGTAGAGCTTGAATGGAAGCGGTTTTGTGATGAGGCCTTTTTTCTTAGGAAGGACGGATATGTTCGCTCCTGTGTCCACCAAAAATGATATGCCAGTTTTTTTATCTGTGACGAATAGGCGGTATGAATGCTCTTGAACGCCGGAATCCGCCTCTGCCAACGTTCTTTCTAGTTTTCCTGAGGCTTATTTTCAGTCTTCTTATTAAATGTGCATGGCGATGTGCATTTGTAGGCTTGAGCTCCGAAGCGTTGGTGGTAGTAGCAATACGGTGAAGGAGATGGTGAATTATTTCTTGATTGATGCGGGGATTGAGAACGGTTGTTTTGATAGCGCCCTCTAGACGGATAGCGGTTTCTTCTGTAGTTATTATTGTTCTGAGGTCTTGATCGTAGTTCGGCGATTTCTAGTGATAATCTTCTTATTTCGTTGATAAGGAATTGAGTGTCGGAAGCTTGCGGTGTTGGCAACGTTAGCGGTGTACTGACGGCTGCTACTTCGCGGTGCTGCTCCATCATTTTGTCGGCGAGTAGTGCTAGTTCTTCTAATGCTGTCTTCGTGCTAAATGATTCGCTGACTGCCAGGACTGAGCGGATGTGTGAAGGTAGATGATTTGTCCACATCAAACGTAGTGTAGAGTCTGGGATTCTGTCGCGAGCGAGATCACGCATTCGGCGAAGTAGGTGGGACGGCTTCTGGTCGCCTAGTTCCATTTCAGATAGTAATTTTTGAAATTGCCGGCTGTCCGATTCTTCGTATGTGGAGATAAGTCGTTCCTTAATTGCTTGGTAGGGCTTCGTCTCTGGAGGGTTGTATAGTAGGTCGGAGATTTGTTCGATATCCTGCTTTTCGAGTCGGGCTATGACCATTTGCGCCATTTGCTGTTCACCCTTCTTCTGATCGTGAGTGGCAGCTTCGAAACTGTAGAACCACAGTCGAGGTCGGTCGCGCCAAAACGGTGGAATTCGTAGTGCCAGTGAAATATTGGCAATTTCGGGCTGGGCGGCGGACTGGGTTTGCGCTACGACGATATTTTCCTCTTCCATGTTGTTCGGGCAGAGATTCGTCGCTGGATTTTTTTTCTTGATTTTTTTTTTTTTTTTTTCTTGATATTCGAGCAGGGATTCCACTTGCTTTTTCTTGTTTTCTTCCTTGTGCGTAGTCGGTGGTCACCACTTTGGTGAGAGAGGTATCTTGAATGAGACTCCAAGTAGTGTGCAGAATGGAATGATTTATTGAGAAATTTGACACATATTTATATGAAACTATTTACAATGAAAATATTTACAAGCCAATGAAAAAATCAGAATTTTAACCAATCAGGAATAAGTACAATATTTTCTACACAAGATTGCTCGCAGCGTTATGCCGTTCCGTCCACGGTGAGGCGAGACGCGAGGGGGGAAACGCGGTGACGCGCGCGGCTGGTCCGTCTGTTGCTAGGCTGGCTGGCTCGCGGTAATAAAACTGTTTGCGCGCGCTGGGCTCGCCCATTTCGACGGCGGCGGCGAGACGATGAACTGTGCGGCGGAGCTCTTGTGGATTGTGACTTAGTGCGCGTCGTGACGTGATCCGTGTGTGTGTTGATAGTGACATCTTGACTTGCTGCATGAAGTGTGGAAGACGTTGCTCGCTGAGCTGAAGTTAAAGCTGAAGCAATTCTTGTTTCTTGACAATAAATGATGCGTTGAACCGTGGTTGAAGTGTCTGCAATGCACGCTGTCTGCTTGCTATGTTTCTTTGACAATTAACTCGCCAGTTATTAAATGCTTGAATGGGTGTTGTGTTTTTCTTTTGCTTCTCCATAAAAAAAGTTCTTTTCAGAGCTGGTAAAGGTAATGCTTGTACACGTATCACGTGGAGGTAATTGGTAATGTACTCTGTAATGTTGGTTGTGCTGAAGGTAGCCACAATGTCTATTAAAGCTAAGATTTCTGTCAAAAATAACCCCCAAATCCTTTATTTCAGTTTTCCGAACAAGGACCTCACCACCCATAGTATACTCAAAAATGATTGGGTTTTTCTTACGGGTAAACGTGATCACTGAGCATTTATGAGGAGCGAGGCTCATTTTATTATCGCTACACCAGGTGGCCAGTTCATCAAGGTCTCTTTGCACTGCAACGCAATCTCTCACAGAGTTAATACAGGAGAAAATTTTCAGGTCGTCGGCAAACAACTATGAACGATTATGCAGTCTAGGGATGAGGTCATTAATATAAATGACAAAAAATAACGGCCCCAGATGAGATCCCTGCGGTACACCGGATGGATGTATGGGCTAGCATGGTCTGACTTGAAGAATTCTATTTATTAAACTATTAAATCACAAACAATGCATTGTCAGTTCCGGAGTACTAGTTTTGGCGGTGGTGGTAATTAGCCAGACTCGACACGATAAGTATATCATGAAACAATATAAAAAAAAACCAGAAGTTGAAGCAAACAGGAGCATGAGCAAAATAGCCTGAGATGGCTGGTTTCACTTGTGATTCCAGAATGCCGGTCAGGTTCAAGAGTCATGTCTATAAAACCATCATTAGAACTGTCCGCCGCACTGGATGTGTGAAATATCGCGGAAAGACCGCGGTAGGAACTCCCACCACGTTCGGGACAGCCTTCATGTCCATGACATAGCAGATAAATAGCTTCTAAAGAGTAGCCTGCGATGGTACGATCACGTCTCGTGGAAACAGGTGTCTTGACCATGCCACCTCCCGCGAGGCTTGGTATGGTAGAAGGGGCAAACCCTACGCGTGGCGGTTTGACGTCGTGGGGCATATTAGTCATGCTTGATTTAACGTTTTCAAGTTTCTTGCATAATGTATTAGTGGCTTCTAAAGTCAATATACTGTAGAGCTAATATTTAATAGCTGCTGTAATGTTTTATTTGGCGTCCGTTTCTTTTTTTGATTATTAATTCATATCAAGTGGGTAAAAGCTCAATTCACCCTGCACACTCTTGCGTCACAGAGGTCATTGGACCCTCTAAGGCCTGGCATCATTGTTTTGATATATTTTTTTTATTATATATCAATTTTGTCTGCAGTTAGACTTATTTCTCCCCCTCTACCCCTCACCCATATATTTTCCAGGCATTAGGTATTTTCCCCACTAATACCCCTAGAGCTTTTTCACAGCTTAACCTATTTTCATTGAACATTTTATTTTGTACTGTGGATGTGATGCGTTTTCATTTCAGACCCCACTCGAGTATATATTTGCAGGCATGCGGTTATTCTTTTCCCTTTTCACCCCCACAAGTTACAAACGACTCAACCGATTTTCATCAAACATATATCTAAAAACACTCGCACATAAGTCACCGTTAATACAAAAAAAAACTAAACTGAAATCGCTTTATCCATTACTACAGACAGATACGTCAAACTTATAATACCCCTCTTTTTGGGTTAAAAATAGCGTGAATGCCACTATTATGATTTTGTAGTCCATTGGACTTTGAAAATCCAATTATCTGATTTTTCTTAACCATCTCTCTGGGTTTGACGTTAAAACCCACGTCTAGTTTTACTTCAACAGATGTCACAGGGAGATAAGAAAACCAGGCAGGGTTTTCTTTTCGATCCCGAAGATTGTCATATAATAAGTAAACATTTTTAGTAAGACGTTACAAACAAGAATAATTGGCACCTTCTGGAATTTAATGGTAACACTAGCAATTTCGGAAACTGGTTTCTTCATTCATTTCCCGTTGACATTTACCTACAAGAATTATGTTGATAATTAAACCCGAATTTTACTCCAAACTTGCCTTATAACTTCTTTTATCGATACTTGACGAAAGAAACGTAAGAGCAACAACACTATGCTTAGCACATGTTCTTGACTGAATAATATCTTTTTCATTCAAAATGGCGTTGATTTTGCTGTAGTATTTTACACAATATAAGGCTTTAACTTGTATAAAACGTAAAAAGAAGTATCAGGAGAACTCATATTTGGATTTATACAATTATTTTTACATATTGTGAAGGCATAAATCGGCATTAATACCCAAAATTGATTTATTTTGTTGTCATTGTATATACTCCGCAATAGACATTAGTAGACTGTGAACCCAAGGATGGCATACACGTAAATATCGTGTATGAGTGGTAAGACAGTTTAGCTTGTCATGCTACTTCTATTAGAGCCGCGTTCCTAGTTCTATGTTTCAAACCTATAAGATAGGAACCCATTGGAACCATGCAAAATTTCATTCAAATAGGTCCATCCGTTTTTATATAATTACAGATTAGCCGTGAAGAGGTAACAGACAGACAGACAGACTTTCGCATTTATAATATTAGTATGGAGTATGAAAGTATGGATATGGACTAGCTATGATGCCTGGCTCCGCTCGGGAGTTGATATGAGATAACATGGTAATTGAAATAAAAAAATAAACGATGACGTAAAAAGTAAAAATAAAATATTGAAGGAGTTTTTGGAGGGAGAGTGAACTGTCGCTATGACCGCGCTGTATTTAATTTCCAAAACTTAGGTTTTTTCGAGTATTTGTGATTAATATTGGTGGATTATTATTCGCAAAGTGTTCGGGAACAAGCGTGAGTGTTGGGAAGTGGTACAGTGTCGATTATGTGACTTTTACCTTTGTCACCAAAATCTCCAAGTTATAGCTAAGTGAAATTTTTCCACCGCTTCACTTAGCCATCCGACTGACTCATCACTTGACTAGACTACTGACTTGACTTGACTAAAGTAGGACTGAAGAAGATTAATAAAATGAAGAGAGGCCTTAAAGGACTAGTTTCCATGGCCGTAAAAAGTATTTAAAAAAAAAATATTGAAAACATTCTCATTATTTACACTACTTGTTTATAAAAAAAATCGGTTGTCTGTAAAGTCGGTTTACTGACGATAGTTGAACGTGACAACGTCATAAAAAATTAAATGGAACGCCTCAGAGCGAGGTAACGCCGGATTGCGTCATGTTTTTTCGTGCGTGCAGCCGGCTCCATCGAATAGGCTAGTTGACAAAATTTCAATAACTGCTTAATATTTTAGCTTATTAGGCATTTTATCGAAAAAAAAGGTTTATTTATTTTTAATCGAGCGTTTACATTATAAATTTCGCGTTTTAAAAAACCATTTTTCAATTTGGTTCCAAAACGCACAAGACTGTCATGGCGTCTTGAATGACGTCACGCCGTGCAAAACAAACCAAAGAGCGATCGTGTCTTCGTACGTAATAGCTAGTTTTAATCGTTTAAAAAAAAAATTCTCATATTATAAGTACTGTATAGTGCCCCAGTGTGATAGCACGACTATAAAAACGCCAAACAAGTTATTTATATATGTTCCAAACAATTGAGAAATACGGAAAAAGTGGCTAAAACTTGCAAGAAGAGATGATGCTCATACTTTAGAGATCATACTTTATGCTAAGAGATCCCTTCCTGGGATAAGTCCGCCATTGTCTTCTGATTTTAATAATATTTACTATGTATTTTAAAGCAATAAAGATATTACAAACAAACAAACTTTATCAACAGGTTCAAGAATGTATTTTTGTGAAGATCATTTTGATTAAGTATTTCACACAATACAATCTATTACTTAATTCGAGCAAACTAAAAGTGTTTTGTAGAATCCCTATTTTCTAAATAATAAATACATGAGTTCAGGTTAAGTTGTTTCACTTTTAGGAGTGAACGTTTCATTTTAGTTTTCTAATTAATGTTACAAACATACTCTTTTTATTATTCTAGTTGCCAAATGATATGACTAATTATATGGAGTATCATATGAAGGGAACAGTAAAATAGTAAACAGTATCTTGCAAAATGTACGTCACAACATTAAGTTCTTGTGTACCGAACTGAAATATCACATAGCATTTAAGCTTATAATAAATATTTTATACTTACAAGGAAGTTTTAACATTGCGAAATTCAGATGAGCAAAAGTTACTGTTCGACGCGAAAAAATTTCCAAGCATAACGGCATCGATTCTGGGCAAATTATTACTGTCTGCTTTGCTGAATCCAGATTCCATGGTTCTTTCAAATTATAATTAGCAAAAACTGTTTCAACTTGATATTAGTTGTTAAAAACCAAAATTTTATCAAGAACCGGTAGTGATACTCGAAACGTCAAAGACAAGATTGGAGTTTCGCATGGCGTGACGTAACGCTTTCTGATTGGTGTTCACTGTCACGTGACTAAAGGTTTCATTTTACGAAATTTATTTTAAAAAAATATTATTAATCTTTAACGCTTTTAATAATTAAAATTGTTTGTTATTTTCTCCATAATATAATTAATCATTATAAACCCCTATCCATTATATTTATTCTTAATGGACACAAGCCTATTATAAGACGTTGTCACGTCAAAACATTTTTCATTTTATTATCCGGGGTATATATACCTATAAAAATATTTCGAATTTTCTTCTAATTTATTATTTACTTATTTATTTCCTATTTTTTTTTTCCTTTTTTGAGCAAGCTCACATATAGCTGACCGTAAGAGAAGCAGGATTCTTCGAGGTTGATGCCACAATATTATAAAGTTTGCCCTTGCAAAGCGCAAGGGCAAACTTTATAATATTGTGGCATCAAGTCGAGCAAGCAGTCAATTGTAAAACTATAGGCTTATTCTCTTACCTTCCAGAATGTTCTCGACATAATCGTCCGCCGTTTTCAGAACTAATTTGAATAATTAATGATTATACTATCAGTCCACCCTGACTTCGCCCGTGGTATATATGGTAGTGGTGGTCGCGTCATGTAAAAAGAACGCTGGCTGTTGAGCTGCGCAGTACTTTAGGCGCGATTGGTCCAAAGTTCCAAAAAATGTCCAATTCGCGGTTGGTCCAAAATACGATGTTTCCGAAATTGTACAATTTACATACATATAGATACTAATCACATATTTGCCCCTTAAGGGGTAGACAGATGCATAAGTACATACAGATAGGTACTTTCCAAAAAAAAATTATTTATTTTATTTATATCAGCTCTCAAACCAGCAAGGTATATAAGATTCTAACAATAATAATCCTATCCTACTACTACCTAAGTATATACTATATACTTACTTCCTCCTAATCCTACTAATATTATTAGCGCGGTGCGGACGGGTGTAGTCCGGCGCACGCGATTGGTTTTTTGGCTTCACAGCGTTCTTTTTATATGACGCGACCTGGGTGGCTACTGCCATCTGACGACCTCCGTGGCGTAATGGTTAACCGGGTTCGATCCCCGGTCAGGTCAAGATGAAAAATGATCTTTTTCTGATTGACCTGGGTCTTGGATGTTTATCTAAGTATATATTTATTATTTGTTATAAAATATAGTATCGTTGAGTTAGTATCCCATAACACAAGTCTCAAACTTACTTTGGGGCTAACTCAATCTGTGTGATTTGTCCCTATATGTTTATTTATTTTATTTTTATTTATCTCTTAAAACATGTAATATAAATAATTCTGTAGACAATTTTTAATTACTTTGTTTGAACTAAGTAAACCGTGTATCCTTTAGAGGCAGCAGCCTCAGCTCAGGTCAATATAAGAAAATCAAAAATTTGTTTAATTGGCTGATATATGATAACAAAACAGTTTCACAATATCCCACTAGGATTAGTAGAAAGACTAGCAAGTCGTTATAAACGCAAACTCGTCATGCTGGCGCAACTCGTCATAATCGCATCTTCATTCTTGTCATTTTTGCATCTATTTCTTGCAACTCGTCTTACGAACCTTAGACATTATATTTCCCTCGTTTTACAACTTTATTTTTACTACCTACGTATAGAGCCGCTTTAGAAGCACATACATTGGTGAATTTGGGTTCACAGACTTGGGTCGAACAGGGTGCTAGGGCTGTGGGCTCTGGGCCTATTATTTTTGTCTCAACTCCATACGTGAGTTAGTAGTGTGAGAACTTCTCAATCCTTCATGAGCGCCTGTAGCAAATTGCATCTATTTCTAAGTTCTTGATGGGAAGTTGAAAGTTGGGCTATTATCACTGTTGCCATATGTCACTATGATATTCTTAGAGGAGTCTGTACTAAGCACTTTGTAAAGAACTTCTAATTCATCAATAGTTTTTGCGATTTTATCATTAAAAGTTTCCATACGTTTCAAAACTTCACGCTTGTCTTTGTTATACTTATTTGTATAAAGAATATTTTCTGGACGACGGATTGTCTTAGCAAGAGTTTTCAAGTATAACATTAAATACCAAAATTGGTTTTCCCTTCTTTCCGGTAGGAATTTATTCCACAATATAAAATCAAAAGTGTACATAAGATCTCCATAAACTTCGGAAAAAAAATTCGCAAATGATGTTTTTATATTGGCAATATCATGGAATAGAGGGTAACAATCGTTAGGGTAAGGTCTAGAAATCTTGTTTCTTATATTTGCTAAACAATCAGAAACGTGAACGTTGTCAGTTGGAATTTCACGTTGTGCCATGTTACTTGTCAAGTCCGGAAGATTGCATGTTGCGCACGCTCTGCGACTATTTTTTGGAGTTTCTCCAGCTCGTTCATCAATCCTACTTAGATTCCAATCTGTTTTATATTCTAAATCTTTGTGCAGTTTACGAAGAATTGACTTTTCAGGCTCCAATAGTGATCTTCGTCTGTGGTCTGTGTCATCTTCGTCTGAGTATTCCTCCTGACTGTTTGCCTCCGTCGACGTCGATCGAGATAACATTTGAAGTGTGAAAACGATAAAAAGTAATGCTGACATAACTTGTAATAGAAAAAATATACAGCTACTATAGCACAGGATCGTTTTTGTTCGATTGTTTTTTTTGGATCGATTGTTTTTTTTATAAATATATTCAAATGTTATATTAAAAATAAATATTTTTGTAGGGTCACCTACGAATAAATTGCACAGGAAGGTAGGTTATACTTGTGGTTACCTTAGCAACGTCCTCTGTGGTCACTTATATACTTAACAACACCCAACAATAAGTTGATAGCGCACGTGCGACATGCGTTTTATTTTACAATGCAACTCTAAATATTTACCTACTGTTATCTGACTTTTTAAGTAGTTTCTGTGAATGAACTATTAACAAAACCATGTACAATGGTTAACACCGACAAAAAATAAGTTTACTTACTTTTTAATTTTGCTTTTTGAATGCTTTAAGACAAGGTAAAAAAATACCTTTTCATTTCACATACTCGGAAAGTAGTTTGTCTGATTCTGATCTGATTATAAGGTGGAAAACGCTTCATCTCCTCCCTCGGGCGGAAATAACTCATAGTAATTGTTTGCTTTCCTAGAGCAGGAATGAAATTTTAAAATAGAATTAAATTTTGCCTGTTGTTTTCAAGGTAATCCGCAACGAAAAATTTTATCTTAAAATGTGAAAGTATAAACTGCCAGTGTGAATTTAAAAGAATACTTATTAAGTCAGCACTCACCAAGAACAATTCATTTTCTGATAACACTAAAATATTAAAGTACCTACATGTATTAGTTTCTATGGGGTTTATTTTTAATAATAAAAAAATGTTAAATTTAGGTAAGTACTAACTAGAGAAGCGGATTATAAGTACATGCCTATGTGTGGTAGAGTAAGTACAAAAAAAAATTGTATAACTAACGGGTGACAATGACAACGGGTGTTCGGTCGGTGCGTCGCAGAAAAGTGTAGTGAAACAGAGAACCATAAAAAAAAACCATACAGGGTGGCCGGGTAAACATCGTTACCCTTGATACTGGAGGTTCAGTATCATGAGTAGACTTCAAAATAAGTATAATAGTTGACATTAAAAAATAATATTCTTATTTTAATAAGAATATTATTTTTTAATGTCAACTCAGTCTGCCTGCGACCATGAGCTCTGTAAAGTGCTTGAAACGTTAGGTATAAATAAGTAAGCAATAAACGCGATAGAAAACCGTATAAAATAGTTTAATTTAATATTATTTTTTAGTAAATTAATTTAAAAATCTACGTCCACGAAAACACCAAATCCGTACTACGCTAGTTAGTACTATGTCCATGGTACTATTAAGTATTCTGTACTATATATATATAATAATAAAGTAGGGTACCGCCACTCGTATTCGGATAGTATGGTGAATAGGTACATTTTAACGATATTTTTGGGAATAAAACTTCATAATTTTATTATAAACCTAATTACATTTAAAAAAATATATTTTATCAGATATTTTTATTATTTAGTTATTATCTATCCACTACTTGAATGATAACGGTGTTTACCTGCCACCAAAGAATACTTAATCTACTAACGCTGCCACACACAAAATTTAGGAATATTAAAAAGAAGTGGTAGGTACCTATAGCGCACAAAAAGCGTGTGTGTTAGAAAAAACGGGCGGGGAATTTGATTGCGTCATTAATTGTCACTGTTATTGGTCGTTAATATTAGGTGGCTTTTTTGTAAACTACGTGATACATTTCTTATAAGGTGTGGTGTAGTTAAAATGTAGGAATTGAAGGTAAGAAGAGAGAATACGCTAGCCACACTGATCCTGGAACTAAATCCGCGACAAAACATTTCGTCGTTAAACTCACGCGTCAATAACTCGCACTTGGCCGGTTTATTACATCCTTTCCTTTCCGTAGTCTTTTAAAAATAAGGCAAATAAGTATATTAATAATTACACAAGTTTATTTACAATTAAATCAACATTTATCTAATTCCACGACGCATCTGGCAACGAGTGATGCACTTTACTGTGTAACTTCAAGCTGGTAACCTGTATGAATGCTTTGCCGCATTCCTTACAAACATACCGTTTATCATTCGTATGTATTCTAATGTGCAAATCCAACGTCTTCTTCCTCTGAAACGCTTTCTTGCAGATCTCACATTGAAAAGGCCTCGAGTCGTCGTGTTTCACCATATGCTTCTTAAGCAAGTCCTTACTAAATACTTTGAAGCCACAAATTTCGCACGCGAAATTCTTTTCTTTCACGTGCATCCTAGCTTTATGTTGGGTTAGTACACTCAAACACATGAATGTTTTCGGGCACACGTCACAGCTAAATTGATACTGCTTTACATCGTGAACTAACGCCATGTGTCGCTTCCTTATGTATCTTGTATGCAAAATCTCTGGACATTTGGGACATTTTAGCCTCTCCTGACGATGCACTCTTCGCATATGATCAGCTAATGCGGATTCTGAAGAATATGACCTATAGCATTTATTACATCTGTTGTTATAATTGTGTACAGTTCTAACGTGATTCATAACATTAGCACGTCCAGAGAACGCCTGTCCGCAAATTTCGCATAAAAACACATCAGTTTTTGTGTGGAGTTTATGCACGTGACCAATGAGAGTGCCAAAGAAAACGAACTTCTGGCCGCAATCGAGACATGTCATACCGTTATCTGACAATTTGTACGCAAACATATAAACACTTACATCTTTGTTCAGTTTCATGTCATGAAAAGCGTTTAAATGGTCGAAAAACTCCATCAGATTCTCTAAAGGTTTACTACATTTTTTGCAAATGATTTTTGTGACGTCTAATTTTATTTTTGATGTAGTTCTGACCGTTTGCAGTATGTATTTGAGTTTTGGGTTTTCGTGTTCGTTTTCGGTGTGTTGTTTGAGGGCAGAGCTGGAAGAGAATGGGCATCGACAATAGAAACACATGTATTTGTTGCCGCACCACCGGAAAGGCATTATAGTAGAATGTTCTATGATTGCTGTGAGGAGTCTCCTTAGGTCGGCCAAATCGCGGAGTAATTTCGCGTCCTCCATTGTCTGTTTCAGAGATATCAACGGCTTATCTTCTTCTGAAAACAAAAACATACTGATTGAATTACAAAGATCAACCTAATTGTTTGTGATTGGTTCGCGTACGAATATGTCACACAACTATTGTGTCTAAACGTAGGTAACTACGTACTGTCCAAAATAGACAGATTTTGATGCCGCAACCTCTTTATTTGAAAGCTGATTTATGGAAATAGTACATTATTTAGCTACCAATTTTTGAAAATAATCAGTCCATTTCCTACTTTCCTCGTGTTTGGGTTCATAAAAACAGTCGCAATCAAAACTCAATAAACAAAGTGTTAAGAACGGTCGCGTCATGTGAACGCTGGCGATGCGCTTGCGGCGATGTATCGCTGTATGCGGCGAGCGCGGTGCGGGCGGGGGTCGTCCCAAGCACGCGATTGGTTCGTTGGCTTCCCGTGTTGCACAAGTTTACTGTCTCCGCTCTTCTCCAGCGTTCTTTTTATATGACGCGACCTGGAGTGCTATTTTTGAAATGTATGAAATACGCAAAATCGGTGATAAGAATGATTTTCGTTCGTTTTCGAATGATCTTCATGCGACATAATCGTCGAACAATAATCATTCGACTCACCGGTTTTCGGTGAATTATACTTCTCAAAAATAGCACTCCTGTTGTAGTAACCGCTTCCGTGGTCTAGTGGTTAAGGCGTTTGCACAGAATTTAGAAATATTAACAAGAAGTGGCACGAAAAGCGTGTCACTAGTTTGGCTTGCAAGCCAACGTTTCACACAGAAAAAAATAAACGGGGAATTTGATTACGTCATTTATTGCCACTCTTATCGGTCGATGATATAAGGTGGCTTTGTTGTAAACTACGTGACAACGGCAAAAAAATTACCCGTGGACCCACCAGGGGGACATGTTAGTGGAACGACGGGTAGATATTTCTGATAATGTGTGGTGTGGTTTACATGTATGAATAGAAAGTAAGAAGAGAGAATACGCTAGCCACACTGATCCTGGAACTAAATCCGCATCAAAACATTTTTATTCGTATAATTTCTCTGTTCTGTGGGCGTTTGCCTTAAGACCCGGGGGTTATGAGTTCGATTCCCACGGGAAGCATACTTTGTTTAGTTGTTTCCTTCTAGTTTAGTAAGTACATTGCAGGCTTGAATTATTTGATTGTCTGATAATGAAGACGATTCCGTGCTTCGGAAGGCAAGTTAATTCATTGGCCGGTAGTTGTTAAAGGAACCAAGTCAGAGGTTGAGAGGCAGTCCCGAATTCTGAAGAACTCTGACACCAATGTGTGCATGGTCGATTGACGGTACCTATACGAAATGATGATCATGATGTGTGGATGACGACAAAGTGAGATAAGCGTGTGTTATTTGGCTTAAAAATCAATCCCTTTCCGTATCCCAATATCACTAAAAGATTAAAGGGTGTAAATTACTTTAGAAAATGAGTAGCACCCTTGTACTAAATTTCCTAATTTTCCTGTTTGTATTTGAGTGTACATGAATTAAATAAATAAGGGAAAATCATCTTAATTTCCTTGTGGTATCCTAAACCTCTAAGTATTGTTACACCCATAAGAAAGTATAATTTGCTATGTTGACCACTGTACATAAGACATTTTTATTTTGGGGACTTGAGTATGTATGTACTTAAAATTTATAAAAGAAAAAAAAATGCAATTTTTTACTGTACACATTTTTATTGACCAAGCTTACGTGTATTCTAGAATCTAACTTACTTAGGTTTAAGTACGAGTACATACAATTTCTCTGTCATACATACAGACATTTCAATGTTTCTTAAACAAAGAGGACAATCGTGAAGCTCTAAACCTTCCCTATAAGGATAACATAAAAAGCACAAGATAACATTTTGTAATTTTTTTAAGTATATCGCGAACAGATACAGTTCTGGCGATAAAAAAATTGTTGCAGGTACGACTACATGATATTTGCTTCATCAACATAAAAATAGTAGAATGTTATACAAGGGAGTAAAGGAATAATTCCTTTTACCCGTGTTAAACATTACTTTTCATTTCGAATGTAAGGAAAATAAAAAAATAAGCTTTTCTAAAATTTATAATAGTAAAAACATGAGAATAGTGTTTACTTAAATGATATTGTGTTGGTAATTCAGTTTTAAATTTTGAATATCGAACCTACCGCGCGCGTCCCCCTCTGTTCCGCTTAAGATCAGTACACACCAAGAGCATTGCAGAGGGGTTACCATCAACTGTTTTAGCGACTTTATTTTTATCAAAAAAATAAAAATGCAAAATTAAATAAACCTCTCAATGTGATGTTTAAGACCGTCGCGTTAATCCATTGTCATATGTTTATTTTGCACTGTGTGCCCATGTTCATGAAGTTTTAGTGTTATCAGAAAGCGCTTTAGTTTTGGTGAGTGCTGACCCTAATAAGTATTTTTTAAATTAATACTGGCTCTTTATACTCTTTCACGTTTTTCTTTTGTTAAAATTTTTCGATGCCGCTTTCCTTCCAAAATCACAGACAAAATTTTGGTCTATTTTGAAATTGCATTCCCACCCTAGGAAAGAAAGTGATTACTATGGGTTTTTTCGGCCCGTGGGAGGTTATTAGCTCATCATCAATAACCTCCCATAAGCTAATCATGGAGTAATCGAGGGAACTTTTAGTTTTGTTGCGATTTGGGTATTTTTTGGTATATCATGTTAATAAGGTGTGACGATGCTGATGACGTTTTACAGACTTACCAAAATGCAACGTGTGTACAACTTTTTAGTTGTAATGTATTGCGTATTCCAAACTAAAAAGTGAAAAATTATAGTTTTTGTCGAAAAAAACCGACTCCAATTATAGTTGAGTAATTGGGAATCGGTTTCGTTTTTTTCGACAAAAACTATAATTTTTCATTTTTTTTTGTGTTTTTGTTATTTTGCAAACCCAATTATCACGATTATAGTAGTTGTAGTTACAATTACTACCCAGCAATATTCAAGGCGTTAGGCAGCTCATCGGATGTCCTCATAATTTTCTGATGTATATTATTGTAATGCTGAGTCATGGTTTTCTTCGTCTTGAATGCCTTGTCACACGCGGGACATTTGAAATTCCTCTCATTGCTGTGCTTCATCATATGTCTCTGTAACCGGTTCACACCAAAAGCTTTCCACCCACATATTCCGCACACGGCATTTTTCTCCTGCAAGTGAGTTTCGCGAACGTGCCTCATCATTGTGCTTCTAAACACGAATTTTTTCCCGCACTGCTGACATTTCACTTCATCTCTGCTTTTGTGTACATTCATCAAATGTAGCGACCTCTTGTAGTGCGTCTCGAACAACTGTTCGCATTTGAAGCATTTGTACCTTTTATTGTGAAAGTGCTGCATGTGCGTTCTCATTCTGTTCATGTTCGTCAGCGTTTCTCCGCACAGACTGCACACTACCGTCTGTTTAAGGTGCTCCTTAATGATGTGATCTCTGAGATTCTGAGCATGTCTGAAATGCTGTCCGCAGACTTCGCAAAGCAATTGTGAACAACCTTTGTGTTCTTTGTTAGAATGCACTATTAGATGTCCGAAAGTTCTAAAATGCTTCTCGCAAGTCCCGCATTCAACTGATATATTGTGTAGTTTAAATGGGCTCATACACATCCCGATATCTTTATTGAACGCCGCTTGATGATCCGCTATCAAATGATCGATCATTTGGTAGAAATCTGTTATAATTTCATTGCAGAGTTTACATCTCATGTCTGAAATATCAACGTAAACTGTAGACTCCCAATAGTTGTTCATTACTTTTTTTATTTCTTCGTCTACTTTATGAATTTCGTTATGTGTTTTAAGGTCTTTCGGTTCTTGAAATACATCATAGCAGTAGAAACATCTGTAAGAGCTTTTGAGCCATCTGAAAGGCATAACAGTGGTCTTAGTTATGACTTCTATGACGTTACTTCTCATTATTGCTAGTTTTTCTTTGCCTGTTACAGCTTTTTGTGCGTCTGACGTAGCAACTTCGCCGCAATCGTTTTTCAGTCTCGTTTTCTGTACTCCTGCAAGTAAAACGGTCTTCTTAGATGTTGATTCAATTTTATTCTGCTTCGTGGTTTTTACACAAAGCACAATTTCAATTAAGGAGCTAGCGGCTTCGCTCGCCTAGGGGATGTTCTAAAACATGATGATGATGAAACCAAAAGCCTACCGACATAACACAACACAAACTAATCTGAACACAATAGAGAGTCCCTGTTTCAAGTCGTTATTGTATTACTTTGTATGTCGTGTATTCCATTAGTTAAAAATGTAGAGACTAGACATTTCTCCCCCTCTCATTTGGAACCCCGTTTAAATACCAAGGAGTGTGATCCTTCAAAATTTTTTTTGTGTCCTCGTAGACTAATATAAGCCAATTAGGAATATATAACAAAAAAAAAACAATAATATCAAGTAAAAAAATCTTAATGATCATAAGTATTAACTGCCTGCGATGTCGTAGGCTTATCCAAATGCAATCTCATGAAATGTGCCCTCATAATCTTCTTAGTAGTAAACGCTTTGCCACAAACATCACACTTAAAATTCTTCTCTCCGCTGTGTTTGTACATATGATTCTTCAGACGATTGCTATTGAATGCCTTCCATCCACAGACACTGCAGACGTGGTCCCGGACCTTCAGGTGAGCGTCTCTTAAGTGCGTCATCATCATACTCCTAAAAACAAACGTTTTAGGACAGTGCAGACATTTGATTTCCTTCCTATTTTTATGCTCCGTCGCCATGTGCCTAGATCTCTTATAATTACTCTCAAACATCTCAGTACAGACTAAGCATTTGAATTTCTTCTCGGTTTCGTGATGATTCTTCTGATGAGTCTTCAATTTGGATTTAGTGTCGAACTTTTCGCCACATTCCGGACATAGCACGCCTGTGTTCTCGTGTATAGTTTTAATGTGAAGCCTCAACAAATTTTCTCCTTTGAAGTGTTGGCCACAGACGTCACAGAGGATCACTGACGTTCCTTTATGTTCCTTGTTTGTGTGACACAGTAGAGGGCCAAAGGAATAAAAAACAGCACCGCAAGTGAGACAATTGACTGCTACGTTATGCAATTTGAACGCCACCATGCAAATACCTACATCCTTATTATAATTTACGTCATGTTTCGCGATAAGATGATCAATAAGATTATACAGATCATTTATTTTCTCAGGACAAAGTTTGCATGATAAGTTTGATATGTCCACATAGACTACAGACTCCCAGTAATTGTTCATGGCTTGCTCTATTATATCATTGCCAGTATGGACAAGCTGGTGGTTTTTGAGATCAGATGGTTCTTGAAATATATTGTAGCAGTAGAAACATCGGTAGGAACTCTTCAACCATCGAAACGGCATAACTGTTGATTTTATCAACACTTGTATAACATTATTTCTCATTATTTTTCTCTTTTCCTTCGCAGTTAGACCTGTTTTTGGTGCTACTACAACAGCAGATTCCGGGACATCCAGCGACTTTTCAGGCAATATTGATATTTCTATAGCAAAGTCATCGTCGTTTTGTGTAGCATTTTTGTGATTTTCTGGAATCTTCGCTTTTTGGTCACTTCCAGAATCCCCTGTAAAGAAAACAGGGTATTTATTGTGGCGTGATGTTATTTTTGGCACGATCTTCTATTGTCAGCAGATTTATGCATTAAATGCCTGACAGAAAAGTTAATATTGCCTGATAAATAATTTCTGTGCAGTCAACTATTGAGGAGTTCCCTCGTTGGGAGCAGATTGTGGGTGCACCATCAGGTCATGGTATAAAAACATGGTACAGGATTATATGCAATATAAAATTGTTATACACATTCAAATACGCAAAATAATTCTTGAAATATGTACGGAAATTGGGAGAATATGCGAAATTAAATGATAGTATATAGGTAGGTTAAAAAACAGATATTGACACTCCGAGACTTTACTCTCCTGCCGGATTCGAGAATGCATTATAAGCTACCATTAAGCTAGATATCGGACATGACCTCTATGCCGCGGTTACTCCTGCACTCTTGCAGCGATTCCTTTGTCTTGAAGACTCGAGTAATTATACTCAGCCAGTCTCAGCCTCCATTATCAGTGATTTTTCCACCGAAGAGAATACGGCCAAAAAGGTCCGAGTAAATATATACCTACACACCACCATTGCCCAACGCTTTCCAGATATATATAACGCACCAGCAGCATCAGATAGCCTTTCGATTCTTCATGCGGTGAAGAGCCAGGCAATTCTCGTCCAGTGTGATAGGTGACACTACACTCTGGTTCGGAGGGAGATCCGATGGCTGCACCTCTTTATGTTGCTTGTTCAGAAACTCGTGTATAAGCGCCATCTCTCTTTCACCGAGACTAAATAGGACATAAGCACTAACCCACAAATATTTTAAGAACATTGTTAATCCTATTTAGTGCGATTAAAAGTGATTTGATTTGGTTGACGCCTAAGAGTTTGCCGTCATCTATGACACAACGACATTTGGACAGGTCTAACGTCGCCAAACCCCTGGATCGAGCCATTTAGTAGACAAGCTTTTCCCCTTCAGACCAACATGTCATAAAAAGGTTGCAAGTCTTATCAGGTTCAGCAACAGATTTTTTGCTGATTCGTTCCACAACCCTGTGCGTATCGCAATCTTCAGGAGATCGGGACGCTTGCCAAGCATCAAAAAGGCTCCCTTAGGACCATATCGTTCTGCACCACAAATCTCCCTGTCACACTTGTGCCCGGCCTTCGACATACGAAGCACGGTAATCCCCACATCGGTGATAGTATGGTACCATACTATCACCGTGGGGATTACCGTGGTTTCACATTAATATTGTACAAGACGCAGAAAAAATAAAATAAAAATCAAAACACTTTTCACAACGTGACGGTTTATTAGACAAGAAACCGGAAATACATAAGAAAGATGCAGAAATACATAAAGTTATTCACATGCAACAAATTTAATGTTGGGATGCCAACAAGCGCTACCTACGTTCATAGCTATAATTTTTCATAGATATAACATGTTCAAAGACACTATTTTTAAATTTGATCACAAAAGTGCACTTCACGCTCGTGGTCATTAAGCGCGTCAATATTAACGAATCCTCGCCTGCAATGACGACAAACGCGACCGAATTGGCCAGTATGCACTTTCATATGTGTTCGAAGATTACTAGACCTTCCAAACATTCTCTCGCAAATGCTGCACGCATAGTTCCTCTCGCCGAAATGTTTGCGTTTGTGTAATTTTATCATCCATTTTATTGCTGTTTTATAATCACAAAGATCGCATTCGTACCTCGCGTCAGAATGTAATGACTGCACATGCAGAAGCATCGCACCTTTTGTGGTACAAACTTTAGGACAATGCTCGCATTTAATTATATACTTTTCAACATTGTGAACTTTTCCCATATGTACTTTAACTTGATAATTATTTTCAAAGGATGCGCTACACAAATTACAATCGTACTTTTTAATTTGGCCGTGTATTCTTACTCTATGTTTCTCTAATTTGTGAGCTGCTGAAAACATCTTCTTGCAAATCGTACAACGATGCCCAATGTGGCTGCAACTTATGTGTCTCTTGAGACGTACCTTATCTATGAAGCTAACACCACATATTTGACACATATAACTGTGTTCTATGTGCTCTTTATTCATATGACTGATAAGACTGGTGAAATTATCGAAACGAACATCACATATGGTACAAGGCATAATGTCTTTCTTAAGTATGAATGGGAACATGCAAACTCCTGCGGACTGACAGTAGTCCTCTTCGTGGACAATTATAATATGCGATATCAAGTCGTCTAGATTGTTCACGGGCATATCATCACATATTCGACAACTTATATCAGTAACATCAATTTTTACAGGGAGATCCTTAGAAATGATTCTCTTCGGGATGAAGATGTCTAAATCAACGTTTTTATGTTTCTGTATGGTATGTTCTTTCAACTCAACGCAGTCAGTCATCGCTTTTGAGCAGTAGAAGCACCGAAATCCTTTGGTGTTCCAGTTGAAAGGGACAACTTTCCCGTATCGAAGCACGGCGAGTATATTGGACCGCATGTTATTGAGTCGTTGCATACAGTTGTTCGTTTCCTTCTTGATTTTAATGCCTGCAAAGAGAGTATTCCGGTGGATTTACGATTGCTTGTATGTCCTTGTATGTCCTATACTTTGCTATATTACCTAATGTGTTACCGTTTGTTACTGTGTTATTACGAAATATATAAAAAAAAGTTATTAATAAAAACTAGTTGTTGCCCGCAGCTTCATCCGCATGGTCGAGGGGTTGTTTCAAGAGTTGTGTTTTACTTTACATGGAATAAGTTTTCCTAAAGAATGCCTGTCATGTGTTGATTCTGGATATAGGATATACTCTGTGAACTGGAAGAGATTTCTATTTAAATAAGTAGTAGTACTACTGGAGTATGAACGCGCGCGCCGCAAGGCTATCGAGCTCCTCTACCAGTGATACCTACAGAATATTAAAACAGTTTTGAATATGAAGTAATTTATTTTGATAACGATTAATACAAAGTTACAAATAAAGATACTTTTTAATGGCGGCATGTTAATTACTTTAAAAAAATAAAGGAACACATTGTGACCTACTTTTAATAACATATGCTGTCGTGACATGTTTGTAGATAATGATATGTTCTACAATGTACATGATTTTGTATGATCAAATAGATTTTGCAGCGCGCGCAAAATTTTATTTTTTGAGTTACATTATTGGTTTAGTTAATATCCCTTTTATTATTACGTAACGCCACAAAGCCCATTACTAAATCGTTAAGTCAAATGGATGTTCGTTTCGTATGCAGCAGCCCAACGTTTCGACGTTTTATTAATTTCTCTTTCTTTTGTGTAGATAGTGTTATTGGAAACACTGGTGTCAGATCAAGTTGTCTGAAGGGATCTCACTTGGCTTTGACAGTGGTATATGATCCGATTCACGATGGATTACATATTTTATTTGATTTAAAATCACTACCTACATTTACAATGGCTCTTTCTGCTACTATAAGTAATGTTCTTGGTTTCCACTAATGTACATATTGTCCCATGACTTCTGTTCCTTCGAGATCATCTTTTATGAACTCCAGCTGAACCAACTCTGAATCTACCTCGAGTTCGACTGTCTCTTTTGTTTCCCCAACATATTCCGGATGTCGATTCTTCATATGCATACGATAGTTTGTTTGATGGGCAAAGGGTTTATTACAGACCGGACAAACATATTTTTTATGCCCTGTATGCAACACTGAATGAGAATTCAAATTGCTTTTCTTGGCGAACTTTTTGCCACACACTGAACAAATGAATTTCTTTTCTCCATTATGCTTCACCATGTGCATTTTCACATCGTACTGTCCGAAGAATTTATCCCCGCACACTTCACATTCTACGTTCTTCTCTCTCAAATGAACTCGTCTCATATGTCGAGACATGATACTCTCTTGTGGATACACTTTAGGGCAATAAGGACACTTTATTTTCAGCTCCTCCACATTGTGTACATTAGCTAAATGTAACTTTTTGAAGTAAGGACTTAAAAACGTCTCTGAGCAGTGGGGACAAGTGGGTAGGTTAACATGATGGACGTTCTGCTCGTGTAATATCTTTTTGGAGAGGGTCTCTAAAGATATCCCGCAGTATTCACAGGTATAACCACCTTGTCTATGATAGTATCTGTGGTGCATCTTCAAATGGTTCTCCCCTTGGAAACTAGTTCCGCATACGTCGCAAATGTAATCGTGAGACAGGTGGTGTTTATTCGCATGACGGAGTAAATATTCAAAGAATACGAACTTCGTATTGCAAGTAGGACATGTAGGTTGATCTTTGTCGAGTTTGAAAGGCAACAAACAATTGGGTACACCAACGTCGTATTCAGCGTCGTGAGCTATGATCAAATGATGAATCAATTCCTCGAGATTGGCGACTGTGTTCGTACATAACTTGCAGGCTAGGTCTGTTACATCAATTTTGATTGCCGCATCTTTGTTCCTATTGTTTTTTGTTCTATCGTACACAACTAGCTCTAGATTAGCAAATTGGTGTTCGTTTGCAGTGTGTTCTCTGAGGACTGATGGGTCTTTCATGGGCTCAGTACAGAAGAAACATCTATATTTGCTCTTGTACCACAAGAAGGGCGTAGCATTGCTGTACTGCAGTACATACTCAATGTTTCTCCGTTTAATCAATAGCTTTCGTGCACTTTCTATTTTCTTATAATTGTCCTCCACATTGATTTTTGCACCTGCAAAGAAACGAGCAGCTTTTATTTGTCAATGTATTACTCTTTTGTTCTGTTTTGATTAAATGTATGTTTTTTTCTCTTGCAAATCAAACACGGTCTGTTATTTAACCCTTTCTGGTTTACATGAAGCGCAGTGTTAGATATTTTGAAATAGTTCTCGTTTACTTAATTCTGCAAATGTGTATGTCGAAAAAAAAATGAGGTAGACCTTATCAACACAAAGTTCGTCGGCTTGGGTATACTTCACTCTCACCTATATACCCGCCAAACAGCATTGTGTTCCATTTCTGAATGTCGAGACATTGTTGCGAATCTTCCAAGAGCCTCAATAAAAAAAGAAAAAAGCAAGAGATCCTTGGTCACCAATTGACAGCGTCATAGTGACACCCTTATAGTGATGCCTAGAACATTAACAATCGGAAATAACTCATGAAGTATTTATGTGTTCAATATCTTAAATTTCGTTTCTTTGAAGATTGAACTCATTTGGAATGAAAAACCTTGATAGAAATAATTATACAAAACTAGCTTTTGGCCGCGGCTCCTTCAGCATGGTAACAGTATTCGCGCCAAAAAGTAGCCGTAAGAGATAGCTTAGATTATCGTATAGGATACTTTTTATCAAGAAAAGTAGGCGATTTCCGTAGGTTTATTCATTTTTGCAGCACGCTGCTAAACGGGACAAACCGCGGGAAACACCAGGGGGTGCAGCTAGTAAAAGAATCCTACTTAATATTATTAACACGAAAGTAAAAATGTATGGATCTTTGTTCTCTTTCACAGGAAAACGGCTAAATCGATTTGGCTGAAATTTTGGAATGGAGATTTCTTAGACCCTGGAACAACACATATGCTATTTTATCCCGGAATTCCCACGGGAGAGGAGCCGTGGGCAACAGCTAGTATTACTAAAAAGATCTTTTTAAAATTCGCTCGCTCACTTACATTGGGTTCACAAGATAACCTAACCTACCGACCTCCCTAATCATATCGACAACAAAAATATATTTTTTTAATATTTTTGCACAATTTCCAGACTTTTGGGTAGCTGTCTAGAAACACAGAGAAACACGCCAAATATGCGCCGCTTAAGTCAAATAAATAAATAAATCTATAAAAATCTATATATATAAAAGCGAAAAACACTCACTCACTCATCACGAAATCTCCAAACCTGCTGAGCCGATGAAGATGAAATTTGGCAGGAAGGTAGATTGTGACTAAGAGACGTCCGCTAAGAAAGGACTTTTGGGAATTTTACCTCTAAAGGGGTGAAAAAGGGGTTGCCAGTTTGTATGAAACTTCGTCATTTTTGAAGTGAGATACATGAAATTATGAATTTACATTTGAAGTTGGTAATAAATAAGAATGCACCAATCAGATTTTGAAAATTACATCCCTAAAGGGGTGAAATAGGGGTTGCCATTTTGTATGAAACTTTGTCATTATTGAAGTGAGACACATGAAATTTTTAATTTGAATTTGTAATTGGTAATAAATAAGAATGCACCAATCAGATTTTGAAAATTACATCCCTAAAGGGGTGAAATAGGGGTTGCCATTTTGTATGAAACTTTGTCATTATTGAAGTGAGACACATGAATTTTTTAATTTGAATTTGTAATTGGTAAAAAATAATAATGCATCAATCTGATTTTGAAAATTACATCCCTATAGGGGTGAAATAGGGGTTGCCAGTTTGTATGAAAGTTTGTCATTATTGAAGTGAGACACATGAAATTTTTAATTTGAATTTGTAATTGGTAAAAAATAATAATGCATCAATCTGATTTTGAAAATTACATCCCTATAGGGGTGAAATAGGGCTTGCCAGTTTGTATGAAACTTTGTCATTTTTGAAGTGAGATACATGGAATTAAAATTGAAAATGTCTTTTGGTATTATATTCTGTATTGTATTGTATTGAATTGTATTGTATGTACATGTAATAGGATACAATACATAATAGAAAACAGAGTGCAAAGGTTTTATTTATTTGTTAATATTATGAGTTCAGTAATGTGTCAATAGATGGCGCCACCATACATTTTAAAAGTCGATATGGTTTGTCGTTCGCATTTAATCATCATGTGTAGTAATTGAGATTTCAAAATAAAATAAAAATGTTTTTGCTTTTCTAACGATTTGATTATGTGTTTAGACGATTTGATACCTACTAAATTTAAAATAAAAAAATTAAATTGGAATTGATTGGAGACATTGGAGTATGGAGTGGTACTTAATTGCGGCATTTTATATTGTATGTATAGTTTAATGTCTGCGTTTTGGGCTACTCATCGATTCGTTTAATTTAAGTTTGAAAAGTATTTTTCCGGATTCCGGATTCCGGATTTCGAATAGTAGTTTGAAAATAGGTAAATCTTTGTGTTATTCTGGTTTCTCAAATAAATTGTAGGTCTTTAAGTATATTTGTATTCATTTCTAATTAGTTAGTAGATTAATATAATTTCTATATATATATAAGAACAAGGGCAATTGATAAATCAACGCCCAGCCTAAACCATAAAAGCTATAAACTTGAAATTTGGGCCGAAGTTTTATGTTAATAAGTAGTGCTCAGGTAAGACAGGATTTTTCAAAATTAGACCCCTAAAAGGGTTAAAATTGAGGGCAAAGTTTGTATGAAAAAAATTAAAATCTTCACTGATGTACTTGAAACTTGGCAAGAATGCTTCTTAACAAAAATAACTAATGGCGTGTTTCAGCGTTTTTTGAAATTCAACCTCTAAAGAGGTAAAAAGGGGGAGGTTAACTAATTTATCATCACAAAACCGAAACTATAAAAGCCATAAACGTGAAGTTTGGTTAGTGTCTTCATTATACTATATACTGCTTACATAAGAAAGCGTTGTTCACAATTCCAACTCTTACATCCAAAAAAGGGGTGATTTTGCGTACCTATAGACAAATTCGCCAATTACTAACAACGCATGTTGGCCTATCGGTAGAGGTCGCGGGTTATTTTTTTGAGTAGAGGGTTCTAATCCTGCTAAACATAACTTTTTTTTACCTACTTTTTTTTCGTTTTGTATTAGTTTTTTAGAATTCTATATTTTTGCTTTTAATATTTTAGTAAAGAAATGTTTCAAGAAATAGCTGGAAGTAGCTGGATCGAATCCTGCCACAAACAATAATTTTCTGTTTTCGTTTTTTATTTGTTTTCTAGAATTATTTTCTTACTTTTATTTTAATTTTGAAAAGGAACGAATAAATTCATTTGCAAATTTATTTCCGGATAAAAGATATCGCAACCCCAATCAAATCAAATCTAATAGTTTGTCATTTGAAGAAGATTAATCAAATGGTTGACTGATAGAGTCCGTTAATATATCAGTATTTTGTACTTATCTATCTATACAAATAATAGGACAGTAAAAATCGAGTGTCTATACATTAAATATTTCTCTAAAAAACTGATACGGAGCGATTAAAGAAGAGTAACAGAAAGCAAAAAAAAAAACAATTTTTGGAATTTTTGTCTCTCCGGTACGTTATAACTTCAAAATTACTCAACAGATTTGAACGCGGTTTTCACAGGTGGATTGCATATAATTAGGAGCGTTGTCAAAACTTTGTTTCGTCAAAATCGGTTAAGGGAAAAAGAAGTTATGGTCAGTTGAAGTTTACTTCTAGCACTGCTTCAAAACTTTTAAACAGAGTTGATTGCGGTTTACATAAACGTATTTAATTTAGATAAAGCTAGAATTTCTACTTTGTTTTATCGATATCAATAAAGAGAGAAACACACTGCAGCCTCTATTAAATTTTAATAAAATAACACATTGAATGTGTGTGGGCGTATAATTTAGTTACATAAAATATCAATAGATGGCGCTGACTTTATTTTAATTATTTTTTCGCATATGGTATAGCAGATTGAAAATTTTCCTTACGGAAATTAATTTGAATTATTTAAAAAAAAATTTGGTTGTTGATTTAGTTCTATTGGTTGGTTTGTTTATCGGTCGTGTTGTATTGTAAGCTATTTGAATTGATTGGTTGGTTTGGTTTGGCTTTGGTTTAAAAAATAATCAAATCGGCAAGTCAGTTCAGTTGTTGTTTGGCGGAACATACGGTCGTGTCGTAAGGTTTAATTTAACTAACTTATCACTTTTTATTGAGATTTTCTATATTTTTTGTAATAGGCTGCGTCTACTCTTTTAGAGACAAAGATGTGATAGTATGAATGTTAATATTTTCAGTTTGATATCGTAGCAATGTAATGGCTTTATAAAATTGGCACAGGAATAGGATACTATAGATTTAACTATAGTTAGTAGTAGGATAGTTGTAGTTTCACAGGTTACGCGAAAAGCGACCTACACGCGGGCGGAGCCGCGGGCATCGGCTAGTAAATAAATAAATCTATTAAAATAAATATATAAAATCTATTAAAATAAATATATAAATCTATTAAAATAAATAAATAAATCTATTATTAAAAATGTGAAAGCGAGTTTGTTCATTGGTTTGTTTGTGACGCCCTGTCTACTGAACCAATCTTCAGAAGTACTGAGAAGGACATACGGTTCCTTTCATCCTAAGAAATAGCACTGTTCCCAAGGAAAATTCACGCGGGTGAAGCCGGGGGCGTTAGCTAGTAAATAAATGAATAGAGACCAAATCACACACATTGAGATAGCCCCAAAGTTAAAGACTTGTGTTATGGGATAATTACTAACTCGAACGATACTATATATTTTACTAGCCGATGCCCGCGGCTCCGCCCGCGTGTAGGTCGCTTTTCGCGTAACCTGTGAAACTACAACTATCCTACTACTAACTATAGTTAAATCTATAGTATCCTATTCCTGTGCCAATTTTATAAAGCCATTACATTGCTACGATATCAAACTGAAAATATTAACATTCATACTATCACATCTTTGTCTCTAAAAGAGTAGACGCAGCCTATTACAAAAAATATAGAAAATCTCAATAAAAAGTGATAAGTTAGTTAAATTAAACCTTACGACACGACCGTATGTTCCGCCAAACAACAACTGAACTGACTTGCCGATTTGATTATTTTTTAAACCAAAGCCAAACCAAACCAACCAATCAATTCAAATAGCTTACAATACAACACGACCGATAAACAAACCAACCAATAGAACTAAATCAACAACCAAATTTTTTTTTAAATAATTCAAATTAATTTCCGTAAGGAAAATTTTCAATCTGCTATACCATATGCGAAAAAATAATTAAAATAAAGTCAGCGCCATCTATTGATATTTTATGTAACTAAATTATACGCCCACACACATTCAATGTGTTATTTTATTAAAATTTAATAGAGGCTGCAGTGTGTTTCTCTCTTTATTGATATCGATAAAACAAAGTAGAAATTCTAGCTTTATCTAAATTAAATACGTTTATGTAAACCGCAATCAACTCTGTTTAAAAGTTTTGAAGCAGTGCTAGAAGTAAACTTCAACTGACCATAACTTCTTTTTCCCTTAACCGATTTTGACGAAACAAAGTTTTGACAACGCTCCTAATTATATGCAATCCACCTGTGAAAACCGCGTTCAAATCTGTTGAGTAATTTTGAAGTTATAACGTACCGGAGAGACAAAAATTCCAAAAATTGTTTTTTTTTTTGCTTTCTGTTACTCTTCTTTAATCGCTCCGTATCAGTTTTTTAGAGAAATATTTAATGTATAGACACTCGATTTTTACTGTCCTATTATTTGTATAGATAGATAAGTACAAAATACTGATATATTAACGGACTCTATCAGTCAACCATTTGATTAATCTTCTTCAAATGACAAACTATTAGATTTGATTTGATTGGGGTTGCGATATCTTTTATCCGGAAATAAATTTGCAAATGAATTTATTCGTTCCTTTTCAAAATTAAAATAAAAGTAAGAAAATAATTCTAGAAAACAAATAAAAAACGAAAACAGAAAATTATTGTTTGTGGCAGGATTCGATCCAGCTACTTCCAGCTATTTCTTGAAACATTTCTTTACTAAAATATTAAAAGCAAAAATATAGAATTCTAAAAAACTAATACAAAACGAAAAAAAAGTAGGTAAAAAAAAGTTATGTTTAGCAGGATTAGAACCCTCTACTCAAAAAAATAACCCGCGACCTCTACCGATAGGCCAACATGCGTTGTTAGTAATTGGCGAATTTGTCTATAGGTACGCAAAATCACCCCTTTTTTGGATGTAAGAGTTGGAATTGTGAACAACGCTTTCTTATGTAAGCAGTATATAGTATAATGAAGACACTAACCAAACTTCACGTTTATGGCTTTTATAGTTTCGGTTTTGTGATGATAAATTAGTTAACCTCCCCCTTTTTACCTCTTTAGAGGTTGAATTTCAAAAAACGCTGAAACACGCCATTAGTTATTTTTGTTAAGAAGCATTCTTGCCAAGTTTCAAGTACATCAGTGAAGATTTTAATTTTTTTCATACAAACTTTGCCCTCAATTTTAACCCTTTTAGGGGTCTAATTTTGAAAAATCCTGTCTTACCTGAGCACTACTTATTAACATAAAACTTCGGCCCAAATTTCAAGTTTATAGCTTTTATGGTTTAGGCTGGGCGTTGATTTATCAATTGCCCTTGTTCTTATATATATATAGAAATTATATTAATCTACTAACTAATTAGAAATGAATACAAATATACTTAAAGACCTACAATTTATTTGAGAAACCAGAATAACACAAAGATTTACCTATTTTCAAACTACTATTCGAAATCCGGAATCCGGAATCCGGAAAAATACTTTTCAAACTTAAATTAAACGAATCGATGAGTAGCCCAAAACGCAGACATTAAACTATACATACAATATAAAATGCCGCAATTAAGTACCACTCCATACTCCAATGTCTCCAATCAATTCCAATTTAATTTTTTTATTTTAAATTTAGTAGGTATCAAATCGTCTAAACACATAATCAAATCGTTAGAAAAGCAAAAACATTTTTATTTTATTTTGAAATCTCAATTACTACACATGATGATTAAATGCGAACGACAAACCATATCGACTTTTAAAATGTATGGTGGCGCCATCTATTGACACATTACTGAACTCATAATATTAACAAATAAATAAAACCTTTGCACTCTGTTTTCTATTATGTATTGTATCCTATTACATGTACATACAATACAATTCAATACAATACAATACAGAATATAATACCAAAAGACATTTTCAATTTTAATTCCATGTATCTCACTTCAAAAATGACAAAGTTTCATACAAACTGGCAAGCCCTATTTCACCCCTATAGGGATGTAATTTTCAAAATCAGATTGATGCATTATTATTTTTTACCAATTACAAATTCAAATTAAAAATTTCATGTGTCTCACTTCAATAATGACAAACTTTCATACAAACTGGCAACCCCTATTTCACCCCTATAGGGATGTAATTTTCAAAATCAGATTGATGCATTATTATTTTTTACCAATTACAAATTCAAATTAAAAAATTCATGTGTCTCACTTCAATAATGACAAAGTTTCATACAAAATGGCAACCCCTATTTCACCCCTTTAGGGATGTAATTTTCAAAATCTGATTGGTGCATTCTTATTTATTACCAATTACAAATTCAAATTAAAAATTTCATGTGTCTCACTTCAATAATGACAAAGTTTCATACAAAATGGCAACCCCTATTTCACCCCTTTAGGGATGTAATTTTCAAAATCTGATTGGTGCATTCTTATTTATTACCAACTTCAAATGTAAATTCATAATTTCATGTATCTCACTTCAAAAATGACGAAGTTTCATACAAACTGGCAACCCCTTTTTCACCCCTTTAGAGGTAAAATTCCCAAAAGTCCTTTCTTAGCGGACGTCTCTTAGTCACAATCTACCTTCCTGCCAAATTTCATCTTCATCGGCTCAGCAGGTTTGGAGATTTCGTGATGAGTGAGTGAGTGTTTTTCGCTTTTATATATATAGATAGATAACAAATACATGTGGGAATAAATGTTTTTGAACGATTGATGAGTGTAAGACGAATGACGATACATGATAGCTAGAGGTTAGGAGTGAAAGGGATAGGCTTATGGGAGGTAGCCATATTGAGATATAGGATACGACTATAATCCGCATCTCTGTCGCGTTACACTGAATAAAATATTTTTCAACGAAAGATCATCGCCTTTCTTTGCCCCTTATCCCATATATTGTAGTTGAACATCCAAGACCCAGACCAATCAGAAAAATACAATTTTTCATCTTGACCTGACCGGGGATCGTACCCGGGACCTCTTGAGCAGCGGTCAGGCATGTTAACCGTTACGCCACGGAGGCCGTCTTCGTCGAGGATTTTGTCCCCTTTGTCGTGAGGTTAGTGAGCTGGGGAGGCGTAGAGAGTAGAGATGCTGGAGTGCTATTTCTGAGATGTATGACACGCCTAAAACCGGAGAGTCGAATGATTATCGTTCAAGTAACCGGTTATGTCGCATGAAAACCATTCGAAAACGAACGATAATCACTCCTCACCGATTTTGCGTAGTCATACATTTCAAAAAAAGCACTCCTTAACACACCTTCGCACGCATATCCCTCGCGATACAGGTGGCTTGCTACCATCTCTAAAAACCATGCAAGAACGAGTGAGTAAGCGAGACAGCGCAATACATGATGTAAGGCGAAATCTCCCTCACTCAATCGTTCTTGCATGGTTTTTAGAGACGGTACTAAGCTACCAGAGCGGGGGAATGCTGCAAGTGTTATGGGCACTTTTGCATCAAGTAAGACTCGAAGCGGACTATTTGACTGAGAAAATTAAAAAATATATATTTATATCAATTGACGTGTATATTTTCATTATATGATTTATTTGACAATAAAAAGAAAATTAATTTAATACCACAATTAATAAAAACTTACAGATATATTACAGTCATAAAAATTAAATTTTACAGTAATCTTCAAAAACTCACAGTACTATAAGCAATATATTAGACACACGGACCGTATTATTATTACTTTCGATTTACATAATTAACCATAAGTAACTGGACTTATGCAACCAGGAAAGCGATATGATAAGAGAGGAGAGGGCACGCCCACTTATTTCTACGTGAAAAAGTCTGCGCGGAAACACGCACAATAAGTATTAAGGCGCTGTGCATCAGGGAAATACCGTAAAACGTCTATTTTTTCGTCGCGCAGTTAGCTTTATTCTTCATGGAATACAAGCATGAAAATAATATGAAGTATAGTTCAAAGATCAAAATAAATGATTACATCGAAATATTTAAAACATAATTATTAAAACCTAGCTAAATAAAATAGCAAAAAAGCTATATCCAGAAAAGGTTTCGTCGCAAATTACTTGATATCTTCAGCGACAACTATCATTTTTTTACGTCTATAAACAGAATAACATAATGACCCAGAGGGATACCTAAAAAAATTACAATATTTAGTCACAATTATTGAAATATTAAATTAAAACTGAAAAATATCACCCGAAATGGCATTGAACGGAGACTAGTGACAGGCCAACCCAGTATCGCCACTTTCAACCTTATTTCATTACGAGTACGTACTATAATCGCACTTCACCCCTCCCAAATACCTAAGGGCTGGGGATACAGCGCCTTAATACTAATGCATTATACGCACACATTTTACGAAATTACCCAACACAAACAAAAAGTACAGGCACACAAGTACAAGCAGTATGACCGGCGGTCATATACATTTGACAGAGAAGTTGGTTTAATAAGGTTGAAGTACTAAAGCTAGTATTTTTTGCAGTTACATTATGAACTAATACTTTGCAAAATAAGTGTTTAAGCTATTAAATTATACCTTAATAATATTTACAATCTGAAGAGAAATTTGAGTATAAATTACAGTAAGCGCTTTATATTCCTAATATACTTAATACCAATACCTAATTATATGTACTAATATACTTATTCTTAGTTACAGTTCTTTAAAACACTATTTGTCACAAAAAAGGGACAAAAGAAAATAGTTTTCATCTGAGATCAATAAATCAATGGGTTTAAAAAAAACAGTACACGATCTACATATAACGGCAACCATGTATGTACGAGGCTATTGTATTTTTAAAATTTTACTATAAATTAATAAAGTAAGTAGGTATGTATGTACTTGCATTTATGTTAAATATTTGCGATGACTAATATATACTCCCTTCGGCCGTCTATAGAACCGGGGTTATAGAAGCTGTTTTGACCCTACGAATTGACTTTAAGTCCGCCCTTCCCTTCATTGTAATGGATGAGACTTCAAGTCAGTCTGGGGGGGGGGGGGGGGGGGATGGATATGCTTTAAGTCTCAAAGCACATTTTGACTTTCGATTTTATCTCTTAAAGTTTAAGAGATAAAGTCGAATTAGAGATTTGTAGAAAATATTGTGAGTCGACTGAAAACTTCGAACACGGCTTGATCATTTGTAGTGTAGTAGGCATTGACATATCTCATACGACTTTATGTGATATCAAATCACATCCATCCATGTTTACATAATAACAAATGATAAGAGTTTAGTTTCTTGAGAATCGACCCCTGCCCTATTAAATGTCGCAAGCGAAGTATATTGATAAGAAGTCTTAATAAATAAACGTTATGGAACAAACAGATTTATTAATCAGTTCACCTTATTGCCATCGATTAACGACATGATTTCAGATGTCCTGATTAAATTGGCACAGACACGTGCCCATATTTCTTATGCATGTCCATGTGAGACTGCAAGTTGCTCCGCCTCAAAAAAGCTTTACCACAAACATCACAAGTGAACTTTCTCTCTCCGTCGTGCTTCACCATATGCATCCGCAACAAATAATTGTCGAAGAATCTCTCGTTACAAACCGAACAAGGAACGTTTTTCTCTCTCAAATGCGTCCTCCTTATATGGTCTTTCATAAAGGAGTTTCTAGTAAACATCCTACCGCAATACGTGCACTTGTGGCCTATATCGTGAGCCTTTATTAAATGCTTCTGTCTATGGTACGCCGAAGGGAACTTCTCAGGGCATTTCGTACATCCGTAATCTTTTGCGTTGTGAACTTTAGCTCTGTGACGGGCTAGACACCACTGGTTCTTATATTTCGCTCCGCAAATAGTGCACTCACAACAACCTGTATGCGCGTATGATATGTGCACTTTCAAATTGGCAACGTTTCGGAAACATCGACCGCAGAAATCGCATATCCTGTTATTGTTGCTGTGTTCAGCGTTCAAATGTTTCAGCAATGTCGCGAAATATCTGAACACACGCTCGGGGCAAACGGGACAGGGCAGATTATCCTTGATAATCTTAAACGGCTCGAAACAACGAGTAAACGACTTGTCGTAATTAGCTTTATGTTCTAATATCAAATGGTCTATCAGAGCGTCCAATTCCGACATGGGCTGTGAACATATTTTACAAGATAAGCACGCGATATCTATTTTGACAGTAATCCTTTCTCCCTTACATTTCTTCATGCATTTAGATTTGAGTTCACACACCGGATGCTCCAATAAAGTGTGCTCTTTGAGCTCTTCAAATTCCGTAAACTTTTTAGAGCAGTAAAAGCAGGAGAATTTGGAGAAGAATTTAAATGGAATGGCGGTGGACATGTTCAGCACGCACTGTATGTTCTGTCTGATCTGTAATATATTCTGTTTTTTCTTCGGTTTTATACCGACGTCTGTGGGGAAGGAGTCGAAAATCGGTGGGTCGTCAGGCTGCGCGATTAGTTTTACTTTACACCGGGCCATATGCTGGGCCAGACCGTTGGTAGAATGGCACTCTTTGCCGCAAAACGAACACTTTACATTCCCATCCTCTGGATGTTCAGATCTCATATGCTTTTGCAGAAGCGCGGGAGAAATGAAATGCAAGCTACAATTTTTACATTTCCTGAAATGAGCCGTGTTCTGATGTGTTCTAAGTGAGTAATAAGTGTCGAAGTTTTCCGTACACTGATCGCAAGGGTACCCGCCCTGCCGATGAAGATTCCTCATGTGCACTGCCAAGTCTCTCTTCTTGTTAAAAGTGGCGCCACAATCGTCGCAGATAAAACTGTTCTGAGGGTGCATGATATTGACATGGCTGACCAGACTACCGAAATAAGAGAATTGCTGATCACAACACAAGCATTTGAAATCTGTCAATCTGTAGGCTTGGAACGGGATGTCTACGCTCTTATCGTATTCCATATTATGCTTACCGACAAGATGGTCGACAATTTCGGACATGTTCCCAAAGGGTTCGTTACATATATCGCAAATTATTTCCGAAACGTCCACCTTGATTTCTATGTGGTTGCCTTTAATTACTTTTAGAGCGTAATCCTTGGTAGTGCACGGCCCGTGAGATTTGGTGTGCTTTCTGAATTCGGGGTACTCTGAATAGCTTTTGGCGCAGTAGAAACAGAGGAACTTGCCCCGCCATTTGAACGGGATTATAGTCGTGTTGTTGAAGAGGATTCTTAAGTTTTTCCTTCTGCGTTCAGACGCGCAGCCATCGTAAGGGCCAGGTGCGTATTCATCTGAAAATAAATGTTTCTCGCTGTAGTTACGCCAAATATTAACTTTCGCATTATCATAATTTACTGCTAAGTTTGCATTTTGGGATTGTAATTCTCTATGTGAGAAGACATATGGACAATAAGGTTTCTCTTCCAAAGAAACTGCTTTCCGCAAATATCGCAGTGGAAATTCCGTTCTCCAAAATGTTTTACCAAGTGTTTTTTCAGAAGGCGTTCGTTGAAAAACTTCTGCTGGCACATGTTGCATTGCACGTTTCTCTCTTTCAAGTGAGTGCTGCGCACGTGGTCGAGCATTAAGCATTTTTTCGGAAACAGCTTCCCGCAATGAGGACACTTCTGCCCTGTACCATGAACGTCTATCAAATGTCTCCTCATTATATTTTTAGATGAGAACGCTTCTAAACACTGCGGACATTTAGATATCTTGGTGCCGTGCACGTTACCGGAGTGCGACTGCATAGAATCTCTCGAATTGAACACAAGATTGCAGATTGCACATTTGTACCCATCGCGGTTATGTAATCGAGACACATGGGAACGCATATTCGTTTCAGTTCTAAAAGACATGCCACAAAATACGCAAATTATGTTGTTATCATTATGCGAACTGTTTATGTGTTTAAGCAGACTGCCAAAGAAACTGAATACTTGTTGAGGGCACAGAGGACAAGCCACGCCGTCCTTGTCTATCTTGTATGGTTCCAAGCAATGACGCAGCGACTTGTCGTAGTCGACTTTATGCTCCGATATCAGATGATCGATCAAAGTTTCCAAGTCGGACATAGATTGTGAACATACTTTGCAAGACAGAAAACTTACATCCACCTTGACGCTTAGATTATTCCCTTTGAATGTCATCATTGATTTAGACTTAATATCACATACGGGATGATCCAGAATAGTATGTTCCTTCAAACTGTCGAATTCACCGAATTTCTTCGAACAATAGAAACAAGAAAATCTATTGAAGAAACTAAAAGGCACTGCCGTGGACATATTAAGAACGCTTTGTATGTTTCGCCTGATTTGCATTAGATTTGTATTTTTCTTAGATTTCGTAATCATTGGAACATTATTTTGAGTTAATAACACGTCCGGTTTCTGTTTTTCAAACTTCAATCGGCACTTTCTTATATGTACAGCCAGACCGTCAGTGTTTCGACATTCCCTACCGCAATACGAGCATTTCACATTTCCATCTTCCGGATGATCAGCTCGTATGTGCTTTCTTAAAAGTGCCTGAGAATCAAAACAGAGATCGCAGTTTTTACATTTTCTAAAATGCGCCCTTTGTTGGTGGCTCCTTAGTAAGTTGTAAGTCACAAATTTCAATTGGCATTGATCACAGTTATAGCCGTCCTTACGATGACCACTCCTCATATGCAACGCTAGGTATCTCTTTTTATTAAAATTAGCCCCACACTCGACGCAAGCGAAATTATCCTGAGGATGCAATGTATTGACGTGGTGTATCAAGTAACCAAAATAAGAAAACTGTTGATTACAATACAAACATTTCAAATCTTGGAGTCTATATGCCTGGTAGGGGACATCCACGTCTTTATCATATTTCAGGTTATGATTATCGATGAGATGGTCTGTGATTTCAGCTAGATTATTGTATGGTTTGTCGCAAATGTTACAATTAATTTCTGATACGTCTACTTTGATTTCGATATGATTTCCAGTAATATTTTTCAACGAATAATCCTTCGTAGTGCATTGCCCGTGAGATTTGGTGTGTTTTTTAAATTCTGAGTATTCTTTATAAGGTTTAGCGCAGTAGAAACATTGAAAATTGCTCCGCCATTTGAACGGAAAGATCGTAGTGTTGTTGAATAATATTTGTAAATTATTCCTCCTGCGTTTGGATGCGGAGCCGTCATTACGCGCGGGCGCGTTTTTATCTGAAAACAAATTTCACCCGCTGTAGTTGTACTTCAAACAACAAAGAATTTTAGAATACATTTCAGTGTTGTCCAGTAACTTATTAGTTTCATACAAGATGCATGATTGAATTGAAAAGTTTTCATTGCATTTTAAGCGATATTTCAGTTTTATGTAATTTATCAACAAGCATAATGTTCTTCGAATTAAACTCATGTACAGTCTTATTTATATACAAGTTCAGCTGGTGTATTTGTTTCGGGAAGCCGACCTGATCGCTAGGTCATCATTTGAGCATTAGTATTCTTACCATGCATTGTCATATGGACTCTCAAATTTTTCTTCCACAAAAATTTCTTGTTACAAATGTCACATTGGAAGTTCCGCTCGCCAACGTGTTTAACCATATGCATCCTCAAGCGGGATAAGTCAAAAAACCTCTCTGAACACACAGAACAATTGACATTCTTCTCTTTCAGGTGGAGCCTCCTAACATGACTCTCCATTACAGAGTTCTTCGCAAATAGTTTACCGCAATAATTGCATTTGTGCCCTACATTGTGCGCATTCATCAAATGCTTTCCCATTAAGCTTCTAGTTGAAAACTTCTCTGAACACACGGTGCACGTTGATATTTTAGTGCCGTGCATGCGGCCTCGGTGGATCAGGAGCATATCATTCGTAGGAAACCCTACGCCGCAAGTTGTACACTTGTGACTGTAAGGTTTGTGATGGCGGTTAATGTGAGCCCTCAAGTTGGGATCAGTCCGGAAGGACATGCCACAGTATACGCAGATTATTTTATTCTCCGCGTGGCAACTACTCACGTGTCTTAGTAAATTCCCGAAATACCTGCACGTTTCAGGGCAATATGGACAAGGGTAGTTACCTTTGATCAATTTGTATGACTCCAGGTGATTGTCAACAGACTTATCGTACTGAGCTTTATGCTCAGTTATTAAATGGTCTATAAGAGTTTTCAAATCATTGATTTGTTCGAAACACAACTTGCAAGATAAATTTGATATATCAATTTTTATTCTAACCCCGTCTTTCCTATTTCGCAGCCTAAGCCCTTGAATATTTGTGTCACAGTGGGGATGTTCCAAAACTGTGTGTTGTTTTAGCAGGTCGCTGTCTTGGAAATCTTTTGAGCAATAGAAACACCGAAAAGAATGTAAGAAAAATTTGAAAGGCACTGCGGTAGACATGTTCAGAACACAAGCAACATTCTTTCTTATATCAATTACTGTTGTTTTTTTGTCATTATCATTAACATTATCGTCTAAATGTTCGTCATCTCGTTTCATGTTACATTTTGAAGCGTGTACTAGGAAAGCTATTTTTGTAGTAAGAGTCTTACTACAGAAAAGACATTGTATCATAGTGTTCAAATCATGCTCAGTTTTCATATGACTTAGTCTTTTGCTATCACATGAAAACGTTTCAAAGCATAGATTACAACCTGAAACATGTGCACTTCTCTTATGTTTCTGAAAATCAGTAAAGTTTTTAAAACTTTGATTGCATTTATTACAACTGAACCCTGTTTTATGGTGAATTCTTAAGTGGGCGTGCAAATCTCTTTTTTTATTAAACCTCTGGTTGCACATGTGACACAAGAAACAGTTGTTGGGATGAGTCAAATTGACATGGGTTATAAGTTTGCTGAAAAAATCGAACGATTCATCGCAATACAAACATTTTAGATCTACTAAACTATAACTAGAGATTGCTAGTTCTACGTCTCTATCAAATGGCAAACTATGTTGTCCCGTTAAATGATCTATCGCGTCTTCAATATCTTTTAGTTTCTTATCACATATTTCACAAATGACGTCGGAAACGTCAATTTTAACTTCTTCATCTCCAGACCTGACAAGCCTAATTGACCGCTCTTTGTCTGTGCACCGTCCATGAGATTTCGTATGTTTTTTGAGATCTGTGTAATCGGTGACGTCATTTCCGCAGTAAAAACACATATATTTCCCACGCCATTTGAAAGGAATCAGAGACGTGTTGTTCAACAACGTGAGTAGATTACGTCTTCTCAGCGTGTTAGCATTCAGTATGTTTGCCGGCCCATTTTCATCTGAAAAGATGAGAATTTTTATGAGAATATGAGGGCAACGGCTCTCGATACTAAATGTTATCATGCCGAATTTGTTTGTTCCCGTTAAAAAATTATATTTTTTATTTTAAGCTATAGCCTTGTGGTCTCCGTTTTGTAATATACAACACCCTCTTTTTCCACGAGTGTCGGCAGAAGCAACATAGGTCTCAACACTCTCAATTATGTTCTCTAATCGACTTGTAGTGGATTACATCCACAAAAGAATTGCCAAAACCGGCTGACGTCCAGCAGGCAGCCAACAACTAAATTATTCACAAAACAAGCCCTCTGCAGTACCAAATTAAGTAAGAGATTTCACTTTCTAATATACTTTCAAACATCAAATTGTTTTTGCCCTTTTAAAATCCTTTAATTTGATACGCCACACATAGGTTTGTTGACTGATCGGGTAAAAATATATGAGCCTATAATTGCACCTCCCAATAGGGCAGTCTTTCCCAAAGTGGGCGATAACGCCCCCTTGTGGGCGCTGCAGGTCTCAAGGGGGGGCGGTAAGAGACCCAGAAAGAAAATGGGGGCGTTGTGTAAAATAACCCGAATTGTGCATTCCTGTATCAGTCGACTGGTTCATTGAATACTTGTTCGGACTTGTTGAGTACGATTGAGCGTCGAATGAGATAAACGAGTTTATGCATCTTTGTTTTATTCCTGTCGGTGCGTGCTGCTTAAGCATTTCTATATAAACAATGTAATATTTATTTTATTTTCATTTGTGGTCTCGCGCGCAATAGATGAGCAGTACTTACGCCTCCTATACACTACTCGCGAAGTTGAAGACGACGTTGTATGTTACCTACTGCGCTCAGGTTTCAAGTAGCGGGATATAGTAAAAGTTTCGTTTAGAATTCTCCGTTAATATACATAATATACATATATAGATCACAATAATTAATTAATTTAATTTGAAGTTATAGTGGTTTTTAAATAGGTGAAAAAATTGGGGCGCTAAAAAAATATTTATTCTCAAAGTGGGCAGTAGACAAAATAAGTTTGGGAATCACTGCAATAGGGTGTCTATAATCGCCATTTTTTTAATCTTTGCTTAATAACACTTGGGTCATTAAGACAAGTATGACAATATCTTAATCGTAGAAATCCAGCCAGCCAGAGGTAAGACTGGCGTCAACCTTTGGGAATGCTATTGTTGGTTTTCTTAGTTCGGGAAGAGAAATGTTCTAAAAAGATTTATTTTGAATTTTTTAAAATAATGATAAGTCGTCGTAATGATTAAAGAAAATGTACGCTGTAGAAAGAAATGGAAACATTTAGCGCAGGAAGAAGTGAATTTGACTTCATAATTATACACATATAATTTAATTATACGGAATAGAAGACAGCTCTAGTCGAGTGGTAACGAGTGCAAATGCTTATTATGTCTAGCCATATGAGTCCGAAGGCTTTTCCTCCAAAAAAATCTCTCACCACAAATATCGCAATGGAAATTCTTTTCGCCGCTATGCTTTACCATATGTCGCCTAAGAAGGATATTATTAAAAAACTTCATATTACAAATATTGCATTCCACATTCTTCTCTTTCAGATGAGTTCGCCTAATATGATCACGCATAAAAGAATTTCTGGTAAACATTTTGCCGCAATAGTTACACTTGTGACCAGAATCATGCGCTTCAATCAAATGTTTTTGTCTTAAATATTGAGTGGTAAAGGATTCCGAGCATTTGGGACATTTCGCAGCTTTGACACCGTGCGCTTTCGCCATGTGCATGTATAATCTTGACGGTATATTGCACTCCGCACCGCAAATGTTACACTTGAATCTTCCGTCGCGATGGTGGCGCCAAATGTGAACCCTCAAGTTTTGATCTCGTCTGAATGACTGGCCACAGTAAACACAAATTATGTTATTGTTCGTATGCTTGTTGTTCATATGTTTCAAAAGTGTTCCGAAGAATCTGAACACTTCACCCGGACAATTTGGGCAAGCCATGTGATCTTTGATAAGCCTATAAGGCTGTAAACATGTAGTTATACTTTTATCATATTTGGCATCGTGCTTTAAAATCAAATGATCTAGAAGGTTATCCAGATCTTTCATAGATTCGAAGCAAATTTTACAAGCTAAAGTGGAAACGTCAATTTTGATGCACGCGACAGATTCTCTGCATTTTTTTATGCATTTTTCTTTCATATCGCAAATTGGATGTTCCAAAACTGTGTGTTCTCTCATAGAATCGGAATCTGCGAAATCTTGAGAGCAATAAAAGCAATTGAATTTATTTTTGTAGAAGTTGAAAGGTATGGCTGTGGACATGTTTATAACAATAACTATGTTTTCTCGGATTTGCTTCACACTGGGTCTTTTGACCTCTACGTAATCTTCATCTAAATCAAGATCGCAGCTTTCTTTTTTTATTATTTCAAACAATTCGTCTTCACCTTTGCATTTCTTTGCGTGCATTTTTAGACCTTGTTTAGTATGGAACTCTTTAAAACAATTATCACACTGCAGGGAACCATCATCAGGATGCTCCAGCTCGATATGTTTCTGTTTCAGAGCGGCTGACGGTAATTTCAACTGGCATATATTACAACTAGTAAGATGCCTATTGTTTCTATGTTTACGTAGGATATTCAAGGAACCAAAACTCTGAGGACACATTTCACATTTATACCCTCCTTCCCTGTGATAATTCTTCATGTGAGAAAACAAATCTCTCCTTTTGTTAAATTTCTGATTACATTTATCACAAAGAAGACAATTTTTGGGGTGGCTGTTATTAACGTGTGAGACTAGATAACCGAAATACGCAAACTTTTCACCACATGCAAGACAAGCAAGATCTACAAGTCTGTACTCTTCTATAGCCATTTCTACTCCCCTATCGTATTCTAGTTTGTGTTTCACGTATAAATGTGTTAGTATGTCATCAAAAGACGTAAATGGTTCGTTACAAATTTCACAAGATACATCGGAGACATCGATTTTAATTTCCATATTTTGCCCTCCTTTTAAAACTTTAAGAGAATGATCTTTAGTGGAGCAGTTTCCATGAGATTTAGTATGTTTTCTTAGGTCTGTGTATTCGGCTATGTCTTTGCTACAATAGAAGCATAGATACTTCCCCCTCCATTTAAAAGGTATGATCGCAGTGTTGTTGAATAGTATTTGGAGGTTTCTGCGTCTGCGCATCGAAGACGATTCGCAACCCTTGTATTTCCGGGGCTTTACATCTGAAAAGGAAACGTCTACTGTAAATGTACCTCATAATTTTAAATAAAACATCAATATACTAATGAATTCGTTACATCTTTAATTTGTTAGATCAAAAGATTTTTATGTAATTACGGGGTACATTTAAAGTTGTATCGCAATATTCTATATTTCCCCAAAGTAGATAAGTACATAATCTGTATAAATTATAATATCTTATATGACAAAGACATGAAAATACAATACAAAAATTGGCTAATGAGTATTTTTCTATAATCTTACTTTTAAAAAACATCACTCATCACAAACAATATCTGGTTTTTGAAGTCCTATTTCAAAATATAATTGCGATTCATGTGAATGTGAGTAAAAAGAAGAAATAATGTGTGTGTGAATGTAAAAGAGTAGATTTTAATGACAACTGGTAATTATTAAGTGCGAGTCGGACTCGCGCACTTAAGGTTTCGTACCATTATCTATACATAACGGGAAAAAAACGTTTGTTGTATGAGAACTCCACTTATTTTTTTTTTGTATTTGTTGTTATAGCGGCAACAGTAATACATCATCTGTGAAAATTTCAACTGTCTAACTATAACGGATCATGAGATACAGCCTGGTAACAGACAAACGGACGGACAGCGGAGTCTTAATAATATGGGTCCTACCTTAACCGCCAAAATAGTTTTTTTTTCCTAGGCTAGAAACTAAAAATCCTTATGAATAAAAATGCGTACACTAAAAAACCTTAGTTAGTAGCGGCAATGTATATTTATTTCAATAAAAGGCTCGCAAAGAGTTTGTCGGCGTAGTTTTTTTTTTAGTTATGTATCATATATTTTAATAATTGTTAAGCGCTAACGGAGTCGGAATGATGCACCCTCATGTGTAGCCTCAAACTATTATTTTGCACAAACCCCTGACTGCACACAGCGCAAATAAACCTTTTATCATTATTATGTATCCGCATGTGATCTCTCAATGTCTGTTTCCTCGCGTACGACTTCATACACACTTCACATTGATGCACCCTCTCACCAAAATGCTTCACCATATGTTTCTGTACGTGAGTTTTAGAGAAAAACTTTTGCTCGCACAGCGTACATGAAAAATTCTTCTCCCTAATGTGCACCTCTTTCAAATGTACCCTCATTTTGCTCATAATCTGAAAACTCTTTCCGCACACGGGACATTTGAATTCCACCGCGTCAACATTATGTAACGCAGCGTGATGTTTCTTCCTTTGCATGTAGCTAGAAAACGTCTCAGCACAATAACAGCACTTCAATAATTTATGTTTATTGTGTACCTTTGTTTCGTGATTATTCTTCATAGTTAACGAGTCAAAATTTTCCGGGCAAGTGTTACACTTGAACCCGGCGCCGTGATTAAGCGAATGACATCTCAATCTGTCCTGACTGAGAAACGATTTGCCGCACACTTCACATATATAATCGCCGTAGTGTTCGTTCATGTGCTGGTTCAACTTAATGAAATATTGAAAGCTTTCTTTGCAAATCGCGCATTGGAACTCGTCCTTATTCAATTTGTACGGTATCAGACCGTATCCGAACTCGTCCCTAAAACATTTGTTGTGAACTACTTTTATGTGATCAATCATATCATTGAGATTTTGAGCGTTAAGTTTGCAAAGTTTACAATATAATATAGTTATATCAATTTTAACTTTTTCGTCCCTCCTCAAATAAGCGACAGCTGTTTTGATGTTGGATTTTGCGTGTTCATTTTTTGTATGTTCCTTGAGTAATCCTGGGTCTTTGAAATGCATATGACAGTAGAAGCACAGGTAGTTTTGCCTGTGCCATTTGAAGGGTACGGCTGTGGAAGTTTCTAGAATGATAATAGCGTTTCTCTTCATGAGTCGGTTGCGTTTCGTGGACGACATGGAGGACTTACTCGCTGCCTCTGTCGCTTTGTCACCTAAAACGTGAAATTATATTGGTTGAAAGTGACGCAGTACTCTTCCTTAATGGATGTAGAAGGATGATTGATTCTTTACAGGTTCACTCTTGACAGTTTCTTTTTAAGAATCCGAAAATAAGTTAATAAGTTGTGTAAAATTTTCTATAAGTTTGATATATGCCTACGGGTTTGGAGTTGTTAGTCAACGTTTATTTTGAAGTACGTAACATGGAGTGGATAATACCACTTCGTAAATACAAAATAATAATTTTAAATCCAAATGACGCTGTTTATGTAAGCAGGTAGTCGGTGTAGTTTGACAAATAATAAGAACATTTATTTGGAACTGGTGGCCTACTATCATCTCTTAAAACCATGCAAGATCCAGTGAGTAAGCGAGACAGCGCAATACATGATGTAAGGCGACATCTCCCTTACTCACTAGATCTTGCATAGTTTTTAAAAGACTGTAGTAACCCGCCTGTTAAATCGGTACCGCCCGAATCCCGAGAAGCCTCAGTGCTGACATCTAGTGTCAAATGTAAATCATTTTGTGAAAACCGTTTGTTTTTAAATATTTTTCTAACTACCTCCCAACAAGCAAGTGCCGTATCACAGACTATGTTGACATCTTCACATACATGGTGAGTTGAACTGAAGATAAAGAGATATTCAATATATAATAATAGATATATATCGCCTTTATTCATGAAAATTAACAAACTATTGTTAAGACTTTTTATAAAAAAACGACACAATCATTTTTATTAAAATGGACTGCGTTAATTCATAATTTTTATTCTGTAATAATAAATAAAATAATAAAATAAAAAGTTTAGATTTCAAGGACCGTGAGCACTATTCCGTCACAGTTTTTAAAAATTGGCTCTCGGCATATTACTTAGTTTCGGTAACGACCAGGCGACAGTCGGGACCAACGGCTTAATGTCCCTTCCGAAACATGGAATCAATTTCATTATCATACAATAATGATTCAAATCTGCAATGTACATACTGCGACCAAATCGCAGACCTTTTGAAAAAGGGAGCCATTAGGAGTACCCGAAATCGGCGAGCGTGTGTGACGAGAGTGATGAGTGTGGAGGAAGCGAGAGAGGTCTGTTAGGATCGTAGAAAATGGAAATCTCTAGTCTCTGCCTACCCCTGCGGGAGACAGGCGTGATGATATGTATGTATGTCTGCATTGTAAAATAGTCTTAAAACGCTTTAGTTGTTTTCTATGAATAAGGCAGTAAGAAGGTGGTGGGTTCAATTGATCATTTATTTTTTAATGTTACAATAAATTCGTCCAGTAACAGATGTAGAAACAGATCGCAAAAACATCACACATAAATAATAACTCATAATATACATCTAGTTTCTATATCACATCACAACTAATGCATAACTCTGAAACCATAGAACAGATGTAATCATTTCGTTTATGACACGGTCAATCAACCACGCACACCCTGGTGTCAGAGTTCCTCTCGGCCTTTAACGTGGTGTTCGTTTAGCGTTTATCAGATGGCAGCCAGGACCAACGGCTTAGCGTGCCTTCGGAAGCACAGAATCATCTTATCGGGTGATTCAAGCCTGCAATGTTCTAACAAAACTGGAAAAAACGAAGTATGCCTCCCATGGGAATCAAACCCACGACCGTCTACAGGCAAACGCCTTAACCACTGGACCACGGGAGCAGTTGCAGAATAGATATTAGAACGCCGGTTAAGTATTTTAATTGGAAATAGTTTGGCAAAATTGTGTGGAATATTTGCAAGTGTGTATTAAAAGTATGGACAATTTCCCTCCATAAATAATCAAACATTTTCCGATTCATATTTAATTTAACAGATCTGATAGCTATAGTATTTTACATTTAAGTGATTTATCTTTATCTATTTCTATACTAATACATAAGCTGAGATGAGAGACAAGCAAATCTGCTTAAAGCGCAACCTCGCTGATGGCAGATATACGAAAAAAAAGAGAATGACTGAATGCTGAACCAATTTGGCTAAAATTTGGAATGGAGATTGCTTGGACCCTGGAACAACTCATAGGCTATATTTTATCCCAGAATTCCCACAATATTTAGGGACTCGCTTCAAGATCGTAAGAGAAGGCTGCTCCTACTGAGGAGTGCCTTTACCAGGACATACGCTTTTATCTTATCTGCTCATAGTCAAGAGGACTAATTGTTTAACCAGGAAAAAATTTCAGCTTACGCCTAGTCCTAGACATTACGCTACCTCGGATGCTCCGAGCAGCCACTTTTTATTTCCATTCCAAGCTAATACCTACCATAATATTTCAGAATCTGTTAAATTAAATATGCAACAGACATAACCAGAAAAGGAGACCTACCTTTGACAAGTGATTTGGACGACTTGGCTTTCTCCTCCAACTTGGCCACCTTCGCTTTCTTCTCCGTTTTCACGACTGTCTTCTTCGGCCGGCCTCGCTTGTTCTTCATTGGCAGGGTTGAAACCGTGATGTCTGACACGCTCGGCTCCTCGGGACGTTTCAACGGTGCGTCTGCAATTATTCAGATTTTAAATATATTCAAGTTGCTATTGGTAGAATGTCAGAGGTCCAACCAAATGGTCGCAAAAAATTACTTATCGGTACCCCAGAGGAGTAAAAGAATTAAGTATTTTGCTGCAGTATATTATATTTATATGTATATGTATGTGTAATTATGTTTATCGTATGTACTGTGTATGTATTCATAATTATATCCATTTATTTATTGTGTATCCTTATGTATATGTATTTATCTTGTAGTACTATATATTAATAGCTAAGTATCTAAGTATATTATAATCGTTATTAGCACCCCATAATTCTACCTCACAGTATCCCTAAGGTAAGCTGGTAGACAATGCAGCGTATATGGAAACCCTTCCAGTATACAGAACCCCAATACTTCTGAGATGCGGGAGCCTTTACTAGATTGAACGGGGTAATTTTAGAGATAAAATGCTACCCTGCTTTTAGTTCTGTAATGCGGGAGGCTTTATCGACGCAATATTAGCGTTATGGATAGAAATTCCTACCACTAGTTACTCAGGTTAGCTTAATTTGTTTTTAATTCTGTAATGCGGGAGGCACATACAATGGTTACGTTAATGATGTGAATTCCTACCTAAGCTCGGTAAGGACTTTAGTATAGGTAAAAGGGTGAAGAAGTATATATAAATACACAGATTAATGGCTCGTTTACACGCATTAAGTGATTAAGTGGTAAAGTTAATTTTAACCAAATTTTAACTTAATAGTGGCGTGTAAACGATCAATTAATGGTTCTAAGTCATAAGTAGATAGTAGCGAGCCATAAGGAACAATAATAAATATCATATAGGTACTATAGTAAAAAATAAAAGTAATTTGAGTTGCATAAATTTATAAGTTTATATTTAATAACTTTTTAAAAGCAAAACAAGACTATCGAGCATTAGGCACATTTTTGTTGATGTTTTTAATCAACGAATAAATCTTTTTAGGAGGTTTCCCTGCAGAGATGCGGTTTTTAGACTTTCTGCTCACGCCTTTTTCTATGCGTCTGCTCACTGTCTCTCTCGGCACTCTTGCGATCTGAGATCGGGGAGCGTAGCGCAGAAATTCCTCCCGCGCGTCAGATCGCACCTGACCCAAGTATCTACTTTTATGCTTTCTAGGGATCTGAGTAGTGGAAGCACTTTTAATTCGAAGTCTTGAATACTACAACAGAAATAATATCCTAACCCAGATCGGTTGCAACTCTGAATAGTGGAATGGTTTAAGGAGACTTTTTGTGAATTCATTTTAGTAAACCAGCCCGCATCTCAGAAATACGGGAGTTCTGAATACTGGAAGGGTTTCCATATACGCGATAATGCAATAGCATTAAGTTTTTACCTTTTGTTAACAATCTTTATATGATTGCGTGTAATAAAGTTAAAAAAAAAATAAATAAAAATAAAACTGGAAAAGAGGAAGGCCTTCATTTGAGGGATATGTTGACAATAAGGCCAAGTCCACAGTAGGCAAACGTTAGCGGCCGACTGAGTTTGCGGCGTATCGATTAGATTACGCCCTTCAATATTTTTGAAATGGAGTGTCCACAGTTCGCTAGTTTTGCGATCACCGTACGCAGTTTGTAGCGTTACGCGCACCGACTATCTCAGTGAGCGGCCGACTCAAATATTAATACAAATATTTTTCTGAGTTTGCAGCTAACTCAAATTTCAGTAAGCCACAAATTTGCAGCTCACTCAGTCGGCCGCTAACAGTTTGCCTACTGTGGACGTGGCCTAAAGTAAAACAATAAATAAAAATAAGTAAAAAAACTTTTTAAGTTAAACGGTTTTATGTTAAACATATATTGCAATGTTTAAGATAAATGTACTAAAAACCAAAAAATAATAAAATAGATACAGTCGTGGGAATTATAAACATATGCATAGACTAGACTAAAATAAAACCGTGGGGCACGAATCGTTTCACTGCTCGTAGTTTGTCTTTAATCGACAAAACATATGATATAAATACTACTCGCTCACCACTATGAAACCCTAAAACTCGCTTATAATCGAGCTTGCTAGCTTGTTTCCACATTCTAGCCCTACTTATCACACGTCCATCGTTGTCGGTTGAACAACTGCCTAATTATAGTGTAACATTACAAAACAAACATTTTAATCAACGATTGTAGACAATTGACGTGCCCCACGGTTTTATTTTAGTCTAGTCTATGCATATGTTTATAATTCCCACGACTGTATCTATTTTATTATTTTTTGGTTTTTAGTACATTTATCTTAAACATTGCAATGTATGTTTAACATAAAACCGTTTAACTTAAAAAGTTTTTTTTACTTATTTTTATTTTCTAGTTTTTAGTTTTTATTTCGCATTCTGTTTAATTCATGTATATCCACCCTAATGCCATACAGTTCTCGGCGCGTTTTAACCTTTTACCTTAACTTGGGTGGTGTACCGCTAACGACGTATCATTTTTAGCCACCCTAACGCCACACAGTCCTCAACACGATACAAAATCTTGACTTGGGTGGTGGATTCAGGCTGGATTAATCAGATACCTAAATTACAGATTCAATTTCTAAATTTAAATCTTATTATTATACGCCATTTAGTGGCTGCACCCATCTTAAATATTGAGGTTGTATAGTGCACTGTATTCTTCTTGTCAAGCCCTTTTATTTGATACCCATATTGGTGGGATTGATAAAAAAATGTTATCAGCCATTTGGTAGCGGCGGCCATCTTAGATTTCAATTTTGCATACTAAATTGTATTCTACTTGTTGAGACCTTTCATTTGATACCCATGTTGATGGGATTGATAAAACCTAAGTTATCCGCCATTTTGTAGAGGCCGCCATGTTGGATTTTAATTTTATATAGTACATTGTATTCTACTGGTTGAGCACTTTCATTTGATATCCATATTGATGGGATTGATAAAACCTACGTTATCCGCCATTTTGTAGCGGCCGCCATCTTGGATTTAAATTTTTTATAGTATATTGTATTTTGCTTGTTGAGCCCTTTCATTTGATACCCATATTGATGGGATTAATAAAACATAAATTATCCGCCATTTTGAAGCGGCGGCCATCTTGAATTTATAATGATAATGAATAAACATAATTGTATTGTCACCAAAATCCAAAGTGTATACAAAATTTCAGATTAATCGGTTGATAGGAAGAGGGTGAAATTTGAATTACTAAATTTGACCCAAGAATAAATAATCCATACTAATATTATAAATGCGAAAGTCTGTCTGTCGGTCTGTCTGTCTGTCTGTCTGTCTGTCTGTCACCTCTTCACGGCTAAACTGCTGGACCGATTGTGATGAAATTTGGTAGGGATGTAGTTAACGACCTGAGGTCAAACATAGGCTACTTTTGGGCGCGATATAACCGAGTCCCACGCGGGGCGAAGCCGCGGGGAACAGCTAGTAAATAATAAAACAAACGGGGTGAGCTTAAATAAAACCGTTTAACAATAAAGTACCATCATCAAAATCCATGTCGTTGTCCAAGTACTCCACTTCATTGACTGCAGTGTCTTCTGTCTCCGCCTTCATTTGTGACTGGTAGATTAATACTGTGAAAAAAATTAAGTATTACATAAGTACTAGCTTTCGCCCGCGTGAATTTCCCTCGGGTACAGTGCTTTCTTCCGGGATGAAAGGTACCTGATGTCCTTCTCAATTCTTCTAACTATTTGTATGTGAAATTTCAGGAAGATTGGTAATGTAGATATGGTGTGAAAGCGTAACAAACAATTGAACTAACAAAAAACCTCACTTTCCCATTTATAATATACTAGCTGTTCCCCGCAGTTTCACTCGCCATTAGTGTGTATGTACTCTAGATATACAAAAATAATTTTGCAAATCCGTCCAGTAGTTTTCAAGTTATAAGCGTTCAAACAAACAAACAAACTCTTCAGCTTTATTATATTAGTATAGATGTAGGATTAAGTTTTTATTATAGACTAGATGTTCCCCGCGGCTTCGCCCCGCGTGGGATATATCGCGGTTATATCGCGCCCAAAAGTAGCCTATATTTGACCTCAGGTCTTTAACTACATCCCTACCAAATTTCATCACAATCGGTCCAGCAGTTTAGCCGTGAAGAGGTGACAGACAGACAGACGGACTTTCGCATTTATAATATTAGTATGGAAGTATGGATTAATTAATAATAACGTTATATAATTTTTAAGTAGAAAATATAAGCATTTTCTTAATACTTAGTTTTTTATGGAATAAAGAATAAGCTAATGTGTTGGCCCATGCAAGACTATGACTGAATGTACAAACAACAATCTCTCACTCATCTAGCACTTTCCTTGTTGCTTCCTCAGCAGATTGCTTCAGAGCCCAGGAATCGCTTTCCTACTTTTTCTCCTCTACTTCGCCCGGTAGGTCGACCGCCTATCTCGATTCTCTCCTCTCTTAATGGCTACTTGTATCGCTATCGCCACATTTGGCTCCACCTAACACACAAATCGCTTAAATTTTTTTTGTTTTTGTTAATGACAAAGCATTCGACAATGTAAACAAAACTAACAATTTTTTTAAAGCGTTTTGTGTGTTAGGCGGATCAAAATGTGGCGATAGCGATACAAGTAGCCATTACGAGAGGAGAGAATCGAAATAGGCAGTAAACCTACTGGTCTTTGAAATTCTAAGTTGTGGGATCATTAGCACTTATATCGTTAACTGTGACGTCGAACCAACACTATTTGGGGCTCGTCCCTTCTGTAAAGTACAGACACAAGTAAAAAAAGCTTAATATCTAACCTTTTGGTCTAAAGTCCCCTCGACCGAGCATATCAATAAACTTCTTTTCAGAATCCAAAACTTGTTTTTTGAAGTTGCACGCGTCGCGCAGTCTTGTTATGCACACTTCACAGATCAGTCGGTTGGGTCCATTAGGACCTTCGTTATGTTGAGAAATCTAAATTAAAAATACATATAAGATTTTATTTAAAAAAAATTATATGAAAAACGCGATTTGAAAAAGAAAACATTTTTTTTAAATAATTATATTGAGCTATGGCATTATTATATTTTGGGCATTAATTATATTTTCTTTGGCTATGGCTTCAAAACGAAATAGTTTGTGGTTCTTCACCACTCAACCTTGTTTATATTGGACATCACTGCATATAGTGCACCACAGCAGAACTACATCCTACAGTCAATTGAAACAACAAATAAAATTGCATTTGAGAGTATTTATTTAGATCTTGCCTGGACCGGTACTGTACGAAAAAGTTGTTTGTTTCATCCCAAACAAACCCACGAACAGACACTTATGGCGCTGGAATAGGGGGAAGTTGATACACATCTGAAGGAAAACGTATAGATCAAGCCCAGCACTTGGATAATTATATCATAAAACTACTTCACTTACGCCTATATCGAAGCATTCCAACAACATATCTGCGTACACTTCATTCTCATTCATCCAAGGGTATTCAGTACCCATATCTTTATAACAGCCTTCCGAGAGACAACACCGGCAAAGCCCCGGGCTCTCTTTCACAACTATCTCATCGAACTCCATCGTTAGTGTTTTACACCATTCACAAACATAGGTTTGACTAAATCTGGTAAAATTTACAATAACGCTATGGATAACGCCACTTTGAAAATTCTGTTCCCAGCCATTTTGTTTCCAATAATCTAGCTAGCTAGTGTTGTGTTGCGTTGCCTTGCCAATCAATCGATAGACCACTATCGATAGACTATCGATTCTGTGGGAATACTGATAGGCGCACATTACACACTAATTTTTGCTCTCAGTTTTGCCAAAGTCACGCACGGCGTGATTTCCGTGGCATTTCATGGCAATGCCATGGTGTAATGTGCACCATAAGATTATTGATGCTGTGCTGTAGGAATATCAATGATATCGATATATGTGCATAATATATAGGCGGTAATGTAGTATCGATAGTACTTTGATGACTATTGGGTGTGGTGTCAGTGGTGTGACATTGATGCATGGCATCAAGGAGATACTTCCTCCATCCATGCATGGAATCCAAGGAGTCTGGATTTTTTGGAGAAAGTAAACTAAACTGTCACTTTGTCCGCGTTGTATTTTATTTCCTTGTTCGCTAAGGGTTCGTGAACCAGCGTGAGTTGGGAAGTAGTACAGTGTCGATTACATGACTTTAATCGTTGTCACCGCTTCACTTAGCTATGTGATGGTGTGACTCTTGCTTGACTAGAAGTAGTGATTACATACTCTTTGGACTAGACCTCGAAGAGCATGGGTATCTAGAAGAGAGCTTAAGCTTAAAGATCATATCTTCAGTCGATTCAATTCACCTTTCGAGTATTCAATTCACCTTTCGAGTACTATCCCTTTAATTGATGGAAAACCATCATGCATGCCTAAGGTAGGTGTAGGGTAGATGTGGGGTAGGTGTGGGGTAGGTGTAGGGTAGGTGTTGGGTAGGGTAGAGGTAGAAAAAAGGGCAGGACAACGTCTGCCGTCAGCTAGTAACTATAGTGAACATCTATAACTATAATCTATGCTAGCATTGCTAGTCTCTTTGATGCAAAGAACATATATAACTCTAGAATGCTTACGGAGGACAAAAGCCGTTCCCGAAATAACACCTAAAGTTTGTAGGTATCTCTTTCTAGTAAGTTGTATAATATTTAAGAGGAAAAGGGACACCTACAAATTTTGGACCTTTTTCTGGAACGTTAGGTATTTGTATGTAGGCTTTAAAGGAAAATCAACTTTGCAATAGAGTAATAAGGATTAATTTTGAATGTTGTTTTTGCGATTATTGTTATTCGTAAGCATTCTAGTGTTCTATTCTATTCTATTTTTTTGGTTATGGCTCCATCGTTTAGCCAAACGATGATTTTGCCAATGTCAAGGTTGAGAAAGACACAGTGTTCGAGTTGAAATATATACTCATGAGACTGTTGATCGGTTGTTGGGAGCTCTGTAACCTAAAACAACACAAACATATGTTAATGGTTATTGGGTTAGTAGACTATTTACTACAAACAGACACACACAGTAACATAGACATTTTTTCGGTATGAAGAATTTATACACTGATAGGAAAGGAAATAGGGTATGGATCACCAAGGATATATAGATAATATAAATGTTATAAATAAATATTATTGTTATTAATAAATTTTGCAAAGATATTAACAAACCTGGAGAAAACTAAAGTTAACAAAAAAGATATATTGACAGGACGTGGAATATTTGGGGGTAGTAAGTCGTAAAGAGACACTGACAACTTGGGGCATTCAAAGAAAATATGTTCAGGAGTACCCTCATCCAAGCCGCACTCACAGAGAGAACTGTCTCTAATTCTAATTTTAGCTAAAAATACCGGAGAACAAAAATGGCCTAAACGAAGACGAATTATGACAGAAGTTGGAAATTTGGGGAGGTTACGATATTTGTGAAACCAAGGATTGATGGGAATATTTGGTTGGATTTTGGAATAGTGTTTCGCCTTACATACACAATTATTTCTCCACAGTTTATCCCATTCTGTTCTGAGGGAGGATTGAGCTGTCAGTTTCAGATCTCGGGGATGGCAGTAATAATATTTGTCAGAACCCATATGTATTGCTTCCTTGGCGAATCTATCCGCTGTCTCGTTTCCAGATATTCCAGCATGACCTGGAATCCAGGCTAACGTAACATTAATGCCTGCAAGATGACATCTATAAAGAACTTCTCTAGTCATAATTGAAATAGGGAAATTTTCTCTGGCATGAAGAGGAAGTTTAACTATATCTTGGAGACTACTCTTGCAGTCAGATAAAATAAGAGTTTTATTTAATTGGTGGGACTCTACATATGTTACCGCTTCTAGTAGGGCAATAGCTTCTCCGGAAAATACAGAAGTTTGAGGAGGACATTTAAAATTCAACAAGATTTTGTATTTGGGAATCCAAACGGCAACACCAACGTTACCTTCAGCTGATATCTTGGATGCATCCGTAAAAATCAAAAGCCAGTCTGACCACTCATTATCCACTAATTCATTGAACTGTTTATTAGCATCAAGAGTTTGTTTGTTTACACCCATATCTAAAATCACCTGGGGTTGGAAAACAAGAGCAGAATAATTTACATGGAATAATATGTTTCCATCAAACCTCTGCACAGGACAAGTCAAGGCCTTGTATTTCTGGAAACTATTAACAAGAGGCGGGGGAGATTTATGAGTCCAATATGAAGAAGTTGGGAGGGATTGTGAAATTGAATTTAGAATATTTGGAAGTGGGTGGGTAGAATTTTGAATTGTTTTGAAAAGAAATCGGTCAGCAAGGAATTGTCTTCGAAGGAGAAGAGGTGGTTCCAAGCATTCAGCCTGAAGAGCTAGAATAGGGGAAGACTTCATAGCTCCTGTAATAGTGCGTAAGCATTTCGCCTGGATTCTATCTAGTTTAGCAAGTGCTATCTTACTGCATGGTTCTAACAAAAAACACCCATAATCAAAATGACTACGTATTATAGCCTTGTATAGCAAAAGTTGGCTGTAGGGATGTGAACCCCAACGAACGCCTGAGACCGCTCTAAGAACATTGGCGCCTTTTTCAGCTTTATTAGATACATAGTTTAAGTGATGAACGCCAGTCAATTTAGAGTCGAGATATACTCCCAGAAATTTAATTTTTTCCTCAATGGCTATAGGGCTATCATTTACACACAACCTAATCTGCGGAATAGATCTTTTGCGGGTAAATACTACCGCAGAGCATATATTAATTGACAATGTCAATCCATGTCTGTCAAGCCAGTCATTTAGATAAAATAAAGCAGAGTTAAGTCGAGCAGTTAATTCTTCAAAATTTTGTGATCGGGCATAAATGGCTATATCATCCGCATATTGCAGGGTATCACAGAAGCTATTTATCGTAAGATCTAGATCATAGGTGTATAGATTGTACAAGATAGGGCTGAGGACTGAACCTTGAGGCAATCCCTTCCAGATATTACGCGGAGAAAGGAGTGAGCCATTAATACGGACTTGAATAGAACGGCGCATGAAAATATTGCATATGACATTAACAAGCCTCACTGGAATGTTCAGATGTAGCAGTTTTTGCCTGAGCACCGGAAGCAGGACATTGTCATAAGCAGAGGAAATGTCTAAAAAGACTCCAACAACATTTTCATTATTAGAGAAGGCTAGTCTGATCGACGAACAGAGAATACTGAGGCTATCCATGGTGCCCTTGCCACGGCGGAAACCAAATTGTGTGTTGGACAGTAAGTTTCTGTTCTCAATTATCCATTCAAGACGATTTTTTATTAGATGCTCCATGATTTTAACAAGAACTGAACTAAGAGCAATTGGTCTGTATGATGCGGGGTCTGAAGGATCCTTGCCAGGTTTAAGAATTGGCACAATTATTTGGGTTTTCCATGATTCAGGAATGTTTCCAGATAGAAAGATAGAATTAAGGATATTTAAAAGATAGCGTTTGGTAGACAAAGATGCATTACAGATAAAGGAGTATGGAATACCATCAACACCAGGAGCAGAGTCTTTTAGGTGGTCGAGTGCACTGCAGAGTTCAGCAAAAGAGAACTCATCATTCATTGAGTCAGAAGATGATGAAGTTTGAGGATAAGAAATAGGAAAACAGTCAAAGTTTGGAGCAGAGGGAGGGGCTAACTTGTCCATGAACTGTTCCAACCATGGAGATGAGTCATTCGAGGAGGTATTATTTTCGGTAAGACTTCTACGAAACAACTTTATTTTTTTCCAAATAATAGAAGGGTGAGTCCTCGGAGAGAGAGACTCGCAGAATTTGTTCCAACCAAGCTTCTTCTTTTTAGATAGAAGTCTCCTTGTGCGAGCACAGGTTTTTTTATAATTGATATAGTTGCTCATGTTAAGGTCTGATAGATATAGGTTTTCTGCCTCCTTGCGCTCATTGACACTGGTTGTACACTCATGGTCCCACCAAGGGGGAGAAGGGATCAGCTTTTTGCTAGGTTTTTTAGTTGGGATGGATTTATCAGCTGCAGATTGAACACAGGAAATAAATTGATCATACATATCGAAGCCATTGAAGCTGTTTATTTCTGGGAGATTACTTATCTCTTCATCCAGGATCCTAGCATAATTGGACCAGTCAGCCTGTTGTGTACGATACTTTAACAGTGGAGGAACTGGTGGAGAGGGTCTGAAAGAAGAATATAAGTAAGTGACAATAGGAAGATGATCACTGCCATATGCATTAGGAAGAACAGACCATGACAAAGTGGGAGCAATAGAAGGGGATGCTAAGGTCAAGTCAGGAATGCTTACATTCTGAGTCGGAGATGTTCTCCGAGTTGCTGATCCATCGTTGATAATGCAAAGATCCTGAGTATCAAGAATATCAAGTAGGAAGAATGAAGCAGGGTCGTCACAGTGGGAGCCCCACAATGTGTTTTTACAGTTGAAATCCCCAAGGATTATTAAAGGTCTAGGAAGATTTGTAATTATGTTATTTAATTCGGAGAGGACTTGGGAGTTCGGGTAAGGTATATAGACAGAGACTAGCGATAAACCAATACAAGAAGCAGCTACCACATGAAGATGAGGGCTATGGGGAGGGATGGGTATTTGGGAATAGACAAAAGAGTTTGAGATTAGGAGAGCACAACCTGCATACCCGTCATCCCTGTCATCCCGAAGACAGGCATACCCAGACACATGAAAACATGCCCCCGGGCTCAACCATGTCTCCGAGATAGCAGCCACGACGGGTTTGAACTGGTTGAGAAGAGAGATGAGTTCATATTTTTTATTGCGGACGCTTTTACAATTCCATTGCAGAAGGGTTTGGTCCATTATTGGATATTAAAGTTTTTAAGAATTGCTGTAAAATAGTATTGACATTGGGCGGTACGGAATCAGAGAATTTGGAAATAATGTTCACTAAGGAACAGACTAATAATTCAATTAAGTTATCATTTGGAGTGAGCTTAGGAGTGGGACTAGGAGGGGAATCTGAAAGGCCACAACCATTTGGTTGAGTAGATTTTGGAGTATATATTATTGAGTTATGGGCCTCTAGATCATAACTTTTGCCAAGAGAAGGGGAAGGTCTGGGAGATTTAAACAAAGTTTTTTTGTATGATTTTTTCTCTGGAGTATAGTAAGAGACAAATTGAGGAAGCTGTGAATTTGAGGGGGACAGAAGGGGTTGGGACGAGGATGCCACATCTGCATATGAAGTTTTAGTAGGTGGGAATCTTTTGGCTGCTTCAGTGTAAGATATATTTTCTTGAGACATAATAATTTTTATTGATTTCTGTCTCTGATGCTCCGGGCATTTGGGGTCTGTTGCACAATGCAAACCATTGCAAAGGAAACATGATGAGCTTTCTAGTGAACAGTCATCTCCACAATGTTCCTGGCCACATTTATAGCAACGAGGTTTGGATCTACATTGTGATTTAACATGTCCAAATTTGCAACAATTGCGACATTGGATCGTAGGAAGTCGGTAGGTATCTACATCTAAAGCTGTGCTGTAACAGTAAATTTTTTCAGGCAAGGATTGACCGAGGAATGTGAGGACTACAGTTGTGGATGGCACCCACGAGACACCTGCATCACCCTTTTTTTTAATATTTAGCCTTCTAGCTCTAACAACAAGGCCACACCCACGAGGGGTTTGGATGCTATCGAGAAGATCTTCCAGTGACCATTCTGTTGGAATATTTCGAACGACACCCATGCGTGATACCAAAAATCTGGGAATGACAGCAGTTAATTTATTTTGTGATAACATTGGGTTTTGAACAAAATTGTTTGCATCTCTGGCAGTTTTAAAAGCAACAGAAATTCTGCTGCGACTTACTGGGAGAATACCTCCTTCACTTATGCCACATATGTTTGCCTTGTGAATCATTTGGGCAAATTTAAGTACCCTAATTGATAAACCCGCTACATTGTCAGGTTCTGTACGGCTTACATGGACAATAAACGGACCTGGATCAGAGTCAGAGTATTGGAAGTTGGCGTTTTCCTCGTATCCCGGTCTGATAAAAACAGACTGGATAGAGTCAGATGGCGTATTCGATTTTTTGGCATCGATAGATATACTATCTTCAGCCGGACGTTTTTTTGGTTTTGGCTGAGATGTGCTAGGGCTTTGGAGCATTTCAGGATCAGACGGAGGAGGGTAACCTCCCCCGTCTGGGGGATCCGTGTCCATTGTTAAATGGACACGATAGGGGTCTAATAAATATTTGCAACTTACCTTAAAACCACCACCAAGACAATACGAACAAACAAAATTGGGGAAACAGAGTCAATATGATAGAAAGTCGCGATTTTATCCTATACACGTGTGATTAACAACACAGTGACGGGCAAAAAAAAAAAAAATCCATTCTAGTGTTGTATATAAATTCTTTGCTTTAATGGCATCAGCGAATATTTATGTCACTGTCTGTCACGCATATCATATTTTTTAAATTCTGATCATGTCAATGTCATTAGTAGTTATATTTATTTATTTATAGCTTTATCGGTATCTCACAGAAGTTTTTAAATATTTATTTCTCTCTATTCAAGCTGGATTCGCGAGTATTTTTGTATTTATCTGTAAAGATGTTCTGTAATTTTCAAAATGTATGTGTAATGTGGGGTACTCTACTCCTCGATGCTTTGTTTTGCTATTAACCTGCTGCATTTGGACTTGTGCGATTGGTCTACAAACAAGTTCTCTGACTGAGAGCTACAAACCTTTATGAGAGTTCTGAACCACACACATACTGAAGTTAAAATGAGTAGCAAAAAAACCTCATATGGCATATGCCGCTGCTGTTCTGCGAAAGGCAACCACAAGGACTTATTGAAAGAATACTATCTGAACGGAATTAGAGAAGTTTATTATGATATCTTTATGGAATGCTTCAATCTATTCGTAAGTTAACGTTGTTTTTTTACTTTTCGCAGATGTAATATAGATAGATAGATATACTCTTTATTGTACCATTAACATACAAATTATACATGTTGATACAAATACAAACAATGTGTACAAAGGCGGACTTATCGCTAATGCAATTTCTTCCAGCCAACCTTAGGGTGGATAGGAACAATGTGGAAAAAGTGGGGTACATAATCCTCCAAGTCAACAAATTAATTCCATGCCAGCGACAGCCGTTACTGAAATTTATCTGTCCAATTTTTTAGGCACCCTTTCATATACTCTAACCGAGTTCTTCCTTATATATTAGTTCCTTCCTTATCTATATATATAAAAGAAAGTCGTGTTAGTTACTCCACTTATAACTCAAGAATGGCTGAACCGATTTAGCTGAAAATTGTCAGGGAGGTAGTTTAGAGCCAGAAGAAGGACATAGATAGACTTTTTATCCCGGGAAGCCCACGCGGGCGAAGCCGCGGGCAAAAGTTAGTAGTTGATAAAGATGATGTTTATTGATTTTCTTTTTTTTCCGTTATTATTCTGCAATCAGTGATGATATGCGCTATAAGCAGATGTATTGGACTGCTATGTAACTGCTGTGAAAATTGATTAATTTATTGATTTAGAACCAAGTTCATAAACTTAAGTTTCTAAAAAGGCACTTTATTCATATCATGTTTATTTTAAAAACTAGCAATATGTTCTACTTCATTGCTTTATGGTTTGGGGCCGTTCAAATATTACATAAGCACTATAGGGGGGCAAGGGGGTCTATCATTTGCTTATTTCTGATGACATGGGGGGTGGGGTATCTAGATGGTGATTATGTCAGCATTAATTATTTACTTTTTTACACATATAGCAACCCACACATTGTCTATTCTTTAAAACGAAATGCGTTTTCAGGGATTCCTGCAAATAATGAATACATTTAGGTACTAGCTTAAAACTGAGTAGTGGGTACTTATTCCTTTTTTCTAGACTTATTGTACCAATGTTTACGTAAGCATGGAGGGGTGAGAGCTTTGCTTACTTTTGCTGACGAGGGGGAGGAGTGGGTTAATAAATGCAAAAAATCTGCGACCCCTTTGATGAAATATATAAATAAAATATCTCTAAGGTACTTATACCTCAGCTACTTGAGGGAGCAATTGATCCCTTAATGACGACCAACTGATGACCAATAATTGTGTTTCAGTTATCAACAGAGCCAAGCATAACTCATCTTATTTGCTCATCATGCATACAACGTTTACGGGAAGCCAGCAGTTTCCGGATGATGGTGGTCGCAACTGAGAGACAGCTGCTCAGTCACACCAATACTGATAGCAAAGAGACAGTGTTTGTTAATGGTAAGTGCTTAAACATTAATTTATTTAAGTTTAGGACAACACAACATAAAAATTAAGAACAAATACTTACGCCCGAATACTCAAATGCTACTCAATTTTTGAAGCTGTTCAAGTATCATGCTGAGAATCTCATGTCTAGGTGACACGGTCAATCGACCATGCACACACTGGTGTCAGAGTTCATCGGAACCGCCTATCGGCCTCTGACATGGTTCTTTTAACGACTTTTCTTTCAAACTGGAAACAACTAAACAAAGTATGCTTTTTTGGGTACCAAACCCATGACCCCCGGGTCTACAGGCATACGCCTTAAACACTTGACCAAGAAGGCAATTTGTAAATGTAAAGTGTCCTTTATTCGTACATACCTACCATCTTAACTGTGCTGAGATGTTGAATAAAAAATTAATTTGTGGTCGGGTCGATATGGCAGATCGGGTCAACCCCCTTTTTCAATTACTCGATTATGTCTTATAGTACCGCCAGCTCCGGAGGCGCAGCAGGAGCTCAACATAAAGGTGGAACCCAAGGAGGAGAGTGATCACGAATGTGGCGATTACACTGATGACTTTCAAGACGATGACCAACCGGGTGAGTTTAGCAAAAGCAGCTTTTGGAGTCTCATGCATTGGCGCGCTTCGAAGAACCTATTCGTTTATTTAAATAAAACTCATTAGCAGTCCACCCCGGCTTTGTCCGTGGTACATACATATGTCACTCAAGGATAGTATGGCTTTCGAGCAGTGAAAGAATTTTTCAAATCGGTCCAATAGTTTCGAAGCCAAACAAACAAACAATCAAATATTTCCTCTTTGTTATATTAATACTAGCGACCCGCCCCGGGTCCGCACGGGCATAAAAACCTTCCTATTGAATATATCTATCTGTTAAAAAACCGCATCAAAATCCGTTGCCTAGTTTTAATATTTAAGCATACAAAGGGACATAGGGACAGAGAAAGCGACTGTTTTATACTATGTAGTGATAGGTAAAAACTCGTAGAGGCGCGGTTAAAGAGTGAATAAGAGACCTTTGAGGTGAGGCCCGAATCACGGGCTAGGGCAGATTGTTCTTGTGTGTGTTGCGGAGATAAGACACATACGCCCGAATACTCAAACGCTACTCAATTTTGAGAGCTGCTCGAGTATCATGCTGTCGCGCTGAACGTCAACAGCATGATACTTGAACAGCTCTCAAAATTGATTAGCGTTTGAGTATTCGGGCATAAGCAGATTTTAACAGTGATTGTCTTTAACGATACGCAAGCATCATTTCTCATTTCTCTTACATTCATCATATCGAATAGGCGTCACGGTCAATCGACCATGCACACCCTGGTGTCAGAATTTTTCGGAACCGCCTCTCGGCCTCTGACGTGGCTCCTTTAAAGACCAGAAGAAAAAAGGGCAGATGGCAGCCGGGACTAACGCCCATTACATTAAAATACAACATTATTTTGAGCACCAAACATTTGGCTGTTTTCAATTTTATTTATTTACTAGCTTTTGCCCGCGGCTTCGCCTGCTTAAAATTCCCTCGGAAACAGTGTTTTTCCCGAGATGAAAGATACCCTACGTCCTTCTCAATACTCCTAGCTATGTGTATGCGAAATTTCAGGAAGATTGGTTCAGTAGATAGACCGTGAAGAGGTAACAAACAAACAAATATACAAAGACACTTTCGCATTTATAATATTAGTTGGGATGGGATTAAACCTTTATTTTTTCATAAGTACAAAACACACAATTGACAGACTTAAGGTGATCACCTTAATGCTAAAAGCATCTACCAGTCAACCATTAGGTGAAACAGAAAATCTGTGCCGCGTACAATAAAGTTATTACAAACAAACAACCAAACAAACTTATTTTTTTTTATTTCCTCTTCTACTGCAATCTGTCTCCGAATGGACATTAAGCAGTATTTGTAGCTTATTATATTACAATTTTTTCGTGGTCCAAATCCATTGACTTGTCCAAATCAGTCATATCGGTAGTCGATCTTCAAACAGTGAGACACAAATCTAGAGGAGATGTCCTCTTTAATCTGGAGAAAACTGCTCCTGGCTGCACGAGTCTACTTGCAAGCTCGTTTTCATGAATTAATAGACGATTCCTGTATTTGGGCATTCCTTCTCTAATCTCCTCTTTGATCGTTGGGATGCTTAAGTCTCTATGTATCTGTTGGTTTTTTACATACCAGGGTGCATTCACAACAAACTTATAATACAACAAATTTTACAGAATCAGAACCAGGAAAAGACCTAGTGGAAGGGGAAGCTGTACTTCTTGCGAGGTTTTCTGATCGAGACATCAGACGTCTGCCTACAAGGGAGTCGCTGTACCAGATGTGTCCGGCTTACGTCAGACAGCTGGACTCCATAAAGGGTATGTATACATACATGGATAGAATATGAAATTAAAAATAAAAAAAAACCATGACACATTTTCTTTTTAGTGGTGACTGTCGACTGATTTCTCCCCCCACATATTATTTGCAGACATTAGGTATTTTCCCCACTTAAACCCCCAAAGCTTTGTAACAACTCAACCGATTTTCATTAAACAAAACTGTCTGTCTCTACGAAAAAAACTAAATTGAAATCGCTTCATCCGTTCGGGAGCTATGATGAGCTCCCGAACGGATGAAGCGATTTCAATTTAGTTTTTTTCGTATTAAAGGTGACTTACGGGCGAGTATTCTTAGACATGTTTGATGAAAATCGGTTTAGCCGTTCAGAAATTGTGGGGGTAAAAGTGGGGAAGAACAACCAAATGTCTGCAAATATACTTGAGTGGGGTCTCAAATGAAAGCGCATCACGCACTTTACAAAATTCGGTTGAGCGGTTACAAAGCTCTGGGGGTTTAAGTGGGGAAAATACCTAATGTCTGCAAATAATATGTGGGGGGTAAATCAGTCGACCGTCACCACTAAAAAGAAAATGTGTCGTTTTTTTAATTTTAAATTTAATGTTATTATTACAAAGGATAGTTTCCTTTGTAATAATAACATTAAATTTAAAATTTAATTTAATTTAAAGCGGATACTATTTCAATGACTTTTGAGGTTCTAATGTAAGTTTTCGTACGGAACCCTAAAAATAGTATGTTTTCAGATGTTTTAATCACACCCAGCATGATAACTGCCCTCATTGAAGAAAAACCTAAAAAGGAATCTCCGGCCGTATACCTCACAGAGAAAATGGTTCACATCGCCAACGCAGCCACCCTCATCCAATGTTCTAACGTCACACCTTTCCGGAGCAAAAGCCGATCAGGCTTCCCCTGCTTCTATTGCAGTAGTATCTTCGAAACTTTAGACAAAATAAGAGAACACACATTAGATCACAAGAAGGATGACGTGAACAAGATCCTAAACAGATACGGAGCGGAATGCATGGTTGTATACGCAGATGTAACGGATCTTAAATGCACTATCTGCAATAGTGATATCCCAAATCTAAATGAACTCAAATCCCATTTAATTAAAGTTCATAATAAGAAGATATTCACAGATTACACAGACAGAGTTATCCCGTTTAAGCTTTCAAATAACCATGTGTACGAATGCCAAGCGTGCGGATTTAACTTTGAGACGTTCGGAGCTATAGAACGGCATATGAATACACATTACAGGAACTATGTCTGTCACGAGTGCGGTACGGGTTTTATAACTAAATATAGATTAAAAGTTCATGGTAAAAGTATGCATGCCGCTGGCAACTTCCCATGTGAAATATGCAAGAAAGTGTTCCCGAGCCAGCAAAAGCACAAGAATCACGTTGATGCGGTCCACAAGTTGCTGAAGCGGTTCAAATGCACCAAATGTCCAGAACGGTTCAACGAGTACTTCAGAAGGCAGAAACATATGGTGGAGGTCCACGGTGTAGCTCCATTGTTCTATAAATGCAACGTGTGTGATAAGTCTTTTGAAAGAAGGTATACGCTATCGAGACATTTGAAACGAGATCATTTGGAGGAGCGGGACTATCAGTGTGAAATGTGTTCGTATAAGTGTTTCACGAGTAATGAGCTTCGAGTGCATATGGTTAAACATAACGGTGAAAGGATATTTGAATGTTCCGTGTGCAAGAAGTCTTACGCGAGGAAGAAGACGTTGAAGGAGCATATGCGGATACATAATAATGACAGGAGATTTGCTTGTGCGGTTTGCGGACAAGCATTTGTTCAGAAGTGCAGTTTGAAAGGCCATTTGAAGACACATCATCATGAGTATTCTTTGCAATTGGTGTGAAATAGCAATTGAGCCAACTGGCAAACGGATAATGGCTTCTTTACTTATTAGTAATTTGGTTAAGTAACTATGTAAATATTGTTAATAAATAGTGAATATGAATTATGGATCAAACATTTAATTAATTGCTTTCAGTTAGATCACAGATCAGAGAAGGTTGAATCATGCTCCTTAATTTTTAAGTTTCAACCCTTGGTTATAAGTCAGATTTTATAACTGTCCCCTTTGGAATTCAGCAGGGATCAATCAACGACACTGACGATCTCTCGGCGAGAAGCCGTGTTTGGACAAGAGGCCTAATTGTTTTTGTTTTAAAAAATCTAGAGCATGCATGTCCCTACGTTTTGATTTTTTACATAATAAATTCTAAATAAATCTATCATTAGCGGTTACGGCTGTGCGTGCGTATATGTCAGTCAGTGGGGACATCTCCTTTTATATAAATAGACTAGCTTTCGCCCGCGGCTTAGCCCGTTATAATATTAGTACTAAAAAGTACCCTATATCCTTCTCGATAATGTGTATGCGAAACTTCAGGAAGATTGGTTCAGTAGATAGTGCGTGAAAACGTTACAGACAAACCAATAAACAAACTTGCGTTCGCATTAATATTAGTAAGGATGAAAATAAAAACAAAAGTAAGTATATGACTAAAATAAATGTATTTTACATAAAGCAAGGGCCAAGGAGTCCTTAGATACACCTATAATAAAACAAGAGAATAAGTGCTAAATATTACAAATACATTAAAACTAAGAAGGTATGCTTCAAGGTTTTTGGTAGGAAATCCCTGGTAGCTCTTTTTAGGTAAGCTCCTTTTTGCATGTTGGTGGCAAGCATAAAACCCGCAACAGTTGAGGGCGCCACTATCGCGCTGCAAACTCGTTTTTCGCAGCAGCCATCCAATTAAAACTATCCTAAGGGCCGTCCTTTTTTGCACACCCTGGTGTAACAAGGGCAATCGACCCTGAATGCCTTAGAACCATTTTTATTTATTTAGGACAAACATTTATACAAAAGCTTACAATTAAACACATATAACATTCAATGTATGTATGTATAGTTGTACAACCAGTTTGATAAGTCTTTTGAAATAAAAGATCAATTGCCTTGCGCACCCTGGTATTTGATTTTTTATAAACCATCTCTCGAGCTCTAAATCTTGATGTTGCCACGAATGAGTCTGTTTTTGTTATTTGGGAAAAAATAATTATTAAGTACTAGATGTTGCCCGTGGCTCTGCTCGCATGGAACTCAGTTGTATCGCGCCCACAAGTAGCCTATGTTTGACCTCTGGTCCTTAACTATATCCATACAAAATTTCATCTAAATCGATCCTGCAGTTTAGTCGTAAAAGTTTAACAGACAGAAAGACAGACTTTCGCATTTTTAATATTAGTATGGATAAAATAGTGATCGACATGCATTTCGTCTACCAAATAAGAGGAGGTTCACAATTCGATCATATTTTGTTTGTTAGCACATAATTTTCAAAAAGTCATTTTTATTTTAAAAGATACTTTAAATATAATCCCAAACACAAATCATCAAAATACTATAAACTAAAGATATTTTTATTCTACTCACATTACTCTAAATAAAGAACCAAAAAAAGCATTAAGACAAGAGTTTAAAATTCTTTTTTATGAACTCTCTCATGACTCCTCAACTCGTGGGCTGTCACAAAATTCTTACTGCAGACCGTACAGTAATACTTCCCACTGCCCGTGTGTCGTTGCACGTGCAATTTGTAATCGTGATTAGCTGCGAACCACTTCATACAATAAGTACACTGGTATCTCTTCAATTTGCGATGTGCTTTCTTCAAATGGGACAAATAGTTAGGACGCCAATCGAACACCTTTCCGCACACTTCACAAGTAATTATCACAATTTTATCCTTATGACATTCCTTAATGTGTATATGCTTCAAATATTCAGTGGTGAAGCGCTCCGTACAGTACGAACACTTGTACACTTTCGCATTCTCGTGAACCATCGCCGTATGTTTGGCTCTATACGCTTTTAACGTGAAGTTTTTCCCACAATATTTGCAAGGGAACGAGCCGATGTTATGGGTGGTAGCATGCTTTTTATATCTAGTTAATGTGACGAACGTGTCTCCGCATTCAGGGCACACGTGGTTGTTGTAATGAGCATTCATATGGGCGTCCACCGTGGGCAGGTTCGCATGTCTTTCGTTACAGAGCGCGCAATTCATGACATCTTTACCAAGTGTGAACGGTATCAAACGTGTGTAAGCTTCATCGAATTCTTTTTCATGTTCGTCATACATATGTTGGAACATTTCATTCCAACCGTCTATTCTGGTTTCGCATATGTTGCACGTCAAATCTTTAATGTCGATCCTTAGCACTTCGTTCAGCCATAACGGTCTCAGCATCGAGTCTATAGCTTCAATTCTTTCTTCGTCGTGATTTTCGAATGTATGTGTTCTTAATTCGTCGATGTCCTCGAAATTACCCCCGCTGAGGTAGCAGTAGGCGCAGTAAAGTCTAGCATTCTTCACTTTGAAAGGTATACTGTTGGTCATTTCGAGTATTGTCTGGATTTCTTTCACGAGTTTCAGTTGTTTCTCGGCTGCTTCCACCTTCTCATGCCTTGCTTCATATGTTGCAGGATCTTTAAGAAAACAAAGGTTTAGTTATGACAAAAAAAAAATCAGACGATATGTTCGTACCACTTTAATATTAATCTGACGTAGGTGAGTGGGTTCCTACTGATGGGTACAGGAAGCGAGGAAGGCCTAAAACTAGATGATAGTCAGATGAACTACAGGCTTTCGATAAAAACTGGCGAGAAAACGCCATGGCTAGGGAAACATGGGAAGTTAGTGGGGAGGCTTTTGCCCAGCAGCAGCAGGGACATAAATAGCTAATTTGAATTTGAAGATTCCATTAATAGAGGGGATGATAATAATGAAATGTTAAAAAAAATTGTGCTAAAACAGAAGGCATACAAAAACAATAATAGAAGCTCTAACTGGACATTTTGAAAACTGCCGTCACCTCTGCAAACTGAAACTTGTCGAAAGCCGTAAATGTAAGGAATGTGCAAAAGCAGAGGAGTCCATGAGCCACATTTTGAGTTGCTGTGACTCACTGGCCAGCAAGCGAATGGAACTCTTTGGAGCAGCGTACCCTGACCTGGAGGACTATAGGCACTTCAGACCAAGTGATGTTCTGAAACTCATGCAGTCCTTTAGAAATCCCAGTGTGGGTGAGTAAGGAATGGGGTAGGTACATGTTATAAACTCATTTCAGATTAACCTTTTTTTATATATTTTTAAAAGAAATTCTAATTGTCACATTTTTTAGTTGTTTTTGCATCATATTTTTTCATTCACCTGTCCCGTAGGTAAGTTATATCCATTTTCTTTTCATTAAAAACCTTTTATCAACATAATCTTTTTATTTATCACACAGTTAATATATATACAGTCCATTCCATAACAGTACAAAAGAACTCAATATTTCAACATGCTTCCTATTATTGTGGTATCGGTATAGGATTGGTCGCCATTAGTGGCATTTCTGTCTTGAGCTCCTCCGTGCTTCGGATGGCACGTTAAGCCGTTGGTCCCGGCTGCTGTTGGTAGATGGCAGTCGTTAGGCTATGTCAGATGCCTTTAGGTAGCCTGAAAAATCTGACAGTGTTGGCCACTAACACACCCGGGTTATGTTCCTGTGGATCTGGTTTCCCTGTAAAAAGGGTTACGGAGATCAGACGGCAGTCGCTCCATTGTAATAACCAGTTCCGCCAGATTCTGTCAGATGCCTTTAGGCAGCCTGAAATATCTGACAGTGTTGGCCACTAACACCCAGGCCGTGTTCCTGTGGGTCTGTTTTCCCTGTATAAAAGGGTTACGGAGGTCAGGCGGCAGTCGCTCCATTGTTATTACTTACCGCCAAATCAGGACCATGATTAATAGCGTACCCTAGGCTCTGAAGTGTAAGCTGAAGATGCAACCGGGAAACACGCTCGGAGAAGATAAGTGGTATCATAATTAAACCTACATTATTGGGTTTGTTAGGTACAGCGTGTCTTGAGATGACTCTTTACACTAATCACATTTTTTCTTTTCTGTGTGTACGAAAATGCTTTGTCATAAGAGAGTTATCGAAGAATCTCTTTCCACACAATTCGCACTGCTGCGTACGAAGCATCAAATGGCGTCGTTTGACATGGGCCGTCAAAGACCGCTGGCTCTCAAACACGTTGTCACAATACCCGCAAACAAACTTTGGACGCTCAGCCCCGTGCTCTGATACCTCGTGTCTACATTTCTGAACAACATCTGTGAATTTCTGACAACAGTAATCACACTTATACTTTTTATTCCTTAGTATATGGACGACGCGTTCGTGTTCCCTCATTCTTAATTTCGTTGTATATATTTTGTTGCATATACCACATGCAAATGCTCCCAAATCGTGTTTGTAGGAGTGCGACTTTCGCGCATCGTAAGTGACGAATTTTTTCTCACACATATCGCAGTTATAATTTGAATAGTGTTCGCTCATATGCTCCGACAAAAGCTTGAAATAAGAAAAAGATTCATCGCACATACAGCATTTTAGAACGTCCGTATTAAATTTAAATGGTAATATTTGGTTGTTTATATCCGTATGTATATATTTCCCGTGCTCTTTCAGATGTTCCATGACTTTTTCTAGGCTCAAATGGTCAATATCTTTCCTACAAATCTTGCATTTCAAGCCGGTTGTGTCCAGTTTACCACTGTAACCAGATAGTACTCGTATGTGGAAATTTTCCGAAATTCCTTGGTGTTTCAACGTGTGTTTTTTCAAATCCGCAGGTATGGGGTAGTGTTTTGGACAGTAGTAGCACATGTAGCCGATTCTCCGGTGGCATTTGATGGGCGTGGCGTTCGTGTGCTTTAGTATCGTTCGGATGTTGTTTAGGTGTTTCTGAACAATGTTCGTTTGGATCTCGTCTAGGCTATCGGTCTCGTCATCTAAAAAGACAAATTTCCGCTTGAGTATCATTCTTGGTCAGATCTGCGTCGAGGATAAGTTGGATTTTTAGATCAACTTTAAAACTGTGATTACTATCAAGCACACGGGGACCATTTCCGTTGGGATTTCACGTGTTCTTCTTCGTCCGAGCGTGTTTCCCGGTTGCATCTTCAGCTAACGCTTCAGAGCCTAGGGTACGCTATTAATGGTCCTGATTTGGCGGTAAGTAATAACAATGGAGCGACTGCCGCCTGACCTCCGTAACCCTTTTATACAGGGAAACCAGACCAACAGGAACACGACCTGGGTGTTAGTGGCCAACACTGTCAGATATTTCAGGCTGCCTAAAGGCATCTGACATAGCCCAACGACTGCCACCTACCGATAATAACCGGGACCAACGGCCTAACGTGCCCTCCGAAGCACGGAGGAGCTCAAGATAGAAAATGCCACTAATGGCTACCAATCCAAACATTGCCGCGCCCTCGCCGTGGCTTGACGAGCGCTATCGTCCCAAACACGCGCGCCGCGCTAGGCTACCGAGCTCCTTCCGTTGGGATGTCACGTACCAGTTATTATCAGACTTCTCCTAACCGTTAAACGATATCTCTGTAGTTTTAGGTTTTGATAAGATTCCTTTTTTGCTGTCGGTGACGTTGGTGTACCTATTGCATTTAGAGCATTAAACCAACGAGAGACGCCACGCGCATTTATTTCTTGGTGAAAAAGTCTGCCACATTCATGCGCGAGGGGTGAGAAAACACACACAATATGTTAGAATCCAATACGGACGGTTGATTTAACTGAGTTTAAGATGAATGTGGATAGTACAAAAAAAAGGCGTGTAATATGCTATGGGCCGCTATTTTCAGCTGGTTGTATCGAAGTCCGGTCCAATCTTTTATATCATCAAACCACTTTCGTCAAGGACGGCCAGGAGATCTTTTGCCAGGAATTTTGCCTTCTAGAATTAGTTTTTTTTTGCAACACTTTTTACGGCCATGGAAACTAGTCCTTTAAGGCCTTTCTTGAATTAATTAACCTTCTTCGGTCCTACTTTAGTCAATACAGTAGTCTAGTCCAGCCCAGTCAAGTAAGTCTAGTCAGAGTCAGATGGCTAAGTGAAGCGGTGGAAAAATTTCACATAGCTATAACTTGGAGATTTTGGTGACAAGATAAAAAGTCACGTAATCGACACTGTACTACTTCCCAACACTCACGCTTGTTCACGAACACTGGGAATAATAATCCGGCAATATTATGCACAAATACTCGAAAAAACCTAAGTTTTGGAAATTAAATACAGCGCGGACATAGCGACAGTTTATTTTCCCTCCATAAAACCCTTCTAGAATTAGTATTGTGGATTATTGCCACATAAAAAAAACTCACCAGATTTCTTCCGGAGACTGCTCAAAATAGAGCTGATAGTTTTCCTTGGCACGTTGTACATCTTGGCCGCTTCAGACTGGGACATGCCATTTTCTTGTACGGCCTCCATGCATTTCTTTAGATCAGCCGGAGTGTAGTTCCGCTGGGAACGGTCGCCTCTCTTTCGCAGCCCTTTTTTTGGAGCGCTGCTGTCAGAATTTTTATTGTTTCCCGAATGTGTTGAAACCGATTCTGAAATATAAAATTTTGACTATTTATTTATTTAAAACTTTTTTGTACAAATTAAAAATAAAGTGTACAAATGGTGATATTCACAATTTATTAAGCACTAGCTTTCGCCCACGGCTTGCTTGCGTGCATTTCCCACGGGGGCAGTGCTCTTTCTCGGGATAAAAGGTGTCCTATGTCCTTCTCAATACTCCTAGCTATGTGTATGCTAAATTTCAGGAACATTGGTTCAGTAGATAGGGCGTGAAGAGGGAACAATCAAACATACAAACTCAATTACGCATTTATAATATTAGTTGGACTAGATGTGCCCGCGACTTTGCCCGCGTGAAATTTGCTAAGGGAACAGTGTTTTCTCCCGGGATGAAAGGTATCCTATGTCCGTCTCAATAATTCTATCTATGTTTTTGCGAAATTTCAGGAAGATTGTTGAAGTAGATAGGGCGTGAAAGCGTAACAAACAAACAAACTCACTTTCGCATTTATAATATTGGTTAGGATTAGGATAGGCTTTTCAGCTTAGGGGGCTTACCATCATCTCTAAAAACCACGCAAAAAAGATTGAGTAACGGAGATGTCGCCTTACATCATGTGTTGCGCTATACCGCTTACTCACTCGCTTTGGACCTGCTAATTCCCGAGGAAAATTCACGCTTGCGAAGCCGCGGGCAAAAGCTAGTTATACATTTCATATTTACCATGATTAAAGCGCAGCTTGGTAATCACGCTTGAATGAATGATGATGATTATAATACCCGGTACATAATTTGGTTACAATTGGGAAGTGCAGGGGGCTGCGCACGTTAAACTACTGCACATTCATGGCCATTTCAGTTTATTGCCAACTTATATGCCGCGAACTATAATTAAGAAAAATGTGTCTTACTTTCCACAATGTCGGCATCCTCTTCTAGGTATTCAATTTCACCGAATTCCATTTTAACATCTTCGTCTTGATCGTCACCGACAGTATCGGGAATTATTTCTAGGAAATAAGCTTTCTTCGGAGATTCCTTCTTAGAACAAGATTCCCGGTTATCTAAAACAAAGCAGAAACACTTCTAAAATAGTACATTACTGTCAAGGCCAGAAAAGAAGCCATTTACGGGCGAGTTATATTGCCAAGTGCTTTTAAAATGACTTTAGGCCCAGGCTTGTATAGTATTTTTCTTCGTCTGAAATCCTCTTGAGACGAAACAACAACGTATCAAATTTTAAAATGGCGTCAACAACAAGCCAACATTCGCTGTATTCTTTTTTTTATACTTATTTTCAGCATAAAACGATCGCCTAGGTACTCGTATCATTTATTTAGTATCCCATCATAACACAAGTCTCGAACTTACTTTTGGGCTAGTTCGATCCGTGTGATTTGGCAATATAAAATTTATTTACTTACCTTTAGACTGGGATTTTGATGAAATAGCCTTCTTCGACTTGACAACTTTCGTCTTTTTTGTTTTATTGACCATCTTTGATCGGGAATGCTTGATCTTTACCGGCATTGATAAAACTTTGATGCCAGGGTCACTCAGCTTTTGTACCGAGGATTTCAACAGCTCATCTATAAGTTTTAATCATTTAACTGGTAGTATTGGAACTTTGGAACTGTAAAAATTTCTTACAAAACCATTTTTTTTTTCTATAATATTTTTTTTAAGTGTCTATTCCAGGCTCATGGGGGAATTTTAAATATGTATGGATGGACAGTCATAGTATATATTTATATATTTGTTTTTTGCCCAACTTAGTATTAGCATAGTATACCTAATAGTACTAACGTAGTATAAGAAAGATCAAGCTGGACCCCATGGCCTTTTCTTAAAAAAAATGTGGACAAATATTGTTAAAAAAATAAATATGTATGAAATAATTACATCTCAATTTATTTATTTGTTAATTATTTATTAATTTAAATTAACACAAAAAATAAATTAATTAAAATTAAAAAAAGACAGTTTTTACCAAGTGCTGATTATGCGAACAGTCAAGTCTCAATCTGTGTGATTTGTGTATCACTACATAGTATAAAACAAAGTCGCTTTCTCTGTAACTATATCCCTATGTATGCTTAAATCTTTAAAACTACGCAACGGATTTTGATGCGGTTTTTTTTAATGGATAGAGTGATTCAAGAGTAAGGATTTTATGCCCATGCAAAACCGGGACGGGTCGCTAGTTTATTATATAAAACATTCAACAAAACCTTACCATCACTAAAATACATGTCAGCATCCAAATACTCCACTTCATCAGCCTCTGTGTCATCAGGCTCGGCCTTCAATTGTACTGTAAAAAAAAATTGTACATTACTACATTACTATAAATAATTAATTAAAATTAAAATTCATTTATTTCGAATAACAAAGATCAATAATCACAAAAATAAAAATTAAAAATTATTACAGTTTACAATTTTACATATTTGAAATTATTAAAGATTTATAATAATAAAGCTATTTCCGAGCAAGACGAAGAAAAATGTCAGAGAGAGTAAGTTAAAAAGGGGGAGAAAATGCTGAAACAATGATAGTATTGTATGGGTCCTAACTTTGGGTCATTTTTAAGGACTTCTGTATTTATGATGTTAAGTAAGTTATATGTTAAACTAGCTGTACCTCATATTACCCGCGTTCTATCATACACAGCAGCGCCAGTACACTTTTTGACCAAACCTATGGGAATCGCATACATCTCAGGATAAAAAGCAAAGTGTTATTCCCAGATATCAGCTGCCTCCATGCCAATTGGCCCATTCAATTTTTTACAAAGATGTCTAATTCAAAAACCATTTCACGGAATAGGCTTATTTAACAGTTTGCAGTATCAGATTTATTTTTAAGCACTTATTTTTTGAGATAATTGCAAGAAACCCAATGACCTTCATTTTCAAAAATTTACTACAATTTTTTTCTGTAAGTTGGCAGCATAGGGATTATATACTCTTTGCTTGGAAGTACTGCATGCACAAGCCAGTCAAATCGTCGTAATCTGTTATATATTTTTTTTGGACTAGCCAATTGATATGATAATAATTGAGTATAAAGAAATGTTATGCAACATTATATAAATGCTGTGTGGGAGCACTCTAGCAAACATACTTTCGCCTTTATAATATTGGTTAGTGCGACAACAAAAAATATATACATACCATTCGACTTCTCCTGGCCAAACATATCAATGAACTTTATTTCAGAGTCTATTACTTGTTTTTTGAAGTTGCACGCATCGCGCAGTCTTGATATACACACTTCACAAATCAGTCTGGCGGGACCATTTGGATCTTCATCATGTTGAGAAATCTAAAATAAAAATGCTGGAGTTGTGAGGTGACAAAAATTAAACTATTACAAATATTCGCTTAACAGATTGCTCTTTGAAGTGGCAGTGGGCGGGGCACATAGCACAACGAACCAATGGCCGATGGGGCAGAAAGGTTCCCAAATGGTGACCACGCACAGGCAAGCACAGCATCCGACACCCACCGACCAGATGGTCTGATGACCTGAGGAATGTTGCAGGCAGGTACTGGATAAAGGCCGCTTCCAACCTGATTTTTACCATATTGTGTTAGTAACAAAAAGAAAAAACAATCTTATAAGGGTATAATACAAAAATATAGTTTTACTTTATGAAGTAAAAAACCTGCCCATCTATCAGGTAGAGCATCGTTCAATACGAGTTATTTCAGGAGCTATTTAAGTAAGCAATAAGTTAGGTTTTTGTGAACCGGAAGTGAGATTATTCACAATAATATTAGAGGTCTAGTTTGTACTTTTGTATGACTGTTGGTGAACTCCACACAGCATTCCCAAGGTGGGTTGAAGTCAGTCAGATATGCGACTGGTAATAAACTAATGCCAAATATATAGGTACCTATGTTTCACGTCAATTTGAAAAAGAATTCATGATTCTACAATGTTCCACATAGAAAGATATCTAAAGATAATGTTCCCGCCAAAACTGTAATAGGATGGGAAGAATACCCTAACCTCGAAACTTCACACAAGATTTTGATGTACAGTTGGGAGCAGCAAATATCTGATCACGGTCACTATAGTAAGTAGAGGGTCACCTTTATCTGTCCCCAACTGTACCCAGTACATGAAATCCAAGTAGGTCAACGTTGTTCTTACTACTTGGTTACTTACGGATATATCAAAGCATTCAAACAACATATCTGCGTAAACTTCATTTTCATTCATCCAAGTGTATTCGGCCCCCATATCTTTGTAGCAGCCTTCCGAGAGACAGCACCGGCAAAGCCCTGGGCTCGTCTTATCGTTGGACTCCATCGTTGACACCATAGATTTTTATATTTCCTATTTATACAAAAGTACTCTGTTTAAGTGTATCCTTTGTAATCAATGATTTGAAATGAAATATTCTATCTATTTACAATTTATTTCACTTCACAACAATAGTATTAAAAACTCCAAACCAACGGGCCTGTGGGGCCATGATGCCAAAACCACAAATTAGAAAGAAAGAATATGCCAGATTGCCAATTGCCAGCCAAGCCAAAAACGAGTTATAAAATCTACCTACACTACACCACTTGACGTTTACGTCAGTGTTGCAACCTTGCAACTCGATAGTCAACTATCGATAGTGATTCGAGTTTCGATAAACTATTATATCGATAATATTGATAACAACGACGACCATAGATTTATATTACATAGATTTGTCATTCTGTGCAAAATACGAAAGTCCATGATAACGATAAGGGTCAAAGATACATTTTCTATTTTGTCAGGGTGGCCGTTTTTCTTTGTTTGGCCAACTTGAACGCCATACAAAAACTTGGGTCAAACAAAGAGTGAAATTCTAATTATTTGTATTTTTTTTTGTAATATGTGCGTTTTAAAGACATAATAATCGTTTTAAATAGTATGATTATTATTCGTGCACTGGTGGATTGTGATATTTGGGCGGCGGCGTGAGGGAAATATTCACGAAATTGGATTTGATAACCGAAATAACACCTAAAGTTTGTAGGTATCTCTTTCTAGTAAGTTGTATAATATTCAAGAGGAAAAGGGACACCTACAAATTTTGGACCTTTTTCTGGAACGTTAGGTATTTGTATGTAGGCTTTAAAGGAAAATCAATTTTGCAGTAGAGTAATAAGGATTAGTTTTGAATGTTATTTTTTGCGATTATTGTTATTCGTAAGCATTCTAGTGTTGTATATAAATTCTTTGAATTGTACATCTATAGGTACACGATCTAAGTTTACACGATATAGCCCCATGGGCTGTATGTATCGTCGAGAACAATACTATCGATTGCTTCGCAACGTAGATAATAGATAGATCTTATATCGAGAAAAATGTTTGAATGTGGTTGACCCTAAATCTTCAGCTCGTATTCCTTTTTTAACTTCACTTTTTTTTAAATTTTAGTAACGTAATTTTCTTAAATTATGGTAATATTGCTGAACAGTTGGCTTACCACCATCTTTTAAAAACAATGCAAGATCCATTGAGTGAGAGTGATGTCGCCTTACATCGTATATTGCGCTGTCCCGCTTACTCACTGGAACTTGCTTGGTTTTTAGAGATGATAGTAGGTCATTCGTTTACAAATACCGAGTGCACGGTCGAAAAAACTGACTCGCCACTGTACTCGGTAGGTGTGTAATCAGGTTATTACTCGGTTTGTATACTTGTACGCCAGTAGCTCGGCTCGATTTAAGAACGTGGCGAACACAGGTACAATTTGTAGGTACCTTCTAACACGCCTTGCAGCCGGACCGCCATTGTGTTTTCCGGATAGAGACAGGGCTGGTTTTAACGTAACGATATTTTTGTTTGAGAAGATCTACAGCCTAGTGTGGCGCGCGTGTTCGTAAAACTAGTGGGCGTCAAACGACGGCGACGGCGAATGCGCAGCCAAGTGTGGATTGGTCGCCATTAGTGGCATTTCTATCTTGAGCTCTTCCGTGCTTCGAAAGGCACGTTAAACCGTTGGTCCCGGTTGTCATGTTATGTCAGATGCCTGAAAAATCTGACAGTGTTGGCCACTAATACACCCGGATCATGTTCCTGTGGGTCTAGTTTCCCTGTAAAAAGGGTTACGGAGGTCAGACAGTAGTCTCTCCATTGTAATAACCAGTTCCGCAAAAACAGGACCATGGTAAATGGCGTACCCTGGGCTCTGAAGCTTAAGCTGAAGATGCAACCGGGAAACATGCTCGGACGAAGGAGACTTTTGTTGGCAGGTAACGACAAGGTTAAATTAAAGTTAATTTGGGTAAAAATAAACCTTATCCGAATTAACGATAAGTAGGCACCTACCTCTGTTTAAGTTAAGCTGGGAAGGTAACTTAAACAAGCCCCGTTTTCCCGTGTCCTATAAAAGTTTAATGTCACAACAATTTGTTTAAAATTGTAAGAAGTGGGGTTCCTAAGACCTACTTCAGTTAATTATATTGTGTGTGCGCCACGAGGATAAAGTCGCGAGAAAAGCTAGTATTAAAGATTATACTTAGATACACAGCTCCATTAATTCATTAAATACCTACCTACTTTTATCCTTTTTTATTAAGTACATATATTATTTATAGAGGAGTCCTAATTTTTAGAAATTAATTATTATACACTAGGTACACTATATACAACGCAGAATTGATATTCCTTCGCGTGATGTGTAGGAAATGTCAACTAGAAATCTTCCCAGAAGGCTGGCAGCATTGCCACGATGTATGGCTGGCAATGCTTAATCTTTGAGCCAAATATAGGCCAACCTACAGGTGAGGCATCGATCAGTCCGTCCGTTAAGAGTTCTCTCAAAAGAGAATGCGCTCTCGGAACCCATGGCCCGCCCAAGAAGAATCACCACCCCAAAGGGCTCAAATAAGTAATCTTCAGTGAGATTACTATATTTACGCCAGTTGAGTGCTTCACCTGACGCAGCTGCAGCAGCAGCGCCAACGCACCCCGCGGTGCTTGGAACATGTGATGGCGCAAGGGTGTCGACCACGACGCATGTCGCGTCCCATGCCAAAGGCCGACCTATATTCCAAGGCATTGACGACATACCGTCTGGTCTCTATCCATCGTCGCGTGCGAGGCCAATAAGTTCAAGCAGGGCCGGCACGCCGGCAGTAGTCAGAGCACGACGGATTATGTCGTTTAGTTGTGCGTGCCGCGGAATGCGGCCAGCGCTCCTGCTGCACGATAGGTCATGACGTCCGAGGGCATCGACGAGCTCTCCACTGTGACAACGATGAGGAGAAACACACGGGCACCTAAACGCAAACAAGTAGCCATTCTGAAGGTGTTGTCGTCCAACATAGTGCCAATGTTGGGCGACGGGAGTGTTTGTAGCCATAAACCCGACTTCCATTCTTCCACAGACATTAATTGAGCAACTGCAAGATAATTAAATAGTTTTCCTCTTGAAATGCGGCAAAGGGGCTCGTCCCAAAGTCTCTGGTAGGATGGGTTAGTTGGCAAGTCAGTGCCTGGACAAGCCATCTGCCAAACGCTCATGGCCTCAGCTTTACACTGCTAATATTTTCCTGGGGGGTTACTACCGTCTCCATGCAAATTCCAGTGAGTAAGCGAGACAGCGCGATACAAAATGTAATGCGCCATCCCCCTTACTCACTGGATCTTGCATGGTTTTAGGAGATGGTGGTAAGCCACCTGGTCAATTTCTCAGTGCTGTGAACTGAAGACGGGAACGCTGGCAGACTCACGTTTGTAATTTTTCTGACGACTTACCGACTTAATTATTTTCTGGAAATTTAACTAGCAATATTATTTTTATTGCCAATTTCAATTTTACGGAACAATTTAATAAAAAGATAACTAAAAAACTGTTGGTGAAAATTCTGATTTTATTTATTTCAAATTCATGTACACAGAAAAATATACAAAAGAAAATAGCATAGAATAAAGAACATTAGTACAAGGGTGCTGTATATTTCTAAAGATTTTACTTCTTAAGACGAGTAAATGTTATGAAAATTACAAATCAGAACCTAAAAAAATGTATACAAATGTTATCTATAGCATTGTACAGTTAGCAGTATTTTTTACACGACTGATTAAAGTTAAATCAATGATAGACACAGAGTACTGTGATACGGGAGGTCTGTTTCTGCAAGAAGGTATTTTAGGAGACGTTACCTTTTTTCCATGGTTCGGTACTATTATGGTGTGGACAGGTGAGTTTATTGATACCTATAAAATAGATTACAATAAAAAATAATATATTTAAACCTTCCTATGTAAGAGAGATGACGCCTTACATCATGTATTGCCCCATCTCGTTCACGCACCTGCTGCTAAAATAAATAATACAATATAATATTTAAACCTAGGTAATATAAAATATTATTTCCTATGTAACCTAAAATAAAACAATATGAAAATGGCCATTGCAGCATTGTACGGGGGTTACTACCTACCATCTCTTAAAACCATGTAAGTTCCAGTGAGTAAGCGAGATGTCGCCTTACATCATGTATTGCGCTATCTCGTTTACTCAGTGGATCTGAGATGGTAGTAGGTAGGGCATGCAGTTTCATAGATTTTCAATTTCGAAATTGGCTTATGAAATTAGGTTGATTAGTTTCGAAATTTCGAAACTCAAGGAACACCTTTGTAATGGAATATGAAAACGTTTGTAAAACTATAACTTTAAACGTTCTTGGGCCTCATCAGCATCCTTGGGGCCCAAGTCAACCTTACCTGCAAGCTTGTGCGCCTGCTGATTAAGGCCTGGCCTGGGCCTAAAGGATTGTACCAGCTTTCTCCGACAGTTGTTTCTCCTTTGTACTGATCACCAACAGGACGATTCGTTTTTGAGTAATTCGCCGTCGGAATCTTTCTCATATAAACGGTTCACCAACAGAATGTTTCACATTTGAGAGTTTCCTCGACATGACTTTTCTCCTATGGACTGTTCTACGACAGAATCTTTCATCTTCCGAGGTTTTGTCTACAGAATGATTCACCTGTACAGTGTTTCGACGACAGGAGTTATGGCAGTTGCTCCGGAAAGGCAAAAATCGCCAAATCTAAATGGTAAGAAGAATAGAAGAACCAGAAGGAATATTAACAAGAATAGGACGCCACCGCAAAAAGTGAGCAGGAGCTTCGCCTGACTTCTGTGATATGTGGGCAAGGACTGCCGTGTCTGGGGAGGGCACGGTTAAGATGCTAGCCCCAATCCAACGCAAAAAGCTCCTCTTCGCCACGTGGAATGTTGGCACGCTAACCGGACGCGCGAGGGCCGTAGTGCTTTTGGAGGAGTACCGGAATGGCGTCTTGGAAATGAAACTCTTCAGACCAACTGATGGACTTGACGAGCCGGCTTTATGAGGAGGCGCGTAGAAATATTAGATAATGTTGTCCCGCTCAGGGTGGGCCCGGTCTACTATTGGGATCTCGTGGGATCTGAGGCGAACTTTAAGCAGCTAAAAGAATTCTCGCATCGGTGGCATAAAATCCGAAGCGGCCTTGAGAGGGGCATAACTTGAAAAGTAGGAGCACATCAAGAATACTGCTACAAGAAGACAAAGAAGACGAAGAGAAAAACTGAAACAGACAAACTCAGATCTAGAAGACAGAAGCTGGCTTCAGGCCGAGAAAAAGGCAAGCGAGGCGTACGTGTGAACGTAAGCCCCCTAAAGATGGGGGAGAGTTATTTAATATGCAATGGTTGCATAGATAGGCGACACTATAGAGAACTTGTAGGGAGATTAAGCAGGTGCGACTGGAAAGAGATGCGAAATGCAAGTACAGCGCACTCTCCCGAGATTCGGCTCGTATAACCGAGAGGTTGGTAGAGCCATGGGAGGTGGAGGGAGTGATGGACTTGACTGTGCTTGTTAAAGGGGTTACGACTTATTTGATAAGTGCCTACGCGCCACTAGTGGTTTACCACCATCTCTTAAAACCATGCAAGAACGATTGAGTAAGACAGATGTCACCTTACATCACGTGGCGCACTGTCCCGCTTACTCACTCGTTCTTACATGGTTTTAAGAGATGATAGTAGGTCCCCAAGTTGATCGCAGTGACACGGATTAGACGGCATTCTGGAACCTACTTGAAGGTGTGCTGTGTGAAACCCCGTTGTCGCAGTAGTGGGGCATGGCTCGTATGCGGTGGATGTTTGGGGTATCTCGGAAAAATCGCATTAGAAACTCCCGCGTCCGGAGCAGCCTTCATGTACGTCACATAGCGGATAAGCTTCAGGACACGCCTTTGATGGTAGGGTCACGTCCTGCGCAAACCGGCAAGCTACGTTGGGAACAAGTGTCAAGTGAACAAGGCTATGCTGCCTTCTCCGGGGCCTAGTATAAGGGGTAAACCCAAAACGATATATACGTGCACGGCGCGGGATATGCGTGCAAATGGACTCGTCAACAAGGATACCAAAAACCGGGCAGTGTAGAAAAAGTAAGTAAGCGGACCCTGGACTTTAAAAACGCTAGGATGATGATGTAAAACTATAATGAAAGCGTTTTATAATACTAAAAAAACTTTTTTCCTATAAAAAATATTTCGAAATTTCGAAATTTAAGTTTCAAATTTCGAAATTACGTGGCAAGCAAATATTGTCCGAAATTTCGAAATTATGAAGTTTCGAAATTTCGAAATGCATGCCCTAGTAGTAGGCCACCGTGGCTACTACCTAAGGGCGGCTACTAAGCGTGACAGCGCAATACATGATCTAAGGCGACATCTCCCTTACTCACTGGATCTTGCATGGTTTTAAGAGACTGTAGTAACCCCCCCGAAGACGCTGCGCTCTGGCAGTATTTCCTCGTTGATTAGTCAAATTAATTAGTTTGTGCAAACTAGAAAATACGAATATTAACTTATTCATAAAATTAAAACAAACTTATATAACTAAAATTATAAATAAAACTTAAGTCTAAAAATTGGTGCTCTTGCAACATGGTGCCAAGAATCCCAGCTGAATAGCGACTGCTATTCTCTGCGCGAGATATGAAGTTTGATTTGAAGCTAGTTTGCGCAAACTATTTTACACTGTTATATGTTTTTTTTATGTACATTATGTTTGAAGTAAAAACTTCTTTAGGCGCCTTGATCATTTTTGAGATAGAAAAATCCATTGAACTCGCTACGTACTTATTTTTTGTCCGGCCAGCATAAAACTTAGGTATAATAGCAGTCAGTAAAAAACATTGCTGGCCGCTAAAGTTTAAAAAAAAATATTTTGTGTTCACAGGCCAATTTATTTATTTTTTGTTATTAACAATAACTTCACTGTGTCTCCCACCTTTCGACCGGAACACAACAAGCCACAACTTTTTGTGGCAAATTTAAGTGAGAATGAGGAACTGAGAGACGGACGACATTAACCCATTCCCTTGGTCGACTTTTACGTACCTAATTTTTTTTTTATAATACAGAGAATACATTGGGAAAAACTGAAATAGTGAGGTCGGGCTTAGCAATGGTTACATCGAACAAGGCAGTGGTGAACGCTAGAATGTTGATGAAGCTGACAAAGAAGGAAATTGGGTAAGCAGACACGAAACGACTCCAGAACTTTAAAGGAAAAAATAATGAAAAAAAACTGTTTTTTAAATACCTAAGCAAACATTTTAATAATACGCCCAATCAAAACTAGATCTTCAAAAGTACCCAGCATGCGCCGATAGCTTGCGCCGTAGCAGCGCTACGATCTACGCACGTAGATTTCTACGAGAATAATGCCTTGATCGCACGTACCGAGTAGACGGGCTAGTGATTTCCTAGGGCGTATTGTTTATACGCAAGTATTATAAGCATAACATCATAGCTTCATATTTGTTATACACTAGTTTAGTCCTCCATCGATCGAATATTACTAAAGTACTTTGTCAAATCTAATATTACTTAATGAATATTTGATTGATGGTAATATGCTTATTGTCATGCGCGCGACTTTGCCCGCGTGGGCGTGAAATTTAACAAAAAAGTTATGCTTCAGTTCGTACTAAGAAAAAATCCAGTCCTTTTATTTCTTTTATTTTTTCTATTTACTCTTTTTTGAGACCTTATCCTTGAAGCTGGAGCTGTTCAACTGGCTTGTTGTGTTCATTTTAAGGCCCACCTGTTGGGAGGTCATTAAGCATGTACAGCTCTCCAGCGATTACGCCATGACAACAATATCATCAGCAAATCGAAGGTGTGTGATATGCTCGCCATTGATGTTGATGCCAAGTCCTTCCCATTCCAGGAGCTTGAAGGCATCTTCCAGAGGAGTGGTGAACAGTTTCGAAGAAAAGACGTCTCCCTGTCTCACTCCTCTCTGCATTGGAATAGCCCTCGTGCTCTGCTCTTGTACTCGTACTCAGGAAACAGGCTCGGACGAAGAATAGTAGAAAACTAATTTCCGTTTTTGTTGCAGATCTGACGCTGTGTTAACGTTACTGGTTGACCCTAGCTCGTCCTTGCCTTGTCTTGCTAAAACGTATATCATTCATCCTGATTTGGAATTAGGAAGAGAAACTATTGGAATATTGGAGATTGGTTTGATGAACTTGCGTGCAACCGGTATATATTTTTTTTTTATCTTGCTAGGGTATAAGTTAGTAGGTAGCTTCATTATTTAAGAAAAAAACAATAGGTCAATAGAGCATAGATATTTAGACTCATTGCTGGCCTAGGCCAATAATGTAGTTTTTTATACATTTTTATTCATTAGTTTTGTGGCGACACTAGCGCCACAACAATATCTACAAAGACGCACCACAGATGGCGTTAAAAGCAACAATCTCAGAATTGCATACAAAATGGCAAATTACTATGAAAGTCTAAATCGCGCTTGCAAAGTTTCTACGGATTGGAGCATAAATACAACCTCCGACAAGACATCGTTGGAGCCGCGGTTCCCCAGGCATAACACCCTAGCCTGGCGGGAAGATCTTCCCTTTGTGGCGGTCGAGCATATAAACACTATCGCTCCCGTCACACTCTCCAAAGTGGTGACCCCGACGTGATTGAAACCAACCTTCTCCGAGCAAGCTTTCTTCATCATCACTCTCCAATCCAACATCATCACACAACCTCTCAAGCCTCATCATCAGGTCAGCAGCAAGCAGTCTCACAGCAAGCCAACAACAACAAGTGTATCTTCAGGTCCAACGCAGCCGACTCACCGAGCTTCCTGGTCCTGCAACCACACCCTCACTCTCAATGACTTCAGCGACCGGCACAACCAACGCAGCCCACGTCTGGTATTCATCGCGGCGGCCACAAACAAACAAAAACTCCAGCGTGGCAGTTCTGCAGCATACATCTACCGGCGCCAACAATTCGACATAGCTCTCTACAGTCTCGACTCACCGTAGACTACGAGCACGCAACGCAAACCGCTCACACCCGACTCACTGGGACCTTCGAGCAAGCATCAACTACGTACCCGACTCACTGAGACGTCAAGCAACTGGCACTTGCAAGCTACATCATAAGCACAGACTGCACATGAAGACTATCAGACCTTCGGTCTTGGAAGGGAGTCCTGTGGCGACACTAGCGCCACAACAATATCTACAAAGACGCACCACAGATGGCGTTAAAAGCAACAATCTCAGAATTGCATACAAAATGGCAAATTACTATGAAAGTCTAAATCGCGCTTGCAAAGTTTCTACGGATTGGAGCATAAATACAACCTCCGACAAGACATCGTTGGAGCCGCGGTTCCCCAGGCATAACACCCTAGCCTGGCGGGAAGATCTTCCCTTTGTGGCGGTCGAGCATATAAACACTATCGCTCCCGTCACACTCTCCAAAGTTTTTTAATTTACTCACTGGCCAGTCTACCAAAAAACCTATTGAAGCTGTGCCCCTAGTATGAGTTTTTCTTGCGACTGCGTTAGCGATTTAGTATGGCAAACCTGTACAGCGCCTCTGGCGGATAGTAAGGCAACTAAGAAATTCCATACAAAATCCTAACGCAGACGCTAGCGACTGCGTTAGGATTTTGTATGGAATTTCTTAACGCAGACGCTAGCGACTGCGTTAGGATTTTGTATGGAATTTCTTAACGCAGACGCTAGCGACTGCGTTAGCGATTTAGTATGGCAAACCTGTACAGCGCCTCTGGCGGATAGTAAGGCAACTAAGAAATTCCATACAAAATCCTAACGCAGACGCTAGCGACTGCGTTAGCAAAAACTCATACTAGGGGCACTGGACACTTTAGTCGGGTAGTCGGTAGGTCAGGTACCACATAAGTATTTGGTTCTTTTAAATGCACGCGCATTGAAAAAAATTGAAAAAAAGATCAACGAGCGCTGAATTGTAGTTTGCATATATTGAAAAAAAAAATTTAGAGCCCCCGCGCTATTTCTTAATTTTATGGTTGTTTGCACTAATGAGTAATTCGACACAGTGTGCTTGTACTGTGGCATCGGCCGAAATAGCAATTTACGTCCTTGGGGGTGGGGGGTTACGAATGTCAAATCGTCTCTTAAAACCATGCAAGATCCAGTGAGTAAGGGGGATGTCACCTTACATCATGTATTGCCCTGTCTTGCTTACTCACTGGAACTTGCATGGTTTTTAAATATGATAGTAGGCCACCTTGTATTTTTTATTTATTAAAATTAATATACACATTGGTCCGTGGGGTCCTGAAGCAATGGGCCTCTTCAAAGATATTTCGAAGAGGCTTTATTGATCTAACGAGAGATCTTAGAGCTCAGCCAACGAATTAATTTGGCTATTCAACGAGGAAATGCTGCCAGCGTCTTCGGTACAGTTGGCTGCAGATAAATCTGACCCCCTTTTAATAGCTATACTTGTGGCATGGGGGTCAGATTTCTCTGCAGCCCACTGTACAATGCCGTAGGGCAGGGACCATTTTTATATTAGACTAGCTGTTGCCCGCGGCTCCGCCCCGCGTGGGACTCGGTTATATCGCGCCCAAAAGTAGCCTATGTTTGACCTCAGGTCGTTAACTACATCCCTACGAAATTTCATCACAATCGGTCCAGCAGTTTAGCCATGAAGAGGTGACAGACAGACAGACAGACAGACATACTTCGCATTTATAATATTAGTATGGATTAAATATTAGTTATTATTATTTTTTTAATAAAGTTGTTAATATATACAATGATTACAGATACTTTCAAGCCCATCTGTCTGCCAACAACAAGAATTAATTTTTTTGATCCGCTCTTTATCATCGGATATGACCATGGTTAGTAGATTCATGCTGTCGTCAGACCTCCGTAACCCTTTTTGCAAGGAAACCAGATTATATGGAATTAGGAACATGATACGGGTATGTTAGTGGCCAACAATGGCAGATAGTTGTTATTTTTGTAAACTAAATAGTAAGTATTGATTTTATTAACGAAAGGACACAAAAATTGACCATTCCTCCACCTGATCTCCGTAACTATTAAACCTAAAATTAAAAAAAAAAATACAACTTTTTTAATTTAAAAACTATTTAAAAGTTTATAATTTTTTGATTTAAAAAGCACCATAAAATATTTACTTTGGCATTGCGGAATCCTCTTTTTGCAAGCTCAACTCGCACTTGGCAGTTTTTTTCATATTAGGTAATGTTTAAGAGTCTGAATAATAACGAAAAATTACATTTTTGACAAAAACTGTCTTTACCATATTGTTTTTTTTTTATTTTTATTTCAGAAACGGGTAAAAAAATTAATAAGTTTTTTTATAAGGCACAACTCCAGCTACAAGAGACATGTAAAGAGTTATACCCTAATGAAAGTAAAGTAAGTACCTACTCGTAAGCTTATAATTATAACTAGCTGTAGCCTGCGACTTCGATGCGGTTTTTTTTAAATAGATAGAGTGATTCAAGAGGAACGTTTTTATGCCCATGCGAAGCCGGGGCACCCGCCCCGCAACACGATTGTCAACAAACGAATGCAGCGTTCGATTAAACGTTACTGCGGTTAAAAGTTATGATGCGCACCGTTACATATTAAAACATGTTTTTACCCGACTACGGCGAAGCCAAAAGGAAGGGTAATGATTTTGGCAGTCTATGTATGTATGTATGTTTGTAAGTATGTATGTATGTATGTTCCACCGTAGTGCCTAAACTACTGGACCGATTTTAATGAATGAGGTGTCAAAAGATTCGCAAAAATAGCACGGGTAACATAGGCTATATAAATTGTATCAAAATTTTAACTGACGGAATTTAAACCTCAGAATCTAACCTCAAAAAAAAATAAACTGAGATTAGCATCACGTGTTTGGTATCAATGGAAACGTCTTGACGAGCACATTACAAATATGTATATAATTTATATTGCTTAAGTTAAATTATAGGTAGAAATGTTTAAAATGCTTTGGTAAAGTGGTATTTTTTACGCGGTCTAGTTACTTAAGTCAATTCCGTTCGGGAAACGGAAAAGTATTAAATAAAAAATGGTTGCCTGTAAAGTCGGTTTTACGGGCGAAGATTTTACGTGACAACGTCTTTTTCTCGGTAGAATATTTATTGATATGAATATAATCTGCCGCGCGCGGTCTGCCGCGCGCGGCAGACCGATCATAGTTGAGTGGGAGAGAGACGCAAGGCATTCGGCGGGCCTCTCTCTCGTTCGGTGACTCATCGTAACGTTACCGAGCGTTACACTTTTTCATAAGTGACTCCCAGCCGCAACCTAATTTAAGACGTTGTCACGTCAAAATTAAGTTAAAAAACTATAACCCGACTACGTGGTGTCTAAAAAGGATGAAACAAGGAAGTAATTGAGATAGAAATCCAGAAATGCATGGGTACAAAGTGGTAATTGTAAAGCCGTGGTCGAAAGCCGAAACATTTTTTTTAACAATAGTTGTTCGGTTGTTCGATAATATGAAACTGCGACGATAAGTTATTCGATGTGCTAAGAAAAAAATATATTTTTAAAAACGTGGAATAGTTTTCTGGGAAATGAAAATCGATGTCAAAAAAATCTATGTATTTCTTTATTTTAATAGGTTATTAATTTCTGTATTTCAATAGATACCCCTGAAATATATGTGTGCTTCTGCGACTTGCGAAATGTCGAAGTGCACGTGGGACAACGGCATGATACTTGCCAGGAACGTTTCGGGACGTTGGACTTTGGTAAGCAAAAAAAAAAAGAAATACAATACAATACATCTTTATTGCCCACATACAAAACAGTAAAAACTTTATACAAACATATGAAGCAAAGGCGGTCTTATTGCTGAGCAATCTCTTCCAGTCAACCTTTGGGTAGTGGAGAGTGAAAAAGGTCTAGAAAACGGTTTAAATAATAAATAAAATTCATTAATTTCAGACAACAAATAGGTCCATAGCAATTATTAAAATAATTATTTAATAATTTAATTTAAACCACTTCCTCTTGAATCACTCTATCTATAAAAAAAAACCGCATCAAAATCCGTTGCGTAGTTTTAAAGATTTAAGCATACAAATGGACATAGGGACAGAGAAAGCGACTTTGTTTTATACTATGTAGTGATTAAGTATAGATGAATGCCATAAGCGATGATTTCATTGTATTCATTCACTGACGGATTTCATTTGCTTCACAGATGGGAATAAGCTTAGAAGGGCAGGGCTGCAACGCTCCGGTTCGCTTCATAAACATATACAACTACAATCAGTGGATTCAAGACGCTATTTACGTTCCAGAGAACTACATCACTACAAGCACTGGAGCATATTTTACATATTCTCATGTAACAAAGGAGAACAACATAACTGTAACCAAAAGAAACTTACGTCCGAGTAAACGCCCTATAAGTTAGCAATTAAGTACTTAGGATGTAGGTACAGTGAGCTGCAGAGAAATATGACCCTTTCAATAGTGGTGATACTTGTCATGGGGGTCAGATTTCTCTGCAGCCGACTGTACCTAGGAAGTGTTTGATGCGACTGTATTCTATTTTTCTTTATTTTTGGTAAACAGTTTGTACTAATATTATAAATGCGAAAGTGTTTGTTTGTTTATTTATTTTATTTATTCGTAAATTATAATAAATAAGTGATAAAAAATCGTTGTCTGTACGTCTGTTAAACTTTTATTTTATTAAGTACTAGCTGTTACCCGCGGCTCCGCCCGCGTGTAGGTCGCTTTTCGCGTAACCTGTGTTACATTGCAATGAAATGTCGCAACCGAAGTAGCCAGGACATTATTCAAATATAAACAAATATCATGTTTCAGAGTTAAGTTCAAAGAATCTCTTTGTAGACAACATTAGCAGTTCTTCCCTCAGAGGCTAATAAAAAAAGATTTTCGGCGCTACTGACCCGCGAGCAAGCCACATACAGTTGTACATGCAAGAAACATCTTGTTGACTTGTTCTTAGGTCGATGCCAGCTGCTTTTAGGGTTTGTCCCTGCGACTTATTTATCGTCATGGCAAAGCATACAGCAACTGGAAACTGGGCGCGTTTAAATTGAAAGGGGTGATTGTTGGGGATGAGTGGTATTCGAGGTATGACACCGTTTCGCCTGAACCACACCCTGTGAGAATTTCGCCCTGTATTAAGTTGCGCTGCAAAACCGTTACTTTGAGTCGCGAGGTTTGGTAACAGCCATTTACCAAACCATTCAATAGACAACAACCAAAGAAAAGAACCAAATCAAAAGAAAGACAAGGACCATCTGCTAGCAACCATTGCTAGGGTTAATTTCAATCTGCTATACCATAATGCGAAAACGTAACCATAGCGAGTTGTAAAGTAAGTCAGCGCCATATATTGAGATTTTATGTTACTAAATTTACGATCAAATTCAATGTGTTATTTTATTATAATTAATAGGTGCAGTGCGTGTTTTCGTCTTTATTGATATGGATAATATAAAGTAGAAATTCTAGCCTTATCTAAATTAAATTAAACGTAAGTAAACGCATTAACAGTTTTGAAGCAGTGTTTGAAGTAAATTTTCAATCGACCATAACTTCTTTTTCCCTTAACCGATTTTGACGAAACAAAGTTTTGACAACGCTCCTAATTATATGTAATCCAAATGTGAAAACCGCGTTTGAATCCGCTGAGTATTTTCGAGGTTATAACGTACCAGACAGACATACATACATACAGACAGACAAAAATTCTAAAAACTGTCTTTTTGGTTTCTGTTACTCTTTTTTAACCGCACTCAATCAGTTTTTTTGAAAAATATCAAATGTACAGACACTCGCATTTTAGTGTCTTATTTACTCATAGTTAATAGTTAATAAAAAAAAGTTTAACAGACGGACAGGCAACGAAGTGATCTTATAAGGGATCCGTTTTTGCGCACGGTACGGAACCCTAAAAATCGATAAACTTTAAAGGAAACGAAATAAAACAACTGTCAGGCGCTGCGTTTTCAATGAGATCAAAGCATGCCTTAACACTAATAATCTCTTCACAAAGTTTTACATAAAACTTATTAATGAAGAAAAAATAAAGAAATTATTTATTTATTTATTTTATTTAAAATTTAAAAATAATATAAACGCGATTAAGTTTTGTTTTAATAAGAATGTATGGATGTTGTTTGTTACTCTTTCACAAAAAAACGGCTGAACCGATTTGGCTGAAATTTGGAATGGAGATTGCTTAGACCCTGGAACAACACATCCATACTTAATATTATAAATGCGAAAGTCTGTCTGTCTGTCTGTCACCTCTTCACGGCTAAACTGCTGGACCGATTGTGATGAAATTTGGTAGGGATGTAGTTAACGACCTGAGGTCAAACATAGGCTAATTTTGGGCGCGATATAACCGAGTCCCACGCGGGGCGGAGCCGCGGGGAACAGCTAGTAGGCAATATTTTATTCCAGAATTCTCCGGACAACAGCAGGTGACCAATAAATAAAAAAAGCCAAAAGAAACATTTACCATAATATAATTAGTCTATCACCCAAATACTCAAACGCTACTCAATTTTGAGAGCGGCTCAAGTATCATGCTTTTGCGCTGAACGTCAGCGATATGACAGTGACAGCGTGATACTTAAACAGCTCTCAAAATTGAGTAGCCTTTGAGTATTCGGGCATATGAGATTTACAATTCAATTCTTATTCATTGACGCAACGCTCAAGATATCTTCAATTTATCTATGTTGACATTTACCATTTACCATCCATACTTCCATACTAATATTATAAATGCGAAAGTCTGTCTGTCTGTCACCTCTTCACGGCTAAACTGCTGGACCGATTGGGATGAAATTTGGAAGGGATGTAGCTAACGACCTGAGGTCAAACATAGGCTACTTTTGAACGCGATATAACCGAGTACCACGCGGGCGGAGCCGCGGGCAACAGCTAGTAAATAATAAATCTATGAGATTTACAATTTAATTCTTATTCATTGTTAATGGGTCACGAGTTCACGACCAAAGAATTTATATATAACACTAGAATGCTTACGGAGGACAAAAGCGTTCCGAAATAAAACCTAAAGTTTGTAGGTATCTCTTTCTAGTAGGTTGTATAATATTCAAGAGGAAAAGGGACACGTACAAATTTTGGACCTTTTACTGGAACGTTAGGTATTTGTATGTAGGCTTTATAGAAAATCAACTTTGCAGTAATAAGGATTAATTTTGAACGTTGTTTTTTGCGATTATTATTATTCTTAAGCATTCTAGTGTTGTATATAAACCATAAATAATAAGTCTATCTTTATCTTCATCTTTAATAAGTCTATGAGATTTACAATTCAATTCTTATTCATTGTTAGTCTCACTCAAGATATCTTCAATCTATCGATATGTTGTTGCGGGGGTAGCCCGTGAATTCGCTGGAGATGTCGCGCGACGTTGCGCCGTCTGGCGAACGAGTTGTCGCAAACTGTACATCTATACGTATATTGCGGCCCTCTGTGCCTGTTCTTGTGAATTCTCATTAACGTTGTCGATTTGAAACGGGCTGGGCATTGGTCGCACTGAAAATAAGTTGTTTTATTTATTTATTATATTTGTTTATTATATTGTTTATTACTTATTAGTTTTGTGATTAATTATATATTACTAATTCATGTACACTCAAATACAAACAAAGGAAACTTAAAATTAGGAAACTTAGTACAAGGGCGCTACTTATTTCTATAGAAATTTCTTCCAGTAGACCCGCGATAGGAGATTAAAAATTAAAAAAAGGCAGTTGGCATGTACTTTTAAATAACAAGTTTGTTTGTTATAATTTATTGCTACCAAAAAAAAAAAACCAAAAGCATACAATTAAAACAGAAGTACAATGGCGGACTTATCAGATCTCTCACAGTCAACTATAGCGAGTGAGAGAGAGGATGCATGTAAGGAGGGTAGAAGTACAATACTTATAAGTACTATTATATGGGACTAGCGACCAGCCCCGGCTTCGCATGGGCATAAAAACCTTCCTCTTGAATAACTCTCTATTAAAAAAACTGCATCAAAATACGTTGCGTAGTTTTAAAGATTACGATTATTGCCACTATTATTTATTATTTATTTATTTAACTTTATTGTAAAAATACAATAGGCGGACTTAATGCTAAAAGCATTATCTAACAGTCAACCTTTGGGTCAAGCAGAGAACAGTTTGTGGGTGCAATAATAACATTTACTTAAATAACAAATATAATAAACTTACATAACATACATAATAAATAGTTAATACATACATATATATACATACATACATACATACATACATATTAATACATATATACCTATCATAAAATATATTAGCCATAGTAAAAAAAATATATATATATTAAAAGCAAAATAAACAATAGCAGCAATTCTCAATTTCCCCTCCCTTTCCGCTTCCTATAATTTAGAGAGTAGGAACTTGTAGACAAGCTTTTTGAAAGTAGCACGACTGGAGGCCTGCCTAATCGATTCTGGAAGCCGATTCCAAAGTCTTACTGCGGTCACGGCGAAAGATTTGGAGAAAAATTCAGTATGATGAGAAGGCGTTGCAAGAGACATATTATTAGAAGAACGCAGGTTTCTATCATGATTGGAACTTAAAAGTTTGAAATCACATTTAAGGTAATTGGGAGTGAGTGGATTACTAAGAATATTATAGAGTTGACATAATATATGTAAATTCCTGCGTTGACGGATAGGCAGCCATTTCAGCTCAGAACGGTATTCGGAAATCCATACTAATATTATAAATGCGAAAGTCTGTCTGTCTGTCTGTCTTTCTGTCTGTCTGTCTGTCTGTCACCTCCTCACGGCTAAACTGCTGGACCGATTGTGATGAAATTTGGTAGGGATGTAGTTAACGACCTTAGGTCAAACATAGGCTACTTTTGGACGCGATATAACCGAGTCCCACGCGGGGCGAAGCCGCGGGGAACAGCTAGTATGGTCATATTTCCGGAGACAAAAAATGAACCTGATACAATTGTTGACAAGGCGTTCCAATTTGTTCAGTTGTTGTTCAGTTACATCCAGATAACACACATCACCGTAATCAATAAGAGGAAGTACCAGTGCTTGAGCCAGCATAATTTTAGTTTTAATAGGAAGAAAGTTTTTTAGGCGATGCAAATAATGGAGAGTACCATACACCTTACGACTTACTTCAACGATGTGAGAATTCCAGGAGAGCTTTTCATCAATATGAAGACCAAGATCTTTCACTACTGGACTATATGGAATCTCAGCACCGTCGAATAATAGTGGTTGTAGAGAATGTAGGTCAATGCTGTTAAGTTGATATGTGCTGCCCACCACTATTGCTTGACATTTTTTGGGGTTGACACGGATTCCGAAATTGTTGGACCATTCCAATATACTGCTCAAGTTACGGTTAAGCAAATAGATGGACTGGTCAATATCATCAGCATTGGCCCTTGTATAAAGCTGCAAGTCGTCTGCATAGAAGTGATAAGAACAAGAAAGTTGATGCGAGAGAAGGTTTATAAAAACAGAAAATAGAATCGGAGATAGAATACCGCCTCGTGGTACACCAGCTTTTAGATCACACCAGTCGGAAGTATCCGAACCGTTGCGGATCTGCTGCCGGCGTCCATGAAGATAGCTACTAAACCAAGCAATCACTGAAGACGAGATGTAATGATGATGATTATTGGTCGATAATATTAGGTAGCTTTGTTGTAAACTACGTAATACATTTCTAATAAGGTGTGGTGTGGTTTACATGTATTCATTGAAGATAAGAAGAGAGAATACGCTGCCCCACTGATTCAGGAACTAAAACATTTCTATTCGGCTAATTTCTCTGTTCTGTGTATATGACATATACAAAACCGGTGAGTCGCATGATTATCGTTCGCTTTTGAATGATTTTCATGCGACATACGGCGAGACATCCATTTTAGGTGAGTCATACATCTCAAAAATAGCACTCCAGACAAATATATGTCCAGTGGAAGTACTCATCATCATTTGGGGTGAAACGGTCAATCGATCATGCACATCGTAGTGTCAGAACCTTTTCGGAACCGACTCTCAGCCTCTGACATGGTTCCTTTAACGACTAGCCGATGGCAGCCGGGACCAACAGCTTAACGTGCCTTCCGAAGCACGGAATCATCTTTCTTTATTATAAGACAAATTAAGTGATTTAAGCCTGCAATGTCCTAACCAAACTGGAAACAACTAAGCAAAGTATGCTTCCCGTGGGCATCGAACCCACGACCCTTGGGTCTACAGGCAAACGCCTTAACCACTGGGCCACGGAGGTAGTTACCGATAAAGGTGTAAATAAGAAATACAATTTACCTGTACATTTTTCTCGGGCAAGTGAATAGCAACGTGTTGTAAGTAACTGCTTTTGCGATGGAAGCGAGCTCCGCACTCCGCGCACACGTAAGGTTTCTCGCCTGTGTGTATCCGCTCGTGAATCTAACAAGAATAAATTATCAAGAAATTATAAAAAAAACATACAAACAAAATACACTTGGCTGCAATCAAATATTGGCATTCAAATTTTAGGTACCTAAGTACTAAAATTTGAATGTCAACTTAAGGTGATACCTCGGTGAACACTAGCGCCACCGTCATTTAAAAATCATTACTCACTGAAAACACAAGTTATCAAAAATCCCTCTGCTGTAATTAAGGTTCTGGATCTGAAGTTAATTTTAATCATATTCAATTATTAAATTATAGTTCCATATAGTTACAAATTGCAAAACTGCTAAAAGTGTCCGTTTTAAGCAATAATGCAATTTGTAACTATAGGGAATTATAATTTAATATGTTTAAAATTAACTTCAGATCCAGAACCATAATTACAGCAGAGGGATTTTTGATAACTTGTGTTTTCAGTGAGTAATGATTTTTAAACGACGGTGGCGCTAGTTTTCACCGAGGTATCACCTTAAACAAACTCTTCAGCTTTGTTATATTAGTATAGATAATAGACTCCTACCTTAACCTGCTCAGCATTGGACGCCCTGTATTCACAATAGGAGCACTTGTCAGTCTTTTCGTAGCCGTGTTTAGCTCGACAGTGCATAAGTAACAGACGGCGAGTTATAAACATTTTGCCACAGTGCTGAAAAAATACGTAAATTTACATTTAAAACTAAGAATAAAAAAAAAAAAATGACGCAATCTTTTATCATCATCAGCATGGCGGTCTCGGTCTGCCTCCATGGTCTAGTCGTTTGCTTGTAGACCCGGGGGTAGTGGGTTCAATTCCCGACTGTTTAGTTGTTTCCAGTTTGGTTAGGTCGTTGCAAGCTTGAATCACCTGATTGTCTGATGCCGTTGGTCCGGGCTGCCAACTGGTATTCGTTAAAGGAACCACATCAGACGGATAGAAGCGGTTCAAAGAACTCTGACACCGGGTGTGTATGGTCGATTGACTGTGATAACTACACGAAATGATGATGTCCATGGCGGTATTGAAACATTATACATATACGTAATCATATATCATGACCATGATTAATAGTGTGAAGCATTGAGCTGAAGATGCAACCGGGAAACACGCTTGGACGAAGAAGAACTGAAAGCACCCTTAAATGAAATCTTACCTCGCAAACCACATCAAACCCTGTATGTATCTTGTAGTGATTCCGTAATGACAATCTTGATGTTAAAATCTTATTGCAAATCTCACACTCTATCTCCTCTCTCACTTTTTCCTTCTCCTTTTTATCTGCCTTTTCTTTTTTCAAACTGATCTTCAAGGAATTCTCTGCTCTTTTTAATCTGATTCTTTTTAAATCCTTTTTCTTAGTTACTTCCCCATTCTTCAATTCAGAAATTTTAGTATCTTCCGAATATTTTTTTCCCTTTGCATATTGTAATCTGTCCAAAGTTATATTATCATCATAATCTTCAAAATCTTCTAAATCAGACAAGTCAATTAATATAGATTTGTTATTCTTATCAGATTCTTGTTTGAGTGCATCTAATGGTTCTTTTTTGACATTGCAATATGTATTGTGTCTTTTGAAGAGTATTTTTTGTATGTCTTGTGCTTTTCTGCGAAATTTTATGTTGTCATTAATTAAATCTATGCAATTTGAACACATGACTTGTGGAAGTTCGTCATTTATTTCTATCTGAAAGGTCAACCATTTATATAAATCAACTTCTACTAAGTGCATTTCAGACTGCATTATACTATATAGCTTCACAGCATATAGTTCAAAGTGCAACAATTTCACTCAATAAATTTAGTTAATCTAAAATAAATGATAAGGGCAAAAATCTAATTTATTTGTAGTAACTTAAATTATTAATTTCTTATTATTTATAAGCCAATACGTCTGACACCTAGCGCAGTGAACATGAGAGTGGGAAATATAACAACCGTTTTGTATAAAGTGAACTAATTGAATAAATAAATATGGTGGTTCAAATATCATAGCATATAGCAAATACAAACTATTTATAGTACCAGCTAAATGTTAACATGATCTTTAAATGTATGGAAAGTGATATCATTGCACTTTGAATTATATGCTATAAAACTATATAGTTTATAATAGTCTGAAATGTGTTTAAGTACTTTACTATATAGCAAGATAGTACAGCATAGTCTGAAACGCATTTCAAACATAAAATTTGAAACTAGTTATCTTCATTAACAGATCATCCTTGGTTGAGTATGATCATGTGCCATATACAAGAATGATGTAGCACTCAAACAGGTTCCTTCCTAACCACAAATCTGTGACCTAACCATAGAATATACATGTTGTTTTTGTAATTCTTTAAATGGAAGACCAACAATCATCAGCAGAGGATATAAGTCCAAATGAATGTAAAAAAAAATAATAATTTAATAATAAAATAAATGAAATTAGTGTCGAGTACCTACCTTAACAGCAGATGCATTGAAGATAGCCTCTGTATATTTCCCTGCGTGTTCTGGCATCGCAAAAATTGGACTCAAATTATGTGGGCTCAAGCAAGTTCTGCACTCTAGTTCCATAGCTATCCGTCTGGTGAAACCAGTGAGTGAACTATTGTATATAAACAATATATCCTACCACAGAACACAATAATTATTATAGAATTAGGGATAAAACCCTTTATATTACTTAAGGCATAACTATGCAAAACATTTTTAATAAATAAATAAATAAACCAAACAAGCAACGTGAATGAACTGACGAACTGAACTGACTTGGAACTGCTTGGAACTGACAGTGACAGACAGAAGCAAAGTTTTTTTTAAAATACTTTTTACGGCCATGGAAACTAGTCTTTTAAGGCCTTTTTTCATTTTATTAATCTTCTTCAGTCCTACTTTAGTCAAGTCAAGTCAAAAAGTCAAGTCAATAGTCTAGTCTAGTCAAGTGAGTCAAGAGTCAGATGGCTAAGTGAAGCGGTATAAAAATTTCACTTAGCTATAACTTGGAGATTTTGAGAAGCAAAGTCAAAACAAACAACCAGTCAACCACCAACCAACACCAACAACACAAAAAAAAAACAGAATGTATGAAAAAAAATTTTTTTTTACGGCTCTGGAATTTTGCCTTTTAGGGCCTTTCTTGATTTTAATCTTCTTTTATAAACTAGTACTATTAAGTATTTTGTGCATAAACTGAAAAATTCACTACAATAATTATTTTATTTTTCACTAATTATTATTTAGGTGAATAAATAAATAAATTCTAATTTAGAACGACATCAATTAATATACATTTTTAGAGGCTTAATAATCATTGCAAATATTGTAATTAGTGTAGCTTTTAAACGAATCTAATCTACGAACGACATTACGACCATTCGTATAAGTTTTATTAGTGCAATAGGAAGTTGCAGTTGTTGTTTTTAAGCTGCAAAAGCCATAATGAACAAAAAATTCTCGTAAGTTGCCGAAAATGTATTTACGTACCTTGCTTTTGTTAGGTTTTAAAACAATAAAAAAAAACGAACATTAAAAAAATAAAGAATTTCATGGTGCACAGACTAAGGAGGAGATACTATTGGTATGGTGTTCGAGTTGAACAAACAAAATAAAACTTTGTTTCTTTTATAATTTTATTTTTAAATGAATTTTCTTTATAATATAATTTTTTCATATCTTTTTATTATTTGTCATTTTTATAACTATTTAATAATCTTTATTCAATGAACTTGGCTTAATGAAATGATAACAATATTCACACTAATGTAAATACATCTGTTTTGACTCAAATTTTGTCAATTGACGTTCTGGAGAAAATGCTGCAGTGGAGTTTGTGGCGCCCCGCTTCTTCTCCACTTGCGCTTTGGAAGTGGTGGTAAACTTAATTTAAGTAATGATTGACGTCAATAAGTGATAAAAATGTCCGAATGTCCTATATCCTATATGTATTGAGAATAAACAATTTGAATTTGAAAAACTTATAGTTTTAATAGGTTGTTGCCCGCGGCTCCGCCCACGTGCGCCTCGGTCATATCGCGCCCGAAAGTAGGCTATGTTTGACTCCTAGTGCATAACTATATCCATACCAAATTACATAACAATCGGTCCAGCAGTTTAGCCGTGAAGAGGTGACAGACAGACAGACAGACTTTCGCATTTATAATATTAGTATGGATTAGTATGGATATCGAAGGTATGGATATGGATCTACGGTTTATCATAGACCAGGAGTGCTATTTTTGAGATGTATGACTCACCCAAAACCGGTGAGTCGAATGATTATCGTTCGAGTCACCGGTTATGTCGCATGGAAATCATTCGAAAACGAACGATAATCGTTCGACTCACCGATTTTCAGTTTGTCATACATTTCAAAAATAAAACTCCAGATTTTGGGCTTGGCAACACTGGTTTGAGGCTGCTTCATTGGCTATTGGCTATGCTCTATGCTATGCTCGAATGGAGTTTTTGGAGGGAAAGTAAAGTGTCGCTATGTCGGCGCTGTATTTAATATCCAAAACTTAAATTTTTTCGACTACTTGTGCTTAATATTGGTGGATTATTATTCGCAAAGTGTTCGTGAACAAGCGTGAGTGTTAGGAAGTGATACAGTGTTGATTTACGTGACTTTTATCTTTGTCACCAAAATCTCCCAAGTTATAGCTAAGTGAAATTTTTCCACCGCTTCACTTGGCCATCTGACTGACTAGAATTACTCACTTTCACTTGACTAGATTAGACTACTGACTTGACTTTTTGACTTGACTTGACTAAAGTGGGACTGAAGAAGATTAGTAAATTGAAGAAAGGCCTTAAAGAACTAATTTTCATGGCCGTAAAAAGTATTAAAAAAAATATATGCTATGCTTGGCTCTGGTTTCTGCTCAGAAGAACGAAGGGTTTCTGTGGCTCAAATCTGCCCACAAAACAAAACAAATACAAGTGCGTAAATCGTGTGAATGTACCTACTTTGTTTATCAGCAAAGCAATAGCTACTGAATTGAAATCGAAATAATAAGCGCTGTGCCGGATTCTTCGTAGTTTTTATCAGTATAGCTGTAGTGCAAGTGCTTTTCAGTGCATCCAGCATTGTTTACATTTCCTATAAGTAAACCAAAGCCGGCCCCGTTGTCGCCGCTATGGAAGTTGAACGTGTCGACTCTGAAAACGTGGCAATGGATGAATCTGCGAAGCCAGCAACCAACGAAGGCGCCGGTGATGCAGCGACATCTCAATCGGAGAAACTGCGGCGCAAAAACAAAAAATATGCTCGCAGCAATAGCAAGGAAGGAGTCGGCGTTGTGACCCCACTACCGAAATATCGCAGCTGGAAGAATAGTAGGAGACCACGGAATGGTCACGGTCGCGGATTGCCTAAAAAAGGTGAGTATTTATTTTTTGCCCACCATCCAACTAACCTATTTGCAAATCATGAATATAATCACGCGAGTCGGCAATGGAGAGTTCTAGAAGCCGTATGTAGCAGGCGACTTCGGGCCGCTTTATTTTTGTGTTTGGTATTATGTACGCACCGGTCGATGCGGTAATGTTATGGTTTTACGATACTTTATCAAACTTCAAGGTCAAATTAGGTTTTGCGCAGTTTTAAAAAATTGTGGTGTTATTGTCAACTTAACCGTCTTATGTTTGTCATGGGTCGATGTTGTCTGGTTGAATGACTCGTTACGTAATAAACATAACAACTTTCGATATCCAAGGCTATTTTGGTCTACTAATGAAACGTTTGTAAACAAGTCACTGGATTTGTTTTGATAGATATATTATTTCAGATTTATTCATTTTACAATACAATATTACATTTTTGACGATAGTGAATACCAGGTCAAGGTCAGGCACGTTTGTTTTGTTGTCTATCTAATGCTGCTACCACACTTGGCTATTCTCCTATTTGCCGAAATATTCGACGAATAGGCAAATAGCTTGGACACACATAGAGGCAAATACCAAATATTCATACACATTTGGTACCTATATGCCAAATAAGCAAAAGTTTTGGCAAATATACTGTACACACAAGGTCGAATAGGCAAATGGGCGGTAAGGGTGTGTTATCACAAACGCACATCCGAAATTCAAAACTAGGATTGCTAATGTTGCATTTACAACAAAAATAAAGCATAAATTAACAATTTTTTTCAAAAAAATTAATTGGCAAGTTACCTACAAAGGTCAAATTCAAATTCAAAATTCAAATTCAAATTGTTTATTTTCAATATAGGATATTCTTATCACTTATTGACGTCAATTGTTACTTATTTTAAGTTTACCACCACTTCCAAAGCGCAAGTGGAGAAGAAGTGGCGCCACAAACACACTCAAAACAAACTCCACAGCAGCATTTTCTTCCAAAACGTCAATTCACAAAATTTGAGTCAAATCAGACGAGTTTACATTTGAATATTTTTATAATTACCATAAGTTTATTATTAAAAAAATATTGAGGATTATTGAAATAGTTTAATAAAAATGTCAAGTAATAAAAGATGTCATGATAAAATAAAAAAAAATAATGTACTGAATGTACATATGATCAATTTTTAGCTATAGTTTGGAGGACTCCGCACCAAGCTTAAGTTACACATCCTTGTCATTGAGAAAATCATGAGCGCTATAATAGGCTTTTTTACAAAGTAAATTCTTAACATGTGCTTTGAATTTTCGGTCAGGCAAACTAAGGACCGACTCTGGAAGCTTATTGTAATAGTGTATACAGTTACCCAAAAATGAGTCATTGACTCTACTTAGCCGATATGATGGGAGATATAATTTATTTTTATTCCGTAAGGGTCTATCCGTAACATCGCAAATTTTTTTAAAAGAAGAAATATTTCTCCTGGTATACATAATAACCTCAAATATATATTGAGAAGAGGTTACATTATTATACCTATGTAATTATTTGGTCTCTAATGACAAGGGTTATAAGGTCAATTGGCTATGCACACATTGGTGTCAAGAGTTTGTCAAAGTACCAGATGGCAACCAGAACAAATTTATGATCATGCCTGTCTTTCGTAGGGGTTGGCAGAGACTAGAGATTTCCATTGGCTACGATCTTGACTCTTGCTTCCTCCACACTCATGACTCTCGTCATACACGCTCGCCAATTTCGGGTACTCCTAATGTCTCCCTTTTTCAAAAGTTCTGCGATTTGATCACGGTATGTTTTTTGACCCTGACCGTCGGTCAGGCGGCAGCAGCCTGCAATGTGCTAACCACAAACTGCATCGAAGTAGCTAATCATTTACTTTTTTAAAAACTTCCATGCATTCTCCACTGCCAAACACAAAAGGGATCTCCTAAAGGTTCCATTGCTACAGAACCACAAAAAGTGTTTATATATATATCTTTTAATTGTACCTATATCATACAAAAACTGAGCATTGATTATTTGTTACTATTTATAATCTTATCTGTGGTATTGTTATTTGTCCTTAAAAATAACTTTATCCTGCCCAAAAATATTATTATCACAACTGATAAATGTTGAATAGCAGATATGTACGTTGTTTTTAGTGTTAACTACTTCTTCCAAGCATATTTTCCCAGTTGGATCTTCAGCTTACGCTTCAGAGCCCAGGGTATGCTATTAATCATGGTTCTGATTTTTGGTACTGGTTATTACAATAGAGCGACTGCAGTCTGACCTGTGTAACCCTTTTTACAGGGAAACCAGACCAATAAGAACATGATCAGGGTTGGATAGTGGGCAACACTGACAGTTTTTTCAGGGATCTTAAAAGCATCTGGCATAGCTTAACGACTGGGACCAACAGCTTAACATGATGAATCAAATCTCGTGGTCAACACAGAGATGTTCCATGATTTATTTGTTCTTGATTCACAGTTACCGCCAATTTCACATTGTATATGTGTTTGTGTAGACAATACACAAACATGTTGAAACTGTAACATTTAAACACCACAAATGCACTTATGCTACACATACAACACATGTTTATGGCAAATAAAATTATCTTTATCTTTAACTAGCTGTTCCCCGCGGCTCCGCCCCGCGTGGGACTCGGTAATATCGCGCCCAAAAGTAGCCTATGTTTGACCTCAGGTCGTTAACTACATCCCTACCAAATTTCATCACAATCGGTCCAGCAGTTTAGCCATGAAGAGGTGACAGACAGACAGACTTTCGCATTTATAATATTAGTATGGATAATGTCTTGCAGATCAATAAATTGTTCAAAACAAGTCTAAGCAAGTCATATTTACAAAAGGTTCACACAAATCTAATCATTTATCGTTAGTATTAAATCTTGAATTGATAACACTGTTTGTTTACTTGTAACGAATCACTAAAAGAGTGGTCAAGCGTGAGTGTTGAACCCGCTCAAAAATGGATCCACATCATTATCTATGCATACTGAATAATCTTGTTGCCAAGTAATTACCAAATTTGTTTGTTTTTTTGGTTTTAATATCTTTATTACTTTAAAATACATAGTAAGTACAATATTATTAAAATCAGAAGACAATGGCGGACTTATCCCAGGAAGGGATCTCTTACAGTCAACCGGCGAATGACGAAAGGAAATGCACAAGAAAAGATTATTATTATTGCAAACAAAATCGTATTATACAAAATTTGTATTGTAATCTGTTTTTTTTTTTCACTAGGTGGCGCTGGCGGTAAAGGCGTGTGGGGCGCTCCTGGTTCAGAATTACTTGAGGAGTACGAGGAGGACGCCAACGACCCAAACTATGACTCGGAGGCCGTTAGTCATGGAGATATCGAGTTTAAGCAGGTCATCGTGGAAGCTGAACCGGACGAGGTTGTGGTAAGTCTTGCATCTGTGGAAGGTTGTGAAAACTGTTAGAGGCAGTCATTATTATTTTTAATTTTTATTCATTCAATTTTCTTTTTTTATTTATAACAAGTTGTTGCCTGGGGCTCCGCCCTCGTGGGAATGCCGGGATAAAATATACTTAGCCTATGTGTTGTTCCAGGGTCTAAGCAATCTCCATTCCAAATCGATTCAGCCGTTTTCCTGTGAAAGAGTAACAAACATCCATACATTCTTACGAACTTTCGCGTTTATAATACTAGTAAAAAGTAGAATTATCTATACTAATATTATAAAGCTGAAGAGTTTGTTTGTTTGAACGCTTATAACTTTAGATCCACTGGTCAGATTAAAAAAAATATTTCTGCATATCATAGCCTGGTTCTTGGAGATGGTTATAGGCTATAGAACATACATACCAAGGGCAGGTGAAACCGTGGGGAACAGCTAGTAGGATTATACAACTGACCAAAATAGGAGCGTTATGTCTTCAGGATTAACGTATGTATGTAACTGTTTGAATACAAGTCTTTCTATCTACGTTACGCTTTCACGGCTAATCCGCTTGACCGATTTTGATGAAATTTAGTATAGATATAATTAAGGGCCAGGGGTCAAAACATAGGCTACTCTTGAGCGCGATATAATTAAACCCCACGCGATCCGAGCCACGGGTAACAGCTAGTTCAAAAATCAAATAGAGCTGTTTTTTTTTTTAAAAAGAAAAAAGTACGACCTAACCTCTCTTTGTTCAAATTTTGATACAAAAATTATATATGTAACTGTTTGAATGCAAGTCTTTCTATCTACGCTTATCTTATATATCTTTAAAATCGGCGAGGAGAAAACAGGGTAATACGAAATCTCTATTTGTCCAAGATTTTTGTTGGTAAATCGGCCTGTGCCCCTAGTATGAGTTTTTCTTAACGCAGACGCTAGCGGCTGCGTTAGAATTTTGTATGGAATTTCTTAGTTGCCTTACTATCCGCCAGAGGCGCTGTACAGGTTTGCCACACTAAATCGCTAACGCAGTCGCTAGCGTCTGCGTTAAGAAAAACTCATACTAGGGGCACTGAACGGCATCTCTCATCATATCATCATCGAGAACATACAAATAATTCTAAGGCGGTACGAAGTTCGCCGGGACCCGCTAGTAATTTAGTATGTTTAAAATTTACTTCAGATCCGAAACCATAATTACAGCAGGGGGATTGTTGATAACTTGTGTTTTCAGTGAATAATGATTTTTAAATGACGGTGGCGCTAGTGTTCACCGAGGTACTAGATAGTACAAAAGGAAGATTTGTACAAAAGGTATAACCTTAAGTTATATAATCTTTGATAGTACTGCAGTAAACAGTATAAATGTCCGATGAGCCACAGAAGGCTATAAAATCGTCCCCTCCCCAATTGGCAGCCGTGCCGTGCCTGTGTGGAATAAATGGTGGGGTCAATGACAGACAATGACACAAGTACAGTCAGCTGCAGAGAAATGTGACCCCCTTTCAATAGGCTACTTGACTCATACCAATTTTGATGCAACAAATGTTCGTTTCTTACAGTATTTGACCCACGAAACCGAAATATATCGATTTCCGCTAAGAAAAATGCAAGATGGCATTATAATTTCAATTTCAAATTTACTTAAAATTCGGAACTGTCAAAACGCGGGCCGGCCATCAACCGCCATGACGTGACGCAACTATTCTGGTAAACTGACGTCCAGACCTATTTTTGACTTCTGTCATTCATTCAGTCATTAATTCGAATGATTTTCATTCGACAAAACTGTGGAATCGTATGATTTTCATGCGATCTCTGTGGTTCTTGGCGAGAATCAGGTTTCAAAAATAGCACGTTATACAATAATGACGTCACAAAACTTTGCAAAAATGGCCGACGGTGTTTTTGATGGGATTCAAAAAGTGAACTTTTGAAATAATATTTTGCTGCTTTAGAGGGCTCGGAAAAATATGGAAAAAATGGTTTTAATCTAAACAAATACAGAATAATTATTTAAAACAAAATACAAGTCAACTAGCCTATAGTGATACTTGTGGCATGGGGTCAGATTTCTCTGCAGCCGACTGTACTTATTGTCAGGACGCGCGCTGCATACTAACTTGCACACTGTATATGAACCCTTTACTCTTTAACACTTATTTTGTCTTAGAACTTGTTTTTATTCGGTTACTAGCGACCCGCCCCGGCTTCGCATGGGCATAAAAACCTTTCTCTTGAATCACTCTATCTATTTAAAACAAACTGCATCAAAATTCGTTGCGTAGTTTTAAAGATTTAAGCATACAAAGGGACATAGGGACAGAGAAAGCGACTTTATTTTATGGTATGTAGTGAAGTGATGATAAATTTATTTGTACTCGCGTTTTCAAAAACGACTCCAATGATTTCTTTGAAATTTTAAACGTAGGTTCTTACACAGTCAAAAAATAATCTAGCTAGGTTCCATTTGTGGGAAATTTCATTTTACCCATATTTCCACGCAAAAATATTTTCGCCAAAAAAGCGAGCGAAGCTCAATCGCCCAGGTGCTTAACTGTAATGTGTGGAATTGTTCACAGCGCAAAGCGGAACCAGTGATCTTGGAATACTTCGAGCACGGTGACACAAATGCGGCTGCCGAAGACTTCCTGGAGTTTGTCACCGCTAAGCGCAGCCATTTGGTGAGATGCTCCTTAGTTTTTCTACCGCTGGGCTTCTGGGCTTGTTGACTTCAGTGAGTATTGAATAAAGGGTCGTTGACATACCATAATCATTTTTAGGGTTTCGCACCCAAAAGGTACGAATTTAAAATGAGAAGGAAAAAACGGGACACTATTACTTGAGACTCAGCTGTCCGTCCGTCTGTCACCAGGATTTCGTGAATCGTGATAGCTAAGCAGATAATGTATTTCTGTTGCCGCTATAACAACCAGTACTTACTAAAAGAAGAAAAAAACGTGATTTATTGTTCCGTTTTGTTTAGGTCATAGTGCGGAGCACTTCGTGCGCGAGTCTGACTCGCACTAGGCCACTTTTATTAGTACTTTGTATCTAAAGGGCGAGAACTTAAATTAACAGAGAAATTAAGTTATACAGGATTCATTTGGTTAGTCTTTCAAACGGAATGTTTCTATGGTTTTCTTTTGGTAATTATGACGATAGGTACCTTGGTGAACACTAGCGCCACCATCAATTAAACATTATTATTCACTGAATACACAAGTTATCAAAAATCCCTGTTATGTAATTAAGGTTCTGGATCTGAAGCTAATTTTAAACATATTAAATTATAGTTACAAATTGCAAATCTGTTAAAAGTGGCCGTATAATTTGATATGTTTAAAATTTACTTCCGATCCAGAACCTTAATTACATAAGACGGATTTTTGCGTTGTTGAAACTTGTGTTTTTAGTGAATAATGATTTTTAACTTATGGTGGCGCTAGTGTTCACTGAGGTATCATCTTAAGATTTTACGAAGCATATGAGTACTCTGTAGATGCTCGTTTGTTTAGGCAGTCATTTCAATTAAGAATTATCTAATTATTATTTTTTTTATTATTTTTGATGTAGATATGCGAGACCATCGTAGAAATAGCATTGGACCACAAGCCATCGCACTGTGAGATGGCGTCCGTCCTGATCTCAGACTTATATGGAAGGGTGCTCTCTGCAAAGGATATCGGATACGGTGAGAACTTGTAACTTAATTACAGATTTGGAAACAAATATAATCCTTTAAGGTCTTTCTTGAATCCCCCTCAGTCCTGCTTTAGTCAAGTCAAAAATGACAAGACTCGACTAGATCCAGTCAAGTAACTAGTCGTACAAGGGTTCTACTTATTTCTTTAAAAAATTCTTTCAGTACACCCTCGATAGGAAATTAAGAACAAAAAGGCAGTTGGCATGTAAAGTGGGCTGCAGAGAAATCTGACCCCCTTTAAGACGATACCTCGGTGGACACTAGCGCCACCGTCACCGAAATATTGCATAATCGGCAACTTTTAGCAGTTTTGCAATTTGTAACTATAGTTAACTATCATTTAATAATTTAATATGTTCAAAATTAACTTCAGATCCAGAACCTTAATTACATAACAGGGATTTTTGATAACTTGTGTTTTCAGTGAATGATGCTTATTAAATGATGGTGGCGCTAGTGTTCACCAAGGTATCATCTTAAATAGCGATACTTGAGGCATGGGGGTCAGATTTCTCTGCAGCCCACTGTATCCATACTAATATTATAAATGCGAAAGTCTGTCTGTCTGTCTGTCACCTCTTCACGGCTAAACTGCTGGACCGATTGTGATGAAATTTGGTAGTGATGTAGTTAACGACCTGGGCGTCGATTCTGCTAACGTTAAGTCACAACCGTGTCAAAATAGTGTTTCAATGGTAGTGCTTTTTTACACACTAGTTACAAGAAATGTATCTTTTTTTATATCACTGCTGATGGTCACACCACACATTATATCCATATCACATCATACTGTCATAACTCTTGTAAATAGTGTGTAAAAAGCACCACTATTGAAACACTATTTTGATACGATTTTGTCTTAACGTTAGCAGAATCGACATCCTGAGGTCAAACATAGGCTACTTTTGGGCGCGATATAACCGAGTCCCACGCGGGGCGAAGCCGCGGAGAACAGCAAGTTTTTATATAAAAAGTAATGTGTTATGGTCCATTTCAGCATTCGAACGTCTACTCGACAAGTTACCAGACTTGGTGCTCGACACGCCTGACGCGTGTGTCCTATTGTCTAACTTCATAGCGAGGTGTGTGGCCGACGACTGCCTGCCGCCGAGATTCGTTCAAGTTCAAGCTCAGGCTGAACTCAATCCGCACGCCAAGTGAGTTGAGACGGGTCTTTTTTTTTTTTTTATAAATAATTAGTTACGAAACCCTCTATTTTTTAATAATAATAAATAGACGGTTTCGTAACTCAAATAGGCTAAAATGGAACCCTTGTTAGATAGATCACTTTGTTGTCTGTCCGTCAATTTTTTTTTCGGAAGAACGAATGAACGGCTTAAGGTGAAATTCATAACACGTATTCAGGTGTATGATCTGTTTCGGCTGTAAATTAATCAAAATTATATGATAAAGCGATCAAAAGTTGAATGTAAATATTGCAATTTTCGATAATTTTGCGATTTCAGTTGGGAATCAAAATGTGGTATTTCCCGTTGAAAAACCTAATTCGTTTTAGAATAAAAAAATTAAATGTTTTATTCTGACAATAGTACATTACTGTCCAGGCCAGAAATGAAGCCATTTACGGCTGAGTTATATTACAAGACCGAAGCGCAGCTGAGGCCTTGTCAAGTGCTTTTAAAAGGACGAGGCGAAGCCGAGGCCTTTAAAAAATACGAGGACTTAAATTGCAATTTTGGAAACCAGCATTCCCTGTGTTATTTTTTTGAAACTTTTTGAAATGTTCATATATATTTTTAAACTATAAAAGAACTAATGGTTAGTACCAACCTAACAAATGTCCAGCAATTTCCATTAACGACCGCTAGAATAGGTTTTTTTTGGTAGGCTGGCCAGTGTGAAACTAAAAACCTAATGTATGAAAACGTGTACATTAAAAAACCTCCATTAGCGGCCAGCAATTTTTTTTTTTTAATACTTTTTACGGCCATGGAAACTAGTCCTTTAAGGCCTTTCTTCATTTTATTAATCTTCTTCAGTCCTACTTTAGTCAAGTCAAGTCAAAAAGTAAAGTCAGTAGTCTAGTCAAGTGAGTCAGAGTCAGATTGCCAAGTAAAGCTGTGGAAAATTTTCACTTAGCTATAACTTGGAGATTTTGGTGACAAAGATAAAAGTCACGTAATCGACACTGTATCACTTCCCAACACTCACGCTTGTTCACGAACACTTTGCGAATAATAATCCACCAATATTAAGCACAAATACTCGATAAAACCTAAGTTTTGGAAATTAAATACAGCGCGGACATAGCGACAATTTACTTTCCCTCCAAAAACTCCTTAGGCCAGCAATGAGTGTATTGACGTATTGTTTTTTTTAAATAATGAAGCTATTTCCGAGCAAAAGAAAATAATATCTTTAATATATCAGTCTATTGTTCAAATAAGTGCGGCTGCGCGTGCGGCGGTACCTATGCGTACTTGTTATTATTGGTACGGTGTTGATTACTGAGTTTTCATGGATGTGGATTGGTTTTAATCAATTTACTAAAAATATAATGTAAATTTATTTTAAAGTTTACTTATGATACTAACTGTCAATAGGGACAATATAGTCAAGGGTGTTTAGTTGACCCTGCCATCCTGTATATAGATTTGATAATTTATTATTGTTTCAGACAAGCAATTCACCGAGCGGAGACTCTTCTGTCAATGAAGCAGGGCTTAGTACGGCTCGACAACATTTGGGGCGTCGGCGGCGGCATTAGGTAAATCTCTTACTAGCTGTTGCCCGGGGCTCCGCTCCCGTGGGAACTCCGGGATAAAATATAGCCTATGTGTTGTTCCAGGGTCTAAGCAATCTGCATTCCAAATTTCAGCCAAATCTGTTCAGCCGTTCTTGAGTTATAAATTGTGTAACTAACACTACTTTCTTTTATATTTCTTCTAGCGACCCGCCCCGGCTTCGCATGGGCATAAAAACCTTCCTCTTGAATCACCATATCTATTAAAAAAAAACCGCATCAAAATCCGTTGCGTAGTTTTAAAGATTTAAGCATACATACGCAGACAGAGAAAGCGACTTTGTTTTATACTATGTAGTGATTTGGAAAAGTTTTTCAATATAGTGGTCTGAATCTGCCCTTAAAATATTTGCAAATTGATTTGTGTCCACCTTATAGAACTGTACTATATTTTTTTTAATTTTCAGGCCAGTCAAGTCTTTGATCCGTCAAATACAACTGCTACTAAAAGAGTACCTGACTTCAGGCGATCTCGCCGAAGCAATGAGATGCGTCCGAGAACTGGAGGTGCCACACTTTCATCACGAGCTCGTCTACGAGGTGAGAATTCTTTATCAAATCTCTTAGTCGCTATCACTATCACTCATTCATTCATTTCGTGTAGGTATCATGGTCAATCGACCATGCACAACCTGGTGTCAGAGTTCTTCGGTACCGCCTCTCGGCCTCTGACATGGTTCTTTTAACGACTACCAGATGGCAGCCGGGACCAATTGCTTAATGTGCCTTCCGAAGCACGGAATCATCTTTTTTGTCAGACAATCAGGTGATTCAAGCCTGCAATGTCCTTACCAAACTGGAAACAACTAAACAAAGTATGCTTCCCGTGGGAATTGAACCCTCGAACCCCGGGTCTACAGGCAAACGCCTTAACCACTGGACCACGGAGGCAGTTACACATACATCGTATAAAACAAATTCGCTTTCTCTGTCCCTATGTCCCTTTGTATGCTTAAATCTTTAAAACTACGCGACGGATTTTGTTGCGGTTTTTTTTAATAGATAGAGTGATTCAAGAGAAAGTTTCTTCGGGGCGGGTCGCTAGTTATCTATATAGATAGATCATCATTATTTCGGCCACTGCTGCACTAACAATACAATACATAATCATTTATTTTGTTATACACAGGTTACAATAGGTGTGAGTAAAAATGTATACAGTCTTCTGTTCGCCAGCCGGCATTTAATATTGCATTTTGGGTTATATATTTTAACTATTACATTCCAGTCATTAAAAAAATGTGACATGCATCCATACTATCCATACTATATAATATTATAAATGAGAAAGTATGTCTGTCTGTCTGTCTCCTCTTCACGGCTAAACTGCTGAACCGATTGTAATGAAATTTGGTAGGGATGTAGTTAACGATCTGAGGTCAAACCAGTGAATTGGAATCAGTGAACTCAACCTTTGAAAAAATATAAACCACATCATTACATACATTTGTAGACTATTCTGCTCGCGTTGGAATCAGTGAACTCAACCTTTGAAAAAATATAAACCACATTATTACATACATTTGTAGACTACTCTGCTCGCGTTGGAGTCAGTGAACTCAACCTTTGAAAAAATATAAACCACATTATTACATACATTTGTAGACTATTCTGCTCGCGTTGGAGTCAGTGAACTCAACCTTTGAAAAAATATAAACCACATCATTACATACATTTGTAGACTATTCTGCTCGCGTTGGAATCAGTGAACTCAACCTTTGAAAAAATATAAACCACATCATTACATACATTTGTAGACTATTCTGCTCGCGTTGGAATCAGTGAACTCAACCTTTGAAAAAATATAAACCACATTATTACATACATTTGTAGACTATTCTGCTCGCGTTGGAGTCAGTGAACTCAACCTTTGAAAAAATATAAACCACATCATTACATACATTTGTAGACTATTCTGCTCGCGTTGGAATCAGTGAACTCAACCTTTGAAAAAATATAAACCACATTATTACATACATTTGTAGACTATTCTGCTCGCGTTGGAGTCAGTGAACTCAACCTTTGAAAAAATATAAACCACATCATTACATACATTTGTAGACTATTCTGCTCGCGTTGGAATCAGTGAACTCAACCTTTGAAAAAATATAAACCACATTATTACATACATTTGTAGACTATTCTGCTCGCGTTGGAGTCAGTGAACTCAACCTTTGAAAAAATATAAACCACATTATTACATACATTTGTAGACTATTCTGCTCGCGTTGGAGTCAGTGAACTCAACCTTTGAAAAAATATAAACCATATTATTACATACATTTGTAGACTATTCTGCTCGCGTTGGAGTCAGTGAACTCAACCTTTGAAAAAATATAAACCACATTGTTACTTACATTTGTAGACTATTCTGCTCGCGTTGGAGTCAGTGAACTCAACCTTTGAAAAAATATAAACCACATTGTTACTTACATTTGTAGACTATTCTGCTCGCGTTGGAGTCAGTGAACTCAACCTTTGAAAAAATATAAACCACATTGTTACTTACATTTGTAGACTATTCTGCTCGCGTTGGAGTCAGTGAACTCAACCTTTGAAAAAATATAAACCACATTATTACATACATTTGTAGACTATTCTGCTCGCGTTGGAGTCAGTGAACTCAACCTTTGAAAAAATATAAACCACATTGTTACTTACATTTGTAGACTATTCTGCTCGCGTTGGAGTCGGTGAACTCAACCTTTGAAAAAATATAAACCACATTGTTACTTACATTTGTAGACTATTCTGCTCGCGTTGGAGTCGGTGAACTCAACCTTTGAAAAAATATAAACCAAATTCAAACATTTGTACAAATGTAAGTACATTTGTAGACTATTCTGCTCGCGTTGGAGTCAGTGAACTCAACGGTGGAGGAGCAGCTGTGCACCTTCCTCGCAGAACTGAGGCGCTGCGTCATTGTGACGCCGGACCAAATGGATCGGGTGAGATAAATCATTATTATACGTTTTTTTTTTTTTGTGCTGTGGCTATAATCCACAATACGGCAATCAAACTTAAAGCCAATTTTTGCCAGTATCAAGTTGAAAAAAAATTCTCACTTGTTCCATGGTACTATTTGCCAATAGAACTAGTGAGAATGATTCGTTTAATGTAAATGTTCTTCATTTTGTCGAGTCACAGAGTTAAGTCAGTAGTCATGTCTAGTCAAGTTAGTCAAGGGCTAAGTGGAGCGGTGGAAGTTTCACTTATTATCTTGGGAGATTTTGGTGACAAGGATTTAAGTCACTTATACGACATTGTACCACTTCCCAACACTCACGCTTGTTCACGAACACTTAGCGAATAATAGTCCACCTTTATTATGCACAAATAATCGAAAATACACAAATTTTAGAAAATAAATACAATGACGATAACCGAGTGACTTTAGCTTGGCGCCAAAACCTTTATACGATTTAGTAGGCAAACAGGCGTACGGCACACCTGATGGTATGTGGTTATCGTTACCAATAGGCTAGTTGACTTGTATTTTGTTTTTATTTAAAATAATTATTCTCTATTTGTTTAGATTGAAACCATTTTTTCCATATTTTTCCGAGTCCTCTAAGGCAGCAAAATTTTATTTCAAAAGTTCACTTTTAGAATCTCATCAAAATAAAACAGTCGGCCATTTTTGCAGAGTTTTGTGACGTTATTATTGTGTAAGGTTCTATTATTGAAACCTGATGCTCGCCAAGAACCACTAGAGTCGCATGAAAATCATGCGATTCCACAGTTTTGTCGAATGAAAATCATTTAAATTAATGACTCTGAACAAATGACAGAAGTCAAAAATAGGTCTGAACGTCAGTTTACCAGAATAGTTGCATCACGTCATGGCGGTTGATGGCCGGCCCGCGTTTTGACATTTTTCTTAGCGGGAATCGATATATTTCGGTTTCGTGGGTCAAATACTGTAAGAAATGAATATTTGTTGCATCAAAATTGATATGAGTCAAGTAGCCTATTGAATACAATAAACTCCTGTCTAGATGACAAGTAATGTTGTTTTCTTTCGTCAGGGTTTCCTCCGCGTGTTAGAAGACATGACAGACATAGTGTTAGACGTGCCACTCGCTTACATAATGCTCGATCGTGTCGTCGAACGTTGCCAACAGAAGTTCAAGCTGGGCGCGTCGGTGCTTGAGCGAATGCCCACTAGGTGAGAACCTCTTGTGTGTTTATGACGGCCTGGTACATTGTGACATGACCATGACAGACATAGTTTGACAGAAGTTCAAGTTGGACGTCGGTGCTTGAGCGAATGCCCACTAGGTGAGTGCCTCTTGTGTGTTTATGAGGGCCTGGTACATTGTGACATGACCATGACAGACATAGTTTGACAGAAGTTCAAGTTGGACGTCGGTGCTTGAGCGAATGCCCACTAGGTGAGTGCCTCTTGTGTGTTTATGAGGGCCTGGTACATTGTGACATGACCATGACAGACATAGTTTGACAGAAGTTCAAGTTGGACGTCGGTGCTTGAGCGAATGCCCACTAGGTGAGTGCCTCTTGTGTGTTTATGAGGGCCTGGTACATTGTGACATGACCATGACAGACATAGTTTGACAGAAGTTCAAGTTGGACGTCGGTGCTTGAGCGAATGCCCACTAGGTGAGTGCCTCTTGTGTGTTTATGACGGCCTGGTACATTGTGACATGACCATGACAGACATAGTTTGACAGAAGTTCAAGTTGGACGTCGGTGCTTGAGCGAATGCCCACTAGGTGAGTGCCTCTTGTGTGTTTATGACGGCCTGGTACATTGTGACATGACCCTGACAGACATAGTTTGACAGAAGTTCAAGTTGGACGTCGGTGCTCGAGCGAATGCCCACTAGGTGAGTGCCTCTTGTGTGTTTATGACAGCCTGGTACATTGTGACATTCATTCATTCATTTCGTGCAGGTATCATGGTCAATCGACCATGCACACCCTGGTGTCAGAGTTCTTCGGAACCGCCTCTCGGCCTCTGACATGGTTCCTTTAACGACTACCAGATGGCAGCCGGGACCAACGGCTTAACGTACTTTCCCAAGCACGGATTCATCTTTTTTGTCAGACAATCAGGTGATTCAAGCCTGCAAAGTCCTAACCAAACTGGAAACAAACAAAGTATGCTTTCCGTGGGAATTGAACCCTCGACATCCGGGTCTACAGGCAAACGCCTTAACCACTGGTAATTATTGTGACATGACCATGACAGTCATAGTTTGACAGAAGTTCAAGTTGGGCACGTCGGTCTGCGATTAGTTTGGTTTTCCTGTAAAGAGTTAGGGTGGGGTTAGGGGACAACTCGCCTGAATTTGAACGGCGAAAGCAATTGATTTCGCGCAAGTTGTCCCCTTTGTCCCTGAAGCCTAAACTGAAGATATAGCAGGACAACGCGATCGGATAAAAAAAGTATGTTATGCATTACTGAGAATTTTTAATTCCAGGGGCCGCAAACGCTTCGTGTCTGAGGGCGATGGTGGCGCCATCAAGGACCATGCGCTCAAACTGCGCGAATAAACTACATGCGCGCACGCACGGACAGGAAACTAAACTTAGTCTAATATTAATGTGGCATTACTCTCTTTACCTATCGTTATTCTACTGTCCGAACGCTCTAAGTTTGCCTGCCAGTGATTTGCCCTGTTAAGCACATTTTAACTAAAATATATTTTGTCCCTTTCTCTCTTATATAAATTTTCCGTGAAAGAAAGAGCCAGAACACATTTTAGTAAAAATGGGCTTAACAAATGGGGTAAGATAATAGCTACATAAGCAGCTTAATATAGCAACAATAATATTTTAAAATGATAGCCGAGATAGGAGTCTCGGCAGGAGCATTCATCGTATTAACTTCTCTCTATAGGCCTCTACGTCTTGGTTCAGTATTGTCGCGCAAGCCTCTCAAAAGTTCGGGGCGTATGGCCACGTGGCATCTTACTGGACCAAACAAGAAGCTCCGTGATTCCAAATATAAAATAAATATAGGTTTCTTATTTAAAAGTGTATAATTTTGGAAAATATACCAACACTGGGGCAAACTTAAAGCGCTTGGTATTTACAGCTCGTGTATTCTTTAAAAAAAACACGTACTACTAATATGTATAAAAACAAATAAAAAGTATTTTTTTTGTTTCTTTCATATTTAATTTTCGCCCAATAAAATTGTGCAAAAAATTCATTCACGCGAATGTACAATGCAATACCATATTGTCAGGCCTCCTAGAAAGATAATAACAAAATATAAAAGGCGAAAACAAAGACATGTCATCATTTACATTTCAATCACATTGATTTGTCTTATATATATATATAAAAAAAACATTACATGTTACGTATTAACATACCCTCAGAAATTGAAAAGTATACAGTAGTATTTTTTTTTTTCACAGTTACAGAATTTTGACTCGTAAAATTAAATAATTTACGCGTAAAATCTCCATAAGGTTAGTGCGTAATGTATGAAAATGTTTTAAATGTTATTATAGCAATAAAGTATTATATGTTTTTGATGAAAACTAGAGTTGATAATAAGTACAGTACAAAATGTCCGTGTCGTGAAGCGTTTTCGTTTGAAATTCGAACGTCGTTTGTTTTCCGAACGCATTTGCAAATATTTAAAAATGGTTTCTTTTTCGTACGAAAATCAAACTGCGTTCTTTTTTGAAATATAATATGATACTGACTGGGCTGAATAATTAATGTTTTTAAATAAAATGTGGATTAGACATCTCGAAGCGATTGGTAACATAATAATTATTATCTAATTAATAAATGGGACTAAAATTCTTGTGGAATCTAATCACGTTTCTCGATTAATCCATACACAAAATTTCGTGTAATTTGGTACAAGATGTTTTATTTTTTATTTTCACCCAGTCAGAAGAATTCGTGTACTCAACGTAATCTTTATCAAACGTTGATATTTTTTTTCATTTGTCGTCTAACTAGATGGCGTCTTAGTCTAGGTGTTTTTTGTTTTTAAATTTAACATTTTTTAACACTCGTGGCGAGTAGCAAGGCGTTGATTTTTTTTTTAAGCTGCGTAGGACAGAGATTAATTTTAACTGTCAGGACAATTTAATTGAATATTATGAATGATTTTCCGCCACTCCAGCGCATGTTCTCTTCCCCGTTTATAACGAATAAATGTTTATTATTATATACATTTTGGTGTACATATATTATGTTTTGTATGCCCATAATACGAACTGAGAAACATTCAAAGGAATGCCATTATAATTATATATGTCATCTATTAATAAATCCGAGAACGGGTTTTGTCGCACCACAAACCATTTACTTCTCCATGTTGGATCAATATTCCCGCGCAAGCCTCTCAAAAGTCCGGGATGTAACGACCCGCGTGATTATCTAAAAAAAAAACAAGGTTTTACGCCAACATTCAAGTGTCGTGTCCTAGATAATAAAATTATAAAACAATGCTTTTAGTATGGATTCCGCCTATTTTGATTAACAGTTTGTATTCTGTACAATTCATAATTATTAACAAAGTTTTATTTACTCCATATTTGCTAAAAATGTGTTTTGTCTCGTTCTTTCGAGATGAATATAGCTAATATAGAAAAGAGACAAAACACGTTTTTAGTAAATATGGGCTTAACACGTTCGCGGACGTTTTTGAAAACATAATTAAAGTTTTATAGTTATAGTATAGCAGTCGATGTAAATGATTCTTATAGCTACAAATTGCAAAACTGTTAAAAGTGGCCGTTTTAAGCAATATTGCAATTTGTAACTATAGACAACTATAATATAATAATTTAATATGTTTAAAATTAACTTTAGATCCAGAACTTTTAATTACATAAGACGGATTTTTGATAACTTGTGTTTTCGGTGAATAATGATTTTTAACTGATGGTGGCGCTAATGTTCACCGAGGTATCATCTTAACAGCAAAAACTACACACTTTAATGACGCGTTTTAGCGCTGTTTCTAAGCCTGACTTAATATTTAATTGAAAATAATATGCTTTAAGATATTATGGTAAACGATAACAATATTTGTTCTTATGTCTCAACGCTTATGCAACGCCACGTTGCGACTGTTTGAACGAATGGGAAGGCGATATTTTTTATTTCAGTGCCCCTAGTATGAGTTTTTCTTAACGCAGACGCTAACGACTGCGTTAGCGATTTAGTATGGCAAACCTGTACAGCGCCTCTGGCGGATAGTAAGGCAACTAAGAAATTCCATACAAAATCCTAACGCAGTCGCTAGCGTCTGCGTTAAGAAAAACTCATACTAGGGGCACAGATAACACGTTTACGTCTTTATTAATTGTAAGGCGCACATTAGACGCTTATTCATGCATTATGGTTTTCCATCAATCATAGGGATGGACTCGAAAGGTGAATTGAATCGACTGATTTCCAAACAAATTAAGTTGCAGTTCTAAATAAATTCTTGAGAAAACTTCAGTATAGTGGTCTGAATCTGCCCTTAAAATATTTGTAGTTGATTTGTGTTCACCTTATATTAATACTTTTGAAATATGCAAGATATTATTGTAATTGCAGAATATATTTGTAAGACTGAAGGGCTGCATATACTTTTTTACATTTATCTCTTGTTTTTATCAATTCGAATATGATTTTTGAACAATTTATAATACTTACCCCCGTATTCGTCTCGTCTCGTTCTTTCACGTGAAATGTCGGTAAGAGGGAAAGAGACAAAACCATGCAAATACGAATGAGTAAGGGAGACGCACCCGTAGCCAAGTGACAATATCAAAACGTTAACGAACGTCGAGAAGAACAAAATGTATGGGGTTGACCATAAGCTGCGGTAAATAAAGTGGTCGATCTATGTCAATCCCATACATTTCGTTCTTGTCGTACCTCGTTAACGTTTTGCGATTGTGACTTTGGCTAAGCCCCATGTATGCCTTACATCATGTGTGATGGCGCACAACTCGCTTACACATTTTAGGGCTGCTAAAACAGTTGATGTATAATCCTTGTGAATTTTGCCATAAGATCTCTCTAATCTTATATATACCGTTAGTTAATCAATGCTATATAATATACATAATGGAATATATATCACTATAGCCCGCATACTCAAACGCTACTCAATTTTAAGAGCTGCTCAAGTATCATGCTGTCGCGCTGAACGTCAACGATATGACAGTGACAGCATGATAGTTGAACAGCTCTCGAAATTAAGTTGCGTTTGAGTATTCGGGAGTGTTGCTACATATTGTGAAACTTTCAATTATTTTATATAAAATGTACAGTATTACTTGACAAATGGTATATTGTGGTTTATTGCGCAAAAATCATATTCACTTTGAATATTAACGATTTTTATCTTAAATATATCTAATTAAGAACTAGCTGTCACTGATTTAGCGATTTAGTTTTCCCAAATTCATTCATTTTGTTAAGACTATATCTTGGAGAACACTAGCGCCACCATCAGTTAAAAATCATTATTCACTGAAAACACAAGTTATTAAAAATCCGTCTTCTGTAATTATGGTTCTGGATCTGAAGTTAATTTTAAACATTTTAAATTTTAGTTCCCTATAGTTACAAATTGCAATATTGCTTAAAACGGCCACTTTTAGCAATATGTAACTATAATTTAATATGATTAAAATTAACGTCAGATCCAGAACCTTAATAACATAACACGGATTTTTGATAACTTGTATTTTCAGTGAATAATGATTTTTAATTGATGGTGGCGCTAGTGTTCAACAAGGTCTCGTCTTAAACGTTCATCTTTATTTGTAATCGGTGCCTGAATGATTGTATGCGTTATTTTAACAGTGTGATTGGGACTTTCCAACTGAAAAACTATTCAAGGACAGATTCTGGGGTGTTACAATCGTCTCTTAAAACCATGCAAGTTCCAGTGAGTAAGCGAGACAGCGCAATACGTGATGTAAGGCGACATCTCCCTCACTCAATCGTTCTTGCATGGTTTTAAGAGACTAAGCCACCAGTACCCCTACCATGGGATTTAAGAAACGCAGACGCTAGCGACTGCGTTAGTGGTTTTGTATGATGTCGTCGCTTGCTAATTAATAGTAACGTAACTAAGAAATCCCATACTATACCTTAACGCAGTCGTTAGCGTCGGCGATTATGTAATCTCGTGGTAGGCGCACTGAAACAAATTACATTAAATTGATAGTTTTTAGTAAAATTCCAGTTTCAAGTCAAATGTAATTTTTTAAATTTGATAGTAGTTGAACCCTCAAGCCAACTAGCGCCATTTTGTGAAAAATACCGTCATAAAATATCAAAGGTTTTTCTCATATTTATTGCACAAGCAATTATTCAGTTGGAAAGGAAGAAACAAGAAACTAGTCGATCGCCAATGTAGGGTAAGTAGGGTGGTCGATGGGGCGTTGAAATAGGAGTATTTGTAACATTTTACTTAGTCTGTTTTTTTGGACATATGTACAAGAAAGACACAAAAAACGAAATTAAATGGCCGGGTTTAGAGTATTCGTTTCACTGACTCGCAGTCGAACTGGATTTGAAAAATTCTTTCTGCTTATGATAGCTTGATTCTTGGGGAAGGTTATAGGCTATTGTACATACACACCAATGGCGAGTGAAACCGCGGGGAACAGCTAGTATACAATATATACCGCGACCCCGGCCTTATCTACCGAATCGTTTGTTTATAAAATCTAGTCGAAAAGTTACAATAAATTGGTATAAATATGCAATTAGCTATCTAGTCCCTAAATTTTATGGAAAATTTAAATGCCAGCATCGACCTCTACAATACTTACCTACATTGGTGGCCGACAATTATGTACTGATACTTATTTTCTAGAATATTCCTCGAAGATTAAAATGTCTGTGGACTTAATTACAATCATTGACATGACATGTTGTATCACAGAATCCTAGAAAATGAGTGAATTTGATCAGGGAGCTTACTATCATCTCTTAAAACAATGCAAGAATGATGTTCGTCGACATCTCCCTTAATCAATCGTTCTTGCACGGTTTCAAGAGATGGTGGTAAGCCATCAATAAATGATCAAATAAGTCCAAATTGCCATTTTATTCTAATTGCATTTGAATAAGGTTTTTTCTTTTTATATTGTAGCATTTAAGATATTTTAATTCGCCTACGTGAAATCGCCAGTTGTTCCGTACAATCTTGTGTAAATAAACTTGAGGCAGAATATATTAATAAATAGAAATGTTCACTTCGGTGTTTTATTTATTTTCTCCCTCTGTCTCTCAAAAGTGCCCAAAACCGATACCACGGCCGATACGTTGTCACCATCACCACGAATCTATCGAACACCGCTGCGCATTTCGTCGGGTCATAGATTTATTACAAATTCAAATTCAAATTGTTTATTTTCAATATAGGATATTCTTATCACTTATTGACGTCAATTGTTACTTATTTTAAGTTTACCACCATTAATTTTAATGGGTAGGGGGAAATTCCATACAACTTCTCTTATTATACAGGGGGGTTACTACTTACTACCGTCTCTTAAAACCATGCAAGTTCCAGTGAGTAAGGGAGATGTCGCCTTACATCATGTATTGCGCTGTCTCGCTTACTCACCGGATCTTGCATGGTTTTAAGAGATGGTAGTAAGCCACCAGGATATTTTGGTAGATGGGTGCAAAGCCGAGTTAGTATAGTGCAACATCTCTTACTCTGCTAAAACAGTTAACGGTAGCCCTATACCCAATCCTCTAAAAAAGGTCGTTTAGCTTTGGCTTTGTTGTCATTGTCATGTTGCACTAGTTATGTCATTGTCAAATTTTACATTGAAAAAGAAATTCTTTGTGCATTCAAAAAAAAAAAGCCAAATAACAACTATCAATACAAAATTCATCTATAGCAAAACAAATTCAATTTCAACATTATTTTAATTATTTGTATTTGTTTGCACCGTAAATTAATTTGCATAAATGGTATTTGGTTTGCGCAAAATAATTACAAACAGCAATACTACTTGCTCCGAAATTTTGTCTTTTCTGTGATTTAATATCGTGTAGTGCGTGTGTATTATCACAAATTTTATTTATTTTAAATAATGCCCAGGTGCAATTTCGGTAATAGATTCCGATTGCTATGTTCTCAAGAAAGTCACGAAGAAATTAATTGGTCATCATCAGATTCCAGTGGCTATGAAAATAATGTAAATGTGTCAAATAGTGATAAGCTAATAACTTCCAATCAGCCAAACAGGAAAAGAAAACGAAAGAAAAAAATATCAAATAATATTTCTAATCTTAATATTACGGTGATAGACCTAGCAAGTAATAAAAAAGATACTAAACCAATGGAACGAGAAAAATCACCGGTTTTTTTGTCTTCACAGTGTCATCCTCCACATAAGTTTACCATTGCACAAAAATCGCCTATCCTATGTTCTAGAAACCTAGAGTTTAATGAAGCAAAAGAACAAAAGTTGTCAAGTCCTATAATAGCTATTAAAAGTGCCCCCCACAAATACACACCGAAAGTGAAGAAAAAGCTGTTTGCTGAAAACATTAACACTATTAATATCAAAAGTAAGTCTGCAACTGAAGACAAGGAAAAACCAAAAATTGATAACCTTATAAGGAGACATTCCGTGGATATCAACATACATAATAAAAAGAGATCCTTAGAAGCTAATAATGATGATTTTGAAATAAACAAAATTGAAAAAGCAGTCAAAATAGAAAATAAACAAAATACAATATTAGATGATAGTTTAGAATCGCTGAAATGTAATAAAGATTGGAAATTAGTAAATAAAGTAAGATCATTTTTCGACAGCAATTTTAGCTCGGATAGTGCATCTCAGGTATCCATACAAGATAGCCTTACCCCCAAGAACAGTACAAAAAATAGTTCCAAAACGAGCGACGACATAGAAATTATTAATACAATAACTCAAAGAAATCCAAATATAGTAAATAGTACGGAGAAAGTTGATTTAATTAATTTAGAGAAACAGAAATCAAAGAAGATTCGTTACAAGAAAGATGGTCTTGCTAACAGACTGGATGTAATACTGAAAAAACATAATGCTAATATTTCATTATGGCAACACGAAACATTCCTGGCTCAAAATTCCAATTTTGTTATACCAAAAGGTGAATATTTAATTTTTATAATACAGAATGTTATTATAAAATATGGTTGTTTTTTATTACGTGCCCGAAATATAGAAAATGAAGGGTATTTAATATTGATAAATAATGCTTATGTAAATAATTGTAATATATCCAAAGATGCCTTTATAAAAGTTTATGAGCCATACAAAATGTTGAAATACAGTGAAAGTTTTCAACTGATAATAAATGTTTGTAAGTTTCAATGTGAGAAATTGAATAATCTTTAGTGTTATGTAAATTCTAAGTAGACCATTTTATGTTTAAAAATAAATCTTAATATTTTAAAATCAAAACTAAATGCTTTTTGTTTTTTTTTTTTATTATCCTGCTAACTTTAGCACGTCACCAAGCAAATTTAGTACCCTGGGTACTATTATATATTCTGTGACCCTGGGCTAACATTTGTAACACCATTTATACATGTATTCTTGCAAAATAAATGATTCTCATTCTGAAAAAAAAAAAATACATCCACGTCATTTCGGTCCAGCCATTACATAGAGCAACAGACTGTTATTTAATAATAATAAAAATATTTATTGACATTCAATACATTACAGTACATTTTCAGCTGTAAACTAACCGTCCATGTGGCTGTCACTCTGCAACCCACCATCAAACTACGAACAAACCTGGTGGCCTACTACCATCTCTTAAAACCATGCAAGATCCAGTGAGTAAGCTACAGCGCAACAATACATGATGTAAGGCGACATCTCCCTTACTGGATCTTGCATGGTTTTAAGAGATAATAATATGCCCATGCGAAGCCGGGGCGGGTCGTATAGTATATTTATATTCGTGACACGCTAGACCACAGAGGATAGAGCGCTAGACGCTACTATAGAGTTAGAGGTCATCAAATGTGACTGTGTCAGTCTTCGTGTATTGTCTTTTATAAAACCATTTATTCTGTATGTTCCTACACTTCCTACAATAACCTGATTTAAACTAAGAAGTAAAATGTCCCTGTAACTAATATCGATAAAAAATTGTAAAAAATGAAACAGCGCGCGCGCAGGAGCCCTTCTCAAAAACTATCAAAACCCAACCGAACTAGCAAGGTCCAGCCGGAATCCCTCACTTTAATGACGCCAAAGACCAAGGATTTCATCCAAAAGATTTGCTACAAGAGAACCGCGTCGATTGATATGACAACTTTTGGTTTCATTGCGGAAAGCAGGATGGGGCCGATCAACGTTTATATGAAACAGTTGAGGGATCAGATTCAGAGGATAGTCGGTTAGTATTCCAGTGTTATAATACCAAACTAGGCACGTCCCTAGGGGCGCGAGAGTATAAAGGGGCGCGCGGGCGGAACTGTAATAAAGAAAAAATCCATACCAATATTATATACGTAAATGCGAGTCTGTCTGTTACGCTTTCACGGCTAAACTGCTGAACCGATTTTGATGAAATTTGGTATGGATATATTTAAGAACCAGGGGTAAAACATAAGCTACTTTTGGTCGCGAAATATCCGAGTCCCACGTGGGCTAAGCAATAAAGCATTAAATAAATTGCGCCAATAAGTAAGCCACCTACTTACACAATAAAAACTATTATTTTTGCTTACAACCTCGATTTGCTTCAATTTATAACAAACTAGCTGTTCCCTGCGGCTTCGCCCCGCGTGGGACTCGGTTATATCGCGCCCAAAAGTAGCCTATGTTTGACCTCAGGTCGTTAACTACATCCCTACCAAATTTCGTAACAATCGATCCAGCAGTTTAGCCGTGAAGAGGTGACAGACAGACAGACTTTCGCATTTATAATATTAGTATGGATGATAAATATATTGGGGCGCCGCTTGCCTACGGGGTTCTCAAAGTTTAATCCGCCTCTGCCCGGCACATAAGTTGGCAACAAACGGGACGTGTGCGCATGCGCAGTGCGCACGTTAAATTTTTTATGAAAATCGTACGCGCATTCAAGGTCATTTCAGTTTCTTGCCAACTTATAATGCCGCGAACTGTACTGAACATAGACTAGGGAGGAGATGCTATTACTGAACGCTCATCTTGACAAAAAGATCTTACTAAATTACCTATATCTACAAGATACCTCAAACCAACAGGAAATTTACCGTGCTTCGGAAGGCACGTTAAGCCGTTATTCCCGACTGCCATCTGATAGTCGTTAAAGAAACCACGGCAGAGGCCGAGAGGCAGTTCCGAAAAACTCTGACACCAGTGTGCATGGTCAATTGACCGAGACAAGAAATGATGATGAACAGGAAATAAAAAATCTGTCCGACGATCACAAGTCGGACCATGTGGCCTAAGGGTTAGTCGTACCCCAGATTCATACATCATACATGTACTTACCTAAATGACGTAGACCGAGGGTCTGTCATATTTTTATTTTAGTACAAAGTCTATATAAGTAGATAAACTAACTGGTATAGGATAGTCTGCTCTTGGCGTGTATTTATCACTACATAGTATAAAACAAAAAGTCGCTTTCTCTGTCCCTATGTCCCTTGTATGCTTAATTACAACTACGCAACGGATTTTCATGCGGTTTTTTTTAATAGATAGTGATTCGAAAGGAAGGTTTTTTATGCCCATGCGATTCCGGGGCGGGTCGCTAGTTTACTATAACCTTCTCCAAGAATCAGGCTATCATATGCAGAAATAATTTTTCAAATCCGACCAGGTAGCTCTCAAGTTATAAGCGTTCAGCCTAACAAATAACCTCTTTCAGCTTTATAAGATTACGAGTAGGTATAAATAGATAGATTGATTATACACACAAGTAAAATTTTCATTTATGATTTTGATAATTTTTAGAAACTGACAACAGAACTGAAGACAATAAAATAATCCCAAAAAAACTATACTTGCCATCTCCACCAGGTTTGTATCGCTTTTGTTTGGTTTAGGTGTTTGCCTATAAAATCTCGAAGGTCGTGGGTTCGAATCCTACAAATTCCTTCGGTCTCACTAGCGCCACCTCCCAAAGAAAATAATTTGTCTTTCTGTAAGTGAGCTTATCAGAAATCCTGGCGCAACTTTTTTGCTAGTATCCTAAACATTAGAACCTCGAAAGTAATTGAAATACTATCAACATTAGGGGTTGTGATATTACGATGGAGCGACTGCCGTCTGACCTTCATTAGGTTTCCAGTAAAGCTACCTACCACTACAACTGATATACGACTACTTACTGCTGTTTTAGCACGGCCCAGCGGATTAAATTGTGAAGTAAACTGCACCCCTACCATGAGATTTTAGATACGCAGACGCTTGCCGCACTGGTTGCTATGCTATCACCACACTTGGCTATTTGTATACGAATATTTGCCTATTTGACCATTCATTCATTTCGTGTAGTCATAGTCAATCGACCATGCACACCCTGGTGTCAGAGTTCTTCGGAACCGCCTCTCGGCCTCTGACGTGGTTCCTTTAACGACTACCAGATGGCAGCCGGACCCGACGGCTTAACGTGCCTTCCGAAGCACGGAATCATCTTTTCTGTCAAACGATCAGGTGATACAAGCCTGCAATGTCCTAACTAAACTGGAAACAACTAAACAAAGTATGCTTCCCGTGGGAATCGAACCCTCGACCCCCGAGTCTACAGGCGAACGCCTTAACCACTGGACCACTGAGGCAGTTTATTTGACCATGTGTGGACGGTATATTTGCCAAAACTTTTGCGTTATTTTTCTACTTTGCCTATTTTACGTAGTACTATTACTAATTCTGTGCCTATTTGTCAAATATTTTGGCAAATACGCGAGTAGCCAAGTGTAGTGGTAGCATTACACTAAGGACTATACTTAAATACTTTTCAATTTCTTTCCAGCTCTGCCCATTTGCCAGGCACAGAAAGGTAGCATCGGATCTTTAAATAAATTTATGAGGACAAAATTGCAGAAGAAAACAGTAGTGTTTTCATTACAGAAAATAAAAAGTGATGATCCAAATTCACGTTAACTTATATAAAAGGGTTGCCATGTTTAAATACCAAGACAAGACGCGTAAGAACCTCTGATTTAAAGCGCAAAACCCGGACATAGATTAGTGTAAAAAAAAGTTGAAAATGTGTAAATAAGTCCCAAATGAAGACGGATCCTCCCCGGATGCCCTCACCCGCCCTTTAAACTTGGATAAATCCGGGGAAACCCGGACGGATGGCAACCCTATTTAAGGTTAAACGTCAATCCCTTTACCTATTTCACTAACCATAATAAAAATATGTACGTAAACTTGGAAAAAGTGCAGTTCTTTTATTTTTACTTCCTTTTAAAGTTTAACTGTTATATATTTATGTATCTATCTATATGAGCTGTTCCCTGCGGCACCGCTCGCATCTTCTTGTAACATACTACTACAAAATAAAGCCAGATAAGTATGAGATTAATCAAAATACTGCTATAAAATATTGGGTAATGTTTCTTTTTTTAGACGGTTTGTATTAAAAACTGTTACACAATGTTCCTCTTTAGTGTAGGTAGATAGCAACATTACACTGGCAACACCATTTCAGTAGTCGACTCGCAGGTAGAAACCTTCGCTACGCTTTGGCTACGCAAGTCTCCCGAAACTGAAACGAAACTACAGTCAGTCGATATTTTCGACAAAGCGCTACGAACGTAACGAGCGCCTTGGTCACGCATTTGATTATTAAAACCAAAAAAATATACACTCCGTGATTGAATTGAAACATATTTTTAATATAAAGGTGCTAAAATTATGAGCCTTCTATCTACAGAGAGTGCAAGAAGGAATTAATCTTTAACCTATTTATTGAGTCCGCTGATTGCAGTATGATACAAGAATAACCCAAAAATAGGTGAGATCAATTAATTTGTTGTGTGTGTGGTGATTTATATACTAACTGTACTTAGCAAGCTTAAGTTTATATAGATACTTGGTACGTAATTTATGTAAATGTAGAGTATATTAGCCGTATGGTTTCCAGTTTAAGAGTAGTCCACTCCCTTTCTTCTCGTGGATGTCGTAAAAGGCGACTTTGGGATTGGGACAGACAAAAGTCTGTACCTTATTCCGACAGGGACAGACGGTTCTTTAGCAATATTATTTATTTATTTTTTTTACTAAAAAGGTGAGTTGCTCCTGGACTATACGTCTGATTAAATTAAAATATCGACCAGAAAAGCTATCGATTAATGGTACTCGATAAAATAAAAATCGATCAGTCAGGTTTCGAATTCACATAGGGGACCTACGTCTGATAGTCTACCTTTAGAGCACTGCCGAAGCTTGCTTTTTAAGGACAGAAAATATATTATTTTCTAACTTCGGTAAATAGATTGTGTTACTTTACTAACGAATATTTATAAAATGTTTGACTATTAAATAAAATTATATTAAAAAAAAAAAACTGTTTCTTATACCACAGAATTTAAGGGTCTTCCTCACTAATTCCATGAGAAAAAAAGTCTCTAATCAGAGCAACCGATCTAAAGAGAGCCCTCAGTTTTTTTACGTATTTTTTTTTTAAATATACTTAAACCCTTAAGGCTTTGCATGGGCATAAAAAGCTTCCTCTTGAATCACTCTATCTATTAAAAAAAACCGCATCGAAATCCGTTGCTAAGTTTTAAAGATTTAAAAGCATACAAAGGGACATAGGGACAGAGAAAGCGACTTTGTTTTATACTATGTATTGATAGTGATAACACTTGCACGCCACGAGAGCATTGCCGACCCCTAGAAAAATGTCAAAATTATCATGTTGTGTACAAGTACGTATTTCGGAATTTCCCAAGGGAAGCGGATCCCAAGTAAATATGCATTTATAACAAACCATTTAAATGTAGTTACTTACGTAACTTTTACATTTTTAACAAGCAGTTGGATCATGGAATTATCCAACGAAGTATCTATTAGTCAAATTTGACTTTTAGTAAACTACTCTTCCCTGCTTTTATTGTAAACAAACAAAATATCTTACGCTGTAAACATTAGATTAATCAAATTATACGGGATTGAAGGTTAAGCCAATATTAACAAATAAACAGACCACACTACTGCATTTAATCTTTGCCAAGTATTTCTGGTAGCTAGTAAATTCAAGATATCCATATAACTAATACTTACTTTATTTACCAGAAAGATTAAAGTTTGTTTTATCTTGAGAAAAAAACTCGTGGCAAAGCATCGCGTTTTCAGCCCAACCACAGACTAGGGAGGAGATACTATAGCCCAACCAGACGCGTAACTTTATCGCTTTAGAAATTCACTCAATTTCGTTTTTTTTTTTTCAGATTCGATAATGGTGCCCATCGAAAGAAGTCGGTTATCCAACATATTTTTTTTAATTGTTACATTTTTGTCGTGGATAAATGTCGGTAAGTTTTTTATTTATTTATTACTCAAAACTATTTGCTCTTTAAAAAAAAAGACACATTGAGCAAAGAGTATATAGGTACATCACTCATTGAGATTTTGAATCAATGTCCAAAAAAAGCACTGATAGATACTTACTAGACACCAAGCACAGAGAAAAATAATAAAAGTACTTGTTATTTTTAAGCATTACCGTATTAGTTTGTTAATAGTTTATTTTATTTGTACTCGATAGGCTTTACTTTATTCAATAGATATAAAAATAGAGAATATGTTAGTAAAATTATAATATAATGATAATAAGTCTAGGTAAAATGATAAAAATAACGTTATTTTCACTGCGCTAATGTTAGTATATAGTTTTATGATAAAACTGGATTTACAACTTACTAGCAACCAGCCCCGGCTTCGCATGGGCATAAAAACCTTTCTCTTGAATCACTATCTATTAAAAAAAACCGCATCAAAATCCGTTGCGTAGTTTTAAAGATTAAAGCATACAAAGGGACATAGGGACAGAGAAAGCGACTTTGTTTTATATTATGTAGTGATGATAGTGATTACTCTCGAAATACATAACCCTCCTACTTGCGCAGTCGGGCAACAACCAAATGATCGAACGAAAACGTGAATTAGGTACTTAGGTACTTATTTCCTTTTTTATTTTTCAGTTCATGGCATAGACTGCTTCAAGTGCGTGTCAATGAACGGGGGTTTCCCACCATGTGACGACCCCTTCCACAACAATCACTCCCTTGATATGCTGGAGACGCCATGCATGGGTGGCAGGAAAGGTCGCGATGGACTCTTCCCGGCTACATCTTGTATCAAAATAGCTGGATTTTTTGGTAATTATACTTCACTAGCGAGCCGCCCGGCTTCGCATGGGCATAAAAACCTTCCTCTTGAATCACTCTATCTATTAAAAAAACCGTATCAAAATCTGTTGTGTAGTTTTAAAGAAAAAAATAAAAAATACATAAGCTAAAAATACAAAAAATGCATACAAAGACATGAGGACAGAGAAAGCGACTTTGTTTTATACTATGTAGTGATGATTAAGTAATTATTTATTCACATAGTACTCATTAATAAAACCTTAAAACTATATACACTTAAAAATGATAATACCTAATTAAGAAAAACAAATAAATTATGGTATTAAGTATTATACAATTGTAGCCTGCAAGTGTTGTTTATGGGCACTCTTTCGTCAGGCCGGTACAACTTGAGGCGGACTGTTTATCTGAGTAAATAGAACATTACTTGCCAAGCGCTTTTAAAAGGAGGCAAAGCCGAGGCCTTTTTGACTTTTGAATACCATGAATAGACTTCAAAATAAATACATAATAAAATAATATCATTATTATTTTAGTAAATTAGGTAGGTACATGTATAATAGATCTTGCCGCACGCGCAGCCGCGCGTAATAAAATAATAGGGTGAGTACATTTTAACGATCTTTGTGGGACTAAATTAAATTAGATTTTGTATTTGATCAGATATTTTTATTATGTATTTAGCTATTTACTATTTGAATGACAACGGTGTTTACCCTGCCACCCTACATGATGGACGGTAAAGGACTTAGGCCCGAATTCACCAAGATAAAACAAACTAACTTTAACGGCCTTTTAAACTTTAATACTAATTCGTTGATGAATTATAGCCAGCGTATTGAAAACTTGTCACCGACTTCAAATGTATAAAAATGTTTGATAATAAATGACATATATTTTATAAACAACAACTTATTTATTATAGCTGTGCCCGCGACTTCTTCCGCGTGGAATTTAACAAAAAGTATTGTTCAGTTCGCAGTTAACGAAAAAATTTGTAAAATTGAAGTCTAAGTTACTCCTTATTACATCAGCCATCTGCCAGTGAAAATCCCTTTAAAATCGGTCCAGCCGTTTCAGTGATTACCAGAACAGACAGACAGACAAAAATGGTAAAAAAATTAATTTCGTTATATATACATGTGATATAACGTGTACATAGATCCATAAGCATTTAGTAAAAAGCGGTTATTTAAATATTACAGGTGATTTTTTTTGTTTGAGTGTGTAACTTAAGCATTATTTATTAATTATTTCATTGTTCCGTTTTTTTTTTGTTTTTAGACGACACTGGCGAAAAAATCACGGTCCGCGGTTGTGGGCTAGACTCGGGAACAGTTACTACGGACACTGAGATTATCAGGATGTCGCACTGCGGCCGTTTTTACTACAACGACAGGTAGGTTTCAAACCACAGCACTGAAAAATTTTGCTTGTGCTCCAAAGCGATATAATTTCAATAAGTAATAAAGTTTCAAACTAAATATACGATTAAATGAAATAATGATATAAATTGATACAGATCTAAATATTCAAGAAAAAATATTCACTTTATCGCGATATTCATAAAAAAAAACAATCTATCTATTATGTAGAATGTTTTAAGTATTGTTATTCTTTTGACAAATCATTTTATACACTAAAATTAATTAAAAATTAAAATGGCAGCCGGTAACGATTATTTTACCGTTAATTTTAAATTAACGTTAAACGAGTTTACGATACCTAAAACATAACGTAACTTAACGGTAACGTTAAAACCAGCTCTATCTGGCAAAATGCCGGTCCAGCAGCAGTGCGTTCGCTCTAGTTTTAAAATTATTAAATAAAAGTTAATAATTATTTTTTTAGGTATGTCCACGGTTGTCTACAGAGCTGTAACGATGCGGACGCGTGCAACGGAACATCGAAAGTGTTACAACAACCGTTGCTGTTACTGGTATTAGTGACGTGCTATTTGATAGCATTAGTGATGAGCTAACAGAGAAATTGGTGTGCTAGTTAAGTTAGTGTTGAGGGCACGGTATAACCACATTGAAAACTACAGGGCACAGACACAACTGTAAATATAATCGGATAATATCTCTGTTCTGTGCTACAGGGTGTAAAATTATCGCCGAGATATCAACGCAGGTATTTTTTTTTGGAAAACATCTAGTAAATATAGTAAACTTTTCCAGATAGATGGCAAATATTAAATTTAATTTAAATTGCCAGTGTATCGTGTAATAGTGACAAGCCACATACATAAATCACAAAGCATGGAAAAATATCGGTCGTGTAGCGCCCAAGGAATATTTTTTTTAACTCTGTAACTATTAACCAAGCAAAAAAATTTCAAATGCCTAAGGATAACTTTAGATATTTGAAATTATTAGAATATTTTGCCTAATATTCTATAAACTTACAAGAAAAAAAAAATACTACCTACTAACATGGATTAGCGCATTAGCACTATAAAAAACGAAAAATACAAACAAAAATATATAAATTGGGCAAAATAAGCTTACCATGCAATTACAGTACTATACAAGAAACTCTGTGGAGGTACCGGTTCAGAGGCATATGGCCTCTGATATAAAAAAAAACATGGATTAGCAATAGTATTTTACTATTTAAACTTAACTTACCTAAGTTTGTTGTCAATTTAAGCATTCACACGCACCCAGGCAATGTGGTTATATGTCGGTGGGTTTTTTACACCTGCATTGCTTAAGAATTAAGTATATAACATATCACGTTGAGTTTGCAATAAGTAATAGCGTCAACCGCGCGTGCGCTCATGCACGGGATGGGATCACTATAATTTTTATACAGAACTCCAAATGAAAATTGAATTACTACTTAAGTCTCGCGCAGTTACTAATTCGATATGCTTATTGGCCGCCTTCAAGGCATTTATTTTTTATTTGTAAAGAATTTACCGTGTTTCCCAAATAAGACGTATCTTGAAAGCAAGAAAAGTAATGTTTTGTAATTTTGAAATTACATAAATCACGAAAAATTATAAAACAAATGTATTAGATATTTTTTTGAATGCAACAACTTGTATTACTATTACATATTTTACACGCAATTATCTGTCTACCAAAACCACGAGATTTCATAAACGCTTTCTTTTTTATCTTACTATACATTTCTTAGTTATCTTATTATTCGCCAAGGGCTTTGATATTTGTCCACGGAGGATATTTTCTCTGTGGATTTGTAATACAAAATCATTAACGCAGTCGCTAGCGTCTGCTTTTATAAAATCTCGTGATTTCATCTGATCGAGTTGATGATTTTGATACAACCGCGACTCCTACGCCACTCCAATCAGTTTGGAAAAAATCAGATACACGTCTTTTTTTTGTATGACGGCGAAAATATTTACTATATATGTATTTGTGCAATAAAAGGTTGTGTATTGTAATCTACGTATAATTTTCAGCTCCTACTAAATTGTAATTGAATTTAGATTTAAGTTACTACTTAGGTTAAACAATGTTTTAAGTAATAAATTATTTTATATTATATCGCAAACACAGTGTTTTTAAAATGTGAACTGCCGGTAAACATTTTTTTATGGCTAATAGCACAATTAATTTCCATATATTTTTTTTAATAAGTTTATTAAATTTGGTTGAGATTTTTCATACATTTTACAAGCCAAATTTTTTAAGTGTTTTTAGTACGTGAAACTGGGATACCATAAGACATTGCAGTTAAAGTTTTTCGACCTTCCATTCATAATCCCATGGAAACATGAAATCAAGGATCGGCTACCAAAAATCCTGCTAGCTGATCAACTTAAGGTCTAAAACACAATATTATTAAATTAAAACAAAAAAGTTTCCACAGAAATACACTGTAAAAAAATCAGTCTTTCAATAAGTAACCCTTTTGTAATGAATGGCCTAAAATTGTATCTACTTTAAAATATATTTTCAACGCTCGTAAAGTGACTTTAAATAACATTGTAGGTTAGCGGTTTTGTATGACAAACAAACCTGTACAGCGCCCCTGGTGGATAGTAAGGCAACTAAGAAATTCCATACAAAATCCTCACGCAGTCGCTAGAATCTGCGTCTATAAAATCTCATACTAGGGGTAAACTAACAATGTTAAAATAGATAAATTCGTTGTCGGGTCTGTATTCGGAACTTTCACTTGTGTCTTAAAATTATAATTTGTAATACAACTACAAGTGTTTTTTTCCTCGCAATAATGTTGAAAAACGTTGTATCATACTCTCATGCATATTTAATCTTACACATCTAGGCTGTCACTCAACAATACAGCTTCGTCGGGTGTACTAACCAAAATAGCATTTGTATCATAATGTACTATTGTCACTTTAATTATTAACATATTATATAAATGTCGTTTTTTTATGCATGGTTATATTTTATTAACTGTGCCCTCATAGACCAAAGAAAGAAATGTCCATTAAAATAAATGTATCTAATAAAATAATTTTAGACATTACTTTGGATACACTTTTTAAATTTTAAGTTGCAGTAGAATAAGGAGCATTTTGAGTAATACACATGCATTTTTTAAGTAAATTAGGTACAATAGTATAATTATATACATTCACTGAATTAAGGGGGGTTTGTCCGGATGCGCATAAGTTTAAGATTTTTTTTTTTCATATTTTTTTATATATTTGATATTTTTATGGCAAATTAAAATCAGATATATATATAATATTTTAATATAATTTTTGTCTATTTGGTCTTAATATAACAAAAATAAAATAAGAATATATGCAGTAGAAGGCATATTCGCGATTTTGTTCTTCTATCGATTAGAGTAAAACCAATCGTGCACCCTTTAAAAAAGGTGGAATTTTAAATACTAAAAAAAATTACATATATTTTGCACCAGTGCATTTTTGATTAAAACTGTACCCCTAGTATTACAAATTTTTTTTTTATTTATTACTAGCTGTTCCCCGCGGCTTCGCCCCGCGTGGGACTCGGTTATATCGCGTCCAAAAGTAGCCTATGTTTGACCTCAGGTCGATAACTACATCCCTACCAAATTTCATCACAATCGGTCCAGCAGTTTAGCCGTGAAGAGGTGACAGACAGACAGACAGACAGACAGACAGACAGACAGACAGACAGACAGACTTTCACATTTATAATATTAGTATGGATATTTTATAAACGCAGACGCTAGCGACTGCGTTAGAATTTTTTATGGAATGTCTTAGTTGCCTTACTATCCGCCAGGGGCGCTGTACAGGTTTGTCAGAGAATTCTAGAAATTATGCGCGTCCTGCAGCCCCTGCTGACAACCCCGCCGATACGGAGGATGTTTTTGTTATAAACGCTTTTTATCTATGAATAAATCTATGTACTTTTAAAAATATAAAGATAATTCAAAAATACTAATTTTGTTTTTTTTAATATATATCTTTTCAAGTGATTTATTTCTAAGAATATTTTACATACATACCTACAAATCTATGGAAGTACTTAATAAGTACCTACTTTGATTAAATCAATGACAAATTTAAAACTTAATAAATATCTAATAAAACAAATGTATTTAAGTATTTTACTTTTATAGTAATTTTGTTCCTGTATGCCTATTATATACGCAAAGAAGACACCGTTGTCATTTAAAAATTTGGATAAACAACTACATAATAAAAATATCCGATCAAATAAAATATAAAAAACAAGTGTAAAAAGTATAAAAAAAAAAATTATTCCCACAAAGATCGTTAAATGTAATCACCCTACCCTTTCATTCCAAGACGCGCGGCTGCGCGCGCGGCAAGGTCTAGTATGTACCTATGCGTACTTGTTATTATTGGTACGGTGTTGGTGAACGTAAGTTTTCGTGTTTTTTTTAATTTATGTATTAAAAAAAATATTTAATTATTTTAATTAGGTATTTTTTTTTGAAGTCTACTAAAAAATGGCCATCTGAGTGTTTTTAGTTATTTTTATAGTGTGTGTATTGGTTTCTGAGTTTTTGTAGACCATATCTCGGGCTCTGTCTGACGTTAAAGTCCACGATCGTTTCTTTAACATATTACTTACTAGCTGTTCCCCGCGGCTTCGCCCCGCGTGGGACTCGGTTATATCGCGCCTAAAAGTAGCCTATGTTTGACCTCAGGTCTTTAACTACATAAAGCAGTTTAGCCGTGAAGAGGTGACAGACAGACAGACAGACAGACTGACAGACTTTCGCATTTATAATATTAGTATGGATATTAGTATGGATATGGATATGGAAGTATGGATTAGTATGGAAGTATGAATAATAAATCCATACTATCCATACTAATATTATAAATGCGAAAGTCTGTCTGTCTGTCACCTCTTCACGGCTAAACTGCTGGACCGATTGTGATGAAATTTAGTAGGGATGTAGCTAACGACCTGAGGTCAAACGTAGGCTACTTTTGGGCGCGATATAACCGAGTACCACGCGGGCGGAGCCGCGGGGAACAGCTAGTTATTTATAAACATGTTTTTTTTATATAATAAATTGTTTCACAAATAAAAGCTTGTAAACACAAAAATCGACTTCCATATTTGTTTGCTGGGGCCAACTTGACCTTCGTCAAATTGTAATAACTAAGACACCTAGGTGTGCAGGGTCAATTTAACTAGTACTCAAATAGACTGCAAATAACAGTGGCAGTGCCCCATATTTGAAAGTTTTGAAATAATCATATGAAGGCATACAGGGTCGACTGACCACCACTCTGACACCACAGCGTACACCAGTTATTTTGATTTTAAAATTAAACTACTGCGCCGATTTTGATAAATTTTCTTTGGGAACAAATTGAAACTTTGGAGTGTGTGACGGGAGCGACAGTGTTATATGCTCGACCGCCACAAAGGGAAGATCTTCCCGCCAGGCGCGGGTGTTATGCCTGGGGAACCGCGGCTCCGACGATGTCCTGTCGGAGGTTGTATTTATGCTCCAATCCGTAGAAACTTTGCAAGCGCGATTTAGATTTTCATAGTAATATTGCCGTTTTGTATGCAAGCTCGTTTTTCGTGCTTTTAACGCCATCTGTTGATTGTCTTCTTGTTATTATGTTTGTGGCGCTAGTGCCGCCACAAAACTATGCATTTGAACAAAAAAGGAATTTTCAAAATCGGTTCACAAATGACGGAGATTTGAGGTTGCCTCCTCCTTTTTGGAAGTCGGTTGAAAATATTATAAACAAACACAAGCAATACTAATATAACATTTTATTAATAAAATATAATATGTTTTTACAGTACATAGTTGGCATCACAGTAGATACCTTACAGTTGATTGCATTATTATCTCGTAGCTTAGAGCATTATACCAGCCGAGACGCCACAAAACAGAATAAAATGTTCTAAATTCTGTGGGAGACGCCACGCGCATTTATTTCTATGTAAAAAGTCTGTTACATTTTGCGCGCGGGGTGAGGTAAAACACACAATAAGTTTTAAACATTAATGCATTATTCAATCTCGTCGCTACGCACACGATACGATTTATCCAAAACAAGTAAAAAATACACGCAGTATGACCGGCGGTCTTATACTTTTGGCAGAGGGGGCTCATCAGTTAGTAGCCTCTCCCGTTGGTTTAATGCACTGTCTCGCAGATAACGTTATGTACCTTAGTAAATTCGACAGGCATTTTAGCCTAAGGCTTTATGTCTGCCCTTTACATTATTATAATGATTGTTAAAATAATAAATAAATAAAAATTTTATCTGTCAATCTTTATTAAAAAAATTATTAGCATCTGTTGACAGTATGTAGAATCAATAAATAATAGACTAATCAAAAGCATTATAGTCAATAAAAATTACTAGCGACAAATTCTGTTTTACAGGAGTTTCCACGGATTACATAACATTTTTAAATTGAACATCCCGTGAAAACCTATTTTACGCATTCCAAAATCAAAATTCGCGCCTTTATTGTTCCGAACATAAAAACGACAAAACAGAACCCTAATAGGATCAATTTTTACTATCTTCAGGAAGGAAGGCTAACGTGTCCAGCAATTTCCATTACCGACCGCATTTTAGTGTTCCGTAGTCCACAAGGAAAGAAACCCTTATCTCTCGAGCTCAGAGACCCTTAGTAGGTACTAGAATGCTGTAATTTGGAAAGAACATAGGTACATATTTATCACGCCAACAAAACAGTAGAATAAAAATTTTGAAATTGAAAAACATTTTTTTAACCCCTTATCCCTACATGTATAGTGGTGATATTTTTTTTCATCTATCTTATAGTGTGGGGTATCATTGATTAGGCCTTAAAAAATATTATGAGTGTCCAAAGACCATTTTTTTGGAATCACGGCTGGCCAGATAGTTAATAAAAAATCTACATTATAAGTACATCTTTGGCCTAGGCCAGCAATGACTATATTGTCGTATTTTTCCGAGCTACTGAAATCAAATATGTTTTAGGGTCGACAACGTCTAAAAAAGCAAAAAAAAAAATATCCTAGAGCGACAAGGATAGGATTTTTGTTTGAAGCAAAAAAGGATTTAGTTTTCCTCTTCTTGAATATCTGAAGAGTTCGGCTCGGCTTCTTCTGCTTCTGTCACGCTCGAATCAAATTCAGACGTAGTTGGAACTGAAAAAAGTAAATAGGTACATTTTAAGTGTCCGAAAAACCATATAAGGTATCGTTACATTACGTTACGTTTACGGTACGTTAGTGTTTTTTTTTTCTTTTTTGTGGCATTAATTCACGAAATGGCAATCAAACTTATTGCTTATTTTTGCCAGTATCAAGTTTTATTTGAATGTTCTTCAACAGCTTCATTTGGTCAAGTCAAGTTCAGTAGTCAGTCATGTCTAGTCAAGTTGTCAAGACAGAGGGCTAAGTGAAGCGGTGGATAAATTTCACTTAGCATTTACCTTGGAGATTATGGTGACAAGTATTAAAGTCACTTTAACGAAATTGTACCACTCCCAACACTCATGCTTATTCATGAATACTTAGCGAATAATAATCCATCATTATTATGCACAAATACTCGAAAAACATAAATTTTGAAAAATAAATACAAAGGGCAATATTGTGGCTTCTATTTTCCCGCCAAAACTCCTACGTTAGTGGTTAATACTAATAAGATATTCTGTGCCATATACACGAATAATAATTCTAGAATTATTATTATTCGTAGGTGCCATACGTAACAAAAGTTTAATTGCGGTATATATATGTATATACGTATATATATATATTGCGGTATATGTATATTGCGGCATAAAATGCGGTTAATTAACCGCATTTTATGCAAATTATTATTATTATTTTTTTTTTTTTTAAAAAAAAAAAAAAAAAAAAAGGAATTCTGCAATAAAACAACGCAATCCCAGCAGTTTGGGCTTATTATTGTCTTGATAAACATGCCTCGCAATAAATGCATAAACTTTGTTGCAATCGGATAATTAACCGTTAATAACCGCATTTTATAGGATTTAAGTAATCTTATAGTTTATTTTACAATATATAATCTAGACCAATCAAATAACAAATAACACTTTAGAAATACGCAGCACCACTAACGGACTCTATTTTGTCTTTTCCTGTATTTTTGTGTACATGAGGATTTTGGTAAATCACTACATAGAATAAAACAAAGTCACTTTCTCTGTCCCTATGTCTCTTTATATGCTTAAATCTTTAAAACTAAGCAACGGGGATTTTGAAGCGGTTTTTTTAATAGATAGAGTGATTCAAGAGGAAGGTTTTTATGCCAATGCGAAGCCGGGGCGGGTCGCTAGTTAATAAATAGGACTCACTCGTGTCAAAGCCAGTTTCGGTCGGGCTGGTATCACACTTGCACTTGCGCAGTTCTTCGAGAGCCCTCAGGTCTGAGGGGAGCATCATTGAAGGATCCGTAGGTTCTGGTGATCATTGGTAAGCTTTTTTAGTTTTAACCTTTTAATAACAACCACAGAGGTTGAGCTAGCGAAAAAATTTTTTTTACCCAATTGCTACAAAGCTAAAAAAAATGGGAGGTATATTGTATGTTAGTAAGTATGTTTGTTATGTCCAACTCAAAATTTCCTCGTACTAAAAAACGGTTTAACCGATTCTGATAAATGATAATTTCTTGACTGCGCTAGTGTTATTGGGCATAGTTAATATATTTATTTTTTATTTATTTATTTATATTCTTAAACACACTAGCAGCATATGAAGCTGATGCGTGTGTATCTTAAGTTTGGAGATTTTATACATTGTCTAATCTATTTTTAAAAGCGTTGACTGATGGTGCAGCGATGACACTCTCAGGGAGCCTGTTCCAGTCCGGTCTATTGTGCGACACAGTTTTAAAGAATGTCCTCTCAAGTAATCATAGTTACGTATTAGAATTATAAAAAATAAAAAATGTCGAACTTTTAGCCTCGAAAAGTGCATCTTTACCAAAAAACCTAAGTAACTGTCGAGTGTGGTATCAAATAAAGGGTCGCAAGCTAGCTATATATAGCAGATGTAGGTATTCACAAAGTTGGTTGTATTAAGCACGTGATGTTTCTCGTCTGCTTAAATAATGATTTCTCTGCATCACTCATTTGGTTGACTGGCAAATAAAGCCCCCGTATAAAGAAACGTTTGATAAGCCCATTTTAACTAAAACATGTTTTGGCTCTTTCTCTCTTACCTGACACTTCACGTGAAAGAACGAGACGAAATACATTTTAGCTAAAATAGGCTTAATAAACGTTTCGTCGTCAGGCTTTAACTCCGCCGTTTACTAAAGTTAAATAAATAAATGATTTGAAGCTATGATGATGTCCACGTTATGGGAGGGCGTTGGAGTATGACGCTGGCCATCAAACACCATACCTTCTTTGAACATTATCCTATGGCCCTTGACCTGGACGTCTTCCTCACATTTGCAAGTCTTATCAGCGGGCACAAGCGACTCCGCTTGCCGACGCAGCTCGGATGGCAGTTCTTTTGGACCTGGCGATAACGACCAACTCGTGTCAATTGACACGGTCAATTGACACACCCTGGCGTGTGAGTTCTTGGGTACCGTCTCTCGGCCTATGACGTAGTTCCTTTAACGACTGCCAGATGGCAGTTAAGGCGTTTGCCTGTAGACACGTGGGTTCGATTCCCTCGGGAAGCATACTATGTTTAGTTGTTTCCAGTTTGCTTAGGACATTGGAGGCTTGAATCACCTGATTGTATAATAGATATGATTCCGTGCTTCGCGGAAGGTACGTTAAGCCGTTGGTCCCGGGAGCCATCCGGTATTCGTTGAAGGAAGCAAGTCAGAGACCGAAAGGCGGTTCCGAAGAACTGTAACATCAATTGTGCATGGTCGATTGACCGTGTCTCCTAGGTACACGAAATGATGATAATGATTGATGATTTTATTCGGTTTAAGAGGTACATGATGAAACTATACTTACCTGGTGGATTACCAACTTAAATCAAATTATTAAACACGGCCTTTATTGAGGCTCTTTGACAACACATATAACTGGACCAGAGAAAAAACAAAAGACAAAACATATCAAAAATAAAAAAGTATTAAACATAAATGGTTTAGCATTAATAGTTTAGCAGTACAAAGAGGTAATGCCGCCAATCTTTTGGGTACTTTACCATGTGATGACAGTCAAGTGACTTTGGGCTCTATTTTTTACCTAAATTAAGAGTAAGTAGATTTAATTTTAGTTTCATTTTTGTTATAAGTTAATATATAAACATAAATAAATATAAAAAAGAGGCTAAACAGCGGTACTAAACAGGCGCTATCACTTACATTTGTCCGTGTGGAACGGCACGGATCGTTCGAGGGCGTCCCCGTAGAATCTCATCATAAAGTGATGGTAATGGGACTCCTTGGCCGGCGACGATGCGCCGGTCGCGCGGTCCACGACTGTAATATAACAGACAATCAAAGAATTTATATAAAACACTAGAATGCTTACGATTAATAATAATCGCAAAAATCAACATTCAAAATTAATCCTTATTATTCTTCTGCAGAGTTGATTTTTCTTTAAAGCCTACATACAAATTCCTAAAGTTCCAGTGAGAAGGTCCAAAATTTGTAGGTGTCCCTTTTCCTCTTGAATTTTATACAACCTAACTGAAAGAGACACCTACAAACTTTAGGGTTTTATTTCAGAACGGCTTTTGTCGTCCGTAAGCATTCTAGTGTTTTATATAAATTCTTTGCAGACAATACAGTTAGAAACAAGGTGGCCTACTATCATCTCTAAAAACCATGCAAGTTCCAGGGAGTACCTAAGCGAGAAAGCGCAATACATGATGTAAGGCGATATCTCGCTTACTCACTGGATCTTGCATGGTTTTAAAAGATGGTGGTAAGCCACCTGCTCGCGCAAAACGTTTTACATCCACATTTATAATTCGTATGGCTAAACAGTGGAACTCCCTGCCAGCAGACGTATTCCCGGACACATAATTTGGGTCTTTTCAAGGCTAGTGAATAGGCTATTAATGTGCCAGCGAGCACCATCTTAGCATTTAACATCAGGTGGGATCGTAGTCAATCGCTGGACAATGAGAATATATAAAAAACAAAGCCACCATCTCTTAAAACCATGCAAGAACGATTGAGTAAAGGAGATGTCGCCTTACATCATGTATTGCGCTGTCTCGCTTACTCACTCGTTCTTGCATGGTTTTTAAGACATGGTAGTAAGCCACCCTGATGTGCAAATTATATGTCATAAACGGAGCGTCGAATTGGAGGGCTGGAGGCTCCTTTTTAAGGGGAAAACCGCAGGCAGCTGTTAGTATAAAAATTAGAGTAGGTAGCAAAACTCACTGGCTTCAGCCATCAATTTGGCGTCGAGGGTAGCCTCGGTCTTCTCCCTCACACGCTGGCCGACGTCGCGGCTTACGGCTGACACCTCAGCGCGATGTTGACGTGACTCTTTAACCACTGTTGAGCGAGGATACAGCGTTTGATTGATTAATTGATTGTTTTCAAATCAACAAATACAATTTACTAGCGACCCGCCCGGCTTCGCATGTGCATAAAAACCTTCTTCTTGAATATATTAAAAAAAAGCGTAGTTTTAAAGATTTAAGGATACAAAGGGACAAATGGACAGAGAAAGCGACTTTGTTTTATACTATGTAGTGATAGTGATAGTAAAACAGCTATTATGGTATTTGGTTTAATATATAAAATAAAAATATTGATAGGATTCTGATGAAACTTAATTATGTCATAAACGTTATCCATCTAAATAAGAGATTTTTGCAATAGTAAGGTAGATACCTATACTACCTAGTTATTTTGTTATCTTAACTAATGTTATAAATGCGAAAGTGAGTTTGTTTGTTACGTTTTCACAGCCTATGTACTGTACCAAACTTGCTCAAATTTCGCATACACATAGATTGTATTGAGAAGGACTATGTCTTGTATGTGTACCTTTCATCCCGGGAAAGAGCACTGTTCCCGTGGGAAATTCACGCGGGCGAAAGCTAGTTTTATATATATTTAGGATAAGGCACAAATTTTATGGGCCTTGATTGTTTATTGTAAACTTTTTGTGTTGACTCCAGTTGTGGCTGGCAATGTATATTGTTGGCCGTGGACCCGCAGGTGCTACTTACTGCTAAGTACTTGTTTTTTTAAACATATTTTGAAAATCCTTTCTTTTTTAAACAATTATTTTATTTTATTTCACAATCTGACCACACGGCGCCATGTACGTTCACGTTCAGCAAGGGGCAGTTAAAGTTGCCCCCCCTCCCTTACTTATCATATAGGGGGTAGTTTATCTGCCCCTAGACTGTACTGGTGGCCTACTATCATCTCTAAAAACTATGCAAGTTCCAATGAGTAAGCGAGACAGTGCAATACATGATGTAAGGCGACATCTCCCTCACTCACTGGAACTCATGGTTTTAAGAGGTGGTAGTTACCTGGTAGTACCTAAATAACTTACCATCGTCCACGAGCGCGGTAAGCATGCAGCGTATTTCATGTTCTGGTGGGAAACGCTCCTCTGTCGTCTTCTCAGGTGGTTTCGGACGAGCTGAAGGATTATTAAACGTTAGTGATACTTTCCCAAAATGGGTACTTTCCACTCGGAGAAAATTTATCTTTGAGGGCAGGCTATCTTTTCACAATTTATTTGACAAATATAAAAGCCGAATGTACCGTTGCATTTGAACGTATCATTATCACAAAGGAAATCTTCCTATCAAAAATTCATGCTTACCTTTAGCCTATTACTTTTAGCCTACCTACTTAGCTTGGTAGCTATTTTTGATCGTTAATATCCAAAGTATCAGGTCTTCGATCATATATATTAGAGCCCACGTAGAGCCACAATATAATGTTTATATCACGAAATGCGAAACTGACATGTTGCACTCTCAGTCGCTCAGTGTCCATACTCCGCGCCGATACCTCACGATCCCGGAATATGTTTTTAATCATTTTTTTTTGTATAACATCAATAGTTGATGTAAACTTATTTACTGATATGATAGACAGGTTTGAATATCGTGTATGTATGTGTGTAGGTATGTATGTGAGACTTAAGTAATACTTATGATCGAACTACCAGGGTATCATAACTCAAAGGGGCTCGCCTTCAAACTAAGCGTTCGACCGGACAACTTACATCTAGTATGCTTCCATCTTGGGTCATCCCTGGCCACGGTTTCAGTCGGCTCTTGTTTCAAAGGACAGACGTTGCATCGACACTTGTCGCCAAGAGGAACTCCGCAGCGAATGCATTGACCTTGAAATATTAGGGAAAAAAATCATCACCATATCGTAGATTACAAGGTTCTTGACCTTGCACAACCTGGTTTCAGAATTCTACCTCCTCTCGGCGTCTTAACGACCATAATGGCTGGTAGCCGGGAACAATGGCCTTCTGAACGTGCCTTCCGAAGAATGGAATCATCTTTATTTTCAGACAATCAGTTGATTCAAGCCTACAATTTCCTAACCAATCTGGAAACAACAGATAGCTTACATTATAAGGTGTACCTTAGACTAAATGTTAATATTTTTTTTAATAAAAAAATAATATATAATAAAATAATTTTGGTACAATTAAAACAAAACCCATACAATATAATAAGTTAATTTACAAACTACATGAGTACGAAGTCACTGGTAACAGTTACCCTTCGGCTGCCATCGAAACTGCTGGTTTGTAACCAGCAGTTACTACCGTCTCTTAAAACCATGCAAGTTCCAGTAAGTAAGCGAGACAGCGCAATACGTGATGTAATGCAACATCCCTCTTACTCACTGGATCTTGCATGGTTTTAAAAGACGGTAGTAACCCCCCCAGTTGAAAAAGAGAAAAACTTGATTTTTGTTCGAAACCAATTTCGTACCAAGAATAATATTTCTTTGACGAAACCACGGTTACAAAGAGGGGTGTAGAATAAATAAATTGGCACTATTACTAACCCACTCTAATCTCAGCGTCATCTAACAAACCAAATATGGTTTTCCTCGCGGCATCCAGCCTGGCATTCTGCAGGGCAGCCACGTGGTGTCTGGACGCAGTCTTATGCGCTTCTGGGAGTAAGAACTGCTGGACCAGCTCCGCTACCAACTCCTGTTGTTCAGCTGTCGACCTGGTATAACGATGCTAAAATTGCAGCGCGACGCGTCACCGTTTCCCTTATTTATTTAATTCATGAACACTAATACAAACATAGGAAACTTAAAATTAGGAAATCTAGTACGCTACTTATTTCTATAGAAATACTAGCGACCAGCCTAAGCCATAAACCTTCAAAACCTTCCTCTTAAATCATTCTATCTATTAAAAAAACGCATCAAATACCGTTGCGTAGTTTTAAAGATTACAAAGGGACATAGGGACAGAAAAAGCGACTTTGTTTTAAACTATGTAGTGATTTAATTCATGTGCACTCGAATACAAACATAGGAAACTTAAAATCTGGAAATGTAGTACAAGCGTCCTACTTATATCTTCTTCGTTTGAGATTGTTTATCAGATTAGAGTATTAAAGTAACCGAAAACGGCGCTTGCACTTATTTCTACGTAAAAAAGTCTGCCACATTTTGCGTGCGGGGTGAGGAAACACATACAATAAGTAACACTAACGCAATATTCTAACACGTCGCTACGCACACACTTGACAAAAATATTTAACTCAATGAAAGAATACACGCACACAAGTATAAGCAGTATGACCGGGCAGTCTTATACTTTTGGTAGAGGGGCTCGCCTGTCAGTATCCACTCTGGTTGTTTTAATGCTCTAAGTTTATCAGTTACATCCTTTAGTTACTTTTTTCAGTCCTGGTCCCTTACTATCATCTCTAAAAACAATGCAAGATCCAGTGAGTAAGCGAGACAGCGCAATACATGATGTAAGGCGACATATCTCTTACTCAATGGATCTTGCATGGTTTTAAGAGATGGTGGTAACCCCCCTGTATCAAATAGCAGGACTAAAATAATTAGTACATATTAAGATGTTCTAAAGAGAAATAACGAAATTCCAGTGCGCATGATAGTACTTATAAAATAAGAAGAGGGTAAGTACATAACAATAAAAAAAATTCAACACTCGGGGACTGCCGCGATAAAGATATTGCATAGCATTTTTATCAACTTATGCAATAGTACAAATGCTCGGCCGAGCTACATGGTAGGCGAAAGGAGGGGGGGGGGGTTAGGTTTTATTTCGAATATTTTGGCAAATACGCGAATAGCCAAGTGTGGTAGCAGCATTACATAATGTATTGCGTCATCTATAAGCCTTCGCTCTATAACCTCTAAAATGTCTTCTTACATAGAGTCGTGAGCAGCCAGCGATTCCTCAATTTTGACAGCTTGTTTTTCAGTGCACATCACCGCATCCTGCTCGGCCGCCATGTGAACTCCCTCGTACATTATTTCGCGGAAGTATGCTTCAACTGTCTCTTGTGTGACGCCTAAAATCTAGTAAATTAACTTTTTATTGCACCAACATACCTCACTAAATTGCACTAATACCTAATAATCCTACTATTTAAAACGAATCTCGGAAACCTGGTTAAAATAAAAAACCAGCTCGTTTTTCTGCATATACATTTTATAGCGACCGCTAGCATTACGGTTCCGCTCAACCAGTATTTCCCCAAAAATAACGGTATTAACCACGTATTTAGGACCCTAAAATCGACCCTATACTTATTTACCACGTTAGAGCCCGTTATAAGGTCTTTAAAATACCGGTTCCGAGCCCTGTATTAAACCCACATATTACAAAACCTACGCCAGTTATTTTTAGGTCTTTAAAATACGGGTTCCGTACCTAAGTTTCGAGTTGGTCAAACAAAGAAAAACTGCCACTATGACAAAGAAAGAAAATATATCTTTGGTCCTTATCCCTTTCATGGACTTTCCTATTTCGTCATCTCATTTTTGGACATGACAAATCGTAGCTACATCTATAGGTACATATTCTAAGGTATAATAGAAGACTATCAAACCTGTTTGAACATCTCATCGTGTTCTCTTCTCCTGTGCTCCTCCTTTTGTCTACGGCCAGCTTCGGCCGCTTCGCGCATCTGCTTTTCACGCACTGGACGAAAATAAAACGATCAAGGGAATTTACTTATTTTTACCTCTTTTATGGGTACCCTTGATTCTCGCAGGGTGCCTACTATCATCTCTAAAAACCATGCCAAAACAATTGAATAAAGGAGATGTCATGTATTGCACCATTTTGCTCACTCACTCGCTTCGGGTTTGCTTTTAAGAGACGATAGTGGGTACGTTAGTACTATTATATATTCTGTGACAATAGTGCTTGCGTTGTTGTCTGTACCCCTAGTATTAGAGCGTTTAAAAAATCTCATACAAGGGGTACTGGAAAACAACCTAACCTTCCCCCGCCCCACTCATTACCTCATTACCGTAAGTACGGCAAGGGGGGTAAGGTTTATCAATGCCCTCAACTGCCTAAGGCACACATTACATGCTCATGCACGCATGATGGTTTTCCATCAAACAAAGGGATGGTACTCGAAAGGTGAATTGAATCGACTGATTTCCAAACAAATCAATATATTTTTTTTAATTTATATCAAGAATTTGGCGATGAATTGTTTGGAAATCAGTTGATTTAATTGTTCCATCGTAAATTATCGCAAAATTCTTGATTTAAACTAAAAAATTTAGGATTGTTTGTTTGGAAATCAGTCGATTCAATTCACCTTTCGAGTACCATCCCTTTGTTTGATGGAAAACCATCATGCGTGCATGAGCAACTTACAAGCGATCAGTATGAATGCGTGCTGTCTCCTCTCCTCCCTGAGCCGTCGCAACTCTTTCTCCAAGAAGTCCAGCGCTGCCGATACAGCGCCACCACATAATTCGTCCACCAATGCTGTGATGGCGGCATCCTGGTAAAGGTATGAAGAGTTACAGTTAATAGGCAATAAATAAGTGAAACTTTTTAAACACGCTTATACAAGGTGGACACAAATCAACAGCAAATATTTTAAGGGCAGATACAGACTACTATACTGAACAACTTTTCCAAATAAACTTATATCGAAATACGAAATTTTATTTTTCACTCTCCATACTAAATTAGATCAGCTGATTCTCAATTTGTATGGGAGGTCAAAAAAAAAACCGCATCAAGACCCGTTGCGTAGTTTTAAAGATTTAAGCATACAAAGGGACAGAGAAAGCGACTTTGTTTTAATACTATGTAGTGATTAGTTAGGCTTAGGATTTATTTAAATCATACCGTTTGTTCCGCTTCAGTCCTCATCGCACTATATTCCCTTGCTTTCGCTTCTTCCCTCGCTATGCGCGCACGGTCTTCCTTCTGGAGGCCGTGGGTAGTCTTCAACTCCTCAGTCAGCTCAGCTGCTCGCGTGCGACCTTCATACATCTGATGGAAACAAAGCCATGTTTTTTTGGAAATGGACTAGACATAGACAAAGTATTATTTTCAAAAGTACCTACACTGTAATTATGTACAAAATCTTACTTTTAATCATATTGTTACCACTTATGTTCGCACTTTGTTATTTATGCAGTTTTATATTTGCGAGGAGCTCTTATTGGCAATCAGTAGCTTATTTAAATTAACATTGTGTATATATCTGCGTTTGGTCTTCCTTTAAATTTTCAAATTGACATTATTACTCTTTGAAAACAGTTTTAGAACATCGAGTATTTATGAAGGAAGTCCTACTATAAACGCGAAAGTTTGTATAGATGTTTGTTACTCTTTAACGGAAAAATGGCTGAATCGGTTTTGGCTGAAATTTGGAATGGAGATTGCTTAGACCCTGGAACAACACATCTATTTATACTTTACTAGCTGGGCTCCGCTCCCGTGGGAATTCCGGCATAAATGTCAAAAAATCGTGACGTCACAGGTCACAGGAATTTGAGTCAATGACATGTTTGAACTTGTTTAATACCAAGGCGTTCCTAAGAAACATATTCTTGACAGACAGGCAGACAAACAACAAAATAATCCTATAACTTATAGAATTTAATTAAAATGCTTATAGAATTAAATTATTTGACAAAATCAAACTAATAATACGTTAGTACAGAGGGCCGCAGAGAAATCTGACCCCTTTTCAATAGCGATACTTGTGGCATGGGGGTCAGATGTCTCTGCAGTCGACTGTACCTACCACTATTATAAATTCTGTGCTACAGATTGAGAACCTCCGCCTTGGAAGGTGAAAAAAAAAGAACTGGACTTTTTGTAAAATTAGTAAAGAAAATTTTAAGACCGCACAAGACGCAATTAACAGCCGTTTTATGGCTAAAATACATCCTATATGTTTATGCAAGCCTGGTATTCTAGCTCACCAAATTCTGCACCGCGCGGCCCCTTAATATCCTCTGCAGCACCAGCGCCGCCTGGTGACTGGCTTCCTCTTCATCATCCACTCTCTCCACTTCAGGAGTGGCCGGCCTCGGAGTCTCGGCCAGTCTCCTTGGCTTCAACACTTTCAGCGGTCCAGCGGTCATCGTCGACGCAGCCCCAAGACGTGCCTCTGAATTTAACATTTGCTTATGGTCAAGTATTAAACATTCGACTGAGGACGACCTCCGTGGCGTAACGGTTAACATGTCTGACCGCTACTTAAGAGGTCCCGGGTTCGATTCCCGGTCAGGTCAAGATGAAAAATGGTTTTTTTTCTGATTGGCCTGGGTCTTGGATGTTTATCTATATATGTATTTGTTATAAAAATATAGTATCGTTGAGTTAGTATCCCATAACACAAGTCTCGAACTTACTTTGGGGCTAACTCAATCTGTGTGATTTGTCTATATATATTTATTTACTTATATTTATTTATTTATTCGTCTGAGGGAATCGCCGAATGGGGGAATCTTGACATAGGCGATGCGGCTAGCAACCCATCACTCTTGATTTTTAGTTTTAACTATCATTATGATAAACGTGGTCTGCATGGGGTCTTGTGACCCTAGGCTCTGTCTACCCCGTATGGGATAAAGACGTGATTATATGTATGTATGTATTAAACATTCCAGTGATGGGTGACTGAAGGCACTAAATAAAGCATGCTCCCTGGAAATCGAACCCGCGACTTACGGGTCGTTCGTTAGACAAACGACACTACAAAGGCAGTGCCCCTAGAGTGAGGGTTTGCTAAAAGTGCTGCTAAAAGTGGCCGTTTTAAGCAATAATGCAATTTGTTACTATAGGGAATTATAATTTAATAATTGAATATGATTAAAATTAACTTCAGATCCAGAACCATAATTACAGCAGAGGGATTTTTGATAACTTGTGTTTTCGGTGAGTAATGATTTTAAATAACGGTGGCGCTAGTGTTCACCGAGGTATCACCTTAACGCAGACGCTAGCGACTGCTTAGGATTTTGTATGGAATTTCTTAGTTGCCTTACTATCCGCCAAAGGCGCTGTACAGGTTCGCCATACTAAATCGCTAACGCAGTCGCTAGCGTCTGCGTTAAGAAAAACTCATACTAGGGGCACTGAGAAGGACATAGGGTACTTTTTATCACGGGAAAAACCACTGTTCCCGAAATTTACGCGGGTAAAGCCGCGGCCAAAAGCTAGTCTTTTATAAGATGTTGTGTGCAAAAAAATACAAACTTTTAAGATCATTATGCAAGCTCTCCAGAAACTGTTCACTCCATTTTGTCTCCCTCTCGCACAGCTGCATCGTGCTCTTGGGAAGGTGGTGGCCTGAGCAGGTGTGCTTCAGGTCCTGGCCGCAGCGCTCCAGCCATTCCGGGGGCTGAGCCAGCTGCTTGTGGTCCTCATAAGCTGTGGAAACTTTTCACCATGATCGGCAATCACGAGTTTTGTTATTGCTGTTGTAGGATTTTAAAGAAATCACAAAATATAACAAACTAGCTGTTGCCCGCGGCTCCGCCCGCGTGCGCCTCGGTTATATCGCGCCCGAAAGTAGACTATGTTTGACTCCTAGTGCATAACTATATCCATACCAAATTTCATCACAATCGGTCCAGCAGTTTAGCCGTGAAGAGGTGACAGACAGACAGACAGACAGACTTTCGCATTTATAATATTAGTATGGATTTATGAAATATCGAAAATATATTTTCTAACCTTCCTTAACTAAAACGTGCGGGTGCGCGTGCGGCGAGATCTGTGTATCTTTTGACTACTTGTTTTCATTGGGGTACTGGTGACCGTAAGGTTTCGTGGCGAGGATTTTTGAATGTGAGTTTGTTTGTTTCTAACGCTTTTACGCCCTATCTACTGAACCAATCATCCAGGAATTTTGAATAAACATAGATGTGTTGAGAAAAAGTAAAAGAAAGTAGGTAATTATAAAAGCGCTAGAGACTGTACCCCTAGTAAGTATGAGATTTTATAAACGCAGACACCAGCGTCTGCGTAAAGGATTTTGTATGGAATATCTTAGTTGCCTTATTATCCGCCAGGGGCCCTGTACTGGTTTGTCATACAAAAACGCAAACTAGCGCCTGCGTTTATAAAATCCCATACTAGGGGTACTGGTGGTTTACCACCATCTCTTAAAACCATGCAAGAACGATTGAATAAGGGATATGTCGCCTTAAATCATGTATCGCGCTATCCCGCTTACTCACTGGATCTTGCATGGTTTTAAGAGACGGTAGTAACCCCCCTGGAAGAACAAAATATAAGTATTGGGGTCGACAAAAACAAAATATGTATGGGATTGACATAAGCTGCGGTAAATCACGTGGTTAATCTTGTCAACGTGTGTCAATCCCATAAAATGAAATGAAATTATTTATTTACATGAAACAATACATTTTGCTTATGGCAACATTCGTCAACGCTTTAAAATTGTGACTTTGGCTACGCCCCCTGGTGGCCCTACTACCATCACTTAAAATCATGATGTAAGGCTACATCTCCCTCATTCAATTGTTCTTGCATGGTTTTAAGAGATGGTGGTAAGCCACCTGGACTCACAAAGTAGCGTCGGATCGTATTGTATACACGCGTGTCTCCTGCGCGCCTGGTAGCCGTGCATGGCGCGCGGCGCGATGAGGTCCGACGCGGGGTCGCGCGAGGCCGAGGTCACTGACCCCGCGCCCCGCGCCGCCCTCATGCGCTGCACCAGCCCCACTCGCCCGCCCCCGCCGTGGAGGGCTGACAGCTTGCGCAGTTCTGAAATTGAGACGAGGCTGACCGAGGAGCTCGACAGCCTAGCCTTCACGATTGTGCTGGTGGCCTGCTACCATCTCTTAAAACCATGCAAGATCCAGTGAGTAAGCGGGACAGCGCATGATGTAAGGCGACATCTCGCTTACTCACTGGATCTTGCATGGTTTTAAGAGATGGTGGTAGGCCACCCTGGTCAAGCATCATCATTACGTGCACGTCCACAATGATGTCAAGAGTTCTTCGAAACCGCCTCTTGGCCTGGACGTGGTTCCTTAACGACTACCAGGGGACTTACTACCGTCTTTTAAAACCATGCAAGATCCAGTGAGTAAGCGGGATAGCGCGCTACGTGATGTAAAGCGACATCTCCCTTACTCAATCGTTCTTGCATGGTTTTAAGAGATGGTGGTAAGCCACCAGATGGCAGCCGAGACCAACGGCTTAACGTGTCTTCCGAAGCACGGAATCATCTTTATTATCAGACAATCAGGTGATTCAAGCCTGCAATGTCCTAACCAAACTGGAAGCAACTAAACAAAGTAATGATTCCCGTGGGAATCGAACCTACGACCCCCTGGTCTAAAGGCCTTAACCACGGAGGCAGTTAGGCTTGTCACGCGACGATGAGCGTCGCTTCGCTTCGGATTGGCCGCCACTGCAAAGTTCGTAAAATGTATTCACCCTACTATTCCAATACCAGCTGCGCGTGCGGCGAGATCTATGTAGGTACCTAGGACTACTTGTTATCATTGAGGTATTGGTGACCGTAAGGTTTCGTGGACGTGGATTTTTAAATTAATTTATCATCATCATCATCATTTCACCAGCAGGCTGTCCAGTCCACAACTGGACATAGGCGCCTCCCCCAAAGATTTCCAAAAGGCCTTAAAGGACTTCGAATCCAGGGCCGTAAAACAATTACTAAAAAAAAAAAAGATTTCCAAAATGACAGGTTAGAAACGGCCTTTTTTGTTTTATACTTATTTTGAAGTCCACTTATAATTCTAAACATCAATTTTTTTATTATGCCCGGCCATTTTCTGATACTCGCCTCGGTCCCTGGCCCTCCGGATGTGGTCAATCTTCTTCTCCATTAGCTCCTTCTTCACCAGCCACAGCTTGGCGAGCTTGCGGCTGGTCTTCGTGGTCTGTTTGTTTCGCATTTCCATCTGCATCTGATGGAGGAGCTCCAGGCGAATGCTTTGGAGCTCGTCTATTTCCTAAAAACAACAAGCTGTCTGAAGAAAAATTCTTCTTCTTTACTCGTTTCCTCATGACTGAGGGACGTGACCATCAAGGTTAACACCTAATAAAAATAACTAGCGACCCGCCCCGGCTTCGCATAGGCACAAAAATCTTCCTCTTGAATCACTCTATCTATTAAAAAAAAACCACATCAAAATCCGTTGCGTAGTTTTAAAGATTTAAGCATACAAAGGGACATAGGGAAAGAGAAAGCGAGTTTACAACTTTAAAAACAACTAAATTGAAATCGCTTCATCGTTCGGGAGTTATCATAACACAGGCAGATAGACACGACAAACTTATAACACCCCTCTTTGTTCGTCGGAGGTTTAATACCATACAAACGTACCGCCTCCCTGAAGATCCAGTCCTTGGTCTCGATATCCGTGATAATGGCGTCTGTTTTCTTCATCCACCCAGGGCGCTTACCTTTCTCCATGAGCTCAGTCCAACACCGAGCGTGTCGCAATCTGACATTAAATAAAAAAAAAATTAGAAATTAATAGGTAATTTTATAAATCGGTTACATAACTTTAAAAAAAAATGTGATTATCCACGTTCCCATAGAAATCCTAATATTTCTTAATTCTGTCCCCTTCCCCGTATGTTTGCTGATACGAATTACACCCTAATAAAGAAAAAAAATGCATTATGTTTATGATTATGTCACAGAAAATAGTACTTTGGAGCGAGTGACGGGAGCGATAGGGATGCTCGACCGCCACAATACAAAGGGAAGATCTTCCCGCCCGGCTGGGTGTTATGCCTGGGGAACCGCGGCTCCGACGATGTCTTGTATTTATGCTAATGCTATGTAAGCGCGATTTAGACTTTCATAGTAATTTTGCTGTTTTGTATGCAAGCTCGACACGAAAAAGCGATGAAAGGATTTAGGTGATTTCAAAAAAATTAAACCATCATATACAGGATCATTTGATTTTATAAATACAGACGAGAATGAATAAATCTTAGTTACTTATTGATAATTTCGGTTGTATGGAAGTCAGCGGGCAGATCTCCAACGCGGTACGGGCAGCCTGGACCTGAAATAATCAGTTTTCTGTAATTTAAGATCTGTGGCTATCTGCTACTGCCACAAAAAAAATAGTAGATGCATTTTTTGGCGCAAATAATTCGCCATTGCTACCTTAAGATTTTACCAAAAAAAAAACATTCTGCTTGCATGTTTTTAAGTGAATTCTACATACCGCGGAAATCAAGGGGGGGGGGGGGGGGGGGTTACTACTGTCTCTTAAAACCATGCAAGATCCAGTGAGTAAGGGAGATGTCGCCTTGCATGCATCATGTATCGCGTATCTGTCTCGCTTACTCACTGGATCTTCCATGGTTTTAAGAGACGGTAGTAACCCCCCAGTTGATTTCCGCGGTATATAGAATTCACCAAAAAACATGCAAACATAATGTTTTTTTTAAATGACCTTAGTAGTTCTAAAGTTATATAAAATTCAAACAAACTCTTAAGTTTATAGGTAGTAGGAGTTTTGGCGGGAAGGTAAAAGTCACAACCCGTCGGTGTTGCATTTATTCCTTATCCAAAATTTATGTTTTTTTTTTTTCGAGTATTTGTGCATATTAATGGTGGATCCGCTAAGTGTTCGTGAACAAGCGTGAGTGTTGGGAAGTGGTACAATGTCGTCTATGTGACTGCAATCCTTGTCACCAAAAGCTCGCAAAATAATACAAAGTGAAATTCTTCCACCGCTTCACTTAGCCCTCTGACTGACTTGACTAGACATAACTACTGACTTTGTGATTAGACTAAATGAAGAACATTCAAACAAAACTTGATACTAGCTACTACTAATGAAGCTATAAGTTTGATAGCTATATTGTGGATTAATGCCATAAAAAACGTTCAGTAGTATTACCCCATTCAAACTTATCCAGATATAGAACCTCCGGAGTGTTCTCACAACCATCAGCCGCCTTGCCGTCGGGCTGCCACGGCGTGGTCTGCGCTGAGGACTCTCTGTGGACAACACCCACTTCACAATTCACTTTAGGTTTTATTATATTTGGTAAGAGGAACTCGATGACTATAGCTACTAGCGGCAGGCCTGTCTCACTCCGTGCGGGAAGTAAGATACCTATTTAATTACGAAATCGGCTGAGCCGAGACATACCAATCGCACTGACTATCGCGTTGTCTGACTCCGAGATGTTGACCACACCCAGTGTCTGACTCCGAGATGTTGACCACACCCAGTGTCCGATTCCGAGATGTTGATCACACCCAGTGTCTGACTCCGAGATGTAGACCACACCCACGGCTGACTCCAAGATGTTGACCACACCCAGTGTCTGACTCCGAGATGTAGACCACACCCAATGTCTGACTTTGAAGTACAGACCACGCCCAGTGTCTGACTCCGAGATGTTGACCACACCCAGTGTCTGACTTCGAGATGTAGACCACACCCAGTGTCTGACTCCGACGAGATGTAGACCACACCCAGTGTCTGACTTCGACGAGATGTAGATCACACCCAGTGTCTGACTACGAGATGTAGACCACACCCAGTGTCTGACTACGAGATGTAGACCACACCCAGTGTCTGACCACGAGATGTAGGCCACACCCAGTGTCTGACTACGAGATGTAGACCACACCCAGTGTCTGACTCCGAGATGTTGACCACACCCAGTGTCTGACTTCGAGATGTAGACCACACCCAGTGTCTGACTTTGAAGTACAGACCACGCCCAGTGTCTGACTCCGAGATGTTGACCACACCCACTGTCTGACTCCGAGATGTTGACCACACCCAGTGTCTGACTCCGAGATGTAGACCACACCCAATGTCTGACTTTGAAGTACAGACCACGCCCAGTGTCTGACTCCGAGATGTTGACCACACCCAGTGTCTGACTTCGAGATGTAGACCACACCCAGTGTCTGACTCCGACGAGATGTAGACCACACCCAGTGTCTGACTTCGACGAGATGTAGATCACACCCAGTGTCTGACTACGAGATGTAGACCACACCCAGTGTCTGACTACGAGATGTAGACCACACCCAGTGTCTGACCACGAGATGTAGGCCACACCCAGTGTCTGACTACGAGATGTAGACCACACCCAGTGTCTGACTCCGAGATGTTGACCACACCCAGTGTCTGACTTCGAGATGTAGACCACACCCAGTGTCTGACTTTGAAGTACAGACCACGCCCAGTGTCTGACTCCGAGATGTTGACCACACCCACTGTCTGACTCCGAGATGTTGACCACACCCAGTGTCTGACTCCGAGATGTTGATCACACCCAGTGTCTGACTCCGAGATGTAGACCACACCCAGTGTCTGACTCCGAGATGTTGACCACACCCAGTGTCTGACTCCGAGATGTAGACCACACCCAATGTCTGACTTTGAAGTACAGACCACGCCCAGTGTCTGACTCCGAGATGTTGACCACACCCAGTGTCTGACTTCGAGATGTAGACCACACCCAGTGTCTGACTCCGACGAGATGTAGACCACACCCAGTGTCTGACTTCGACGAGATGTAGATCACACCCAGTGTCTGACTCCGAGATGTTGACCACACCCAGTGTCTGACTCCGAGATGTTGACCACACCCAGTGTCTGACTACGAGATGTAGACCACACCCAGTGTCAGACTTCGAGATGTTGACCACACCCAGTGTCTGACTCCGAGATGTTAACCACACCCAGTGTCTGACTCCGAGATGTTGACCACACCCAGTGTCTGACTCCGACGAGATGTAGATCACACCCAGTGTCTGACCACGAGATGTAGACCATACCCAGTGTCTGACTACGAGATGTAGACCACACCCAGTGTCTGACTCCGAGATGTTGACCACACCCAGTGTCTGACTTCGAGATGTAGACCACACCCAGTGTCTGACTTTGAAGTACAGACCACGCCCAGTGTCTGACTCCGAGATGTTGACCACACCCAGTGTCTGACTCCGAGATGTTGACCACACCCAGTGTCTGACTCCGAGATGTTGACCACACCCAGTGTCTGACTACGAGATGTAGACCACACCCAGTGTCAGACTCCGAGATGTTGACCACACCCAGTGTCTGACTCCGAGATGTTAACCACACCCAGTGTCTGACTCCGAGATGTTGACCACACCCAGTGTCTGACTCCGACGAGATGTAGATCACACCCAGTGTCTGACCACGAGATGTAGACCACACCCAGTGTCTGACTACGAGATGTTGACCACACCCAGTGTCTGACTCCGAGATGTAGACCACACCCAGCGTCTGACTTCGAGATATTGACCACACCCATAATGTCTGACTCCGACGAGATGTAGACCACACCCAGTGTCTGACTCCGAGATGTTGACCACACCCAGTGTCCGCGTACGAGATGTAGACCACACCCAGTGTCTGACTACGAGATGTAGACCACACCCAGTGTCTGACTCCGAGATGTTGACCACACCCAGTGTCAGACTACGAGATGTAGACCACACCCAGTGTCTGACTCCGAGATGTAGACCACACCCAGTGTCTGACATCGAGAAGCACACTACACCCAGTTTCTGACTCCGAGATGTAGACCACACCCAGTGTGTGACTCCGAGATGTTGATTACAACCAATTTCTGACTCCGAGATGTAGACCACACCCAGTGTCTGACTCCGAGATGTTGACCACACCCAGAGTCTGACTCCGAAGTGTAGACCACGCCCAGTGTCTGACTTCGAGATGTAGACCACACCCAGTGTCTGACTCCGACGAGATGTAGACCACACCCAGTGTCTAACTCCGACGAGATGTAGATCACACCCAGTGTCTGACTACGAGATGTAGACCACACCCAGTGTCTGACTACGAGATGTAGACCACACCCAGTGTCTGACTCTGAGATGTTGACCACACCCAGTGTCTGACTCCGAGATGTTGACCACACCCAGTGTCTGACTCCAAGATGTAGACCACACCCAGTGTCTGACTCCGAGATGTTGACCACACCCAGTGTCTGACTACGAGATGTAGACCACACCCAGTGTCTGACTACGAGATGTAGACCACACCCAGTGTCTGACTCCGAGATGTTGACCACACCCAGTGTCTGACTCCGAGATGTAGACCACACCCAGTGTCTGACTCCGACAAGATGTAGATCACACCCAGTGTCTGCCTTCGAGATGTTGACCACACCCAGTGTCTGACTCTGAAGTATAGACCACGCCCAGTGTCTGACTCCGAGATGTTGACCACACCCAGTGTCTGACTCCGAGATGTAGACCACACCCAGCGTCTGACTTCGAGATATTGACCACACCCATAATGTCTGACTCCGACGAGATGTAGACCACACCCAGTGTCTGACTCCGAGATGTTGACCACACCCAGTGTCTGACTCCGAGATGTAGACCACACCCAGTGTCTGACTCCGAGACGTTGACCATACCCAGTGTCTGACATCGAGATGTAGACCACACCCAGTGTCAGACTACGAGATGTAGACCACACCCAGTGTCTGACTCCCGAGATGTAGACCACACCCAGTGTGTGACTCCGAGATGTTGATTACAACCAATTTCTGACTCCGAGATGTAGACCACACCCAGTGTCTGACTCCGAGATGTTGACCACACCCAGAGTCTGACTCCGAAGTGTAGACCACGCCCAGTGTCTGACTTCGAGATGTAGACCACACCCAGTGTCTGACTCCGACGAGATGTAGACCACACCCAGTGTCTAACTCCGACGAGATGTAGATCACACCCAGTGTCTGACTACGAGATGTAGACCACACCCAGTGTCTGACTACGAGATGTAGACCACACCCAGTGTCTGACTCTGAGATGTTGACCACACCCAGTGTCTGACTCCGAGATGTTGACCACACCCAGTGTCTGACTCCAAGATGTAGACCACACCCAGTGTCTGACTCCGAGATGTTGACCACACCCAGTGTCTGACTACGAGATGTAGACCACACCCAGTGTCTGACTACGAGATGTAGACCACACCCAGTGTCTGACTCCGAGATGTTGACCACACCCAGTGTCTGACTCCGAGATGTAGACCACACCCAGTGTCTGACTCCGACAAGATGTAGATCACACCCAGTGTCTGCCTTCGAGATGTTGACCACACCCAGTGTCTGACTCTGAAGTATAGACCACGCCCAGTGTCTGACTCCGAGATGTTGACCACACCCAGTGTCTGACTCCGAGATGTAGACCACACCCAGCGTCTGACTTCGAGATATTGACCACACCCATAATGTCTGACTCCGACGAGATGTAGACCACACCCAGTGTCTGACTCCGAGATGTTGACCACACCCAGTGTCTGACTCCGAGATGTAGACCACACCCAGTGTCTGACTCCGAGACGTTGACCATACCCAGTGTCTGACATCGAGATGTAGACCACACCCAGTGTCAGACTACGAGATGTAGACCACACCCAGTGTCTGACTCCCGAGATGTAGACCACACCCAGTGTCTGACATCGAGAAGCACACTACACCCAGTTTCTGACTCCGAGATGTAGACCACACCCAGTGTGTGACTCCGAGATGTTGATTACAACCAATTTCTGACTCCGAGATGTAGACCACACCCAGTGTCTGACTCCGAGATGTTGACCACACCCAGAGTCTGACTCCGAAGTGTAGACCACGCCCAGTGTCTGACTCCGAGATGTTGACCACACCCAGCGTCTGACTCCGACATATTGACCACACCCAGTGTCTGACTCCGAGATGTAGACAACACCCAGTGTCTGACTCAGAGATGTTGACCACACCCAGTGTTTGACTCCTAGATGTAGACCACACCCAGTGTCTGACTCCGAGATGTTGACCACACCCAGTATTTGAGTCCTAGTTGTAGACCACACCCAGTGTCTGACCTCGAGATGTTGACTACACCCAGTTTCTGACTCTGAGATGTAGACCACACCCAGTGTCTGACATCGAGGTATAGACCGTACCCAGTGTCTTATATAGAGATGTAGACCACACCCAGTGTTTGACGGCTTGAATCACCTGATTGTCTGACAATAAAGAATGATTCGAAAAGCGCGTTAAGCCGTTGATCCCGGCTGCCATTTGATAGTCATTAAGACTATCAGAAGATAAAGCGCGTCAGAAGACGACAGGCGGTTCCGAAGAACTCTGACACCAGGGTGTGCTTGGTCGATGGACGTGTACAGGAAATGGATGAATGTAGTAAATAGAGTAAAACCTGCATCGACAAATCGACGGTCTGTTTGCTTTACCTGTACATGCTCTGAGAAGCTCTGTTCTTCGGCCGTGGAGACGAGGGCGGGTCGTACCGCGGCGTGGGGGGATGGAAGTCTGGAGCGGACGTTTGCAGGGCCAAAACCTTTTTCGGACTGCAAAAATAATTAAGCTTTTTATACTATTAAGTAGGCAAACAGGCATACAGGCCACCTTATGGGAAGCGGTTACCGCAGCCTATGAGACTTCGCAATGCCCGGAGCATTGCGAGCGCGTTGCCGACCCTGGAGGATTCTTTTTACGCCCTTCTTGAAGACCCCCATGTTGTAGTCACTTAGGAAAACCATGGCAACCAGTTCATTCCATAATCTCAGTGTAAGTTTTTTAATAAACTTGGTAGTCGTAATTTTTTTCTACATATGTAATGTAGGCATTGACATAATTGGCCAACGGCTCAATGGCACTAGTTTTTGGATCAAAAATATTTATATAGGGGAAGAAGCGACGCATTCGTCTTAGTTGTTTATTTGAGAAGCTAGATATATAATCGACGGCGAGTGTGCCGCCATGTTTGGATTGGTCGCCATTAGTGGCGTATTAGATTATTAGGCGCATAGTAGATTATATTTCTATCTTGAGCTCCACCGTGCTTCGAAATGCTCGTTAGGCTATGTTAGATGCCTTTAGCGCGGCAGCCGCCCCAAGCCTCTGGAGATGCCTATGAAACTTACATAGCTGTAAACATATAACGATCCCTGCCATTGAAATTTGGAGGGGGGACGCGTCGCGCGTCGCTCGCTCGCTTTAAATATGCGCCGTACGAGCGGTCAATGTGGTCTGGGAGGCGGCAGTTTGTGTGATACACTACAAAAGAGAAATAAAACCCACTAAGTAATATTATTAAGGTGAAAGTTTGTTTGTTATCTTTGTTCTTTGTTGATTTGTATGTGTGATAAATGTCTTAATAAATTTCTATTATATTCTATTCTCAAACGGCTGGATACTTATCCCTATATATTATCCCTCTAGCAGTCGTGTGTCCGCCAACGTGTTAAGAACAAGTTTAAGCGCACCACCTTGCCCCGAAGCCTTTATTGTGTCGTACGTTACGGAGACAATCCTATGATGATATTATTGATCGGGCAGTCGTCATCGTTAGCCTTAGGTATATATCTGATAGTTTTGGCTGCTAACTCATTCGGATCATGACATGATCCTATTGTTAGAATTGTCTATGAAACGGGTAACATAGGTCAAACGGTAGTTGCCTAGTTGCTCCATTTGTTACCATTGTCGCCATATAGAGATCCATGGTCAGAGCGTTTGCTGAACTTTGTGGTAATCGCTCGTATGAAGACGAAGATGACGATTATTCTAGGAAGGTAATTCATTCATTTCGTGTAGGTGTCACGGTCAATCGACCATGCACACCCTTGTGTCAGAGTTCTTCGGAAACGCCATTCGGCTTCTGACATGATTCCTTTAACGATTATCAGATGGCAGCCGGGACTAACCGCACAACGTGCCTTCCGAAGCACGGAATCATCTTTATTGTTAGACATCAGGTGATTCAAGCCTGCAATGTTCTAACCAAACTGGAAACAACTAAACAAAGTATGCTTCCTATGGGAATTGAATCCACCACGACTCCCGGGTCAGGCCTTTACCTCTGGACCACAGAGGCAGTTAAGAAGGTAGCTTACCTGCATGCATGCTGGGGTACCTACGACCGTCGGAAAACATAGTCTTGTACACTGGCTGAATGACCTGAGAATATTAATTCACATATATTAGCCTACTCAGCAGTATAAAAAAAGTTTAAGTTCATAGAGTCTGGTAAGGGAGGTAAAAATCAGTGAGAGGTTTCGGAGACTTAAAGAGTCAAGAAAGTGAATAAGGAGTTTTGGCGGAAAGGTAAAAGTCACCACATGTCGGTGTTGTATTTATTTTCCAACATGTTTTTTCGATTATTTGTGCATATATTATATAATGTTGAATTATTATTCGCTCGGCCGGCGAAATATAGGCAGACCAAGGAGGAGGTAGCGTGATGATCTCGACAACTTTTTGGACAAGTGGCCAGAGGTTTCCATGGATAGGGATGAGTGGAGAAGAAGGGGGAGGCCTTTGCCCAGCAGTATGACACATTAAAAGCAGGCTACAAAAAAAAAAGGTATTCGTGAAGAAGAGTGAATGCCCTAAGTGATTTTAATCCTTGTTACCAAAATCTCCCAAGATAATGTTAAGTGAAATACAATCCAAATCCAGCCCTCCACTTAGCCCTCTGACTAACTTGACTAGACATCAACTGACTTGACTTAACTCTGTGACTTGACTAAATGAAGAACATTCAAATAGAACTTGATACTGACAAAAATAAGCTAAGTATATGATTGATTGCCTAAATTGTGAATTAATGCCAAAACAAAAAAAAGATCTCAGATCCTCCAGACAATTTATTTTTTGAAAGAAAACTCTACCTTTGTGTTGTGATACTTGTGATAGTACCTACGTTAAACGTCAGCATAAACCTTGAAATTTGTTGTTAATGAAGTAAGAATCCGTTCTTCTTTAATATTTATAAATGCGAAAGTCACCGGGGCAGGCCCCTGTTACAGTTTTACAGCTTAACCGCTAGACCGATTTTGAATGAAATTTCTGCGGGTAGGTCTGCGGATCAACAGCTGTTATTCGGTCGAATTGAGAAACCTCCTCCTTTTTTTGAAGTCGATTAAAAATAACTTACGACTTGTGCAGATGCCATTGCAGCTCTAAATGCGGTGCGAGCGTAGTCCTTAGCACCGGACACTATGTACGCAGAATCTGTGAAATTTGCATGAGATAATATATAAAAAAAAACATACATATGTCGCAGTATGATAGATAAAGCCGTAATATAGTTATAACAAGGTATATGATTATAAAAAGGTATATGATTATATGCCGTAACATAGTTATACGAAATCAATTCATGACTATCTTACTAGGAACATAATTATAATACGGTTCTAGTTTAGTGATATGGTTATATTACTGGATTAAGTTTAGTAACTTAACGTTTAGTGCCTTAAAACTAAGTCTTCCACCAGTGTTTGTTACCAGTGATGACATGAGTTTGTGGTCCCTTACTATAGGCCTCATAAGTTAAGCTCAAGGTCGCCCAAAGAGCCATGGAGAGGGCCCTAGGAGACCGAATCAGAAATTAGGAGATCCGTAGGAGAACAAGTGTTGCCGACATAGCCTAGCGGATTAGCTTTTTGAAGTGGCAGTGGGCGCGCAACGAACCGATGGCCGATGGGGCAGAAAGGTTCTCGAATGGCGACCACACACTGGTAAGTGCAGCATCGGACACCCACCGACCAGATGGTCAGATGACCTAAGAAAGGTCGCAGGCAGGCGCTGGATCCAGGCCGCTTCCAACCGGTCATTTTGGAAATCCTTGGGGGGGTCTTTGTCCAGCAGAAACAGTATTGTGACTAATTGCAACCTTAATTTTGTAATAAAAATAAAAACCAATATAATTAGTATTGTTTTCTTTGATTCCTAGGCAGATTTATAACCATCTGACTAGATTAGTTTAGTCAGATAAACATATTACTAGATTGCAACCGTACTATAATAATTATATTCCTAGTAAGATAGTTATAAATCTCTTTCATATATCTATGTTACGGTATATAATTATATCACTAGGAATATGACTATATCACGGCTTTATCTATCTTACTGCGACACATACATACATACATATAATCACGTCTTTATCCCATGCGGGGTAGACAGAGCCTAGGGCCATAAGACCTTAGGCCACGTTTAGCATAATGGTAGTTGAAACAGGAAATCAATAGTGATGGGTTGCTAGCCGCATCGCCTATGTCATGATTTCCCCATTCGGCGATTCCCTCAGCCGACTTTTACGGCTTGCGCGGGAAGAGAAGCAGCTGGTACATTCAATGTTTTTCTTTTTCTCCTAGACCAACATGGAAGTAAAAAAAAAACACTTCAATACTTCACTAGCTTCACGAATATTATTTATTAGCTGATTCGGCGAACTTAGTATGGTAAGGGTAAGCCCTCAAAAGACTTGTTGCCAGGGCCGTCCATATAATAACAACTAAATTTAAAATTAATAAAAACCCACGTCACATTTTCACCCCCACAACTTCTAAGCGGCTCAACCGATTTTCATCAAACATGTCTAAGAACACGCCTGTAAGTATGTCAACTTTGATACGAAAAAAACTAAATTTAAATCGCTTCATCCGTTCGTGAGCTATGATGCAGAGACAGAAAGACAGACAGACAGATAGACAGACAGACAGACAGACCGACAGACGGACAGACCGACAAACAGACACCTCAAACTTATAACACCCCTCTTTTTGCGCCGGGGGTTAAAAAAAGAAACTATCAATGACAATGCGCGGCGCCAAAATAGTTGCAATATATATGTAGGTACGCAACACGTTAGCGTCGCTCATAAATCTTCTTAAACTATCTAATCATATTATACTTAATTTATATTATAAACCTTCCTTAAGAATCACTATCTATTAGTGAAAACTGCAAGACAGTGCGGGCGACTTCAGTTTATACTATGTATAGATATAGCGATGTATTATAGATTTTAAAAAGTCTTTAATTAGCGACTGACTACATGATACGCAGATGGCCACGCCTACGCGACACAGGGTTGCGCCGACTGGCAGGGTCGCCATGTAGAGATGAGGCGACTGAATGATACTACGATTGGCGTTTGACTTCTTTATTCTTTGACATTACACTTTATAATTAAGGCTATTCTTACGTATACTACTACCACCTCTTACTTTCTCCAACAATACTATACCCCACCCCTAATATGAGATTTTATAAACGCAGGCGCTAGCGATTTTGTATGATAAAAAAAACCTGTAAAGCGACCCTGGCGGATATTAAGGCAACTAAAAATTTAATACAAAATAAAATACTAACGCAGTCGCGAGCACCTGCGTTTAAAAATATCATAAGTACCTGGGCATGGCTCGAAACCGGTATTTTAAAGACCCAAAAATAAAGGTCGTAAATACCTGGTTCAGACCGTTATTTTTGGGGTAATACCGGTTGAGCGGAACCGTAATGCTAGCGGTCGCTGTAAAAATGTATGGGAAGAAAAACGTGCTGGTTTTTTATTTTAACCAGGTTTCAGAGCCCTGACTTGGGGTAATGATAGTAGTCTGTGGCAACAGAATACAATGATATTGTGGCGGGAAGATCTTCCCTTTGTGGCGGTCGAGCATCCCTATCGCTCACACACTCCAAAATATTAAGCTAATACATACCATATAGATAGTCATGTGCCCTCATTTTCGCCACATTATGTCGCCTCGGACGTTGGTAGATCGTGTCGCCACTCATTTTAATGGGTTAATATATTGTTATTATAGCAAATCTAAACACAATTCATTAGACACCGATTTTGACAGTCATTTGATGTTTAACATTATTGAAGTACCTAACAAAATTGTTGCTATGATACCAGCATACCTTAGAGCATTATACCACCCGGAGACGCCACTCACTTATTTCTTATTATTGAATATAAAATTATGTAGCATTAATAAATTGTAAAATTAATTTATTAGTCCTGTATTTAGATATGACATATAACAAGTAACATAGCAACCAACGGACCATAGTCGTAAATCTTCATAGACTTGAAACTCTTTACAACACTTATTTCTACGTGAAAACGTCTTTTTAAGCAACAACTGCGCACGAGGGAAGGAAACACATACAATAAGTAAGTACACAGTGCTACAATAAGTACCTACACAGTGTTACATTACAACGGATCGCGGCCGTTGTCAATCGCCCTCCGCTACATAATAAAATATCTTCTTAGGGGTTGAGGAGATCTTCTACTAGATGTTTATTGACCAAGTACCAAAAGTGTATTAAAATTAATCTATAACTACTTTTAAATCTAATTGCCTACGTTTCATTCCATGCTACACGCGCTGTTGTCCTACTTTTTATGATTTGGGTAATTAATACATATACTACAATAACTTGCTGTTGATTTTCTGTATATTGTAAACTGTACTGTAATATATCATTCATTGTCTATCTATAGATACTATCTTCTTTCGCTATCAAGTTCCTCTCTATACTTCACCGCTTCTCTTTAGCTAGACATAGTGGAAATGAAAACCCACACGCCACCTTCGACAGTCGCCACCACGCGCTGACTTGACAAGTTTATCCAATACAAACAAAATTTCAGTTTTTTTGTTGTTGGAAAAGTTGAAATAAATACAAGATGGCATCTTTAACACTGTCATCATTGATACTGGAGGTTCAGTATCATGAGTAGAATTCATTTTCCATTTTGTTTCCATTGATGTTTGAAATAATATTGAAAAGGAAAGGGAACTACTTAAGTAGTCGTTAGTTTACAAATAATTACAGCAATTTTTATCTTAAAATATACTTTATTCGTCAAAAACATACGTAAGAAAATTCAAAAACGAATAACAGCAAACAAATCGTGCCCTGGAAAGCCTTAACTTTCAGCTAGGGATAGAAACCGGTATCCTTAAGACCCAAAAAGTAACGGTTTTTAATCGCTTATTCCCGGTCGTCCCCACCATGTCGTCCCCACTGGGGACGAGTGGGAAAAAAAGTTTCGTTCGTCCCCAGTGGTGACGATTGGCACTTTTTATTTCCCACTCGTTCCGCTATAGACCGAGAGTGTCAAAATAAAAGGGGGTTTCAATAAGAGATTTCACGGTTTGTTAAAATGCTTTAATTCTTTTCTAAGCAAGACTGTCAATAGTTTTGATTGAAAGTAACTAAAAAACTGAGGTAATTAGTACAATATAAACGAATTTACAATAATTCTTGCAGTGCGTATCACAGATATAAATAATACAAAAAGTTTGTAGGTATCTCTTTCTAGTAAGTTGTATAATATTCAAGAGGAAAAGGGACACCTACAAATTTTGGACCTTTTTCTGGAACGTTAGGTATTTGTATGTAGGCTTTAAAGAAAAATCAACTTTGCAGTAGAGTAATAAGGATTAATTTTGAATGTTGTTTTTTGAGATTATTATTTTTCGTAAGCATTCTAGTGTTGTATATAAATTCTTTGGTTCCGACAGAAAAATTAAACTGATTAATTACAAAACACAAACATGTAATTTTTTAACAAATAGTTCCAGGAACGTAATAAGAAGAGCGCTTTAAACAATTTAATATCTATTGTCGTAATTTAAACACGTTAAATGCTTCTGGACTGTCAGAGGTGTTACTACCGTCTCTTAAAACCATAGATTAAAAAAAATTGTCTTAGAGCCAGGCGCGATTCCTAGTTCTATGCTTAAAACCATGCAAGATCCAGTGAGTGAGGGAGATGTCGCCTTACCTTACATCAACATTATGTATGGCGCTGTCTCTCTTACTCACTGGATCTTGCATGGTTTTTAGAGATGGTAGTAAGGGACCTGAACTTTAAAATATTAAAGCAGTGGTTAAACAGTTGGTTTAAAACAGTCTCAAAAGTTCGTTGGGCCAAAATAAAAAAAAATGGGTCAGTGATTTTACCTATAGGCGTCAAATATACCTTTGGCAAAGAAAGTATAGGTACACTATTAGTTTAAACGTCAGGTCTTATTACTTTCATGTCTTAATGCCTTTTGTTTAACCTTTAATAATAAGTCGGGCTCTATTAATTAATTTATTTAAACTTCATTGTTCCATAAGTACAAAATACTTATACAATTGGCGGACTTAATGCTAAAAGCATTCTCTACCAGTCCACCATTATTATAACCATTATTATTATAGATCTAAGGGATCAGTTTTTGTGTGTCGTCACTTGGCGCAATTCCATCGCCTGGACTAGGCGCTATAGTAATAGCATAACTATGATTGCCACTTAAATTTTTAGAAACACGAATTGCACTCAAACAATTACTTGGTGACGGTATATTTTCACTTGAATTCTTCTCCAAAACGTAACAACCCGTTTGAACGGATTGTATATTAAGTGGAGTAGTTTCCGTAGTAACAGATTGAATTACAGGCGTAGATTCCAACACAGGTCTATCTAAATTCGCGTTCATAATCATATTGACAATATTCATTTGCATTTTCAAACAAACATCACGAGGTAACTTCTCCAATAAACACATTATATATTCCCCAAATATTCTTATTACGCTATCTCTTTTTCTTTTCACTACGGGTTGATCTTCTGACGACGAACTCAGGCGCCTCTTGGGCCTTTTAGGTTTTGGCGCGGTTTTTTCCATTCGATTTTTTGTAGAAGTGTCGACATTTTGCCGTGGTTTACTCTCTGGTTTTTTGTTTGTTTGGCTATCAGCTTCGTCAAGATAGACCACTTCTGTATATACTTCTTGTTGATCATCGTCATCGTCGTTTGTGTTTAAAATGTCTGAATCCTAAAACAATATAAAGAAAATATATTAATAATCTTCCATGCTGGTCTGGGAGAAAAATAAAAACATAGAATGTACCAGCTGCTTCTCTTCCCTCGCAAGCCATAAAAGTCATCTGAGGGAATCGCCGAATGGGGAAATCATGACATAGGCGATGCGGATAGCAACCCATCACCATTGATTTCCTGTTTCAACTACCATTATGCTAAACGTGGCCTAAGGTCTTATGGCTCTAGGCTCTGTCTACCCAGTATGGGATAAAGACGTGATTATATGTATGTATGTATGTATATATTAATAACAATAATTACCTTAGTTAGTTATTTATTTTTGTAATATAAAAGAAAACCGGTCAAGTGTAAGTTGAACTAGCGTGGAAAGAGTTCCGTACAATGCCAATGTCAGTTTTTAAATTTAATTGTGGTATGTCAACTAACTACTACTACCGCCATCTAGTGGTGTTTTAGTGAACTATTTTCCATAAACGTTTTATATTGAACAAGCTGTTGCCCGCGGCTCCGCCATGTGCGCCTCGGTTATATTGCGCCCTAAAGTAGGCTATGTTTGACTCCTAGTCCATAACTATATCCATACCAAATTTCATCACAATCGGTCCAGCAGTTTAGCCGTGAAGAGGTGACAGACAGACAGACTTTCGCATTTATAATATTAGTATGGATATGGATATGGATTTACCACTTAAGGTGATACCTCGGTGAACACTAGCGCCACCGTCATTTAAAAATCATTACTTACTGAAAGCACAAGTTATCACAAATCCCTCTGCTGTAATTAAGGTTCTGGATCTGAAGTTAATTTTAAACATAATAAATTGTAATTCCCTATAGTTACAAATTGCATTATTGCTTAAGTAAGGCTTATGAGGATCTTAAATATATTTTTGTTATTATTGTAACATAAAAAGTTTTGATTTTATAATCTCTGAAACTACTGAGCCTAAAATTTTGAAAAAAATCCATACTAATATTATAAATGCGAAAGTCTGTCTGTCTGTCTGTCACCTCTTCACGGCTAAACTGCTGGACCGATTGTGATGAAATTTGGTAGGGATGTAGTTTACGACCTGGGGTCAAAAATAGGCTACTTTTGGGCGCGATATAACCGAGTCTCACGCGGACGGAGCCGCGGGCAACAGCTAGTACAAAATATATTAAATTGCCTGTAGATTACAGGAAAACCTACAAGAACTCTGTCAATTGACAATCAAGTGGTAAATTCAATATAAAACGTTTTAGTTCACTAAAACACCACTAGATGGCGATAGTAGTAGGTTGTTGAAATACAACAATTGAATTTAAAAACTGACATTGGCATTGTACGGAACCCTCTTCACGCGAGTTCTAATCGCACTTGACCGGTTTTTGTAGGGAACCCTAATAAAAAGATGATTTATCTTTTATCATTTCATTTATAAGGTGTAAGTACTGAATTTAAAAATCAGCAATCAAAAGAAACCTACATTTAGGTCAAATAGGTAATTGAACTATGGGCCAAAGAAATTGAACTATGGGCCAAAGAAATAGAATTATAGGCAATTTAGGTCAATGCTTGTTAGTTCATATCTTACCTGTAACTCTTTTAATAGTTTCGGATGCTTCTCTAAGTGCCTGCTCAAGTCGGCCTTGTGGTTCGGCACGCTGGTTTGGCAGATAAGGCAGCGCGCCCGCCCACCGGTCTCTTTGTCGAAGAAGGTGTGAATCTCTGATAGAGTTGAGTCGTCCCCAGAGTCGTCATCTGTGGACAATGAAGAAACATTCAGTGACTCAGTGTTCTGTGGCTAAAAACCATAGATTTAAAAAGTCTGAATGGACAACAGGACAAGAAAAAATTGCCATAAGGCAGACTTTGACGGGCCGCAGTGTGCCAGTCCGCATTGCAAAAATTCATCTAAAAACAAAAGTTTCTGGATTTGCCCTCAGGGAGTATGAAAAATAGTTTTTGATTTTGATTGATGATTGAGATAAAACGTTTAAAACGTGCATTTTGTTTTCTTCCCTTTTAACTTCTACATACTTAACTAATGGCATTGTCAAATCAACCTAGGAATTACTGGACGACATGATAATTTTGGCTCGTATTGTACACATTGTTTTGCATGTATTCTAAAAGCATTAAATTGTGGATGCGGGTCAAAGCGTACATGTTCCTCTTTCAAAAGGTAGTAGTGTAGTCTTCCATGAAAGTAAAACCAAGTACTATTAGGTATTCTCTGGTAAAACGTAGGTTGTTGTGGTAGCTAGCGATCTTAAATCCAAAGTACAACCGAGACGAGATTCTACTCAGATAAGAATAAGCAGTCACTCACTTGTGATTAATTAAATAATCAAGCCTATTGAAGAATTACAAGGCATTTGTAAGGTTATATTATTGTTTTGTGTTGTTTGTTTTGTCGGATTTGTCTTGAAAGGTCTTTGCTTTGATTTGGTGTTTTTTTTTTTTTTTTGAATAGTTTTTACGGCCATGGAATCTAGTCCTTTAAGGCCTTTCTTGAATTTATTAATCTTCTTCAGTCCTACTTAAGTCAGTCGAGTCAAAAATTCAAGTCAATTGTCAAGTCCAGTCAAGTAAGTCTAGTCTGAGTCAGATGGCTAAGTGAAGCGGTGGAAATTATCACTTAGCTATATCATGGAGATTTTGGTGACAAAGATAAAAAGTCACGTAATCGACACTGTATCACTTCCCAACACTCGAGCTTGTTCACGAACACTTTGCGAATAATAATCCACCAATATTATGCACAAACACTCGAAAAAACGTAAGTTTTGGAAATTAAATACAGCGCGGACATAGCGACAGTTTACTTTCCCTCCAAAAACTCGCTTTGGTGTTGCTAGTTTAATTGAAACTCGCTTTGGTGTTGTCACTTGACCACAGACTAAGGAGGTTTTTTTTTTTTTAATAGTTTATACGGCCATTGTTGACGACAGCCGACAACCGAACATGGAAAAGCAATCATTTGAGAAAAGCCCGACCAATCACAGAGCCTACATTTTACCCAATCACCGACGAGTTCCCTTTAAAACCTCACCCCCGAGCGCGGGGGCGGGTAATGATCGGCGCGCTGTGATTGGCTCGGGATTTTCACGAGAAATGTGCTACCTGCGCGTAGCGAAATATAAATAAAGAGACGCACCCTCAGTGTGTCATTCAGTGTGTATCATCGAATTATACTTGTGAATCAAGAAATATATACCAGTGATCTGAACAAGGAGTTTCTCTTCAGCAAGAACCTAAAATACAGTCCAAAATCGTTGACCGATCGTCAACAGCCATGGAATCTAGTCCTTTAAGGCCTTTCTTGGATTTATTATTCTTCTTCAGTCCTACTTAAGTCAGTCGAGTCAAAAATTCAAGTCAATAGTCAAGTCCAGTCAAGTAAATAAGTCTAGTCTGAATCAGATGGCTAAGTGAAGCGGTGGAAAAATTTCACTTAGCTATATCATGGAGATTTTGGTGACAAAGATAAAAAGTCGCGTAATCGACACTGTATCACTTGCCAACACTCACGCTTGTTCACGAACACTGTGCGAATAATAATCCACCAATATTATGCACAAACACTCGAAAAAACCTAAGTTTTGGAAATTAAATACAGCGCGGACATAGCGACAGTTTACTTTCCCTCCAAAAACTCGACTAAGGAGGAGATACTATGCACTTGACAAATTGACAGTCAAGTGCACAGAGTACTTTTGGTCGAGTTTTTGGAGGGAAAGTAAACTGTCGATATGTCGGCGCTGTAGTTAATTTCCAAAACTTAGGTTTTTTCGAGTATTTGTGCATAATATTGGTGGATTATTAATCGCAAAGTGTTCGTGAACAAGCGTGAGTGTTGGGAAGTGGTACAGTGTCGATTACGTGACTTTTTATCTTTGTCACCAAAATCTCCATGATATAGCTAAGTGAAATTTTTCCACCGCTTCACTTAGCCATCTGACTCTGACTAGACTTACTTACTTGACTGGACTTGATTACTGACTTGACTTTTTGACTCGACTGACTTAAGTAGGACTGAAGAAGATTAATAAATTCAAGATAGGCCTTAAAGGACTAGATTCCATGGCCGTAAAAACTATCAAAAAAAAAAAAAAGTACTTTTGGTCAAGTGACATGTTTTTTTTCTGGATACAGAACTTACAAACGAAGCACATACATACATACAATCATAGATTTATAATATAGAAGATGTAATGTAACTATGACTTGTCTTTTGGTGCGAAAATGATATGGTGAAATAGAAAAGTCCATGAAAACGATAAGGAATATAACGTGTATATACAATTATACACTTTTTGTCTTTGTCAACGTGCCGCCGTGCTCGTTTTTCTTTGTTTGGCCTAAGTTTTTGTATGTCTTACAAGTTGGCCAAAGAAAAACGGGCACGGCACGCTGACAAAGACAGAAAATGTATCTTTGGCCCTTATCGTTTTCATGGATTTTGCTATTTCGCTTTAGCAAAATCATTCCGTTTCATCGTTCGCTATAGCCATCTAATTTTTTGCACTAAATGTCAATTCATACATAGCTGCATCTATAGGTACATGATCTAAGGTATAGTGTAGGGATTAGTTTGGGGTTCGGGATTAGTATCGCCTCCCTAGTCTGTGAATTGAACCAAAAATGGAGACGAACGGGTATGTACGTATACGCTTAGGAAAATAATACCTACTAGCCTACAAGGCTTATTAAATCAATACTAGTTCTGAAATACCTGTGACTGGAAAAACAAATATTAGTAGTACCTTTGGGTACTAGGTATATTACTTCTCGTTTTTGGTTCCTGTTTACAAACCTTTCATTGACATTTCATATTTTTCATTACATTACATTGTTTTGTAGTGAATTTTCTATATCATTTACTTGTTAAATTCAATTAAAATACCTATTGTTTCTAAATATATTTATTTTTAACGGATTCGTAATGGGGAAAATTGTTCGATATCTGTCACATTCACATCACATTTCAGTTCATATTTTGTGAATGAATATTATTATAATTTAGGGACGAGTCCAATAATGAAGGGAAAAACAAAGAAATCGATAAAGAGAAAAACAAAGAAACCGATGAAGAAGAGTCTAGCACTGAAGAAGTGTTGGAGGAATATCTTGAAGATAAAGCGTGAGTAAAACTTCATTAACTTTTATATCCAACGACTATGAGTTCCTCTTTTCTTCTACATGTCTGAACAAGGTTGTGGGCCCATGTGTTCAGTACTTTTGGAGATTAGCGTGTCATACATACAGACAGAATGTCCTATATTGAGAATAAACAATTTGAATTTGAGACAGACCGACAAAAAATTTAAAAAAAACTGGCTGCAAATAATTAATATGCTAGCACAAATAAAAAAATAGTGTTTTTATGCCTTCTATTTAATGCTTCCAACACACTTTGCTATTGCATATTTGCCAAACTATTTGACGAATAAGCAAAGTAGGCAAATAATGCAAAAGTTTTGGCAAATACACATGGTCAAATAGCATCGATAAAATATTACTAAAGTTGTTTGTTCTTTTGTTTTTTATTCTTGTCATGATCCTGGTACAAATGTTTTATGTAAATCTTGTAAATAACTACACGAGTATGATTCGGCATATATGTATATAGTCAAAGTCCAAATAAGTGTTAGTTCTAAGTTCAGTGTATATACCACTAGCTGTTCCCCGCAGTTTCACTCGCCCTTGATGTGTATGTAGCCTATAACCTTATCCCCAAGAACAGGCTATCAAATGCAGAAAGAATTTTTCAAATCCGACCATTAGTTCCCAAGTTATAAGCATTCAAACAAACAAACTCTTCAGCTTTATAATATTAGTATAGATTAGATAAAGCCCAGTTCAATAAAGTGCAGTGAGTTCAAGTTGTTCAGTTTAGTTCCCGCCAAACCTCGCTAACCAATCAATAATTTATAACCTAAGATCTCCATAAGTATTTCAGGCCCAATCCGTTTTTTTACAGTGAATCTCCTAAACGCAGTAGGAAGAGTATGGCATGGGAGTTCTTTGAAATAAAAGACAAGATACGCCGAGTGGCAACGTGCAAGTTTTGCTTGAGGGATTGCTCATATTATGGCTCGGTCAGCAATCTATTGAAGCACGCCCGACTAAAGCATGGTGTCGGATTTATCAAACATCAAAGGTTAGTGAACAGCACATAAAAACAGGTCTATATGACCAAGGCCACTTGACACAAGACTACTTGACTCATATCAATTTTGATGCAACAAATGTTTATGTCTTACAGTATCTAACTCACGCAACCGAAATATATCGATCTACACTAAGAAAAAGCAAGATGGCATTATTGACATAATTTCAATTTCAAATTTACTTGATATTCGGAACTGTTAAAACTGGTCTATTGTTAAAATAAATACCTAAATAACTTCTATCATGTTATTATCAACCAACTTTCTTCTATCAATCTACAAACACTGCATTGATATCTAATCTTTTTCATTACATTACATTGTTATATGTATTTTTGATATCATTCACTTGTTAAATTCAATTAAAATATTGTTTCTAAATAGATTTTTTTTTGTCGGACTCATAATGAGGAAAATTATTTGATTGTTTCATATTTTGAGAATATTATTATATTTTAGTGACGAGTCTTACAATGAAGAGAAAGACAAAGAAACCGATGAAGAAGAGTCTACCGCTGAAGAAGTGTTGGAGGAATTTCATGAAGATAAAGCGTTAGTAAAACTTCATTTATTTTATAGCCACAAAATATGGCCTCCTTCATCCAAGGCCTATGAATTCGTCTATTCTTTGTAGGTAGTGGTGTTTATTAAGACATGTCTGAACTAGCTTCCTGTAAGCCCCTTGTGGCTGATGCTGCTACCTCACTTGGCTATTTGTATCCGAATATTTGCTTGTTTGACAATTAACCTCCATGTGTGGACAATATATTTTCCAAAAAAATTGCATTGTTTGTCTATTTGGCAAATAGGGCAAATACCAAATGTGTGTTGCTGCTACTTCACTTGGCTATCTGTATACGAATATTTGCCTATTTGACCATGTGTGGACGGTATATTTGCCAAAACTTTTGCTTTAGTTTATTTGCCTACTTTGCCTATTCGTCAAATATTTTGGCAAATGCACGATAAGCCAGGTGTGGTAGCAGCATAATAGGTGTTATCATAAACTAGCGACCCGCATGGGCATAAAAACCTTCCTCTTGAATCACTCTATTTATTAAAAAAACCGCATCAAAATCCGTTGCGTTGTTTTAAAGATTTAAGCATACAAAGGGACAGAGAAAGAGACTTTGTTTTATACTATATAGTGAAGTTGTTTTATAAACGAACCATTAGTCAAAGCAGAGTCCGGTGCAATTGGAAAACCATGCATTGCTTCTATTCTTCAGGGGATTGAAAATATTCTAACCTGATCAGCGCCAGGAAAAAAGCATTGTTCATGGGTTTGTTAGATGTTTTCTAAAAACATTCTGAAAAGTGCTAATGTCAATTCATGTTTTAGTTACATTAGATTTATCGTGCTTGTTCCCAGACCAAGGATTGGAATCCAGGTTACAATCATAAACCAGATAATTTTTGCCCATACAATTTAAAACCCCAAATCGGAGACCATTTCGCCAAATTTAATTTAATCATTTATTTTGTTCAACTTTTTGAACCTACAGAACAGAGAAATAGATATCTGAATAGAAATGTTTTGACGCGGATTTACTTCCAGGATCAGTCTGGCAGCGTATTCTCTTATCTTCAATTTATACATGTAAACCACACCACACCTTATCTATACATATAATAAGACAGTAAAAATCGAGTGTCTGTACATTTAATATTTTTCAAAAAAACTGATTTAGTGCGATTAAAAAAGAGTAACAGAAACCAAAAAGACAGTTTTTGGAATTTTTGTCTGTCTGTATGTATGTATGTATGTCTGTCTGGTACGTTATAACTTCAAAAATACTCAACGGATTTGAACGCGGTTTCTACAGTTGGATTACATATAATTAGGAGCGTTGTCAAAACTTTGTTTCGTCAAAATCGGTTAAGGGAAAAAGAAGTTATGGTCGATTGAAAATTTACTTCAAACACTGCTTTAAAACTTTTGATGCGTTAATTTGCGTACCTATAGACAAAACCCATTTGAAATTTCAGCAGTAACAAACGAAGCATGTTGGCCTATCGGTAGAGGACGCGGATCATCTTTTAAAGTAGAGGGTTCGAATCCTGCTAGACATCACTTCTTTTGTTTTTACCCTTTTTAGGTTTTGTATTATTTTTTTAGAAGTCTATTTTTTTAAATATTTTAGTAAAGAAATGTTTCTAGAAAGTAGCTGGATCGAATCCTGCCACAAACAATAATTTTCAGTTTTCGTTTTTTGTTTTCTAGAATTATTTTCTTAGTTTGAGAAAGCTCTTAGCGTTAATTCCGTTAATATAAAAGTATTTTGTACTTATCTATCTATACATATAATAAGACAGTAAAAATCGAGTGTCTGTATATTAAATATTTTTCTAAAAAACCTCTACGGGGCTGTGGCGACACTAGCGCCACAACAATATCTACAAAGACGCACCACAGATGGCGTTAAAAGCAACAATCTCAGAATTGCATACAAGATAGCAAATTACTATGAAAGTCTAAATCGCCCTTGCAAAGTTTCTACGGATTGGAGCAATATATACAACCTCCGACAAGACATCGTCGGAGCCGCGGTTCCCCAGGCATAACACCCTAGCCTGGCGGGAAGATCTTCCCTTTGTGGCGGTCGAGCATATAAACACTATCGCTCCCGTCACATACTCCAAAGGGCAATTAAAGAAGAGTAATAAAAACAAAAAAAAAAAACAATTTTTGCAATTTTTGTCTGTCTGTCTTTCTGTCTGTGTGGTGCGTTATAATTTCAAAACTACGCAACAGATTTGAACGCTGTTTTCACAGGTGAATTACATATAATTAGGAGCGTTGTAAAATCTTTGTTTCAACAAAATCGGTTAAGGGAAATAGAAGTTACGGTCATTTAAAGTTTACTACAAGCACTGCCTCAAAACTTTTAAACAGTTGAATGCGATTTACATAAACGTATTTAATTTAGATAAAGCTAGAATTTCTACTTATCTATATACATATAATAAGACACTAAAAATCGAGTGTCTGTACATTTAATATTTTTCAAAAAAACTGATTGAGTGCGATTAAAAAAGAGTAACAGAAACCAAAAAGACAGTTTTTGGAATTTTTGTCTGTCTGTATGTATGTATGTATGTATGTCTGTCTGGTACGTTATAACTTCGAAAATACTCAACGGATTTAAACGCGGTTTTTACAGTTGGATTACATATAATTAGGAGCGTTGTCAAAACTTTGTTTCGTCAAAATCGGTTAAGGGAAAAAGAAGTTATGGTCGACTGAAAATTTACTTCAAACACTGCTTTAAAACTTATAGACAAAACCCATTAGAAATTTCGGCAGTAACAAGCAAAGCATGTTGGCCTATCGGTAGAGGTAGCGGATCATATTTTTAAGTAGAGGGTTCGAATCCTGCTAGACATCACTTCTTTTGTTTTTACCCTTTTTTTGTTTTGTATTAATTTTTTAGAAGTCTATTTTTTTTAAAATATTTTAGTAAAGAAATGTTTCTAGAAAGTAGCTGGAATTTTCTGTTTTCGTTTTTTATTTGTTTTCTAGAATTATTTTGTTACTTAGAGAAAGCTCTTAGCGTTAATTCCTTTAATATAAAAGTATTTTGTACTTATCTATCTATACATATAATAAGACAGTAAAAATCGAGTGTCTGTACATTAAATATTTTTCTAAAAAACCTCTACGGGGCAATTACAGAAGAGTAATAAAAACAAAAAAAAACAATTATTGCAAGTTTTGTCTGTCTGTCTTTCTGTCTTTGTGGTGCGTTATAATTTCAAAACTACTCAACAGATTTGAACGCTGTTTTCACAGGTGAATTACATATAATTAGGAGCGTTGTAAAATCTTTGTTTCATCAAAATCGGTTAAGGGAAATAGAAGTTATGACCATTTAAAGTTTACTACAAGCACTGCTTCAAAACTTTTAAACAGTTGAATGCGATTTACATAAACGTATTTAATTTAGATAAAGCTAGAATTTCTACTTATATCAATAAAGACAAAAACACACTGCAGTCTCTATTAAATTTTAATAAAATAACACATTGAATGTTTGTGGGCGTATGATTTAGTTACATAAAATATCAATAGATGGCGCTGACTTTATTTTAATAGCAGATTGAAATTTTTCCTTACGGCAGCAATTAATTTAAATTATTTAAAAAAAATTTGGCTGTATATTTAGTACTATTGGTTGGTTTGTTTATCGGTCGTTTGTTGTGTTGTATTGTAAGCTATTTGAATTGATTGGTTGGTTTGGTTTGGCTTTGGTTTAAAAAATAATCAAATCAGTGTTTGACGGAACATACGGTCGTGTCGTAAGGACTAATTTATCTGACTTATCACTATTTATTGAGATTTTCTCCACTTTTCACGCCCACTAAAACTTTGGGAGTGGATTTTAGGTCCTAATGACTCTGTATTAGGCTGCGTCTACTCTTTTAGAGACAAAGATTGATAGTATGAATGTTAAGGGCTCCTTCTTCTGAAGGTCCGTTGTCCGTAAGCCGCGTAGTCGCGGCGCTCACTCATTTTGTAGGCATTTAGACATCATATTTGGGAAAATAACACTACAAAATCTACTTCAGCGATTTTCACTATATAAATACTTTATCTAAAGGCTGGTATAAAAAGCAGGACAATAAGTGTTGGTACAATGTAATACTTTTAATTATAGGTGCGAGCAACACTATTGGTTATTTCCGTTTCCTTATAGTCTGTGTTCCGGCTATGCTCTCTCTCTTGCTAACCGGCTTCATGTCATGTGTGTACGCTTATGTTGTATTGTGTCAAGTTAAATAAAACTACTAGTTAAAACACCTTTTGTTTTACTTAAAATCCTTCAGGTTATGGGCCCAGGCACATAATCCTGTGGTTTAAGTAAAACAATAGGCACAAAACTGCTTGTCAAAGTTAAAAACTGATCGGCGTCACTGCACGTGCCGCGCGCGTGTTGCGAGGTTAGGCCGACGGGAAGAAAACTTGTTTGAAATACAAGGAAGGGACGAGCAGGAAGAAGAAGTACACAATGGAAGAAAACAAGACCCTTGGTTCTCATATAAAACTAGAGGGTGCGTCAAATTGGAATGTCTGGAAATTCCAATCCATGATTTTACTACGGAGTCATGACCTACTAGATGTGGTTCAAGGGATCAAAGTAAAGCCGGAGGAGAAGATTGAACAGACAAAATGGGAGAAGCAAGATGCAAAAGCTCAAACCTGGATTGTGACAAGAATGTCAGAAAACGTGATGACGCATATTCTAACCTGTACTACGTCTGCGGAAATGTGGAAGAAGCTAAGTAGCGTTTACGAACAAAAATCAGAAACCAGCATCCATATAATTCAACAACGCTTCTTTCAATATAAGTATGAGGAAGGAACCAGCATGTCCACATTTCTATCTAAAATAGAAGAATTGAAAAATCAATTAAAGCAGATGGGAGAAGATATTTCGGAGAAATTTGTAATAACTAAAGTATTGATGTCACTTCCAGAATGTTATCAACATTTTATCTCTGCGTGGGAATCTGCACCGGACGACAAACAAACTTACGACAACCTTGTCGCTAGATTACTCATTGAAGAGGAGAGAGTGAAAAATAAAGAAGACGTGCCTCAACAATCATCGGCTTTCATCGCGAAGAAAATAGAAAAGAAAAACGTAAAATGTTATAAGTGTAATAAACTGGGACATTTCCAAAGCGAGTGCGGTCGTAATCGTAATAATAATAACAATTCAAACAGTGATAGACCAGTCAAAAAGTGTTTTTACTGCAAGAAAGCGGGACATTTAAAAAGTGAGTGTTGGTTCAGGAAAAATAAGGACAAAGACGGTAACGCTGGTAACGCTTTCGTGGTTGTGAATTCAAGTGGACACTTTCAACAATCTTATTGGTTAGTGGACTCGGGCGCAAGCCAGCATATGTGTCATGATCGTAATCTGTTCAAGACTTATTCTTCATTAACAAATAAGTCAGTGTTGGTTGGGAACGGCAATGCAATTAGTGCACATGGTTCTGGGCAGGTGGCGCTGCAAGTGTATGACGGGCAGCAGTGGATAGACACTACCATAGACAATGTTTTGTTTGTACCGGAACTCAGAACAAACTTGTTGTCTGTAAAATGCGTGACAGACAGAGGTTATGTGTTGATTACAAACAACAATTTGTGCAAAATCTATAAACAGAACAAGCTGTGTGCAGTTGCTAAACGTAATGGCGATTTATACTACATGGACGTGCGCTACAAGTGTGGAGAGGCAAATATTACACAAGTGCAATCAAGTCTCAGTGAGTGGCATGAAAGACTTGCTCACCAAAACTTGCAACATGTAAAAACAGTGCTTAAGAACAATAACATTATAACATCAGACAGTAAGGACATAAAATGTGAGAGTTGCATGGAAGGCAAAATTCATCGTTTGCCTTTCAGTACCAGTGATACAAAAACAAGCAAGACCTGTGAGCTTATACATGCAGACACATGCGGGCCTATGGAGGTGCCGTCTGTAGGAGGTTCCAGATATTGTATTGTTCTAAAGGATGACTACTCAAACTTCAGATTCGTATACTGTATTAAAGAAAAGAAAGAAGCAAAGGCATGTATCGAAAACTTTATAAATAAAGCTGAAAACATAACAAACAATAAAGTTCAATATTTTCGGACTGATAACGGATTGGAGTTTGTAAACAAAGATGTACAAGGCATGTTTGCTAGACGTGGTATTATACACCAAACCACAGTGACATATACACCTGAACAAAACGGCAAGGCGGAGCGAGAAAACCGGACTTTAGTTGAAGCAGCGAGAACTATGCTGTTGGCAAAAGGTCTACCGAAGAAGTTGTGGGCAGAAGCTATTCAAGCTGCTGCATATGTATTAAATCGGACCAGTAAAAGCAGAGAACCTGGCAAAACTCCATATGAGACATGGACAAACAAACATTTTGATATAAATGACTTAAAAATCTTTGGTACCCCTGTGTTTGTTCATATCCCAAAAGAAAAGAGGCAAAAGTGGGATTCTAAAGGAGAAAGGGGAATCATGGTGGGTTATGGAGAAGATGTTAAGGGCTATAGAATATACTTTCCGAAGAAGAACTGCGTAAATATAAAAAGGGACATTATTTTTATAGAACAAAACAAGGAGAAGACTGAAAACTTAATTTTACTTGAATGTGACACAGAAAAAGATGATAATGCTCAAGCATCAAGTGAAGAGAATGATAAGGAAGAAGATAAACACTCCAGTGAAAATAAAGAGCAGATTGAACCCTACGAAATCGAACAGCAGTCTAGTCAGCTTGAAGAAAATTCAAATGAGTCTATAGAAAGTGACAGTACATATGTACCATGTTCAAGTGATGAGGACTCAAGTGATGATGATGCAAGCTTATCACCACATCACAGGAGTACACGAGTCAGAAAAAGGACCTCATTCTTTAAGTGTCATTATGTTTCTGCGGAGGACAATGAACCCAAAACATACAAGGAGGCAATGCAAAGCCAAGACGCTGGGAGGTGGCAGACGGCCATAGAGAAGGAGCTGGACACGCTAAACCAAAACAAAACCTGGGAGTTCTGTGAAAAACCGGTGAGTGTTAAGACAGTAAGTAGCAAGTGGGTTTTCAAAATTAAAAAATCAACTGATAATGTTCAATATAAAGCTAGATTAGTGGCTAGGGGTTTTGAACAAAGTGATATCTTAGATTCAGCTGAAATTTATGCTCCAGTTGCTAATTTATCTACTTTTAGGTTATTTGTGTCAATTGCTACCAAGCTTAACTTACCTATTTACCATATGGATGTGACAGGGGCCTTTTTATATGGAAATATTGATGAAACTGTATATTTAGAATTACCTGAGGGTGCTTATAGTGGGGATAAAAATATTGTTAAACTAAATAAATCATTGTATGGCTTAAAAAAATCACCCAAATATTGGAATGATAAATTTAACTCTGTAATAATGACACAAGGTTTTATAAGATCTCAGAGTGATACCTGTTTGTATACAAAACATAATGGTGATGCCAAAACATATGTTCTACTATATGTTGACGATGTATTAATTTTTGGAAATAGTAAAAGTAAAATATGTGATCTTAAATCATTACTGAACAATAAATTTAAAATGAAAAACTTAGGTTTTGTGTCAAACTTTCTAGGTATAAGAGTAAGGCAGGATTTACAAAATAAGGTCACAGAGTTGAGTCAAAAGGAATATCTTGAAAATATTTTAAATAAATTTGATATGCAAAATTGTAAAGAAATGTCAACCCCTATGGACCTTAATTTTAATATTAAAATATTAGAAAACTGTGAGCCTGATATAGACAAAAGTATTGAAAAGCAGTGTAGAAAAATTATAGGTTGCTTGTCTTATGCAGCTTTAGGTACAAGGCCAGATATTTGTGTAGCAGTGTCAATTTTGAGTAGGTATCAAAACAAAGCTAATAATGTGTTGTTAACATCCTTAAAAAGAGTCTTGAGATATATTAAACATACCATAAATTACAATCTTGTGTATAAATGTAATAGTGATGTGTTAATTGGATATTGTGATGCTAACTGGGGGGGAGATTTGAAAGATAGAAAATCAACTACGGGTTATTGTTTTAAGTTTGCTAATTGTCTTATATCTTGGTGTTCAAAGAAACAAGCTAGTGTTAGTCTGTCTTCCACAGAGTCTGAGTATGTGGCAATCAGTATGGCTGCGACTGAGGCTTGCTGGCTTATAAATATATTAAATGATTTTAGTTTCAATATAAAGGAAATTTGTCCAGTAGTAATGTTCAGTGATAGTCAGAGTGCGATAATGGTTGCCAGTACGGATAGTGTTAAAAGGTTGAAACATATAGATATTAGATATCATTACATAAGAGAGTTAATTAAAAAGGGTAAATTACTTTTAAAATATATTAAAACTGAGGATCAGATTGCTGATATGTATACAAAAGCCCTAAATAAAAATTTATTGTTTAAATTTTTAACTAGTTGTGGTTTGTATGAAAACTAAGTTTCCTTTTTTTTTTTTGTTGTGTTGATTCTAGTATGTTAGTAAGTTCTAACGTTTATTTGTAGTATTACCTTGAGAGGGGGTGTTGGTACAATGTAATACTTTTAATTATAGGTGCGAGCAACACTATTGGTTATTTCCGTTTCCTTATAGTCTGTGTTCCGGCTATGCTCTCTCTCTTGCTAACCGGCTTCATGTCATGTGTGTACGCTTATGTTGTATTGTGTCAAGTTAAATAAAACTACTAGTTAAAACACCTTTTGTTTTACTTAAAATCCTTCAATAAGTTTATTACTTTAGGCATAGTATTGAAAATAAACTTCCAAAAGAGGCAACTTAGATTTTTCTATCGAGCGAATTTTGTCTGATATTGTTACTGTAAGCGAATTTCACTCTGCTAGATACTCAACTAAAAACATATATTTTTTTTCAGAATTTTACGACTGTTTAATACTGATTCCTATTGATTTTAAAAACGGTATTTGAGAAAGAAGTGGCCCTAATATTTAATGATATCGTAGCAATGTAATGGCTTTATAAAATTGGCACGGGAAAAGGATACAATAGAATTAACATAGGTCTGGATAGTTGTAGTTTCCACAGGTTACGCGAAAAGCGACCTACACGCGGGCGGAGCCGCGGGCAACAGCTAGTTAGAAATATATTACATAGTTTACAACAATGCCACCTAAAATTATCGACCAATAACAGTGGCAATAAATGACGCAATCAAATTCCCCGCCCATTTATTCTGTGTGAAACGTTGGCTTGCAAGCCAAGCCAAACCAGTGACTCGCTTTTCGTGCGCTATGCCACTTCTTGTTAATATTTCTGAATTATGTGCTGTAGAACCTTTTTTTCTTAGGAATTTTTTACAAACTTTACAATCCAATGATGTATTTATGTAATTGGTGCAAAGTGTTTATTAATTCATTCATTATAAGTATTTGAGGCCGAATCCGTTTTTTTCTTTACAGTACACCTGGAAAACGCACTAACGAGAGTCCTGCATGGCAGTTCTTTGAAAAAAAGGACAAGATACGCAAAGTGGCAACGTGCAAGTTATGCTCGTGTGATTGCTCATATTATGGCTCGGTCAGCAATCTATTGAAGCACGCCCGACTAAAGCATGGTGTCGGGTTCACCAAACAACATCAAAGGTCAGTGAACAGCCCATAAAATCTGAGGTACATGACCATGACCAAGGCCAATTTCGTACCACAGTACAAGGATTAGCTGTTCCTCGCGGTTTCACTCGACATTAGTGTGTGTATGTACTATAATATCCTATAACCTTCTCCAAGAATCAGGCCTTGATATACAAAATGAATTTAGCAAATCCGACCAGTGGGTCGACCGCCTATCTCGATTCTCTCTTCTCGTAATGGCTACTTGTATCGCTTTCGCCACATTTCGCTCCGTTTTACGCACAAAACGTTTTGTGCGTATATACTTTTGGGCGCGATATAACCGAGTCCCACGCGGGCGGCGCCGCGGGGAACAGCTAGTAATTTAATATGTTTAAAATTAACTTCAGATCCAGAACAATACATAACACGGATTTTTGATAACTTGTGTTTTCAGTGAATAATTATTTTTAAATGATGGTAGCGCTAGTGTTCACCGAGGTATCACCTTAACTAGAACGCTACTACATACTAAGTTTTGCTGGTATTCAAATTTAATTAAATTGTAATGCATTCACGTTTTGGTTAGGGATCTAGACTAGATGTACATATATTTGAAAATTTTGATACAATCTATGTGATTGTCAACTGTTGTTTGCTTAATAAATAAATAAATAACCCTGTATATTATATGTATAGTACGTACTATGTAGTGAAGGATTATTTTGTATGTTTAATCAATCAGATCCAAGGATAAGGCCCAAGGTAGACGCGGTACACCTTCGCCATTATGGAATTATTTCAAGATTGTGGATCGAACAGAAAAGATTGCCATGTGTCTCTTGTGTTACACGCGCCTGTGTTACAAAACATTGAACAACCTGAAGAGACATCTAAACAGAAAACACCCGAATTTGAAACTTGAAAACAATGTAAGTATTCATACAATAATGGAACATCATTATAAGTATTACTTTTTTTTACTGCAATCTGTCTTCTGTCGGAAATTAAGCAGTATTTTGTTGCTTCTTTCAAATAATCTCCTTTCGTGGTCCAATTCCAGTGAATTAATAAATATTTTAAAGTTACAAATTGCATTATTGCTTAAAACGGGCCACTTTTAGCAGTTTTGCAATTTGTAACTATATGGAACTATAATTTAATTATTGAATATGATTAAAATTAACTTCAGATCCAGAACCATAATTACAGCATAGGGATTTTTAATAACTTGTGTTTTTAGTGAGTAATGATTTTTAAATGACGGTAGCGCTAATGTTTACCGAGGTATCACCTTAACTGAAAAACCTAATATTAAGTGACTTCTCTTACAGGCCAATTCAGTAGTAATATCTAAGGATGGACAATTATATGAGATAGAGGAAACTAAAACGGAACAGCTCCAAAACGAAGACGACGAGGAACAGGTATGTGGTACTAGTAACGTATTAGTTTCCAACTAATAATATAAACGCGGCAGTTAGTTTGTTTATTTATTTGTTTGTTTGTGGCTTTCACGCCCTATCTACTGAACATTTCTCTCGGGAACAGTGCTTTTTCCCGAGATGAAAGGTATCCTATGTCCTTCTCAATCCATACTAATATTATAAATGCGAAAGTCTGTCTGTCTGCCTGTCACCTCTTCACGGCTAAACTGCTGGACCGATTGTGATGAAATTTGGTAGGGATGTAGTTAACGACCTGAGGTCAAACATAGGCTACTTTTGGGCGCGATATAACCGAGTCCCACGCGGGCGCAGCCGCGGGGAACAGCTAGTACTTTATATATGTGTATGCGAAATTTCAGGAAGATTGGTGTAGTAGATAGGGTGAAAGCGTAACAAACAAACAGACTTACATACATACATATAATCACGTCTTTATCCCATGCGGGGTAGACAAAGCCTAGGGCCTTAAGACCTTAGGCCACGTTTAGCATAATGGTAGTTGAAACAGGAAATCAATAGTGATGGGTTGCTAGCCGCATCGCCTATGTCATGATTTCCCCATTCGGCGATTCCCTCAGACGACTTTTACGGCTTGCGCGTGAAGAGAAGCAGCTGGTACATTCTATGTTTTTCTTTTTCTCCCAGACCAGCATGGAAGAACAGACAGGAGAAACAGACTTACTTTCGCATTTATAATATTTGTTGATTTCGTAACAATATGCTAACGATTTATGTATTGGAATGGTTGTATTTTATTTTCAAATCATCCGTTTTCCTTATTCAGCCCGTGCTTGACCTCAACTCGGTGTTTATAGAGGACTTTGACGGCGATGTATTGGAAAGCAAAAGTAAACACAAGAAACTTGAAAGAAAAGGGAAAAAATGCAAAAAGATACTTGTAGAAGATATAGACTTCAGCGATAGCAGTGGTGGCGGCGAGATAACATTTCAAAAGCGTTATGTTCGACAAAATAATGACAGTTTAAATCAATTTGGGAAGTATCTGATATCGATAATGAGGCAGCTACCTAAGGAACTCTCGAATCAGCTCCAAACGGACTTTGTGAAGCAAGTTATGACAGCGCAGATGTCCTACGATACGCAGCAAAAAGGAACTGTTCCAAATAATAGCTACGCGATCACGATAACAAGTAACGGATCGCAGAACGGTGATCCTCACTACGTAATTGATGAGCATGTGGTGGAAACTACATAGACCGTGACATAGATTAATAAACCTTTTTTAAATCAATGTGTATAGTTTAATTTGTTAAATGCTCCTTTGGTTTTGGCGGGAAGGTAAAAGTAACAACAAGTGCTGTATTTATTTTTCAATTTTTTTTTTTGAGTATTTGTGCATAATAATGGTGGATGATTATTCGCTAAGTGTTCGTGAACAAACGTGATTGTTGGGAAGTGGTACAATGCCGTATAAGTGGAGAAACACATGAACGTATCAAGTTTATAATCATAACATCATATGCATTTTGTATTCTAGATACTTCGTACAGGGTATTTTGTACATCTCTGCCTATGGGATCTTTCGGCTGTAAAATAATCAAAATTATACGACTACGCAATAAAAGATGTGACCGTAAAAGTTGCTTCGTGAATTTTGCGATATCAGGTGCCTTACCACCATCTCTAAAAACCATTCAAGAACGATTGAGTAAGGGAGATGTCGCCTTACAACATGTATTCTTACTCACTGGATCTTTCAAGTAGTGTATAATTAGGGGACCTGGATCAAAGGAGATCCAGGCCCCCATAATTATACACCACACACCCTCACACATACAGTTATTCAATAATTTTACTCAATCGATAAAAGATCAGTGAGCATAATAGTAATTATTTAACAATAACGTTCAGTCTATTCAGTTATAGTTTTAAGAGACGGTAGTAACCCCCCAGATGGGAATCAAAACCTTTTACTTCCTTTGAACTAGAATTATGAAAATTGGTAAGGGATATAAAACAGCATTTATTAAGGAATCAATCTAAAAACTAAATTTGTTGTTATATTTTAAGAAAATAAATAAATACAGGTGGCCTACACTATCATGTCTAAAAACCATGCAAGTTCCAGTGAGTAGCGGGACAGCGCAATACATGATGTAAGGCGACCACTCCCTTACTGGATCTTAAGTCTTTTAGTATCCGACTCGCACTTGGCTTAAATATTCTATGTTTGTTACCGCGTATTTCGCCATTTCTGAACGCATTTCGAAAAATTTCTTTGTCCGAAAGGATATATTTTCCAATTTAACAATAGTTATGTTTTAAATTATATGTTGCTTGCTTGATGATGGAGTAGTTTGCAATCGACCCTATGCTCCCCGGTGATTCAAAGCCCCTCGAGGCCTCTGTGTTGTATACTAACGTCCAATTTACTTGGGTTAAAACCATTCGTGTGACCTTACACACTGGTGGGTGTCATCCTATATGTCGATATGAGGGCGACACTGAAAGTATTAAGACTTTGCCACCTAATTTGCCAAATAAAGTGAAGAGAAGTCAAAGCGTGGAAAAAAAAGATGGCGGCCTCGTTCGCATGATTTTATAAACGGTAGTCTCTTCGTAGTCGAACGAATGTCGACAAGAAGGATGTACGGGATTGATTTTGTTCTTGTCGACATTCGTTCGCGTTTTGAAATTGTGACATTGATTAAGCCCCCTGACCGAGCTGGAAACGGCTTCACAAATTAGAAATATACCAATTGTATAAGTTACACCGATGCGATGTACCTGCGCAGAAATAAATTGTTTAAAAATGGCGCGAAAATAACCGTCCGCTATTGGCTAATGAGTACGCGCCATGTCTGGAGTTCGAAGCACCGTCGCGTCGTATCAGTAGTCGGATGAGCTAGATAGAACGACTTCTATTGCTCGGATAAGCGAGATAGCACGACTTCTACTGCTTTTCGATATAAAATCTTATGTAGTAGCAATAAGTTCGTTATTTCACTGATGTTTTCATTCGACCCGAGTCGGCGGTCGGTTGCGCCATTCTGCGCCATCGAACAATGCCGAGGTAACTTTCAAACGTGGTACTACTAAGATGTTTTCCGTAAAAAAAAACTAAGCGTATAAAAAAAATGTTTAATAAACTGATTTTATCTTATACCAAATTCTTCTTCGTCTGAGTGTGTTTCCCGAGTACATCTTCAGCTTACGCTTCAGAGCCCAGGGTACGCTTTTAATAATGGTCCTGATTTATTTTATACCAAATTATTCAGTCTTAATTTAAGATCATCTACGGCAGCTTCTAAACTAGCATTCCTGCTCTCTAAAGCAGAGTTTCGAGTTCTCAACGCGTCCAGTTCCCCAGTTAGCGCTGTCATTTCATCTTTTGACTTTTTCAGTGCTTCTTCTTTGTCTTTTAGCTCTTTGACTAAAGATTGAACATTCTGGAAACAGAAATTGAAAATTTACAAATCGACGAGTACTCCTTGTATAAGATTTTATAAGCGCAGACGCTAGCGACTGCGTTAGGATTTTGTATGGAACTTCTTAGTTGCCTTATAGTTTTAATAGGTTGTTGCCCGCGGCTCTGCCCATGTGCGCCTCGGTCATATCGCGCCCGAAAGTAGGCTATGTTTGACTCCTAGTGCATAACTATATCCATACCAAATTTCATCACAATCGGTCCAGCAGTTTAGCCGTGGGTGACAGACAGACAGACAGACTTTCGCATTTATAATATTAGTATGGATAATGGATATGGATTTAATTTTTTATTTTTATTCATCAGATATTTTAATTATGTAGTTATCTATTCTACCCACTATTATTTACCCTGCCACCCTGTATATACTTAAAACTACTTACGCTGTGATCAGTATCGTCGGGCTCAAACTTTATGTCTGTCTGTATATGCGTCAAAGGTTCCTCGTCACGATACTGTAACAAAGTGGAAACAATAGCGAATCAGTTCTACACTCAGCACCATCATTAAAGTGATACCTTGGTGAACACTAGCGCCACCTTCATTTAAAAATCATTATTCACTGAAAACACAAGTTATCAAAAATCCGTCTTATGTAATTAAGGTTCTGGATCTGAAGTTAATTATAAACATATTAAATCTTCAGATCCTTAATTACATAACACGGATTTTTAATAACTTGTGTTTTCAGTGGATAATGATTTTTAAATGACGGTGGCGCTAGTGTTGACCGAGGTATTGTCTTAACACCATCTTCTTCATCCGAGCGTGTTTCCTGGTTGCATCTTCGTCTTACGCTTCAGATCGCGGGGTTCGCTATTAAACATGGTCCTGATTTGGCGGTACTGGTTATAACAATGAAGCGACTGCCGTCTGACCTCCGTAACCCTTTTCACAGGGAAACCAGACTCACAGGAACATGATCCGGATGTTTAAGTTAACACTTAGATTTTTCAGGCTGCCTAAAGCCATCTGACATAGCCTAACGACTATCTTCTATCGATAGCACCCGGGACCAACGGCTTAGTGTCCTCCGTAGCACAAAGGAGCTCAAGATAGAAATGCCACTAATGGCGACCAATGCAAACATGGCCGCGCACTCACTGTCACTTGACGCGTACTATCAAATCCCAACTAACTGTTTTGTTAGTTACCTCTTCACGCCCTATCTACTGAACCAATCTTCCTGAAATTTCGAATCCATACTAATATTATAAATGCGAAAGTCTGTCTGTCTGTCTGTCTTTCTGTCTGTCTGTCTGTCTGTCTGTCTGTCACCTCTTCACGGCTAAACTGCTGGACCGATTGTGATGAAATTTGGTAGGGATGTAGTTAAAGACCTGAGGTCAAACATAGGCTACTTTTGGGCGCGATATAACCGAGTCCCACGCGGGGCGAAGCCGTATATATATATATATATATATATATATATATATATCAGCTAGTATATATATATATATATCTGTTCCCCGCGGCTTCGCCCCGCGTGGGACTCGGTTATATCGCGCCCAAAAGTAGCCTATGTTTGACCTCAGGTCTTTAACTACATCCCTACCAAATTTCATCACAATCGGTCCAGCAGTTTAGCCAGACAGACAGACAGACAGACTTTCGCATTTATAATATTAGTATGGAAGTATGGATACTAGTTGCTAGGAGCTTAGTATTGAGAAAGACATAGGGTACCTTTCATCCCGGGAAAAGACACTGTTCCCGAGGGAAAATCATGCGGGCGAAAGCTGTTTCATTTATATTTATTCAAATATTCAGTCTTATGTTAAATTTTGTTCAAAAAACATTTTATACTCACATACTCAGTCTTGTCTTCGGGTTCAAGTTTTACACTAGCTAAAGGTCGACAGGTTTCCTCATCTTCCGTCTGGAATGATACAAATTCAATTTCAATATTTATTTATTTTGAAATATTTTACGGCCTTGGAAACTAGGCATTTAAGGCCTTTCTTGCCTTCTTAATCTTCGGTCCCACTCACGGAGGATATATAGAGTGTAATTTCTCTGTGGTCCTACTTTTCAGGTCAAGTCAATTGGTAATTAGTTGTTATTATTGTGTGTGCAAACATTCCTTGCAAGGAATGTGTGTGGCAATGAATGGTGGCAGGCATGCTGGGAATAAAAGTATAGTGGGTGGGCGCTGGCTAGCAGTAATTTGCATAAACTAACTGGTGGCTGAGCACGTAAAAAAATTCGGTAAGTAAGTACAAATAATTTCGAATCGCGCGCGGTCTTTTTCCGCGAGGCAATTTTTTTTAAATCTATGGATGGGTAAGTACGTGTAATTTCGACTTCCGCAAAGTAACACTTGTACCCCTAGTATGAGATTTTATAAACGCAGAAGCGAGCGACTGCGTTAGGATTTTGTATGGAACTTCTTAGTTCCTTACTATCCGCCCCGCTGTACAGGTTTGTCATATAAAATCGCAAACAGTCGCTAGCGTCTGCTGCTTCTGCTTCGCATGGGCATAAAAACCTTCCTCTTGCATCACTCTAAAAACCGCATCAAAATCCGTTGTGTAGTTTTAAAGATTACAAAGGGGACATAGGGACAGAGAAAGCGACTTTGTTTTATACTATGTAGTGATTATACATGTACATTTATTACCTGCAATGAATTCTGATTCTCATTATTTGATAAAATAAAATGATTCCTTTCAACACCGTCTATCAATTTCATTTCAACGTTCGAGAACAACCTCGCCAATTGTACTTTAATTGATATCTGTTCATTGACAGGGAATTTCCTAAATGTCTCCGCGTAGCTTAAAAAGAGATGGCTGATCGCGTCATCTTTTTTCTTTTTCTTTTTTAAAAAGTTTATTATTCTGGATACGTCGTCCTCGTCACTTGGAGCCTTGCGCTTGTTTGGTTTGTTTTGTGGGATCTCCGCTTCTTCGATTGCCACTGTGTCGTCTAACGGTGATTCTAAAAAGAGATCTTCTGTTTTGATCTTTTGTCTTTCTTTCTTTCAAATCAGAATATTATATATAAAACTAGCGACCCGCCCCGGCTTCGCATGGGCATAAAAACCTTCCTTTTGAATCACTCTATTTATTAAAAAAACCGCATCAAAATCCGTTGCGTAGTTTTGAAGATTTAAGCATACAAAGGGACAGGGACAGAGAAAACGACTGTTTTATACTATGTAGTGATGATTAATAATTAGGGCGTAAATCAAACTAATTAACTTGTGGTAACTTAAATTCTTATCTCCTTTTTAGTAATAGCTTGGAAGCCAATACGTCTGACACCTAGCACAGTGAACACGAGAATGGGAGATATATCAAAAGTTTTGTACGAAGTGAATAAACAAATGTAGTTTATATTCGATTTCAAATTCAAATCAACGGTTGTATCAATACAAATATTGATTTAAGGTGATACCTCGGTGAACACTAGCGCCACCGTCATTTAAAAATCATTACTCACTCAAGACACAAGTTATCAAAAATCCCTCTGCTGTAATTAAGGTTCTGGATCTGAAGCTAATTTTAAACATATTAAATTATTAAACTACAATTCCCTATAGTTACAAATTGCATTATTGCTTAAAACGGCCACTTTGAGCAGTTTTGCAATTTGTAACTATATGGAACTATAATTTAATAATTTGAATATGATTTAAATTAACTTCAGATCCAGAACCATAATTACAGCAGAGGGATTTGTGATTACTTGTGTTTTCAGTGAGTAATGATTTTTAAATGACGGTGGCGCTAGTGTTCACCGAGGTATCACCTTAAAAGAAATATTAATAAGTTATCGGTTTTAGAATCACATATTGTTATTCTAAAACCGATAGATGGCGTTAATATGTCTCAGTATGGAGAGGACTCTATTAGTACTTAAACTAAAAATCGACGCGTTTCTTTGTGAAATTCTTTCACCATTGAAAAGCTATATTCACCCTGAGTGACATAGCCTATGGAAGTACCACGGACGAAGCCGGGGTGAACTGCTAGTCTTAACATAAAATAATAACTTTGTAAAATAATCTGTACCTACTAATATAATAAAGCTGAAGAGCTTGTCTGTTTGAACGCTTATAACTTGAACTACTAGTCGGATTTGCAAAATTCTTTTTGTATATGAAAGCCTGATTCTTGGGGAAGGTTATAGGCCATAGTGCATACACACTAATGGCGAGTGAAACCGCGGGGAACAGCTAGTAATAGATATATGTTCAGACCTTTATCGGAAGGTGTCTTGTTATCAACGGAAGCGAAAGGATCCAGCTCCATGGAAACAGGCGAAGACTCGGTCACATCAACTGTCTGTTGTTTCTGAAGGTAGTTCTCCAAAAACGCCAGCTGAGGCGCCCAAGTGTAAGTCTTAATAAAACCTTTCTCTTTAAGGAGTTTCTTGTTTTTCGTGAAGCCATCTCGAAGCGTCTTCCATTTGTTTTTCACGATTTCACCTAAATTGGAAAGAAAATTTGAACATTAACATACTAAAATTATACATACAAACAATGTGTGTGACACGGACTTATCGGTTATGCAATTTCTTCCAGCCAACATTAGGGTGGATAGGAATAAAGTAGAAAAGAGGGGAGGCGGTACAGAAACAAATATTATCTGTGACGTCGGCCAAGTGCGAGTTGGACTCACGCCCGAAGGGTTTCGTACATTATCTATACGAAACCGAAAAATATCACGTTTGTTGTATGGGAGTCTCACTTAAATATTTATTTGTATTTACTGCGAAATAAACATGAAAGGAGTGTTGTATTAGTACCTTTTTTGTAATCAAAACTTGTCTTATTTTAAATATGATTCTTTGTCAACTTACTTCAAGTTTTCAGCTCTCTTGTGTTGTCAGCTGCGCACGTTAAAATTTGTATGAAAAACGACTACTGCGCATCCAAGGTCATTTCAGTTTATGGCCATTTATAAGTATGCCGCGAACTGTACCTAGTTTTAATGACCTTAACATAAGACCTGACATTAATAACTGCCTGCGTGGTCCAGTGGTTAAAGCGTTTGCCTGTAGACCCAGGGCCGAGGCCTTGGGTTCAGTTCAATTCAAGCATAATTTGTTAAGTTGTTTCCAGTTTGATTAGGACATTTCAGGCTTGAATCACCTGTCTTTCTGATAATAAAGATAATTCCTCCGCCACGACAGAGGCCCAGAGGTCCGAAGAACTCTGACACAAGGGTGTGCATGGTCTATTGACCGTGTCAACTGCAAAAAATGATGATGAAAACGTTTGAGATTTTTTTATTATTACAGTAAATATAAATTGTGATTTTCTTACCAGTAGAATTAAGCTCCCTGCCGATCGCCTCCCATATCTCATTTTTGGTCGCTACATTTTTGTACTCCTTGTGGGACGAATCGTACAAACACGGCTGTTGCTTCACACACTCAATAAGCCGTCGAGTTGCGACGTTCGTCATGTCTTCGAATTCACAATAAGATCGCAATCAATTCCATTTATCAGGGTTATACCTATGCAAAAAGTAATCAATTCCATTTATCAGGGTTATACCTATGCAAATCGCTATATAAAAAGTTTCCTGAAAAATTGTTGTTTATCTATTACATCTATCATCCAATTTCCAACTAATATTATAAATGCGAAAGTGAGTTTGTTTGTTTATTTATTAATTTGTTTTTGTTTATTACGCTTTTCGCCCTATGTAGGTACCTACTGAAGCAATCTTCCTGAAATTTAGCATTACACATAGTTAGAAGTATTCGAACAGTTAATAAATAAAGAATCCTGGCGAAGCCCCATACATCGTTTGTACGAAAAAAAACAAAAAATATAGATAACTTGAAACAAATCGCATTAGCAAGAACACTTAACTAATTACACGTTTACCACCACTAAATAATTATAAACCCCGGGGTTTTTTAATTATTCCGTTTTTTAAAAGTCGTCCTTTTGTTTCATTTTCCATCGCCATATTTAAAACAAAACCCACCCAACCACAACTGAACTGAAACATCATGTCACTCTGACAGTTGCTAGCATTGTCAAATCGACATTGACAGTTGATTTAATTGATTATAGTAGAGTACTAGGTTAGGATATTAGGAAAGTCAATATATTTATTGCTTTGCACTTTCTTTATGTAGACCGCAATCTACAGAGTTCAAGTCAGTTTGAATGACAGTGACATTGGCAGTTGTAAGTCGTGGCTCTATGCGAATGTTTCACTTTCTACATTGCCATATTTAAGTTCTGGTAACATAATTTATAATAAAAATCTAGTTTTTTTCCCGGGGGTTTAAAAATATTTTATTTACAGAAATGTATTTCTGGGACTCTTATGATGTTGTAAAAAAAAAATCAACTCATCCGTATTTTTTTTTTTATTCGTAAAAATTCCGCCATCATTCTTTCAAAATTCCTTCTCAATATGATGATTAATACTTGAGGAAGTTTTTTAAGTAGTGCTTATTGTCTGTAGGGCGAGTGCCGCGGGAAGTAGCTAGTTTACAAACCCATCCCATCCCACTAATAATACAAGGGTTCAATAATACAAATAAAAGGGTTCTGTTTTTGCCATTTGGCTACGGAACCCTAAATGGCGAAAGTTGCTAATTTATACACACACACGCGCGGGAGTGCGTCACTGTCTGGTCGGTTGTGGTTGTCGATGCGCACAGCGCACAAAACAATGTGTCTGTCTTTAAGTAGGTAGGTACATAGTAGGTAGTTAAATATCATAGCAAAATAGCATGCATCAAAAAACCTAACACACTAGTTAACTAATAGAAAACTCAACACTTACCCAAACAAAGTTGAAACCAGCTGCGCCAAATTATATGGGTGTATAATTTCCAGTCACATTAATCACGTTTTCCGTCGAGTCAAGCGCGACGTGGCGTGTCTACGCTGCGCGTGTACTGAATGTGAGTGAGGTGAAGGTCCCCCGCGCGACTATACAACCCGTCCCGTCCCGCCCAACGAGACGCGATCACGCGACCGCGTCGTTCCTCGGCCCGCGCCTACCTCTGCATCGGCTCGGCCGGCCGGCATGGCGGCAGTATTCACAAGATGGCGGAGAGCGGCGGCGGCGGCGGCGGCGCGGTATGGCATGCACGCTAGCAGGAAAGGCATTTATTAAGTCCCCAAAACGTTTGTACGCGCTTTTCTGCACCAATTTATCTTTTCTTTCTACTGTGGTCGTATAGGGATACCTTAAGTTTATCATAGGCAGCAAGGTTACTTAGGTAAAAACACAGACTTAAGCAAAGAAGTTCGAATCGCGCGTGACGCAATTTTTTTTTATCTAACGGGGGGGGAGTGTGACGTCGCGCATTCTCCTACGGCGGTCCTTCCTCGCTGCCCCGCACCGCATCACCCCCGACGGCCATATATAAGGCTGCGCGCGTCCACTGGAAGACCTCTTTCGGCTGATCTCACCATCTCAAGTTAAGTGGCTGGCTATTTCATAGCGGCTGCCTGACTGGATCTCGTGCCTACTTTGATCTCACGACCCCTATAATCTCTCATTAACGGTTATCTTTAAGAGTCTAACCTTTTGTAAAGTACAAATAATAAATATTGTGCGATTCGCTGAAACCTGGATTTATCTTCTCTCCTCACACATACCTTAAGTAATTAGTAAATTCTACCTACGTTATACTATGCTTAAAAGGGTATAGAATTGAACTTCACCATGTTTGTCTGATCTAATCGTGTTTTTAGGGTTCCGTACAAAAATGTAAAAACGGAACCCTTATAGGATCACTCGTGCGTCTGTCTGTCCGTCCGTCCGTCTGTCACAGACAATTTTCTCCGAACCTACTGGACCAAAACAGATAAAATTTGGTAGGAAGGATGGCGTAATCCTGTGACCCAAACACAGATGTGCAAACTAAATAAATATTTTTATAAAATAAGTATGTACCATTTTCGGGGGAAAAATTAGGAATTAAAAAAAAAATTAGCAAACCTTACCGCGTTATACCTATATCAAAAGAAAGAGCTCGCTATGAGGATTTCAAATATATTTTTGTTATTATTGTAACGTAAATAGTTTTGATTTTATTCATGAAAGAAGACGAAAATTGACCATTTCCCCCACCCCTGATCTCCGAAACTACTAAGCCTAAAATTTTGAAAAAAATACAAAATATAGTTCATTGCCTGTAGATTACAGGAAAACCTACAAGAACTCTGTTAATTGACAATTAAGTGGTAAATACAATATAAAACGTTCACGGAAAATATTTCACTAAAACACCACTAGATGGCGATAGTAGTAGTTACTTGACATACCACAATTGAATTTAAAAACTGACATTGGCATTGTACGGAAACCTCTCCACGCGAGTTCGACTCGCACTTGACCGGTTTTTTTATTTTAATTTCCGATGACAATGCATAAACATCGAATTAGAAAATTGCGCGCGGTCTCTACATAAACATGATAAACATGACCTAATGATGGTGCACCCAGATAGGACTCCAAATGGCAAAAAAAAAACTACGCGAATGACTTGTGCCAAAAATGTTTTAAAAAAATTGCCTGCCGCGCTCGATGCACGATTTCGAAAACCTACATACCTACTTACATCACAAAATACATATGTATATATACGTAGGTGCCAAAGGAATCGGACACGGACGTCAAACACAGTGGCCGGGGGCTTTGTAACACATCATCACATCACAGGATCACAGCAACACGCATACGGGGTCGATTAACTTTGCAAACTACTCCATCATCAAGCAAGCAAATTGAACGATAATTCTTGTCTGGTTGTCGGCGGACGGAGGGGGTTCGTTCTACAGAAATGGATAATCCACTTCCATACTAATATTATAAATGCGAAAGTCTGTCTGTCTGTCTGCCACTCTTCACGGCTAAACTGCTGGACTGATTGTGATGAAATTTGGTATGGATATAGTTATGCATTAGGAGTCAAACATAGCCTACTTTCGAGCGCGATATATAACCGAGGCGCACGCGGGCGGAGTCACGGGCAACAGCTAGTAATATAATATACACCTACATATTCGCTCGCAAGAAAAATAATAGGATCCGCGCTGCTGCCTCCAATACGAGATTACGAGCCTTTTTAATTTGGTGGTGTTTTCATAGTTTTTGTACCCTTTTCTCTTCAACAAGAAATTTTTAAGACAATAGGTACCTCCAAAAGTGAAAAACAAACCGCTATGGCTACCCGAAAATACTTAACCAGCATGGATGAAACTAGCACAGAACGAAATTATCGAAAGTTACAGTTCTGTGGTAGGTATTATGAATAACGCCGAAAAACTGCCCTGTTACTGTTCATTAAAATGCTGAATAAGCAGCGATAACAACATTAAAATATCTGGTAATGTATGACAACACTTACCGTAAGTAATAATCGAATCACCTGTTGTTTCTCTGTCTTCATCCGTTATGCATTTTTCAAACACATATGGGTGCATTCGAGACAAATGCGATTTCAAATTAGTTATCGTAGTTTTGTAAGAAAGCTCTTTGTTGCAATAATTGCAAACTGCAACTTTTTCTTCATCAGTAAAAGAAAAATGCTCAGAAAGCTTCCATTTTTTTTTCGTTTTAGGACGATTCCTCACTATACCAAAGTCTAGGTCCCCAATGACGTCTTTATGGGTATTGAGATGAATTTTCAAGTTATGTATAGTTGAACTATAACTGTAAACATTTTTACAAATAATACACTGAGCCCGTTTGCCGTCATCATCACATATGCATTTATTGAAAAAGTCCCATACATTTTTTCTATCGGTTTCTTCCATAATAGTATTAAGTCAAAAAATAGCAGTGTTTAACGATGCGATTATAATAATTACAATGAACGAAGCGACGCGACACGGTTAAAAACGAGGTTAACTAAAAAAAATATGGCGGCGTACCTCACTAACGCCTTAACTCCAACTGTCACTGTCACTCACTCGCTGTCACAGTGTCATGCATATAGTTTGACTCAAGTTTGACTTTCCATAGTTTTAATTGAAAAAGGCCATAGGTACACAGATATAGGTACTATCGTTAGACCTGTCGACAGTATCGATAGCCGTTTTCGAGCAATACTATTGATAAAGAACAATATTATCGATACGATAGTATCGATTTTCTATGATAATTGCACTTCGATACTATCGATTATATCTGCAGAGCGATACTAATATAATATAACATACCTATATACTCATAGATTTATTATTGTATAGAGGTAGCTATGCTATGATTTGTCATTTGGTGCAAAAATGAGATGGTGAAATAGTAAAGTCAATGAAAACGATAAGGACCAAAGATAATTTTCTGTCTTTGTCAGCGTGGCCGTTTTTCTTTTTTTTTTAACCAACGCCTTGAACGCCATACAAAAACTTAGGCCAAACAAACAGTGAAATTCTTTGTTTTTTATGTTATCTATAGTATAGTTGACAATAGAGCGGAAACATTAATCCCAACAACGTTATTGTACCGTCATGCATACGTCACGTCAGGTTATGTGGTAGTTTTTTCATTATTATAGGTCATCCTTTTATGCCAGTTGCGAGTAAAAGTTTAAATAAATTAATCAATATACCTAGTCTATCCCCGTTATTCATAAAAACTAGTGGTTCTGTGAACAGTAGACCTCGCGAACCTCCTCCGTTAACCCTTTTTTTTTTCTTTTTCATAACTCTATAGATAGGTATTTCCCATTATGTTAATTCTCTTTCCTCGTCTATTCTCAAAAGAAGGACGCTCACTCATTTTGTAGGCATTTAGACATCATATTTGGGAAAATAACACTACAAAATCTACTTCAGCGATTTTCACTATATAAATACTTTATCTAAAGGCTGGTATAAAAAGCAGGACAATAAGTTTATTATTTTAGGCATAGTATTGAAAATAAACTTCCAAAGGAGGCAACTTAAATTTTTTCCATAGTTATTACCTATTCTGGTTAGATGGTCCAAATAAATATATAAAAATAATAATAAAAAACACAGTAATATAAGCAATATAACAATATAGCAAACTTCCCCCATTTTTCCCCAATCAAAAAAGCTCTCGACAAAACATTGCAAAAAAAAACAGGAATAAGTGTGCGAAGTTTCATTAGGATCCGTTCGTAAACAACGTCACAAAAAACTTTCCCCCATTCCCCCCCCCCCCATTTTTCCTCCAATCAAAAAAAGGTCTCGACAAAAAATTGCAAATAAAAAATAAATCAAGGAACACGTGTGCCAAGTTTCATAAGGGTCCGTTCAGAAATTCGACCTCTAGCCCGGAACAAACAGACAGACAGACATCCGGACAAAAGTAAAATTTGCCAGTCTTGAAATAGAGACTCTCGCTTGCTTCGCTCGCTCGGTCAATTAACAAACGTTTGTTAAGTCCGTTTTAACTAAAGTATGTTTTGGCTCTTTCTTTCACGGTATATTTGAATTCAATGTAATTTTAACAAATACGGGGTGGGTATAATAACGATATTAAGATTTATAACTAGTTTTAAAGGTCACGCACGCACGCACAGTGCTTGCGTGACGCACGATACCGATACTATTAATAATACTATCGAGTCCGTCACTATCGATAATCAATACCATTGGGGCAACACTAATTTACACTGGGCTGCAACTGGCTGGAACTGGGAACCAACCAAAGACATTGAACTACCTATAAGAACTATATCTATGCAGCATGGACTTAACAAGTAAGTGCTAATATGGTGGGAACCACAGAACAGGATAAAGGGAACCTAGAAAAATAATATAAAAACACTTACCATCTGATGATTTAGTTATAGAAGTGTCGTCGGCTATTTGCTCTAAAATTTTTTTGTAGGAATTCGGAGTCCCATCACCGTGGCACATTGACATATGTTGCTTTAAATTTGTTATTGTAGATTTATACGAAAACTTTTTTTGACAAAGATTACATTTTGCTACTCTGTTTTCTTCATCTGCTATTTTAAAAAGTTTCCAAATAGCACTCGTTTGTGTCCTTATCCTTCTCCCCATTTTCTAGCCTTTTCTTCCGTCGCTTCTAGTTTCTAGCATAAAATTGCAATATTTTTAAGGTTATAATTTTGTTTAATAAACAAATAGCTTCACTTTACTGTTAAGTTTTGTTTTTACAACTAAAATACATTCACAGTACATTACAGTGATAAAAAGCATTTAATTTTAATAAGCAAGTATCCACAAAATATCACAACTGCTAAGCAATTGCTTCACGCACGACGACACGAAACACGTTCGGAAATGGTGACCGACGGACGGATCTTCAGTGGATGCTTCGCAAGCAGTGCTGCCAACATGGACACGGTAAATGGATTTTGAAATTTTAAACAATAAAATGAATAAATGATATTTTTAAATAATGTTATGGACAATACAATGTATTTACCTAAGCACTTTTATATTATGTGACGTAGGTACCTTAGTATCGACTAAAAATGCATTTACAATTAAACAAACTTATCTGTGCCGGTCGCGATGGCGCCACAATCTATGTCTATTGCACAAAGTTGTATGAAGTTTCCTTAGTTCAGGTTTTAGCCACCGGAACAGATAACTTTGCCTCACTGTAGGTACTTACGTAAAAAGTTTTTTTATTTTATTTGGATATAATCCACAATATGGCAATCAAACATATAGGTAGCTTATTTTTGCCAGTATCAAGTTTTAGATAAATGTTCTTCATTTTGTCGAGTCACAGTCAAGTCAAGTCAGTAGTCATGTCTAGTCAAGTTAGTCAAGGGCTGAGTGAAGCGGTGGAAGTTTCACTTAGCCTCTTTGCCTATTAGGTATGGAGGTCTAGGTATTCGCAAAATTTCAAGTGTAGCTCTCCCGGCATTTCTGTCTTCCGTACATAGTACAGAAAATCTTTTTAAAAAAATATGTAAAAACAATAACTTTGAAATAAGCTATGCAATTGAGGCCAGAAATGCTTGGTCAGCCTTATTACCAAATTCGAAATTTCCAGTTTATCCATCTTCGCAGAAGCAATGGGATGAGCCGCTTTGCAGAATTACACTAGATAATTTACTAGAAACATCTAACAATTCTGTAGATCGTGCTCGCCTGTTGGCTTCGGCGGAGTGGGAATCAGGGCTTTGGCTGCAGGCACTACCATCTGCCAATTTAGGCACATTGCTGTACAATGACGCCTTCCGTTCGGCAACAGCATTACGTTTAGGTGCTAATTGTACAGTCCCGCATCGTTGCCCTTGCGGGGATACCGTCAACGCCCTTGGACACCACGGACTCTCATGCCCCAGGAGCGCCGGCCGTTTAGGACGTCATTCTGTCCTAAACAATATAATCCGTCGGGCTCTTGCCACCATCCACGTTCCAGCAGTTTTAGAACCAAACGGTCTGGCCCGGGATGATGGCAAGAGACCAGATGGAATGACTTTGGTGCCCTGGAGATTGGGACGGCCGCTTGTGTGGGACGCTACTTGTGTCGACACACTTGCTCCGTCTCATCTTCAGGTCACTAAGTCCAAAGCTGGCGCTGCTGCGGCTGAGGCAGAGAATCTCAAAAGGCGTAAATATGTAGGTATAAGTAGTAACTATATTTTTGCGCCTTTTGGGGTAGAAACTCTGGGACCGTGGGGTCCATCGGCTCATCAGCTTTTTCAGCTTTTGTCGAAAAGGCTAATAGAGGTATCCCGTGACCAGAGGGCTGGTAATTACCTTGCTCAAAGGATTAGCATTGTCATTCAATATGGCAATGCTGCCAGCTAGGGCGTGCAGTTTCATAGATTTTCAATTTCGAAATTGGCTTATGAAATTAGGTTGATTAGTTTCGAAATTTCGAAACTCAAGGAACACCTTTGTAATGGAATATGAAAACGTTTGTAAAACTATAACTTTAAACGTTCTTGGGCCTCATCAGCATCCTTGGGGCCCAAGTCAACCTTACCTGCAAGCTGGTGCACCTGCTGAATAAGGCCTGGCCTGGGCCTGAAGGATTGTACCAGCTTTCTCCGACAGTTGTTTCTCCTTTGGACTGATCACCAACAGGACGATTCGTTTTTGAGTAATTCGCCGTCGAAATCTTTCTCATATAAACGGTTCACCAACAGAATGTTTCACATTTGAGAGTTTCCTCGACATGACTTTTCTCCTATGGACTGTTCTACGACAGAATCTTTCATCTTCCGAGGTTTTGTCTACAGAATGATTCACATGTACAGTGTTTCGACGACAGGAGTTATGGCAGTTGCTCCGGAAAGGCAAAAATCGCCAAATCTAAATGGTAAGAAGAATAGAAGAACCAGAAGGAATATTATCAAGAATAGGACGCCACCGCAATAAGTGCGCAGGAGCTTCGCCTGACTCCTGTGACATGTGGGCAAGGACTGCCGTGTCTGGGGAGGGCACGGTTTAGACGCTAGCCCCAATCCAACGCAAAAAGCTCCTCTTCGCCACGTGGAATGTTGGCACGCTAACCGGACGATCGACGGCCGTAGTGCTTTTGGAGGAGTACCGGAATGGCGTCTTGAAAATGAAACGCTTCAGAGACCAACTGATGGACTTGACGAGCCGGCTTTATGAGGAGGCGCGTAGGGAACTATTAGATAATGTTGTCCCGCTCAGGGTGGGCCCGGTCTACTATTGGGATCTCGTGGGATCTGAGGCGAACTTTGAGCAGCCAAAAGAATTCTCGCATCGGTGGCATAAAATCCAAAGCGGCCTCGAGAGGGGCATAACTTGAAAAGTAGGAGCACATCAAGAATACTGCTACAAGAAGACAAAGAAGACGAAGAGAAAAACTGAAACAGACAAACTCAAAGATCTAGAAGACAGAAGCTGGCTTCAGGCCGAGAAAAAGGCAAGCGAGGCGTACGGGGAGAGTTATTTAATATGCAATGATTGCATAGATAGGCGACACTATAGAGAACTTGTAGTGAGATTAAGCAGGTGCGACTGGAAAGAGATGCGAAATGCAAGTACAGCGCACTCTCCCGAGATTCGGCTCGTATAACCGAGAGGTTGATAGAGCCATGGGAGGTGGAGGGAGTGATGGACTTGACTGTGCTTGTTGAAGGGGTTACGACTTACTTGATAAGTGCCTACGCGCCACTAGTGGCTTACCACCATCTCTTAAAACCATGCAAGAACGATTGAGTAAGACAGATGTCGCCTTACATCACGTGGCGCACTGTCCCGCTTACTCACTCGTTCTTACATGGTTTTAGGAGATGATAGTAGGTCCCCAAGTTGATCGCAGTGACATGGATTAAACGGCATTCTGGATCCTACTTGAAGGTGTGCTGTGTGAAACCCCGTTGTCGCAGTAGTGAGGCATGGCTCGTATGCGGTGGATGTATGGGGTATCTCGGAAAGATCGCATTAGAAACTCCCGCGTCCGGAGCAGCCTTCATGTACGTCACATAGCGGATAAGCTTCAGGACACGCCTTCGATGGTAGGGTCACGTCTTGCGCAAACCGGCAAGCTACGTTGGGAACAAGTGTCAAATGAACAAGGCCATATGCTGCCTTCTCCGAGGCCTGGTATAAGAGGCAAACTCAAAACGATATATACGTGCAACGGCGCGGGATATGCGTGCAAATGGACTCATCAACAAGGATACCAAAAACCGGGCAAAGTGTAGAAAAAGTAAGTAAGCGGACCCTGGGCTTTAAAAACGCTAGGATGATGATGTGAAACTATAATGAAAGCATTTTATAATACTAAAAAAACTTTTTTCCTATAAAAAAAATATTTCGAAATTTCGAAATTTAAGTTTCAAAGAATGGTGGCGGAATTTGTACGAATAAAAATTTAAATATAGAGAACTTAAAATAAACCTCATTAGTAAGAATACTTCACTAGTAACATGTTTACCACCACAAAAAAATTTTAAACCCCAGGGTAATTTTAATATTCCATTTTATAAAAGTCGACCTTTAGTTTCGTTTTCATTCGCCATTTTTAACGCAACTGAAACATTATGTCACCCTGACAGTTGTTAGCATTGTCAAAGCGATATTGACAGTTCATTATGGTAGGTTAGATTCATCGATTTAGTACCTGGGGGGCTATACCATCTCTTAAAACCATGCAAGATCGAGTGAGTGAATGAGATGTCGCCTTACATGATGTATTGCGCTGTCCCGCTTTCTCACTGGATCTTGCATGGTTTTAAGAGATGGTAGTAAGCCACCTGGGGGGGTTACCATCAACTTTTTAAGTAGCAGGCTCACTATTAAATGGTTTACTACCATCTCTTAAAACCATACAAGAACGAGTGAGTAGGCGGGACAGAGTAACACAGTAAGACGTCATCTCCTTTCATCATGTATTACGCTTTAAGAGATGGTGCCTTCCACCATCTCTAATAACCATGCAAGAATGACTGAGTAAGGGAGATGTCGCCTTACATCATGTATTGCGCTGTCTCACTTACTCATTGGATCTGGACAGCGCAATACATGATGTAAGGCGACATCTCTCTTACTCACTGGATCTTGAATGGTTTTAATAGATGGTGGTAGGCACCCTGGAATGTGTTCCTGAGCCACACAATTTATGTAACAAATGCCCTTATTTTTTGTATATCTTTCGTACAAATTCTACTTCTTAAAATGAATATTTTTCTTAATACAAAAAATAAATAATTTCACTGTTAGTTTGGTGTAAGATTTTGTGTGGCGTCGAATTGGCCAAACAAAGAAAAAATTGCCACGTTGACAGAGACAAAAATATAAAAAATTTATCGTTGGTCCTTTTCTTACTCATGGACTTCCCTATTTCGCCATCTCACTTTTTCACCAAGTAAAAATAAATTGCTTAATCACAGGTACAACTACTTAATCTATGAACCTAACCTACCATAATGAACTGTCAATACCGTTTTGACAATGCTAACAACTGTCAGGGTGACATAATGTTTCAGTTGCGTTAAAAATGGCGAATGAAAACGAAGCTAAAGGTCGACTTTAAAAAAATTAAATATTTAAAAAACCCCGGGGTTAAAAAATTTTTTGTGGTGGTAAACATGTTACTAGTTATGTATTCTTACTAATTCGATTTATTTTATGTTCTCTGTATTTCAATTTTTTATTCGTACAAACGATGTATGGAGTTTCGCCATGACTCTTTCGAAATTACGTGGCAAGCAAATATTGTCCGAAATTTCGAAATTATGAAGTTTCGAAATTTCGAAATGCATGCCCTACTGCCAGCCTTCTTGGCACATTACCGCAAGTGGAGCCTTTAACGGGACTGTACAATTTAAGTTAATAATTTATTTGTTTATTTTTTATTATTATTTTTAAGTATATGTATAGTCATTTTACATTATATTTATATTTTAATCTCAAAATTAATATAAAATAATAATTTTAAATAACATTATTGTCCTAATTATAGGTTGGTTTAAAAGGCACTTTTTACCAATAATAATATTCCCAAGCAAGGTTCACGTCAAGCAGGCGGCCTGTTAAAAAACATCTTTTCGTATTTAATTTTGTGCCGTACCTAGCGGCAACCGCCACACGGCAGGCGCGCGCGCTCGCTGATTACGTAAACTGTGACACACTCTCCCGCTTAAACTATTTAATTTTTTTAACTTTAATAATACAAAACAATATCTCTTTCCAAGAGATGGCAGCAGGGGTAGTGGATGATAAGCAATAAGATGGGAGGACGACTTAAAATGCTAGCAGTGGCAGGGACAGGGAACAATGGAGGAAGTTGGGAGGCCTATTTTCAAAAAGGCAACCTGCATTTTTTTATAATTAACTAGCGACCCGCCCCGGCTTCGCATGGGCTTAAAAACCTTCCTCTTGAGTCACTCTATTTATAAAAAAAACCGCATCAAAACCCGTTGCGTAGTTTTAAAGGTTTAAGCATACAAAGGGACATAGGGACAGAGAAAACAACTTTGTTTTATACTATGTAGTGATAGTGAAACAGCATTTTGTAAATTGTTATAAGCTCGAAAAAAAAGGCTATTATTATAATTAATACAATATCTATCTATACTTATAAAACTTAAGTATTGTTTTTTTTATTTTTTTTTTATTTTAACTTTACTGCGTTTAACTATGGAACACAGATATCACAAAAATAAAACATGTCTTCATTATTATTTCATTATATTTGCTCATTTATAGCCATTTTAAACATAGCTGTAAGCTAATGGCTCACATAATTCATATTTCTCAATACACTCTATGAGCCAGCCTACAGGTAATGCTTTCAAATGTTGCATATTATACATGGGTTCATATATATCTTTAAAAATAATATAATGAGCACAGTTACTCAATTTACCATCCTTGCGAGCGTGGTATGGAATAAGTTTCTCAGATTCCGGTATTGATTCCGGATTCGGCACTCTCCTGAGCACCACTCCACCCGCGTCCACAATTAGTTTGGTTAAAATTGCTTTAGTTACAATAATTGATTTACTTATCTCATACTTAGTATTAAAATTGTGTAAATATATATGGCAACCATTGAAAATGCCCGGCAACTGCTTGTATTTGTTGTATCTTGAGTTTTTAGGGCCGGTATATGTCTTAGAACCAACACCAGTCACTTCATATTTATCAAACGGTTCTAATTTATCTTCCGATGATTTCATGATCCATTGCGTGGATAATATCCACAAGCTGCTAACAATGCCCTGCAGTATGTCTAAGCTAGAAGTGCAAACGCCATTATCATCGGCTTCCACAATCAAATGAGTAACTTTTTTTGTTAATTTAACTTCAATACTTAAATTTGGATGGTGCTTACTTAACAATTTCAACTTATTTATAACGGTACGCTGTTCTGACGGACAATACACTCTAATATCTTCAAAGTCTAATTCTGAATATAATTCGGACATGTGCGTTATGTTCACAGTCTGTGTGTGTATGACGTCATTTGCAGCTGCCACCAGTACTTTTTTCATATCTTCTGTAGCTAGTTGCATAGGAGTCTCACCCTTACAGTTCCTCGTATTTATATCAGCTCCATTACGTACCAACTCCTTGACGATATCTACATGATTGTATCGTACAGCCTCATGTAGGGGAGTTTCATTACTTGGGCCCGGTACGTTAATTAATGTGTTGTACTGAAGCAACAGTATTACAAGATCTAAGCGGCCATTTTGAACAACTTCATGCAAAGGTGTCCAACCTGCATTGTCTTTAGTATTGGAATTTGCCCCATTATTAAGTAATTCCATTACTTTATCTATTTTACCTTGTCTACATACAATGTGCAGTAAAGTTTCACCTTTGTGATTTCTTTTTTCTGCTGCTTTCATACTTAAAGTGGACATTAATGAGGAATCCATATCATTTTTCGTAGCTTTATTTGTTTTATCTGAGAGAATGTTTCTACCGGTTTTCTTTGTCATTTTCTCAACATTTTTAGTGTCTTTTTTTACCAAAGCATTTTTAGAAACCTGTGCTTTCGTAGTATTAACAGTAGTTTCTTTTGTTTGCCTAAGATCTTCAGACTTGAATTTGGCAAAAACTAAGTCCAATTCTTTGGCCGATTCGATACATTTCTTAATACGATGATCCGAAAAGGTGTTGCACCCTTCTAGGGATACGTTACATACCGGACAGCTCTTCAATTTGGAGAAGTGGTCGGAACAAATCAAGTGAAAGCATTTGCTAAGTGTAACAGGATCTTTGCACAGTTCAGCACAAAATCCACAGATGTAGTCTTCCTTAACAGCATCTAGGGCTTTTATAAATGCATTTAAGTTATTTTCAGACATTTTGCTCACTAAAACAAGATAAATAATAAATAAACTTGAAAGCTTGAAACTTGAAAAGAAAAGCTTGAAAGAAACTAAACAAAACAAGCGAGCGAAGTGCGAACAGTATCTCTATTTAGTTTGTGGTGCGAACTTGCTATTTTTTTTTGTAAAGTTTTTCCGGCCATGGAAACAAGTCCTTTAAGGCCTTTCTTGAATTTATCTTTTGCAGTCCTACTTTAGTCAGTCAAGTCAAAAAGTCAAGTCAGTAGTCTAGTCCAGTCAAGTAAGTAAGTCTAGTCAGAGTCAGGTGGCTAAGTGTAACGGTGGAAAAATTTCACTTAGCTATGATCACTTGGAGATTTTGGTAACAAAGATAAAAGTCTAGTAATCGACACTGTACCACTTCTCAACACTCACGCTTGTTCACAAACACTGCGAATAATAATCCACCAATATTATGCACAAATACTCGAATAAACCTAAGTTTTGGAAATTAAGTTAAAAAAAGTTAAACAAACTCGCGAACTTGCGAGTTGTCACTGGTGTGTGTGTGTGACACAGTGGTGATGAGTTTTTTTATTTTTAATATTTTTATGGCCTTGGAAACTTGTTCTATAAGGTTAATCTTCTTCAGTCCTTCTTTAGTAGTCTAGTCTAGCCAAGTAAGTCCAGTCAGATGGCTAAGTAAAGCGGTGAAAAAATTTCACTTAGCAATATAACTTGAAGAGGCTAATAGAGAATGGTGCTCTTTGAATGGTGCTCCGTTCATTTGAAAGCTATAGAAAGATGCAAACAAAAACTAATAAAACCTAAATCAGTGACAGAGAATAATGTGAGTAGGTATTTTGCAAATATTTATATTTAAAATCTATTACAAATATTGCATAGTGGACAATAGAGCTTTTCTTTGGTCGTCGCCGCCGCCAGCACTCTGCTACCCAATCTGATAGTTATAGGGCGTTTCCTGATTTGTACCAATACCTACTTATTTTGAGTAGGTATACCGGCATTTGGCCCTATAGATATAGTCCGCTTTTTATTTTATCTTCTACATCCCAGTCATCCCCCAGGAACCTGTTAATATAGGGAGGTAGGAGATTCTTCAGTGACAGTTTACCTACTTTCCCTCCAAAAACTTAGGGTTGTGTTGAATCATGAATGTCATGTTCGCAAAGTTTAGACAAGTTAGTAGTCAAGTTAGTCAGAGAGCTAAGGGAAACGGTGGGAGAATTTATTGTTATGCATTAATTATCTTGGGAAACTTTGGTCATCATCATTTCGAGTAGGCGTCACGGTCAATCGACCATGGACACCCTGGTGTCAGAGTTCTTCGGAACCGCCTCTTTAGGACACTTTGGTCAAACTTTGGTGACAAGGAAGGATTAAAGTCACGTAGGTACTACTTCCCAACACTGCTGACTGCTAGTGGCTCAGAAATGAGATAGGTATATTTTAAACGCAGACGCTAGCGTTATTTTCATTGCATTCCAAAGCCTTAACGTAAAGCGACCTTGGCGGATAGTAAGGTAATTAAAAATTTCCATATATAAAATTCGAACGCATTCAGCGTCTACGTTTGTAAAATCTCATGGACGTGGCATTACAACAGCAAATAAAAAAAAACAATGTAGAAATTCTTCTTATTTTACTACACAGAAAAAAAAATATCACTCTTGGCACACATCAAAACATTAAAATTGGTTTACAAATAATGCGACTAGAGAGAGGAAGATCAACGATAATAAAGGTTTTATTTTGGCGCCAAAACTAATGTCATTATTGGAACATAAGCTGGCAGTCAAAAGGCTGCGTTCCAAATTTAGTGGTATTTTATCATATGGATGGTTATTTAACATGGTATCCGTGGCTAAAACTCTGGTGTTATTGTGAAATAAGACATTTAGCTGGTGATTGTATGGTCCATACATGGAAAACATAGCATTGTGGAATGGATAATATTTGCCAAACAGTTGGTCCAGTTTTGTAAAAACGTTGATGATTTCTTGGCGTCTCATTGCTGTTATGTTTTTCGCGGCTAATATATGGCCAATGTTTGCCCAACTTAGGAAACAGTATTTTGAATTTTCTTTAGGACATACTGGGACTAGTCCCTCGTAGACTTGAGGCTCTTGTGCTGAAACATACAAAAATAAACAAGTGAATTATATTGCAACTATTAATAAATCTGTGCAGCTATGTAGTGCAGTGATTTGCATTTTATAAATATGTTTTTGATTATTATTTTACCCTTATGTGTTGTTTCTGTCGGGAGAGCGCTCCAAAATTACAATAATTATCCCAGAAATATATTATACCAACCTTTTTGCATATTAAACGTCGCCAAACTAACGAATGCCACATCACTTTTCCCTTCAATAACAGCTCTCAAAGCCTGCTCTTCTCCGCTCACAATATTGTCCCCCTCTTTATAGCAATTTTTCGTGAACGCAGCCGTAACAGTGTCACTGACGTTCCGGTTTTCGATACCAGGGGCGCACACGCCGCTAAAATAATCTTTGAGTTGGCAACTCAGCTTTTCGTTCTCGTTTATATATTTGAAAACGGAATGCCAAGCCAGGCCGTCGTAGCTTGGGAAAGAGGCTCGTTGGCCCCTCAAAGATTTGAGATCTGTGATACCCGATGACTTTTTAATGATGGCCGCGACGGTGCTGGTTTGGTCCACTATTGGGGTGGTTTCGTGCAAAACTGGAGCAACAGAGTAGTCTCTGTAAAGAACAAACAAAAACTCTATGAAATAAAAAAAACGGGTTTCCCATCGTCCAAAGTGTACCAACAAATTGAACTATAGCTATATATATATATCCCGTGAAAAAGCACTGTTCCAATGGGAAGTTCACGCGGGCTAATGCTAGTACTCTTCCATACTTCCATACTTACATACTATCCATATTCATACTTCCATATCCATACTTCCATCCATACTAATATTATAAATGCGAAAGTCTGTCTGTCTGTCACCTCTTCACGGCTAAACTGCTCGACCGATTGTGATGAAATTTGCTAGGGATGTAGTTAACGACCTGAGGTCAAACATAGCCTACTTTCGGGCGCGATATAACCGTGTCCCACGCGGGGCGGAGCCGCGGGGAACAGCTAGTAATTAATAAAAAAAAAGTTTACCTCATGGCTCTAACCAGCCAGTCGCTGCCAGCGACAACCACATCGGAGCCCAAGCTAGCGCCCTCGAGACAAGCCTCCAGGCTGTTACGCAAGGCACACTGTAATGGCGGCACAATCCCATACACGGCACCCGCCTCTGACAGCCACTGACATTTATTGGATTCCAAAAGAGTAGTCGTGCACAGGGTTATGTGTCTGCAAGAATCAATGAATCAATCAAAAAGAGAGGTAAAGTTTCACTAATTCATATCGTGTTGGTTACAACGTCGGTTGCCCTGTACACTAGTTTTTGAACATCTCTGATTGTCTGAAGAATGTATGACTCCGTGCTTCGGAAGGCACATTTGATTACGTCAGAGGGATTTCATCGATTTTAAAATCAAAAATATCTCTGATATTTGTTTCAATAACTATTTATTTACCAATAGAGATTCCAGGCTTGATTCCCCTGATTGTCTGATAACAAAGATGATTCCGTGTTTCGGAAGACATGTTAAGCCGTGGTCCCGGCGGCTGCTGTCTGGTAGTCCCCTGGTGCAGCTGTAGCGGACCTACCTGGGAGGTTGGCATCCAGTCTGGCTGTAAGCCTCCCTGAAGCCCTGCGCCCGCGCCAGGTAGTCTAGCGGCGCCCGCGCGGGGGCGAGTGGCTGCGGTAACCCCTGGTGCAGCTCTAGCAGCTTCGCCAGCGCGCCGTGCCAGTGCTGCTCTACCAGCACCTCACCGTCGCTGAGGGTCGAAGCCAACTTGGCTACGGCTTCCGCAGCTTTCCTGAATACATTAATTCTTGCAATAACACATTTTTTTAATATCTTAACGTACGTAACGTACGAATAGATTGTATCCCTAAGGATACAATCTATTCACCCTGCCGAAGGTTCAAACTTGAATTAGCTTCAAACTAACTATTTTTGTCTCACCTACAAATAAGCTTCTAATTGAAGCGCCTTTGAAGCGGATGCCGCGCATAGAAAAAAAAATTTTTTTTACCAAAAAACTTGGAAAATAAAATATAATTTATTTTTGTGAAATGTAGGTAAAACACATAAAATAATAATAATAAATAGTAATTACTACATAGTATAAAACAAAGTCGCTTTCTCTGTCCCTATAGGTATCCCTTTGTATGCTTAAGTCTTTAAAACTACGCATGTGTTTGATGCGGTTTTTTAATAGATGAAGTGCTGCTTGAGGAAAGTTTTTATGCCCATGCGAAGTCGGGGCGAGTCGCTAGTAACATACATAAAATATTTCTTAATCGGAAAATTTTTAAACGAAGATTCTGTTCTAAGTATGTCTCAATCTCAACTCACCTCTTAGCAACAATAACAGGCCAGGGCTTGTGTAACCACACACAAGGGTCGGGCTCATCCAGATCTTGGTAGCTTCCGTCCAGACAGAGGTATGCGAAGCGATCGGCCGACGCGTGTCCTTCTTTTGAGGTTAACTGTAAAATTTGACCGTTAAATTAGTATGTGGCGACACTAGCGCCACAACAACTAACTACAAAGACGTTCAATAGATGGCGTTAAAAGCGAAAAAATCAAGCTTGCATACAAAACAGCAAAATTAATATGGAAGTCTAAATCGCGCTTGCAAAGTTTCTACGGATTGGAGCATATATACAACCTCCGACAAGACATCGTCTGTCGCGCGGTTCCCCAGGCATAACACCCGGCCTGGCGGGAAGATCTTCCCTTTGTGGCGGTCGAGCATAACACTATCGCTCCCGTCACACTCTCTCCAAAAGTAGTTACAATAGCATAGGTAAGTATCACATCTTTACTATCACTATCACTTCACTACATAGTATAAAACAATGTCGCTTTCCCTGTCCCTATGTCCCTTTGTATATTTAAATCTTTAAAACTACACAACGGATTTAGATTCGGTTTTTTTTTATAGATAGTGATTCAAGAGGAAGGTTTTTATGCTCATGCGAAGCCGGGGCGGGTCGCTAGTAATATATAAATCCTACTTTGTATACTTCCATACTTCATCTTCATTCTAGCGTTTTCCCGGTTGCATCCTTAGCCGGTTGCCTCGGAGCCCAGGGTCCGCTTTCCTACTTTTTGTACTCCACTTCGCCCGGTTTATTATATTTATTAATACTTCTATTCTTAAACCATTATAAATGCGTCTGTCTATTAAGCTTTCAAGGTAGAACCAGGAGTGAAACAGAGGCTACTTTAGGGCCCAATATAATCGAATCCCACGGGGCGGAGCCTCAGGAAAAAGCTAGTATAAATTATAAAGTCAAAAAATTTTATGGTCATTAGTTACTTCACGCTCAAACGGCGCTCCGATATTTAGTTTTTTCTGTTTGTGAAGGGTTTAACACATATCACAGTACAGTTTAGACGTTGAAAAATTATTCAAAAATTTGTATCTAAGCAAGCTCGCATTCTGTGATAATAAAATTGTTTATTAATTATGCCGTTATCCTTAAAACAAGGCTTGGCTTTCAAGTCCATAATAGTCAATTTATTATTTATCTGTCAACAATAATAATTTGGTAAGGATCCACCCGTAGAAACTTTGCTAGCACGGTTTAGTTAGACTGCCATCTTGTTGCAATTTCGATTTTCTCAAAATCAAATAGTAATAGGTCCGTGGCGCCATCTAGCGTGGAATAGAACGCAATTTTATCAAAAAGATTAAAGTTGCGTTCAATTCCACGCTAGATGGCATCTTGACACATGTATGTCCTATTTCTTTTTGACTTTAAATTAAACTATTTTATACGGTTTTCTATCGCGTTTATTGCCTACTTATTTATACCTAACGTTTCAAGCACTTTACAGAGCTCATGGTCTGTAAAGTCTCAGTCTGCTTGCGACCATGAGCTCTGTAAAGTGCTTGAAACGTTAGGTATAAATAAGTAAGCAATAAACGCGATAGAAAACCGTATAAAATAGTTTAATTTAATGTGTAACAATCGCGAAAACATAAGAAATCTTTTTAACTTCTCTACTCATCACTAGATGGCGATAAGCCCCCTGACCCCCCTGACACTGTGTTGCTAAGGAAAAGATCGATAGGCCAACCTCACTCTATATTATCCTTCATGTTCTTCTCTAATCTGTGGGTCGGACACAGACTGACCTCACTCTAGGAGTAATACGGTTCTGTCCCCCCCCCCCCCCCCCCCTCTGTGATGTGTGCGTGTGCTTACACTACAATACAATGTCTCACCCCGAAGTAAGACTTGATGTCATCCAGCTCTCCCCAAGTGACGTCACCGTGTGAGGCCAGGCAAGCCAGGGCACCGGCGTCACCCCAGTAAGGGTCATTGACATCACAATGGCCACTGCAAGCCGAGCATAGGGAAGGGTAGCGACGTTCTGAAATTAAAATTGCGCCTTGTAATCAATATCAGATCTTTTTAACACGCTATTATTTTAATTACAAGTTGGATAGGTAACTAGCTAATTCAAAAACTGCTTAAACTAAAAATACCAACTAAATTAACAATAGAAAATCGGCCAGGTGCAAGTTAGACTCAAGCCCCGAGGGTTTACAGTAACAGAAAATCAATAGGGGGGGATCATCGCTTATGGGGGAATCATGACAGAAGTAGTCATGATTTCCCCATTTTACTATTCCCTCGGTCGACTTTTACAAACTGCGCGGGAAGAGAAGCAGCTGATATATTCTATGTTTTTCTTTTTCTCTCAGACCAGCATGGAAACGGAAAGAATACCAGAATTTTACATAGAAATCTTAAGTACTTAAATATTTCTATGTAAAATTCTGAGAAATTTAAGTGTGTAACACTGTATAGAATTTCGCACTCACATAGGTTTTTTTCATGGATGAAAAATAATCGATTCTGAATGTAATATAACTATTGTGTATTCAATTTTCCTTACTGATGTAAGTTAAATTTACTGATTCAGATGTGAGTAAGGCAGGCCCAGCATTAATATTGAATTAAGTGCTTCACTACATAGTATAAAACAAAGTCGCTTTCTCCGTCCCTATGTCCCTTGTATGCTTAAATCTTTTAAACTGCGCAACGGATTTTGATGCGGCTTTTTTAAATAGTTTTTTTAAATATAAGTAAATAAGATTAAAAGTTTTAGAAAACAACTTACTTAGCTCCGCGTCCCTGGTTTTGTCCAGCAGCCAGGGCCCGGCTTTGCAGGTGTTCCCGAAGAACTCGGAAAGCGCCTTTATTCTGTTCTCCGTTAGAGACAGTTCAGGCTCGCAGGAACGTGGCAGGACTAGAGACTCCAAATACTGTTGGGAAGGAAAGACTATTCGTTCATATTTATGGGTTACAGGGTGAATTTGCCACGGGAACAGTGTTCTTCCCGGGATTAAAGGTATGCTATGTCCTTCGCATTACTTCTATCTATGTGCATGCGAAATTTCAGGAAGATTGGTGCAGTAGATAGGGTGTGAAGAGGTAACATACAAACAAATATAAAAACTCACTTTAGCATTTATAATATTAGTTGAGACAAGAACACAATAACAAACGAAGATGTAAAAATGCATTTAAAAGTGATTGAGAACAGACGAGGCAACATGTTAGGACACTTGATACGACACGATGATTTGATGAAAAATCATTAAAGAAAATATAAAAGGGAAGAAGAGTCTAGGCAGACCGCGGCATGCATAGCTATATAATGAAGCAGATAAAGGAGAAAACAAACATACAAAATCAATCATCAAGTGTCATACAAAATGGCAAACAAAGTCGCTAGCGTCTGCATTTATGGAATCTTTCGGAGAAAATTGGCTGTGACAGACGGACGGACGGACAGATAGACGCACGAGTGATCCTATAAGGGTTCCGTTTTTACAATTTTTTACGGAACCCTATAAAGATTAAAGAAGTCTACATACCCCGCTCAATGTGTCGCTCAGTGGCCGGATATCATCGACCCCGACGCCCGGGTGGCATAGGGAAGCGTTTTTGAGCACCACCGACAGCGACGTGGGCCCGTCCTCCAAAATACGACGATTAGCAACTGCCACGATAGTACGGGCGTACGGTCCTACGAAAAAAAATTAAGTTCATCGCATCGAATCTCAATTTTTTTTGCACCAAATAAGACTTTATATAAAATATTAAAAAGAGATATTTGAAAAAAATATCGACTCATTCTATATATAGAATTTGGAAAAAAATAACGTTAGCCAACGTAATAAGTAGTAAACATAGTGATTACATACTCTTTGAAAGTAGCGTCTGCATTTATGAAATCTCGTCCTATCTCGTCGTAGACACAGTGCGATAACTTTTTGTCAGTGCGAGACGGCCTAGTCTGAACAATGAAAACATTTTAGGTATTTTTATTTAATGAAAAGATAATAATACTTACTAGATCTACTTCTCATTTCGTTGGTGACTAAGACATCAGTCTTAGCCCATTGTGCTGCTATAAGGTCTTCAGGACTGAACACACCGAAATCCACAGTCCCCTTGCCTATACGGCGGAGGCAGTCTAGCCTGTTAAGAACATTAAAAAAAAAATAACATTTTCGGCAAATTCATGTGGAGGAGCTTTATAACCTAGCGGAGTGATGGGCTAAAATGGTAGAAAAATAGTTGGCAACCATATTACTGTAAAGAAGTTCGAATCGCGCGTGGTAAGTGACGCATTTTTTTTTAATTCTATGATTTTACCGTCATTTTCTATGAACAACCAGTTTTTATCCGTAGTCAATGTGGTTCATAGTGTGGCACGCCAACCGCTGTGTCCAAAGGTTCAATAAACGCCCATAGCGTTCTATGTTTACGTTTTGAATATCGATTACTCAGATAACGCATATTTTTATCAAAATTAACGTTTAAATAAACGTTACCCGCTAACAAAAGTATCGTTACGTTATAGCAAGCCCAGCCCGGTATTTATCCGGCAAAATGCCGGTCCGGCTAGTAGCGTAGTACTATTACTAATTCTGTGGTAGTAGGCTCTATGCCCTGATTATTGCCTAGACAGTAAAATGTTACTCGGCCGACACAATGATTTCTTCGGTCACTCGCCAGGCTGAGCACTCGGCGCACTTTTTGTACGCACCGAATATTCGGCCGAGACGAGAGCACTGTCACTCGTCTACTCGGTACGTGCGATCAAGGCATAAGTCGGCGAAAGGTGGCCAATTTCTCCAATTATTTTTAACTATAATAAATTAGAAAAAAAAATGTTTGTACATACCTGTCTGTGCCAAGAACACATTCGATCCCTGAATTTTCTCTGTCAAGAACAGGACAGTACCTCGCCGAGCGCTTGTATGACCCACGCCCTTCTACAACGCATAATCGTACTGAAAAAAAAAAGGAAATGTAAGTTCAACTAGTCGAAGTTTGAGTTTTGGCGGGAAGGTAAGTCACAACTTCACAACATGTCGGTGTTGTATTTATGTCAATCCATATGTTTATCCAATGTGTTTCCGAACCACGGAATTATCTTTATTGTCAGATAATCGGGTGATTCAAGCCTGCAATGTTCTAAGTCCTAACCAAACTGGATACAACTAAACAATGTATGCTTCCCGTGGGAATCGAACCCAAGACCCCATCTACAGACAATCGCCTTAACCACTGGACCATTGAGGCAGTTGAGATAGTAAAGTCATCTTGACAGTGTTGGCCACTAACACACCCAGACGGATCATGTTCATATCTATTGGTCTTTTTTCCTGTAAAAAGGGTTATGGAGGTCCAGACGACAGTAGCTCCATTGTAATAACCAATACCGCCAAATCAGGACCATGATTGAAAGCGTACTCTAGTCCAGAAGCGTAAGCTGAAGATGCAACCAGGAAACACGCTCAGACGTGTGGAAGGGATCAACATATACCATGTGCCAAACAACGTTTTCAACTTCAACACACTTGCGTGAAAAAACAAACCTCTATTGTTAAATAAATACCTACCTATATACATGCCTTTACTCATACTAGTTTATAAATAACAAATAAATGTGAATCATTGTGACTAAATAAATAAAAATACCTATTATGATATCGAAACGTTGATACAAGTTGGTTTGAAATAATTGTTTTTGCCAAAAAAACGAAACCGACTCCAATTCCTGAACTAAAAAGGATGAAATAATCAATACATTGTTGTTTAAATATGCTTCATATCAAAAATTTTAATAAATCTGAAGTCGGTGCCGATTCTATTAAGGCGCTGTGCATCAGGGAAATACCGTAAAACGTCTATTTTTTCGTCGCGCAGTTACCCTTATTTTTCATGGAATACAAGCATGAAAAAAATATAAAGTATAGTTCAAAGACCAAAATAAATGATTACATCAAAATTCTTAAAAAATAATAAATAAAACCTAGCTAAATAAAATAGCAAAAAATCTATATCCAGAAAAGGTTTCGTCGCGAATTACTTAATATTTTCAGCGACAACTACCAATTTTTTTTACATCTATATAAAGTAGGTACACCTTAATGACGAAGAGGGATAGGTACCTAAAAAAATTACAATATTTGGTTATAATTATTGAATTATTAAATTTAAACTGAAAAATAACAACCGAAATGGCATAGAACAGAGACAGGTGACAGGCCAACCCAGTATCGCCACGTTCAACCTTATTTCATTACGAGTAGGTACGTACTATAATCGCACTTTAGCCCTAATTAACGAGCCAGCAGCTAGTCAACGAATTCGTAAAATTGGCACCAACTTCAAATTTATTAAAATTTTTGATATGAAGCTTATTTAAACAACAATGTATTGATTATTTCATCCTTTTTAGTTCAGGAATTGAAGTCGGTTTCGTTTTTTTGGCAAAATCAATTATTTTTTACTTTTTAGTTTTGAGTACGCAATACCTTATAACTAAAAAGTTGTAAACACTTTGCATTTTGGAAAGTCGGGTAAACGTCATCAGCGTCGTCTCACCTAATTGACATGGAATATATCAAAAACGACCCAAATCGCAATAAAAGTTGAAGAGTTCCCTCGATAACTCCATGATTCCATCATCAGATCCTGATCTGATGACTATGGAACCATCTCGAAAGTAACTATACCCTTTCTAACAAAAAAGAATTTTACAAATCGATTCAGTGGTCTTATATTGTGCAAGATAAATTACAATCAAAAAGTTGTAAATACGTTGCATTTTTGAAAGTGGGTTAAATTTTCCAGCATCCTTACACCTTCGTCTTACTTTAATTACTTGAAATATTTCAAAAAATACCCATGCCCAATACAAAACTTGAAGAGTTCCCTCGATTTCTCCATGATTCCATCATCAGATCCTGAACTGCTGAATATGGGACCAATTGGAAAGAAGAGCGTCTCGAACAAAAAAAAATTCAAATCGGTCCACCCGTCTTCGAGTAATCCGGTAACATAATCCTCCTTTTTTTGAAGTTGGTTAAAAACATGTTTGAAATTAAACTTGTAAAGCCATGCTTATTAAAAATAGACCTCGGCTTTTTAAAAATACAGCAAAACATGCATCCGTCTGACCTTGAAACCATTACTAAAATAGTTAGGTAATCACATCAACCATTCATTCATTCATACAGCACTATTGTCTTTTGACAGATTAAAAATGGAAATGCGCCTACGTTTAGCGACCCTAATCATTGAACAAATTGAACATCGCCTACTTGCACGATTGATTGCTAGTCATTAATTCAACTAATTGGTAAAGTATGACTAACACTGCTAGTATAGCATTCTATAATCTGTGCTGGCTGACACATTAAGGGACACATGACTGCCTTTCAATTCTGTAAGACCTCATACTGAACTTCGAATGTGAATCCGCTGTGAGTTGCTTGATTGGCATTTAGCAGTTATATGTGTTATAAACTTATAACACAGATTAAAGAATTTGCCTTGAGACCGCGCGCGATTCCGAATTCTTTGAGTTATAACAATAAAACTTATTGTTGTGTGTGTGTGTGTTTTCGTCAATGTCCGCGGGGGTCGTGGGTTCGATTCCCACGGGAAGTATTCTTTGTTTAGTTGTATCCAGTTTGGTTCGGACATTGCAGGTTTGAATCACTTGATTGTCTGATAATAAAGATGATTCCGTGCTTCGGAAGGCACGTTAGCCGTTGGTCCCGGCTGCCAACCAAAGGAACCACGTCTGTCAGGGGCCGAGAGACTGTTCCAAAGAAATCTGACATCAAGGTGCGAATGGCCATTGACCGTGTTTATTATCCATTTAGATGCTAAATTAATTAGTTTCTTGAAAAAATATTTCATGTAGGTAGGTACACTATATTTATAACTAGCTGTTCCCCGCGGCTTCGCCCCGCGTGGGACTCGGTTATATCGCGCCCAAAAGTAGCCTATGTTTGACCTCAGGTCGTAAACTACATCCCTACCAAATTTCATCACAATCGGTCCAGCAGTTTAGCCGTGAAGAGATGACAGACAGACAGACAGACAGACTTTCGCATTTATAATATTAGTATGGATATGGATATGGATTTCTGGGTACAGATATTAATATTAGTCATCTACGATTCTATGTAGGTAAGTATGGTAATGTATCAAAGATTTTAAATTTTCACTACCGTTCATTAATTAAATAATTAGTAGTTATTAATTAGTAGTAAGTACCTAATTCTGAATCTATGGTACGTAATATTAAGAGTAATAGATACCTAGTAGAGTTTATTCTTCACAAACCAAAATCCTAGTACAACATGAAATTGTCCGGTTTTTATGTAAAAACCAAGTAATTTCTACGTTTGTTGATCTGTTCTATTATTTCGAACTTGCCAACCAAGTATGACGCACTCTCTGGGCGCATTCGACTTGTGTAAGGACTTAAGGAGCATTGGTCTTAGGTATTCCCCAAGCCCACAATTCTCGTGAAAAACTGTAATGATTTATCCTGCTTGTAAATTATTCAATAAGTAGACAAACAGGAAAACGGTTTATTTGACATGCCTGTTAAAACCAGTTTCATAATTATTTACCTACACACGTAGTGATTACAGTTATTACAGCGATTTATTGGTTTGGTTGCGTCCCAAGCCGACACAGCCAATATCCCATTGTTTTCCTCAAGTAAGTTTTTCCTTAGTCGGCTGCACTGCTGGGCATAAGCTTCCGTCACACCTACCTGCCCTATTCAAAGATAACTATAGATTAAAAAAAGATTTTGCTTGCGTCAAAGACGCGCGCGCGCGCGGGTGTTTTGGCGCCAAGCTAGTCACCAGTTATCGTCATTGTATTTATTTTCTATTATTTGTGTTTTTATAATATTTGTGCATAATAAAGGTGGATTATTATTCGCTTAGTATTCGTGAACAAGCGTGAGTGTTGGGAAGTGGTACAATGTAGTAAACGTGGCTTTAATCCTTGTCACCAAAATCTCCCAAGATAATGCTAAGTTAAACTTCCACCGCTCCTGAAGAACATTCAAATAAAACTTGATAACACTGGCAAAAATAAGCTATAAGTTTGATTGCCATATTGTGGATAATTGCTACATCAAAAAAAAAAAGTCCGTGCGCGATTCCAAATTCAAAGCCAACGTAGTCCGGTTGTAGTTGCTTCGTGGGTTGTAGCTACATCTATCTATAAGTACTTATAATAAATCTGTAGAGAGGTCAATTCTGTACATGATATATATTTTCAAAATAACTATCAGGGGGTGATAAGTGATCGATACTGATGCCAAAAATGCAATCAGTAAAATTTTTGTCTGTCTGTCTGTCTGTCTGTATGTTCCTTATAGAAACAAAAACTACTCGACGGATTTTAACAAAACTTGGTACAATTATTATTCATACTCCTGGGCAGGTTATAGTATACCTTTCATCACGCTACAATCAATAGGAGCAAAGTAGTGAAGGGAAATGTTGGGAAAACGGGAGAAGTTACTCCATTTTTTAAGCTTCCGTCGCGTGTTCAGACTTAATGGTTAAAGTTACATAGAAATCATGTATGACGGAAATGCAACAGGATATTGCAAAATTCCCACGGGAACGGGAGTTAGCGGGAAAAAACTTTTGTATGAAAAAATCTAAACCGCGTAAGATGGATAATGAGATACCGCGAGACGCGTGAGAGCAGACGTCGTGATGGTCGTGTCAAATATTGAATTTTGCGGACGAACTTTTCACTATTCTTGGACGGATTAAATCTTTAGTAGGTAATTTTCTGTTGTAGATTACTGTAAAATTTTCCAGGCGGACGTTTCACGCCCCTTGAATTATCTTATAATTTTCTTTTCTAATTTATAAATTTTGTTGAAATTATTGTAGGTTATTAAGCCTTTACGATGATTTTTTGTTAATTTTGTACGGAACTCTTCGAGCGTGAGTCCGACTCGCACTTGGCCGGTTTTTAGTTTTTATGTGGTCAAACTTTTATTTTCATACCGACTGACATCCACATTCTCACCTCTGAATTCCAGACGAAAGCCTGTAGGTACTTTAGGGTTAGCCTCCACTGATCGTATTCTCCTAAATTTATATCAAACCAAATTATCATAAACTTATAATCTTTAAATAATTAACAATTCATTGTTCAACCGAACTACTTATACTATAACCTCATTTAAAAATAATAAAATTAAGCATTTTTAACCTTTATCTCACACACACAAAGATCTCTCTTTTATAACACGCCACGCGGACGAAGTCGTGGGCAAAAGCTAGTTGATAATATAATTGACCCATCCACGACCCATTTTGCCGCCGGACGAGGCAGTATTTATTACGAGACATTATTATTTTCCGCTACGAGGACTAGATGGTCGATTTTTACTGGTACTGTACAGATTATACAGATATACATGATTATGCGGTCCCTTCCAGTCATACAACAAAAAATTATGACAGACGTCCGGTTTTGTCGATGTAACCTTGACGGTGGCCGCTTGACCTCACCAAAGAAGTAAATATAAATTTTATTAGGTACTTTTATATATTCTGTGCTTTGACCTCATTTGTAGAACATTGTTTGCGTATCCCACGGGTTCATTACATTTTTCCGGGATAATTTGTACTTATAACCGGTATTTTACCGGTATTTGTAACGTTACAAGCCTATCGTCCAGCCCTAGCCAGTAGTTTTCTGTGCTGCGTACACAGACCACCGCACAGACAGACAGACAAAAATTAAATTAAATATGTTTTATATACAATCGATAGCTTTCCAAAAAATAAGTTGAATAGGTTAGAAAAAAAATCCAATTCAAACTAGCTTTAGATTATTTTTAGTTTAATTATGAATTATGTACTGTATTTTTTAAATCTTGTAAACCAATGTTTTTAAATAAATTATAGAATCACAGTGAGAGTATGCTTCTCGGGAGAATCGAACCCAGGAGGTTCGATTCTCCCGAGGTAATAATTGTAGGTATGTACATAGAACCCTGGAATGAAACAAACATACATACATATCATTACTCCTGTCTCCCTCAGGTTAGGCAGAGACAAGAGATTTCCATTGTCTACGATCCTTACAGCTGTAAGTCTTCCCCCACACTCATCACTCTCGTCATACACGCTCGCCGATTTCGGGTACTCCTAATCCTTTTTAAGAGGTTTGCGATTTGGTCGCAGTATACCTACCTGTTTTTCGAGGCCGACCCTGACCACACTTCAGCTTTATTAGTGGTATCACAGATTATAGAATGCTATACTAGCAGTGGTATCACAGATTATATACCTTCATGGCGTAATGGTTAACATGCCTGGCCGCTACTCCGATAGTCCCGGGTAGGATCCCCGCTCAGGTTAAGATAAAAAAAAAGTTTTCTGATTGATTGGTCTGGGTCTTGGATGTTTATCTGTATGTATTTGTTATAAAATAAAGTAACGTTGAGTTAATATCCCATAACACAAGTCTCAGAACTTACTTTGGGGCTAACTCAATCTGTTTGATTTGTCCCTATATTTATTAAATATCTATTTAATACTCACAGTTTCCATTATTTCCTGATCCTACACCTTGACAACACACACAATTCACGAAATACACTATTAATATCACAGCTAATTTTGGCATTTTGTATTTATTTATTAGTAATCTATTATTAAAAATAAATGTATGAGCAAACTATAGTTTCGCGCCAAAGTATCCTCGGTGCATATTATTTATTATTATTTTTAACTTTCCGAATATTTTATTCCATACGTCTTTCATAAGTTTGTGTTAAGTACGAACTGAGGCTTCAAGGTAATACAAAGTCTTATATTAAACAGCAATATTTTAAAAATGTATTAACCAACCTGTTTTAGAAGGTCGCAAGTTTCCTGCTAACTGATGAGTCTCTACGTAATGTAATATTTTGAGATTTTACCAATGCATACTTAAAACCTGTTATGTTGTCAGACATATACCTATGTTGTTGTGTTGACATATTATACTTATTACTAATGAATTGGTGTAAGTTGGAGGTGGTTAGAGCTAGAACAATGAAGATTTCATTCAATAAAAATTACACATGTCACAAAATTATATTAGTTTTTAAATGCTACATATTTGTTTATTATACGTACGTAGTAGTATAGTACTTATCTATACTTCTTTATTAGTAAAGAGAAAATATTTGATTGTTTGTTTCTTTGCATCGAATAGGCTTCGGACCCAATGGACAGATTTAAAAAATTTCATTTATCGTTGGGAAGCCGGAAGCCACACTATCCCCGAATGACATAGGCTATGTTTCATGGGCGAATTATATGGCTCCGGCTTCGCAAGGCTATAAAAACCTTCCTCTGGAATCACTAGCTATATTTAAAAAAACCGCGTCAAAGTCCGTTTTATGCTTTGTAATGCGAAAGTGTGTCTGTCTATGTCTATCTGTCTGTATCGCTTTTACAGTTAAACCGTTGGACTCATTTTAAAAACAAAGTATGGATATAGTTATAGACAGGGTTAAACATAGGATACTTAAGCCGATTGGGCGCGATAAAACTGCGTCCCACGCGGGTGGAGCCGTAGGCAACCGCTAGTACTTAATATGTTATAAAAATAGTCTAAATTTTATATGAAAAACTTTAAACTATATAATTAAAGCTAGGTAGATAATAGGGTATAGGTAAACAGCATAGCTATTGGCGCTATTGCCCAGAAATTCAAACATCTTTACATGAAGGAAAACGAAGAACGAGCCCCGCCGTAACACCTGTACCAATGGACAGTACCATTAATGGTACAAATGGCACTGATTTGTCCCATTAGTACCATTCGGAGGGAAATCACTGCCAGTATTCTGGGTACGTTGCCTCCATGTGGCGTGTTGGAAGATTACTCTCCCATCGTCTGGACGTTTATTGACCTACTGACTTGTCGTATAGTTATCGCCCTTCGACTCGGAACTGAAGTATGTCTGAATTTCTGTTGCGCCGCTTTTGGATCCCCCGTGGATCAGTTCGGTCACCATGGTCGTTGCTCGTCGGGCTCCGGCCGCCATGACGCCCTCAATGACATCTTGAGAAGGGGTTCATTAGTGCAGAAATCCTGCAGTTCTGATGCCCCAAACTGTACGGGATGATGGCAAACGCACTGATTGATGTCTTTGATACCTTGGAGAATGGGTTAAGCTTTAGTTTGGGAAGTCACGTGCTCCGACACGTCGGCGTCGTCGTATCTCCCATCACCCAGCAAGCAAGCCGGTGCGGCGGCTGACGCCCGCGAACTATTCAAAATCAGCAAATACAGTTGTCTCGGGATCGGCACCCAATAATTTGTAGCCTTCGGTGTCGAGACACTGGGTTCGTGGGGCGCTGGCTCGCGGGGGCTTCACACGGAGATCAGTAAAGGCTAAGGGACACAACGGATGACCCTCGCGCGGGCAGCTTTCTTGCATAAACGATAGCCATCTCTATCGAGCGTGGGAATGCTTCTTGCGTATGGGAATTCTGCTTAGAGAACCAGTAATTGTAATTTTTGTATTTTTAATGAGATGATTTACCTACTGCGATGGCTCAGCGACCAAAAAAGGATTTTGGCCTCCGACACCAGAGCTCTCCACCGCTTCCTGCTCAGCGCCTCCTCTTGCCAGTCGGATTCTTGTAGGGCTATAGAACCTATCAAACTTAAGATTTATTCAGTGATAATATATAAATACCTGTTTAAGCGACATAGTACCTAGTTAATAGTTTAATTAAATATAAGTACTTCAAAACAATTATTCTAGAGACATTACCCAGGTATACCTCGTAGCGCTAACCCAGAGGAAAAACAAGATTAACATATCTGTATGGAAAAAAACAAAGAATAGTCTATCTTCTTAAGGTGTTATACCTCGGTGAACACTAGCGCCACCGACATTTAAAAATCATTACTTACTGAAAACACAAGTTATCAAAAATCCCTCTGCTATAATTAAGGTACTGGATCTGAAGTAAATTTTAAACATATTAAATTGTTAATTTATAATTCCATATAGGTACGAATTGCATTATTGCTTAAAACGGCCACTTTTAGCAGTTTTGCAATTTGTAACTATATGGAACTATAATTTAATAATTAAATATGATTAAAATTAACTTCAGATCCAGAACCATAATTACAGCAGAGGGATTTTTGATAACTTGCGTTTTCAGTGAGTAATGATTTTTAAATGACGGTGGCGCTAGTGTTCACCGAGGTATCACCTTAAGACGAGACCCTGGTGAACACTAGCGCCACCGTCAACTAAAAATCATTATTCACTAAAAACCCAAGTTATCAAAAATCCGGGTTATGTAATTAAGGTTCTGGATCTGGTTAATTTAAAACATATTAAATTATAGTTCCCTATATCTACAAATTGCGTTATTGCTTAAAACGGCCAATTTTAGCAGTTTTGCAATTTGTAACTATATGGACCTATAATTTAATATGATTAAAATTTTACTCAGATCCAGAACCTTAATTACAAAACAGGCATTTTTGATAACTTGTGTTTTCAGTGAATAATGACTTTTAGTTGACGGTGGCGCTAGTGTTCACCGAGTTATCGTCTTAAACTTATTCTATCAATAATTTCTTGCTCATTTTGGAAAACTTTAAAACTGACAATTTTAAGTGGATTTCCACGAGCGACGCCATTGTTTTCAGATATAGTATCAAGTACCAGAATTGATTTTGAATTCTATCTTTACCCTTATTCCATAATACAAAATCAAAAGTGTACATAAAATCACCATAAATTTCAGACCATAAAGTTTGAAATTCACTAATCCGATTTTTTAATTTATATTCTGTACCATAACAATACTCGGGATATCTTTGTATCTCTATTCTTTGCTTTCCTACGCAATCAGCACCAACAGCATCATGTCTGTTGTATTGGCGTTGCTCGAACAGTTTCGATTTAAAAAGGCTTCTTTTGGTTTCTATATTCACTAAAATGCTATTTTTATGGACTTTCTCTTCGGTGCTAAGACGGCGATTATCCAAAGACCTCAATTGTCTTCTTTTCTCGGTATTACTGTCAAAAAAGCTGGCCTGTTTTATTTTCCCAGGCGTATTATCCAAATAGAGAGGCTTTTTAATTTTTTCAGACGTATTAAAACGACGATTTTCAATAGAACTAGAATGTTTTCTTCTTTCAAGCAAATAATCCAAATACAGAGGTATTTTTTCTTTTTCAGGCGTATTATCTAAAGGCTTTCTTTTTTTTTCTTGCGTGTTCCTGTTCTTTTTCATGTGTGGCCGAGAAGATAAATCATTGTTCCTGTATATGCCTACGTTATTGTTAATGTTCAGATCTTCCTCCTGACTGCTTGTATCAATCCACATTACTTTACTTAATAATATATTGAAAATAAAGGCAGCAACTGGTAGTGTTGACATGTCGCAGTAACTCATTTACTGAAAAAAAGTGTTTATGTGTCAACTTTATATTGTTAATACACTATGTAACATCCTATTGTTCCATGTTTCATGTAAATAAATAATTTTATTTCAACTGTACCTAAGTTTTGTGTTCGTCACGCTAGCAAAATATTGTTTACTAAACAATATTTTGAATTAAAACGTGAATATCTACCTATAGGTACTTACTTATGTACTCAGATATTAATTAAGAGCTTTTTCTCGTGTAAATGTGTATCAATTTTGTAACCTGACAATAATAATTTAGAATAAGTGAGGCTAGTACATGAAGAAAATTCCATCAAAAACATAAATGTAAAACAAGAACCGAGTTCAATATTATTATACGTACGAGTAAATGCCTTGATTGGTGAATTGACTTCAACGGCTAATGAAAGTTCAGGTACGTTACTGTCGACAGTAACGTACCATTTATTAAATAGGCTTAAAAATAGATTATTTATAGAAAAAAACTATTCATCAACAGACTCATAGCGAGAATAGAGCCAAGTGCTTTTAAAAGGACAAGGAGAAGCCAAGTCCTTTTCCAAGTTCAAGCCTTTCCGCTGAACTTTCATTAGCCGTTGAAGTCAATTCACCAATCAAGGCATTTACTCGTACGTATAATAATATTGAACTCGGTTCTTGTTTTACATTTATGTTTTTGATGGAATTTTCTTCATGTACTAGCCCCACTTATTCTAAATTATTATTGTCAGGTTACAAAATTGATACACATTTACACGAGAAAAAGCTCTTAATTAATATCTGAGTACATAAGTAAGTACCTATAGGTAGATATTCACGTTTTAATTCAAAATATTGTTTAGTAAACAATATTTTGCTAGCGTGACGAACACAAAACTTAGGTACAGTTGAAATAAAATTATTTATTTACATGAAACATGGAACAATAGGATGTTACATAGTGTATTAACAATATAAAGTTGACACATAAACACTTTTTTTTCAGTAAATGAGTTACTGCGACATGTCAACACTACCAGTTGCTGCCTTTATTTTCAATATATTATTAAGTAAAGTAATGTGGATTGATACAAGCAGTCAGGAGGAAGATCTGAACATTAACAATAACGTAGGCATATACAGGAACAATGATTTATCTTCTCGGCCACACATGAAAAAGAACAGGAACACGCAAGAAAAAAAAAGAAAGCCTTTAGATAATACGCCTGAAAAAGAAAAAATACCTCTGTATTTGGATTATTTGCTTGAAAGAAGAAAACATTCTAGTTCTATTGAAAATCGTCGTTTTAATACGTCTGAAAAAATTAAAAAGCCTCTCTATTTGGATAATACGCCTGGGAAAATAAAACAGGCCAGCTTTTTTGACAGTAATACCGAGAAAAGAAGACAATTGAGGTCTTTGGATAATCGCCGTCTTAGCACCGAAGAGAAAGTCCATAAAAATAGCATTTTAGTGAATATAGAAACCAAAAGAAGCCTTTTTAAATCAAAACTGTTCGAGCAACGCCAATACAACAGACATGATGCTGTTGGTGCTGATTGCGTAGGAAAGCAAAGAATAGAGATACAAAGATATCCCGAGTATTGTTATGGTACAGAATATAAATTAAAAAATCGGATTAGTGAATTTCAAACTTTATGGTCTGAAATTTATGGTGATTTTATGTACACTTTTGATTTTGTATTATGGAATAAGGGTAAAGATAGAATTCAAAATCAATTCTGGTACTTGATACTATATCTGAAAACAATGGCATCGCTCGTGGAAAATCCACTTAAAATTGTCAGTTTTAAAGTTTTCCAAAATGAGCAAGAAATTATTGATAGAATGATTAAACAAAATAAAGCGAAGTTGGAAAGCTTGCACGTCAAAATGAAATTGTTATTAGCAATGGCGGCACAGCAAGAGAAGAATCCACTTTTCCACGAAAATTGATTGATATTTTATCCAATGTGTGAATCACATGTTTTCCGCCATCCGATCCACGAGATGAGTGTTTAAAATCAATAAAAAATTTGTTAATTCTTAGCTATCCGTTCAAAATGTTTTTTCTGCATAAATCAAGAAAAGGTAGTATAGTATCATATAGTACATATATCATTTAGTTGAAATATCTTTTTTTTTTTCGTCCGTTTTTAAATATAATAGCGAAGAGAAGACCCAAGCTGCGGCCAGGGCTCCCAAGTGAGGAAAGGCCGTGTCTAAAAGTACTATACCCCTAGTATGAGATTTACAAACGCAGACTCTAGCGACTGCGTTAGCTATTTTGTCTGTCTAACCTGTACAGCGCCCCTGGCGGATAGTTAGGCAACTAAGAAACTGTACAGTTATGCGTATATGCAATTGAGTTTTTCTTAATGCAGACGCTAGCGACTGCGTTAAGAAAAATTCATACTAGGGGCAAAGACCGTTGGTACTGACCACGAATAAGGGTATAGTAGTCAAATGAAATAGGGTAATTAATGTTGATAAAATATTTTAATAGTTTAACCAAAAATCGGCGAGTTTGTCCATCCCTACTTACACCTACATACGTGACATGTTTAATTTTATATATTTATTTCTGTTCTGTTTTTATTTGCTCTTTTAACCTCGAGATCTCTGCTCCTAGGGTGTCCATATTTTCCTGCAAATCACAAAAAAAATTAAAAGCTTTACTAAGGATAAAAAAAAATCAAAAATCCATCGGAAAATAGATCCATGGGATGAGCGAGAATACGATTTTTTTCACTCTCCATACTAAACTAGATCAGATGATTCTCAATTTGTATGGAAGGTCATTTTTTTTTAAATCGTATTATACCTCTAGGTTCAGAATAGGGGTCTTAATATCTCTTAATATGTTTGCAGCTGATTTGTGTCCACCTTATGTAGAAAATGTACAGGTTAAAAAAAAATACACATAATTTATTATTAGTTGGGAGTACAATATGAGAAATAAAAATAACTAGCTGTTACCCGGGGCTCCGCTCCCGTGGGAATTTCGGGATAAAATATAGCCTATGTGTTGTTTCAGGGTCTAAGCATCTCCATTTTAAATTTTAGCCAAATTGGTTCAGCCATTTTCCTGTGATAGAGTAACAAACATACACACTCACAAACTTTCGCCTTTATTATAATACTAGCTTTTGCCCGCGGCTTCACCCGCGTGAATTTCCCTCGGGAACAGTGCATTTTCCCGGGATGAAGGGTACCCTATGTCCTTTTCAATACTCCTAGCTATGTGTATGCGAAATTTCAGGAAGATTGGTTCAGTAGAAAAGGCGTGAAGAACAAACAAACAAATATACAAACTCACTTTCGCATTTATAATATTAGTAAGGATTTTTTTTTATTTAACCAATATTGTCCCACTCCTGGGCAAAGGTCTCCCCTATCTCCTTCCAAGCTCTCGAACCTTCTCAGGTCGTCACTCCAGCGCATCCGTGGTCTTCATCCCTCTTTCGCCAACCACCCTCCGGGTGCCACTTAGTGGCGACTAGAGCCCAACGGTTGATTTTCATTCGGCAGACATGACCCGCCCAATCCCATTTAAAACGATACCTCGGTGAACACTAGCGCCACCGTCATTTAAAAATCATTACTCACTGAAAACACAAGTTATCAAAAATCCCTCTGCTGTAATTATTGTTCTGGATCTGAAGTTAATTTTAATCATATTCAATTATTAAATTATATTTCCATATAGGTACAAATTGCAAAACTGCTAAAAGTTGCCGTTTTAAGCAATAATGCAATTTGTAACTATAGGGAATTATAATTTAATAATATAATATGTTTAAAATTAACTTCAGATCCAGAACCATAATTACAGCAGAGGGATTTTTGATAACTTGTGTTTTTAGTGAGTAATGATTTTTAAATGACGGTGGCGCTAGTGTTCACCGAGGTATCACCTTAAGTTTGGCAGCCTTCCGTCCCACATCGGCGATTAAGATTGGTGTGATAAAATAATACAAATACGCGGTTACATGTAATATGCCACATTTACACTCAGCCTTGTAGGGCAGGGAAGTGGGCAGCGCGCGAATGTAAATAGGTTCCTCGCGTTGTCACTGCCCGCGTCGCTGCCGCTGCCCGGCGATCCCGAGATTGTCGGTTTTTCGCGCGGAAGTCAAAGGACGGGCAGCGCGAGCGCGAGTGAGTGTTTACATTCAGCTTAAAACCATGCAAGATCCAGTAAGGGAGATGTCGCCTTACATCATGTATTGCGCTGTCTCGCTTACTCACCGGAACTTGCATGTTTGTAGAGATGATAGTAGGCCATCAGATGAGCAGTATAGAAGTATGAAGGCTGAGTGTGAACGCTCACTCGCGTCGTTATTGCCGCAGAAGTATTTAGGGAAATATTTCCGGCAGCGACAGGAGCAGTGGCAGGGGCTGAGTGTAAATGTGGGGGTAGATACCTTGAGTGTGATATTCTTGAGCAGGGCGTCCTCCAGCACGGCTTGCAGTCGCCGGTTCATTTCCAGCGAGAGCTCTAGAGTCATGCCGTCCGCCGACCCGCCCCAAACGGCCGCCATCGCGCCACCGCCCAAACGCGCCATTTCTTTCTACACATTATTGAATAAACTTAGACCCCAGTTCATACATACATACATACATATAATCACGCCTTTATCCCATGCGGGGTAGACAGAGCCTAGGGCCATAAGACCTTAGGCCGAGTTCAGCAACATAATAAATTTGAAATTTAAAAAAAAAACCCCGATACATTTTCTTTTTAGTGGTGGCGGTCGACTGATTTACCCCCCCCCCCCCACATATTATTTGCAGACATTAGGTATTTCCCCACTTAAACCCCCAGAGCTTTGTAACAGCTCAACCGATTTTCATTAAACATATTATTTTGTAATGGACACGTGATGCGCTTTCATTTGAGACCCCATTCAAGTATATTTGCAGACATTCGGTTGTTCTTCCCTCCTTTCACCCCCACAACTTCCAAACGGCTCATTCGATTAACATCAATCATGTCTTAGTACACTCGCCTATAAGTCACCTTTAATACAAAAAAAAACTAAATTTAAATCACTTCATCCGTTCGGGAGATATGACAGACAGACACGTCAAACTTATAACAGCCCTCTTTTAGGGGGTTAATAAAACAGCCGTTGACACTAAGATGTCTAGTCTACTCTCCCTCCGTCTTACGAAATTTTAATCAGGTCACGTGTCATGAGGCAAGTTTAACATTTTTTACATACATACGAGGGGTATGCCAAAAAAAACTAGATACTCGGAAATTATAATATTTATTTTTCATTACTAATATCTATCTTTTCAAAGTATTCACCCTGGGCATGTATACATTTTTCCATGCGTTTAAACCACTTGGAAAACACCTCTGACCAATCTTTTCGAGATACCTCGAAAATTTCGAAATTGTAGGCAGCTTGTGCATCTTTCCTTGCTCTCAAATCTCTTACCTTTCAATTTCTCTTTAATTTGAGGGAACAAATAAAAATCGCAAGGTGCTAAGTCAGGGGAGTATGGTGGGTGAGCTAGAAAAAATACATTTTTTGAATAAAAAATTACGATTGTTCTGGCCGAGGTGTGCGGCGACGCGTTGTCGTGGTCCCAGAGAATGTGCCAGATTCCTGACTTCGGTCGCTTGTCACACCAAGCTGATAATACTACTGGGGCACAAACTGACACATACCACTCAGAATTAACTGTTTTTTGATCTTCTAATACTACAGTAGCGATATGACCGGTCTTACAAAAAAACGCGGCAACCATTTGTTTCTGCGTGCTGCGCGCACGACGACATTTTGTTGGTGTTGGTTCATCATCAAAGCACCATACAGTCGATTGTCGTTTTGTTTCGGGGTCGTAATTATACAGCCATGTTTCGTCACCGGTAAGTGTATCGTATACGTTTTTTTTCTCACCACCGTCGAATTTCTCTATCATATATCGGCACCAATCTACACGGCGGTCTTTCTGCTCATCGGTCAGTTTGTGCGTCACCCATCTTGAACAACGCTTACGGAGAGAAAGGTGATAATGAACAATGGTTTGCATTGCTGCTGATCCAATGCCCAGCTCTCGCTTAAGCTCTACATATGTAATTCGTCGGTTTTTACGAACTAGTTTTTCAACTGCTTGGACATTTTCTCGTGTGACTGCGGTTGGCGGCCTACCTGTCCTCACTTCTTATTCAAAGCTTCCCCGTCCTCTCCTAAATTCACCAAACCAATTAAAAACTGTTGCTCGTGAACAAGCAGACTCCCCAAAAGTAGAAACCAAAAGTTCAAAACATTCTTGGGGTTTTAAACCTTTTTTGTAATCATAATAAATCATAGTGCGAAAATCACGTCGACTGAGTTCCATTGTTGCAAGCAAATTCCCGCCAGATTCTCACAAAAAATAATCATTTATATAGAAAAATATTTGAATTCAAATATGTTCCATATTTAAATTTAACACTAGATAGTTAGTGTATATGATGATATATAACTTGCCAGTATCAAGTTATTGAGTAAAGAGTATCTAATTACTTTTGGCATGCCCCTCGTACATACATATCATCACGCCTGTCTCCCGTAGGGGTAGGCAAAGACTAGAGATTTCCATTGTCTACGATCTTTACAGACTTCTCTCGCTTCCTCCACACTCATCACTCTCGTCATACACGCTCGCCGATTTCGAGTACTCCTAATGTCTCCCTTTTTCAAAAGGTCTGCGATTTGGTCGCAGTGTTTTCGAGGCCGACCCTGACCGCCGCTCCCAGCCAACTCTGCTTTGTATATACCTTTCGTCAGTCTACATGTCCAAACCATCTCAACATTTTTCTATCTTTTTTACTACATCCTCATTTACACAGCATCTTCTAATCTGACTATTTCTTATTTTATCGCTCAATCATAAACCACACATCACTACATAGTATAAAACAAAGTCGCTTTATCTGCCCCTATGTCTCTTTGTATGCTTAAATCTTTAAAACTACGCAACGGATTTTGATGCGGTTTTTTTTAATAGATAAAGTGATTCAAGAGGAACGTTTTTATGCCTATGCGGAGCCGGGGCGGGTCGCTAGTACTTCTTAAAGCTCTCATTTCAACCGCATTAACTCTACTTATTTTATTTTCTTCTTTACTCTCTCATTTTTTACCCATTCCAAAAAGTGCACAACGCCGCTAAAGAAATTTTCACTTTAAAAAAACTTGTGTCAAACTGTTATATAAAATGCTGTTTGCAGTCGAAAAATAGAAACAAAATTAAGATTAATTAGGAACACATTAAAATAAATAGTTGTTCAATAATCGTTTAACAATCTTACCTTAGTTAATTTCCTTGGCTATAGCGTGAAAAATTAAGTAATTCATGGTTTTGGAAATGCAAATTAAATAGACACTTTATTGTAAAAAAAAATTGGAAATTTTAACCTTTGGTATGTATGTATACATTATGCGTCGATCTTAAAATTAGGGGGATGGTGATATAGGTACATAATCATTGCGCTTGTAATAGCTGTAAGATGTATAGGAGCAGGTCACGATTTGCCGCGGTATTTCGTGATTTTATTGTCTTATAAAACCCCCCATATCGTAACAAACATAGTTAACATAATACTGTCATGTCAAATAAAAGTTACAGTCATATAATCTAGTAACAAAATAAACTATTCCGACGAATTGAGAATCTGTCGTAGTTATGGGCCGATCGTTTGAATAACGATTTGACACTTTTCAATTTCATGATGGACCTCGATCTATCGCGTATCTGGTCGAATAAAAAAATCATCAAAATCCGTAGTAATTCAGTCAGCTGTATCGAGTGTGACACACCTTGTTGGAGTCTCGGCGCGGTGACGTCACAGCGCCGGCGGGCAGCGCGCTCAGCAGGTGTCTCAGCAGGCGCGCCTTGCGCCGCAGCTCGGCGGTGAGCTGCCGCGCGTGCTCCTCCAGGAACTCGCAGCGCTCCGCTCGCCGCGCCGCCGCCCGCTGCAGCGACACGATCCGCTCGATCAGGGCCTGGCGGTCGGGCTCGCGGGCCTGTGTCGATAACGATACGCGATCGTGTGACGATACGATTTGTGCAAATAAAATCAATAATCATTTATTTTTTGTAAACATGTGCAAATAAGGATGATACATATTATTATACTAGCTGTTCCCCGCGGCTTCGCCCCGCGTGGGACTCGATTATATCGCGCCCAAAAGTAGCCTATGTTTGACCTCAGGTCGTAAACTACATCCCTACCAAATTTCATCACAATCGGTCCAGCAGTTTAGCCGTGAAGAGGTGACAAACAGACAGACAGACTTTCGCATTTATAATATTAGTATGGATTATTGTACGGGCCATGCCGTACAAATCGCACCGTCAGCAACTTGCCGGCGCATACTTATTATAATGTAAAATTAATTCAGTTCACGTTAATCGCTATCACACGCGGACGCGTACTCAATATCATTAATTGTATCATTCTATCACTTCTTTCCCGACCAATAAACTCTTTTCTTCTATATCATCTTTTCTTACTATCAATTCTATCAAGCATCTAAAGGTGTCCCGTACATCTTTTGTGGTCCTTCGAGTTATCATCCAACCCTCGCGAGTGAACAGAACTAAACACAGTGTATATCATCTATCAGTGAACATAAAGACTTAGCAGTGACTGTGGTTCGCAAGTGAGGACTGAGCTATCAAAGCAGTTATCAGCAGAAGTATCAAGTACAACAGTACATCATCAGCAGCAGGGCAGTAAGTCAAAGAAGCAAGCAGATCATATCAAGTAAGATCTTTCCAATTATATCATACTATCATGTCTAAATTAGATGACTTACTGGCCAATCAGCAACAGCTTATCAATGCAATAGAGCAGGTTTATACCAACTTCAAGAAAGATGGGTCTGACCGGAAGACGCCTGACTATATCAGACGGAGGTTGGAAACCCTCGACAAATATTGGCAAGAATATCAATCTAATCATTCTTGTTTGCTGGACTTCGAACATGCGAGGTCCCATTCTTATTTTACAACGAATCAATTTGAATATGTCAAAGAGCGGTACGAAAACATTCGTGCTGCCATCCAAAACTATCAGTCGCAGGACGACAGGCCTGCGACACCTGTGTTGAAACCTGCAACATTAGTAACACCAGGCTCCTCACAACAGCATATTCTATCAAATAAATCTCAGGGGAGTAACAGCAAAACAGATGAAATGCTGCGCAAGCAGAGCAGCAATTTTAAAGCATTAGAACATACATTTTCTTCTATCAATTTAGATCTCATAACAGAAAAATGGGAATTTGATCATTTACTTCGTACTATACAATCGCGTTGGTCGGTAATTGATACTTTGCATTGGGAGTTAGACAGTGAATTGGGGGGAAGAAATAAGGAATATGAAACAGCTTTCTTTAAATATGAATTAAAATATAACGAGGTAATTAAGTCAATAAATCGTAAATTATGGTCTGTGTCGCATAGGGAGAAGTCTACACCTCATATGGACATACCTACATTCAGCGGAAGTTATCATCAGTGGTCTTCCTTCAAAGATCTTTTCACGGAAACAATCCATTCAAATCCATCTATATCAAGTGCTCAAAAAATGCAATTCCTCAAGACAAAGGTCAAAGGGGAGGCTGAAAGGCTCATACAGCATCTTCCTATCACATCAGATAATTACTCTATCAGCTGGGATATACTGAACCATAGGTATAATAATAAACGTTTAATTTTTAACTCTCACATAGACATCTTACTAAATATTCCAACCTCTAATCAGCCTACTTATCAACATATCAAACGTATCCACGACACTGCATTAGAAACCCTAAACGCTATCAAAAATCTAGGGGTCGACATTCATTCCTGGGATCCCTTACTTGTATACCTACTTTCTCAAAAACTGGATACAGAAACATATACTGATTATTTGGGTTCGGTTAAAATGCCACGGGAGTTACCTAATTTACAAGATTTTCTATCATTCCTTGAAAGCAAATTCACCACGCTAGAGTCTTCTAGAAAGAAAACGGATGTACCTAGCAAATCATTTCTAAATAACAATTCTCAATTCCGAAAATATCAAAATCATAATTTTAATAAGTCGTCGTTTACCACACATAGCCGGGAAATGTCGCAACCTTCAACAAGCAAAGTCAGCAATTCCTCGAAGTATTACAAATGTGCAATATGTAAATCAAATGATCATGGAATATTTTATTGCCAACAATTTTTAAACATGGCACCGCACCTAAAACGTAGTACATTATCAAAATTAAACATTTGCGAAAATTGTCTTTATTCGCATAACAACAAACCATGTATTTCCGAAAAACGTTGTCGCGAATGCAATGGTAAGCACAACACCATTTTGCATGAAGCATTTACGCAAAACCGTCAACCTAATAATTATGCAACGTCAAAAAATTCCAACAACGGAAACACACAGAAACCGGAGCCTTCGCAACAATTGCGCACTAACTCACACGTGTCGTTACAATGTGATCAACCTCAAACGCAAGTACTTTTGGCAACAGCTATTTTACAGGTCAAGCAAGGGGACGGAACCCGTATTCCTTTGACTTGCCTGGTTGACCCAGGATCCCAAGCATCGATTTTGACACTTCGAGCGGCGGAATTACTAGGCCTACCGCGACGAAAATGCAGTGGAGTCATATCAGGGGTAGGGGCGAAAAACAGCAACTGCAAAGGGATCACCACAATTAACTGCAAGTCCATACATAGCGACTTTGAATTCGAGACAGATGTAGTTATCATGAAAAATCTAATTAATCAACTTCCAAATAGCACTTTTCAAAAACCAACATGGTCATACCTTAAATACATAGCTTTAGCAGATCCAGAGTTCTACGTTAGCAAACCCGTTGATATACTCCTGGGGGCGGACGTTTACGCGTTAATTTTATTAGAAGGCATATGTAGAGAAAGCCTTAACGCACCATTAGCTCAAAACACGCGCTTAGGATGGATATTAATGGGCAACGCGAAAACTTTACAATGCAATGTCGTTCTTAATAATTTAGAAGATATTCAAAAATTTTGGGAGATTGAGGATATCAGCACCGAGCCAACAGAGTCTTCGGAAAATCAAAAATGCATAGATTTTTACAAATCAACTACAAGAAGATGTGAAGATGGTCATTATGAAGTTCGCCTACCTATGAAATCAGATTTTTCCGAAAAATTAGGGAAGTCTAAATCAAAAGCTATTGCCCAATTTTTATCATTAGAACGCAAATTTAACAAAAACGAAATTTTAGAAAAACAATACAAATCATTTATGAGCGAATATCGCACGCTCGGTCATATGATACCTACTTCAAGCAATTCTAATACTGAGTATTCTAGCGCACATCATGCTATTCAATATGTAACCTTAAATCAAAAGTTTAGGGTCGTTTTCAATACATCAGGTACTACATCTTCAGGGTACAGTTTAAATGACGTCATGGAATGCGGTCCAAATCTCCAACAGGACCTGCAATCATTAATTCTCAAATGGCGAGTCTACAAAATTGCTTTTACAAGTGACATACAAAAAATGTTCCGTCAAATTTGGATGCATCCTGACGATCAAAAACTACAAAAAATCATATGGCGTGACTCACCTACGACACCTATCAGAGAATATCAACTTACTACAGTAGTATATGGTACCAGGGCGGCTCCATTTTTAGCAATGATGACGCTTAAGCAGCTTGCCTCCGATGAGAGAAACAATTACTCAAAGCAAGCAATTGAGGCACTTGAAACATCAATGTACATGGATGACCTGGTCTATGGGGTCCATACAGAATCATCTGGAAAACATCTCAAAGAAGAACTTATCAGTTTGTTGAATTCAGGAGGCTTTAATCTTAGGAAGTGGAAGTCAAACATATCAGAAATATCAGACAACACAGAAGCAAATCAAGAAGAGTTTAATTTTAAGAATGATCAGCAATCGAAAACTTTAGGACTCTGTTGGAATTCTAAAGAAGATTTATTTACATTTCAATCAAAATTTAACACATCAGAGTCATCAACTATCACGAAGAGGGAGTTATTATCAGAGATTTCAAAATTGTACGATCCTCTCGGTTGGTTATCAGCTTTATCAACAAAACTAAAAATAATTTTTCAAGAAGTATGGAAATGTGATTTACAGTGGGATGATCATATTCCTAACAATATTTATGCAGAGTGGAAGAAAATCAAAGATGACATTCATAACATTAATTTAATAAAGTTACCGAGATGGATACATACATCAGAAAATGGCAGTTTCGAATTACATGGATTCTGTGATGCCTCAGAGAAGGCATATGCCTGTGTCATCTACTCTCGCGTTAGCAAAAACGGAGAGTCAGCAATATCATTATTGGTTGGAAAAACAAGGCTCGTTCCAACAAACAAATCAGTATCATTACCAAGGTTGGAACTAAGCGGAGCTCTTCTTTTAGCAAGGCTTATGAAGAAAGTAAAACAATGTTTCAGCAACTATAACATACAAACATATGGTTGGGTCGACTCCATGGTTGTATTGGGCTGGCTGAACGGCAACCCTGCAAGGTGGAAAACATTTGTCGCCAACCGGGTCAGCGAGATAACGCAAATAATGCCTGCGGAGCAGTGGCAATACGTTAAATCAGAGGAAAATCCCGCTGACTGTGCCAGCCGTGGATTGACGGCATCACAATTAAAAGAACACAGGTTGTGGTGGCAAGGACCATGCTGGCTTCCATCATATATCAAAGAGCAGCAACATATCAATAAATATTCAACAGATCAGGAGATTAGAAGCAAAAATCAGGTTAATGTCGTTACGCAACAAGCGGATGATAATATCATTTTAAACTTATTAACAAAAAGCAGTTCATTTACTAAAGCAGTTAGGATCGTAGCATGGATTCTTAGGTTTAAAAGCAATAAAAATAAAACAAATAATAATTACTTATCACTATCAGAACTAAAGCAAGCAAACATATCAATTATTAAAAACATTCAGCAAATATCATTTTATCAAGAAATATCAGATTTACGTAACGGGAAAAACGTACATGCAAAAAGCAAATTATGCGAGTTACAACCGTTCCTAGACGAGGACGGACTACTTAGAGTCGGTGGTCGGCTACGGCATGCAAACCTCGACCCCGACATGCAGCATCCTATCATAATTCCAAGCAACAGTCGCCTTTCCGAACTTTTAATAGATCAAGCACACGAGTTAACATATCACGGGGGAGCGCGATTGACCTCAGCATTTTTACGGAAAAAATACTGGATCATTAGTGGCAACAGAGCCACAAAGAGCAGAATACGTCGGTGTGTCATATGTAGGAGACACAACCCAAGCAAGCATCATCAGATCATGGGGGATCTTCCAGGGGCAAGGTCAAAACCCTCTAGGCCATTCTATCATACAGCAGTCGACTATACAGGTCATCTTTATATCAAGGCTAACGTAGGCAGAGGAATCAAAACTATCAAGGGTTATATAGCCGTATTCACGTGCCTAGCTACCAAAGCAGTTCATTTTGAAGTAGTATCAAATATGACAAGTTCGGCATTCTTGGCTGCATTGCGGAGAATGCACGCCGGGGAACACCGCGTCATATTTATTGTGACAACGGCACAAACTTTCTAGGAGCTGATAAGGCACTTCAACGGGAATATCAGGAATTACTCAGCATTTTCGACGAAGAATTTCATTCAGATATTGTCAGCATGGGCATAACATTTCATTTTACAGCACCTTAGTGGCCATCCTCCAATGGGCTCTGCGAAGCATCAGTAAAAAGTTTAAAATTCCATATAAAAAGAGTCATAGGTGAACATAGATTAACATTTGAAGAGCTGAGCACACTCTGTGCACAAATAGAATCATGCCTTAACTCACGGCCGCTATGTCCGATGACTGAGGATACAGATGACCTCAACTATCTAACACCTTCTCATTTTCTGTGAAGCGGTCCAGTCTTATCCATATATGAAACAGAAAAGGATTTGCGTACGAGATGGTATTTCACACAAAAAATCTTTAGAGACATCTGGAAGAGATGGCAAAATGAGTACTTAACAACATTATCAAATCGTAGCAAATGGCGACAGCCACAACCTAATATCAAATTAAACGACATAGTTATCATTCAAGATGCCAACCTTCCTCCGGGTAAGTGGGCACTCGGGCGCGTCGTCGACTTGCATCCCGGGAAGGACGGTTACATCCGAGTTGTAACATTGAAGACGAAAAATGGCTTTCTTAAACGACCAGTCGTCAAACTATCAATCTTACCTGTTCATCCAGAAAGTGACGGCAAGTCATCATTATCATCATCAGTGGAAAAGTCAACAAATAGGGAAACAAACCCTACTAAAATCAGAAAATGCAATTTCATTACAACTGCAACAGCAATTTTATTATTTTTCATGACGCTCGTTTCCAATACGACGGGTTCATATATGGCTTTACCATTTCAAAACAATCAGAGTTTATTTTTTGATAAACTATCAAACATGGAACTAGTTAGGGATCACTGGAAACTCGTGGTTTACTATGACCTCTATCCATTTTGGGAAGGCTCTGAGGCAGCTTATAAGTACATTGACTATCTCCAAAACACATGCTCAAAGATAAGAATACCATCACACTGCGAAAGTGTCATGTTACAATTAAATCACAGCTACTCCGAGCTCGAACATTATAATAGAATGTTGTTAGAACAGCATTTTTCCTTGCGCACGCGACTACGACGAGGACTTATCAATTTGGTGGGGAATCTGGGGAACACATTGTTTGGAATACTGGATAGCAACTTTGCAGAAAAATACCAACAGGACATTGAACTTATCAGAGCCAATCAAAATCATCTGGGAGCATTATGGAAAAATCAGACCTCCATCGTTGAAGCGGAACTGAACCTTATCAAGAGAACTGCAAGCATCATGAGCAAACAACATAAAACAATACATAAACAATTATCTGACTTCGAATCATATCTAGACACCCTAAAATCAGCGACACAAAATTCCTCGTTTATCATAGACTTTACGTTATCAAGTATAATAGCAAACAATTTAATAAACACATTAAGAAACATACAAGACGACATCTTAGACACAATCACTGACGTTTATCACGGAAGACTTAACTTGCATTTATTAAACCCCAATCAGTTGCAACACGAACTAAACATCATCTCCTCCCAATTAGCAAAGGACCTATCATTACCGGCAGACAGCGCTAATCTAGCAAATTTTTACAAATTGTTATCAGTCAAAGCTAGAATATCAGAATCATACCTCATCTTTGAGATAAAAATTCCCCTAATATCAAGAGATTTATATGAGATATTTCACATTATTCCCATTCCTAAGCAGTCCAACGACAGCATGGTCAGCATTTTACCTATCAGCGAGTATATAGCAATTAACATACATAAAGATGCATTTATTACAGTAACTGAACGAGATTTAAATGTCTGTTCACATCAAACTTCAGAGTCTATTTTATGTTATTTACATAAACCTATCTATCAAGTGAAGAACGATCATGACCTTTGCCTCAAGGACAACAGTCTATCATGCACATCATCTTTAAAACAATGTGAAAATATATTTAAAGCAACTAGTAAATCTAACATATATTTTTATTTCTGCTGCAATACATGTAATATCAAGTTAATATGCGCGGATCACATTACCGCCATTCAATTGACTCATGCCGGGTTAATGACACTCGGTCAAGGATGTCTTATCAGATCAGCTGATTTCTCCTTTTATTCACATCGGGAAATAGAGAGCAAACTCAATATCAGTTCCCATCTCGATTCTCCTGAGATGGCACCTATCAATCATATACTTAATTTAACAATATCACATCCGAATATCAGAGATATGGAGGAAATCAATGAGAAGCAACTTCTATCAATACAAGAGAAACTTGACATAATGAAGCAAGATGAACCACTCGCAGAAAGAGTGTCCTATCACGACGTGCATCACTACGTCGCTATCTACGTGATAGCGGGCGCCGCGCTGGTGGCCGGCGCGGCGCTCGCGTGGCGCCGCCGGGGGAGACGCGCGAGGCGAGCTCGCTGCGGCTCCAGCGGGCCATCGGCAGACCAGGAACAACAGACTGAAGTACAGCAATGTGGAGAATCAGTTGAACTAAACGATGTTAAGTGTCAGTGTGGTGAAACAAGTGAAAGTGTAAAAGTAGCGCGTAGTCAAAAACAAAATCGAGGCACTTCGCCTAATTTCGAATCAGTTTTCGATATCAATAAGAACTAACTTTCAATCCGTATAATTCTTATATCTCTTATGAAGTTTTTAAATTTATTTTGCTATCATTGTATTATTATTTTTAAATAATCATTGCCTATCATCTTGTAATTAGAATTAGTTCATCTCATTTCATCTTTCGCACTTTTCGGCCCGGGAGCATGTACGGGCCATGCCGTACAAATCGCACCGTCAGCAACTTGCCGGCGCATACTTATTATAATGTAAAATTAATTCAGTTCACGTTAATCGCTATCACACGCGGACGCGTACTCAATATCATTAATTGTATCATTCTATCACTTCTTTCCCGACCAATAAACTCTTTTCTTCTATATCATCTTTTCTTACTATCAATTCTATCAAGCATCTAAAGGTGTCCCGTACAATTATAGTAGGTACATACATTATTTAATTTGAATACATAATAAAGAGAAATTCATCTGTGAAAATTTCAACTATCTAGCTATAACCGTTTATGAGATACAACCTGGTGACAGACAAACAAACGGGCAGCAGTTTTATTAATAGTTTCTATAATAGGGAATGAGTGAATTTTTTTAAACGCTTGATTATTTTTCTATCGGTAGGAATAAGGTTCCTTATTACCAGAAAAAAATATCAGATTTTTAGAATCATCCAATTAATTAAAATAATATATTTGTATTTTAATGACGAATGAATTGCGGCGCTACAGCTTTTGCGGTCTATTCCTATGCTTTGTCCGGTAAAACAAAACAAATGTCATTGTCATGTTGGTTTTGTTTGTCATGAACGAACCAACCTTCAAAATTCATAACCTTATTTGTTGCACTTGCTAATGAACGGCTGATGCTAATAAACTAAAAGGGGATTCTCTAACTGGTTAATATAAAAATTGAAATGCACAACTGATCTAATTAAATATAATTACTATTTCACAATCCACAAGTTATTGTATTAATCTTAAATATACGACGAACTCATATTACTCATAATATATTTCGCGGGCGGGAACAGAGAAAGCGACTTTGTTTTATATTATGTAGTGATGATAGTGAAGAGTAACTAGACTTTCTACAAATAAAATAACGTTTATGTACGTAACTAACGAACATATATACGTAATTAAATAAAAAACTAAAGAATCAAGACGACACAACTAGTATTACTTGCACGTACAAACAAAATGAAACAAAACATATTATTGCTCCTGTCTAACCTTGGAAAACATTTTGTCAAATATTCTTGAACATTTAATCTGAAAATGTTGAATATTTATTATTTTTTTAAATTATCTAATAAATTTAACTTACCACGGAAGACTGCGAATGATCCTGGGGTACGCATTAAATAATTAATCAGGTATTAAACATTATTTAACACAATACATCTCCAATAGCGATAAATTTATTTATTAAAAATATTACAGGCAAATGTGAATTAGTTTATATTGCTTTGTGTCTTTGTAAATTGACGTTTTTGGAGATAACATTGGTGTTTTTTCAACATTTCTCATATTTTTACACGTATACTCTATCTATTTGTTATTTCCAAAGGTTAACTGGCAGTGAATGCTTATAGAATTAAGTTTACCTAGTGTAGCTCTTGTCTCAATAAAGTTTTAAATAAATAAATAAAATAAATAAAAAGAGTATTAGTTGTATTCTGTGCATTTACCTGTATTTGTGGTAGAGATTCGTGTCCATTGGGCATCTCTTCGCCGGCCGCACTTTCCCCGCTGCTGAGTGACGTCACAGACCCTGAACCAATTTATTTTCTTCATTATTATTTTTACTAGCTGCACCCCGCGGTTTGTCATGCACAGCAGCGCCATCTACTTTATAAAGCGCCATTGACTTTTACACTTTTTGATAAAACTTACGGAAATGGTGTATTTTTTGGTAAAAAGTACCCTATATGTAAATCTCCTCTCCACATCAAATTTCGTCAAAATTGGTCCAGCCGTTTATTAGATTATGTGACACGATGCGATTTTATCTCCTGTCAAGAGGAAGAAAAGTACTGTACAAGCTCTCGGCCGAAATTGCAATTTACGTCCCCATATTTTTAAAAGACCTCGGCTTCGCCTCGTGCTTTTAAAAGCGCTTCGCCCCTGCAATATCACTCGGCGATAAATTACTTCATTTCCGGCCTCGACATTCATGTACTATTGTTGGCACTCTGACAGCGCCACCTACCGGCTAATAATCTTTCTAAATCACTGGATCTGGATTTGTTCACTACAAGCATAGCTACAGCTAAGCGTTACTAGCGTACTGTATGGCCGCTTGCTTCAGTAACATAAACTGCTTCTTTTGTTATCGTTAGTTTTGTTTCTGTTTTATATCACAGTTAATTTACTATTGTAATATTATTGTAGCTGTGGGTCTTCCTATATATAAATATTTTTTTATACTTTTTACGGCCATGGAAACTAGTCCTTTAAGGCCTTTGTTTATTTTATTAATCTTCTTCAGTCCTACTTTAGTCAAGTCAAGTCAAAAAGTCAAGCCAGAAGTCTAGTCTAGTCAAGTGAATCAGAGTCAGATGGCTTAGTGAAGCGGTGGAAAAATTTCACTTAGCTATAACTTGGAAATTTTGGTGACAAAAATAAAAGTCACGTAATCGACACTGTACCACTTCCCAACACTCACGCTTGTTCACGAACACTTTGCGAATAATAAATACTCGAAAAAACCTAAGTTTTGGAAATTAAATACAGCGCGGACATAGCGACAGTTTACTTTTACTCCAAAAACTCCAAATAAATAAATAAATAATGAAGTTAAATAACGAACCATTTCTTGTGGAGTTTGCGTCCGCTGCCGGTAGTTTAGCTTCGAGCTGCTCGCATCTTTTCATTGAGCGCTGCAACTCGCGATTTATCTCCTAGAATGGGGGGGAGATAATAAACAAATTCACCTATTTAAATCTGTACATATAATAAAATGTTTATATAAGGTGGACTCAAATCAACTGCAAATATTTTAATAGTAGATTCCGACCACTATACTCAACAACTTTTCCAAATAAACTTGTGTCAAAATATTAAATTGATCAGCTGATTCTCAATTTGTACGGGAGGTCAAAATTTTTTTTTTTCGTACTTTGATTTTTTGATCTCCCATACAAATTGAGAATTTAAGTATATTTGGAAAAGTTGTTCAGTTTAGTGGTCCCAATCTGCCCTTAAAATATTTGCAGTTGATTTGAGTCCACCTTATATATGTATAGATTTAAATATACTATACAGTATGTGTATTATACAGTATACACATATAGTAAAAATATTTTGTCTACATTTAGCAATTTTGATTGAAATAGATAGAGGGATATTTAAAATGAATAATTGAAAGCAAAAATTTTTTGACGTGACAACGTCTAATAACTGTATACTACGGGGTGCATGCACGAAAAAGATGACGTCATTGTCCTGTTAGGCTCATTGTACTCCTAGGTTTAGTAGATAGGGCGTGAAGAGGTAACAAACAAATAAACAAACTCACTTTCGCATCACTACATAGTATAAAACAAAGTCGCTTTCTCTGTTCCTATATCCCTTTGTATGCTTAAATCTTTAAAACTACGCAACGGATTTTGATGCGGTTTTTTTTAATAGATAGAGAGATTCAAGAGGAAGGTTTTTATGCCCATACGGAGCCGAGACGAGTCGCTAGTTTATAATATTAGTTGGATTCGTTGTATTACTTTTGTTCTCTATACCCCCCGTAAACATTGTTGGAAAGAAGATTTGAAAAAAATAACTCACCTTTATGGCACTAGCATGTTTCTTTTTAAGTACTCCATTCTCTCCCTTTTCCCATTCTAGTTTCTTGTTGGCTTCTGCCAATTCCTCTGTCAGTTCTGCTACCTGGAAATTTTAATATTGAATAAATAAAAATAGTACAATCACTGTTTGTGTTGAATGATTTGAAAAAATATGTTTTACGGCCAAGGAAACGAGTCCTTTAAGGCCTTTCTTGAATTGATAAATCTTCTTCAGTCCTAATTAATTCAAGTCAAAAGAAGTCAAGTAAGTGTAGTCAGAGTCAGATGGCCAAGTGAAGCGGTGGAAGAATTTCACTTGGCTAACTTGGAGATTTTGAAAGATAAAATTCACGTTCACGAACACTGCGAATAAAAATACTATGCACAAATACTCGAAACATATGAGTCTGAATAATATTGAAGCGTTGCGTTGTGTTGCGTTAAATTGAGTTGCGTTACGTTGCGTTGCGATATTTTGCGTTGCGTTGTGTTGTTTTGTGTTATGTTGCGTTGCGTTATGCTCATGTTTTAAAGTAAAATAGGTTACCTTCCTAGCAAGCACCCTGTTCTTCTTGTTACGTTACGTTGCGTTGCGTTATGTTGTGTTGCGTGAAGTTGCGTTGTTTTGCGTTACGTTTCGTCATGTTGCGTTGCGTTATGTTGTGCTGCGTTAAGTCGCGTTGCGTTATATCGTGTTGCATTATGTCGCGCTGCGTTACGTTGTGTTGCGTTATGTTGCGATGCGTTATGCTTATTATTAAATAATAAAAATAAAGAAGCTATTTCCGAGCACTAGGAAGTAAAATGGGTTACCTTCCTAGCGAGCACCCTGTTCTCCTTGTTCCGCCGCTCGGCTTCCTCGGCCAGCGCGGCGTTCAGTCTAGAACATTCCTCTTCTAAGGCGGACACTCGCTCTCGAAGCGATGCGTTGTCCGCGCTCAGCGCTTGCGCCTGTCGAGGTAATAATTTAAGAATGTTTAAAACAAATACCCCCGCATCAAGACACGTTTGTTATAACGAAAATATGTTTTTTTTTTTTGGAATTTGATTGCGTCATTTATTGCCACTTGTTATTGGTCGATAATATTAGGTGGCTTTGTTGTAAACTACGTAATACATTTCTAATAATGTGTGGTGTGGTTCACATGTATGAATTGAAGATAATAACATTAAACAAAACTATTTTATACGGTTTTCTATCGCGTTTATTGCTTACTTATTTATACCTAACGTTTCAAGCACTTTACAGAGCTCACGGTCGCAGGCAGACTGAGACTTTACAGACCATGAGCTCTGTAAAGTGCTTGAAACGTTAGGTATAAATAAGTAAGCAATAAACGCGATAGAAAACCGTATAAAATAGTTTTATTTGATGTGTAACAATCGCGAAAACATAAGAAATCATTATAATAACATTAAATTTAAAATTAAAAAAACCCACGACACGTTTTCTTTTTATTGGTGACGGGCGACTATCTAAGAACGCTCGCCTATATGTCACCTTTAATACGAAAAAAAACTAAATTGAAATCACTTCAACCGTTCGGGAGCTATGATCTACAGAGACAGACAGACAGACAGACAGGCAGACCGACAGACAGACCGACAGACAGACATGTCATACTTATAACACCCCTCTTTTTGCGTCGGGGGTTAAAAAGGGAGAATACGCTATCACACTGATCCTGGAACTAAATCCGCGTCAAAACATTTCTATTCGCATAATTTCGCTGTTATGTGGGTAATAGGGTCCCGTATTAGGGTGCGGAACCCTAAACGCACTCACCTTGCTGTCGGCGTGCGCGGCGAGCGCTCGCTCGGCCACGTGCTGCGCGGTGACGCGAGCGGAGTGTTCCAGAGCGAGCGCTTCTCTCCGAGCGCAAGTCTCCGCCAGCGCTCGACACTCCATCAGCGCTTCTTCCGCTTTAGCTGAGCGTTCGCATTCTCTATAGAACATCACATACTGTGAATATACTATCATATTTCATGTTGACGATTCCTTGGTTAACACTAGCGCCACCATCATTTAAAAATCATTATTCACTGAAAACACAAGTAATAATTAAGGTTCTGGATCTAAAGTTAATTTTAAACATATTAAATGATTGAATTATAAGTTCCCTATAGTTACAAATTGAAAAACTGTTAAAAGTGGCCGTTTAAACAATATTGAAATTTAAGTTGGAAATTAAATTTAGAGTGACACAAATCTTTTAAATGCTTTTATTTAATTTGCAATGTATGTATGTAAGATGTTTGTTCGGGTGGAATCTTTGAACTCAATTTTAAAGTAGAAATCTTCAACCAATAGGCTAGTTGACAAAATTTCAATAACTGCTTAATATTTTAGCTTATTAGGCATTTTATCGAAAAAAAAGGTTTATTTATTTTTAATCGAGCGTTTACATTATAAATTTCGCGTTTTAAAAAACCATTTTTCAATTTGGTTCCAAAACGCACAAGACTGTCATGGCGTCTTGAATGACGTCACGCCGTGCGAAACAAACCAAAGAGCGATCGTGACTTCGTACGTTATAGCTAGTTTTAATCGTTTAAAAATAAATTTCTCATAAAAACGCCAAACAAGTTATTTATATATGTTCCAAACAATGGAGAAATACGGAAAAAGTGGCTAAAACTTGCAAGAAGAGATGATGCTCATACTTTAGAGATCATACTTTATGCTAAGAGATCCCTTCCTGGGATAAGTCCGCCATTGTCTTCTGATTTTAATAATGTTCTATTTACTATGTATTTTAAAGCAATAAAGATATTACAAACAAACAAACTTTATCAACAGGTTCAAGAATGTATTTTTGTAAACATCATTTTGATTAAGTATTTCACACAATACAATTTATTACTTAATTCGAGCAAACTAGATGTGTTTTGCAGAATCCCTATTTTCTAAATAATAAATACATGAGTTCAGGTTAAGTTGTTTCACTTTTAGGAGTGAACGTTTCATTTTAGTTTTCTAATTAATGTTACAAACATACTCTTTTTATTATTCTAGTTGCCAAATGATATGACTAATTATATGGAGTATCATATGAAGGGAACAGTAAAATAGTAAACAGTATCTTGCAAAATGTACGTCACAACATTAAATTCTTGTGTACTGAACTGAAATATCACATAGCATTTAAGCTTATAATAAATATTTTATACTTACAAGGAAGTTTTAACATTGCGAAATTCAGATGTGCAAAAGTTACTGTTCGACGCGAAAAAATTTCCAAGCATAACGGCATCGATTCTGGGCAAATTATTTTTGTCTGCTTTGCTGAATCCAGATTCCATGGTTAATTCTTTCAAATTATAATTAGCAAAAACTGTATCAACTTGATATTAGTTGTTAAAAACCAAAATTTTATCAAGAACCGGTAGTGATACTCGAAACGACTAAGACAAGATTGGAGTTTCGCACGGCGTGACGTAACGCTTTCTGATTGGTGTTCACTGTCACGTGACTAAAGGTTTCATTTTACGAAATTTATTTTTAAAAAATATTATTAATCTTTAACGCTTTTAATAATTAAAATTGTTTGTTATTTTCTCCATAATATAATTAATCATTATAAACCCCTATCCATTATATTTATTCTTAATGGACACAAGCCTATTGAACTGAAATTTTGTATACACGTTTAGTTTGGATGACAATACACGATATGGTTTGTGACGTCATTCTAAATCCAATATGGCGGACCATCCAATATATCGGAATAATTATTTTTAATGCATTCCTATAATATAGGTATCAAATGAAAGGGTTTGTTGAGAGTAACTCGAAAAATCATGTGACGTCATTCTTAATCCAATATGGCGGGCTATTCAAGATGGTGGAAAAGTTATTTTTAATTCACTTTAACAATATGGTTATCAATGACTTTTATGATCATACGAATTGTATATAATAATGAGGTTATAAATTAATAGTTAAAATTATTAAGGAAAAAATTATTAAGGAAAAAATTATTTCCTAATCAAATCTCTTTATTTGAATGAATGTATGTACAAAATGATGGTGTAACAATATGAATGTGCGAATACATTTTATTTTATTAAAAATTTATCTTAGTAAAAAAAAAGTAAGTTTCCTTTTAGAAGCGTTTAAATAAAAGATTATTTTTCCCATTCGCAGGTTTTTTTTTGCCTGTAATCTTTTACAAATGATTCCAGTTGTCCACCAGGGGTGGCAAACGGGAATGTTTCAATAGATACCTCTGTAACTGCGCAGTGAGCGTGTCAGCGATCGCTGCCTGAGCTCTCAGCGCGGCCAGTTCCGCTGCCTCTTCTTCCAAACGAAGGTTGCTCATCTTCAGCGTCTCCACCTAGACATCACAAATTTTCTAAATTGTTCTTCATCTTTACTTATGTGACAATTGATCCGCAAATAATCTCCTCCGAGGGTGATTCGTCACCCTTTTAAAATGGTTAGGTGTCAAATCATCCGCAAATTTTTCCTCCGAGAAAAATGACCCCTTGTCAGATAATTAGGCGACGGCTCACCCGAATTCCCGGTCGCATGTTCAGCTTACGCTTCAGAGCCCAGGGTACGCTATAACATATGGTCCTGATTTGGCGGTAAAGATTATTACAATGGAGCGACTGCCGTCTGACTTCGGTAACCCTTTTTACAGGGAAACCAGACCCACAGGAACACGACCCGGGTGCTTTAGTAGAAGTGAAAAAATTATTAAAATTGTATTTAATTTTTTATTTACTGTCAACTAGCGACCCGCCCCGGCTTCGCATGTGCATAAAAACCTCCCTCTTGAATCACTCTATCTATGAAAAAAACCGCATCAAAATCCGTTGCGTAGTTTTAAAGATTTAAGCATAAAATTCTAAGGTGGTACGAAGTTCGCCGGGTCAGCTAGTTAATAAATAGAATACCCCCAGTCTACGTACCTCGGCCAAGGTGCGAGTGAGAGTGTCGCTATTGCTATCCCGTTCCCGCCGGCAAGTTTCCAAATCTTGTGTGGTCGTTTTCAGTCTTTTTTCAAACTCCTCTTTCTCGTGACGGCAGAGGATGAGTGCGGCGCGAACTTCTTTCAGATCTGACTCTGTTAATAGAAAAAGAGATAAAATTACAATCTTAACTTCTTAATCTTAAGACGATACCTTGGTGAACACTAGCGCCACCATCAACTAAAAATCATTATTCACTGAAAACACAAGTTATCAAAAATCTGTGTTATGTTATTAAGGTTCTGGATCTGAAGTTAATTTTAATCCTATTAAATTATAGTTTCCTATAGTTACAAATTGCAAAACTGTTAAAAGTGGCCGTTTTAAGCAATATTGATATATTGCTTAAAACGTCCACTTTTAACAGTTTTGCAATGTTATTATAGTTCTCTATAGTTACAAATATCATATAAATATGATTAAAATTAACTTCAGATCCAGAACCTTAATTAGATAACACGGATTTTTAATAACTTGTGTTTTCAGTGAATAATGATTTTTAAATTATGGTGGCGCTAGTGTTCACCGAGGTATAATCTTAACATGTGTCAAATTCAATTCAAATTCAAATTGTTTATTTTCAATATACGATATTCTTATCACTTATTGATATGTGTTTCTACTTACCCAATTGCTTCGCTCGGAGCGAATCCGTTGCGTTGGCTGTGGCGGCCTCTTTCGCCGCTTCGAGTTCCGATACTTGCTGCGATAGTTTCTCAGCGCGTTCGTAACTCTCCTAAAAAAGATGACGTAATTAATATACAGAAACAAAAAAATAAATTTATAATGCACCTTTATCATTCTCACACACAGCAAAAGCGCCATCTACATTATAAAGCACCATTTTTTAAACGAAACCTGCGGTAATCGCGTACTTTTCGGAATTAAAAATATATATACAATATTTGACCTACGAAACTGACATAATATTGATCTCCGTTAAGAAAAATGTAAGATGGCATTATGATTTTAATTTCAAGTTTACTTAAAATTCGGAACTGTCAAAACGCGGACCGGCCATCAACCGCCATGACGTGACGCAACTATTCTGGTAAACTGACGTTCAGACCTATTTTTGATTTCTGTCATATGTTCAAAGTCAGTAATTTGAATGATTTCCATTCGACAAAACTGTGGAATCGCATGATTTTCATGCGACTCTGTGGTGTTTAGCGAGAATCAGGTTTAAAAAATATCACCTTATAGACGACGGTGTTTTCAATGGGATTTGAAGTGAACTTTTTAATTCAAATTTTGCCTTAGAGGGCTCAGAAAAATATGGAAAAAATCCAGGCGTTACTGTTGCAACATACGCAGACGACACGGCGCTTCTGTCCTCGGACGAGTGCCCGGCCGAAGCCTCTCGGATCCTACAGAATGGACTTAATAAAGTAGCAGAATGGCTGACAAAATGGAGGATAGTCGCAAATGTGTCCAAGTCGGTCCAGGTAACATTCGCACTCCGCAAGGGCGACTGCTCTCCAGTCACGCTGAATGGCACTCAACTCTCACATCAGACAACAGTTAAATACCTGGGAATGCACCTAGACCGCAGACTTACGTGGCAGAAACATATTAGAACCAAGCGAGAGGAAATTAATTTGAAATACAAGGGTCTCTACTGGCTCCTGGGACGTAACTCAAAACTGACAGTCGACAATAAGCTGCTCATATACACATCGATTTTGAAGCCTATTTGGACTCATGGCATACAACTCTGGGGTTCAGCCAGTGCCTCGAATATTATGATAATACAAAGAGTACAGAACTGCATATTAAAACAAATAACAAACGCACCATGGTTTATCAGAACAACAGAGGTCCATGAAAATCTACGTATGCCTACAGTAAAGGAGGAAATAGTTAGTCATGGAAAAAGCTACAAATTGAGACTGGAAAGACACCCTAATCCCTTAGCGGGCCAACTCACAACCCCTGAAACCATGCGACGGCTCAAAGGACGCCGGGACATTTTTGACCTGGACATCCAATAAAAGGAAAAAGATGGGCTGGCTCCGATGGGAGCAGCGCCAGACACGACAAGAAGCACACACCACATCTGCTTATAGTCTGACTGACTGATTGCAAATACACTTATAAAAAAAAAAAAAAAAAAAATGGAAAAAATTGTTTCAATCTAAACAAATAGAAAATAACTATCCTAAACAAAAACAAAATACAAGTCAACCAGCCCATCCTTGTAGCGCCATCTATTAGCAAGAAAAGGAACTAAATCTTTGTCTTATGCAATGGGACCACACGGTAGTATCATGTAAAGTTACCACTCACTTTATAAGCGTCCATTTCCATTCGGAGCTTGCTCTGAGTCCACTTCAGCCTCCCCTCCAGTTCGCGCATATCTTCGCGCACCTTTGCCAATTCACGTTCACTAGTTGACAGTTCATGACACTGGAAGCAAAGAAATATATTTACATACATATAATCACGTCTTTATCCCATACGGGGTAGACAGAGCCTGGAGCCATAAGACCTTAGGCCACGTTTAGCATGATAGTTGAAATTAATAGTGATGGGTTGCTAACTGCATAGCTTATGTCATGATTTCCCCATTCGGCGATACAAACAAAGTCACCTTTCAAACAAAAAAAAATTCAAATCTGTTAGGGAGCAACGATGCCAGAGACAGGCATATAATATTTAAGTACCTGGGCGACCGAGCTACGCTCGTATTAGGCAGAAAATGGAATGACATGGAAGCTATAGGATACAGGTACAGAATCTGTTCTTTTGATACCAGTTCCAAGTAAGTAAGTAAAAACACTTTTTTGTACAAAAGAATTCATCATCATTTCGGCCGCAGGTCATCCACTGCTGGACGTAGGCCTCCCCCTAGGATTTCCAGAACGACCGGTTGGAAGTGGCCTGCATCCAGCATCTGCCTGCAACCTTTTTTTTTTTGTGTGTGTGTTACATGTACATAATATGAAGAAGGCCTTTAGGTCATCTGACCATCTGGTCGGTGGATGTCCGACGCTGCGCATGCCGGTGCGTGGTCGCCATTCGAGAACCTTCCTCCCCCTTCGGCCATCGGTTCGTCGCGAACAATAGAATAGCATACATGGATTACATTCTCACAATAACAGTCCAAGCCTTCTTAAGAAGTAATAAGACTTACCTTATCGTCATACAGCTGACAGATCCTCTGTTTCTCAACATGCGCCGACTTGAGTTTGTTGTTGAGCAGCTCCATTTCGCTGACGGCTGCCTTTTCCGCGGCCACTGCTTTCTCCGTCGCCCGCTTGGCTTCGATCGCGGCGCACTCTACGCTGGCATACCGCATCACGGCCGAGTCTTTTTCGCGTTCGGCTTGCTCTACACGTTTGCTCATCTAAAAAATATTGATTTGATTTAAGTACATGTAATCTTGGTGCAGCAAAAAAGTTTTTATTCCTTTACTAGCAAACCGCTCGGGCTTCGCATGGCATAACTTTCCTCTTGAATCACTCTATCTTTAAAAAAAACCACATAAAATCCGTTGTGTTGTTTTTAAGATATAAGCATACAAAGGGACATAGGGACAGAGAGCGACTTTGTTTTATACTATGTAGTGATAGTGATATCAGTTTTTTTAATATTAACTAAGTTACACCAACTCTCTCCTCCCAACATAGCTAACAATTAACTGTTATTATTATCTCGTTTACTGTCAGCGAAAGTGTTAACACCATTTATGAACAAATGTGCTGATAGATTTTTTCTTATACATGTAAGCCTATTTTGAATTCACTTACCAAGTCCAACTTCATCTCAAATTCTTTAAAAGTCTGGTTTTTCTCTTGCAACTCGTCCAACTGCTGTTTAACCCTATCCCTCAGCAAACTGTTCTCTTTCCTCTGCTCAGCTAGCATTTTCTGCAAAGACTCAACCTGCATTCTAACTATATCTCCATTGACATTTCCCTCATCTACATTTTCTAAATTCAAACTAGAACTCAAATTACAAACATCAGCCTCATTTTGTCTTTCATTATTTTGTACAATTTCCTCAATTACTTCATCCTCAAAAATTTCCTTCATCACTTTCCCACTTGGTATGTTTTTAACTATTTTAATAGGAGCCTTTTGGTGAGGTAACACTCTATGGCTGTTATTGTAAGCACTTTTCAAACTTCCACTTACAGACGAAAATATGCCATGTACATTCTTTACTATGCTCCCCAGATCTTGTGGCAATAATTCTTTTGGTATTTTAGGATATCTGACATCTAAGTTGTGAGTTTGAGACTGTATATCTGGTATTTTCTGCACAGCGCCAACTTTAGATTTCTGACTCGCAAACTGTGCAAGAATTTCATCAGTATTCAACTCTTTTGTAGTATTCAATTTCTCCTGAGGCGGTTCTACTGTTGATATATTTTCAGCACTGCGACTGAATGGTGATTTGCATAAAGTGGTATTAACATTTTTGATGGACATATGCTCATTTAAACTGATTGTAGATGTTGACATAGCCTTGTTTTTAATATTCTTTATGTCATTAAGTACTTCTTCATCTTCACTTTTAGAATCATTCAAGGCAACAGTCGTTTCTTTTGTACAAGACTGAATATCATCAGCTAAATTTTGTTCAATATTTTCTACTGATGCTATGATATTGTCTTTTTCATGCCTAAGGCAATCGTCACTGCCCATTAAGTTGTCATTAAGTTCATTATTATTGGGTGAATACGAAACTGGACTACAATTTGTACGTTCATATTCAGAATCCTCTTTGGCTGACATGCCTATGGCTTTCGAAACAGTTTCGGAATATTTTGTCGGTGAAGCATTTGAGTCGGAAGGTGTAGGGGCCACAGAACATAAGTCGTCAATATCAATACCAAAATCATTTGTTAACACAAACAATGAGCCAATTGCTTCGGAATTATCTGAGACAGCGACGGTGTGTAGTGGCGAACCTTTGGGTCCTTCGGACATTTTGTATTTAAAATATTTCCTGATAGAGTTTCATAATTTTTAATATATTTCCAACTAATACATGTGAAACTGAAATTAACTCTTGGCTTTCTAGATTTTTGCAAAAACAAGACTAAAACAGTGACCCAATATGTACAAAATAAATTATCTTATCTATCACCAACCACCACCCTACAAAGACCTTTCAAAATTAATGACTGACACGACACCTGACATCAATGACATATAGATTGACACTGACATATGATGGGCCTTAAAGGACTTCGAATCCAGGGCCGTAAAACAATTACTAAAAAAAAAAGACATATGATGGGTGACATGACACACTTAAGATCATGTACCTATAGATGTATGTATAGTGTGGGTGCACATGAGACAGAAAATCAAACCTAATCAGCCAAACATAACAATCTACCAATAAAGGGAATACTTGATTGATACCATTTAAGACAAGTCTTTGTCTTTAAAAAGAATATATTACAAAAACAATTTCATTGTTTGTTTGGTCTGACACCCATATTCTTACACCCATATTCTCAAACGTTTCCTCATAGGTCGCCTCCACTCAACCTCATTCGAGGACGCCTCAAGGAAGTCCTCCAACTTTCCTTGAATTACTACAACTATTCTTGATTGTTTCCTTGAGGAAACTCCAGTGAGGATGAGTCAAGGAATGACGTTCCGTTTCAAGTCTGTATGTTGGTAAACCGCTTAACTTTTTGACGTAAAGAGAGTTTTTGACATCGTTTCTTTTTCAATTTTAGCTTACTGGCATAGATTTATTATAAAACAACAAAATACATAATACACAAAGAACTTATTACAGTAGGTACAAATTCTTTTAAATCTGGTCCTCAATAAAAGCACCTACCTTTTGTTAAACGAAACGTTCGAGGCTTCCTTAAGGTACCTCTCGACCAACCTTATATTTTGACAGTTCGTCCTCACCTCCATTGAGTAATTTCCTTATGGTGAGGAAGCTAGTGTCAACTATGAATACCACTGAGGTCGAGTGAGGATGAGTGGAGTTTGAGTAAACGTTTGAAAATATGGGTGTAAGTGTTTGTATGGCGTATACACCCGGCCCAGAATAGATATGACTGGAGGATACTAACTGCCAGCTTGGATTATGGTGGTCACGAGTCACGCACGACCCTCAGCTATGCTATGAGGAACACGACTTAAGTTGATATCTCGGTGAACACTAGCGCCACCATCATTTAAAAATCATTATTCCCTAAAAACACAAGTTATCAAAAATCCGTGTTATGTAATAAAGTTTCTGGATCTGAAGTTAATTTTAATCATATTAAATTATAGTTCCATATAGTTACAAATTGTAAAACTGTTAAAAGTGGCCGTTTTAAGCAATATTGCAATTTGTGACTATAGGGAACTATAATGAAATTAAAATTAACTTCAGTTACAGAACCACAACTAAAGAAGACGGATTTTCGATAACTTGTTTTTCCAGTGAATAATTTTTTATGGATGGTGGCGCTAGTGTTAACCGTGGTATCATCTTAAAAGAAAGGTACCATATATATAGAAATAGAGATGTATTATGATTTTTTATTTGGTGCAAAAAAGAGATGGCGAAATAAAATAGGAAAGTCCATGAAAACGATAAGGACCAAAGATACATTTTCTGTCGTCAGTGTGGCCGTTTTTCTTTGTTTGGCCTACTTGAACGCCGAACAAACAATTAGGCCAAAGAAACAGTGAAATTCTTTGTTTTTTGTAATATGTGCGTTTTAAAGACAAATACTCGTTTTGAATAGTATGATTAGTGTTCGAGCAATGGTGGATTATGATATTTGACAGGCGTGAGAGAAATATTCACGATATGATCTTTACGTGTATGATCTTCTGTCTCATGTGCGGCCACGCTATTTAGGAATCTAGTAGTATATGATCTATGCGATTCCACAACCAACCACAATCCACATTCGGTGGCCTACTAACATCTCTTAAAACCATACAAGTCCAGTGAGTAAGAGGGATGTCGCCTTACATCATATATTGCGCTGTCTCGCTTACTCACTGGAAGTTGCATGGTTTTAAGAGAAAGTATAGTAACCCCCTCGATTTCGATTCGAATTCGATATCGATAGTCAGTCATTCAGCAGCAAAGAATTTATATATAACACTTGAATGCTTACGGAGGACAGAACCGTTCCGAAATAAAACCTAAAGTTTGTAGGTATCTCTTTCTAGTAGGTTGTATAATATTCAAGAAAAAAAGGGACACCTACATTTTGGACCTTTTTCTGCAACGTTAGGTATTTGTATGTTGGCTTAAAAGAAAAATCAACTTTGCAGTAGAGTAATAAGGATTAATTTTGAATGTTGTTTTTTGCGATTATTCTTATTCGTAAGCATTTTAGTGTTGTATATAAATTCTTTGTTCAGCAGTCATTCCAGTGGTGCCAACTTAGGGAAATTTGCCCTATATTTAGTGTAAAAAGAATTATGATTTTCATTCGATAAGACTATGAAATCGCATGATTTTCATGCGACTGTGGTTCTTAGCGAGAATCAGGTTTCAAAAATAGCACCTTACAGAATAATTAAGTCACAAAACTCTGCAAAAATGGCCGACGGTGTTTTCGATAGGATTTTAAAAGTGAACATTTAAAATTAAGTTTGACTGCCTTAGAGGGCTCAGAAAAATATGGAAAAAATTGTTTCAATCTAAACAAATAGAAAATAATTATTTAAACGAAATACAAGGCAACTAGCCTATTTTTAGGGTATAATATTATTTGTAATTTAATAAATGAGGAGAGGAAGGATATTATTTTTTTCCAAAATTAAACAGAATTTAGGGTAAATTGAGATCCAGCCTAGAGTAATGTAAAAATCTGACTTGGCAACACTGAGTCATTCATTCATTCTCATTCATTCATTCGCTTTGCATTTGCATTGCGTGCGAGGCGAGCTCGCTTTCTTTCGAATTGAATAAAATTAGGTCGTCGCTATTGATTTTTCAAATAATCTACAAACAACAGAAATTTCCTCGTTAAAAGTGATTATTCGATACTAATGTCATTGTGATTCTGGAAATCAGAAAAGCAGTTTAAAAATGCCTGTAAGTAATCTTGTCAATTGTCATGTGATTTCATGTGAAAATAAATTATCGATTTTTGTAAGCAATTCTTTTATTATCTTTCTTTGATTAATTATATACATTTTAGAGAAAGCTTTTCGTATTTTCAAGATATGTTGGTATTTATTTCCAGATAAGTATGAGAGTTAGCTTCATCCAAATCATGAGTCGATTGAGTCATAGCTTTGCGTTCAGGGTCATTTTACACCTACCTCTTTTAATGCGTAGTTGTTTAGTTGCTACCTATTCGTCAATAATTTATGCATCAGCGAAATCTTTCCGACGAATTAGGTATACCTAACCTATTCCTTTGTGCTGGTTGCAATTCCATTATATGAATCAGTAGGGGTAGTACCTATACAAGCTGTGGCTGTGTGTTTCGTTTTAACAGGTAACTGGTACCTAAGTATATATTACAACATCAGTTGTTTAATTTGTCAAGGTTTTCTACCATTTGGATAAATTTAATTAAAACTAAATGTTGCCCGTGACTCCGCCCGCGTGGGACTTATTTCGCGCCCGAAAAAAGCCTTTGATGCCTGGTCCTTTAATTTTATCCATATCAAATTAAATCTAAATTGGTCCAACGGTTTAGCCATGAAAGCATAATAGACTCACTCATATACCATTAGTATGAAGGTATGGATTATATAACCTCTAAATGAATGGTTCTTGAACCACTTACCATTAGAGAGGCATATGCCTGATGGCTTACCAAATTTTATTAAAAAAAAAAGAACAGTTCTTATAGCAATCTGTTTAACACTTGCTATTACGTAGCAAAATATAACATTGCTGGACATACTATGTCTATAGACGTTATAACAATTAAACTTCTATTGTATTTTCAAAACTGTCCAGCAATGTGTTCATAAATACCAAATTATAGGTCACATTCAGTTGCCTGGGATGTAGATTACAAAATCAATCTCCTATACATTTTGAACTGACAAAAACTAACAATGTCAGGATGCAGAATTGGCGGCACCAACTACCGTCGAAAATGTCCGAGTGGTGGTACGAGTCCGACCGATGGACCAGCGCGAGAAGCTGGACAACTCTTACAACTGTGTCTCGGTGGATGCTGTCAACAACACCATAGCCGTGACCAGGAACAATGTGAATCCACCGGAGCCCCCGAGGATTTATGCGTATGATGCAGTTTTCGACAGCAATACTTCACAGGTAAATGTTAATTATATATATTTTTTCTTTGTTTATCTGCAATCAGGTGGCTCACCACTACCTCTTAAAACCATGCAAGATCCAGTGAGTAAGGGGGATGTCGCATTACATCTTGTATCGCTCTGTCTTGCTTATTCACTGGAACTTGTATGGTTTTAAGAGACGGTTGTAACCCCCAGTTGACTATAAGCAGATTTGGTGCAGGCATATGTTGTGGAAAAGATGCTTCCAAGTGGCAGCAATCTTTCTTTTTTCTGGAGTAAAATTTCTGGATGTGGAATTGCTTCAAGCATTTATGGTAATTGATATTAATCAGTTCTGCTGCTAGCTCATTAGGTTAGTTTATATTTTTTTCTGTGTACACTAAGAATTATTCACAGTTGTGCCCTCTAGCACTGTCCCCCGGGGTGACAACTGTATATTTTCTTACAGAAGACCTGAATTCACCAACATATGTTTAAATTTTAAATAACCATATTATGTTATGAATGATAAATAAAAAAATATATAGGGACAAATCACACAGATTGATTTAGCCCCAAATTAAATGCAGTTGGGTATTTTGTTGTTTAATAATTAACTTGTTATCATTAAGTAATAAAATAAATAGTGATGTAATAATTAGGGTCGCAGATTTCACATATTTTTTTCAAGATTGAGAAGAAAGAAGATGTAAAGCAGTTGAAATACACATGTCTGGCCCGCCATTCCTCTCGACTAATGCAGTTCCAACGCCTCAGTCTTGTCGAATGGTGGGTTGGCTATGTGTACTATCACATCGAAGACAAAAGGTGAAAATGTTTAAATTTAATGATTAGCTAGCTGAGCCTGCGACTTCGTCCGCGTGGAATTTAACAGAAAGTATTGTTCAGTTGGCATTTAACGAAAAAATTTGTAATATTGAAGATTGAAGTAGCCTAAGTTATTCTTTATTAGATCAGCCATCGGCCAGTGAAAATCCCGTCAACATAGGTAAAGTCGTTCCAGAGATTACCCGAACAAACAAACAGGCAGAAAACAGTAAAGAATTGTAAAAATGTTTTTTACTGTACTCCTCTAGAACAGGTATTGAAATGAAAAAAAAATACCAGTACAGAATCTGTACTTTAGTCGGATCCAAGCCAGGTGTGTTAAGGATCTTAGTATGAGTACTAAATTAAAGGAAGCATGTCGAACATTTGATTCATTCTTCGTTTGTCCCACTGAGTTTTGTCCCACTAATAAATTTCTTAGTTAGTCCCAAACATATGCTTCCTTCGTCCTGATGTACAATTTTTATTATTTTATTCCTAGTTGGTCCCACTTTGCATTCCTTGTTCGACCCGTTGTTTTTTATAAGTAATTTTCTTTCTAAATAATATAGGTTTTTGTTTGTTATTCCTTCAAAATACTTTGTTAGCTGTACCTTTAAAGTACCTTCTTGTGAACTGGGACAAACCGGGAATATAAAAGTGACTGGGACAAACGAATCATTTTTTGAAATGTGGGACAAAATTTCAGGACGAACGAAGAATAAACCGAACATTTGGATGCTTTTGTACTTAAAAAAAAGACCCTAAGGTAGTACGAGTATAGTAATAGTTATATTTATTTCACCGTTACAAACAGTTTTAGTATCACTGGATTATGACGATAGCATGGAACAATGGCTATTGTCAATTGAGAACGATGTAAATATGTCTTATTTTGATAATAAAATTGACTGCCTCCATGGTCCCGTAGTTGAGGCGTTTGTCTGTAGACCCGGGGGTCGTGGGTTCGATTCCCACGAGATTACGGGAGCATACTTTCCTGGCACGACCATTAATTTTTCTTGTTATTTGTTGTTTTCAGTTTAGACAATTTATTTATTTCGTGTAGGCGTCACGGTCAGTCGACCATGCACACCCTGGTGTCAGAGTTCTACGCAACCGCCTCTCGGCCTTTGACGTGGTTCCTTTAACGACTACCAGATGGCAGCAGGGACCAACGGCTTAACGTGCCTTCCGAAGCACGGAATCATTTTTATTGTCAGACAATCGGCGGGTTTTTTTTGTTTTAATAGCATTGTTGCTGTGGAAACAAAAAAAAACCAGCGTATGTTTGGACATTGAGTGCATCAACTAATTATAATAACGATTCCGTGCTTCGGTGTGTCCCAATAGCCCCTTCTGGTTTTGCCCCCTTGGGGGGCGAATGGGATATTTTTGTAAAAATGACCCAGTTGCCCACTGCCCCGGTGGCACGGGTAACCCGCCACCTATTAGCAAGAAAAACAACTAAATCTTTTTTTCTTAGGCAATGGGAGCAAATTGAAACTGTATCCATTCGAACAAAAAAAGATTGTTTTAAATTGGTCCAGAAATGACGGAGATGTGAGGTAACAAACATAAAAATGTTCAGCCGAATTGAGAACCACCTCCTTTTTTTGAAGTCGATTAAAAAGAGGGTTAACCCTGATGGTAACATTAGGCAAGTAATAAGAACATGGCGTAACATTCTTAATGCATCTTGCGTCGCGTTTTGGTGCAAACCAGTGGACGTTGCAAGATATTAAGCTGTTGCTCAATGCATCGGGAATGTTGCGTCAAATTTCTACAAGGATCCAGTGTGAAGACGCATTTATTTTATAGTTTTTTTTTTTTCATGAGTACTTATACAAAAACTATGTATGATGTTATGAATATATATATATTGAACATATGTAATAATATGTATATTTATAACTAGCTGTTACCCGCGGCTCCGCCCGCGTGTAGGTCGCTTTCGCGTAACCTGTATTACATTGAAATGAAATGACGCAACCGAAGTAGCCAGGACATTATTCAAATATAAACAAATATCATGTTTCAGAGTTAAGTTCAAAGAATCCTTTGTAGACAACATTAGCAGTTCTTCCCTCAGAGGCTAATAAAAATAGATTTTCGGCGCTACTGACCCGCGAGCAAGCCACATACATTTGTCCATGCGAGAAACATCTTGTTGACTTGTTCTTAGGTCGATGCCAGCTGCTTTTAGGGTTTGTCTCTGCGACTTATTTATCGTCATGGCAAAGCATACAGCAACTGGAAACTGGGTGCGTTTAAATTGAAAGGGGTAATTGTTGGGGATGAGTGGTATTCGAGGTATGTACACCGTTTCGCCTGAACCACACCCTGTGAGAATTTCCGTTACTTTGAGTCGGGTCCCGTTGCATAGTTTAGGCGGAGAAAGATTTCTTAGGAGCATAATGGGAACGCCGACTTTAAGGGTAATGTTATGAGCAGGAAGACCACTTGCAGCCAATGAACTCAAAAACTCGATAGGGTACTGAAAACTGGGATCCTGATGCACAAAACTGTTATATGACGTGTAAATCACTTCATCCCCGACAATTTCCGCCAAAACCTTGAGTTTCGGTAAACGTTTCCGAAGCCCGAGATGACGCATGACGCTCGCGGTTAGCGGACAACCGAGACTCTCTGTCAGAAGAAGTTTCTAAAGACCGAGACAATGCATGGCGTTGCCATCTTCATCGAGTCGCATATGTCTATCCGCATTCGATTCTTGAGATCTAGCTAACCTTCTGCTTTTAGCTATTCCGGAATGACGCGACAGATTAGATCGTTTCCTCCTAGGCATTATTCAAAATAATTAAAATTATTTATATCAGGTGAATTTAAATCAACTGCAAATATTTTAAGGGCAGATTCAGACAGACCACTCAACCGAACAACTTTCCTAAATAAACTTATGTCGAAAGAAAGAAAGTTAGTATGGAGAGTGAAAAATAAAATTTCGTATTTCGATATAAGTTTATTTGGAAAAGTTGTTCAGTATAGTGGTCTGTATCTGCCCTTAAAATATTTGCAGTTGATTTGTGTCCACCTTATATACGACACGATCGTATGTTCCGTCAAACAACAAATTCAATTTTCAATTCAAGCAAGACAACTAACAATAGCGAACCAAACCGTCCATTTACCAAACCAATCAATAGACAACAACCAAACAACCAAATCAAAAGAACCACAAAGACAAATACCATCAAATTTCAATCTGCTATACCTTAATGCGAAAACGTAACCATAGCGAGTTGCAAAGTGAGTCAGCGCCATCTATTGAGATTTTATGTTACTAAATTTACGATCTAATTCAATGTGTTATTTTATTAAAATTAATAGGTGCAGTGCGTGTTTTCGTCTTTATTGATATGGATAATATAAAGTAGAAATCCTAGCCTTATCTAAATTAAATTAAACGTAAGTAAACGCATTAAAAGTTTTGAAGCAAATTTTCAATCGACCATAACTTGTTTTTCCCTTAACCGATTTTGACGAAACAAAGTTTTGACAACGCTCCTAATTATATGTAATCCAACTGTGAAAACCGCGTTTAAATCGGTTGAGTATTTTCGAAGTTATAACGTACCAGACAGACATACATACATACATACAGACAGACAAAAATTCCAAAAACTGTCTTTTTGGTTTCTATTACTCTTTTTTAATCGCACTCTATCAGTTTTTTTGAAAAATGTCAAATGTACAGACACTCGCATTTTAGTGTCTTATTATATGTATTGATAAAAAAAAATGCACAATTAAATCTTATTATTATCGTATTATTGTTTTTTTTTTTATTATTTTATTTTATTGTACAATAACAAAAGCATAGAATCCAATCCAACTAATATTATAAAAGTGCGTTTGTATCTACTGAAGTAACCTACTAGCCTGAAATTTCGCATACACATAGCTAGAAGTTTTGAGAAGGACATATGGTACCTTTTATCCTTGGAAAAAATGACTGTTCCCAAAGGAAATTCACTATAAAGTCATGACAAACTTTGTATAATAGGGATAAGGGGGATTCACGGGCAATTCTTGTGGGAATTTCAGGAGCACTTCCCGAAATTCCCACGATAACGAGATAACGCAATTTTTGTGTTGGTTATTGTCATGATAAACTTTGTATAACAGAAAAATGCAATTCCCGTGGGAATTTAGGGAGAAATTCTCGAAATTCCCTCGATAACGAAGCCCACGCGCACGAAGTTGCGGGCTACAGCTAGTTTATAATATTAGTTGGGAAGATGGGATGGGATGCTACAATGAGTTAATGAATATTTAAACTGTCAGCTTTTCTTATACATTTATCCAAAAAATACAGCATAGTACTATTGATTAAAATGGAGTGTTATCTTGGAAGTAGGACAGTGTGCCAAGCGAGGCGCGCGACCTCGATGCGCGGCGGCTATCGATTGCAGCACACCGCGCCCTTCTCCGTTATCACATTATAATATTTACCCGACTCACTGATGGAACGTTATGTTTTTAGATATGTATTCTTAAGGTGATACCTCGGTGAACACTAGCGCCACCATCATTTAAAAATCATTATTTACTGAAAACACAAGTAATCAAAAATCCGTGTTATGTAATTAAGGTTCTGGATCTGAAGTTAATTTTAAACATATTAAATTATAGTACTCGCAATAGTTACAAATTGCAATATTGCTTAAAACGGTGGCCGTTTTAAATGATGGTGGCGCTAGTGTTCACCGAGGTCTCGTCTTAATAGGGATGGATATTTGAATCATTATTGTCTAATAATAAATGATGATTCCGAGCTACGAAAGGCTGGTAGTCGTTAAATAAACCACGTCAGAGTTGGTTTGTAAAAACAAAAAAAACATCTGGTTGTTCTAAAAACCATCCAATCCATTAGACAGTAAGGGAGATGGGCGCAATACATGATGTAAAGCAACATCTCGCTTACGTTCGTTCTTCCATGGTTTTTGGAGATTATAGTAAGCCCCCCTGTAGCCCCCTCTGAAACTTTGCCCCTTGGGGAAAACTAGTTTTTTTTTTGTAAATAGATAAAAATCCAGTTGCCCCCCATGTCACATGTGAAGGGGGCAATTGAGAGATTTTTACAACACTAATCTTTAAATGTCCCAATTTCCCCCATGTATTTTATTAGCAGATATGCTTGACATCCTAATTTGTACCATGTTTATTGCAATAAAAGTTTCATTCAATGATCTTTTTCTGATGGACCTGGGTCTTGGATGTTTATCTATATATGTATTTATTATAAATATAGAATCGTTGAGTTAGTATCCCATAACACAAGTCTCGAACTTACTTTGGGGCTAACTCAATCTGTGTGATTTGTCCCTATATATGTATATTTATTTATTATTCATTCGTTCAGTCATTCATTGAAAGATGTATATGTATAGATATTTAGATTAATTTATCTGTATAGATAAAATCTTAAAATATTACAGTTGGACATCTACGTCCAAACTGCGAGTCCTATCGTGGAGGAAGTCCTCAAAGGCTACAATGGTACAATCTTCGCGTACGGTCAGACTGGCACCGGCAAGACGTACACGATGGCTGGCAGTAACTCAGCCCCGGAACTCAGAGGGATCATACCTAACTCATTCGCGCATATATTCAGTCATATTGCCAAAGCTAGGGACGATGAAAAGTTTGTACCATTTTTTTTATCTATTACTTTAAAACAAATAACTCCTTTTAAAATAGGCTACTTGACTCGTATCAATTTTGGTGCAACAAATGTTCATTTCTTACAGTATTTGACCCACGAAACCGAAATAAGTATATCGATTTCCGCAGAATAAAAAAAAGAAAATAAAAAAGAAGAAAATTGCAAGATGGCATTATAATTTCAATTTCAAATTCACTAAAACATAATATTTTAATATTTAGAATAATTAGAATATTTAATATTTAAAACTAGCTTTTGCCCGCGGCTTCGCCCGCGTGAACTTCCCTCGGGATCTTTTTCCCGGGATAAAAAGTATCCTATGTCCTTCTCCTGGCTCTAAACTACCTCCCTGACAATTTTCAGCTAAATCGGTTCAGCCGTTCTTTAGTTATAAGTGGAGTAACTAACACGACTTTCTTTTATATATATAGAAGATAATTATTTTAAACAAAAACAAAATACAAGTCAACTAGCCTATTATAAACGCGAAAGTTTGTAGGAATGTATGGATATTTGTTACACTTTCACAGGGAAACGGTTGAACCGATTTGGTTTAAATTTGGAATGGAGATTACTTAGACCCTGGAACACAGAGAAATTACATAGATACATACTCTAATATACCCTCCGTGCCCTGGGATAGGCTTTTTATCCGGGTATAGTATTTCAATGACTTTCGAGGTTCTAATGTAAGTTAAGGATACTAGCAAGAAAGCTGCGCGAATTTCTGATAAGCTTATTATTTTGGAAAGTGGCGCTAGTGAGACCGAAAGAACAGTCTTATCGCAAACATCGATAAATCGCCTACTGCCCAACTTAACTGTCAGCGTTCATCTTACATGACGCTACCTGTGCCTCTAGTATGAGTTTTTCTTAACGCAGACGCTAGCGACTGCGTTCGGATTTTGTATGGAATTTCTTAGTTGCCTTACTATCCGTTAGAGGCGCTGTACAGGTTTGGCATACTAAATCGCTAACGCAGTCGCTAGCGTCTGCGTTAAGAAAAACTCATACTAGGGGCACTGTACTTATGTATGTACAGTCGGCAGAGAAATCTGACCCCCCCCCCCCATGCCACAAGTATCACTATTGATAGGGGGTTTAACTGCTTCCGTGGTCCAGTGGTTAAGTGTTTCCAGTTTGGTTAGGACATTGCAGGCTTGAATCACCTGATTGTCTGATAATAAAGATGATTCCGTGCTTCGGAAGGCACGTTAAGACGTTGGTCCCGACTGCCATCTGGTAGTCGTTAAAGGAACCACGTCAGAGGCAGAGAGGCGGTTCCATAGAACTCTGACACCAGGGTGTGCATGGTCGATTGACAGTGACGCCTACTCGATATGATGATGATGATGGGGGTCATATTTCTCTGCAGCTGACTGTACATTATGTGTTAATTACTTATATAGGTTTTTGGTGTGCGTCACATATTTGGAGATCTACAATGAGGAAGTTCGTGATCTCCTGGGCAACAACCCTCACCAGAGCCTCGAGGTTAAGGAGCGACCTGATATTGGAGTTTTTGTCAAAGACCTTACTGGTATGTAATAGTCTTATGCCCGAATACTAAAACGCTACTCAATTTTGAGAGTTCAAGTATCATGCTGTCACTGTCATATCGCTGACGTTTAGCGCGACAGCATGATACTTGAGCAGCTCTCAAAATTGAGTAGCGTTTGATGGGTCGCTAGTTAGTAATATTTTTGTCATTTTTAGGGTTCCGTAACCAAAGGGTCAAAATTTTCACAGATATGCAAGGGTTGAAAACAATTGGATTCATAATTCATTCATTTCGTTCATTTAATTTATCCAACCAGGTGGCTTACCACCATCTCTTAAGACCACGCAAGAACGATTGATTAAGGGAGATGTCGCCTAACATCAAGTAGCGCGGTATCCCACTTACTCATTGGATCTTGCATGGTTTTAAGAGACGGTAGTAACCCCCCAGGTTACGTGGTGCACAACGCGGACGAACTCGAGAAAATAATGGCCGTCGGCAACAAGAACAGGCACATCGGAGCGACTGCCATGAACACTGAGAGCTCCCGGTCGCACGCCATATTCTGCATCACGGTGGAGTCCTCGAAGAAGGGCCAGGACGGGAAGATGCACGTCAAGATGGGCAAGCTTCACCTCGTCGACTTGGCGGTGAGCTGGATCCATACTAATATTATAAATGCGAAAGTCTGTCTGTCTGTCTGTCTTTCTGTCTGTCTGTCTGTCTGTCACCTCTTCACGGCTAAACGGATGGACCGATTGTGATGAAATTTGGTAGGGATGTAGTTAACGACCTGAGGTCAAACATAGGCTACTTTTGGGCGCGATATAACCGAGTCCCACGCGGGCGGAGCCGCGGGGAACAGCTAGTACTATATATATCTACTAGCTGTTCCCCGCGGCTTCGCCCCGCGTGGTACTCGGTTATATCGCGCCCAAAAGTAGTAGTAGTAGTAGCCCATGTTTGACCTCAGGTCGTTAACTACATCCCTACCAAATTTCATCACAATCGGTCCAGTAGTTTAGCCGTGAAGAGGTGACAGACAGACAGACAGACAGACTTTCGCATTTATAATATTAGTATGGAAGTACGGATACTAATATTATAAAGCTGAAGAGTTTGTTTGTTTGTTTGAACGCTTATAACTTGGGAACAACTGGTCGGATTTGAAAAATAATTTCAGCATATGATAGCTTGATTCATGGGGAAGGTTATAGGCTATAGTACATACACACCAAGGGCGAGTGAAACCGCGGCGAACAGCTAGTAAATATATATAGGGACAAATCACACAGATTGAGTTAGACCCAAAGTAAGTTCGAGACTTGTGTTATGGGATACTAACTCAATGATAATATATTTTTATAACAAATACATATATATCTCGTGTGTGCATAAGTTTTGAGACGAACTAAAAGTTGCATAACTTTTTTAATAATAAACTTATATTTAAAAAAAAATCAGTAAACATTAAGTAGATAATAATCAACAATAAAATATAATTATTATTCAAAATAACCACCCTTGTTTTTAATACAGGCCCTTAGACGATTTGGCCAGTCATCAATGGCGGCACGAATCTTTTCCAGCGAAATTGGCTTTACTTTTCGGACAAGGGTTCGCTTCAGTGACTCCAAGTTTAGGTGGGACTTTCAGCAGGCCCTGAGCTCTAATTCAGTCTATAAAAAATAATCTAGCGGGTTGAGATGGGCTGGAGGAAGGCCATTCGTTCGCCGCGATGAAGGCCGGGCACATTTGCCTTCAACGAAGCTTGGGTGGTTTTTGCCTTATGGGATGGCGCCGAGTCTTGCTGGAAAACTCAATCCTTGTTGTGAAATAAAGTATGTGACAGAGATTCTCTCTAAAACACAGAGAGGCTCTAAAATGTGACTTTGATAATTCTTGGCTTTCACCTTGACGGCATGTTGGCAAAAATGGAGCGGAGTGACACCTTCATACGAAACTCCCCACCATACCATCACACTAGCCAAATGGTGAGTTCGCGAAACATTCCGTGCTGAAGCTGGTACATCCTTGCTACTTTTGGTATACACTTTATTGTTTTGTCGGTTAAACTTTTCTTGGACAGTAATGATTTTCTCATCGGTGAAGAGTATTTTCCTCGCATCGTGTCTCCTTATCAGCATTGGACAACATTCGCGTCGCAATTTACGAAGGCGATCGTTTAAGAAGTGAACTTCCCTGCGGCTATACGCCTTTACCTTAAGATCATATGTCAGTATTCAGTTGAACGAAATGCGCGAAATTTTAGTCTGAAGCGCGAGTTTCTTCCGAGTGCGACATGGATTTCAGCAATGTCGCTCTCGGATGATTTTGATGTTCGCAGGCGTCCTTACAGAGCGTGGCTGACCACTCCTTTGGCTATCTTGCAAAGAACTTGACTCCTTGTATCGTTTAATAGTGTAATACACGAAGTTACGGCTCACACCAAATTTTTTACCACACGGGAAATCTTTATTATTTTTTTCCCGCGCTTAAATAGCGAAATCACGGCCGCACGTAATTCTTTTGTTTCCTCTATGACGACAAATTTAAAAGAAATTAATTTCAAAATCAAAGAAATTAAAAGTTAACATTCTAAATTCAAAATTGGAAAAAGAAATAAATAGATATCAGTAATATTTTATTTTATTTTTAACATAGAACTAGGAACGCGGCTCTAATAGAAGTAGCATGACAAGCTAAACTGTCTTACCACTCATACACGATATTTACGTGTATGCCATCCTGGGGTTCACAGTCTACTAATGTCTATTGCGGAGTATATACAAGGACAACAAAAAAATCAATTTTGGGTATTAATGCCGATTTATGCCTTCAAAATATGTAAAAATAATTGTATAAATCCAAATATGAGTTCTCCTGATACTTCTTTTTACGTTTTATACAAGTTAAAGCCTTATATTATGTAAAATACTACAGCACATTCAACGCCATTTTGAATGAAAAAAATATTATTCAGTCAAAAGCATGTGCTAAGCATAGTGTTGTTGCTCTTATGTTTCTTTCGTCAAGTATCGATAAACGAAGTTAGGAGGCGAGTTTGGAGTAAAATTCGGGATTAATTATCAACATAATTCTTGTAGGTAAATGTCAACGGGAAATGAATGAAGAAACCAGTTTCCGAAATTGCTAGTGTTACCATAAAATTCCGGAAGATGCCAATTATTCTTGTTTGTAACGTCTTACTAAAAATGTTTACATATTATATGACAATCTTCGGGATCCAAAAGAAAAGACGAAATGTCTGGTTTTCTTATTTTCCTGTGACATCTAATGAAGTAAAACTAGACGTGGGGTTTAACGTCAAACCCAGAGAGATGGTTAAGAAAAATCAGATAATTGTATTTTCAAGGTCCAATGGACTACAAAATCATAACAGTGGCATTCACGCTATTTTTAACCCAAAAAGAGGGGTATTATAAGTTTGACGTGTCTCTCTGTGGTAATGGATAAAGCAATTTCAGTTTAGTTTTTTTTTGTACTAACGGTGACTTATGTGCGAGTTATTTTAGAAATATGTTTGATGAAAATCGGTTGAGCCGTTTGTAACTTGTGGGGGTGAAAGGGGAAAAGAATAACCGCATGCCTGCAAATATATACTCGAGTGGGGTCTGAAATTAAAACGCATCACGTCCACAGTACAAAATAAAATGTTCAATGAAAATAGGTTAAGCTGTGAAAAAGCTCTAGGGTTATTAGTGGGGAAAATACCTAATGCCTGGAAAATCTATGGGTGAGGGGGAGAGGGGGAGAAATAAGTCGAACTACAGACAAAATTGACATTTCATTAATTTTTTTATCAAAACAATGATGCCTGGCCTTAGAGTTGGTCCAATGACCTCTGTGACGCAAGAGTGTGCAGGGTGAATTGAGCTTTTACCCACTTGATATGAATTAATAACCAAAAAGGGAAACGGACGCAATATAAAACATTACAGCAGCTATTAAACATTAGTTCTACAGTATATTAGGTCGATTGACTTTAGAAGGTACTAATACATTATGCAAGCAACTTGAAAACGTTAAATCAAGCATGACTAATAATGCGCCACGACGTCAAGCTGGCACGTCTTGGGTTTGCCCCTTCCACCATACCAAGCCCCGGAGGTGGCATGGTCAAGACACCTGTTTCCACGAGACGTGATCATACCACCGCAGGCCACTCTTTTGAAGCTTATCTATCTGCTATGTTATGGATATGAAGGCTGTCCCGAACGTGGTGGGAGTTTCTAACGCGGTCTTTTCGCGATATTTCACACATCCAGCGCAGCGGACAGTTCTAATGCTGGTTATATAGACCTGACCCTTGAGCCTGACCGGCATTCTGGAATCACAAGTGAAACCAGTCATCTCAGGCCATTATGCTCATGATCCTGTTTGCTTCGATTTCTGGTTATTTTTTCATATTGTTTCATGATATACTTATCGTATCGAGTCTGGCTAATGACCACCACCGCCAGATGCATTGTTTGTGACTTAATAGTTTAATAAATAGTATTCTTCATGTCAGACCATGCTAGCCCATACAGATATAAACAGTAAATTATGATTAAATTTAAAAAGTGTAATAAAATCAAATATTAATAAAAACCAATAAAAAATAACAATAATAATTCAACGTATTCTCGATATATCGATGCTACGCGAATCTGTTACTTCACTAATTTTGCCTGCTGTCATGTCAAAATGGCAACAAATAGACGTAATAATTATACAAATGGAATGAGTTATTACTTTTTAGAGTGACGATAAGCATTGAACATCGTGTCTCTGTCACTCTGAAAAAAATATATATGGCCATCGCGTGAAAACACATTATTATCTCACTAATGATACAAACCTATAAATTATAATGAATTAGATGGTTTCGTGTTATTGGCAAGTCGTCCTGGTTATTTAGAAGATTAGAAGATGTTTTTAAGTTAGCTTATTACGCAACAAGCGACCCACCCCGGCTTTGCATGGGCATAATAACCTTGCTCTTAAATCACTCTATCTATAAAAAAAACCGCATCAAAATCCGTTGCGTAGTTTTAAAGATTTAAGCATACAAAGGGATATAGGGAAAGAGAAAGCGAATTTGTTTTATACTATGTAGTGATAACCGAAGACAAGAGGTCCGCTTAAGAAGGGACTGAATAAATTAACCGGCTTGGTATTACATGGGTCTCACAACTTTTGACGGTAGAACAACTAAGCGAGACTTGGAATTTTTATAAGTTTTGTTTTTGATGGTATCTCATTTCTTTTTGTAGATTACAGAGAACTACTTTACGACATACATATTGCCTCTTAATAACGCGGGCGAAGTATAAGTATGCAGGTACACTGGTTCGTTCACTGCGAATGTAACTTTGTTATCCTATATATTTATATGGGATTACAAAGTTATTTATGCAGTTGGTGTATCTAGAAAACTGGACCGAAATTGCAAAATATTTTAGTTTTCCTTTAGGTTATAAACTAAACATTAATTACATTCTAAATTTGAAGCTTATGTATATACTGCAGTGCCACTACCGCGCTCCAAGATTCTTGCTCTGACTGCAACAACGCAATTTTCTGATATAACTGCAAATCTATTAACAGATTTGGTACTTAACATTTGGTCATAGCCTAGAGGACCTATGGATACCAGCTCATTAAGATTAGTTCAGTTTATCATATTCAGTGCTGTTATTTGAAAGAGCGAGTAAAATTAATTTTGTAATGTTGCTCTAGTTAAGAACTTAAGTAAACTGTGACTAATAGAGAAGACATATATCGGGCATTAATGCATACCAATTTTCCAGTCAGAATTTCAAAAGATAATTTTATTGTAAGGACACTCATCTATAAGTAGGTACATATAAATTCGAGGATGAAATGGCTTCGTTTTCCTGTCTATCTATTTAATTCGATCATGTATTCAAACCTAACAATAAATAATAGTACTTACTAGTAATATCACGCTAGTGACACTCCAGGTATCAGTACTGTTATCTATTCTGTGGTATCACGAGCGTAAATAGGCTAAAGTAACTGTGCGCTCATCTTTCCCGGCCTTATTTTATATTATGATTATATACAATATATTTATTTTTATATCTTCGCTCTAGCGTGTTTTTCCCGGTTGCATCTTCAGCTTACGTTTCAGAGCCCAGGGTACGCTATTAATCATGGTTCAATGGAGCGATTGACGTCTGACCTATGTATCCTATTTATTTATATATATTAGTAATTATAAATAAAAAAATAGTATGTACTTGGTAAATAACAGTCGTATTGAGAACGAGAAGGTATCTTTATCTCCAGAACAGACCAAAATCTACGCTTAAAACATTACAAACGGCAATACCGTACGATACACTTCGAACTTTTTTACGAATGTGAACTTTTTTCTATTGCTCGAGAATATACATGGAAATTTAATTATTTCCTGCTCAGACTCATCATCTTTTTGTGTAGGTGACACGGTCAATCGACCATGCCACACTGGTGTCAAGAGTTCTTCGGCCTCTCCCGGCCTCTGACATGGTTCCTTTAACGACTACCAAATGGTAGCTGGGACCAACGACTTAACATGCATTCCGAAGCACAGAATCATCTTTATTATCAGACAGTCAGGTGATTCAAGCCTGCAATGTCCTAACCAAGCTGGAAACAACTAAATAAGCTCCCACGACCCCTGGGTCTAACAGGCTCAGACTGCTTAGTAGGTCGGAGTGGAAATACAGTGCATTTGTACTAAGCCTTAATCCTGAGTCATAAAGTCTTTTTTGTTTGGTTATGCAATAAGAAAAGTTTTTGAACTCATTCCACAATGTGTGTATTTGGTGACGGACCCCCCCTCCTACCCTCCTTTACCTCAGCCCTTACCCCCCGCAAACGGCGCGCTGGGTTCCCATACATTTAATGTCATATGTTACATCTATCTTAAGTGACGCAATTTTTTTTTTAAATCTATGATTTTTAAGTACAAAGTTTGTCTCAAAACTTATGAACACACGAGGTAGATAAACATCTAAGACCCAGGTCAATCAGATAAAGATCATTTTTCATCTTGACCTGACCGGGGATCGTACCCGGGACCGTCTGAGTAGCGGTCAAGCATGTTAACCATTACGCCACGGAGGTCGTCATCGACGATATATATAAGGTGGACACAAATCAACTGCAAATATTTTAATGGAAAATTCAGACCGCTCTACTGAACAACTTTTCCAAATAAACTTATAGCGAAATACGATTTTTTTTTATTAGTGTCCACCTTATTATATACGTGTACTGTTACTGGACACGACAAATTTTTTCCTATTTCGACATAAGTTTATTTAGGAAAGTTGTTCAGTTTAGTGGTCTCAATCTGCCCTTAAAATATTTGCAATTGATTTAAATTCACCTTGTATTTTATCAACACCTGTATTTCTAAATAAACTTATACTTATCGGCTCATATTCCCAGGGTTCCGAAAGGCAGAGTAAGACTCAAGCGAGCGGAACCCGTCTGAAGGAGGCGACCAAAATCAACCAATCGCTGTCGGTTCTCGGGAACGTTATCTCGGCGCTGGTGGACGGGAAGTCCACGCACATTCCGTACAGGAACAGCAAGCTGACGAGGCTGCTGCAGGACTCGCTTGGAGGGAACTCCAAGACTGTCATGGTAAGATTTAAGACGATACCTCGGTGAACACTACAAGACTGTCAGGGTAAGATTTAAGGCGATACCTCGGTGAACACTAGCGCCACCGTCATTTAAAAATCATTAGTCACTGAAAACCATAGTTATCAAAAATCGGACTCGCTTGGAGGGAACTCAAAGACTGTCATGGTAAGATTTAAGACGATACCTAGGTGAACACTAGCGCCACCGTCATTTAAAAATCATTAGTCACTGAAAACCATAGTTATCAAAAATCGGACTCGCTTGGAGGGAACTCAAAGACTGTCATGGTAAGATTTAAGACGATACCTCGGTGAACACTAGCGCCACCGTCATTTAAAAATCATTAGTCACTGAAAACCATAGTTATCAAAAATCGGACTCGCTTGGAGGGAACTCAAAGACCGTCATGGTAAGATTTAAGATGATACCTCGGTGAACACTAGCGCCACCGTCATTTAAAAATCATTAGTCACTGAAAATTATAGTTATCAAAAATCGGACTCGCTTGGGGGGAAGTCCAAGACTGTCATAAGATAAGATTTAAGATGATACCTCGGTGAACACTACAAGATTGTCTTGATAAGATTTAAGGTGATACCTCGGTGAACACTAGCGCCACCGTCATTTAAAAATCATTATTCACTGAATACACAAGTTATCAAAAATTCGTGTTGTGTAATTAAGGTTCTGGATCTGATGTTAATTTTAAACATATTAAAGCTTAGAACCAGGAGAAGGACATAGGGTACCTTTCATCCTGGCAGAAAGCACTGTACATTTTACTACAACATGTTATACAATATTATGTTATAAAAGCTCCCACACTGGTATGTGGGAGCACCTATTGATTGTATTTAAATCTATTCTAATATAATAAAGTTGAAGAATTTATTTGTTTGTTTGAGTTTGTGTGTTTATAACTTGAAAACTACTGGTCGGATTTGCAATATTCTTTTTGTATTTGAAAGCCTGATTCTTTGGAAAGGTTATAGGCTATAGTACATACACACTAATAGCGAGTGAAACCGCGGGGAACAGCGAATAATATTTTTGTTTGTATAGATAGCGACGATCGGACCGGCGGAGAGCAACTACGTAGAAACAATAAGCACCCTGCGATACGCGAACCGCGCCAAGAACATTGAAAACAAGACGCACGTAAACAGCGAGCCGGGAGACGCGTTGCTCACGAGGTACACATGATTTATTTATTTTATTTTTATTTACTTACAACTAAACAATTATTATATCCTAATATTATAAAACTGAAGAGTTTGTTTGTTTGAACGCTTATAACTTGAGAACTAATGGGCGGATTTGAAAAATTCTTTCTGCATATGATAGCTTGATTCTTGGGGAAGGTTGTAGGCTATAGTACATACACACCAAGGGCGAGTGAAACCGCGGGGAACAGCTAGTTATAGCTAGTACAATTATATCCTTTATTATACAGGTTGACTGGAGGAGATCCCTGTTAGGGACAAGTCCGCCTTTTATTGTGTTCTATGTTGTATCGTCAATGTTCTTTCTGTACAATAAAGTTTTTACATACATACATACTAAACAAAGTATGCTTCCCGTGGTAATCAAACCCATGACCTTCGGGTCTACAGGCAAACGCCTTAACCACTGGACCACGGAGGCAGTTGGGATAAACGGTATCCTATGTGTTAATCCAAGCTAAAATATTTCCAAAATTCAGCAAAACAGCACATAACTAAGTCCACCAATCCATATCCATACTATCCATACTAATATTATAAATGCGAAAGTCTGTATGTCTGTCTGTCTGTCTGTCTGTCTGTCTGTCACCTCTTCACGGCTAAACTGCTGGACCGATTGTAATGAAATTTGGTAGGGATGTAGTTAACAACCTGAGGTCAAACATAGGCTACTTTTGGGCGCGATATAACCGAGTCCCACGCGGGGCGTAGCCTCGGGGAACAGCTAGTAATTATATAAATAAATATATGTACAGACAAATCACACAGATTGACTTAGCCCCAAAGTACGTTCGAGACTTGTGTTATTGGATACCAACTCAACGATAATAAATTTTATAACATATACATATATAGATAAACATCCAAGACCCAGGTCAATCAGAAAATCCGTGTAGCGGACAGACATGTTAACCATTACACAACGGATATCGTCAAGATTGCACACACCTCATTCTTTGAAAACAATAATAAACAGATCACTATCGCTACATCGTATAAAACAAAGTCGCTTTATCTGTCCCTATGTCCCTTTGTATGTTTAAATCTTTAAAACTACGCAACGGATTTTAATGCGGTCTTTTTTAATAGATAGAGTGATTCAAGAGAAAAGTTTTTATGCCCATGCGAAGCCGGGGCGGGTCGCTAGTTACTTATATTAAATGTTTTCTGTTTTTTTCAGGTTCCAACAAGAGATTGATCAGCTCAAGAAACAGCTGGAAGAGACAACTAACGGTATTGAATACAAATTATTTTCATACAATACAATACAATACAATACAATACAATACAATACAATACAATACAATACAATACAATACAATACAAACAATACAATACAAATACTCTTTATTGCACCACATAATAATAAAATTACATAAAACAGCTTTTCTTAAAACAATGAGGCGCAAAGGCGGACTTATCGCTAAAGCAATCTCTTTCAGTCAACCTTGGGGTGGATGGAAATTATCAGAAAAAAGGCGATGGCGCAGTATAAATACATAAATAAATATAAATATACTTATCATACGTGTAAGAAAACACACATGTATACATACACATACATTCACAAACAAAAAATTACATAAATATAGAAGACTAGCTTTAGCTTTACATTTATGTTTTTTGTGAAATTTTATGACACCCACTTATAACTGCAAACTAGCTTTTGCCTGCGGCTTCGCCCGCGTAAAGTTTCCTCGGGAACAGCGCTTTTTCACGGGATGAAAAGTACCCTATGTCCTTCCCAGTACTCCTAGATATGTGTATGCGAAATTTCAGGAAGATTGGTTCAGTAGATAGGACGCGAAGAGGTAACAAACAAACAAATATACAAACTCACTTTCGCATTTATAATATTACGTAGTTGGGAAGTTGGGATTATCACTACATAGTATAAAACAAAGTCGCTTTATTTGTCCCTTTGTATGCTTAAATCTTGAAAACTACGCAACGGATTTTGAGGTTTTTTTTAATAGATAGCTGATAGAGTGATTCAAGAGGAAGGTTTTTATGCCCATGCGAAGCCGGGGCGGGTCGCTAGTATATTATAAAAGCGAAAGTTTGTATGAATGTTTGTTAGTCTTTCACAACAGGAAAACGGCTGAAACTTGGAATGGAGAATGCTTAGACCCTGGAACAACGCATAGGCTATATTTTATTTCGGAATTCTCACGGGGGCGGAGCCCCGGGCAACAGCCAGTAATCAATACATCTATATTAATTATTATAAAGAGGAAAGATTTATTTGTATCAAAACTACTGGTCTGATTTGAAAAAAATCTTTCAACGTTGGAATGCCACACTATCTGGGTGTTATGTACCACGGTGGAAGCCGGGGTGGACTGCTAGTTTATTTGTTGGTTTGTTACGCTTTCACGCTCTTTGTAATAAACCAATCTTCCTGAAATTTCTCATAAGCTAGTTCAATATAACATTTAGAATTAGAGGAAGAAGGGGAAGGCGAGGAAGAATTGTCAGAGGCCGAGCTGTCGGAAGACATCTCTGAATCGGAGTTGGAATGTTTGGACCCAGAGGACCGGAAACTCAGGAAGAGAGCTCTGCGGGAACAAAAGGTATTGTATCATGTTTATAATAGGCTATATACTTGACTGATTTCGATTTAGATGTAAAAAATGTTTATTTGATCCACGAAACCGAAATATATCGATCTCCGCTAAGAGAAATGCAAGATGGCTTATAATTTCAATGTCAAATTTACTTAAAATTCGGAACTGTCAAAACGCGGGCCCGCCATCATCCGCCATGATGACGTAAGCGGTACGGTGAATGGTCAGTTCAGACCTATTTTTGAATTCTTTGATTCGTCCAAAGTCGGTGATTCTAATAATTTTCATTCAACAATACAGGGGAATCGCATGATTTTCGCGCGACTCAGTGGTGCGGACTTCACTACATAGTATAAAACAAAGTAGCCCTCTCTGTCCCTATGTCCCTTTGTATGCTTAAGTCTTTAAAACTACGCAACGGATTTTGATGCGGTTTTTTTTAAATAGATAGTGATTTAAGAGAAAGTTTTTTATGCCCATGCAAAGCCGGGGCGGGTCGCTAGTATAAAATAATTTTTGATACCCAACATTACGTACCTCATAAGGCAAAGAATGGACAACAAAATGATAAGGGTTTCGCCTTATATTGAGTGCCACAACAAATATCTACTGAGACGCACAACAGATGGCGCTAAAAGTTTGAATCTCGAAATTGCAACACTATTGCAACACTGCAAAAGAACACAAATTTTAATATATATATTGAAGAAACAAAATTTGCCTCCCGTTGTATTCGAACCTACGACTCCTTGGTCTACAGGCAAATGCCTTAACCACTGGACCACGGAGGAAGTTAATGTGTATATGTTAGTAACTAAAACTTTTTAAATAAACTTTTGGTGTTTCTAGGAGAAACTAAACCGCGAGAAGGCACACCAAGCGCGGAAGGTGCTTGAAGAGAAAAAGGCTGAATTACTCAAAACAAAGTAAGTTATAAAGCGCTTTTATTAGCTTTATCTGACACACTAAATAGTACTTTTCGGTCAGTGAGTGCACAAGAAGCGATTGAGTGAGGGAGATGTCGCCTTACATCATGTATTGCGCCGTCTCGCTTACACACTTGTTCAGGTTTGTCTTCTGTTACAGAAAACGAACCGAAACGATCTTAAATGAATTAATTTTAATCATATTAAATTTTTCGTTCCGTATAGTTACAAATTGCAATATTGCTGAATCAGCTATAATTTAACTATAATTTAATATGTTTAAAATTAAGGTGATACCTAGGTGAACACTAGCGCCACCGTCATTTAAAAATCATTACTCACTGAAAACATAAGTTATCAAAAATCCCTCTGCTGTAATTATGGTTCTGGATCTGAAGTTAATTTGAACCATATTCAATTATTAAACTATAGTTCCATATAGTTACAAATTGCAAAACTGCTAAAAGTGGCCGTTTTAAACAATAATGCAATTTGTTACTATAGGGAATTATAATTTAATATGTTTAAAATTAACTTCAAATCCAGTAATGTACGACTTTCACACACAGGAAGCAACAAGAGGAACTGAAAGAGAAACTCCAGCGGTTGGAGTGTAAAGTGCTGGTGGGGGGCGAGAACCTGCTGGACAAGGCGGACGCCCAGCGCCGGCTGCTGGAGCAGGCGGCTTCAGAGCTGGAACAGCGCAAGCTGAACGAGCTGCGGCTGCAGGAGGACCTGCAAAAGAAGGAGGTAGTCATCTCCAGCACTACTTTCTTAACTTTGTTTAATCATTTATGTTTTACTAGCTGTTCCTCGCGTCTCCGCCCCGCGTGGGACTCGGTTATATTACGCCCAAAAGTAGCCTATATTTGACTTCAGGTCGTTAACTACATCCCTACCAAATTTCATCACAATCGGTCCAGCAGTCTAGCCGTGAAGAGGTGACAGACAGACAGACAGACAGACTTTCGCATTTATAATATTAGTATGGATATGGATGGAAGTATGGACTAGCTTTTGATATTCCCACGGGATCAGTCCTTTTTCCTGGGATGGAATAGCGCAAGTTGAACGAGCTGCGGCTGCAGGAGGACCTGCAAAAGAAGGAGGTAGTCATCTCCAGCACTACTTTCTTAACTTTGTTTAATCATTTATGTTTAACTAGCTTTTGATGTTCCCACGGGAACAGTCCTTTTTTCTGGGATGGTATCCAATGTCCTTCTCAACACTTCTATCTATGTGTATGCGAAATTTCAGGAAGATTGGTGCAGTAGATAGGGCGTACTTTTTATCCTGGGAAAAAGCACTGTCCCCGAGGAAAATTAACGCGGGCGAAGCTAGTTAAGTATTATCAAAATCTGTATTTTTTCCTCTTCTGTCCTCTGCAAACCTCTTTACTCTCCTACACGTATTAAAACATCTTCATTGGTTATTTTATCCGGGATCTCGTTGCAGGCCGAACGTTTAGACCTGGAAGAGCGCTACTCGAGCTTGCAAGAGGAAAACGCAGCGAAATCGCGCAAGCTGAAGCGGGCCGTGCAGCTGCTGAACTCGGCTAAAGCGGAGTTAGCGGACCAACAGCGAGAGCAGCAGAGGGAGATGGAGGGGATTCTGGACAGCGTGCGCGCGCTGCGGAGGGAGCTGCAGCTGGCGGACAGGGTGCTGGACTCGTACATCCCCAAGGAGTACCAGGTGTGACCGTGTGACCGGTGTGACCGTGTGACAGGTGTGACAGCTGTGACAGATGTGTCAGTGTGACAGATTTGACAGGTGTGACAAAGTAAGGCTTTTAAGGACAAGTATACAAGGTCGTAAAAGGTATACATATATATTTTTCTAAATAATGAAACTGATTCCGATCAATTATTAAATAGGACGAAAAATATAATCGTTGTTAATTCGTAGTCAATTGAATTAATTTATTTTGTTATCATAGGTAACAAGATGTTTATTTTTACAATAAGAAAAATACTTTCCATGTCCCGCCAAAAGGCATACTATAAACTGTTGTCATACATATTATAGTTGATTTCTATACTAGCGACCCGCACCGGCTTCGCATGGGCATTAAAACCTTCCTCTTGAATCACTCTTCTATTAAAAAAACCGCATCAAAATCCGTTGCGTAGTTTTAAAGATTTAAGCATACAGAGGAATATAGGGACAGAAAAAGCGACTTTGTTTTATACTATGTAGTGAAAATAAATAATTTATTTGAATTTTAGTTTTTTTTTTTTTTTTCTGTTTGTAAGTTTAGGCAAATTCTTCATTATATCTTATTCGGTATTATAATTTAATAACTTAAATACAATATTATATCAGTTCGTAAATACAAAAAAAAAAAAAAAAAGTGAAAATAATGAAGGTACATATTTCCGAGCAAGAGGAAGAAAAACATATAAAATCGTTGTAATGCGTTCAAAATTCAATTCATTTTTTTTTTGTGAGCATAGGTAAAAATAAGATATGTTTACAATAATAAGAAAGATACTTCCTATGTCCCGTGGCATACAATATACTGTTGTCATACATATTATAGTATTTCTATATTAGTCCATGCATTCAAGATTCCAATTCATAAAATTAAACAAAAAAAATATATAATAAAATTTAATTACTTTGGTTCAAAAAAACGGTCTGAATATACCATTTTTTTTTATGTGGCTATGATCCACTATATGGCAATTAAACTTATAGCGTATTTTTGCCATTATCAAGTTTTATATAAATGTTCTTCGTTCTTTGTCGAGTCACAGAGTCAAGTCAGTAGTCATGTCTAGTCAAGTTAGTCAAGGGCAAAGTGAAGCGGTGGAAGTTTCACTTAGCATTACCTATCTTGGGAGATTTTGGTGACAAGGATTAAAGTCACTTATACGACATTGTACCACTTCCCAACACTCACGCTTGTTCCCGAACACTTAGCGAATAATAATCCACCTTTATTATGCGCAAATACTCGAAAAAAACACAAATATTAGAAAATAAATACAATGACGATAACTGAGTGACTTTAGCTTGGCGCCAAAAACTCAATTTGCGTGTTGTGTTGACACAAAAAAAAATTTTTTTTGACGTGACAACGTCTTATAATTCGATGGAGCCGGCTGCACGCACGAAAAAACATGACGCAATGCGGCGTTACCTCGCTCCATTTAAGGCTTGAAGTGCAAGCGAATTTATTATGACGTTGTCACGTTCAACTATCGTCAGTAAACCGACTTTACAGACAACCGATTTTTTTAATTTCAGGCACTGATCGAACAGTACGTGCACTGGAACGAGCAGTTGGGCGAGTGGCAGGTGAAGTGCGTGGCGTACACCGGGAACAACATGAGCGCGCCGCAACCACCGCCCGCGCACGCGCACAAACACGTCAGTACTCATGTGATTTAGTTCTTATTCTTGCCAATAGATGGCGCTACATGAATTTGTTAGTTTTTTTTAACAATAAACGACTTACTTAATACTCGTACATAACAGGAGATATATCACGGTCGATCGGCCATGCACACTCTGGTGTCAGAGTTCTTAGGAGCCGCCTCTTCTCTGACGTGGTTCCTTTAATGACTACCAGATGGCAGCCGGGACCAACGCTTTAACGTGCCTTCCGAAGCATGGAATCCTCTTTTTTTTAGACAATCAGGTGATTCAAGCCTGCAATGTCCTATCCAAACTGGAAACAACTAAACAAAGTATGCTGCCCGTGGGAATCGAACCCACGACTCTCGGGTCTACAGGCCTTAACTACTGGACCACGGAGGCAGTTAAATGAGATATATGAATAATATTAATAAATATCAATTAAAAATAAATAAGAAGGAATTAAGATGAGGCTTGTAATGTCCTAACTAAACTGGAAACAACTGAACAAAGTATACTTTTCGTGGGAATCGAACCCACGTCCCCCGGGTCTCTACAGGCAAACGCCTTACCCACTGGACCACGGAGGCAGTTAAATGAGATATATGAATAATATTAATAAATGTCAAACAAGTTTTAAAAATTAATATGATTATTATGTAATTAATATATCAGACAGTCAGGTGATTGAAGCTGTAATGTTTTTACAAAACTAGAAACAACTGAACAAAGTACGCTTCCCGTGAGAATCGAACCCACGACACCTGGGTCTACAGGCAAACGCCTTCACCACATGACCATGGAGGCAGTCCGGGCCGCTGAAAACACTACTTCTTGGTTTTCTTTGGTGTTCGGTGATTGTTCCAAAGTCTAAGCAATCTCCATTTCAAATTTCAGCCAAATCGATACAACCGTTTTCCTGTGATAGAGTAACAAACATCCATACAATTTTTTTGTTTCTCTCTAAGGTTGTTTTCGATCCTGTACAATCCAATAATGTATTATGTATTTGATGCAGTAAAGTGTTTATTCATTCATTCATTCATAAAAACTTTCGCGTTTATAATATAAGGTAAATACAAATCAACTGCAAATATTTTAAGGGCTGATTCAGACCACTATACTGACCAACTTTTCCAAATAAACTTATATCGAAATACGAAATTTTATTTTCCACTGTCCATACTGAACTAGATCAGCTAATTCTCAATTTGTATGGGAGGGCAACAAATTTTTACGCTTTTCTACAAAGTTTATTTGGGAAAGTTGTTCAGTTTAGTGGTCTGAATCTGCCCTTAAAATATTTGCAGTTGATTTAAATTCACCTTATATATGTATGATTATTTGGTATTTTCGTGTATAGATGGAGCCACCGGACCTCTCCGACCGCTACCTGTCATACGCGAGCGTGTCCGCCCGAGCGCGCGCGCCCTCCGCCGTGCCGCGCCCGCACACCGCGCACAGGCAGCGCCAGTAGACGGCGACACACACACACACAGCACACACACACACACACAGCACACACACACAGCACACACACACAGCACACACACATACAGTACACACACAGCACACACACATACAGCACACACACACACACACACACAGCACATATACACACACACAGCACACACACACACACAGCACACACACACAGCACACGCACACACACACACACACACACGCGATGATAGTTTAAACAGGAAATCAATAGTGATGAGTTGCTAGCCGCATCGCCTATGTCATGATTCCCCATTCGCCGATTCCTTGTTGAATTTTACGGCTTGCGCGGGAAGAGAAGCAGCTGGTACATTCTATGTTTTTCTTTTTCTCCCAGACCAGCATAGAAGGTGAATTATAAGAAATACTAATTTAACTAATTATACACGATACACGTTAAAAAGCTTAACCCTTTGACCGCCATAAGCAAAACCGACAAACGTGTCACCGACGCCACGGGTACTTTTTGCGAAAACGGCGGCACTTTGAGGATAGGGTTGGGTAAATAGTTATCGAAAAAAATATTTAAAAAAAACGAACCTTATTTATTCCTTGTTTATTTTTTCCCGTTACCACACATATACATCAAGCAATACATATTACTTGATTTTAAACAAAAAAAAATGCAATTCAAATATACACACACATAAAAAAAACCTTTTTAATGATTAAATGACATCGATTGTTCACATCACTAGGCGACTCCTTTAGTCGTCCGTGGCGTCAGTAGTGTACCTTTTCGGAGATAATTTATTAAATCGATAGTGTTGTCCGCGAGCACGATAGATAAAATTATGATAGCAGTAAACGATTACCTACTAAGTAGTGTAATTTTATCTATTTAGTTCCAGCGAAAAATTCGATCACATTACACCAGTACAGAAAATTTTGACCTCGCAACACCTTTTTTGAATACCTATCTCAAAAAACAGAACCAATCTATATATATATAAGGAGATGTTACCACTGACGTATAGACGCACGCACAGCCGTAACCGCTAATGGTAGAAGCGTGACATTTGGACAGCTGTTTTAATTCAAAATGCGGACGCACACTAAGAAGGGATTTTGAAAAATTTTTACCCTAAAGGGGTGAAAAGGGGGTTGAAAGTTAGTATGGAAAAAATTTCAAAACAGCATCAGTCTTCATAAAAAACTCCAAAAGCAATCCACGCGAACGAAGTCGCGAGCAGTCAGCTAGTTTTTCTATATACCTACCTACTTACATAAAAAAAGGTATTTTGCTTCAACTATAGATTTGGAGGCCTTCGCTCGCTAGGTCAATAAAATATAAGTGAAAAGAAAGACATTATAATTATTATTTTTTATGATAAAGCTGGAAACATGGCACTACGCAAAGTGCCACTTTACACACTGCACACATGTATCTGGTGTTGCGTCGTTTTTTAGATCGAGCACAAAGTTTACAGCGAAGTTTCTTTTGATTGGGAATGTATGACGGCATATGTCGAGCTGCATCTCCGGGTAAAAATCGCGTAGGCTGTTCTAAGGCACGAGATGTAGACGGTAATGTTTTATGAACTGATTGCTCACCATATTTCTGAACAAGTTGTTCTATTAATACCAATTGGTATTTTCTGAAACTAGGGCTAAAATCGTCATTGCAAGTTATTTTATAGATATGATACGAATTCAGCAAATGTAAGTCTAGGATGTGAAAAAATAGTTTCTTATACCATTTAATGGTTTTTCTTATGCATTGTAGACCGCTTAACATCATATCAGAGATATCCACGGCACCCATATTTTTATTATAGTCAATGATACACTCAGGCTTCAGTTTAGGCAAACCAGTCATTGGATCCATTTTTTCTGTTGGCCCCATTTCGTCTTTATGAATAGTTGTTAACATATGTATATTTTTTTTATCACGCCATTTCATAGCCATTATAGGGTCAGAATACAAAGCTTCTCTTTCTCCTTTTTTTAAATTCTTAAATTTTGGCATTTCGCTTCTATTCGGCTTTACTGTACCACATGTATGTATACTTCGTTGCTTTAAAAATATAGACAATTTTGGACTTGAATACCAATTGTCAATGTATAATTTCCTATTAACACCGTAATAATCTTCTAGAAGTGTTGCAACTACTGAGCCACTTACGCCTAAATTATCAAAATGTGTTAATTCCGTGTCTTTGCCGCAGTATACGATAAAATCTAAGATTATTCCCGACAACACATCACTTAAAACAAAGAGCTTGATACCAAAACGATTTCTTTTTTTGGGAAGATACTGTTTAATAAGAAGTCGCCCTTTAAATGGTACAATACTTTCGTCAATGCAAATTTTTTCGTATGGTATAAAACTATTCTTAAATGTATGACGAGCATGATTTACTGGGTAAATAATTTTTGACAATATAGTTTCTTCCTCAGTCCTAGGGCCTGGTTGGCAGAAATGCAACATGCCTAGAATTGTACAAAACCGGTTTCTCGACATAAGACTACCATATATGCCGGAATGCAAGTATGGGTTAGTAGACCAGTGTTCTTCAATCGTATTCCGGCTGTTTCTTGTCATTAACATACACACAGCGAAAAATGTATACATTTCTGGAACTGTTACAGGATACCAATTTTTTAATCTTGAATGAAGTTTTATATCAATATGTCTAACAACATATTGCTGATAACTATTGGTAAATTCAACAATTTTTTCTACATAAGCTTCATTACAATAATGTAAAAAAATATCCAATTCTGATGAGACCGACGACATCATAGACGGCGAAATACCGCTAAAAAAATCATCAAATGGCTCGTTTTTAATTTCGAAGGCTTCGGACGACCATTGAAAACTATATTCTCCAGCAGAAATGTTTTGACTTTCCTCAGTAGTCAGGTCCTAAAAAACAATTCTACAATAAGTAGGTATAATGAAATAATCGTCATGTATGTAGCTATTAATATACTAGTAGTTCGCCGCGACCTTAGACCTCGCGATTATTATTCGCGTTTTGAAGTGAAAACTTCTTTAGCAGCGTTGAGCTTTTTTCTAGTTTACAAATCATTTACAACCTCTAGGTCTAGGTAGGTCTGATTTCGACCAGTAGGTCTTATTTCGATATTACTAACATAATTTAGTTCCATAAGTATCACCTAGATGGCGCTATACGAAGTGAGAACGCGCTATGGTTTCGTTTGCGGATATTTTTATTAATATTTCAAAATCTACTAAACCGATTTTGATGCCCAACGAACTTGAAAATTCTATTGATATTTCCTACATGCCTACCAAATTTCATCAAAATCGGACCATCAGTTTGGCAGTTATCGCGGTACAAACAAACATACATACTTACATACATACATACTTGCATACATACATACAAACAATGTGTTTCGCCCCCAACTCGATTTAGAGACCTTCGCTCGCTCGGTCAATAAGTAATTACTGTAACTTACCTCAAAATCTGATAGATCTGAATCTTCATCAGAAATAGCAATAAATTGTTCGACATTCTCCACACCTTCCAGAATTGCAATGAGATCGTCATTTTCCATCGTAAAGTTACTTTTATTATCACAAATCACAACTTCCACAGGAAAAGATACATACAATATGAATATAAACCAACAAATGATTCACGGGTATTTCGATATATTTTATTTATTTTTCTACCCACATCTTGCAAGCACTAGTCGATAAATTGGATTCGCTTCTGACGTCACAAGCGGGCGCCTAAAGGCGTCCGTGGCGTATAGGGGACGTTAATTGTAAAACTATATAGAAACGTCCTTAATTTTTATCGATAACATGAAGGTATATAATTATAATATTGACATTTTAGGAAAAAAGTGAATAATTTCGTTATTTATTAATTATTTATGATGCTAAATATTTAGAGGTTTAGGAAATTAATATAAAACACTTTTGTATACGTAACTTCAACAACTTTAACATTAATTACCTATTACAGAGCTACATTGAGTGGTATTGATTGTTCTTCCGTTTCTTCTCCTTCACTTTCACTTTGGATTGGTACAAATTCTATCACTTGGTCCAAATCAGGGTCCCCTCTCAACAGTCTTATAAGATTTAAAATTTGCGGATAGGCATTTGAACGTTTGTTTTCTGGCAAACGCTCTAATTCAAAGGCCACCAACCTTGCAAAGTCTTCATTCCTTTTATCAGATGGTCTTCTATCGTCAAAATTAACATTGGGCAAATGACGAGTAGAATAAGAAATATTTCCTTTTTTTGAAGTTTTTCTGTACACCATAGTATCTGTAATAGTGTATTCTGTTTGTGTCTGCTTATTATTTGAATTTTCTGTTTCTCTATACTTTCTTTTACGACTTGAGAATGCGAATAATATCGACGGCGAAGATGGTCTCTCTTCTGCCATATTTAGGCAATGACACTACTACGACTACTTCAGATCTCAGAAAACTGAGAGCAATAAAAACACGTTTATATTGTATAGATAGATAGGTATACCCACTACAATAACATAAGAAAAATTCAATGTAGGTACTTGTAAAAAAAATACAATTTCCCATCACTACGCGACACTTAAAGATGTCGTTGGCGCTACGTAATAGTGTATTTTCATTAAATTTTAGGTAATTGTAAATTAAGCTATAAATGAATTGTTTTATATTTTTTCTTCATTCCGCCTAGGTTAAACCAAAGTTTGACGAATAATCAAGCTACCTAACGATATTATTTCAATGAGCTTAGTACAAAAGTAAAGTTTTTTTTTGTGGGAATGCGATACAAATTTCGACTACTTAAGAAGTCGTTGGCGTCTCAGGACAGTTTCCGCTGGACGCCTAAAGGTGTCCACGGCGGTCAAAGGGTTAAAATTATAGTTATGATTTTAAACATGTTTCTCGGATTTAAATCTCCCAGGTGAAAAATAAATGTGGTTTTATATCAGGTGATTTCAGGACACAAAAATGTGGAATTTGGACACCTAAGTCATATCCAGAGGTCACCCAGATGATCGAAGTGGAATGTACCGTCATGCTATGCCTGCATTATTACTTGTTAGAGAAAAGAAATATAAAACTTTGCTAGTCGCATTCCGTGATTTATTTTGCTTAGACTTTTTTCAGTATTATCTTGTATTTTATAAATATTTTTCTATAATATGTGTGTTTATTTATCGTGCAATATTTTGGAAATAAATGATATTTAGCAACATGTGTCTTTTATTTATTTTCTTATGTATATTTGGCAACTTGTGTCTTTTGATTATTATAATAAATATGACTAAAGTAAAAATCCATCTGACAGATTACTTTGTAAATTTTTAGGCGATTCATAGCCCAATTCTTGGCTATATAGCACAGAATACCTAATAGTACTAACGTAGCTATAGTACTACAATAATGTGTGGAAAAATTCAATTTGTGCGTTGAAAATTTTCGGAGCTACCTAAACCTAAACCTGTTCAACTTGACCTTATAAATTACATCGTTTCCCAGTCATATAGATTTCGTTATATTTTTCTTAACAGTGACAAAATCTAAATCTGTAGTGACAAAATTATTGTAACAAAATATTTTTTGTTAGACATTTTTTGCAATGACTTTGGGCGAGCTCGTATTAAAAACTGCTAAATCGCGGGACTCCCTGTATCCTTCACCGCCGCCCGAGTTAGATGAAATCAAACGTATCAAAAGGAAAAGAAAGGATTTCAAGGTACTTAATCTATCCTGATAGACTTGCAAATAAACCGTTTTAAATCAAAATCCGTTTTAAATAAATTTGAAACGGTTTGAAACCAATCCATGTGATAACTACTTTATTAACAAATTATGATTTTGAAAGTAAAAATAAGATATTTATTGAAAACTTTATTTTTGTAAGTTATTCTTACACCTTACTTAAGCATTACTTGCAGCGTTTTAAACCTATATTTAATCTAAAAAAAAATGCGGTTTAAAACCATGGTTTTAAACGTTTGAAATAGTTTTTGCATCTATAATCCTGATTCAATTATATTATAGGTATTTATATTAGGCTTGATGTGGGTATACATTAGCCTATAACCTTACCCAAGAATCGGGCTATCTTACGCAGAAAAGTTTTTTTATCTCTATATATATTCTTTAAAGAAAAAAAGATGTCTTCAAACCTTTCGAGAAACGGCTACCATACCGGTGTGTAAGCCGTGTTTCTCGAATATATTATGTCCACCAAACGAGGCAAAAGGATAGGTACTGCTAAAAGCTGCTACGTGTCATTTATAAGTGAAAAAAAAAAACCATTTAATTCGCTCATTCTAAAAATTTATTTCCTTTTCTGGAACCTTATTCCTAGCAGGTGCTTTACTATCTTCTCTTAAACCATGCAAAAACGATTGGGCAAGGGAGATGTCGCCTTACATCATGTATTGCGCCATCTTACTGACTCGTACTTGCATGGTTTTAGACATAGATAAAAAAAAATGCCTCGTAGAAAGACTACGCGCGATTCGAAATTCTTTGTTTTTTTTTGCAAAGAATTTCGAATTGCGCGCGGTCATTTGACGCGAGGCAATTTTATTTTAATCTATGGCTTTTTGGAAATGATAGTAAGGAATCCGAAAAAAATTGCAATTTTTTTAATATTTCACTCGTCAATTTTTTTAAAACTACTCAAGTTACCGCCCGTCCGCCCAAAAGTAGACACTTCCCCGCCCGTCTACAACAAGCTGAGCCTGACGAGCCGCCTGCCCGGATGGAGTCGCCGCGCCACGCAGATCACCATGGAGAACATAGCTCTCCTGCAAAATATTAAACGCTGGCAATTTCTCGGGGTAAGACTCAATATATTTTTTTAATTCTGATTAGTTAATTTTCATTACAATTTGTAATGAAAAAAAAAAAAAATTACATTACAATTTACAATAAGGGCAAAGCATATACCATTTCCCAATGGCAATAATTTGCGGGCGTTTTTTATTTATACCTAAGTATTTTTTTTGTTTGGGTTCTATCACCTTAAATCACCTTAGCTGTCACCTTACGGTATCACCATAAGGTGTCTCCTTACGGTGTCACCTTACGGTATCACCTTAAGGTATCACCTTACGGTATCACCTTGTGGTGATATAAATTGCAATATTACTTTAAACGGCCACTTTTAGCAGTTTTGCAATTTATAACTATAGGGAATTGTAATTTAGCATGTTTAAAATTAACTGCAGATCCAGAACCTTAATTACGTAACACGAATTTTTGATAACTTGTGTTTTCAGTGAATAATGATTTTTAAATGACGGTGGCGCTAGTGTTCACCAAGGTATCGGATAATATAGCAAAAAAGTTGCGCGAGGGCTCACTTACAGATAGTGTTTTTTTTTAGCGCCACTTCCTAAAAAAAAAACTATCTGTAGAGTTTTTTTTTTTAAGGAAGTGGCGCTTATGAGACCGAAGGAGTAGCCTTAAAAAACATAACGGTCCCACAGAATATAGAATGCTATGGTCGTAAAAAAATTGTTTCAGGGTAAAGTGGATAGCCACTGGGATGTATCACCGCTTCCTATTACGAGGTATTACCAAAACAGAATCGACTTTTTAAGACACGTGCAGAGGGAGAACGAAGTTATCTACAAACTTATAACAAATACGGTGAGAACAACTAAGTAACATGTTCATATATAAGTACTTTAAAGGGAGTCGTGAGTTGGATTCCCAAGGGAAGCATACTTTGTTTACTTAGGTACCTACTTAGTTGTTTCCAGTTTGGTTAGGACATTGCAGGCTAGAATCACCTGATTGTCTGTAATAAAGATGATTCCGTGCTCCCGGCTGCCATCTGGTAGTCGTTAAAGGGACCACGTCAGAGGCCGATTGGCGGTTCCGAAGAACTCTGGCACCAGGGTGTGCATGGTCGATCGACCGTGACGCCTACTCAAAATGATGGTGATGAGTACTTTAAAAAGATTTAAGTAAATGTTAAGGGCAAAATTTCTAACACAGTCGCTAGCGAGTGCCATGGAATTTCTAATTTCTTAGTTGCCTTACTATCCGCCAGAGCGTCGATTCTGCTAACGTTAAGATAAAATCGTATCAAAATAGTGTTTCAATTGTAGTGCTTTTTACACACTATTTACAAGAGTTATGACAGTATGATGTTATGTGAATTTAGTGTGTGGTGTGATCATCAGAAGTGAAAAAATATACATTTCTTGTTACTAGTGTGTAAAAAAGCACTACCATTGAAACACTATTTTGACACGATTGTGATTTAACGTTAGCAGAATCGACACCCAGGGACGCTCTAAATCACTAATGCTTTGTACAGATTTGTCGCTTTTGTTGTTTACTTTGAGCGCAACAGCGCAATACATGGGGATGTGGGATGTAAGGTGACATATCTCTCAATCGTTCTTGAATGGTTTTTAGAGGTGGTAAGTAGTACTCGTAAGCCAGCTGCTTCGAATTACATTATAAAGTTGGAGACTTCAGAAAGCAGACGCTAGTGTTTTATATAAATTCTTTAAGTGACTGTTAGCGATTTTGTATGACAAATCTGTACAAAGCCCCTGGCGGATAATAGGGTAACTCAAAAAATCCAGTAGTAAGCTCGTCATCATTAACATACATCCCAATTATAAATGCGAAGTGAGTTTGTGTATTTGTTTGTTACATCTTCACGCCCTATCTACCAAACCAATCTTTCTGAAATTCGCATACACATAGGGTACCTTTTATCCCGGGAAAAAAACACTGTTCCCGAGGGAAATTAAAGGCAATTAAACAAATAATTGTCACAGGAAGCACGGGTGACAAAGACAGAGACGCTTCGCCGTGATTGGAAGCGCAACAGGAACAACATAGTGCAGGGCGCTCAAGGGAAGTTCGTTCTGTTCCCACCGATCCCGCAGGAGATCATTGAAGACCCTGCGTTTGTAGCGCCTGCAGGGGTGAAGAGACCTAGGCGAGATTACTTATTATTTATTAGACCCATTATACTAAACTATGTTTTTTATCTGTTATTTCTCTCTTTTCTTTCTCCATTTTCTTGAAAAAGTACCTACTGATACCTTGGGATTTACGCGAGTGAAGTTGCGGGTAACAGCTGGTATCGACATGGTCATCATTTAAGCCGCAGGGCTGTCCACTGCTGGACATAGACTTCCCCCAAGGATTTCTGAAATGACCGGTTGGAAGACGTATATCATCAGTTCATCACTATCACTACATATTATAAAACAAAGTCGCTTTCTCTGTCCCTATGTATGCTTAAATCTTTAAAACTACGCAACGGATTTTGATGCGGTTTTTTTAATAGATAGAGTGATTCAAGAGGAAGGTTTTTATGCCCATGCGAAGCTGGGGCGGGTCGCTAGTATGGTATAATACAGGTAAAATTGGTTTTATATTTATAGAGTGTACCTCACACTCCGCGTGAGAAACTGCGCTCCAATGGGCGAGCTGGCCATAGAGCTGTTCACTGACTGCTGTCCAAACAACTGCCAGCTGTTCATGGAGCTGCTGGAGGGAGACGGGCTGGGCCACGGCTACGTAGGCACCTGCTTCTTTAGGTATCAGCTTTTGTACCTAGATTTTCATTTATATCGTGTGGGTTAGGTCAAAATTCAAAAAAATATTCAAAATAATTTTCTTTAAATAAGGTTTAATAAAAGATGGAAAAATAATATTTCAATCGACCATGATACCATAAGCAAATTTTGTGTCAGTTTTTCGAAACTTCTCGAGGTGACGTTTCTTTCTTTGAAAACCATCATATGGCAGCCGACACCAACGGCTTAAAGCCTTCCGTAGCACGGAATCTTCAGTATTATCATTATCAGACAATCGGGTGATTCAAGCATGCAATGCCCTAAACACAACTGGAAACAAAAAACTGCACCGATTTTAATAAAACGAAATTCTATGGGACCAAATTGAAAATATATCCTACTGTCCTACTTGAAATTTTTAAAACTGTTTAACTTACTGAAATATGCGTGACAAAAACTGGTTTTGCCCGCGGCTTTGCCCACGTAAATTTCCTTCGGGACCAGGTGGCTTACCACCATCTCTTGAAACCATGCAAGAACGATTGAGTTAGGGATGTCGCCTTACATCGTGTATTGCGCTGTCTCGCTTACTTACTAGATTTTGCATGTTTTTAAGAGATGGTGGTAAGCCACCAGTGCTTTTTCCCGGGATGAAAGGTCTATGTCCTGCTCAACACTTCTATGCATACCTATGTACGCAAAATTTCAGGAAGATTGGTTCATTAGATAGGCCATGAAAGCGTAACAAATAAACTACGAATAACATAAGTAAATATTTTCAATAAGACGATACCTTGGTAAACACTAGCGCCACTGTCATTTAAAAATCGTTATTCCCACAAAACACAAGTTATCAAAAATCCTTCTTTTGTAATTAAAGTTCTGAATCTGTAGTTAATTTTAAACATATTAAATTATCAAATGATAGTTCCCTATAGTTACAAATTGCAAAACTGCTAAAAGACATGGTCTCATTTTAAAGTAAATAGGTAATATATGTATTTATTTTAATCAAATCGTCTATTTTTACAGAAAAGTGCCCAATCTGTACTGGTCCGGTGGCGACGTGATCCACAATAACGGGTTCGGATGCTACGCCCAGAAAGGAAGGCTCGCGCCCATCGGAGCGGACAATTACCATTTCTCACATTCGATGCCAGGTGCGTAAAGTAGTTAAGGTGATACCTCGGTGAACACTAGCGCCACCGTCATTTAAAAATCATTACTCACTGAAAACACAAGTTGTCAAAAATCCCTCTTCTGTAATTATGGTTCTAGATCTGAAGTTAATTTTAAGCATATTAAATTATAAAATTATAATTCCCTATAGTTACAAATTGCATTATTGCTTAAAACGGCCACTTTTAGCAGTTTTGCAATTTGTAACTATATGGAACTATAGTTTAATAATTGAATATGCTTAAAATTAACTTCAGATACAGAACCATAATTACAGCTGAGGGATTTTTGATAACTTGTGTTTTCAGTGAGTAATGATTTTTAAATGACAGTGGCGCTGGTGTTCACCGAGGTATCACCTTAAGACAAACTACATGAATAGAATATAACAACACTAGATGTTGACCGGGGCTCCGCTCCCGTGGGAATTCCGGGATAAGATAGAGCTTATATGTTGTTTATGGTGGCTTCTCAGCCACCTTTTGAGACATTTGTCTCATTGATATATTACACTATGCAGGGTGGCTACTACCATCTCTTAAAACCATGCAAGATCTAGTGAGTAAGGGGGATGTCGCCTTACATATGTATATTGCGCTGTTCCGCTAACTCACTGGAACTTGCATGGTTTTTAGAGATGATAGTAGGTCACTAGGTGCGTAAAGTAGTAAGAAGAAACTTCTTCGTCATAGCGTGTTTTCCTGGTAACATCTTCAGCTTATCCTTCAGAGCCCAGGGTACGATATTAATCATAGTCCTGATTTGGCGGAACTGGTTATTACAACGGAGCAACTGCCGTCTGACCTCCGTAACCCTGTTTACAGGGACCAGACCAAAAGAATATGACTCAGGTGTGTTAGTGGCCAACAGTGTCAGATTTTTCAGGCTGCCTAAAGGCATCTGACATAGCCTAACGACTGCCATCTGTCGATAACAGCCGGGACCAACGGCTTAACGTGCCAAAGCACGAAGGGGCTTGAGCCTCGGCTTGGGCATTTCTTTGAAGATAGAAATGCCACAATGGCGACCAATCCAAACATGCCCGCGCTTTCGCCGCTAGGGTATCGGGCTCTTTTTAACCGACTTCCAAAAAAAGGAGGAGGTTCTCAATTCGTCGGAATGTTTTATTTTCTTACTGATATATTTATTACAAATACAAAGCAATAGGCTCAATAATACATGCAGGGAATTTATATTGCCACACTCAACAAAACGACCGCGAAACCTCCGTGGCGTAATGGTTAACATGCCTGACCGCTACTCAGGAGGTCCCGGGTTCGATCCCCGGTCAGGTCAAGATGAAAAATGATCTTTTTCTGATTGACCTGAGTCTTGGGATGTTTATCTATATATGTATTCATTCATTCATTTCGTGTAGGTGTCATGGTCAATCGACCATGCACACCCTGGTGTCAGAGTTCTTCGGAACCGCCGCTCGGCCTCTGACATGGTTTCCTTTAACGACTACCAGATGGCAGCCGGGACCAACGGCTTAACGTGCCTTCCGAAGCACGGAATCATCTTTTTTGTCAGACAATCAGGTGATTTCAAGCCTGCAATGTCCTAACCAAACTGGAAACAACTAAACAAAGTATGCTTCCCGTGGGAATTGAACCCTCGACCCCCGGGTCTACAGGCAAACGCCTTAACCACTGGACCACGGAGGCAGTTATGTATTTGTTATAAAATATAGTATCGTTAAGTTAGTATCCCATAACACAAGTCTCGAACTTACTTTGGGGCTAACTCAATCTGTGTGATTTGTCCCTATATATTTATTTATATTTTATTTATTTAAATGCTTAAAATTGAATCAGTGCCCCTAGTATGGACGCTAGCGACTGCGTTAGGATTTTGTATGGAATTTCTTAGTTGCCTTACTATCCGAGGCGCTGTACAGGTTTGGCATACTAAATCGCTAACGCGGTCGCTAGCGTCTGAGTTAAGAAAAACTCGTACTAGGGACACAGGCGAATGTTTCCGGTGATGTGAACACCTTCGACTTCCTAATGTAATGATACGCAGGTTTGATTTCGATGCGGGTCACGGCCGACGACGAGATGTGCGGCGTTTTCAACATCACCTTCAAGCCATTGCCCCAATTCGACCTCAAGAATGTCGTTATCGGCCGGGTACGTCAGACTACATAGAATCACTAGCTGTGCCCATTAGCGCATTACAGACTACGCTTATATACTTAAATAGCATCTTAGTTCATAGCGCAACGATAACACACCTTTATTTCCTTTGACGACCTCCGGTAATGGTTAACATGGGTGACCGCTACTCAGGAGGTCCCGGGTTCGATCCCCCGGTCAGGTCAAGGTGAAAAATGATCTTTATCTGATTGACCTGGGTCTTGGATGTTTATCTATATATGTATTTATTATCGTTTAGTATAGAACCTATCCCATAAAACAAGTCTTACTTAAGGTCTTACTCAATCTGTGTGATTTATCCCCTATATATTTATTTATTTATACATTTACGTTTTCACACTTACCTATAATATATTATTACTAGCTTTCGCCCGTGGCTTCGCCCGCATGAGATTCCCTCAGGAACAGTGCTTTTACCCGGGATAAAAGGTACCCTAGGTCCTTCTCAATACTCCTAGCTACCTGTATTTCCACTCCGACCAACTAAACCGAGATCGGTTGTGTAGAATGGAACTCGATAAAGGGGTTTTTTCCAATCTGAACAACTTGCGAAATTTCAGGATTGGTTCAATAGATAGAAAGTGAAGAGTTAACAAACAAACAAACAAACAACCAAACAAACAAACAAACATTCGCATTTATATTAGTTGGGATTGGGATTACTAGCCTTAATTGAATTTTACGAAAATCAAAATCGGTTTAGCCCTGACTAACGACAGACTTTCGAATTTATGACAATACTAGCTACCCGCCCCGGCATCGCATGGGCATAAAATCCTTCCTCTTGAATCACTCTATCTATTTAAAAAAACGCATCAATATCCGTTGCGTAGTTTTAAAAAAGGGACATAAGGACAGAGAATGCTTTGTTTTATACTATGTAGTGAAGTATAGATATGGATAGCAAGATAGTATAGAATTTCATACTCGCATTATCGTTACAGGTAGTTCGTCCGTGCAGCTTGTTCGACAGCATGAGCGCGCTAGGCTCCGCACTGAGTCCGACTCCTCACATAGAGATAGCTAGCGCGCGACGACTCAAAACCAACAAATATTTATAAACCTTATTCTTTTTTAGGGTTCCGTACATTAAAATGCAAAAACCGTTGTAAGATTACTGTTGTCTGTTTGTCTGTCAAATTTTTCGAAGGAACATGTGGCTGTGTCAAGTTGAATTTCTACAATACTCTGGTCTATTTCCGATGTAAATAATCAACGCGATCACCATTATTTTACACTGAAAATTATAGAAATTGTAACGCTGTTGGTTTACCAATAAAATAAATGAAAAAATCCTCTATACCGTGGGATCTGAACCAAAATGATAAAACACAATTTTTGTGGTTGTTATGTAAAGTATGTGTAAATGATAAATTTGAGAAATAAATCAATAAAATGAGATTTTTTATAACTAATCATTTATTTAAATAAAAATAGAAAAACACTTCAAATTGACATATAATCGTAAAACCTTAATGTTGTCTACAGTAACAAATAATCTTACAAAATGAGCCCTATTGTTACAAAGTTTAAGACGATAAGCATTTTGGTAAAAAGGACTATGTACAGTCGGGGGAATAAAAGTGACACCCACTACCGTACTTATCATAGTGACTGGGGGGTTAGATTAATCTGCTTCCGACTGTACCTGATCGACCGCGTATGAGTAGAGCGCAAAGTCAGCCAGAAATTAGTAGCCAACATGGCTAGTTGTACAAACTCCAGTATTCCTAGTATGAGATTTTATAAACGCAGATGCTAGCGAGTGCGTTTGCGATTTTGTATGACAAACCTGTACAGCGCCCCTGGCGGATAGGAATGTAACTATAAAATCCATACAAAATTCTAATGCTGTCGCTAGCGTCTGCGTTTATAAAATATCATACTAGGGATACTGGCAACATTTCTTATATGTCTAGGAGCCCATGTGCCCCGCCTATTAGTTCTCACTCGTAATTTTTGCTAAAGAATTCACAGCACTACCTTTTAAACACAGTTTTGAGCGTAGAGTTTAATTACATTAGGCACTTTGATGCTAGGCACCATACTTTGACGTCGATTCTGCTAACGTTTATCATATTCGGACCAAAATAGTGTTTCAATTGTAGTGCTTTTTACACACTAGTTACAAGAAATGTATATTTTTATATCACTGCTGATGGTCACACCCCACACTACATTCACATCACATCATACTGTCATAATTCTTGTAATTAGTGTGTAACAATGCACTACAATTGAAACACTATTTTGACACGATTGTGATTTAACGTTAGCAGAATCGACGCCCCGACCAAGTGTTACAATTCAAAAACATTTCTGAACAAAACGGACATGAATTCATGGCGGCATTATCAACAATACTAAAAATCTGTAAGCATTTGGTACATGAAATACATTGATGCCACCAAACAGAATAATATATATACTTTTGTCAGGTCACATTTCAATATTTTACATTTTTTATTTTCGGCAGACAATAAATTTTTCAAACTCATACAATTTTTTTACATTATACTATTAATAGTGAATAACAAAATCAGTCCTGTGTTATTAATAAGATACAACATAAACCTACTCCTACATATCACAATCAGTACTTTTTCGGCTTTCAGATCGAATAAAGCAGTTGGTATTTCCCGTAAAGCAATGATGGTGTTTCGCGAAGTTGGTATTTCACGGATGTGGTCATATGAGTATTTGGAATTTTACGTAGTTGGCATTTTCCGATTGTGGTATTAAACGTCAAAATGTGTAAAAGTAAAGGAAGTTCGAATTTAAGCTGATTGTGATTCGTTATAGGGGAGGATTACATAAGCTTGTACGAAGACATTATCCTTATTCTAATGTACAGATTGAAGAATGCAAGACTCCATCAGATGCCCGCCGCGTCCTCCTCGGGGGTCATGTTTTTAAGGTATTTGAAGATGGTCCTGTATGAGAAACAAAATTTGAAATACATTGTCATTACAGATTACTACCGTCTCTTAAAACCGTGCAAGATCCAGTGAGTAAGCGAGACAGCGCAATGCATGATGTAAGGCGACTTCTACTACTACATTATAAGCATCCTCTCTGTCACTCGCTGGTTGACTGTAAGAGATCCCTTTCTGGGATAAGTCCGCCATTGTACTTTTTTATCTATGCTTTTTTATTCACTTTTTAGTACAATAATAACAAACAAACAAACAGTTTATACACATTTTTATCCAAAAAGTCTAAACACAATGTGGTATTTTATTGTATTCTCTACTGTCTATGACCAACTTGTACTACTTGGGTCATATAAGGAACATTTTTTTCCAAATCATTCCAGTAGGAGCAACTAGGTTCACCTCTGCTATTATCATCAGAATTTTAATGTCACAACAAACCATTATTAGAATAGAATAAAAGTATATTTAAATAGAATATATCATATTAGTATTATAGATATATACCTAATACATTTATTTTGGATACAATTCATATTTCTGTATATTTACCTATTATGCCATCCTGAGATTTTCGCTTGTAACTTAACGTTACTTCCAGCGAGAGTGTCAAGCTAATGACATTATAACAAAGATTATGCTATTTTGTACCGTTCAACTGCGGTTTAATTGATCGACTCACCAAACAGTGGCGGGCACGTGCCCCCACCCGGCGCGCACGGCCGTGAGCACGCCGCGCACGCGCTCGTGCTCGCGCGCGCGCTCGCGCCGGCTGTCCAGCACGCGCGTGACGTGCACGTCGCCAGCGCGCGGCCACGGCACCACGTGCTCCTCCGTGCACAACTCCAGGTCCATCGTCACTTCCCACACGCAACGCAGAGGGATGTTCGCTACCTGCGGTGACGGTAGTGGTCAAAAATAAGTCATATCCAGACGAGGACGTCACAAGAAGTTGTCACAGACCGCCTAAACGATTGTAAATGTTAGATAGTAACTGTAAGATATGTTTGTATACGTGGAAGATTGGAGTAGATATATAAAATAACGTACAATTCAAGTGAGTATATTCTGGGAAGAATAACAAGACAATCAAATCAATAATATGACTTCACATCATCTCAAAGTATTTAAACCAGTATAACAATGAGACTATGAAGGTGATCAATACTTAAACCTTCAACACTAACAAAAAAGGAGATCAAGCAGGTGCGACTGGAAAGAGATGCGAAATGCAAGTACAGCGCACTCTCCCGAGATTCGGCTCGTATAGCCGAGAGGTTGATAGAACCATGGGAGGTGGAGGGAGTGTCAAACCGCCTAAACGATTGCATTACTTTACTACTCATCGCCAGATGACGTGCAACATAATTATGAGACAAATCATTATGCATAATATTGTTAGATTATTATTCGCAGTGTTCGTGAACAAGCGTGCGTGTTGGGAAGTGGTACAGTGTCGATTACGTGACTTTTATCTTTGTTACCAAAATCTCCAAGTTATAGCTAAGTGAAATTTTTCTACCACTTCACTTAGCCACCTGAATCTGACTAGACTTACTTACTTGACTGGACTAGATTACTGACTTGACTTTATGACTCAACTGACTGAAGTAGGATTGAAGAAGATTAATAAATTCAATAAAGGTCTTAAAGGACTAGTTTAAATGGCCGAAAATCTATTCGAAAAAAAAATAAGACAAATCAGCTCCCCGCCACCCCGCAACCCAGTGACACTGTGTTTCTAAGGAAAAGAGCAATAATGCAACACCACTATATTCTTCACTAGCTGTTCCCCGCGGTTTTACTCGCCCTTGGTGTGTATGTACAATAGCCTATGACCTTCCCCAAGAATCAATCTAACATATGCAGAAATAATTTTTCAAATACGACTAGTAGTTCCCAAGTTATATGCGTTCAAACAAACAAACTCTTCAGCTTTATAATATTAGTATAGATTGCTCACCTTGAGCACGAGCCGCCCGTTCTCGCTGAGCGTGTAGGCGAGGTGCACGCGCGCGTCGTGCATTGCGCGTCCCCAGCGCAGCGCGCGCCGCGCCACGCCCGCCGCGCGCCGCAGCAGCGCCGGCACGTCGCTCGCTCGCTCGCAGCGCTCGCATCGCTCACACCGCTCGCCGCGCTCACATCGCTCGCACGGCCCGCACCCGGCCACCGCGCGGATCGCCTCCGCCGCGAATGTTATGCACGACATCGCCACGGAATTCTTCGTGTCTACAACCGCGTGTTAAACAATTTGTTAAGGCGTCACGGTAAAACACGTGACAAATGAATTCAGACTACTAGTACCATATTTGAATTTTTGGATTATATATCCTTTGTGGTATAAAAAAGACTAAGAAGCTCGAGTGTGACAGGGTAACGATTTTTTTTGCAAGTTCAAACTTCTACCATTTCATAGCCAGATTATTTAAATTGATACTATTTAATTCCGACTGATTTTTTTATTTTTGTTTCCTACCATCGTTTTTTTACTGACTGGCAACTCTATACACGCGGATCAATGAAAGCTCAAATTTTGAGGAATTATTCAACAAAGGTGTAAGACACACCCCATATTAAGCTGAGTAACTCCAAAAATCCCTTCATAGGCTGTTAAGACAAGTAATATTATAACGTTTTGCATACTCTTTGTTGTGTACCTATAACTTTAGCTTTTGATTTGGTGCGGTTGCCTAGCAACTACGTTGTTATTTTAAAATGGTTTAATTTCTTCTGTAAAATGTTTCAATAAAAACACCTTCAGTCAACGCTTTTAAAAATATATCAGACAATGTCGAAAATCTCCAAACTTAAGATGCACACGCATCAGCTTCATATGCTGCTAGTGTGATTAAGAATATAAATAAACTAGCTGTTCCCCGCGGCTTTGCCCCGCGTGGGACTCGGTTATATCGAGCCCAAAAGAAGCCTATGTTTGACCTCAGGTCGTTAACTATAACTATATCCCTAAATTTTATCACAATCGATCCAGCAGTTTAGCCGTGAAGAGGTGACAGACAGACAGACAGACTTTCGCATTTATAATATTAGTATGGATAAATAAAAACATATTATCTTGGGTTGCTCTCACATAATATAGTAAAACACTTTATTACTTACCGTTGCCATGGTGCGACTGGTGCACGGTGACAGCCAGCACAGGCGTGTCCCCGCGCACCCGGGTGCGCGTGGCGTTGTGGTGGCGGTGCTCCAGGCGGACGTTCAGCCGCAGCCGGCCGTGCAGCAGCCGGAACGACCACGAGTCCGTGCCGGACGACGCCCATTCGCACTCGTGGCTCCTGAGTAAACAGATCGTATGAAATATACGTTGGTATAATTGGTATTGTACGAGTAATATTATTGTAGCTGTTGGTCTTAATATAACTAAATAAATATAGTTACTTAGAAATGAAATCTTTTTTTTTTTATCTAACAGTATAACAAGCTTTCGCCCGCTGCTTCGCCCGGGTAAATTACCCACGGGAACAGTGCTTTTTCTCGGGATGAAATGTATCCTATGTCCTTCTCAATACTTCTGTCTATGTGTATACGAAATTTCAAGAAGATTAGTGCAATAGATAGGGCGTGAAAGCAAAACAAACAAACAAACTCACATTCGCATTTATAATATTAAGTTAGGTAGGATGTACAACTCACCCCATAAAAGGCAGCATATCGATCTTGGCTACGACATTGACACTGGGATCACATTCCCCCGCGGCTTGCTTCTCAAGCCACTCTTCGCGACTGTCAGCAGACATGGTATCCAGCTCCGTGACAGTTGTGCACGTGCTCGGCAGCGCTACACACTGATTCTTGCTACTCGTAAACGAACTAACCAATGCTACCCCCATCTCGTTATCAGAGAGAGAATCCGGCACGACGGAGCTATCTGTCTTACTCAATGCTTCCAGAATCTGTTTATTCAATACTTTCTGATCAATGTCTGGCTTCACGTTGAATTCAGTCAGCAATTGTTGAACAGTTAACGATACCCCGTCTTTATTTGGACTGTTCTTTTTTCTGGACGTCCGTTTTCGTGGATTATCCTTACACGGCGACATGTCTACATCCATTTTACTTTCAGCACTTGATACGTCGTCTTTTTCTGGTTTCAAAGACTTTCTCCCTAGTATACGTTTAAGAGAATAGCTTCTAGTGTTAGGACTGTTTGAGAGTCTTTGCATTTTGGCAGTCGGTTTGGGAGTGATGTTCTGATTTGATGGCGTTTTGACTATTTCGGAACCGGCAGGACTGTGAATACGTTTTTTCGCCTTCACATTATCGGCTTCATCGTTCGTAGTGCAATCGGATTCTTCCTTAAAATTCTTTTCGCCCGATGGGATCTCTTCTTTCAGTTTATATATTACTTTTAAAGGCGTTACGAGTTTAGCATCAGAGGCATTGCTACACGAATCTGTAGGAGCATCTATATCAACGTCGAAAGCGGGATGTGTTAGGGCGTCATCAACTAGCGTCAGTGAAGAGCTAGCTTCTAATAACTCTTTATTTTTCTTCATAGCTATTGCCGTGTTCACCTCCATATCTTTAACTTCAGTTACTTTGACGTCTATTGATTGGTCTATAGACATCGGTTTGCTTATATTCGATGTCATGCTTTGATGGTTAGATATAATTTCTGCCCCTGTATCACCCGAGTGAAAGTTCTCAATGTTGTACCGAACAGACACGTTTCCTACTCCATAGTCGTTGCCTTGCACAGAACACTGTGTAGAGTGACTTTTATCAGAGCCAGCTAGAGTTTCCTGTGATTCTCCGGCAGGACAATACTTGTGTACTTCGGTGTACTCCGTTGGCGTCAAAAGAATATTGTTTAAAGGGTTTTCGTGATCGAAAACTAAAACTTTTCCAGGAACAGATTGATCCGGCGGATTCCTTTTTGGTCTAAACACCGCTTCTTTCAAATTCCGCGACACTAAATCAGAATGTGGATTTACCTCTGATCCTATAAAGGATACGCTTTTCATTGGACTTTTAGAAACAAGTGACATTCTATTAGTTTTATCTCTTTCAATATCGTACACAGACTCTGGATTGGAATTCAAGTCATTGTGGACATCTATTTGGCTAGAAGTGTAAAGATTTGCTTGTATTTGGGTGCTGCAGGTTGATGTGGATTTCTTTAAACTTTTACCGAGACCTGCAGCTTCAAATGGCATTTGCTCGTTTGTTGGTTTTACTAAATCGTTCATTAAAGACTTAATTCCATCTGAAACATCTTTTAAGTACGATGGTATAACATTCGCTTTATAATTGTCAGTCATGTATGAAGTTTCGCCGAATGCAGTCTTTTTTAATGGCGAAGGTAAATTGGACTTGACATTAACTTCGGTTGAGGACTCGTCTTCGAAATGTAAAGTCTTAACAACTTCATTACTGACTCGTACAGTTTTTTTGGGAGGAGACGCCACAATTGCCGGCGTCGGCTCTTCTATTTCACTATCTTCCATTTCAATAGATCTTTGTAAAGCTGCTTGTGCCATAGATATGTTGCTTAGCAAATCTTCACGGCTTAAAACTATAGATTGCCTGTTTGGTGCGATACTAACTCTTCTTGGCTCGTTGGTTTCTTTATTTTCTAAAGCAATTTGACCTTTGACGGTAATCGGCAATGGTGACTTCTCAATAGAAATCGATCGTTGTCCGTCTGTTAAGTCAGATAATATATCTAACAGTTCTTTAGTGCTATCTACTTCTGTAAAACTCTTCCGGTATACCGATATTTCCGTTTTATTTTGATCACAATTAATGCCTACATCCTTTGTCGTGTCCGTACTAACCTTCTTTTGTAAATATTTATTGTCAATAGATTCGTCGACATCTTTATTCGAATCGTCTGATTCAGATAGAACTTTTGGTATTTTAGTACCAGTTGGAGGTACGGATTCTTGAAGTATTTCATCTGGTACGTGTGCTTCATGGGTTTCCTTAACAAATGTTATACTCTTATTTTTGTTTTTACTTTCATTTGATTGTGTTTCACTATCTGTATCCCTTATAATGTAAAACATTTCGCTTGTCACGCTTTCAGTATCCGTCTTGTGTGTTTCATGAGTCGAAGGTTTATTGGAGCCAATATTAGCTGCTACCTCTTTATTATCGAATCCAGATGTCATAGATGCATTAGACATATCTAAAAGATCACAAAGCATAGATTTTTTTGAAACAGACTGCATGTCGGAGACATTTCTTGCTACAGCATGTGTTGATAAGCTTCTAGATATATCTTTTACATCAGTTTTTCCATATGATGTCTGTATAGTTATTTGTTCTTTGATAGGATTTTCATTTATTATAACATCTTCGTCTTTCAGTTTTAAAATTGTGCTTTTATTTTCGTTTGATTCTCTTGTCGTGTCATCACCCTGTTCAATGTTGTTATCAACCAATTTAGAACTAGATCTTTGTTCTACTGCATTTTGTACCTTAGAAGTGTCATTTGTAGCAACTTGGTAAACGACTACATTATCTGGTTTGAAGTTAGAAAAATCTAAAGAAACAAATTCTGATTCAGTATTTTTTTTAGACTCATCGTTTTTCATTTCTAATTTATTAGTAGGTATAGAGCTCCTTATAGATACATCGCATATATCATTTCCTTCGTTTTCTGACACTATAATAATACTTTCTTTTTTGTGTAAGAGTTGAGTGGGCTTGATCATTTTACTATGAGCTGAAAGTAGTTCATCTGAGTTAGGTTTCTTCACAGATAGATTTCCCGATATATCAGACTTCTCATTATAATTTTGTGTCTGTACAGTGACTGGCATATTTGCAATATTTCCATTGTTATCGTTTATTACATTTACAGATTTATGCGGGCTAAATTTATTTAATTCATCGATTTCCATAGATCTTGATTGCAGGTTAGTTGGAATAGGTTGTGTCATGGATAAGTCTACGTCATCTACTACATTTTTACGTATTTCTAACGTGCTTTCTTTATGTGGTCCTATTTCTTCTGTGACCGATACATCTGTTACTTTTTCATTTGCTGCTACATGCATATGCTTACTTTCATTATTTAAATCTTCATGCAGCACAGACTTAACAAGTTGGTCATTCAAATTTGATTTATCTATGATCTCGTTATGAATTGAAAGCAGTCTTGCGGGAATAGGTTTCGTCATAGATAAATCCCCTAAGCTATCTTCAAATAATATAGTATTCCGCTTTTCTGTTTTGCGTTCTGTAGGTTGTAGATTAGGCTTCTCAATATTGGCATTCAAATTAGATTTATCCATGATTTCACTATGATTTACAGATAGTAGTTTAGCTGGGATAGGTTTTGTCATAGAGAGATCTCCTAAATCATCTTCAAATAATATTGTTCTATGCTTTTGTGATTTGCTATCTTTAGTTTGTATATCTGATTTATTAAAATGTACATTTAAATTAGACTTATCAATTATTTCACTATGAACTGATATGAGTTTAGCTGGAACAGGTTTCGTCATAGAGATGTCCTCCAAACCATCTTCAAATATTATAGTTTTGCATTTCTCTGTCTTGCTTAACAGTGTCTGTGAGTTACTAGCCAATTCCAAACCGTCACTTAAATTAGATTTATCTATTATTTCACTTTGTACGGATATCAATTTGGCTGGAATAGGTTTCGTCATAGATAGATCCCCTAAATCATCCTCAAATAATATAGTTCTACGTTTTTCTATCGTATTCTCAGTAGACCGCAAATTAGATTTATTTTGTTCAGTATTTAAACTGGATTTGTTTACATTTTCACTATGACTATTTAAAAGATTTGTAGGAATAGGTTTAGTCATTGATAAATCACCTACACTGTCATTAAATATCATAGTCATTCTTTTTTCCGGTTCCAGATTCATAAATTTCTCATCAAAATTTTTGGTTTTAGATTCATCGAATAATTTAATTTCATTACTTTCTTCATCATTTACCATCAGTTTGGCAGGAAGGGATTTCGTGATCGATAAATGGTCATCGAAGATCATCGTTTTCATTTTGTCCGGTGCGTGACTGATTACCGACGTTATCGACATATCTGCATTGCCATCAAATACTACAGTTTTAGATTCAACATTCAAACTATGCACAGATTTGTTTCCTGTATTATTCAGTTTAATGGGAAAAGATTTCGTCACCGACATATCAGCTAAGGCATCTTCAAACACAATAGTTCTGCTTGGTCCTGGTTCCGGATTCAATTTGCTTGGAAGAACTGCCGTCATAGACATATCAGTATTGTTTTCGAATATAAAAGATTCTGCTTTTAAATCATTTACACAATTGTTTTCTTTATCACTTACCCAATTTAAACTAGACTTCTTGTCAGGGAGACTAGGCGTTTTAGATAGACTGACTTTATGGCTGAGAATAGTCTCCGTTATTGACATATCAGACTCTTCATTATTTACAGCAGCATGTGTGGAGTTTAATTCTACTTCGATATATTCAGAAAAATCTTTCGCGCCTCTAAACGAAGCCGGCCCGATGACATTAGATTGTCTTTGCAAATCTCTTTGTATCTCGTCTAAATCATCTTTTACATCTATAGACTGCACTGCTGAAAAATTAATATCTATTCGTCCAGACATTTCACCAACGGTACTAATTGCAAGGTCGTCACCAAAAAGTTTACTATTATGATCAGTAAAAGCTGTTAATTCGAAATTATTATGAGGTGGTACTACGGGATTTTTATCATTAGTGTACTCCAGAGAAGCGAGCTGTTCTGTTACATTAACGTTGAAAGTGTTGTTAATATTCCTTCCGGCTAAGTTGTCAAGAGAGGTGATGAAATCAACCGCCTCAACTTCTTCAAATTGCTGTTCGAAAATCCTTTTACCGAGATGGCCAATAGGCTGGCGTGTCGCGTTTGCACCCGAGTCATTACCCGAAGACTCTAAAGACTTATTGTGCTCCTCATAGAAGTTTTTCCATGTTGTTGTTGCCTCATTTGTAACGAACTCTCTGGAAAAACATAAAATAGGATTTAAGAAGTGTATTAAAAAAAACCAAGTTTTCATTAAAAATTAGTGTTTGTTGTATATTGTTTTCCTAGACATTCAACTTACTTACTAACTTGACTTTTTCTTTAAATAATGCCAATAATATGAAATGATGAAATATGAAGGTATCATTTCTAATGTGCATGGACTTTTAGTTAATTAATTATTACATATTCTTCCATGCTGGTCTGGGAGAAAAAGAAAAACATAGAATGTACCAGCTGCTTCTCTTCCCGCGCAAGCCGTAAAAGTCGTCCGAGGGAATCGCCGAATGGAGAAATCATGACATAGGCGATGCGGCTAGCAACCCACTATTGATCACTATTGATTTCCTGTTTGAACTACCATTATGCTAAAGGTGGCCTAAGGTCTTATAACTCTAGGCTCTGTCTACCCCGTATGGGATAAAGACGTGATTATATGTTAGTATGTATGTAATTATTGCATCAGAATAAATGTGATTAATATGATTGCAAAATAGGGCATCCAAATAGAGGTCTGTACAGGCTGCATTCTTTGTTTTTTCTTATTTAGTCAACTATCACCGATTTGCCACGATCCCACAAAATGGTAAGTGCCGATGTGGTCTAAGATAGAGCTATCTGGTTCATACCTTATGGGTATAGGTATACACACATATGTGAACCACATATATCTATATATATATATATATAAAATGAAACCCGTTTTCCGTTGTCACGACATAGCATGAAAACGGCTTGACCGATTTGGCTGATTTTTTTTTTGTAGTTTTCTAATACTCTGTACAAGGTTCTTAAAAAAAAAATACTAAGAAAGGCGGTACGAAGTTCGCTGGGTCAGCTAGTAATCTTAATAAGGCAAAAGGTGACGGCGAAAATCAGTGCTAGACATGTCTAGTGTAATACTGAGCCGCCACCTATTGAGATATTTCTCATGTTTCATGTATGTTGTTTGTTATCTTTGTACTTTGTTGATTTATATGTGTGTTGAATGTCTTAATAAATGTCTATACTATTCTAAGTCTGGACAAATGGTAAGGCTAACCTTCGCCTACTCAATACTCACGCCACTCCTGTTCGTTTAGAAAAGCTAACCCGTCGACTCTTGGCGGTGTCGGTGGGCGTGGCTATATTGAACTCCAACTCAGAGAATGGTGTGCGAGGAGGCCGCTGGATCTTCAGTATCGATGAGCGACGCTTTCTCCTTAAAAAATAAATGTCATCACTACATAGTATAAAACAGTCGCTTTCTCTGTCCCTATAACCCTTTGTATGCTTAAATCTTTAAAACTACGAAATGGATTTTGATGCGGTTTTTTTAATGGATAAGTGATTCAAGAGGAATGTTTTTTATGCCCATGCAAAGCCGGGGCGGGTCGCTAGTAATATATAATAGGTGTTGGAACTTTATATACAGAAATATATTTATAATTTATCAAAGAAAGTTGTGTTAGTTACAACACTTATGGGGTGCTAAGTGCGGGAAACCTCCTCGAGTGCCCAGTCACTCGTTCTCGCTTGATCCAAACGGATCCGGTGAGAGAGCGGGTTGACAAGTGATTTGGGACGGTGCACCCTGGGCGGCAGTTAATAACTCCCTGATATTCGGGGTCTTATTGACTGTCGGCCAATGTCCTGCAAACTGTGGGGCACTCCCCCCATCTTTTAATAGATGGCAAGTGGATGCCCCACCCCGAGGTGGGGGCCTCCTTCTGTGGAACATTTATTTCACAGAGGGAGGCCATCGTTAGGGAGCGCCCAGCGCATTGGTTGGGGCCGAAAGGCCAGGCTGGAGGGCGTCGTGGTAGAATGCTAACGCGACCCCATGGCGCCCTCAACGGCCAAGTGCGGAAACGCCGGAGGGGTTTTAGTGGGTAGTCTGGGCTGACTAGCAGCTCAGGAGTCCCACACTCTGTGCGTAAACGCATTTCCCCTCCGTTAACAAAAAAAAAAAAAAGTTACAACACATAACTCAAGATTTATTGACCGATCTCTGAAATTTTGCATATATATAGGAGTATTGTAAAGGACATAGGGTACCATTCATTGGGAAAAAGCAATGTTCCCAAAGGACGATCACGCGGGCGAAGCCGCGGGCAAAAGCTAGTTGAGGATATAATAAACAGACTGGTAAGTATTTGAAGTATAGGTGAGTGTCAGCTTTAACAGACAAAATTCCCATATTTAGCGTTAAAGCATAACCCTCAAAATGAACCAAACAAATATGAAACGAGCCAACGACGAAACAAACGAGCTATACTTACGTTGCGCCGGCATCCGAGGTGCGACTTTGCTGTGTATCGTCCATTGTATTCAAAAAATCATCACGATATCATGTCAGTCTCACAAAATAACATAAAATTCTTTTAAACCGTGTAAATTACAAAAAGTAACAACAAACGCTATTAATATTATATTTGTTTTTGTTGTAAAAATTTAAACATGATTCAAAGCAAACGTCAAAACGTCAAACACCAACGGACAGAGACTAGTGTTGTCGCTTGCTTGATAGTCAACTATCGATAGCGTTTAAATAGACTATCGATAGTTTGAACGGTTGGGTTACTACCGTCTCTTAAAGTTATGCAAGATCCAGTGAGTAAGCGGGACAGCGCAATACATGATGTAGGGCGATATCTCCCTTAGATCCAGTGAGTAAGGTGGATGTCGCATTACATCTTGTATCGCGCTGTCTCGCTTATTCACTAAAATAAATAAATAATAAATAAATGGGATGGGAATGGGAGTGAGCGGGTAATAATAACCGAATGTCTGCAAATATACTCGAGTGGGGTCAAGAAAGCGCATCACGTGCACAATACATAATAATAGGTATGTTCAATGAAAATTGGTTGAGCTGTGAGAAAGCTCTGGAGGTGGCGAAAATACCTAATGTCTGCAAATAATATGTGGGATTGTTATACTAGGTAGGATTAATGTTGTAATTGAACCTCACTAATAAAAACAAATTGCGTCGTGGGTTAAATTAAATGTTATTAGGATTTCATGTTTCATGCGACTGAACTGACAACGTAGGTATACTTTTTTTAATATTATTATCCATTGAACTGCCCGCGGCTCCGTCCGCATGTGACTCGGGTTATATCGCGGCCTATGTCTCATATGTTCTGGTCCTTACCTATCTCCATACAAAATTTCATTAAAATGGGTTCAGCGGTTTAGCTGTGAAAGTCTAACAGACAGACAGACATACAGACTTCGGCATACCATCCCAACTAATCACAACTTCGCAACTAATGCGATAATCTATACTAATATTATAAAGAGGAAAGATTTAAATGTTTGTATCGAATAGGCTTCGTAACTACTGGACCGATTTGAAGATTTCTTTCACTGCTAGAATGTCACACTATCCCCGAGTGACATAGGCTATGTATGTACCACGGGCGAAGCCAGGATGGACTGCTAGTTAAAAATACGAGAGTGAGTTTGTTTGTTACGCTTTCACGCCCTATCTGCTGAATCAATCTTTCTGAAATATCGCATATACCTAGTTACATAGATGAAATATAGAGAAGGACATAGGGTAAGTACTTTTCATCCTGAAAGAAGCACTGTTCCCGAGAGAATGTCACGCGGACGAAGCCGCGGGCAAAAGCTAGTTTATAATATTAGTTACTCTCGATACTCACAGAATATATACTACTCCGAGGGCGGTCACTGCAAGTATAGTGGTGTATACAGAACAAATGGCACACCAAATAAGGATGAACGCAGAGTCCTCTACACTTACGGCTCCAGACATTAGTGTACCAATAAAAATAAAAAATAAACCCTACATTCTTTACTTTACATATTTTTGGGGTTAAAAATATAAACACTGTAAATTTTGTTGATTTACGTACACAACTGACTAAAAGTCATTGTGACGTTATAATCAGAAAATATTCTTTTTGTATGCTGTCAAGAAAAACCTTTAATTATGTAGAGTTTAAACAAAGAAGCTCGAATCGCGCGCGGTCTTCTTGAAGCGAAGCAAATTTTTTTTTTTTAAATCTATGAATTTAAAGAATATGCTTAATTATGGATCAAATGGATAATCCATACTGCAACCGCAGGTTTTAGAGGAAACTTTTATTTTTCCTCTAAAACCTGCAGTTGCAGTAAAAAAAATACGAAATAGATTGATCTAGACCTTAATTTTATTACTGATATTCCCTCCCCAGTGGGAAAGGAAGACTGGACGACAGATACGTGTAGAAATCCTTTAACACGCGAGATGGCTCTTTTGCAAATTGAAGCACGCTATGGTTTCGTTTTCGGTTATTAGATTCGTCGTCGTCGTGTTACACTATTTACAACTCAAGAACGGTTGGACTGATTTGGTTGAAAATCGCTGGAAAGGTAGCTTAGAACCAAGAGAAGGACATAGGGTTCCTTTCATTCTGGGAAAAGTTCCCGAGGGAAGTTCACGCAGACGAAGCCGCGAGGTCTACTGTTGTAAATACCTACACAAAACTTTATTTAATACTAGCTGTTCCCTGCGGTTTCACTCGCTATTAGTGTGTATGTTCTATAGCCTATAACCTTCCCCAAGATTCAGGCTTTCATATACAAAAAGAATTTTGCAAATCCGACGAATTTAGCTACAATATCGCCAGTATTCGCCAGGCACTACATCATGCTGCTTCGTGTTGCAGCCCTTCAGTACATGCGTAATCTACAGTTGGAAGATATCACATTCTTCCAAGGTGGCCGGTATGTTAAGACTCGTACCGCCATCTACACCGCCAGCGAGGAACTACCGGTTGACACGACGTTGGCGCGCATTGCATTTCGTTCGATGTTCACTTCTCTTGCAATCCGAATTTTGAACGCCTAACCCGCTACACTTAACTTGTAAATTTTATTATTGAAAAATAAACGTTTCCGTCAATTTAAATAAAATCAAGTTATTGAAGAGCTCCCGTCTCCCGCTAAAGTCAAAGTCGTAACATATTGCTACCCTCCACGGCTCCAACCGGAACGACAAAAGACTAAAGTCATTCATGCGTTATTTTTATATATAAACAAAAAAAGAATTTGTAATTCTAAAATATAAAATGGCGATTTTTCAAATAATCATCAATTTTATTAATCATAATCCATCTCTGAATAACTTGTGCATGTCGATGATTTCGATGAATATGACGTGGTGTGCGACGAGACGGATAAATCTCTTCTTCTGTAAAGAGAATAAATAAATAAAAATTGTGATAATCAATTAGGTACCGACCTTTAATCTTTAAATTATGCCAAGAACTTATCACTATCACTACATAGTATAAAACAGTCGCTTTCTCTGTCCCTATGTCCCTTTGTATGCTTAAATCTTTGAAACTACGCAACGGATTTTGATGAGGTTTTTTTTATAGATAGTGATACAAGAGGAAGGTTTTTATGCCCATATGCGAAGCCGAGGCGGGTCGCTTGTATTTTATAAAACGTTGAGACATGAGAGTAAAATTTTTATTAGACCTAACGATTTTAGTAGAAATTGTGTTGAATAAAATTATGTTTAAACCACAGAAGTTAATAAGCTAGAGATGGCTAGCGGTGCCGACTTTATTTATTAACACAAAATAGTGGTTTTGTTTTACACAGTGAAATGCACCTCTAGTTATATCTGGGGGGCTTACCACCACTCCTAAAACCATGCAAAAACGATTGAGTAAGGGAGCTACACCATGTAGTGCTCTGTCTCGCTTACTCACTGGATCCTGCATGGTTTTTAGAGATAATAGTAGGCCACTGGTTACTACATTAGTTGCGTCAACTTGGCATACATACGTACAATACGATACGGAAATGAATAGTAGAGAAAAAAACTTAGTGCCGTTTTTAATTACCGTACTATCCGCCAGGAGCAGTTTATGGATTTACAAAAATGCTTACGCAAACATCTATTCATACTTAGTATAAATTGAAGTAGATGTCTGTTTGAATGTGTGCGCAAAACTTAAAAACTAACAAAGGGATTTATGTGCGGTTTTCACTAATAGATAGAGTGATTCCCAGGGAAGGTTATAAGCAAAGAAGTTCGAATCCGTATTTTTTTTTTCTCTATGGTTATAGGCATATACATATAGGGCTTTATATAAAATACGAATAAATTTTAAAGCGGTACGAAGTTCGCCGGGTCCATTAGTAAGCTTTTTGTTCCTTGACTTTTACCTTCTTCGTGAGTGCTTTGTTCTTTTAACGTTCCTTTCAACGGGCAATCGTCGCGTTCTTTTCTTTTCTTTCCCATGCGTCCTATCTTTCTGCTCGTCTGTATTATCTGACTCAGACTGACGATTTTTCTCAACTTTGCGCTGTCTCCTCTTATAAATTTCACAAGAGTCCTTTGGCACAACTTTCCACGAGCCTTTACCTTCAGCCCTGTTCGATTTCTAAAGCGTTAAAAATATAAGTATTATTATACGAAGGCGAAGGGTGGCGACTAGGTAGAGTCCTTAATAAGCAGGTATAATAAGTAGACCTGTCACAAGTAAAATCGGCAGATGGGGTCTCGAGACTAGTATCCATATCCATACTAATCCATACTAATATTATAAATGCGAAAGTCTGTATGTCTGTCACCTCTTCACGGCTAAACTGTCGGACAGATTGTGATGAAATTTGGTATGGATATAGTTATGCACTAGGAGTCAAACATAGCCTAGTTTCGGGCGCGATATAACCGAGGCGCACGCGGGCGGAGCCGCGTGCAATAGCTAGTATACATATAAGGAGCTCGATAGCCTAGCGCGACGCACGTGTTCGTAACGATAGTGCGCGTCAAGCGACGGCGACGGCAAGTGCGTGGCCATGTTTGGATTGGTCGCCATTAGTGGCATTTCTATCTTGAGCTCCTCCGTGCTTCGGAAGGCACGTTAAGCCGTTGGTCCCGGCTGTTATCGGTAGATGGCAGTCATTAGGCTATGTCAGATGTCTTTAAGCAGGCTGAAAATCTGACAGTGTTGGCCACTTACACCCCCGGGTCATGTTCATGTGGGTCTGGTTTCCCTGTAAAAAGCGTTTCGTCCACTAGGATCCCCTGACCCGATCCCCCAGGGGATCCCCGTGAACTCATCTGTTCATCAGAATCCCCTTTAAATAAAAGTACATAAAGTCAATGAGGGTTACGGAGGTCAGATGGCAGTCGCTCCATTGTAATTACCAGTTTCGCCAAATCAGGACCATGATTATTAGCATACCCTGGGCTCTGAAGCGCAAGCTGAAGATGCAACCGGGAAACACGCTCGAACGAAGAAGAAGGTAACTCGAGACTATATCACTGGTCTTCACGAAAATGGCAAATTACGTGCACATTCCTATGTGATACTTGCACATACATTTTGGTCACACAGCCCGAAAACCAGACGACAGCCTGGTGACTTACAACCGTCTCTTAAAACCGTAAGAGAGATGTCGCATGTCGCCTTACATCATGTATTGCGCTGTCTCACTTACTTACTCGTTCTTGCATGGTTTTAAGATATGATAGTAAGCATGCTGGGGGGGTTACTACCATCTCTTAAAACCATGCAAGATCCAGTGAGTAAGCAGGATAGCGCGCTACGTATGTACCGTATATGTAAGGCGACATCTTCCTTACTCAATCGTTCTTGCATGGTTTTAAGAGATGGTGGTAAGCTACCTGGAAAAGCTGTTAGATCACTGGCAGGATGGACAGAAGAAGATCCAGCGGACGTAGCCCGATACAATGCTCTGACCAAATTAAGCAGCAGCTCAACATAAAGATCTCCAAAGCAATCCACAGGGCAAAAGATCGCCAAAAGTGGAAAGAGATCATAAAGACGATAGGTCGGCACGAGTGTTTTCAACTTTGTTATAGCAGAAGTCAGAACATATGCCACCCCTAAATCTAGCCGTCCTAGTCCCGGCCCACCGGGTAAATCTGCCACTGTTACTACCATCTCTAAAAACTAAAAACCATGCAAGAACGATGGAGGATTATGGATGAAGTAAATAGAGATGGTGCAATTAAACACGTTGTAATTCGTCATCTCGCTTACTCACTCGTTTCGGGCCTGCTAAGTTAGATGATGGTAACCCCTTGGGGGGTTACTATCTATTTCATAAAAAAATTACTACTTTCTATAAAAACTTCAAGCTGCGAAACCTAATACTTAATATAGATATAAATACAAACATGAGCACGAAGAACTTCATTAATGTTTTCCAAATTGAATACGGAACTATTTGGCATCACAGAATTAAACATAACAATAGAATTTTTGATATATTTTCTTCTTCGTTTCGCTGTAGATGGTTTGTGCGAGCGCGAATTTTTCTTGTGAGATCTTTTACGTCTTGAAGATCGCATGCTTACTATGTTTATTTTAAACCTTTGCACTTAAATATTTTCACGCATATAATTTTATGTTAGACATTTATTTAGGTACCTATATAATGTACCATTACAATTTGTTCAAATTTTCAAAACTTCAGCTTCAAACAAAACAACCAAAACAAATTCACGGCAGATAAAGCTCAAAGAAAAAAAATTATCGATAGGGAACGTCATAGACAATCGCAAATATACATTTTGACAATTGTCTTGCGTCCCGTACTTCATTCTTCACCCCCTTGTTCGCCATACGTTATTCTCTATGATTTTTGACTGACTGGACCATGTGGTGACTGGAAAATAGCATTGTGTTCACAGAGTGCCTTTATTATATTTGAAAATTGAGTTGATAATGTTTTGGTGGTGTTGTATTCCTTGTTAAGAAAGCAAAAGGAATAGTGTTATACTAAGTACATACCTAAGTTTCTTAAAACCAATGCAGGACCCGACTAACCTACAGAAGCTGTACCTAAGCTACTGTATTTATGTGTGTCACAATCACTAAGAGATGGTGGCAAGATGGCAAGTTACTACGGCAATCGGCATATCCCAATTTATTTACTATAACTGATATCCATACTGGGGTACATAGCACAAGCACATTCTGTGACTTGGTAAGTTGGATAATGTAATGGTAATTATGCTAAGTAGGTACCTAGTTACCTAAATAGTTTTATAATGTTACCTTTTATTTCAGTAACTGCTTTAATAATCTAGTGGTTAAGGCGTTTGCCGGCAGACCTACTAGTCGTGGTGTTGCGGGCGGAAGAGGTAAGCCTACTCTTCGTTGATCCCCTCCTGGGGTCCCGATACCGTTCCAGTAATTGTCAGCACCTATAGGTATTCCACAGATGCTGACACGGCAATGAGGTCAACACGTAACCCTCTGGTGTTATTCATATGGGTCATCAACTCAGTCAGATGCTAGATGCTGTTTGAAGACGAAGACGAAGACGAAGACGTTGCTACTAACACTTCAATAAATTTCTAAAACTTGAGTTCACTTTTATTTCAATAGCGTACATACCGATAGGAGTTCATACTTGTGAACAGCTGACCGAAGGTGCTCGATGGAACAGCTGACTTTTGATGGCAAAAGGTCAATGACCTTTGACCTTTCACTGCACTTCTTTTAACACTGTTTCCAGTTACGTACTGGAGAAACACTTGCTTATAAACTTGTAGACGTTTTTCACTGATTCTAGGTATAGATTTAAACACTGAAGCTATATACTTATACTTGGCAAGCACTGGCTTTGGGTAAAGGTTCAAACACTGAAGCTATATACTTATACTTTGCGAGCACTGACTCTAGGTAAAGGTTCAAACACTGAAGCTATATACTTATACTTTGCGAGCACTGACTCTAGGTAAAAGTTCAAACACTGAAGCTATATACTTATACTTTGCGAGCACTGACTCTAGGTAAAGGTTCAAACACTGAAGCTATATACTTATACTTTGCGAGCACTGACTCTAGGTAAAAGTTCAAACACTGAAGTTATGTACTTATACTTTGCAAGCACTGAGCACTATTTATTTTTAGCTTAAATTTAAATGAATATTTCGGAGAAAATTAAAAACAATTTAAAATTGAAATAATACCTGAATTATCACTGAAACTACTTTCTAGGCAATTCACTACTGGGCACTTCGAACTGGGATCTCCTCACTATTATTCTTGATTTATTTTCTTGATTTATGAACTACTTTTCGATTGTTATGCAATGGCCTTTAGACCTTGCTTCTACTATAACGAGAACCGCGTATTTTTAATACTTTGGCCCTTGATATTTTCAGTGACAATTTTGAGTATTCTCGTATATTTTTAAATCATTTCAGCACTTTACATTTGTTATTTCTTATGCTTAGATAAGTGTAAGTGACAGTTTTGCATATTAACATTAGTTTTACTGATAAAAGCTACATTATGCTGAGTTATTCCAACAATTATCTAAATATTTTACGTTTTCATGAAAATTTAAGTTACAAATCTAATTATTGTTGGCTTCCTTTAAAAGTTAACATTAAAGTATTATTGTGATTACATTCCCCTTTTTACCTACTCTTGGGCATATGAGGTTTCAAACAATTATTCTCATTGATTATTACAAAAAACGAATTAAGATTAACATTATCATAAAACGTTCAAAATCAGGTAATTTTAGTTACAAAAAATGCAGGATGCATAGATGTCGCTGTTGTGTTTCGTCGTATTTTTCCATGGTATCCTTGGGATTAAAATAAAATAAAAATGAATTAAGATGAAATAAAATGAGTCGCTAACATACTCCCCCTCGTGCTATGCACTAATCTTGAAGCGACATCTTTGATCCGCTTAACTTAAAACTATTACATTATCTTATCTGACTATTAAATTGTTTTTCACTATAACGTAGGTAGGTAGGTGAAATTTACTAATTACTTAAGGTATGTGTGAGGAGAGAAGATAAATCCAGGTTTCAGCGAATCGCACAATATTTATTATTTGTACTTTACAAAAGGTTAGACTCTTAAAGATAACCGTTAATGAGAGATTATAGGGGTCGTGAGATCAAAGTAGGCACGAAATCCAGTCAGGCAGCCGCTATGAAATAGCCAGCCACTTAACTTGAGATGGTGAGGTCAGCCGAAAGAGGTCTTCCACTGGACGCGCGCAGCCTTATATATGGCCCTCGGGGGTGATGCGGTGCGGGGCAGCGAGGAAGGACCGCCGTAGGAGAATGCGCGACGTCACACACCCCCCCCGTTAGACCAGAATTTCCCTTAGCCGGGAAATTCGACTGCTCGCCGTCAGTAGATGGTGCTGGAGCAGACAGCTGGCCGGCGCTGGCAGGCAGCTGGTAGACGGCTGGCCGGAACCCTGAAATTGGAGAAGTTCCAGTATAGTATATATACTAATAAGTGCATGTAGGTGGCTAACTAACAGGAGGATACGGTACTAGCCAGCGAACAGAATCGAGCCGAACAGGTTAAAGTAATTTGCAAAAAAAATTGGTATTAATAAGGATTGATGTATTAATGCATAACTACATAAAACAAAATAAGCGCAGACAGCGCCACCGGTGCGCGAGCAGTCTAGCAGAGAACAAAGGAATGTTAAGTACCTAGTTACATAACATGATCGCAACACAAACAGGTGATACTACTACAATATTAATCGAACGCAGGAACTAGACTCGAGTACAGTCAACAGCACAACAATTCATACAAACTATAATGTACGGCTGAACGTACGAGGTTTTTGTAACTATTTAAGAAGATTGTATTATTTTTAGTTATAATTATTGTTTATAGTTGATTAGTTTAATGTCTTTGATATGCCATTCGCCCAGCGGCTTACCCGACATATCTGAAAGTTTATATACTAAGGGAGATTTTTTTGCTACGATTTTACATTTAATAAATTTAGGTGCTAATTTTTTTGAGAAATATTTATCCTTATCACTTAGGTAGAATGTTCGCCTCCAAACAACATCACCAACATTAAATTCTGCCGGCTTACGGCGAAGATTATACGACTGACAATTACGTTGATGAGCCGACAAAAGAGCCGCCTGTACTTTCTCGAAGATATTAGATAAATGACCAAGCGATTCAGCATAACAATCTATAGGCTCATGTACCATATTCTGATCTGACACAACATATCGAGATCCGCACGTTATCAGTTCACGACCGTAAACAAGAAATGATGGTGTGAAACCGGTTACTTCGTTAACGGCACAATTCATTGCAAATTGTATTTGAGGTATTATTGTGTCCCACACCCTGTGGTCTTTATCAATAAATGTGGAAATAGCTGTAGTTATAGTTTTATTATATCGTTCTACGGTGTTAACATGGGGCGTATAAAATGGAGTGTAGTGTAAATTGGGAATTTTATATTTAGATATTAAGTTTTTAAATTGTGTACTAATAAATTGCTTACCGTTATCTAGTATGACAGTTGAAGGAATGCCATGTACTAAGAAAACATTTTCTTCGAGGATTTTTGTTATTACTTCGGCTGTGGCTCGTTTTATAGGGAATAGCAAACAATACTTAGAAAAACAACAACAGACCACAAAAATAAAATTATTTTGTTTTCTAGTAGGAGGTAATGGACCTATCAAATCGATACTTATGACCTGAAATGGTTTAGAACAAGACTTAGGTCCACCCATAAGACCCAGAGTTGAGTGATTTTGATGTTTATGAGCGATACATTCATCACACGAATTAACCGCGCTAACAACATCCGAGTACATGCCTGGCCAATAATAGGTAAGAGATAGACGCTTAAAGGTTTTGAATATACCGAGGTGACCAGCAGTGGGCAAAGAATGGTTTTGTTTTATTATCTGTGATCTTTGCTCGGCCGGAACAACTTCTTTCCATTGAAACTCTCTAGTTAAAGGATTAAGACTTTTTTTGAAACGATATAGTTTGTTATTTATTATTTGATAGTCTATATAAGAAGTGGGAGATTTTGTACAGCCATTAAAAATATTCAAGTACCAAGGATCGTTAGTGGAAATAGCTGTTATATTAGAGTTTACGTTAAATGTTGTGGACATAATATTAGGATTACGGGAAAGAAAATCTGGGACTAAGTTATCAGAACCCCGACGATGCCTTATTTCGAAGTTATAAGCAGATAGACGAACACCCCATCTGGCCAGTCGGCCAGTAGGATTATTAAGAGTGAGGAACCACTTAAGCGCGGCGTGATCCGTATACACCACGAATTTTAGCCCATTTTCTACGTAACAACGCCAGTGTTCGATAGCAGATAGAACGGCAAGCGCCTCGCGCTCAGTAGCACTATAGTTACGTTCTTGATCCGATAGGGATTTACTGTAGAAGGCTATGACTCTTTCCTCCCCATTTAATATCTGGCAAAGAACTGCCCCTATACCAAAGTCACTGCTATCAGCGTGTATTTCAAAAGGTTGGGTGTAATCTGGACAAGACAACACCGAAGAGGAAGCTAAACAGCTCTTTAATTTAGTAAAGGCCAAATCCGCCTCCTGAGACCAAGAAAACGCTGGCGACTTTTTGCTGTTAGAAGTTAGTTTATTAAGGGGCGCCGCTAAGGAACTAAAGTTAGGTATAAACCTTCTATACCATGACGCCGCGCCAAGAAAACGACGAACCTCTTTTTTGTTAGTCGGTACAGGGTAATTCGTGATTGAATTAACCTTATCGGGATCGGCGTGAAGACCGTCTGAATCCACTATATAGCCCAAGTACTTAAGTTTATTTCTAAAGAAGTTACATTTATCAAGATTAATAGTTAAGTTTGCCTGCTTTAATTTATTTAATATTTTTGTTAAAAGTGAAATATGGTTACTAAATGAATTAGAAATGCAAATTATGTCATCTACGAAGCAAAAAACTTTATTTTCGAACTCTGGACCGTAAAATAAAATATCAGCTAAACGCTGCTGAGTCGCAGGTGCATTTGTTAAACCAAAGGGCATAGACTTGAACTGGAATGTACCACGAGAAGGAACATAAAAAGCAGTCTTGCAACGGTCCTCTTTTTTTATTAAAGTCTGCCAAAAACATTTTGAAATGTCCAAGCTAGATAGGTATTTAGCATCCCTTAAATTATCCAAAATCTCAGAAATATATGGCAATTTATAGGCATCTTTTTTTGTTACTGAATTTAATTTGCGACTGTCCAAACAAAAACGCAATTCGCCATTTTTTTTAGGAGTAAGTATTATGGGATTAGACCAAGGACTTTCCGAAGGCTCAATTACATCCTCCTTAAGCATTTCATCGACATGTTCTATCAAAATACGCTGTTTTTCGGGGGACATCCTATAGTAACGCTGACGAATTGGAGGACTGTCACCCGTATCTATCGAATGAGTAATGAGCGAAGTACGACCAAGACCCCTTTTCTGATAGGAAATATCGGTAAATTGAGAAATAATATTGTTAGCGACAGCCCTCTGATCCTCTGTCAGACTATCAAAAGAAACCAATTTACTAGCGGCGCCGGATTGTGATTCCGCGACACTAGTACCAAGTTTACTCGGTGGCGAAACCGTCACTATGTGGTCCGGAAACAAACCGAAACCCTTCCAGAAGTCCATACCCAGGATCAAAGAATTTTTTATTCCTGGTACAATATGAGTAACCAGAGAAATAGATTTATTCTGGAATACAAAAGGAAGAAGCACCGAGCCGAGCGACGAATATTTATCGCCGCCAGCAGTGATAAATTCTAAAGGTTTCGAAGTATCGAGTTTTAAACCTTTTAAGAAGAGATCATGGGAATTATTACCCAGAATGGTTAAACAAGAACCAGAATCGAGCAAACCAATAGTATTTTTACCGTTCAATGTGACAGGAATATAAGGAGTATAATTGTTTGTACTGCCGATCGAGGAGAGTTTTTTTGTATTAAAAAAATTGGCAACATAATGTAGCCAATTATGCCACTCAGTTTTATTTGTTTTAGTTTTATTAATCATAGATTTCCCTTGATCGGCCTTTACTAGTTTTTTTGAAGTTGACTATTATTTATTTTATTACATTTAGGACAATTAGTGGACTTAAAGCCCTTAGAACCACATTTAAAACAGATGAGATAACGAGGTTGCCGACAAGTACCTAAAGAATGCGAATCCGTACGACATCTCGGGCAATATTGTTTAGAATTATTACGAATCGAAGCATTTTCAATAGCACAAATTTGTTGTTCCAACTCGACTTCGTTAATAGGTGATGGTTTGGTGTTATAATTTTTATAAAAATTTTGTGGGTAGTTATTATTTTTATAAAAATTATAATTTTTATTGAAAGTTTTATTTGAAGTAGTGTAAGCCAATTCGGGAGCCAAAGTATTGGAAGTAACCTTGGGTGGTTCAGAAAATTCTCGGCTACGACTGTCATATTTTTCAAAGTCCCTACAGACGCTAACCAAGGAAGAAATATCCACAACATCAGCTGTTAGAAGAGCATTTGTATAGCAAGGCCGAATGTTATTTAATAGAATTTCTAGTTTGGAAGACTCGTTCATAGGTACGTCTAAAAGAGAAAATAATCCTTGCATTTTAGCGATGTATAAGGTTATGTTCTCCTTTTCCCCCTGTGTACGAAGCCTTATTTCCGATGTGAGTTTATAGTCATAATTATGCGGACTAAAATCACGTTTAAGTAAACGACAAAGATCGAACCAAGATCCAACACTATCTTTAATCGCACGGTACCAATGCAACGCATCATGTGAAAATATTTCAAAAGCAAAAGAAAGTATTTTAGTTTCAGGTATATTCCTACTCGACATAAATTCATTTACTCTCTGAATGAATGAACGCACACAAGTTTTACCATTAAATTTAAATTTATTTAATTCCGCAAACAATTTACGATCGCAAAGAATTGACTCAGAAGAAGGTTCGGGAATGTTCTGTGGCTCGACCCCGCGCGAAGACATCGGTTGAGACAATAGTGATAGGGTTTTATGATTTGCGTGAAAGTCGTTCCATACTAGGTTAAGTGGGTTTTTATCGACTAATGAAGCAACATCAATACGAGATAGCCTATAAAAAACATGGTTAAGAATAGAATTAGTTCTAGAAAATAGATTTTTCTCAAATTTAGACTGTAATACTTTGACGTTATTGGAAACACGGAGCAGGGAGTTACTAACCGCGGCTATATCCTCATCGGGAGAAAAGACGGACGTTAGGATATCCTCAGAAGGAGAATCGGACGAAAGTTTTAAAATCTGTTTACGTAATTCCTCTACCGTTGTGGTTTGAGAAATATTGCCGTTACGTATTTGGATTTCATACTCAAGTTCAGCTTTATTTAATAAGGAAAATTTAATAGTATACGGCATTATAACCAACCAAACGGCGCAAGAGTAATCACCCACACGAGAAAAAAAATACAAAGTTAAGAATACCGTTCAAAAGGTGCAGTAAGAAATTAATCTAGAATAGCTTTAGTAAGATAACAATAGCAGCCGAAAGCCTATTACAGTAGGTAGGTATAGCAAAAAAAAAAAAAATTATTATAGCCACAGCATAAAATGCACATAGACCACACCCGAGACGCGTGGCGAGTCCGTACATGCGCGTGCTCAGGATAATTTAATTACGGAAGGCACTTCCACTAAGTAAAAAAAACACTTACGCACCTTTTGAACTGGGAAAAAAAAAAAAAAAACACAGAAAAAACACAGTAAATTAGGGCTTACACTCACCAGACCTCGTGCCTAGCCTTTTTTTTGATGGGCGCCAGTATAACGTAGGTGAAATTTACTAATTACTTAAGGTATGTGTGAGGAGAGAAGATAAATCCAGGATTCAGCGAATCGCACAATATTTATTATTTGTACTTTACAAAAGGTTAGACTCTTAAAGATAACCGTTAATGAGAGATTATAGGGGTCGTGAGATCAAAGTAGGCACGAAATCCAGTCAGGCAGCCGCTATGAAATAGCCAGCCACTTAACTTGAGATGGTGAGGTCAGCCGAAAGAGGTCTTCCACTGGACGCGCGCAGCCTTATATATGGCCCTCGGGGGTGATGCGGTGCGGGGCAGCGAGGAAGGACCGCCGTAGGAGAATGCGCGACGTCACATCACTATTCACTAGAATGTCTTTTCACTTATTCACTGAGTGTCCTTTTCACTATTCACTGGAATGTCCCTTTCACTATTCACTAGAGTGTCTATCACTACGAGTTTCGACACTGGTCGCCGAAGCAAACCGCCGCCTGTGGACACGTCAACGACTCTGGTCCGGCCGTCGGGTCCAGGCAGCGTGTTGATCACTATTCCGCGTGGCCACGTTCCTCGTGGCAGAGCTGGATCCGCTATCACCACGATGTCCCCTCTTTGAATGTTGCGGTTCGTTTGGCAGGCAGATTTTCTTGGTAGGAGATTGGGTAGATATTCTTTAAGCCAACGAGACCAGAAGTGGTCCGCTAACCGTTGAGAAGTTTTCCAGGAAGGTTTTCCGACTAATTCAGTGTCGGAGAAAATGCCTAATTTTGGAGCGCCGCAAGATCTTCCGATCAAAAAATGATTGGGAGTGAGAGATTCAGGATTATTACTATCTTCCAATTCCGTGAGAGGCCTAGAGTTGATTATATGTTCAACCTCTAGGAGAAGAGTGTGGAGGGTTTCTTCTGGAGGGTTCTTATTATGGAGAATTGCTGAGAGGGAAGTCTTCACAGATCGTACTAGCCTTTCCCAGGCGCCGCCCATGTTTGGAGCCCCGGGCGGTATGAACTTCCACCGTACGCCAAGTTGATCGGCTTCATATTCTATTTCTTCTCTTTTCCAGGTCTCCATGCTTTGTTTCAACTCTTTGTTGGCTCCGACGAAATTTGTGCCATTGTCGCTGAATATTACTTTTGGCATGCCCCTTCTGGCTGCGAACCTTCTGAGCGCCATTATCATGCTGTCTGTTGACAATGATGCTGCTAGCTCTATATGTACTGCTCTTGTCGTGAGGCAGGTGAACAATGCTCCCCATCTCTTTTCGTGTCTTCTTCCTATTGTGACGACCATTGGGCCGAAGTAATCTACTGCCGCACATGTGAAGGGATGATTTCCGTGTGATAACCTTTCTGCTGGTAAATCACCTAATGGTAGTTTTGTTGGCATAGTTTTCTTTAATTTACACCATTGACATAGATGCGCTATTGACCTTACAGCAGATCTTATTCCAAAAATCCAATATCTTTGTCGAAGTTCGTTTATAACTGTTGCGTGATTTACATGATGAAACATATGGTGGTAATGTTGAATGAGCAATCTCGTGATGTAATCATTTTTATCTAATATGACTGGTCTCTTTTCTTGATCGGTATTTCTTATTGCGTCGATCCTTCCCTTTAGTTTCAACAACCCGTTCTCTTCTATGAAGTCTAGGTTGTGTAACCTTTGGTTCTTGGTTAGTTGTTGACCCCGTCTTATAGTAGATAGTTCTGATTTAAAGGTCATCTCTTGGCTTCTTTGGAGAAGGAGTTCTTCCGCTCTTTTCAGATGTTGAGGCTCGATAGGAAGCAGCGTGCGACGAGGTTGCGATGCAATTTTCTTAATCGTTATCTGTGTCTTTTTCTTCTTCCTATTCTTTCTCCATGTTTCGTCATCTTTAGCGGTGTTTACTTTCTGGATGGCCTTCTTTTCCTTAACTATTTCGATAAACTGGATTATTCTCGCTGTAGCTCTCAACAATCTGTTCCAACTTGAAAATCTGACTGGATCTGGTGTAGGGAATTCTTTTTGTTTCATAGTAGCGACCTTTTCGATGTCTTTGTCTTCTTTATTTGGTTCTCTCTTGAAATTCTTTAGTTTCGGCCAACTTTCTTCACTTTGTTTCAGGAATTCCGGTCCCTCAAACCATCTGTGTTTTTCGTTAAAATTTTCTGGAACATCTCTCGTGGCGTCGTCGGCTGGATTCTGGTTGGTTGGTACCCATCTCCAATCTTGGGGTTTCGATGATTCTTCTATTTCAGCTAATCTATGTGCCACAAAAGTTTTAAATGTTCGAGGGTCTGCTTTTATCCAAGATAGAACGGTGCTCGAGTCGGTCCAGAATGTCTTCTTCATTATTTCAAGATCCATCTCTTTCTCAATTGCTTGTGCTAGTCGGCATCCTAACAGGGCTGCTTGCAGTTCCAATCTAGGTGTTGATATCGGTTTGAGAGGTGCAACTTTGGCCCTGGCTGCTAGAAGACTGACTTTGGGATTTTCTTCATTCGTCCTCCAATAAACAGCTGTGGCATAACATTTTTCACTAGCGTCGGTGAATACATGTAACTCCCCCTCGGTACGATTGGGAGATATGCAGCGTGGCACCTTGAGCTCTTGAATAGTTGTCACGTTCTTGAGATAACTTTTCCATTCTTCTTCTTCAGCTGTTAGGATTTCTTCGTCCCAGTTCACACCACTTCTCCAGATGTTTTGGATCAGCTTCTTTCCTTGTATCAGAACTGGTAGGGCTAATCCCAATGGATCAAAGGTAGACATTACTGCACTGACCACGTGTCTTTTCGTTGGTGTTTTGTTCTTTTCCAATATTTCTGATGGTAAGTTTCTCATCGTTACTCGGAATGAGAAACAGTCTTGTTGGACGTCCCATCTCATACCCAAGGTTTTTTCTTCCTGTTGACCTATTTCCAACACTTTTTCGGTCGTGTTGTCACCATGGATTTCTTTCAGCACGTTCGGATTGTTGGACGCCCATCCTCTTAAGTGGAAGCTGGCTTTCTTATGTATATCGTCAACTGCTACAGCAGTAGAGATGGCATGTTTCTCGTCCCAGAAGCTTTGGAGATAGTCATCCATATAATGATTTCTTTCTATTGCTTCGACTGCTTCTAGGTTCTCATGTCCGCTCTCTTTCGCATTTTTGTTCTTCACAAAGATCGCCGTGCTTGGTGATGAGGCTGCTCCAAACATCACGGTTTTCAGTCTGTATTCTTTTATTTGTCCGCTTTTGTTGTCCCTCCAAAGAAAGCGTAGACTATCTCTGTCTTCTGTGTTCATTAGAATTTGAAGGAACATTTCCTTTATGTCGGCGACGACTGCTATCGGACCTTGTCTGAATTTTAACAATACTCCCCATAGTGACTGAAGTAAATCTGGACCTGTCAATAAAGCGTCGTTCAAACATCTTCCTTTAGATCTGGCAGCTGCGTCGAATACTATTCTTTTCTTCTTCTTAGTTGGATGTGTGACGGCAAAATGTGGTAAATACCACAGCCTTGGAGAATCACTTTTCATTGGGGCCTCCTCGGCGTAGTCAGAGTCCAGTAGGTGTTGAATTTGCTTCTTATATTCTTCCCTGAGTTCAGGGTCTTTCTCTAATTTCCTTTCCAGGTTTCTCAACCTGAACTCAGCTGTTTGCTTGTTGTCTGGCAGAATTTCGTTGTCCGATTTCCATATGAGTCCTGCTTCATATTTATTTTCTGATACTCGACGTACGACTTTTTCCAGCCTCTCTGTGGCTTTCTGTTCTAAATCCGTAGATGGTTTCTTGCCAGAGACTCCCAATGATTCGATCGCGAAATGCTCTTTTATAAGAGTTTCCAATTCGTTGTCTTGCATCTTCAGATGAGTACACTTAAGAAATGTTACTGGTTTTGTTATTCCTCCATCGCATCCATGCAGTACCCATCCTAGTTTCGTAAATGAAGCTACCGGTTCATTTCTTTTACGTTTTCGAGTGTTTCTTGACACTATTAAATCCCAATTGTCTTGTCCTATTAACATCTTGGGTGGTTCACTTTCATAACATATGTTGTCTGCTAGCGGCTTCAAATGTGAACAGGCTTCTATCCTGGACCTGTCTATTGTTTGAGGTGATAACTGGATCTGTTCTATTGTCCTTACGTTGAAGATCTTCAATTTCTTGTTCTGATAAGCTCCTTTTATTTTCAAATCTACTCGTCTGGAGCCTTCGTTTCTGAGGGTTTTCCCTCCCACTGTTTCCAACGCAAGTGTTTCTTTAGGACCTGAAGCTCCTATTTCGTCCGCTATTGCTGCATCAAGTAGTGTTACTGTTGACCCTTCGTCCAATAAAGCTAGGATTCTCATTGACTTCTTGGGTCCATATATTTCGACTGGCATAATCTTCAGTAAAGCTTGAGGTGTCTTTAAGGTGTTGACAGTGCCACTAGATTTCGGCTCTTCTTTCTCTTCTTCATTCTTATCATTTGTCTTTCTGAAATCTTTGTGTAACATCACATGATGTAACCTTTTGCATAATCGGCATGGCTTTGATCTGCACTCTTCTTTCCTATGACGCCCTCGTAGACAGTTGAAGCATACTTTGTGTTTCTTTACTATTTCCCAACGATTGTCAATATCTGCTGAGGTGAGTTCTTGGCACTCTGATAAGTAATGTTCTTTCTTACATTGCAGGCATTGAATTTTTCTTGCAGGTTTTTCCACAGCTGTGAACGCTGTTTGTTTTTTATTTGTGACTGTTCTTTTCTTTTCGTTGGAGAGTAGTATCACACTTCTGTCCGCTTCTATGTTCAAAAAGTCTGCTAATACTTGAAGATCTGGTTCATCTTCATCATATCGAGCGATATAATCGCACCATCTGAATTGTATGAAGGGAGGTAACTTTTCAACTATCTGTTTCACTATTTCGGGTGAGTATAGGTACCTAGTCTTCTTTAAACCTTTAATACTGGTGACGCTATTGTTCACCTTGCAAGAGAAAGCGCTGAGTTCTTGTGCATTTTCACTTATTTTCGGCAATCCTCTTAGCTTGTCCAATTCAGCTGTTACTAGAAGATCTGCACGTCCGAATCTGCGGCGTAATGCTTCCATAACATCTGATGGATGAGAATCTGAATACAAGATGTTTTTCACTGCTTCTCTTGCTTGTCCTTTAATACTTTTCCTAAGTCGAGCCATGTTCTGAATTTCAGGAAACATGTTCATAGTTTCGTTGTAAACTGTATAGAACGCTAGCCATTCTCCGCTGTTTCCGTCAAAAATTGGCAAATCGAACATGTATTTCGGTGGCAGCGGTTTGTTGGCTTTATTCGATGCCTTGTCTACCGCCGCCATGATTGCTGAAGCTAGGTTATCCACTGATGACTCTTCGTGCTTGATGTCTGGTATTGGTTTTATGTTTCTTTGTACACTCTCTTGTGCGTCTTCTACCCAGCTTCTCACACGCTCTTCTCTGTCATCTGGCTCCTCGAGGTCTGTGTCAGAGTCTTCGGCCTCAAGGAGCTTTGCTTCAGCTTCTTTCATTGCTACTGTCGCCTTGATTTCTTCAAGTTTGAGAGCAGCTACTTCTTTTTCCAGTAGAAGTTTCTTCTTTATTCTTTCTGATTTACTCTTTATTGACTTAGGCATCCTTGCTTGTGAATGCGTCGGCGAATGTGTCGTTCTCGTTGGCTCGCTTGTTTCAGGTGCCATTGGCACTAACGTCATCATGCTTCTCATGATGGCTTGTCCAGTTCGAAGTTCCCCAGTAGTGTGACTTTCTTTCGTAGTGACTTCGCTATCACTAGTCGACTCCGGACTAGTGGGCGTTCTATGTGTTGTCCCGGTGTCTTCACTTGATGTCGTTGGTAACCTAATTGGTTCCATTTTGCCTTTCTGGCTTCTCGTTACAGGCATCTCAACTGCGCTGAAGATCCGGCTCGAAGGACCAAACCGATGTTGCGGGCGGAAGAGGTAAGCCTACTCTTCGTTGATCCCCTCCTGGGGTCCCGATACCGTTCCAGTAATTGTCAGCACCTATAGGTATTCCACAGATGCTGACACGGCAATGAGGTCAACACGTAACCCTCTGGTGTTATTCATATGGGTCATCAACTCAGTCAGATGCTAGATGCTGTTTGAAGACGAAGACGAAGACGAAGACGTTGCTACTAACACTTCAATAAATTTCTAAAACTTGAGTTCACTTTTATTTCAAAAGCGTACATACCGATAGGAGTTCATACTTGTGAACAGCTGACCGAAGGTGCTCGATGGAACAGCTGACTTTTGATGGCAAAAGGTCAATGACCTTTGACCTTTCACTGCACTTCTTTTAACACTGTTTCCAGTTACGTACTGGAGAAACACTTGCTTATAAACTTGTAGACGTTTTTCACTGATTCTAGGTATAGATTTAAACACTGAAGCTATATACTTATACTTGGCAAGCACTGGCTTTGGGTAAAGGTTCAAACACTGAAGCTATATACTTATACTTTGCGAGCACTGACTCTAGGTAAAGGTTCAAACACTGAAGCTATATACTTATACTTTGCGAGCACTGACTCTAGGTAAAAGTTCAAACACTGAAGCTATATACTTATACTTTGCGAGCACTGACTCTAGGTAAAGGTTCAAACACTGAAGCTATATACTTATACTTTGCGAGCACTGACTCTAGGTAAAAGTTCAAACACTGAAGTTATGTACTTATACTTTGCAAGCACTGAGCAATATTTATTTTTAGCTTAAATTTAAATGAATATTTCGGAGAAAATTAAAAACAATTTAAAATTGAAATAATACCTGAATTATCACTGAAACTACTTTCTAGGCAATTCACTACTGGGCACTTCGAACTGGGATCTCCTCACTATTATTCTTGATTTATTTTCTTGATTTATGAACTACTTTTCGATTGTTATGCAATGGCCTTTAGACCTTGCTTCTACTATAACGAGAACCGCGTATTTTTAATACTTTGGCCCTTGATATTTTCAGTGACAATTTTGAGTATTCTCGTATATTTTTAAATCATTTCAGCACTTTACATTTGTTATTTCTTATGCTTAGATAAGTGTAAGTGACAGTTTTGCATATTAACATTAGTTTTACTGATAAAAGCTACATTATGCTGAGTTATTCCAACAATTATCTAAATATTTTACGTTTTCATGAAAATTTAAGTTACAAATCTAATTATTGTTGGCTTCCTTTAAAAGTTAACATTAAAGTATTATTGTGATTACATTCCCCTTTTTACCTACTCTTGGGCATATGAGGTTTCAAACAATTATTCTCATTGATTATTACAAAAAACGAATTAAGATTAACATTATCATAAAACGTTCAAAATCAGGTAATTTTAGTTACAAAAAATGCAGGATGCATAGATGTCGCTGTTGTGTTTCGTCGTATTTTTCCATGGTATCCTTGGGATTAAAATAAAATAAAAATGAATTAAGATGAAATAAAATGAGTCGCTAACACGTGGGTTCAATTCCCACAGGAGCATATTTTAATGTTCCTTCGAATGCATGTAATGGGTGCCCTCTGGTTGTTGTTAAAAGAATCAAGTCAGAGACAGAAAGGCCATTCCGAATGAACTCTCACCCCGGGGATAACAAAGTCAATTGGCTTTTTAACACATGATATGAATGAATTGCTATTGTATATTTTCAACCATCAATAATTTCATCTTTGTACTTTCATGTTGCAACAAATAGTCTTTATTAAATAATAGTCTACAAAAATAAGTTGTTTTAGTACTGAAACAAACTCTTTAGCTAATATTGTATGTTATTTTGATATCATAGGCATGTAATGGATGCAAGCCGCTTTTAATTGGTCATTCTGTAAATTCTTGGGAAAAGCCCATTTCCAGCAGTGGACAGCTTGCAGCTGAAATGATCATGATGATATCGCATCACTTTTTATATTTGGGATTATCAAATGCCCTTAATAATTTCAACATTTTCCTTTTCAGTTCACTATATTGATGGAAAGGGAGAGTCCTTCGTAACGCAATACATCAAGCTCAAACAAGTTGTGAATTTTACTTATTGGTAATATTTTTATAAATTAAAAAAAATAAGAAATAATATACTTATTAAATGATGTGTAAAACTCATTCGGTCTTTTATTTTGTATGTCATTACAACATTTTCATTAAGAGGTGATATTCCATGTTATCTTTCAGGAGATCCTGAAGGATAACATGGAATATCACCTATTATAGTAACGGTTATAACTGTGGTTATACTGTATAAAACTTAAAACTCATTCTCTTTTGCCTAAATAGCTTTTTTAAAACTATAGCTGCCACGACGATATAAAAAAAAATACTTGTCATTTTGTATTTTTGCAGTCAGTGTTGCCATGAAATTTAATTTGCTATGGCCCAATTTTAATGTTCAAGCTTGCCCGTCTGATACGTAGTATCTCTATTTAGTTTGTGAACAAATTCATAAGCACTTCATCATAAGCTTTGACCACGACCACAGATTAGATAAAATAAACGTTTTGATCTCAGAACAATATTGATATTTTACTGATATAGAACTTAATATTTTATTTACCCTTTACTTATTTAAAAAATAAATCCTACTTTATTATATAGTATTATAATATACAAATTAAAATAAAATTTACAGTGGGTAATGTGCCCTAGGAGGGTTACTATCATCTCTTAAAACCATGCAAGTTCCAGTGAGTAAGCGAGACTGCGCAATACATGATGTAAGGTGACATCTCCTTTACTCTCTGGAACTTGCATGGTTTTAAGAGATGGTAGTAGGCCACAAGGACTACAGACACCACGGACCGATATATATCGTGCGCGTCGTGATTTACTTGCACAGATATAGAAAAACAAAACGCAATTTGTCATAGTCATATGACTTTTAAAAATCAATGCTACCAACATCACAATTTTGTCCACCATTTTGGGAGGTGATGTTATTTTGAGAATTTATAAATCGCGAAATTATCCCGATATTCAACTAAAATGGGCGCCTCTTTTATTCCAATTACCGTATTTACAGTTCTCTGGGGCGTAGTTGGCATTGTTTGCCCATTCTTTGCTCCTAAAGGTCCTAACAGGGGGTAAGTAATAATAGAAGGCATAGCTCGTATTTTGTTAATAAAATAAAACGTTCATGTGTTATTTATCTTCTGATTTCAGGATCATCCAAGTAGTTTTGATGTTAACTGCAGCTACGTGTTGGCTGTTGTAAGTATAACCTTCATTATCTGTAGAAAACTATGTGATAACACAAGTGCTGGTTGCTAGAAGAATTGGGTTCTTTATTGATAGATAAAGATCATATTTGGTAATTTGGCAAAACTGGGCTTGCGTGTTCGTTACTATCTTGCGTGTCAAACGCTAACGAGTAACGGCCTGACTTGGATTGGTCACCAATAATAAATTCCCTAGCACACAGTATTTATTTATTTATAGCATTTCATACTCAAACGGTCAAAACAGGACCCTATTACTAAGGCTCTGCCGTCCGTCTATATGTCTGCCATTCTTATCTTATGAACCATTTTAGCTTGACAGTTACCATTTTTTGCCGCTTTAACAACAAATACTTACTAAAAACAGAATAAAATAAATATTGTAGTAGTTCAACAAATGTTTATTTTTTTGCTGTTTTATACAGATGGTACAGAACCCTTTGTATACGGGTCATACTCGCATTTAGCCGGTTTTATTATGCACAGTAACCGTAACAGTCTTCAAATGCAGGGACTGTTTTGAACCCAATCACTGAGTGGCGAATCACCATGAAATAAATAATAATATTTTAATAAACTATTTCCAGCTGGCTGTGCTGTTACATGGCCCAGATGAACCCCCTCATTGGGCCCAAACTAGATACAGAAACACTCATCTGGATGTCCCGTACTTGGGTGAGTTTTAGCACACAATAGTAATACATTTTATAGATGATTCGCTTAGAAAAATCATCTATCGTAACTAATAATATAAGTGCGAAAGTGTATGTAGTGTACATTTGAGTATGTAAATTTCGCATACACATAGCTAGAAGTATTGTGAAGGACATAGGGTACCTTTCATCCCGGGAAAATGCACTGATTCCGAGGGAAATTCACTCTGGTGAAGTCGCGGCCGAAAGCTAGTTGTCTATAACAAAAAAATAAAACTGATTGATAGAAGAACTGCAGACATCTACACAATAATAAGTAACTTAGATATAACTAGCAGTCCACCCCGGCTTCGCCCGTGGTACATACATAGCCCATGTTGCTTGGCATTAGTGTGGCTTTCCAACAATGAAAGATTTTTTCTAATCGGTCCATTAGTTTTGAAGCCTGTTCAATACATACATTCTATTCTATTCATACAAACAAAAAAAAAAAACAATCAAATATTTTCTCTTTATAAAATTAGAATAGACTAAATAAAATATTAAATTAAATTTTATTGGCCTGTTTCTTAATAAAACAAATAGGGTACTGTAGAATAACATCCATTTAAATTAATGAATCCATCACTTTGCCACCCACCATGTAACTTTATTTTTTTCACCACATAATAATATCTTGATGGCAGAGATCATAGAAGTGGAAAATAGAATTATCATTTTGTGTATAAAAAAAATTAGTTGTCTGTAACATAGGTTTACGGACGGTAGTTTGACGTGACAACGTCAAACATTAGGCACACATTACATACTCATGCACGCATGATGGTTTTCCATCAATCAAGGGGGTGGTACTCGAAAGATGAATTGAATCGACTGATTTCCAAATAAAAAAATCCTAAATTTTTTAGTTTAAATCAAGAATTTTGCGATGATTTACGATGGAACAATTAAATCAACTGATTTCCAAACAAATCATCGCAAAATTCTTGATATAAATTTTAAAAAATTAATTGATTTGTTTGGAAATCAGTCTATTCAATTCACCTTTCGAGTACCATCCCTTTGTTTGATGGAAAACCATCATGCGTGCATCAGCATGTAATGTGTGCCTTACAGTAGTATAATACACAGAAGGAGTGGAAGATAGATGCAGCACGAACCGAACTGAGCCGATCTTGCGTCTCTCTCGTTCGTGCCGCGCTCTCGCTTGCGGAACGCGACAATGAGCGTAACGGGACAATGACGTCATCTTTTTAGTGCATGCAGCCCGTAGTATCGAGTTATTAGACATTGTCACTTCAAAAAAAGGCGATATATACGATATTTTCCAAACTAGTTGTACAAAAAACAGATAATTGGGAATTTGTGTTTGTCAACCCATTACTAAATAAATAAACTTTGCAACATACTGAAGTTAACAATATAACTTGATAAAGATTACTAATTTTTTTAGACATTAAATATAGCCTCTCTTCCATTGCAACGCCCGTCAGGGCCCTTAATTGAATCTACCTTGTAAACCTATTTCTACATTAAGGAAGGAATAAAGTAGTGAGTATTGTCATCGATAAAATATTACTAAAGTATAGATGGCTACTCACGTACATTGAATCTGTACCTCGCCAAATTCGGCTTATATCTAGATGGCGCTACTGAGAAGTGTTTGTTATAGGTTTCCATAAAAATTCCGTAAAATTGAAAAGTGTCGCTGCAGTCGTAGCTTAAATACCATACGAGTTAGTTTATTTTCAGAAGCCATAGATGGCACCACTATCTCACGCACCAAAGAAATAACCACCACCAAATAAATTGAACTATAGATAGGCAAACCATCAATAACCACGTCCACGCACACGCACCGACTATTTTTTTTTTGTAGGTAGGTACAAGTACACGATACATTTAGCCACAGCCACAGCTAGAAAATATACCTACACTACCCGACCATACCGTTCGAGACATGGATTGTTTTTGCCAAAAAAAAAAACGAAACCGACTCCAATTAGGTACTTAGCTAAAAAGGATGAAATAATTAATACATTGTTGTTTAAATATGCTTCATAACAATACAAACATTTTAATAAATCTGAATAAAGTCGGTGATAAAAGATTGTGGATATTTTATGTGGGAAGGGTACGGCTTGGCTAAACACTTGGGTATAGATTAGCTGGGCATATTGGTTTTTGTTTTTTGGGAAAAAGGTTAATAAAACAGACTCTTGGTGGGGTTTTTTCGCAGCTCGCCCTACGGGCTCGCATCACTCGACCTGCGGCCTCGTAAAAATAACTCTGCCTTCGCCCTTGCGAAGGGCTAGCTACGCCTTCGGCCTTAGGCACCAAGTTACTTAGGGGGCCTGCTGTGTTACTAAGTTACCCCTTTTATTCATAGACAAAATGAAAGGGGTATCTTAGTAACAGAGCAGATATTAAAGAAATCCAAAGCCCATATAAATTTCATTAATGGTCCCATAAGTAACTTGGCGCCTAAGGCCGAAGGTGTAGCCCTCCGCGATGGCGAAGGCAGAGTAACTTTTACGAGGCCGCAGCAGGTCGAGTGATGAAGGTCAAGGGGCTGTTTTGTTAATCTTTTTACCCAAGAACAAAAACCGACTTCCATTTCTTTATTGAGGCCGATTTGAACTTTGACAGATTATAAAACTAAAGCACCTAGGTGTGCAGGGTCAACTGACCAAGTACTCACATGGACTATATATAAAGTGCAATGCCTCACTTTGAAACGAATGATACCTACCAAAGCATACAGGGTCGATTGACCACTCTGACACCCCAGAGTGCAGGGTCAAATAAGCTTGTTAACAACACTTATGAATTAATACCAAAGGAAATCGAACGTTAAGTAAAAAACCGTCACAGGGGCCGTGGGGATTTTAAAAAGTTAATACCGACCGGGGCATACAGGGTCGATTGACCTTGAAAATTATTTCATTATCAAGCAATCAACTTGTAAACATACGAAAAATCAAGAAATAGCTTGCTAGGATCAACGTTAACCCGGACTCCGATTACGCCGGAGTCCGGGGAATATGCAGGGGTCGTTAATAAAGTCAATGAGTATAAAAATACGAGAACGCAACACGGAAAGAAAGAACACCAACAACGCTACAAGCTACAACCTACCTAGCTGTGAACACATCACTCACTCACACAAATCTCTCAAACTTGACTTCAGATATGCGCTCCGGTTTATGTAGTTTGGTCATCATCCAATATATTTTTTTTTGTATATTTATATTTTGCAATCTAACATAACAAATTAACTTATGTCTTAGAAATACATCAATTACCAAACAAAATATTTAATAATTCTTACAGTGGATTATTAAAATATTATGTTTCTTAGCATTTGCAAGATATATTGATATGCATAAAACGAAACATAGAAAATTAATTCTAAGAATTGCGCCATCTAGTGAATTTATGCGAAGCTATAATCATATTTACTTTGTGGTCACACGAGGTTTGCTTTGATGGTTCTAATTTTTACGAAAAATTGGCAAAAATAGTAAGATTGATACTGGTAGCGACATCTAGTTAATCAAGGAGAAAGTAAAATTCAGGCACACTTTGATGTATGGAGGATAACCATCTATACTTTAGTAATATTTTATCGATGGTATTGTGTAAAAATAGGTACATCAATTTTAAAAATGCATGAAAATCTCATGTAAAAAACATACTACGAGTATATACAAACTTGTATTCGTTGTTACATGTGGTCCTATTGCCTAAGAAAAAGATTTTGTACTTTTTCTTGCTACATAGTTGGCGCTACAAGGAACGAAAAATTTGAATTTAATTAAGATCCCATGGCGAAAAAGAGTGTGAATTATGTATCAGCACCCTATCACAACCTAATTTATTGCTTTCACTACATAGTATAAAACAAAGTCGCTTTGCGCTGCCCCTATGTCCCATTGTATGCTTAAATCTTTAAAACTACGCAACGGATTTTGATGCGGTTTTTTTTTAATAGCGTGTGATTCAAGAGGAATGGTTTTTATACCCATGCGAAGCCGGGGCGGATCGCTAGTAATTAATAAGTTATAGCATAGCAATTAGAATTACTGTTTCTCAAGTGATCGATAGATGGCGCTTGTCTCAGTATGGGGGGGACTCTATTGGTAGATTAAAAATCGGCGCGTTTCTTTATGTGGTGGTTGAATATCTGTACTAGTAAATTATTCTGTAATCTGTGGTTGTGATAAAATCTTTTTAGCTGTTTTATATGTATCTGGCTGGTTTTGAAGACATTAATAAAGATGCATTTAAAAAAAATAAACTAATTAGGAAGTACTTTTTTATTTCCAGCTATATTTCATTAGTATTTCTTCTTTAGGTCAAAATTAGTTAATCTTATGAACTCTGACATTTTAAAATATCATTAAAAAAAGTATCAAAAATGCAATGCAAGCCTTAAAAAAAATTGACTATTTATAGCCTAAGATTCCACTGCTCGATTCTGCAGGTCTGTATTTTTTTTTTGCAACCAATTTTAATTGAATGTCAAGGAAGTATGCAATGGATTAGGGATAGGTTGCCTATAAAAATTAGCCGCAATTACCTGTAAGTAATTTTGGAATAATTAGATCGCTAATATAACATGCAACTGCGCCGTACAACCAAAAAAATTACAACCTTTCGATAAAAACATGCGAGAAAGCGCCAAGACTAGAAGGAAGGTGAACCCCGGCTGTTGTCCAGCAGTGGGACATACAAAAAAAAGATCTATATTAAGTTGTATAATCGGCTACAGAATTCTAATAACATATTAAGGTGATACCTCGGTGAACACTAACGCCACCATCATTTAAAAATCATTATTCACTGAAAACACAAGTTATCAAAAATCCCTGTTATGTAATTAAGGTTCTGGATCTGAAGTTGATTTTTAACATATTAAATTATTAAATTATAGTTCCCTATAGTTACAAATTGCAATATTGATTAAAACGGCCACTTTTAGCAGTTTTGCAGTTTGTAACTATACGGAATTATAATTTAAAAATTTAATATGATTAAAATTAACTTCAGATCCAGTACATTAATTACACAATAGGGATATTTGATAACTTGTGTTTCCAGTGAATAATGATTTTTAAATGATGGTGGCGCTAGTGTTCACCGAGGTATCACCTTAATTGCGATACTCTGTGTGTGACCGCTCTCGGAACGATCCAAATGCTGAGCGTGCACGTGTTAAGCTATTAATTATACTACTGGAAACGTCAGATCTTACGTCACGCGCACGTGCACTGTCAATTTGACGGGCATTGAATATAACGGAACCATGACATACATGTCACTGCCGCAGACACGTTATGTAATTGCAAGGTTGGCATTTGACGTTGATTTGCTCTTCCTACATTGTTTCATATTTTGAATTGTGATATAGGTTAAAAATATAATTAGTTTATTTCCTTGCGGAGCGCTGAGTGCGCTTCTGTATTAGCTGTAGCTCTAGCTGAATATGTTACTAGTTTTCACCTGCGTCAGATTCCCTCGGAAACAGTGCTTTTTCCCGGGATGAAAGGTACTCTATGTCCTTCTAAATACTCCTAGCTATGTGTATGCGAAATTTCAGGAAGATTGGTTCAGTAGATAGGACGTGAAGAGGTAACAAACAAACAAATATACAAACTCACTTTCGCATTAATAATATTAGTTGGTTTATCTATTGCCCGGGGCTCCGCTCCCGTGGGAATTCCGGATTAAAATATATCCTATGTGTTGTTCCAGGGTCTAAGCAATCTCCATTCCAAATTTCACCCATATCGGTTCAGCCGTTTTCCTGTGAAATAGTAACAAACATCCATACAACTTTAAAAGTCAATAATGCAAGTTTGAAATTCATGACTGCCATCCCACAAATCCTACCAATATCCATATCCATACTTCCATACTAATATTATAAATGCGAAAGTCTGTCTGTCTGTCTATCTGTCTCTCTGTCTGCCTGTCTGTCTGTCTGTCTCTCTGTCTGCCTGTCTGTCTGTCTGTCACCTCTTCACGGCTAAACTGCTGGACCGATTGTGATGAAATTTGGTAGGGATGTAGTTAACGACCTGGAGTCAAACATAGGCTACTTTTGGGCGCGATATAACCGAGTCCCACGCGGGGCGGAGCCGCGGGGAACAGCTAGTTATTAATAAGTATTATAAATGCCAAAAATTTTTTTTTCGTTACTTCTTCATGCTCAAACGGTTGGGCCAATTTTAATTAAATGATATGGAGGTAGCTGATACCTTGGATTAATCCATAAGATACTTTTTATCCCGAAAAGTACGCGATTTCCGTAGGTTTGTTCAAAAAGTGCCGCTTGTAGTGTAGATGGCGCTGCTGTTTATGATAAGCGGATAACACCGCAGGGAGCAGCTAGTAGGTATATCATAAACAAACATAAATACCGGTCAAAGGCATAGCCACAGAATTTAGAAATATTAACAAGTGGCATAGCGCACGAAAAACGTGTCACTACTTTGGCTTGCAAGCCAACGTTTCACACAGATAAAATGGGCGGGGAATTTGATTTGGTCATTTATTGCCACGTGTTATTGGTCGATAATATTAGGTGGCGTTGTTGTAAACTACGTAATACATTTTTAATAAGGTGTGGTGTGGTTTACATATATTAATTAAAGAAGAGAGAATACGCTGCCACACTGACTTTTCGTCCACTTCAGCCCCGGAACTAGGGGGGGGGGCAAGCCGAGGCCTATGCCCCGGGCGGCAAACTCAGGGGGCGGCCAAATTCACACCACGGACGTGCCACGGACCAATGGACAACTCATCATTTATTTAACTTTGACCACGGAATAAATAATGCACAAGTACAGCAATTTAATGGCCATATCAACTTGAACGATACTCTGAGCGCGGAGTGGTACAATGTCGTAGTCGTCGTCGTGACTTTAATCCTCGTCACCAAAATCTCCCAAGATAATGCTAAGAAACTTCCACCGCTTCACTTAGCCCTTGGCTAACTTGACTAGACATGACTTGACTTGACTCCGTGACTCGACAAAGTGACGAACATTTATATAAAACTTGATACTGGCAAAAATAAGCTATAAGTTTGATTGCCATATTGTGGATTATAGCCGCATCAAAAAGAAAAAAAAACATAGCTTACTCGTAGTTTCGCCGTAGTTAAAACATGTATGTCCCGGCCATGATTCAGCCGCGTTCGAGATGCGAGGGAAATGTATTTTTAGCGCGACTAGGATCAAGGCCGCTTAACGTCCTAGCGGACCAATGCCACAGAATATCTATATTTACACTATAGTCTGATTTTTTATTTACTAAAAATGTGGTCAATGTGTGTGCATACATGCATATTTTTTAACTGTTTAATTTATTTTTATTGAAAGGACAAGTCTTCTTCTTATAAGGAAACTAATTGGCCGCCGTGGAAAGCTAGTTTTTTTTAATACTACTGAGTAGGAAATCAGACCTACGGCTCACCTGATGGAAAGTAGTTACCGTAGCCAACGGACGCGTGCAACACCAAATTTAAAAAAAAATTAAACACAGTTTTAGTATTTTATATCGATTTTTCAACTGTTCGTGAAAAGGGACTTAGGTATCGCTCATAGTAAATCCCGTTTTACCGCGGTAAAAAATTTTTTGGTAGAGGCACTGTAGGTACCTTCTAAACGACTACAGTTGCTAGGGACCCTATAATTTCGAATCTTCTTCTTAGCGAGTCGACTCTGGCAAATTTATATACGTCTAGCCATTGAGTCGTGGTGGAAGGATCGGCCAGTCTGCGTTACCGACTTGCCGTCCACAGACTGTTGCCCAGGGTGCGCCGCCGGACGCATTGCACTAAATACGTCACACGGGGAGGCTCCTTCCTTGCATGCACCCCATAATTTCGAATATGAATGAATGAACGAGTAGATTTACTTATGCAAAATTAACTAGACGCTGGTGACTGCATTTGCTAAACAAAGTCGTTACTTTATCTTCTTTTCCATCTTAGCGCTTTATCGGTTGCATCCTCAGCTGGTTGTTTTTATGTCTGGCGTAGGTACCTATTAAATCACTAAAGAGGCACTGATCTATACTAATATAAAGAGGAAAGATTTGAGTGTTTGTTTGTTTGTATCGAATAGGCTTAAAGACTACTGGACCGTTTTGAAAAATTCTTTCACTGTTGAAAAGTCACACTATCCCCGAATGACAAACTATGGATATACCACAGGTCAAGCCGGGGTGGAGTGCTAGTATTGTATAAAGTTGTAACTATGTCTTTGTTTTGTTTCAGGGAAATCCGGCTACAGCATAAGTAAAACGGACACTTTTCATAAGTATTAATTTAAGCGTTATCATATCTACTGCTGGTACAAATTTATAAAGTTTTGTTTCACTAGCAATTAAATCATTTAAACAAAAACTTTTGGAATATAAATACCATGTAACTTATTAAATTTCGCTTCTTTAATATCTACGAAAAGCAAAATATTTATGATGTAATTTGCTTGTGAAGATTAAATGTTGCAAATCAATAAACCAATGTACAGTCGGCTGCAGTGAAATCTGACCCCCATGCCACAAGTATCACTATTGAAAGGGGGTCATATTTCGCTGCAGCTCACTGTACCTAATTATTTCGGCAACCGCATACGGCACCTTTCTGCGGGGTGACAGACCTTGGCGGAGGGAGGTACTCAGAACGTCAGCGGGTAGCGGACGGTGTAACGGGAAAGGGTAACGCGTACAAAGCGCAACGCCATAAGTCAGTAAGTCAGTCTCAGTACTAGAATGACAAGCTACGTCCATAGTCTCACCCCGTGGGAAGGTCGCCCACGAAATTTTCGCACATTAATAAAGTATGGTGATAAAATTCATAATGGATATAGCAGTAGGGTTGCCATCTGATTTCTCCTAGTTTAGAGGGCATCCGGAGAGGGGCTTTATTCGTAGTCCGGGTTTAAAATCTTGATCAAACTACGAACTGATTCCGTAAATCTAACCCTACGCAAACCGACAGAAGTCGAAACCAAGTTCCTACGATAAACGATGCGGATCTAATATCTCGCGAGTCGATAAGAATTTGTCTGAATCGGCTGAATCTTCTATTCCGGAGATACCCATGCCTACTCGCGTCATGTTCTGGTTGCCAAATTTCAGAGATGGCAGCCCTATGTAGCGAGATACTTGCATGCCATTCCAATTTGATTGTATTTCTATGTACAGTGTTATTCCTATCTAAGTATTGAATGTAGAAATTATATTATTTTAATATATTTATTAGAAGTTTCTTGTGTAGTTTTATTTTTATACTTAACTAGCTGACCCGCCGAACTCCGTACCGCCTGAACGCGAACATATTACAAGAACAAAATTAGCCAAATCGGCCAGACTAACAAACAGCAATAGCCTATTGCTGTTCGTTAGTCTGGCGTTCGGTACAAAAAACAATTTTCATTGTCATGTTGGTTTTGGTTGTCATAAATGACATTTATACTATGATATTTGTTTTTTTTACCGAACTAAGCAAAGGAATAGACAAAAGCCGTAGCGACGCCATTAATTCGTCATTAAAATAAAATATTTTATTTAAAATAGTTGGCTGATTCTAAAAATCGGAGATTTATTTCTGGTGTCAAGGAACCTTATTCCTACCGACAGAAAAAAATTCAAGCGTTTTAAAAAATTTCACTCCTACCCTATTGTTTAAAATAAAATAGCATTTATTTAACACTGTTTTGAAAACACAATAGAAGTTTATTGTTATAACGTCTATAGACGTCGTGCGTCTGCTAACGTAATAGGTAAAATCACAAAAAAAAAATCGCTGAAAGCTTGCTTCAAAATGGTCCCCGACTCCACTCAGCATGTCGTTGTCATATGTAGAAGACTAATTCCTACTTACTACGCTGGCTCGGCGACCCGAAACGAGAAAGACCTATTGACATCATCATTTCAGCCGCAGGCTGTCCACTGCTGAACATAGGCCTCCCCCAAGGATTTCCAAAATGACCGGTTGAAAGCGGCCTGATATTGACATTATTGGCGGCTATTGACAATATTCAAGCAAATGTAAATTCGTCTGTTTTGTTTGACTCAAATTTTGTAAATTGACGTTCTGGAGAAAATGCTGCAGTGGAGTTTGTGGCGCCGCTTCTTCTCCACTTGCGCTTTGGAAGTGGTGGTAAACTTAATTTAAGTAATGATTGACGTCAATAAGTGATAAGAATGTCTTATATTGAGAATAAACAATTGAATTTGACAGTTCTCACAACATTTATTTAAAAAAAACAAAACCAAATGCGATTTTATGTCCCACAAAAATAAGATAAATTTGTCGATACCTTCACGTTTCCGCTCCTAGGGTGAACACACCCTTATCAGTATATCAAAATAATATTGTGGCAGAGTATTTTAAGTTACATAATAAAGGGCAGAATCAACCGAGTCAAATTCCGTCCCAATCGGGAGTGCTGGCGGGCTGCCAGAACTACGCACAAAGTGGTCCAAGGTTATACCGCAGGTCAAACATTGAGATTGAGAATGAAGTGTTACGTAAATAAAATAACTATTCCATGAACAACGGTAGTGGTAATTCTAAATCTATGGTTCCGAAACATCTGAAAGACATGATGAACATAGACATAGGCTGCCATTCCTTAAAAAAAATATTGGTTCTTTTTTGTACTAATAGATGGTGCCACAAGATTCGAATCACTAAAAGAATTTCGAATCGCGCGCGGTCTCTGCCTTTTTTTTTAATCTATGGAATCACTTCAATTAAGTAATTATCTAAATAAATATATTTGACAAAATGAAAATCATAACTTGTAAAGCACGGTTCTTTAAGTATCAACAAACTACAACAAGCTATCTAATAGCGCTTATCTTATGGTAAACGAATTTAGAAATACAGTGTCTCAAGTGATCGATAGATGGCGTTAATATGATTAATTAAGTATAGACAGTACTTCATCATCATCAATCGCGAAGCCTGGGCAGTGGGCAGGAAGGCCGTGACAGCCACCGCCATATAGATGGGTCGCCATAGATAAGCGAAAGAATAATGTAAACAACTAACAAAACTGCCTCCGTGGTCCAGTGGTTAAGGCGTTGGCCATAGACCCGGGGTTGTGGGTTCGATTCCCACAGGAAGCATACTTTGTTTAGTTGTTTCCAGTTTGGTTAGGACATTGCAGGCTTGAATCACCTGATTGTCTGATAATAAAGATGATTCCGTGCTTCGAAAGGCACGGCACCTTTGGTCCCGGCTGCCATCTGGTAGTCGTTAAAGGAACCACGTCAAAGCCGAGAGTTCCGAAGAACTCTGATACCAGGGTGTGTGTGTGTGTGTGTGTGTGTGTGTCTGTACTCTGTGCATGGTCAATTGACCGTGACGCCTAGTCGAAATGATGATGATGAACAACTAACAAGAGAGTAAGCGAATTACGTTGCATGAGTAGTCTGAATAGACCCTGTATCGATCACGTGTGCTATTATTTATAAAAACCTTTTAAGGCCTTTCCCATTTCTCCGTATCTTGCGCAATTCTACCATATTAAAGACCATTTCTATCATCAATTAGCATCTATGTCTTTCCTTATTGCGTTCAACTTCCTCGGCGGTCATGTTCGGGCATGTCTGTACCCCTACCACCAAACACCACCCCTACCACATGAATTATTAAACGCAGACGTTGGCGGCGGCGTTAGAGATTTTGTATGCCAAACCTGTATAGCGCTCCTTGCGAATAGTAACTAGGAAAATCCATAAAAAAGTCTAACGCAGTCGCTATATAATAATAATATAATAATAATATTAGTTTATTTCAGACATTTAGTCCATTTGGTTAGTAAACAATAGTGCTTAACCTAGTGTTAGTAACAATAGTAGTAATATAGCGTCGGCGTTTATAAAATCTCGTGGTAGACACACTGCTCATGTGATCATTCCTACATTCCTATGCATGACCATACTATCGCATTCCGCTCCTGCATTTTTACCAGGGGGGTTACTACCGTCTCTTAAAACCATGCAAGATCCATTGAGTAAGCGGAACAGCGCAATACATGATGTAAGGCGACTTCTCCTTTACTCACTGGATCTTGCATGGTTTTAAGAGAATAGTAACTCCCCAGAATCGAATATGTTTTTATTGTGACAATACTGACAATACATTACATCACACGGTACAAGCGATAACAAAAAAAAAGTACGGCACTCGGGGGCTGCCGCGGTAAAGCTATTGCATAACAATTTTTATCAGCTTATTATATTAAGCAATAACGAACGCTCGGCCGAGCTACATAGGAGTGGGGATGTTAGGTTTTATTTCCGTTACGGAATTTCTTGATTCGGTCGCCGCGTTCAAAGCCCGCCATTAAAGAAAAAAATTAATAGAGTAGGTATTTATCAACAACAATAAAACAAAACTCAAAACTGTGATCTGTCTCAATAGGTGTTGACATTGTAATACCATTGTTGTATCTCCCTTAACCTTCACTGGTATTTTTGGGTCGCACAGTGATCAAAAATAATATACCGACTTGGTATTACATGGCCACTTTTAACGGTAAAAGAAGCAAGCGCGACTTGTTTTTTTTTTTACTATGATAATGGCATACGGTGGTAATCTATCTCCCGTGGCCAATCTGGAACTCTTTAAATAGACTCCGGACTGGTGTTGGGAGATGCCAAGAGAACAGAGTTAGATGTGGTTTTTCGACTGAGAGCCTGTGCATTGCAGTGCTGTCCAATCTATGGCTCCTCTCCTGATATGTCCAGTCTCCTGTACGACTGAGGATTTGGGGGAGACAAACGGCAGAGCGGTGGACGTAGCTATGTTCTGGTCGAAACATATTTAAAATATCCCAACTAATACTATAAATGCGAAAGTCAGTTTGTATATTTGTTTGTTTGTTACTTCTTCAAGTCCTATCTACTGAACCAATCTCCTGAAATTTCGCATACACATAGCTAGGAGTATTAAGAAGGACATAGGGTACCTTTCATCCCGGGAAAAAGCACTGCTCCCACGGGAAATTAATGTGAGCGAAGCCGCGGGGGAAAACTAGTATATTTATATATACCATAGCCATTTCATTTCAACTAGTAGACAAAAAAATTGCTACAGGTATAATTTTGAGCAACTCCTTCAGATTTTATTCAAACATACTTACTACATACATATCATCACGCCTGTCTTCCGCAGGAGTAGACAAAGGCTAGATTTATCATTAAAAAAATAAGTAGGTACTTAATATTTATTTTATGTATTTTCTGACAGGGGGTGCAAAAGTGCGCCCCATTGCACCCTGTTGGCACGACCATGCTGGCAACAGCTAGTCTTACATAACTGTCTGTCTACTTGATGTGCTCTTTTGGATGTTGCATTGGATTGCCGCATTGCATTGATTTTTAAAGAGAGAACGCAATAGGCAAGGATTTAAAAATTTCAAAATCGCAGTCACTGCATTTCTTTGTGCAAAAAATCTTTCTTTTTCCCAGAATAATTATAGATACTTATTTTAAAGCTTTTGTTTAACTTGCAATGTTTTTGTAAGTACTTAGGTATGTTGTCAAAGAATTAAGAATCGCGCGGTTAGAGACCGCGCGATTCTTAATTCTTTGAAGCGATTTTTTTTAAATCTATTTATTTTGCAGATAAGTCGAGAATTAGCTCCCAAAGACTGAACTCCTCAAATGTTAACGGCACTACAAAGGTGAATTTTTTACATGTGGGTCCCAACTACCTATCAACTGCAAATATTTTAAGGGCAAATACAGAATAACTTTTCCAAATAAACTAATATGTTGAATGATGAATCTCCATATCAAAAATTTTAATAAATCTGAAGTCGGTGCCGATTCTTTTAATAAAATATGCTTATTAACGGCCAGCAGCTAGTCATCGAATTCGTAAAATTGGCACCAACTTCAAATTTATTAAAATTTTTGATATGAAGCATACTTAAACAACAATGTATTGATTATTTCATCCTTTTTAGTTCAGGAATTGCAGTCGGTTTCGTTTTTTTGGCAAAAACAATTAATTTTTAGTTTTGAGTACGCAATACCTTATAACTAAAAAATTGTAAACACTGCATTTTGGAAAGTCGGGTAAACGTCATCAGCGTCGTCTCACCTTATTGACATGGAATATATCAATAACGACCCAAATCGCAATAAAACTTGAAGAGTTCCCTCGATAACTCCATGATTCCATCATCAGATCCTGATCTGATGACTATGGAACCTTCTCTAAAGTATACCCTTTCTAACAAAAAAAGAATTTTACAAATCAATTCAGTGGTCTTCGAGTAATCGAGCAAGATATATTACAATCAAAAAGTTGTAAATAAGTTGCATTTTTGAAAGTGGGTTAAATTTTCCAGCATCGTCTCATCTAGGTCTCACTTTACTAAAATGGAATATATCAAAAAATACCCATGCCCAATACAAAACTTGAAGAGTTCCCTCGATTTCTCCATGACCCCATCATCAGATCCTGACCTGCTGAATATGGGACCAATCGGAAAGTATATCTTCTCGAACAAAAAAAATTTTTTCAAGTCGGTCCAGCCGTCTTCCTGTAATCCGGTAACATACATAAAAAAAAAAAAAAACATTTCGACGAATTGAGAACCTCCTTCTTTTTTTGAAGTCGGTTAAAAATAGCTTTTTACAAAGTATACTAAGCAATTTTTCAAATAACTACTGATAGCTTAGTATTATCTCTTCAAACCATTCAAAAACGAGTAAGAAAGACAGCGCAGTACATTATATAAGGCGACATCTCTCTTACTCAATCGTTCTTGCATGTTTTAGAGATGATAGATAGTAATTAAGCCTCTAGATAAAAGCTTGATAATCGTGTCAGCTATTTTAAAATAGGTAAGTAACTATATGTTCTTGTCTTGGCCGGTCTTGAAGCTATGCCGTTGTTATTATCTTATCATTACTTCAAGGGCAGACTAAACGTGTACAGACTATCTTATATAATGAACGAAGGTACATTATGTTGGTAACTAATCGCCCGATCATGCATGATCATGGTTCTGATTTGTCGGTAAAGCTTATTGAAATGGAGCGATTTCTCATTTCGAAGCCAGCTACGAAATCTAGCTACGAAATGGGACTAAGGGGTATTCGCAACCCTTTTTTACAGGGAAACAAGACTAATGAACATGATCTGTCAATCATGACACACCAATCTCTATTTACTTCGTTTGTGTGCCTTTCATGCTGGTCTGGGAGAAAAAAAACATAGAATGTACCAGATGGTACTCGTCCCGCGCAAAGTGTAAAAGTCGGCTGAGGGAATAGGCGTATGGGGGAATCATGATGACATAGGCGATGCGGCTAGCAACCATCACTATTGATTTCCTGTTAGTTATAACTTTATAACCAAAGAAGTTCGAATCGCGCTGTCTTTTTAAGTGACGCAATTTTTTTTTTTTAAATCTGTGGTTATAACTGTAATATACAATGTGAATTGAAATTGTTTCAACTAGGTACCATCATGCTAAACGAGGTCAGGTGGCTTACCACCATCTCTTAAAACCATGCAAAATCCAGTGAGTAAGGGAGATGTCGCCTTACATCATGTATCGCGCTGTCTCGCTTACTCACTGGATCTTGCATGGTTATAAGAGACGGTAGTAACCCCCGTCTTATGGCCCTAGGCTCTGCTACCCCGTATGGGATAAAGACGTGATTATATGTATGTATGTGTGTCACACACAAGTACACAACAACAGTAGTTGTATATCCATGCATTTTCTCCAGCGATCGATATAATGCGAATACGGTTATCTCTAAGAAATAACCCCACAGAAAAATAATATATCCTCCGTTAATATATTATAGCCCTATATAAGACATATACATAGTATACAGGGTGGTAGGGTAAATACCGTTATCTTTCAAATATTGGATTAGATAACTACATAATAAAAATATCTGATCTAATAACAAAATTAAAAATCTAATTAGTTTAATAATAAAATTGAGATGTTTTATTCCCCGAAAGATCGTTAAAATGTATTCACCCTACTATTCCGATACGCGAGGCTGCGCGTCCGGCGAGATCTATGTAGGTTATGCGTATGGTATGCCTGGAATCACCTGGACATGTACTATTTAAATTAATATAAGTACTAGAAAATACGTTTTGGTTATTATTTTATACTTACTTTGAAGTCTACATTAGCTTTTGAAAACCCCCTCACGGCCCCCGATTAACTAGGTTTTATCTATGACGTTCAATTTCCCTTGGGATTAATTATTATCGTGTTGGTTAAGAGCTCTTGACCCTGCACACTGTGGTGTCAAAGTGGTCAATCGGCCCTGCATCCCTTGGAATCATTGTGGTTCATCGTTTCAAAAATGGAGCTTTGCCACTCTTTGTCTAAACGTGTTTACCGGTTGCATCTTCGAGCCGGTACGCTATTTAAGTATCATGGTTCTGATTCGGCGGTGCTGTTGGTAATTACAATGGAGCGACTTCCGTAACCCTTTTATAGAAGGAAACTAGACCAACAGGAACAAGATAGTGTGTTAGTGGCCAACACTGTCAGATTATTAAGGCTGCCTAAAGGCATCTGACATAGCCTAATGACTGCTAGATAGCAGTCGTTAAACGTTAATTCTTTGGTCCCGGCTGTTATGGTATGCTGTAGATACTAATAACAGCCGTGACCAAAGGCTTGACGTGCCTTCCGAAGCAAGGAAAAACATAGAAAAGCCACCAATGGCGAGTATGGCGACCAATCCAAACATAGCCGCGCACTTTCCGTTGCTTGTCGCGTTTAGTCCATTAGAATTAAATTAATATATTTAGGTTTTATATTTATTAGTTAAAATTTTTAGTTTAGTTCTTTAAAGAAATGTTCTAGACAAGGTACTAATTTTAATATAATCAGTTGAATATTTAATAACTCAGTTGACCCTGCATACCTAGGTGTCGAGTTTTTTTAACTGACGAAGTTCAAGTTGACTCCGATATAAATAAAAAATGGAAGTCAGTTTTCGTTTTCTGGGGTAATAAGTTTACTCTTACTACTATTAGGTATTTTGTGCTCCTACCACAGAATTAGTAATAGTACTACGTACTCCTACCACAAACGGATTTAGATACTTACTGCTTTATCTGCCTATGGATGTACAAATGGTTTAATGTCTCAGTATAGGGACTATAGGGAGAAGGATCCATTCTATTAGTAGTTACACAAAGCGCATTTCTTTGTATGGCGGTTGAACATCTGGCTGTACTAGTATTTTTTTTTTCAGGCATCTATAATGCGTCCCACTGTTGGGCAAAGGCCTCCCCCCTCTTTCTCCACTCATCCCTATCCATGGGATAAAGTTTGTCTAAAGGTCCCACCAAAGACAGTAAACCAAACATATCCAATCGGATCCGTTGAGTGACTTCGAGTGAGATCAAATAATATACAGAAAAAAAAATGTTAAAGTAGGTACCTACCTATAGTTACGTAACCAATGACGCAAAACTGCTTAGGTAACTAGTACGAGCGCCACTCCCAAAGTTTTCAACGAATGACGTAAAATATCATGATACTGTTTTGCCAGGCAGGCGCAGGCGATTCCTTGTGCTGAGGCTAGGCGCCACCGACGTCATGGCGGCGGAGCCTACCTCGCTACGTCATATTTTTTTCTTTCGGTTGGCTATAGTAAAATGTTACATCACACAAGGGGTCATAGTACACGCTATACAAGACCAATACCTACTATATACATAGCTATTAGCTACAGACTACAGATTAGTACCAAAGTACTAAGTACCTAACTTTCCTTATCTTAACTTGGTTCTAATTTTTCTTTTAATCCTTACTGAAATCTTTGTTACTTGCCAGTATTGAGTAGATCAGAAAAAAATATTATTTTCGAAGAATAAACAGTCTTAACTTTATATTATTGCACGCAATTACTTACTTACATAAGTAAAATAGGTCATCAAAATTGGTTCTTAGTTTTTTAGAAATCCACAATTTCACGAACCCACTTTATAATGTAAGGAGAACTTTCCAGTTCTGTTGTATGTGAATGTTTAAATAAAAGAATGAAAATATAATGGAAAGGAAAACCACAAATTAATTTTAACATTTCTATATTATAATCACTCGATACGCATGAGTTTTTCTAAAGAAAAAATCATACCCGAGGATACAATTGCTCGAGTTTCTAGCTTAGAGCTTTGCTTATATGTCCGCCTACATACATATTTTGAATGTTACCTATATATATGTGGATTCAACACTACACTTCAGAAGTGATATAATGTCTTGTTAGTCACCACTCACACTGCATAGCACAAGATACATAATATACCAATATCTCTAAATCACAAGGTTTTATGATATTTCACAGCATTCAATGTGAGCATTACATAAACAAACACCGAAATATAACACTTTTGAAACAGACAAGTGCCTTTAAGTTAGGTATATCACATAATAGGAAAATAGACACTGAATAAAAAGTGGTTAAAAGAAATTATTTACAGGCATCACTAGCATTTGAACCAATTCTTACTAGCTAGAGTTAGCCTTGGCCCAGTTGAAAGAGGTTACATAACAATCACTATGTGCCAGCATGATCTTGAAAAAAAAGAGTGCCCTAAAGATTGATTTTAAATTTGAAAATTAGAATATAATTAGTAAATCTGTGATAGGTGTGTTCTAAAATGGTACATGAACAGACTTTAATTCTAGGTTAACCTTCAGCAGTTATGTAACACTTTAGACATCAATTTTAATAAAAATACATTTTGGAATCGATAAGTAATGCTTTATTTAGCTAAAAATAAATTACTAGACTTGATTTTCATTTCTAATAATACAATTGTGGGCTGGCTATTACTGGTGATTCGGAATCACATACAAATTGAAATTATGGTAACAGTTCTTACATATAATTTAGAGGACCTTCTTGATTTCATCATACAGGACAAGGACGAAGGCACCACCCGTGCCTCTGAGGACGTTGGAGAATGCTCCCTTGAAGAAGGCGGATCCACCCTCTGTCTTGGCAATAGTGGCCCAGCAGTGGATTGTGTTCTTGTAAAGGATATCAGCCTTAGCACGGCCAGACTGCATCATCATGCGCCTACGGACTGTGTCGAAGGGATATGACATGATACCGGCAACTGTCGTGACTGCCTGTGCGATGGCCCAGCTTATGACGATAGGTGTGTTCTTGGGGTCGGGCAACATGCCACGGGCAGTGTCGTAGAACCCGAAGTATGACGCACGGTAGATAATGATACCCTGTACGGATACACCAAATCCTCTGTAAAGCCCAACGAGGCCGTCAGATTTGAAGATCTTGCTGAGGCAGTTTCCGAGGCCGCTGAACTCTCGTTGGCCGTCGCCTTTGCCGACGTCGGCGGCCAGACGGGTACGGGCGAAGTCCAATGGGTATACGAAGCAAAGGGAGGTAGCTCCGGCGGCACCACCAGAGGCCAAGTTTCCGGCGAAGTAGCGCCAGAACTGAGTGTTCTTGTCTACACCACCAAGGAACACCTGCTTGTACTTGTCTTTGAAAGCAAAGTTGAGCGCCTGGGTGGGGAAGTACCTGATGACGTTGGCGAGGTTACCACGCCAGAAGGAAAGTGGACCCTGCTCCTTAGGAATGCGGACGAAGGCATCGATGATACCCTTGTAGCGCTGGTCTTCGGTGATTTGCTTGCTCACGTGTTGCACCTGCAAGAGCAGCTTAACGCGCTCGATGGGCGCTACCGCGGTCTTGGAGACGGCAGCTGATACACCACCGGCGATGAAGTCCTTTGCGAACGCGACCGGATCAGCGAGGTTCGACATTTTGTTCAATTAGGTGGGCTCTTCACTAGGTAATTGCCTCGCGGGCGTAGAGTCGGAAATCTACAGGATCACACACGGAATGGAATAATCACGAAACACTAACTCCTGAATTTGATATCAGGAGATTTTAGAGTAATTTCGTGATCACGGGAGCACAGGGGTAGGTGTGTGCCTTTTTTGAAATTCGATCGATCACGTTCTCTCGCTGTTCTGCCTAGAGGAGCGGCGCAAAAGAAGGAAGGAAGGGGGCGGATACTGCCAACATAACTGCAAAGTACCACGAGGACAGTGTGCCCATTACAATAAACGATTTGTCCCTAAAAATAAGAATGCTTTTTTTAAAATAAGTTTAGAAGTGATTGCTTATATGATAAAAATAAATGTTTTATTAAATACAATAAATAAATAAATATTAGTTTAAGTCAGTTGTATTATACAACTGACTTAAACTAATAATAACTTACGACTTAAAATAAATAATTCTAAATTTAAATTGCCACAAAAATATTTACACTTTATAATTAGGTAGGGTAGGGAGGACAAATATAAAGAGAAAAATACTAAAATCACTAAAGAAAATATAGAGAAAAATACTAAAATCACTGAAGAAAATGCAACTGCAAATAAGAAAAAAGTAATGAATACGAATATGCAATTACCCGTAATTAGAACTTCGTTTAATATTCTCTCAACACCGTACTTGTAGCGTTTTGTTTTGACTATCAATATAATCAATATCTCTGTCGTATAATATCTACTTTTTATAATCCAATATTTACAAACCTAATTTGATTATCACTTGTTTCAAAAGTTATAAGTTTATTTTAACACATATTTAACCATTTAATTATTTTAATTTTTCATTAGCATCAAAGGAGCAAATGAAGCCATTATTCTGGGTGGCTACTATGAATGATCCCAGTCAAGATAGATATACCACATGAAAAGCGTGCCCTGGGCTCTGAAGCGTAAGCTGAAGATGCAACTGGGAAACACGCTTGGTTGAAAAAAGTTACCTTACCATGGTGGCCTACTATCATCGATTAAAACCATGCAAGTTCCAGTGAGAAAGCGAGACAGCGCAATACATGATGTAAGGCGACATCTACCTTACTCACTGGAACTTGCATGGTTTAAAGAGATGGTGGTAAGTTCTTTCAATAACATTGAAGTTATACGGTACTTACCACGAATCGTTAGGATTAGGATGTCCTAATCTGTCTGTATGTACACAGGTGGCGCGGCGCTTACACACTCGTATCGGGTCTGCTAAAACAGCTGATGGTATGCCCAGATGACAGGTGGCTTACCACCATCTCTTAAAACCATTCAAGAACGATTTAGTAAGGAAGATGTCGCCTTACATTATGTATTGCGCTGTCTCGCTTACTCACTGGATCTTGCATGGTTTTAAGAAACGGTAGTAACCCCCCTGAAGAAGATTAATAAATTCAAGAAAGGTCTTAAAGAACTTGTTTCCAAGACCGTAAAAATATTAAAAAAAAGGCATTTTGGATATGATTTGACATCTGTCAAGCTGACAAGCTCAAGTACGTAGACGTACGTACATACGCTTTTCTTATTCTTATTTATGGTAGGTACATGATTTTAATTTTGTACAATACAATTACATACATACCTATGATTTGTTTTGTGCATATAAATAATTTTTGTTTGTGAAATTGTTCCATTCCATTACATAGCACAGACATTTTGTGTTTTATATCCATTAGTTCGTTTTGTGGATTGGAAAACCCTTGCTTTTTGAGAGAGACCCACCCACACTGCTTGCTCTTGCATACTATTCCGCCGTTTTAAGACAAAGGTATATTCTTTCTAAGAACCACGAACATATTCTCTCCTAATTGGTAACCCAGCCCAGAAAGTAGAAAGATAGTGCAGATACTGTTGTTTATATTGGGCCGTCTTGTTTATGTTATGTTTGGACTGTCTTCACTGTTTGTTTTTCCCGATTTACCTTCCATGTGGGTAGACCTTAGAGAATTAAACTAAATTAAGTTGTTGTTGTTTGGTTTAATTCTCAAAAGGCTAGATCTACCTACTTAATTATCTTCTTATTTTTGACCCCCGACGCAAAAAAAGGGGTGTTATAAGTTTGTCGTGTCTTTCTGTCTGTCTGTCTCTGTCATCGTAGCTCCCGAACGAATGAAGAGATTTCAATTTAGTATTAAAGGTGACTTATGGACAAGTGTTCTTAGACATGTTTGATAAAAATCAAACATGTCTAAGAACACTCGTCCAAATAAAGGTTTGGCCGTTTAGAACTTGTGGGGGTGAAAGTGGGGAAGAACAACCGAATGTCTGCAAATATACTTGAGTGGGTGACAAATGAAAGCGCATCACGTGCACATTACAAAATAATATGTTTAATGAAAAATTAGTTGAGCTGTTACAAAGCTTTGGGGGTGTAAGTGGGGAAAATACCTAATGTCTGCAAATAATATGTTAAATCAGTTATGTGTAAATCAGTCGACCGCCACCACTAAAAAGAAAAAAGAAAATGTTTCGCAGGTTTTCTTTAAATTTTAAATATATTGTTATTAGTGTTCTATTAGGTGAGTAGTAGTTTATATTTTTGCACCAAACTGCTAATTTTATCCAATATTTTTCAAGAAATAATCAAATAATTATGTCATTAACTAATTATTCAACTGGATTGTGGTGGCTCAGAGTAGGGATGCATGGCGTAGACAGAGGGAGGCTTATGCCCAGCAGTGGGTTGTAAACAGCTAATGATCATGACTAATTATTTGCTTATTTACTTGGCAGAATGCAGATGAGCCGCATGGGTTCGCCGTCAATCGTTATGGACGAGGACACTGGCGGGGGACATGTCTTGAGTGACTTTCTGTTGCAATTAGAGAACTACAATCCTTCAATACCTGACTCTGTAGTAGCTCATTACCTGAACATGGCCGGTTTCGAGTCGCAGGACCCTAGGTAATGTATACATTGTTTGATGTTTTGACACTAAAAACTTAAACTTTCAGCTTCAAAAACAATAGATAAAAATAAAATTGGTCACAATTTCATGGCTCTCAAAGCTTGCTAGAAGGTTATGCAGGTTAGACGGTAGTCCCTTCATTGTTATAACCAGTGTCTGCCAAACAAGGATTATAATTAGAAGCTTACCTTGGACTCTGATGTGTAGGCTGAAAATGTGACAGACTCACACTCTCTGATGACAATAGAGTTGTACAGCTATACTCGTTTATCTTTTATTAACGACCCGCCCCGTCTTCGCATGGGCATAAAAACCGTCCTCTTGAATCACTATCTATAAAAAAAAACTGCATCAAAATCCGTTGCGTAGTTTTAAAGATTTAAGCATACAAAGGGACATAGGGACAGAGAAAGCGACTTTGTTTAATACTATGTAGTGATGATAAATGAGCAATTTTGTTAACTATCTGTGCCAGCGTGGTACTTGGTTATATCGTGGCCAAAAGTATGTTTATCCTATGTTTGATCCTTGATCCTTAACTATATCCATACCAAATTTCATCAAAATTGGTCCAGCAGTTTAGTTGTGAAAGTGTAACAGACAGACACTTGAATTTATAATATTTAGTATTATTATGAAATGTTGTAATTTGACCTTTTTTGTGCTTTTTTTTTTCAAAGTCAATTGTAAAAATATAGAAAAATAATAACACCGCCATATTAAATAAAAAATCATGAAATCTTCTCATGTTATTTTTTACCAACCATGCAAGATCAAGTGAGTAGGCGGGACAGCGCAATTCATGATGTAAGGCGACATCTACCTCACTCAATTGTTCTTGCATGGTTTTAAGAGATGGTGGTAGGCCACCTGATGGATAAAAAAAAACTTAGTCATCAACCCTATTACAGATTAATTAGGCTGATCGCACTAGCATCACAGAAGTTCCTGTCTGACATTGCGAATGACGCCCTCCAACACTGCAAAATGAGGACTTCGAGCCAACTGACCCAGAATTCGAAAAACCAGAAAGGACCCAAAGAGAAGAAATACATAATGACAATGGAAGACCTCGTACCTGCCTTGCAGGAGTATGGCATTACAGCTAGGAAGCCCCATTATTTCGTCTGATTTTTAAGTGTTAAATTCGTGGTTAAATTATATTTGTAAGTTATGGTGCAGTTAAAATGTACATTTCATTAATCCCTTTGACATTTTTTAACAGACTTCAAAAAAGGAGGAGGTTCTCAATACGTCAGAATGTTTTATTTTCTTGTTCCGTGAGCAAATCTATTGTTCTAACAATTGCTCGACAGTTGTAAAAAAATATTAAATAAAATTAAACACTATAAAATAAAATCTTGAGTTTATTTAGTCTAATCCACAAATTGAAAATTCACTTTACATTATCTTAAGTCTCCCTGAGTTCTCCCTCATCTTAGCACTTTTCCTGTTGCTTCCTTGGTCGACTGCTTCGGAGCCCAGGGTCCGCTTTCATATATACATGATTATAGTAGGTCTGGGGTAAATGAGTAGTATCACAAAATATCCATACTTCCATATCCATACTTCCATACTAATATTATAAATGCGAAAGTGTCTGTCTGTCACGGCTAAACTGCTGGACCGATTGTGATGAAATTTGGTAGGGATGTAGTTAACGACCTGAGGTCAAACATAGGCTACTTTTGGGCGCGATATAACCGACTCCCACGCGGGGCGAAGCCGCGGGGAACAGCTAGTATATGATATGAATAAAAAAAGTACGACCACATCTATCTATACATAGTAGTCGCCCGCACTGTGTATGTCTGTCTGTCTGTGCGCGCAAAACTTAAAAACTAACGGATTTTCATGTCTCTAATAAATAGTGATTACCTGGGAAGGTTATAGGTATTTCATACAATTATAAGGTTTCATATAAATAAAGGCGGTACGAATTTCGCCGGGTCCGCTAGTCCTTATTATAAACCTGAAGGGCGTTTGTTTTGAATGCATTATAATAAATTGAGGCTTACTGGTGGCTTTCCACCATCTCTTAAAACCATGCAAGATCCAGTGAGTAAGCGAGACAGCGCAATACATGATGTAAGTCAACATCTCCCTTACTCAATCGTTTTTGCATGGTTTAAAGAGCTGGTGGTAAGCCCCCAGACGGCTGAACGTGAATAAAGGATGGAATAAATAAAAAAAAAACGAAAAAAAAGTTTGTCATCGTCATTGTGTTAGCTGTCAACACTGTCAAGTGTCACTCACTCGTCTTGTCACTATCAAAATTTATGTATGTTGTGTGAACTTGTGTGTGATGTTTGATTGTATATTTAACTTTAATTATATTTCATTCGACTTGTAATTTGTGTTCGTGATGTAGATAATGTATTTTACTTCTACATAATATCTCTTTGATAGAAGCAGCTTTTAAAGTCGTAAATACCGGAGCCATTTGGTTATATGAACATGAGATAGTTCAGTTTTCTAATTTGTGGTTCATTGCAACGATGGAACCTATAAAAACATGTCGTTGTTGCCTGTCTCCGGGCGTTCACAAAGACCTGAATACAAGCTACCTGTGGCTAAATAAAAAAGAAGTGTACGCCGAAATGCTGCAAGAATGCTTCAACATTGTGGTAGGTATACAAGCTCCCTGAGAGTGTCATCGCTGCACTTTCAGTCAACGCTTTTAAAAATAGATTAGAGTGTATAAAAACTCCAAAGAAAATATATGCACACGCATCAGCTTCATATGCTGCTAGTATGTTTAAGAATATAAATAAATAAATAACTTGACAATGCTTGACATTTGTTATCTAACGAATTAAGACGACCTCTGTGGCCTAATGGTCTTCATACAGGCTGTCACACTAGTCCCAGGTTCGATACCCGGTGAAGTCAACTTGGACAATGATCTTGTTGAGATTGACCTGGGTCACTAGCAGCATATGAAGCTGATCCGTGTGCATATATTTTGTTTGGAGTTTTTATACAGTCTAATCTATTTTTAAACGCGTTGATTGAAGGTGCAGTGATACCAATATTGACAAGTACACCTAGGTACATAGATAGTTTAATTATTTTTGTGGAAATAAAATATCTTAATTATATTATTAAACTAGTTAGATTAGTTTTATGCAAATAAATAATATTGATTGTTGTTAAATTAAGTAACTATCAATTTACTTAACACATTGCTGGATAGTTTTGAAAACACAATAGATGTTTAATTGTTATAATGTCTATTATAGACATAGTGGGTCCATAGCAATGTGTTAATTTGTTTTAAAATATACTAATAATTATATAAACAATTTTTTCAGCTAAAAATGTCTGAACATGCCAGTAGCTCCATCTGTGAGGAATGCATTAAGGTGCTTCGAAGCTCGTGCAGTTTCAAACAGCTGGTGCTCCACAATGAACAGGAACTGCTTAAGATTGCGCCTAATGTCCAAGACAATAGTGACAATGGTATTAATTTTATATACTATTAGCTGTTCCCCGTGGTTTCACTCGCTCTTGGTGTGTATGTACTATAGCCTATAACCTTCCCCAAGAATCAAGCTTTCATATGCAGAAAGAATTTTTCATATCTGACCCATAATTCCCAAGTTATAATCGTTCAAACAAACAAACATTCAGCTTTATAATATTAGTATAGATTTTTTTCTTTTTTAAAAGTATAAAAATCCGACTTTCTTTTGTTTACTCATGCCAACTTGAACACGGGTATAATATCACATCAGAAAATCTCAGATAACTAAGTGTACAGGGTCAATTGACTTTATACTCCAATGCTGCCGTCCTCAAGCTAAAACGTCGTTAACCAACATCTGGCCAATTTCGTGTTTTTAATGCAATTAATAAATGATTTTAAAAAATCTATTAATCTATATATCAGATAAATTTAATTAAGATGGCATTAAAAACTCAAAATTCGCCAGATGTTGGCTAAGATGATTTTTAAATGATGGTGGTGCTCCACCATCATTTAAAAATCATTGTTCCCTAAAAACATCAGTTATAAAAAATCCGTCTTATGTAATTAAGGTTCTGGATCTGAAGTAATTTTAATCAAATTAAATTATTAAATTATAGTTCCATAGTTACTAATTGCAAAACTAAAAGCTAAAAGTGGCCGTTTTAAGCAATATTGCAATTTGTAACTGAAGGGAACTGTAATTGAATAATTTAATATGTTTAAAATTAACTTCAGATCCAGAACTTTAATTAGATAACATTGATTTTTGATAACTTGTGTTTTTAGTGAATCACCAAGGTATCATCTTAATAGCCCTTTTGTAAAACCTTTTTTTTGTTTAAGTAATTTGAATAAAGAAACATTAATTATTAACTTTCAGATCATAAGCCTGTCGACATAAAGATGGAGCCGCATCAGCAATCCGAAGATGACTCTGACGATTATTTCTTGGCAGACGCAGGTTTGTTACATCACCACTAATATTATAAAGAAGAAAGATTTGTATGATTGTATTTTTAACTCCCGACGCAAAAAGAGGGTTGGTTAAATTAGCCAAGTGCTAGTCGCACTCACGCCCTGAGGGTTCCGTACCACCAAACAATACTAAAAGTATGCCCTAATCAATAATCATGGGGCCCTAGCGATAATTAGTTTGTATAGATGTTTGTTACTCTTTCACAGGAAAACGGCTGAACCGATTTGGCCACTATAACTTCAAATTTCAAAATTCTTGGTAAACATTTTTGAACTTGATTTTTATTTCCTCGTTTGTTGTCAATTCTATAAGTTCTTCTTCTAGCTGAGGTGACATTGCTGTGTTGACACAACGCTCTCATTTTCTTTCTGGGTCTCTTACCGCCCCCCTTGAGACCTGCAGCGCCCACAAGGGGGCATTATCGCCCACTTTGGGAAAGACTGGCTTGGCTTGAGACCCTGGAAGAACACATAGGATATATTTTATCCCGGAACTCCCACGGGAGCAGAGCTCCGGGCAACAGCTAGAATATAATAAATATATCTATCAATCCATAGACATGAAATTCGGCTTAATAAAAGTAAGTTTATTTGTCTAGTTGCAGTAAGGGACATAATTGTGGAGAATGTCAAGCTAGAATATGATGAGCCAAAAAAGAAAAAAAAAGTTGCTGTTAAGAAGTCTACAAAGAAGGACACGTGGCAGTGGAAAACTAAAAAACTGGCAAACAGGCTCGCTTCATCTTTGAGTAAGTTTATATATTCCTAGTAGCCTAAGTTAATTCTTATTACATTAGCCATCAGCCAGTGAAAATCCCGTCAAAATCGGTGCAGCCGTTCTAGAGATTACCCAAACAAATAGACAGACAACTCCATTAAGCCTTTAGTAAAAAGCAGTTTATTTAAATGTTACAAACAGACACTCAAATTTTATTTATTTGTATAGATGTATAGATTACATACATGCATATAATCACGTCTTTATTCCATACGGAGTAGACAGAGCCTAGGGTCATAAGACCCTATGCCATTTTTAGCATGATGATAGTTGAAAAAAGAAATCAATACTTACCAGTCCATAAATTAGTCTATTAGTCCAGAATCACTACATAGTATAAAACAAAGTCGCTTTCTCTTTCCCTATGTCCCTTTGTATGCTTAAATCTTTAAAACTACGCAACGGATTTTGATACGGTTTTTTTTAATAGATGGAGTGACTCAAGAGGAAGGTTTTTATGCCCATGCGAAGCCGGGGCGGGTCGCTAGTAAAAACCAATTTATTTATAGTTAATATGTTTTCAGATTCGACAAACGTAACCGATATCAAGGACGAGGACGAGAGTGTCCCAGTAACAGCGAACCGGAACAAAATAAACTCATCTCGAGACAAAAACACAAAAATAATTAATATATGGAACAATAAAAATAGTCAACACAAATTTAAACACAGGGAGAACTTGATGACCATACTGAAATATTCCAACGCTTTACCATTCAAAAATAAAAGTTTATTGGGCTACCAGTGCGGGTATTGCGATGGGACCTACCCTGATCCTCTTGATTTGAGAGCCCATACAGATTCCAATCATAAGATGGAACGGTTAGAGTTCAAATCAAATTTTGATTTCGAATACAACGTCAAATTGGACATCACAGACTTAATGTGTACGTTGTGCGACGAAAAAACGGATAACCTGGCTAAATTAAAAGAACATTTGGTCAAAATTCACGATAAAGTAATACACGAAGACGTTAAAGATCATTTACAACAATTCAAATTGAAGAAAGGTGAAGTGTATGATTGTACTATGTGCTCAGCTACTTATGAGACTTTTAAAATGTTGAAGCAACACATGAACAAGCATTACAGGAATTATATATGCAGTAGTTGTGACACATCGTTCGCTACACGAAGATCTCTGAACGCACATCGGATGACCCATCAAGAAGGCAGTTTTAAATGTGACCATTGTGAGAAAGTGTTTTCGAACAAGACTAAAAAGCATTATCATGAGAAAACTAAGCATTTAGGTAACCGGAGTATCGCCAACTGTCCGTATTGCAACGAATCATTCCGGAGTTACTACCAACGGAACCAGCATTTGATCAAGGTGCACAATTCCGAAACTCCGTACAAATGTAACGTTTGTGATAAAGCGTATGCATTAAAGTCTTTGTTGATGTATCATATAAAGAAGAGTCATTTGATGGAACGGAACTGTCAATGCACAGAGTGTGGTTATAGGTTTTTTAGTAAGAAAGCGCTTAAAGCGCATATGGTGAAGCATACGGGGGAACGGACGTTTGCCTGCGAGGTTTGCCACAAATCGTATGCTAGAAAGTATACTTTAAGAGAACATATGAGGATACATAATAATGATAGGAGGTTCAAGTGTGATGTGTGCGGGATGTCGTTTGTTCAGAAATGTAGCTTGAAAAGCCATCTGTTGTCCAATCACGGAATCACTATGGCTGCTTGTGATATAACTTCGGTTTCGTAACTTTAATCCCATTGTTATTTTTATATAACTTAACCGACTTCCAAAAAGGAGGAGGCTTCAATTCGGCTGATTTTTTTTTTATGCTTGTTACGCCTAATCTCCGTAATTTTTGAACCGATTTTGAAAATTCTTTTTTGTTCGCATGGACATTTCAATTTAGTCCCACAGAAAGTTTATCAAAACCGGCGCAGTAGTTTGTTTACAAAATCAAAATAACCAGAAAACGTAAATCGGCTAAGTCGAATAAAATTAGAATTTTTTATTTTTCGTATGTTTACAAGTTGCTTGTTTGTTATTGAAGTAATTTGCAAGGTCAATCAAACTTGCATGCCCCGGTATTAGCATTTTAGAACCCCGTCACGGCTGCTGTAATGGTTTATAGTTGACGCTTGATATTCCTTAGTATTAAATCATATGAGTGTTAATAACAACCTCAGTTGACCCTGCACACTGTGGTGTCAGAGTGGTCAATCGACCCTGTATGCCTTTGTATCATTGTTTCAAATATGGGCACTTCCACTGTTATCCTTTAATTTAAGTCTATTAGAGTACTAGCTCAATTTACCCTGCACACCTAGGTGTGAGTTATTCTAATTTGACGAAGTTCAAGTTGGCCCCAGTAATCAAATGGAAGTCGGTTTTTGTTTTGGAAAAAAAGTTACTTGCAATAATTTATTTACAGCTTTAGTTGGTTGTGCTACAAAGTCTGAAATGGCCTATCATGCAATATCTTAAATTGCCAATAATAATTGTAGTTTTTGTACTTATAAACAATAGTATTGATTTGCTACTTTTTGAGTTGTAATGTAAAACATTTTTTATATACTTATTGTTATATTATATTATTAATTTTATTTTCAAGTCTTTCATTGCTTAAACCAGTGTTGTGTTCACCCAAATTATGACATAAAAAAACGGAGAAACCTCGGAGATGTAACAATGAAGAGACCTTTTAAGAGACGGTAGTAACCCCCCTGGTGGCTTACTACCATTTCTTAAACATTGCAAGATCCAGTGAGTAAGCGAGACAGCGCTATACATGATGTAAGGTGACATCTCCTTTACTCAATCGTTCTTGCATGGTTTTAAGTGATGGTGTTAAGCCACCAGTATGCCTCAAGTTATAAGCATTTAAAACAAACGCCCTTTAGGTTAAACCTTATTATTAAGTATTATATACCTAAAACCTTAGATGACATCGTGATCATGACCTTGTTAGATGACAGCATCTGGGCACTTACCATCAGCTGTTTTAGCAGATCCGAAACGAGTGTGTAAGCTCCACCTGTATGTCCTAACGATTCGTGGTAAGTATACCACGTAGTACCAGTACCGTATAACTTTAATGATATTGAAAGAACAGGTAACTTTTTTCGACCAAGCGTGTTTCTCAGTTGCATCTTCAGCTTACGCTTCAGAGCCCAGGGCACGCTTTTCATGTGGTATATCTATCTTGACGTACTGGGTTACTACAGTCTCGTAAACCATGCAAGTTTCAGTGAGTAAACGAGACAGCGCAGTAGTAAGGCGACATCTCCCTTACTCATTGGATCTTGCATGTTTCAAGAGATGATAGTAGGTCACCTGTCATCTGGGCACTTACCATCAGCTGTTTTAGCAGACCCTAAACGAGTGTGTAAGCGAAATGGTGTATTGATGAAAAAGTGCATGCGTGTTGTTCATTAAACATAAGCCAGTATCCAGAGCCGTAAAATATATTATAATAAAATGACAGTGACAGCGGATGACTATATGACAGTGACAGTGACAGACAGTCAGTTTCAGATTTTCATTGTCAGTGCCGTAAAAAAAAAAGATTTTCATTACATTGTCCCCGCCACGCACGATTCAATTCAACACTGAAAGTTTTTTTTTTGACCAATAAATGACAGAGTGCCAACTGTTGATAGAGTTTTATCAAGTTGATAAAATATTGGATATTTATAAATGGATTCAGCACCAGCTCAAGAGGTAACTGAGCTGCTACGACAATGGGAGGAGCAGCACTTGTCCCCAAACTACGATCCTATTCCTACTTTGACGAGGTTAGTCGGTTTTACAGGTTTACTGTATGTCAAAATGCACATTGTAGTTTTAGGTAGCTAATACACATGGTTCATATTTCTTTATAATAAAATTAATTGCATAATTCGGCGTAACAATAATGCAATATGCCATTTTTGAATGAATAGTTTTATTCAAATCATAACCTTATTTGATAGTTTCATATTAAATATTTATTTAGAATTTATTATCATTTTTTTTTATTTATATTTTTGAACACACTAGCAGCATATGAAGCTAATGCATGTTTATCTTAAGTTTGGAGATTTTATAATTGTCAGGTCTATTTTTAAATGTGTTGACTGAAGGTGCAATGATGATCCCAGGCAGGCTCCCTGGGATCCAGAATATTTAAAACTATAATTTTTTTTTTTTAGAACCAGTGATAATATTAGCTGCCAGTTGTTATATGGTTTAATAATTTAAATTCATCTTAGTAATTGGTATAGGGATGGCTACTGTCAAAACTTACCAATAGGTACTAAATTACTGCCTGCATCCAAGTTCCTATGTAAAATTATTAAGGGATAGGTAAAATAGTCATATTTATCATGTTTACCCATGATAGAATTAACACAGTTAATGTGCACTTTGATTTATTTAACTGTGTAATTCGGCTCTTTTATTGAGAAGGAGTAAGGACCTAATTTTACCTCGTGAGGGGCTCGTGAGGTCATTTGAGGTTAGGCCAAAAAAAAAGGTATACAAAAATAGGGAAGCATGCGTATCTTCACCAGTTTGCTTGGAACGACTGCCTCCTTCATTCAGTGCACCTATTATTTTTACTTACTATAACCTCAAGCCATTAATGACTGTCAACATAGATAAATTTAAATAGACATTGCTTGTAAGAAAACAAAACTGAATCAAACTTAGGAATAAAACAGACCTGCTCGCTCCCTCAATGATATTGACTCACTCGCTATTTTGTTGGGTGTGGTGTTATCTGTAGTCAGGGCTCGTAAACCTGGTTTGAATCATAAACCAGTTCATTTGTCTGTCCATACATTTATACAGGGACCGCTCGCTCGACCGATTTTGTGCAAACTTCACATAAACCATCTACTAAATAGTCTGAACAAAGCCTTAACAATTGGTTTGGATAAGGGAGCCTGTTCTTGTGTTATAAAATTTGAACGAAAAGTGGCTTTGATTTTTTTATATATACTAGCAAACCGCCCTGGCTTTGCATGAGCATAAAAACCTTCCTCTTTAATCACTTTATCTATTAAAAAAAACTGCATCAAAATTTGTTGCGTAGTTTTAAAGATTTAAGTATACAAAGAGACATAGGGACAGAGAAAGCGACTTTGTTTTGTACTATGTAGTGATATATTGATATTGATGATTTCAGGATAGCAGAGATAATAGAAGCTGAGACAGAAAACTTCTTGAAGAAGGATCCTGATCCGTTTGATGAGAGACATCCTTCGCGCACTGACCCCGAGTGTGCCCTAGGGCATGCACTCAAAGTCATGTTCAAAAAAGATAACTTTATGACTAAGGTTTGTTTGATTTATCATCATCCTCATTTCGAGTAGGCGACACGGTCAATCGACCGTGCACAGCACACCCTGGTGTCAGAGTTCTATGGAACCGCCTCTCGGCCTCTGACGTGGTTCCTTCAACGAATACCAAATGGCAGCGGGAAACAACAGCTTAACGTGCCTTCCGAAGTACGGAATCATTTTTATTATCAGGTGACTCAAGCTTCCAATGTCCTAACCAAACTGGAAACAAGTAAACAAAGCCTTTAGGCGCGATTGGTCCAATTCGCGATTGGTCCAATTCACCTTTTCGCGATTGGTCCAATTCACCTTTTCGCGATTGGTCCAATTCGCGGTTGGTCCAATTCGCGGATTGGTCCAATTCGCGGTTGGTCCAATTCGCGATTGGTCCAATATAGATAGACAATTAGATAAACTCTTTATTGTACCATTAACATTTAAATTATACAATAATATAAACTATTTCAAATATTCAATTAAATTACAAAACATACACATATATTTTTGTAATCTATTTGTTTTGACGACCTCCGTGGCGTAATGGTTAACATGCCTGACCGCTACTCAAGAGGTCCCGGGTTCGATCCCCGGTCAGGTCAAGATGAAAAATGATCTTTTTATGATTGACTTGGGTCTTGGATGTTTATCTATATATGTATTTGTTATAAAATATAGTATCGTTGAGTTAGTATCCCATAACACAAGTCTCGCACTTAATTTGGGGCTAACTCAATCTGTGTGATTTGTCCCTACATATTTATTTATTTATTTATTTTGCACTATGTAAATGTACGAATTTATTTTAATACTGCCCGCGAGATCCTTCCACGCTGGTCTGGGAGAAAAAGAAAAACATAGAATGTACCAGCTGCTTCTCTTCCCGCGCAAGCCGTAAAAGTCGACTGGGGGAATTGGCGAATGGGGAAATCATGACATAGGCGATGCGGCTAGCAACCCATTACTATTCCTGTTTCGATTTCCTGTTTCAACTATCATCATGCTAAACCTGGCTCTGTATATATAAATATATATACAGAGAGACTATAATATAAATGTATTGCCCGCGATTTCGTCCGCGTAATTTTCAAGAATAAAAAGTATCTATACCTGTGCAAAATTTTATTCAAATCCGTTCATTCGTTTTTGTGTGATTGAGTAACAAACATCCAAACATACAAACTTTCGTATTTATTAACATTAGTAGGATAGTAGGAAGTATAGCGGAATAGGATTATTATTATTGTTAAAATTTTGCTATTTAGTATCAAGCATAAGTAAAAAAAAAACTACAAACTAAAATAACTAATATTAATAAAATTAAAACTAAAACTTAAATTACTAAAATAATAAATAAAACTTAAAAATCTAAAAATTGGTGTTCTTGCGGCATGGTGCCAAGAACCCCAGCTGCATTCCCGCGCTGAATAGCGACTGCTATTCTCTGCGCGAGAAATGAGCCGGCCCTCTTGTCACCAGCGGCGTCGACAAGTCGCGGTGCCAAAAAATTAAATATTTTTTTCATAGTTGGCCCCCATGGACTGAATGTTTCAACGCCAAGCGGAGCAAATATATAATCATTAGAAAGTGATTCATATTTGCGCCGCTTGGCGTCTTCAGCAGCCTCCGCCGCGGCTCCGGCCCTATTGACTGTGCCCCTTAGGCGGGAAGGAGCCATCGTATCGACACATGTAGCGTCCCATACGAGTGCTCTTCCCCGTTCCCAAGGGACCAGTGTAAGACCATCTGGGCGTTTGCCATCATCCCGAGCTATCCCTAGTGGTTCCAACACACTAGGGATATTGATGGTGGCAAGCGCCCTTTTGATTAATTTATTTATTTTATTTATTGTTAGAATGTTATATACCTTGCTGGTTTAAGAGAGGATAAAAATAAAAAATAAATAAAAAACATAGAATCTTTATATGTCTGTCTACCCCATAAGGGATAAAGACGTGATTGGTATGTATATGTATATAAATTATACAATTTCGGAAACATCATATATTTGGACAAACTGCGAATTGGACCCATCGCGCCTAAAGGATTAACTGAGAATCCTAGCGTGATTCTCAGTTGCAACCTCATCTTACCGTTTAAAGCCCAGGGTACACTAGTCTTGGTCATAGATTTGGTGGTACTAGTTACTACAATGGAACGACTGTCGATAGATATATGTAATAGTATCATTGAGTTAGTATCTCATAACACAAGTCTCGAACTTACTTTGGGGCTAGCTCAATCTGTGTGATTTGTCCATATATTTTTATTTACTTTCATGCTGGTCTGGGAGTAAAAGAAAAACATAGAATGTACCAGCTGCTTCTCTTCCCGCGCAAGCCGTAAAAGTCGTCTGAGGGAATCGGCGAATGGGGAAATCATGACATAGGCGATGCGGCTAGCAACCCATCACTATTGATTTCCTGTTTCAACTACCATTATGCTTAACGTGGTCTAAGGTGTTATGGCTCTGTCTACGCCGTATGGGATAAAGACGTGATTATATGTATGTATGTATGTATTTTTATTTATTTATTTATATTTACAGTTGGTGAACGACTACGTTCGCGAGACGTACTACTCCCGTCAGAACATCACGGGCCGCGATGTCCACAAGCTGAACGTGTGCGCGTGCCGGCTCACGTTGGACCTCATGCCGGGGCTCGAGATGAGCGTTGTCTTCCAGGTAAACATCACTACATACTTACTATACTTACTAATATACTATATACTAATATTATAAATGCGAAAGTCTGTCTGTCTGTCTGTCACCTCTTCACGGCTAAACGGATGGACCGATTGGGATGAAATTTGGTAGGGATGTAGTTAACGACCTGAGGTCAAACATAGGCTACTTTTGGGCGCGATATAACCGAGTCCCACGCGGGCGGAGCCGCGGGGAACAGCTAGTATAGTATAAAACAAAGTCGCTTTCTCTGTCCCTATGTATGCTTAAATCTTTAAAACTACGCAACGGATTTTAATGCGGTTATTTTAATAGATAGAGTGATTCAAGAGGAATATTGCTTAAAGCTTGGCCACTTTTAACAATTTTGCAAATTCTAACTATAGGGCCTAGAATCTTAATTACATAAGGCGGATTTTTTATAACTTGTGTTTTCAGTGAATAATGATTTTTAAATGATGGTGGCGCTAGTATTCACCGAGGTATCGTCTTAATCAAAACTGAATATCTTCTATGGAAACTTAACATCTGGTCTTTATGTCATCATCATAAAATTAAGAGATAGGCTCTTGTCGGTGGATTTCCTTCCATTTTTGTCTATCCTTTGCCAGTTTCTTTATTTCTTGATACGACACGACGTTTGTTTTCTCTTTTATTTGTTTCATATAACTATGCCTTGGTCTACCTGGACCCCTTCTTCCTTCTCTCTTTCCTCCAATGATGTTCTTCATCAAATCATCGTGTCGTATCAAGTGTCCCAAAATGTTTCCTCGTCTGTTCTCAATTACTTTTATAAATATATCCATACTATCCATATCCATATCCATACTAATATTATAAATGCGAAAGTATGTCTGTCTGTCTGTCTGTCTGTCTGTCTGTCTGTCTGTCTGTCTGTCTGTCTGTCACCTCTTCACGGCTAAACTGCTGGACCGATTGTGATGAAATTGGGTAGGGATGTAGTTAACAACCTGAGGTCAAACATAGGCTACTTTTGGGCGCGATATAACCGAGTCAGAACAGCTAGTATTTTTATATATGGTATTTATGTAAATTGTTTTGATTGTAGGACAATGAAGCGCTTATACACAGATTGGTGAGTTGGGCGACGAACTCGCCCGAGCCTCTGCAATGTTACGCGACGGGGCTGTTGGCTGCGGCCATGGAGGTCCAGGAGATTGCCACGAATTTCAGGTTATTATCATATTTAATTTACATATTTATATTTATTTATTGCACAAAATAATTTTTCGACTCAGATACTTAAAATTATATTAGCAACATGGAACAACCCGGCTCAAAGGTGCCCAATATATTGGCGGCGTTTCCGCGTTGTATAGCTATGTATATATATTTCTTTATTATTTACTTCAACAGTAAAAAAAAAATACATAGTATAAACGTTAGTACGATTTTGATGAAATTTGGAATGGATACAGTTTAAGACCGGTTAAAACAGATTACTTTTTGATCCGATTTAACCAAGTACTACGCAGGTGCAGCCGCGGGCAACAGCAGGTATAGTATAGTTAGGATAATATCGTAACGAATTTTAAACTCATCATATTGTTTTTTTTTTCAGAGACTTAAACGCTATGCTTGTACCACTAATGCTACGGAGGCTACATGAACTGAGGAACAAAGGGCAAGAGGAAAAGGTAATTTTTTTATTCATAGGTACAGTGGGCTGCAGAGAAATCTGACCCCCATGCCACAAGTATTTCTATTGAAAGGGGGTCAGATTTCTCTGCAGCCCACTGTACTTCTATACAAAATATTAGACATGCGAAATACTGTCTTTCTGTCTGTCTGTTACGTTTCACGGCTGAACCGCTGGACTGATTTTGATGAAACAAAAAAAACAGCGTAAATTGAAAATTTTATAACACGATTTTTTTTAATATCGTCATCCTACCACAAACTGATTTGCTGCTTTATTTAATAAGTTATCGGAGTTAGAATCACAGTGTCTCAAGTGATCGATAGATGGCGTTAATATGCCTCAGTATAGACTCTATTAGTACACAAAAAATCGGCGCGTTTATATGGCGGTTGAATATTTGTACTAGTATATTATTCAGTAATCTGTGCTTTTATTAATATAATCTAGCGACCCGCCCCGGCTTCGCATGGGCATAAAAACCTTCCTCTTGAATCGCTCTATCTATTAAAAAAACCGCATCAAAATCCGTTGCGTATTTTTAAAGATTTTAGCATACAAAGGGACATAGGTACAGAGAAAGCGACTTTGTTTTATACTATGTAGTGATAGTGATGTGATTATTTGTTATAGGTGAATCAGAGTACAGTGACGCCGCCAAATCAGACCAGGTATTTCGCTCGTTTCGACAAGAGACGGTCCAGCGATGTGAGAAGCAACGGTCCCACACCAGACAAAGAAGGTAATATTAAAAAAAAATAGTACATTAATATCGAGGCCAGAATGAAGCAATTTACGGCCGAATTATGTTGCAAGCCAAGTGCTTTTAAAAGGACGTGGCGCCTCGGCTTAGCCTCGTCTTTTTAACAAAACGAGGACGTAAATTGCAATTTCAGTCGAGGCTTGTACAGTACTTTTCTCCCTCTGACTTCCTCTCCAGACGAAACGACATCGTATCAAATACAATGAGCCAACAACAAGCCAGCGCTAGCTATTATTCAAAATTTTGAAATGTCAATACATATTTTTAAACAATAAAAGGACAAATTGTTAGTACGAACCTAACAAAAGTGTCCAGCAATTTCCATTAACGACCGCTAGAATAGGTTTTTTTTTGTAGGCTGGCCAGAGTGAAACTAAAAAACCTTATGTATTTAAACGTGTACATTAAAAAAACCTCCTTTAGCGGCCGGCAATGATTTTTTTTTAAGTTCTTTGTTGGCCTAGGCCAGCAATTGATGTATTGTTTTTTTTAAATAATTAAGCTATTTCCGAGCAAAAGAAAGAACTCAGAAAATATTACTTATAACAGTAATATATACTATTACTGTTATAATCATTTGTTTGTGCGTATTGTGTGTATACACTTAGAAAGCTGGCTATATTAAAATATACGAGGACCGTGGGAATTGAACCTACGACGTCGGGGCTATAGGCAAACGCCTTAATCACTGGACCACGGAGGCAGTTACTTATTTTTACTTTATCCATACTAATATTATAAATGCGAAAGTCAATCTGTCTGTCTGTCACCTCTTCACGGCTAAACTGCTGGACCGATTGTGATTAAATTTGGTATGGATATAGTTATGCACTAGGAGTCAAACATAGCCTACTTTCGGGCGCGATGTAACCGAGGCACACGCGGGCGGAGCCGTGGGCAACAGCTAGTGGTACATAAATTACAGTAGTAAGTAAATAAGATTATTGTCCGTTTTCCTCAGACCGCGAGAGGGATGAAGGTGGAGGGGGTGACGCGATGCAGGTGGACCAACCCCCACTGCATGATCCGGAAACACCCATTAAGACAAACAGCTGTAAGTAATACATTTACATTACATTTACATAGTATTAAACATATACATTACAAAAATATATGTATATGTTTTGTAATTTTATTTAATACTAGCTGTTACCCGCGGCTCCGCCCGCGTGTAGGTGGCTTTTCGCGTAACCTGTGTTACATTGAAATGAAATGACGCAATCGAAGTAGCCAGGACATTATTCAAATATAAACAAATATCATGTTTCAGAGTTAAGTTCAAAGAATCTCCTTGTAGACAACATTAGCAGTTCTTCCCTCAGAGGCTAATAAAAATAGATTTTCGGCGCTACTGACCCGCGAGCAAGCCACATACAGTTGTCCATGCGAGAAACGTCTTGTTGACTTGTTCTTAGGTCGATGCCAGCTGCTTTTACGGTTTGTCCGTGCGACTTATTTATCGTCATGGCAAAGCATACAGCAACTGGAAACTGGGTGCGTTTAAATTGAAAGGGGTAATTGTTGGGGATGAGTGGTATTCGAGGTATGTACACCGTTTCGCCTGAACCACACCCTGTGAGAATTTCGGCCTGTATTAAGTTGCGCTGCAAAACCGTTACTTTGAGTCGGGTCCCGTTGCATAGTTTAGGCGGAGAAAGATTTCTTAGGAGCATAATGGGAACGCCGACTTTAAAGGTAATGTTATGAGCAGGAAGACCACTTGCAGCCAATGAAAATCGATAGGGTAGGTGGTAGCATCATCCTGATGCACAACACTGTTATATGAAGTGTAAATCACTTCATCCCCGACAATTTCCGCCAAAACCTTGAGTTTCGGTAAACGTTTCCGAAACCCGAGATGACGCATGACGCTCGCGGTCAGCGGACAACCGAGACTCTCTGTCAGAAGTAAAGACCGAGACAATGCATGGCGTTGCCTATCTTCATCGAGTCGCATCTGTCTATCCGCATTCGATTCTTGAGATCTAGCTAACCTTCTGCTTTTAGCTATTCTGGAATGATGCGACAGATTAGATCGAAACGATCTAATCTGTCGCATCATTCCTAGGCATTATTTAAAATAATTAAAGTCTGTCTGTCTGTCACCTCTTCATGGCTAAACTGCTGGACCGTTTGTGATGAAATTTTGTAGGGATGTAGTTAACGACCTGAGGTCAAACATAAGCCACTTTTGGGCGCGATATAATCTAGTCCCACGCGGGGCGAAGCCGCGGGGAACAGCTAGTTCTTTATATAAGGTGAATTTAAATCAACTGCAATGCAAATATTTTAAGGGCAGATTCAGACCACTCAACTGAACAACTTTCCTAAATAAACTTATGTCGAAATTAGAGGTGAGGCATAAATATTAGATTAGGTGCGTGGATTAGGTATTTTTCGATACAAGCAATATTCATCCTTAAATCATACGACGTAAAGTTCAAAATCGATTGAGAAGATTTTTGAATATTCTCGTCGGCTCTTGTATTGGGTATGTACCTATCCAATACTTTCATCCATCAAAGAACACTGACCCTTAAACTAATTATTATAAGATAAAAAATCGGTTGCGAAAAATATTTGCTACTAGAATTAAACGTATGGATTAGGTACACTTTTATCAAATATTTTCATCTAAACAACAATGACCTTTACGCACTTTAAGAATAAGATCAAAAATCAGTTGCAAATAAAGTATTAACAATAACTGGGATTAGGTGTATTAGATTCGCTAGTGCAGCAGTGTTACTATTAGGAGCTTCGATCCAGAAATGTTATCTAATACACAGATTAAGGAACAATACTTTGAAGATCTAATACTATCGTGTTAGAAACAATATTGAACTTTACGATGTATGACATAAGGTTGGGAATTGGCTGCGAATGGCAGGGATTAGGAAGAGGTATTCGGATTAGGTATTTGGATTAGTTATTTTTTGGTATTAGTATTAGATAGAACAGGTACGGGTTTTACCTAATCCAACCCACCTCTAGTCGAAATAGGAAAAAACCAATCAATGGACAACAACCAAAGAACCAAATCAAAAGAACCACAAAGACAAAGCCCAACAATTTTTTTAATTTGCTAGGGGTTAATTTCAATCTGCTATACCATAATGCAAAACCATAGCGAGTTGTTAAGTAAGTAAGCGCCATCTATTGAGATTTCATGTTACTAAATTTACGATCAAATTCAATGTGTTATTTTATAAAAATTAGTATGTCTTTATTGATATGGATAATAGAAAGTAGAAATCCTAGCCTTATCTAAATTAAATTAAACTTAAGTAAACGCATTAACAGTTTTGAAGCAGTATTTGAAGTAAATTTTCAATCGACCATAACTTCTTTTTCCCTTAACCGATTTTGATGAAACAAAGTTTTGACAACGCTCCTAACTATATGTAATCCAACTGTGAAAACCGCGTTTAAATCCATTGAGTATTTTCGAAGTTATAACGTACCAGACAGACATACAGACAGATAAAAATTCCAAAAACTGTCTTTTTGGTTTCTGTTACTCTTTTTTAATCGCACTCAATCAGTTTTTTTGAAAAATATTAAATGTACAGACACTCGCATTTTAGTGTCTTATTATATGTATAGATTGGAAATAGTTTATATTGTTGTATAATTTGTTTGTTAATGGTACAATAAAGAGTATATCTATCTATCTATATTGGACCAATCGCGAATTGGACCAACCGCGAATTAGTCCAATCGTGAATTGGACCAACCGCGAATTGGACCAACTGCGAAAATTGGACCAACCGCGAATTGGACCAATCGCGAACAGGTGAATTGGAGCAATCGCGAATTGGACCAATCGCGCCCAAAGGATCTGACCATCTGATTGGAAAATTTTTGTAATGTTTATAACTGTTGTTTGTAAAAATAAATAAATTTGAATTTGGAAATAAAAATAAAAATTTGAATCTGTCGTATGCAGGTCGCGTGGAGCCGAGCGGCATGATGTCTCCGCCGACGAGTCGCAGGGCTGCGCCCGCGCCGCACGAGACCGAGTCCAACTCCAGCTGGGCCGAGATGGAGACTTACGTCATCGGTGACTCACACTCATATCCTATAGCTATTAAACGAGCAATTTTTGGAGGGAAAGTAAACTGTCAATATGTCCGCGATGTGTTTAATTTCCAAAATTTTGGTTTTTTCTAGTATTTGTGCATAATATTGGTGGATTATTATTATAGTGTTGGTGAACAAGCGTGAGTGTTGGGAATGGTACAGTGACTTTTATCTTTGTCACCAAACTCTCCATGATATAGCTAAGTGCCATTTTTCCACCGCTTCACTTAGCCATCTGACTCTGACTTACTTGATTGGACTGGACTACTGACTTGACTTTGTGCCTTGACTGACTTAAGTGAACTCCGAATTGGTAGGGTAAGACTGAAGAAGATTAATTAATTCAAGAAAGGCCTTAAAGGAATAGTTTCCATGGCCGTAAAAATTACAAAAAAAAAAACGAGCAATATATCTTCACTATCACTACATAGTATAAAACAAAGTCACTTTCTCTGTCCTTATATCCCTATGAATGCTTAAATCTTTAAAACTACGCAACGGATTTTGATGCGTTTTTTTAATAGATAGAGTGATCCAAGAGGAAGGTTTTTATGCCCATGCGAAGCCGGGGCGGTTCAAACGAAGAGCATACAAAGGGATATAGGGACAGAGAAAGCGACTTTGTTTTATACTATGTAGTGATAAATAAATAAAAAATCCCTTTATACGAATGAATTTTTGACGACCTCCGTGGCGTAATGGTCAACATGCCTGACCGCTACTCAGGAGGTCCCGGGTTCGATCCCCCGGTCAGGTCGAGATGAAAAATGATCTTTTTCCGATTGACCTGGGTCTTGGATGTTTATCTATATATGTATTTGTTATAAATTATATAATCGTTGAGTTAGTATCCCATAACACAAGTCTCGAACTTACTTTGGGGCTAACTCAATCTGTGTGATTTGTCCCTATATATTTATTTATTTAATTTAAATTTTCAGGTAACATACAAATTCACCCGCCTACGGACGCCACCAAACAGATGCTCATACTAAGGTACCTGACACCAATGGGGGAGTATCAGGAGGTGAGAACTATTTTGGATTAAACTACTGCCATGCAACTTATAGGCGCGGTTTTTATCGAAGATACATAGCGTGTTTCGCATTGTCGTGAGAATGCAATTCTACTTACGCCAAAAACGACGCTATATCACGTATTATTAAGGTTTACTTGGCTCGAAAATAGATTCCTTATTTAAAAAAAAAAAAACAATCCGTCAATAGACTCTTTGCTGGCCTAAGACAGACAGGAAATTAAAAAAAAAAGTAATTGCCGGCCATTATTAGGAGGTTTTTTAATGTACACGTTTTCATACTTTAGTTTCACTCTGGCCAACCTTCCAAAAAAAACCTATTCTAGCGGTTGTTAATGGAAAATGCTGGACACTTGTTAGGTTGGTACTAACCATTAGTTCTTTTATTGTTTAAAAATATGTATGAACATTTTAAAAAGTTAAAAAAAAACAAGTTGAATGCGGGCTTGTTGTTGACGCCATTTTAAAATTTGATACGATGTTTCGTCTCAAGAGGATTTCAGAGGAAGTAAAGTACCATAAAAACCTCGTACTTTTCCGTCGTAAATGGCTTCATTTCTGGCCTCGACAGTAATGTACTATTAACGCTTTTAAATGAAGTCTTACCCCCGTATTAAGAAACGTTTGTTAAGCCTATCTATTTTAGTTAAAATGTGTATCGTCTCGTTCTTTCACATGAAGTGTCAGGTAAGAGAGAAAGAGCCAAAACATATTTTATTTAAAATGGGCTTATCAAACGTTTCTCAATACGGCGGTAAGTAATTAAGTATGCATTATTATTGAAATCAATTTATTGTACAGATGCAATTTTTGTGGGAGAAATAAATTTGAATTTTGATTTTTTTTTTCTTTTTTTGTCCACAGTTTCTATCTCACGTTTTCGAACAAAACGCCCTTGGTCTCATCCTCGGATATCTGAATGTGAGGGAATCACGCGATTCCCGGCTTGCTTTCGAGGCGCTTAAGTATTTAGCAGCGTTACTGTGTCACAAGAAGTTCTCGATAGACTTCATCAACATGGGCGGTTTACAGGTGAGAACTCGGCTTACGATTTTACCTCAATCAATCATCAATCAATCAATCAATCATCAATCAATCAATCATCAATCAATCAATCATCAATCAATCAATTAATTAAATTCTTTATTTACGAAGCATGTTACAAGATACAATTGTATTCTTAAACGATACCTCAATCAATCAATCAAATTCTTTTTTTGTGTATATAGGCACAGAGTATGTTATAAGTTTTTTATTCTATACTAGCTGACCCGGCGAACTTCGTACCGCCTTAGCGTAAATTTGATTTTCTTAATATTTTTTTCCGTAAGAACCTTGTACAGAGTATTAGAAAACTACAAAAAGAAAAATCAGCCAAATCGGTCAAGCCATTTTCATGCTATGTCGTGACAACGGAAAACGGGTTTCATTTTGTGCATAATGTGTTGGTAAGCGCATAACTCAACAACGCATAGAACAATTTTTCCAACTCTTTTTTTTTTAAATGTTCCTTGAAGTACGAGGATGGTTTTTACGGCGAGAAAAATTCAAAAAATTGCCTGAAGAATTCTAAAAAATAGTTTTCTATATTCCCATACAAAAGATTCGTTATAATTCTTAAAAGTTGATTTGAACTTTAATACCATACCATAAAGATTAAGTGTTAGTGGAGGGGTTCCGGAAACGTAAAGTCGTAACGTATCGTATAATACATAGGGGTTTTATATAAATTAAGTAAAATATGTAGTATTTTTTTTTTTTTTTTAGTGTGGCTTTAATCCACAATATGGCAATCAAACTTATAGCTTACTAGCTGTTCCCCGCGGCTTCGCCCCGCGTGGGAGTCGGTTATATCGCGCCCAAAAGTAGCCTATGTTTGACCTCAGGTCGTTAACTACATCCCCTCCAAATTTCATCACAATCGGTCCAGCAGTTTAGCCGTGAAGAGGTGACAGACAGACAGGCAGATAGACAGACAGACAGACAGACAGACTTTCGCATTTATAATATTAGTATGGATTTTTGCCAGTATCAAGTTTTATATAAATGTCATTCAGTCACCGAGTCATGTCAAGTCAAGTTAGTCAAGGGCTAAGTGAAGCGGTGGAAGTTTCACTTAGCTTTATCTTGGGAGATTTTGGTGACAAGGATTAAACTCACTTATACGACATTGTACCACTTCCCAACACTCACGCTTGTTCACGAACACTTAGCGAATAATAATCCACCATTATTATGCACAAATAATCAAAAAAACACAAATATTAGAAAATAAATACAATGACGATAACTGAGCGACTTTAGCTTGGCGCCAAAACTCCGTGTATGATATTACTAAAAATCTAAGGCGGTACGAAGTTCGCCGGTACCGCTGGTTTATTAATAAACGTGTATTATGTTGTGTCGTCCAGAAGTTTCTGGAAGTGCCCCGTCCGTCGGTGGCGGCGACGGGCGTGTCTATCTGTCTGTACTACCTGGCGTACTGCGAGGACGCCATGGAGCGAGTGTGCCTGCTGCCGAGGCGCTCGCTCGCTGAACTAGTCAAGTATGTGTTGATTTTTTAAATTTTACGGCCCTTGAAACTAGTCCTTTAAGACGAGACCTTGGTGAACACTAGCGCGACCATCAACTAAAAAGCATTATTCACTGAAAACACAGCAAATATTTGCAATTTGTAACTATAGGGAACGATAGTTTTAAAAATTTTATATGTTTAAAATTAACTTCAGATACTGAACCTTAATTACATAACACGGATTTTTGATAATTTGTGTTTTCAGTGAATAATGATTTTTAAATGATGGTGGCACTAGTTCACCGAGGTATTATGTTGCTGTAGGTGCCCGTATATGGAGAATAATACTAGGAATCCCTAATGCGAGTATAATAAAATTCAATGGACTGTATTTATGGTAGGTATAATCAATGCAACCCGACAATAAAATCGACACGGCTCGTAGAACGATCGGTGAAGCAATGGTTCCTTGATTCTGACGTTTCGATGAGAGGTGCGCGGGTCGTGGTCGATGTTCGCGTAGAGTTGCCATCAACAATTACCTTAAGGCCTCCCGTTAATTTATTAATCTTCTTAATTTTTACTTTAGTCCAGTCGGTAGTCTAGTTAAGTTAAGTAAGTCTAGTCAGAGTCAGATGGCTAAGCTGCCGAGGCGGTCGCTCGTTGAACTAGTCAAGTATGTGTTGCTTTTTTTTAAAATTTTACGGCCCTTGAAACTAGTTTTTTAAAGCCACTCTTTATTAATCTTCTTAACTTTAACTTCAGTCAAGTAAGTCTAGTCAGAGTCAGATGGCTAAGCTGCCGAGGCGGTCGCTCGCTGAACTAGTCAAGTATGTGTTGATTGCTTTTTAATTTTTACGGCCCTCGAAATGAGTGTTTTAAGGCCTCTCTTTAATTGGCTTGTCCAATTTTTTTTTACAAAGATGTCTAACTAGGAAACCATTTAGAGGAGTGGGCTGATTAAGATACCTTGGTGAACACTAGCGTCACCATCAACTGAAAATCATTACTCACTGAACACACAAGTTATCAAAAATCCGTGTTATGTAATTAAGGTTCTGGATCTGCAGTTAATTTTAAACATATTAAATTATTAATTAATAGTTCCCTATAGTTACAAATTGCAATATTGCTTAAAACGGCCAATATGGCCGAACTATAGTTTGATAATTTAATATGTTTAAAATAAACTTTAGATTAAGAACCTTAATTACATAATACAGGTTTTTGATAACTTGTTTTTTCAGTAAATAATGATTTTTAGTTGATAGTGGCGCTAGTGTTCACCGAGGTCTCGTCTTAACCACTTCTACTCTCACGGGTCTACTGGAAGAGATTTCTATTAAAATAAGTAGTACGAATGTACTCATTGTGTTTTATATTGTATCCTATATTCGTATTTTTGTGTACATAAAAACAGCAACAACCCTTAAATTGAGTATTTGTCTCCAGATACGCGTTGTGGCTTCTAGAATGTTCCCACGACTCGGGCCGCTGCCACGCGACCATGTTCTTCGGCCTCTCTTTCCAGTTCAGGGTTATACTTGAAGAGTTCGACAACCAGGCAAGTAACTCACTTTACGACTTAGATATTAAAAGTCGACTTTGTTTAGTTGTTTCCAGTTTGGTTAGGGCATTGCAGGCTTGAATCACCTGATTGTCTGATAATAAAGATGATTCCGTGCTTCGGAAGGCACGTTGAGCCGTTGGTCCCGGCTGCCATCTGGTAGTCTTTATAAGGATCCACTCAAATTCTGACACCAGGGTGTGCATGGTCGATTGGCCGTGTCACCTACACGAAATGTTGATGTAATCATATTGTGAAACAACCGTTCACATTAATAATTTGATCAAATTGTCGTTTTAAGTGTGAGGTGGTAATAAGACTAATCTTTCGTTCTATTCACGCTAGATGGCATCTTAAAGCATAATTTAGCTATTCCTTTTTAACTTCTCCACTCATCGCTAGATGGCGATTATCGCCCCGACCCTCCTCGACGCGAGGACACTGTGTTTATAAGGAAACGATCAATAGGGCAACTCTACTCTATAAGGTAGATACAAATCAACTGCAAATATTTTAAGGGCAGATTCAGACCACTAAATTGAACAACTTTCCCAAATAAGCTTATGTCGAAATACGAAAAAATTTTTTTTACCTCCCATAAAAATTGAGAATCAGCTGATCTAGTTTAGTATGGGGATAGCGAAAAATAAAATTTCATATTTCGACATAAGTTTATATGGAAAAGTTGTTCAGTTTAGTGGTCTGAATCTGTCCTTAAAATATTTGCAGTTGATTTTGATTGATTGCCTATATCTATGCAATCATTGCATTTTAATGGGTAATATGTTTATAATGTAAAATTTAAGTTATAATTCAATATGACACGTGCATTGCATTCACACGTCATTTAATATGACAAAACATGTGACACAATATTTAATAATTGCAACACCAATGTATACCATGTTTTTTTGTGAATAAAGATATACTTACTTAACAACTAGGACGGGCTCCGCAAGCTGTACAACGTGGTGTCGACGCTGCCGATCCTCGGCGCCGACGACGAGCTGCCCGTGTCCGAGGACGAGACCTGCGCCGCGAGGCAGATCGTGAGGCACGTGTGTGTCGCGCTCAAGAGGTAACGGCGAAATAAAAATATATTATACTAGCTGTTCCCCGCGGCTCCGCCCGCGTGGGACTCGGTTATATCGCGCCCAAAAGTAGCCTATGTTTGACCTCAGGTCGTTAACTACATCCCTACCAAATTTCATCACAATCGGTCCATCCGTTTAGCCGTGAAGAGGTGACAGACAGACAGACAGACAGACAGAAAGACAGACAGACAGACAGACAGACAGACTTTCGCATTTATAATATTAGTATGGAATTAGTATGGATTCCCTGCACAATATAATATTTGATTAACAATATTGCTGTTTGGTTCCTACGATCATATCCACATACTATTAAGTGAATATGATCGAAGTTTAGCACCTTAATATAACAAATTGTTCATATTTGGCTTGTTATGTTAGTTTATGGCGTGTTATATGGTTTTTTCTGTAAACAACTTTTTGGCCGGATATGTATAAACTAAATTAAGTATTATTGTATCATATTTTTGAGAATGGCTGTTGTTGTTTGAATAAATAAATAAATATATCACAAAGATAACCCTTAAGAACATTGCTGGACACTTTTGTTAGGTTGGCACCAATCATTAGTTCTTTTATTGTTTAAAAATATGTATGATTTCGAAAATTTGTGCCTTCAACTACCCACACGAATGCGGAAATCATGACATAGGCGATGCGGCTAGCAGCCCATCACTATTGATTTCCTGTTTCAAATATCATCATGCTAAATAAATAAATTAATATTAAATATATAGGGCCAAATCACACAGATTGAGTTAGTCCCAAAGTAAGTTCGAGACTTGTGTTATGGGATACTAACTCAACGACACTATATTTTTATAACAAATACATACATAGATAAACATCCAAGACCCAGGTCAATCAGAAAAAGATCATTCTTCACCTAGACCTGACCGGGGATCGAACCGGGAACCTCCTGAGTAGCGGTCAAGCATGTTAACCATTACGCCACGAAGGTCGTCAAAAATAATAAGACCATAAGGCCATAAGACTTATAAACGTGGTTTAAAAGTCTTATGACCCTTATTCTTCCATGCTGGTGTGGGAGAAAAAGAAAAACATAGAATGTACCAGCTGCTTCTCTTCCCGCGCATGCCGTAAAAGTCGTCTGAGGAAATCGCCGATTGGGGAAATCATGACATAGGCGATGCGGCTAGCAACCCATCACTATTGATTTCCTATTTCAACTACCATTATGCTAAACGTGGCCTAGGATCTTATGACCCTAGGCTCTGTCTACCCCGCATGGGATAAAGACGTGATTATATGTATGTATGTATGACCCTAGGCTCTGTCTACCCCGTATGGGATAAAGACGTGATTGTATGCACGGTTTATCCGTGCAATATTTTCAGGTATCTGGAAGCACATCTGAGGCTAAGGGCCGCGCTGGTCGCGAGGTTACAAGGCGACAACGTGCCTGAGCCGCCTCCATACAAAGTATGTGGAATTACTTTTACACTAGCTGTTCCCCGCGGTTTCACTCGCCATTAGTGTGTATTTACTATAGCCTATAACCTTCCCCAAGAATTGGGATTTCATATAAAAAAAGAATTATGCAAATCCGACCAGTAGTTTTCAAATTATAAGCCATAAACAAGCTCTTCAGCTTTATTATATTAGTATAGATTAGATTAGTTAGATTGACGCACTAATCTGTTTCTCCCAAATGGTTAACATGTCCACCAGTTTTTTTTTTCTTATTTTATTAATTGATCATTTTAATGAATAGCATACATACAAATCAACAAAGGACAAAGATAACAAACAAACATACATGAAATGTGACAAATATAGCACTGGTGGCCTACTACCATCTCTTAAAACCATGCAAGAAGGAGTGAGTAAGCGGGACAGCGCAATACATGATGTAAGGCGACATCTCCCTTACTCAATCGTTCTTGCGTTTGTTTTCAGTGAATAATGATTTTTAAATGATGGTGGCGCTAGTGTTCACCGAGGTATCGTCTTTAAAATCATGTATCTCAGTTAATTAATATATTTTCAACCAATTATTTAGTGCGTTATATTTTTTTATATTAACAGTACTAGCTGTTCCCCGCGGCTTCGCCCCGCGTGGGACTCGGTTATATCGCGCCCAAAAGTTGCTTATGTTTGACCTCAGATCGTTAACTACATCTCTACCAAATTTCATCACAATCGGTCCAGCAGTTTAGCCGTGAAGAGGTGACAGACAGACAGACAGACTTTCGCATTTATAATATTAGTATGGATTTTCAACCAATTATTTAGTGTATATGTAGCGACATAAGTTTATTTGGGAAAATCGTTCAGTTTAGTGGTCTGTATCTGCCCTTAAAATATTTTCAGTTGATTTAAATTCACCATATATAATCACTGCCGGTAGTAGGTATACCTATAACCACTACATTTTAATCATTTTTGGCAAACCGTTAGTGTTTCGAGTTTCTTATAATAAAGAAATAAAGAGTAAACAATCACTTATGGTGTTTGGTAAGACCTAACATCTTCGTCATTTCTGAACAGTAATATATATATATTAAAATATTTACAGTTGATTTAAATTAACCCTGTATATATCGTTTAGGCATCGAAATCGTCACCGGAAGAGATACAAGAGCAAATAGAACTGCTTCAAAGCGTCGCGTATTCTGCGTGGGCGCCGGTCGACGAGTTTTTGGAGTTGGGCGGCGTGGCGCTGCTGCTGCAGGTTGTCGGGCTCGCGTACGAGTGGAACTTTAATGGCAGGTATTAACATCTGATTGTTTACTTCCTCTTGTTCGGAAATAGATTCCTCATTTAAAAAAAAAAAGACGTGTGACACATATAATTTATACTATTACTAGCTGACCCGGCGAACTTCGTACCGCCTTAGCGTAAATTTGATTTTCTTAATATTTTTATTTCGTAAGAACCTTGTGCAGAGTATTAAAAGCTACAAAAAAAAAATCAGCCAAATTGGTCAAGCCGTTTTTATGCTATGTCGTGACAACGGAAAACTGGTTTCATTTTTATATATATATATATATATATATAGATCATTAAGTTTACCTATTGCAGCTCTTGGCTCGATAAAGTTTTATATAAATAAATAAACAATAAAATAAAACATTCCGACGAATTGAGAACCTCCTCCTTCTTTTTGAAGTCGGTTAAAAATTTAACTATAAACCAGTTTTTTTTAATTAAATTTCACGATTCTATTTCAACGAGAAGTATCCCATTGTGTTTTGATTCTCACATAAAAATGCAAATTTTACGAAAAATTTCAACTTCTACGGTCATATCTTTTGATCGCGTTGACGCATACTTGAGCAGCTCTCAAAATTGAGTAGCGTTTGAGCATTCGGGCGTATGGCATACGGACATGACGATATAAATCCTGTTTTAACCATTTGCCTACGGAAACCTCAAAATGGGATGTATTGAAAATTGACAAATTCAAATTGTTTATTTTCAATATAGGATATTCTTATCACTTATTGACGTCAATTGTTACTTATTTTAAGTTTACCACCACTTCCAAAGCGCAAGTGGAGAAGAAGTGGCGCCACAAACTCCACAGCAGCATTTTCTTCAAAAACGTCAATTCACAAAATTTGAGTCAAATCAGACGAGTTTACATTTGAATATTTTTATAATTACCATAAGTTTATTATTAAATTATTATTACTACACTTATTAACTTTATTAACACTTATAATTATTGACCTTTTGACCGTACGTAAGGCTTCGTTCACACGGCATTGTCGTTCACGTTTTTTTTATTCGTACGCAGTATACATCTTAACGTATAAATAGTGACTATACAACTTACATAGATCCATTTGTGGCGCCGCTTCTTCTCCACTTGCGCTTTGGAAGTGGCGGTAAACTTAATTTAAGTAATAATTGATGTCAATAAGTGATAAGAATGTCCTATATTGAGAATAAACAAACTATTTGAATTTGAATTCACGTTTAAACGCATACTCAACGGACTTGTCAAGCAAATCGAATGAACTTTGACGTATTTGGTTCGCAGTGGCACATGGTATAGCTTTGTCTCCTTCACACGACACGATATCATAAGTTTTTTATCGATTGAGATGGCTAATTTCATTTTAGTACTAATCAATTTCCTCATATTTGTATTTAATTTTGGTGGGCTTGAATTTTCAAGTCGAGTTAATATTTTTTCAAAACTTTCAATAGTCATACGAAAGTAATAAAAAAAAACATTTTTTCATCGTTCTAAGATTTTCGAATAATTTTTCAAATTTGATCGTTTGCACAGATTCTTGATTAATATATAGGATGTACCCAAAACCTATTCGCTTTTACACGAATGCAAATTTACCATATGAACATCCGGTTGACTATACGTAAAGAAACGATTACAAAATAACTACCAACCTCTCGGTGACACGAGCCGAATCTCGGGAGAGTGCGCTGTACTAGCATTTCGCATCTCTCTCCAGTCGCGCCTGCTTGATCTCCCTACAAGTTCTCTATAGTGTCGCCTATCTATGCAATCATATGCATCATCCATGTAGCCTAACGTCGCAACGTTTGTGTCGTCCCAGGGCGGAGACGGTTCGTTCAGCGCTGGACGTGGTGTCGGTGTGCTGCGTGGCGCCGCGCGTGCAGCTGCTGCTGACGGAGAAGGCGCGCGACGGCCTGAGCGCCGGCGTGCACGTCGTGCTCGGTAACTCGCCGACATCTGTCTGTAGGGCCAGCACTGGACCGCGCGTGCAGCTGCTGCTGACGGAGAAGGCGCGCGACGGCCTGAGCGCCGGCGTGCACGTCGTGCTCGGTAACTCGCCGACATCTGTCTGTAGGGCCAGCACTGGACCGCGCGTGCAGCTGCTGCTGACGGAGAAGGCGCGCGACGGCCTGAGCGCCGGCGTGCACGTCGTGCTCGGTAACTCGCCGACATCTGTCTGTAGGGCCAGCACTGGACCGCGCGTGCAGCTGCTGCTGACGGAGAAGGCGCGCGACGGCCTGAGCGCCGGCGTGCACGTCGTGCTCGGTAACTCGCCGACATCTGTCTGTAGGGCCAGCACTGGACCGCGCGTGCAGCTGCTGCTGACGGAGAAGGCGCGCGACGGCCTGAGCGCCGGCGTGCACGTCGTGCTCGGTAACTCGCCGACATCTGTCTGTAGGGCCAGCACTGGACCGCGCGTGCAGCTGCTGCTGACGGAGAAGGCGCGCGACGGCCTGAGCGCCGGCGTGCACGTCGTGCTCGGTAACTCGCCGACATCTGTCTGTAGGGCCAGCACTGGACCGCGCGTGCAGCTGCTGCTGACGGAGAAGGCGCGCGACGGCCTGAGCGCCGGCGTGCACGTCGTGCTCGGTAACTCGCCGACATCTGTCTGTAGGGCCAGCACTGGACCGCGCGTGCAGCTGATGTTTCACATTTATTTATTTAGTTATTCCTTCTAAGCGTTTAAACAAATATTAGTACAAAACAAAGATGATGAGACGATTTTTCAACTTTGAGATGTCAATAAAAAAAGTACCTAGTATTAGTTTCGTATGTATGTAAAAACTTTATTGTACAGAAAGAACACTGATTGATTCGTTGTGTTAATTCGTTAAAAATTACTTAATACATTTCTACAAAAATTTCAATCTTTGATAAATTTCAAATGTGCGAACGAAGCAGCCTTGTTAACAGATACGTTACGATTGCGCAGGCGCAGCAGACGGGGAAATAGTCCCGGATCCGGAAGTGCAGAAGGCCGCGCTCAACGTGCTCGTCAACTGCGTGTGCGCACCCGTTCATAGGGTAAGTGAAACCACAGATTACATAATACTATACTAGTGCAGATGTTTAACTGCCATGAAAAGACGCGCCGATTTTTAGTGTATAATTAGCGTACTGTCCATACTGAGATATATTTACATCTTCTGTCGATCACTTGAAACACTGTGATTCTAAATCCGAAAAGTTATTTAATGAAGCACTAAAACCCGAACACTCACCGCCGTATTAAGAAACGTTTGATAAGCCCCATTTTAACTAAAATATGTTTTGACTCTTTCTCTCTTACCTGACACTTCATGTGAAAGAGCGAGACGGAACACATTTACACTAAAATAGGCTTAACAATCGTTTCTTACTACGGGGGTCAAACGCTACACAATTTCATGTATCATGCTGTCACTGTCACATCGCTGACGTTCAGCGCGACAGCATGATACTTGAGCAGCTCTCAAAATTGAGTAGCGTTTGAATATTCATGCGTGAATCAATTTGTGGTAGGATGAAGATACCTTGATAATCATTGTTTAATAATTCACATTTTTTTTTTGCCGAAAACAAGCGGGCATCATAACTAAATTAAATGATTTCAGTTCTTGTAATAATTGAATTTAGTTAAGATGCGATAAATAATGTATACTTTGTCAAAAGTATACATTATTTATCGCATCTTAAGATGGGTCATTATTTATCCCATCTTAAGGCAGGGACGTCATCGACCCGGTTCTCGCTGACCGGCACCACCAAAAAGAAGACAGTCCTTAAGTCCTACGAGGACATCATACAGAAAGTCTGGGAGAGCGTCAGGATTAACAATGGCATTATGGTAAGTGATTATTCTAATCATTATTTCGTTTAGGTGACACGGTTAATCGACCTTCGAGTTATAAGCACTTACGAAATTATTTTTCGTGCTTTTTTTTTTTGGTAAGTGCTTGTTAGTTTGACCTCCGCAAAGTAACACCTGAATCTATTAAATAGTTTCTTATCTTCGAGTTGTCAGAAGGTGGCTGAAAATCAGTGCTAGACATTTCCGATCCGACCGAAGATCTGCTTCCGGTTGTCAAGCGAGAAGGGCCTGTTTTGTGTATCTCTGCAGTAATTAGCAAGAAAAGTGTAGTAAAAACTAAAGATAACGTCGAAAACCATACCCGAACTAGCCTCCGCATCACACAGCTCAAGGTACCACAATTGTCATTATTATCCAACACCAATTCGACGCACAATCATTGAAAGAAATTCACATAAAACTGATAACGGAAACATTTTGAACCCTTGTTTATGTTTTTGAAGTAATTATTATAAATTATCAAGGTAATTGCATATAAAATAATTTACATCATAACCGGCCGGCTATGTCCAGTCCAGTCCAACTATTGTAAAACGTCACAACAAAATTATCTGTCAAAACTGAATTTGACGTATGTGTGACATTGGCATAGACATAACGATAATACTAGGAAGCAAGGAAAAATCGAATACTGCATGTTACAATAACTACTACATTACAATTATAATATAAAAATGACTTCACTCAATAAGTGCAATGGATGTAAGAAAATAATTGTTACACGTGAGTTTTTAACTTGTTCAGAATCGGAATGTTTACTTAAATATCACATAAGCTGTGCAAAGATGACTCAAAAAAAATATAATTCTATGGGAAAAGACAAAAAAACTGCTTGGAAGTGTACTAAGCACATTGTAACATCTGGTCACAGTAAACAATCTACCACAAGCACACCTAAGCGCCCGGAGACTACTAATGCGCAAGGCTCTCTAAATGAGTCATTCTGCGATTCGCCGAATGTTGCTATCGCGAATAGAATAATTAATGAAGCAAAATCTATGTCCCTAAATACAAGCAACATAGATGACTCGGATTTATCCAGTGAAACTAGCACAGCACACAGTCTTCCTGAGATATCGATAAGAATGGAAAGCTTGAAATTACATAAATTAGAAAATGAAAATTACGAATTGAAAAATAAATTAGACAGTGCAGATAAAGAGATTGATAGACTTGTTTTGGAAAATGGTAGACTAATGGAAAAAATTAAACATCTAGAAACTAAATCAGAACAATACAAACAAATGATTAGCTCACCTTTAAGTTCGACAAAAAATAAAAGACGTAATTCTAAAAAAAATAACACGACAAACAACTTGGTCGTTACCCCAAGCTACAAGAAAGACGCGAACAATACTGCGAATAATGGAGTAATTTCAGAAAAAGCTCCTGTTCTGGTGAACATGAATGATGAAACTCAAGATGTTGAAGGTAATGCTTTAGAAGTATTCAAAGATGGCCTAGTTCATAAAAATGAAGAAAGTGGCGGAACTGGTTATTACAATGGAGCGACTGCCGTCTAACCTCCGTAACTCTTTTAGACAGGGAAACCAGACCAATGACCCATGAGGATGTGTCAGTGGTCTCTGTCAAAATTTTCATCAAGGCATCTAACAGCCTAACGACTGCAATCTACCGACAACAGCCGTTACTAACGGCTTAACGTGCCTTCCGAAGCACGGAGGAGCTCAAGATAGCAATGCCACTAATGGCGACCAATCCAAACATGGCCGCGCACTCGCCGTCGCCGTAGCTTGACGCGCACTATCGTTACCAACACGCGCGCTTCGCTAGGCTATCGAGCTCCGATAAGCATGATGACATCATCGTCCTAAATTTAAGAGCTATGCTCTTGTCGGTGGAGTTCCTTCCATTTTTGTCTTATCTTTAGCAAGTTCCTTTATTTCTTGATACGACACGACGTTTTTAAGCATGATGACATTAATCACAAATTCCTAAATAGGCAGATTTTTTTAAAATGTTTTGTTAATAACATTGATTTTACAAATTCTTTTTTTGTTTAAAAGGATATATACTTTCAATTTGGTCCCATTAAGATTTTATCAAACTCGGTGCAGTGATTTGGTTATAAAATCGACATAACTGAAATACGTAAATCAACCGAGTTTTTTCGTACATATGTTTATCACATTACATGGTACAAGAAATAACACAACAGTGTTATTTCTTGTACCATGTAATGTGATATTTGTCTCGATAAATACATATTCTATTATATTCCATTCCATTCTTTTCCATTCTTTTCTATTCTTTTCCATTCCATTATATTACAGTTCATTCCATTCCTTTCCTTTCCTTTATTTTGCATTCTATTCCATTCTGGTCCATTCTGTTCCATTTCATTATATTTAATTCCATTATGTTCTATTCTATACAATTATATGCCATTCTGTTCTATTATATTCCATGCTCCTTTCCTTACCATTCTATTCCATTATATACAATACTATCCATATCCATACTAATATTATAAATGCGAAAGTCTGTCTGTCTGTCTGTCTGTCTATCTGTCTGTCTGTCACCTCTTCACGGCTAAACGGCTGGACCGATTGTAATGAAATTTGGTAGTGATGTAGTTAATGACCTGACGTCAAACATAGGCTACTTTTGGGCGCGATATAACCGAGTCCCACGCGGGGCGGAGCCGCGGGGAACAGCTAGTTTCATTATATTTAATTCCATTATGTTCTATTCTATACAATTATATGCCATTATGTTCTATTACATTCCATGCTCCTTTCCTTACCATTATATACAATCCTATTGTATAATATACAATAGTATTGTATTGTGTCGTGTCGTGTTGCGTTGTGCCGCACAAGGTGCTGCTGTCGCTGATGCTGGTGAAGTCCCCGATCACGGACGCGGACCGGCTGCGCGGGCTCGCGTGCCGCGCGCTGGCCGGGCTCGCGCGCTGCGCCACCGTGCGGCAGATCATCTCCAAGCTGCCGCTGTTCACCAGCTCGCAGATACAGGGTGAGTGGGGGGGGTCTTGTTGGAAGGCCAAGTGAAATAAATATGTATATATATATATATATATATATAGGGACAAGTTGAGAACACACAGATTGAGTTAGCCCCAAAGTAAGTGCGGACCGGCTGCGCGGGCTCGCGTGCCGCGCGCTGGCCGGGCTCGCGCGCTGCGCCACCGTGCGGCAGATCATCTCCAAGCTGCCGCTGTTCACCAGCTCGCAGATACAGGGTGAGTGGGGGGGTCTTGTTGGAAGGCCAAGTGAAATAAATATGTATATATATATATATATATATAGGGACAAGTTGAGAACACACAGATTGAGTTAGCCCCAAAGTAAGTGCGGACCGGCTGCGCGGGCTCGCGTGCCGCGCGCTGGCCGGGCTCGCGCGCTGCGCCACCGTGCGGCAGATCATCTCCAAGCTGCCGCTGTTCACCAGCTCGCAGATACAGGGTGAGTGGGGGGGTCTTGTTGGAAGGCCAAGTGAAATAAATATGTATATATATATATATATATATAGGGACAAGTTGAGAACACACAGATTGAGTTAGCCCCAAAGTAAGTGCGGACCGGCTGCGCGGGCTCGCGTGCCGCGCGCTGGCCGGGCTCGCGCGCTGCGCCACCGTGCGGCAGATCATCTTCAAGCTGCCGCTGTTCACCAGCTCGCAGATACAGGGTGAGTGGGGGGGTCTTGTTGGAAGGCCAAGTGAAATAAATATGTATATATATATATATAGGGACAAATTGAGAACACACAGATTGAGTTAGCCCCAAAGTAAGTTCGAGTTCTTGTGTTATGGGATACTAACTCAACGATACTATATTTTATAACAAATACATATATCCATACTAATATTGTAAATGCGAAAGTCTGTCTGTCTGTCTGTCTGTCGCCTCTTCACGGCTAAACTGCTGAACCGATTGTGATTAAATTTGGTAGGGATCCATACTAATATTATAAATGCGAAAGTCTGTCTGTCTGTCTGTCTGTCTGTCTGTCTGTCTGTCTGTCTGTCTGTCTGTCTGTCTGTCTGTCTGTCTGTCTGTCTGTCTGTCTGTCTGTCACCTCTTCACGGCTAAACGGATGGACCGATTGTGATGAAATTTGGTAGGGATGTAGTTAACGACCTGAGGTCAAACATAGGCTACTTTTGGGCGGGATATAACCGAGTCCCACGCGGGCGGAGCCGCGGGAAACAGCTAGTATATATATATAGGGACAAATTGAGAACACACAGATTGAGTTAGCCCCAAAGTAAGTTCGAGACTTGTGTTATGGGATACTAACTCAACGATACTATATTTTATAACAAATACATATATCCATACTAATATTATAAATGCGAAAGTCTGTCTGTCTGTCTGTCGCCTCTTCACGGCTAAACTGCTGAACCGATTGTGATTAAATTTGGTAGGGATCCATACTAATATTATAAATGCGAAAGTCTGTCTGTCTGTCTGTCTGTCTGTCTGTCTGTCTGTCTGTCTGTCTGTCTGTATGTCTGTCTGTCTGTCACCTCTTCACGGCTAAACTGCTGAACCGATTGTGATTAAATTTGGTAGGGATGTAGTTAACGACCTGGGGTCAAACATAGGCTACTTTTGGGCGCGATATAACCGAGTCCCACGCGGGGCGAAGCCGCGGGGGACAGCTAGTAAATAAATATATAGGGACAAATCACACAGATTGAGTTAGCCCCAAAGTAGGTTCGAGACTTGTGTTATGAGATACTAACTCAACGATACTATATTTTATAACAAATACATATATACATATATAGATAAACATCCAAGACCCAGGCCAATCGGAAAAAGATCATTTTTCATCTTGACCTGACCGGGGATCGAACCCGGGCCCTTCTGAATGCCTCACTATACAATTTTCTTGACATTTTGGGGACAATGAGTAAAGTCATTTTATCTGTCACTCAAAACTCTCGCTTGTTCGAACGCTTGGCGTATAATAATAAAAGATTACAATGGACACACTTAAAAAAAATTGGATTGAATCGAAGCTATATATTTATACAACTTAAATAATAATACAACATTAATATGCGTAGGCAAAAAAAAAAAATTAAAAATAAACACAGCTTCGAAGTTAACTGCACCTTGCCGCCAAAAACTCCCATCATACAAACATTTCAGGGTATATATTATTCAATTTATTTTTTCCTTACCAAAAATTCCACTTCGAATCGTATCTGACGCAATAGTCCCATAACACATGCAGCAAAAATAATAATATATAATTTCACGTAATTGAGATCTGTCAACTTCCTTCGTTATTATATGCATAACTAGCGACCCGCCCCGGCTTCGCATGGGCATAAAAATCTTCCTCTTGAATTACTCTATCTATTAAAAAAACCGCATCAAAATCCGTTGCGTAGTTTTAAAGATTTAAGCATACAAAGGGACATAGGGACAGTGAAAGCGACTTTGTTTTATACTATGTAGTGAGTGATATGAAATAATAATGCTATTATATTATTTTCTGTTCACAGTTCTAATGCGCGATCCGATCTTACAAGAGAAGCGACAAGAGCACGTGATGTTTCAAAAATACGCCTTGGAATTGCTTGAGAGGGTTTCGGGGAAGAGCAAGCACATGGGTGCTGAGTTTGAGACTTCACTAGCCAACATACATAGGGTAAGTGCCATGGTATCCTAACTTATACCTACCTTGTACCTTCCTTTCTCGCAGTCGGTTAAAAAAATGCCTGGAGTGCTATTTTTGAGTTATATGGATCACTCAAAACCGGTGAGTCGAATGATTATCGTTTGATTCACTTGTTATGTCGCATGAAAATCATTCGAAAACGAACGATAATCATTCGACTCAGCGAGTTTGCTATGTCATACATTTCAAAAATAGCACTCCTGTGCCCCTAGTATGATTTTTTCTTAACGCAGACGCTAGCGACTGCGTTAGGATTATGTATGGAATTACTTAGTTGCCTTCCCTTCGGCCGGCCTTACTATCCGCCAGAGGCGCTGTACAGGTTTGCCATACTAAATCGCTAACGCGGTCGCTAGCGTCTGCGTTAAGAAAAATTCATACTAGGGACACTGATTTGTTAACAGGCAAACGTGGTAGCTCAAACGCGTATAAACTACAACGAGAGACAGCTGCTGCAGCTAGTGGCGTCTCATGACGAAACCTAGTACAAAGACATTACCTTCCTTTCTCGCAGTCGGTTAAAAATAGAGAGACAGCTAGTGGCGTCTCATAGCAAAACCTAGTACAAAGACATAACCTTCCTTTCTCGCAGTCGGTTAAAAAAACGCTTGCTTTGTCAACAGGCAAACGTGGTAGCCCAAACGCGTATAAACTACAACCAGAGACAGCTGCTGCAGCTAGTGGCGTCTTATAGCAAAACCTAGTACAAAGACATTACCTTCCTCCTTTGCAGTCGGTTAAAAAAATTTGTTGTCTGTAAAGTCGGTTTACTGACGATAGTTGAACGTGACAACGTCATAAGAAATTCGCTTGCACTTCAAGCCTTAAATGGAACGCCTCAGAGCGAGGTAACGCCGCATTGCGTCATTCGTGCGTGCAGCCGGCTCCATCGAATTATAAGACGTTGTCACGTCTAAAACGCCCGATTTGTTAACAGGCAAACGTGGTGGCCCAAACGCGTATAAACTACAACGAGAGAGAGCTGCTGCAGCTAGTGGCGTCTCACCTGGCGTCGCGCGGGCTGAGCGAGAGTGCGTCGACCCTGCAGCGGGAGGCGGGGCTGCCCCCCCCCGCGCCCGCCACGCCCGCCCCGCCACCGCCGCCCGTCTACACGCCCGCCACGCCCACCAGGGTGAGTGGAACTATGTTATACACACGCCCGCCACGCCCACCAGGGTGAGTGGAACTATGTTATACACACGCCCGCCACGCCCACCAGGGTGAGTGGAACTATGTTATACACACGCCCGCCACGCCCACCAGGGTGAGTGGAACTATGTTATACACACGCCCGCCACGCCCACCAGGGTGAGTGGAACTATGTTATACACACGCCCGCCACGCCCACCAGGGTGAGTGGAACTATGTTATACACACGCCCGCCACGCCCACCAGGGTGAGTGGAACTATGTTATACACACGCCCGCCACGCCCACCAGGGTGAGTGGAACTATGTTATACACACGCCCGCCACGCCCACCAGGGTGAGTGGAACTATGTTATACACACGCCCGCCACGCCCACCAGGGTGAGTGGAACTATGTTATACACACGCCCGCCACGCCCACCAGGGTGAGTGGAACTATTTTATACACACGCCCGCCACGCCCACCAGGGTGAGTGGAACTATGTTATACACACGCCCGCCACGCCCACCAGGGTGAGTGGAACTATGTTATACACACGCCCGCCACGCCCACCAGGGTGAGTGGAACTATTTTATACACACGCCCGCCACGCCCACCAGGGTGAGTGGAACTATGTTATACACACGCCCGCCACGCCCACCAGGGTGAGTGGAACTATGTTATACACACGCCCGCCACGCCCACCAGGGTGAGTGGAACTATGTTATACACACGCCCGCCACGCCCACCAGGGTGAGTGTGGAACTATGTTATACACACGCCCGCCACGCCCACCAAGGTGAGTGGAACTATGTTATACACACGCCCGCCACGCCCACCAGGGTGAGTGGAACTATGTTATACACACGCCCGCCACGCCCACCAGGGTGAGTGGAACTATGTTATACACACGCCCGCCACGCCCACCAGGGTGAGTGGAACTATGTTATACACACGCCCGCCACGCCCACCAGGGTGAGTGGAACTATGTTATACACACGCCCGCCACGCCCACCAAGGTGAGTGGAACTATGTTATACACACGCCCGCCACGCCCACCAGGGTGAGTGGAACTATTTTATACGCGATACTATCACTCATTATCATTTCACTATCACTATCGCTATCGCTATCACTATCACTTCAATACATGTATAACTTAATATAGTAATTAACTAATATATTTTTTTTTTCAATTACAATATACAGGGTGTCAGGGTAAACACAGTATACAAAAAAAAAAGAATTATCCAATTTGGTGCATGCATTCTTTCAAATTCAAACATGCCTTGAGTTCATTCAAAAAACGATAATCTTTTTTTAAGAAACATACTTAAGATGTTCTTCCGAGTTAAAACAAAACAATTGGTGAAAGTTTTAAGCAAATATTTAATCATAATAATTTGTATAACAATAGTATTTCTATAACAGGCACGTCTGTCTGTGTCCCGCGCTAACAGTGTGAGCTCTTTACATCGCGAAGTGGAGGTGAACTCGCATCACACGGACGAAGCCAGTCCTGGGCCGCATGTTATAAGATTACGGTAAGAACACACCCTTCCATTACATATTACACAAAAATAAATCAGTTCGAAATATATTTTATTCGTTTTTTTGTGTTACTTAGTTTAAGCTTTTCTTTATCATTGTTTTAGTGTCTGTGGCAATTCAAATAAACCGTTTTCTATTTTATTCTATTTATTTTTCTCCACATACATATAATGCTATTCGCGTATTTGCCAAAATATTCGACGAATATGCAAAGTAGGTAAATAACGCAAAAGTTTTGGCAAATATACCGTCCACACATGGTCAAATAGGCAAATATCTGTATCGTAATAGTCAAGTGAGTTAGCAGCATAAAACACGTCGTATACACGTTGAAATAATGTTACTATTAAATTAAACTATTTTATATTTTCTATCGCGTTTATTGCTTACTTATTTACAATATAAATTACAATAAACGCGATAGAAAAACGCGATAGAAAACCGTATAAAATAGTTTAATTTAATGTGTAACAATCGCGAAAACATAAGAAATCATAATGTTACTATTTACATTTTGTAATATTTTTACGAGTTATCGCCCAGAAAACTGTGGCGAGCTCTCGTTTGGAGGCCAAGATCCACTTGGGGTCGCTCTGAGCCGGCGTAGTAAGTTAACGGCCATGTGTTGCGCATATTTACTGTCTCCGCTGTTCTTGATTGCATAGATAGGCGACACTATAGAGAACTTGTAGGGAGATCAAGCAGGCGCGACTGGAGAGAGATGCGAAATGCTAGTACAGCGCACTCGCCCGAGTTTCGGCTCGTGTCACCGAGAGGTTGGTAGAGCCGTGGGAGGGGGGGGGGGGAGTGTCTCCGCTGTCCTCCATCGTTATTTTTTATGACGCGACCTGTACCTAACTATATAATAGCGTGGTTGTAGGAAAGTGTCGAATCCATTGTGCTCGATAGGGAGTCCTTTGTTAGCCCCGCCGAGTCTCGCTCCACTCCATCATTACTGAGTACCTATACAACCAACCTTTATGCGTCTCCACTTGACAAACAGACAGACGGATAGCGGTTGCCTCTTGAGAGAGATACGAATCCTAACTATATAATGGCGTGGTTGTAGGAAAGTGTCGAATCCCCTGGTCGCGATGGGGAGTCCCCTGCTGGCGGGCGCGGGTGTTGCGACTCGCTCGCTGCAGAAACAGCCGCCCGCGCCCGCTGAGCCCGCGCCCGCTCCACGGGTCACCCTCCACTCGATCATCACCGAGTACCTCTACAACCAACACTCGCTGTGCAAGAACCCGGTCGTCACATGCCCGCAGTTCAACCTCTTTGAGTGAGTCAAATACCAATTTAATATTATGAATGCGACAACAACACAATGTCGCAGGCAATAGGGTAGGAGTGAACATTTTTAAAACGCTTGAATTTTTTTTTTTCTGTCGGCAGGAATGAGGTTCCTTGATACCAGAAATAATTCTCAGATTTTTTGAATCAGCCAATTGTTTTAAATAAAATATTATATTTTATATAATAGAAAAAAATTCAAGCGTTTTATAAATTTTTACTCCTACCCTATTTGTATGATTTGTCAATTTACAAACGGCTTCGGCATTTTATAAACATGAAGCGTTATACAAATTGCCAAAGGCAAATTGTCATACTAAATTGTCAATGTAAACGTTATAGTTGTTCTAAGGTGACCATGATTTGAAGAAAAAAAATATTTTAAGTTTTAGGACAAAATCTCACACTTTGTACTTCCAAGATAGGTATTATTTTTACTTACTATAATTTTTTTAGTTCAGATACTACTCGGTAAAAACTTACTAAGTACATAATGTTTAATCTTAAAGAGCAAAATAAGTAAAACAATGGTAGTCTTAAACATAATCAGTTTTTTTTTAATTATTCTTGCTTAACGTAATGAGTCTAATAAAATCATGTGCGAAATGTCATTTTTTCTCCCGTTTGCGGTTCATAAAATTTACTTAACTCAGTATTAAAAGTGTCATTAAAACCATTAATTTCTTGCACATTCTGTGTATTAACACTCGAATTACATACGTTTTCAATTTGTTGTTATACCCCACTTTTACAACACTTCGCCATGTTTACTGTTTTAGTGGGCAGCGCCACGCGTGTTCAAATAAAGAACTAACACGAGAAAAATGCCGTGGCAAATTATAAACAGCGCTAACAATGTCATAAAACATTTAATAAACTGACGACAATTTACAATTTGCCTTCGACAATTTGTATAACGCTTCATGTTTATAAAACGCCGAAGCCATTTGTAAACGGACAAATCATACAAATTGCCTGCGACATACGTACTTTGGGATTGTGAATGAGTAATGTGACCCGCCCAGGCCGCACAAGTGCCCGGAGCGGCGCTTGTCGTCGTGCGCGTCGAGCGTGTGCGCGCGCGTGTTCCGGCGCGAGCTGGGCGCGCTGGCGAGCCGGCGCGCGGACGCACGCCTCGTGCACGCGCACTTCGCGCCCGCGCGCACGCTGCGGCTGCAAGACGACGACGCTTACTTCACGCACACCATATTCCACGTGAGTGCGCCACATTATATTTTTTCATCCCTTCTATTCGAAATGTTCAACTTTGCTGCCCCAAAAGGGGGGCCGAAGTGAGTCTTTTCCGATAGGGTTTTTTTAGCGGGCAATAGTGAGTTTCAAATTTGGAACAAAACAATACGGTCGTGCCGAGTGCACATATTATGAAAAGTAAAACACTGGCCGGTAAGAATAAACGCAGTCATCGGATGAAATAAATTTCTCATAGAGCGAGATGAAAAGTAGAGTGTATCATTCGGGCGCAAACATATTTTTGGCTCGGGCGATGTTCTTTGAATCCCTCTCTCCGTTCAGGATTCTATTAAAGAATCCTTCACTCCGCTCTGGATTCAAAAATCGCCCTCGCCGTAAAAATATTATTTTGCTCCCTTGTGATACAATCTACTATTTTACACTACACACCAAAATAGTACATTATTTAACTGCCTAGTAACATCTGATACTTTGTTAATCGCTAACTAATTTGCTCTCCGTACGAGTATATTCTAATAATTTGGTAATTATGTAAACACATAGTTAGAATTGTTACCTAGATTTGAAGTCTAGTATCTTATATAATATTGTATATTTTTTGGTGGCAATTTGTTTTGTGTTTCAAATAAATACATAAATTACTGTCGAGGCCGAAAATGAAGCATTAGGCTACTTGTATCAATTTTGATGCAACATATGTTTATTCCTTACAGTATTTGACCCACGAAACCGAAAATATATCGATCTTCGTTAGGAAAAATGCAAGATGGCATTAAAATAAAGCTGTTTTCGATAGCAGATAGAGTGAGTGAGCGCAGCAGAGTTCGCCGAGGCTTTTTAAAAATACGCGGACGTAAATTGCGATTTCGGCCGAGGCTTGTCCAGTACTTTTCTTCCTCTTGACAGGCCCAACATCATTTCAAATTTTATATTAGCGCCAGCAATCAATAAGCGCTCGCTTTGTTCTTTTCTCAAATTTTTGAAATGTGCAATTGTGCACAACCTAATGATTAGTACCAACCTAACGAAAGTATCCAGCAATTTCCATTAACGACCGTTAGAATAGATTTTTTTTGGTAGGCTGGTAAGGCAGGCAGGTAAAAAAAAGAGGGGAGGCTTTTGGCCCAGCAGTGGGACACATATAGCTAGGAAAAAAAGGCGTACATTATAATAAAAAAAAAAAAACAAAAAACACAAATCACACAGATTGAGTTAGCCCCAAAGTAATTTCGAGACTTGTGTTATGGGATACTAACTCAATGATACTATATTTTATAACAAACACATATATAGATAAACATCCAAGACCCAGGTCAATCTGAAAATTATCATTTTTTCATCTTGACCTGACCGGGGATCGAACCAGAGACCTCCTGAATAGCGGTCAGGCATGTTAACTATTACACCACGGAGGTAGTCGTTTTATGTAGTCAACGACCAGCGATTGACCACGATACCACCTGATGGTAAGTGTAGATGTGGTCTAAGATAGATCTCGCTGCTTTATGAATAGCTTATTCACTCTAATCTTAAAAATATTCGGGTTATAACCACGGAGAATATATAGAGTGAGTTAGCCTATTGATATTTTTAACCGACTTCAAAAAAAAGGAGGAGGTTCTCATATCGTCGGATTATATACTCAAAGACGGCTGGACAGACTTCTGATTTATTAAAATGTTTGAAATGAAGCATATTTAAACAACGATGTATTAATTATTTTATCCTTTTTAGTTGAGGAATTGAAGTCGGTTTCGTTTTTTCGGCAAAAACAATTATTCTTGGAAACACAGTGTCGTCACGTCGAGGGGGAAACTAATTGCCATCTAGCGATGAGTGGAGAAGTTAAAAATAAACACGTCAAGCATGTTTAAATATGCCATCTAGCGTGGAATAGAACGCAACTTTAATCCTTTTGATAAAGTTGCGTTCTACTCAACGCTAGATGGCATACCACGGAGTTTAATCTGTTTCGTTATAGCCAACGCAGCATCAGTTGCTAGCGGCGACATCTGCCGGAGATATAAGAGTATTCAACCTGTTCTCTGGCGCTGAGGAGAACTCATATCAGGTCCACGAGTCTTACATCTGTCATATGCAGGTAAAATATTTGTATAAATAACTAAGACTAGCTGTTCCCCGCGGTTTCACTCGCCCTTGGTGTGTATATGTAGCTTATAACCTTACCAAGGAATCAGGCTTTCATATGCTGAAAGAATTTTTCAAATCCGATTAGTAGTTTTTTAGTTGTAAGCGTTAAAACTAAAATATTCAGCTTTATTATATCAAGTATAAATATACATAGTATAAAACAAAGTAGCTTTCTCTGTCCCTATGTATGCTTAAATCTTTGAAACTACGCAACGGATTTTGATGCGGTTTTTTTTAATAGAGTGATTCAAGAGGAAGGTTTTTATGCCCATGCGAAGCCGGGGCGGGTCGTTAGTTTATTTATATTTACAAAGATTTTTAACTTACTTCGTATTGTATTGTTTTAACAGGCGAGTCGTGATGGCCTGCTTCTGCTGGCGTCGACACCGACCACGTGGAGGCCTCTATCAGCACTTTGGAACATGAAGGACTTCGAGCAGTTGTGAGTTATCCTTTTTTACCCGACTATGGCGAAGCCAAAAGGAAGAGTAATGATTTTGGCAGTCTATGTATATATGTATGTATGTTCCATCGTAGCGCCTAAACTACTGGACCGATTTTAATGAATGAGGTGTCAAAAGATTTGTAAAAATAGCGCGGGTAACATAGGCTATATAAATTGTAATTATCAAAATTTGAACTGACGGAATTTAAACCTCTGATTCTAACGTCAAAAAAAAAAATTAAACTGAGATTGGCATCACGTGTTTGTTATGAAGAGAAAGGTCTTGGCGAGCACAAAATGTATATGACTTGTTGCCCGTGACTTCGTCCGCGTTTATTTGATTTTATTAACGTAGTCGGGTTATAGTTTTTTTGTTTAACTTATTTTAAACCAGTATGTGTTTTAACCAGCGAAAGGGTTAACCCTTTCGCTCTAAGAGAAATATATAATACATAATAGCTTTCGCCCGCGGCTTCTTCCGAGTGAAGCATGAAAGGATAACCTTCACAATACTTCAAATCAAATCTCTCTATTTGCATGAATGTATGTACAAAATGATGTTGTAACAATATGGATGTGCGAATACATTTTACCTTAGTAAGGCGTGCAAATCTATCATGTCTAAAAAATATTCAATTATAAGGACACACAATTTAAAACATAATGTCAAACAAACTTCTAACTATGTGATACGAAATTTCAGGAATATTATAAATGCGAAAGTCTGTCTATCTGTCTGTCAGTCTGTTACACTTTAACGGCTAAACCTCTGGGCCAATTTTGATGAAATTTGGTATGCATATAGAGGATCAAACTCATATCGGCATCTTATAATATAATTGACGTTCTGGAGAAAATGCTGCTGTGGAGTTTGTGGCGCCGCTTCTTCTCCACTTGCGCTTTGGAAGTGGTGGTAAACTTAATTTGAGTAATAATTGACGTCAATAAGTGATAAGAATGTCCTATATTGAGAATAAACAATTCGAATTTGAATTTGAGCATTAGTTCTGTTTTCAAAATTTCAGATTCCAATTAGAAAACGAGGAATACGTTGAATTCTCAAAGATGTCCGACGACCGCATCATCGGCACAAAAGGCGAGACGGCGACCATTTTCGACACTTTGACCGGCAGAGAGCTCATGGTACTCACGCCCGCCATCAGCAACCAGTACGCCAAGAACCGAGCCACCTTCAACCCCAGCGACGAACTAGTGTTGTCAGGTAACTGCCGCATCCATGATTCTCATGACTCACGCCCGCCATCAGCAACCAGTACGCCAAGAACCGAGCCACCTTCAACCCCAGCGACGAACTAGTGTTGTCAGGTAACTGCCGCATCCATGATTCTCATGACTCACGCCCGCCATCAGCAACCAGTACGCCAAGAACCGAGCCACCTTCAACCCCAGCGACGAACTAGTGTTGTCAGGTAACTGCCGCATCCATGATTCTCATGACTCACGCCCGCCATCAGCAACCAGTACGCCAAGAACCGAGCCACCTTCAACCCCAGCGACGAACTAGTGTTGTCAGGTAACTGCCGCATCCATGATTCTCATGACTCACGCCCGCCATCAGCAACCAGTACGCCAAGAACCGAGCCACCTTCAACCCCAGCGACGAACTAGTGTTGTCAGGTAACTGCCGCATCCATGATTCTCATGACTCACGCCCGCCATCAGCAACCAGTACGCCAAGAACCGAGCCACCTTCAACCCCAGCGACGAACTAGTGTTGTCAGGTAACTGCCGCATCCATGATTCTCATGACTCACGCCCGCCATCAGCAACCAGTACGCCAAGAACCGAGCCACCTTCAACCCCAGCGACGAACTACAAAACAATGAATGAATGAATAAACACTTTATTGCACCAATTAATTACATACATACATACATACATACATACATACATATAATCACGTCTTTATCCCATAGTGGGGTAGACAGAGCCTAGGGCCATAAGACCTTAGACCACGTTTAGCATAATGGTAGTTGAAATAGGAAATCAATAGTGATGGGTTGCTAGCCGCATCGCCTATGTCATGATTTCCCCATTCGGCGATTCCCTCAGACGACTTTTACGGCATGCGCGGGAAGAGAAGCTATGTTTTTCTTTTTCTCCCAGACCAGCATGGAAGAATAAAGGTCATAACACCTTTAAACCACGTTTAAAAGTCTTATGGCCTTATGGCCGCTACTCAGGAGGTTCCCGGTTCGATCCCCGGTCAGGTCTAGGTGAAGAATGATCTTTTTCTGATTGACCTGGGTCTTGGATGTTTATCTATGTATGTATTTGTTATAAAAATATAGTGTCGTTGAGTTAGTATCCCATAACACAAGTCTCGAACTTACTTTGGGACTAACTCAATCTGTGTGATTTGGCCCTATATATTTAATATTTATTTATTTATTTAGCATGATGATAGTTGAAACAGGAAATCAATAGTGATGGGCTGCTTAGCCGCATCGCCTATGTCATGATTTCCCCATTCGGCGATCCCCTCAGACGACTTTTACGGCTTGCGCGGGAAGAGAAGCAGCTGGTACATTCTATGTTTTTCTTTTTCTCCCAGACCAGCATGTAAGATTACCAATTACATAAATTACAAAATCAATTAGGTACATTAAAAAATATATATAAATAAGAATTAATCCTCATCACGCTTCGTCCAAAGTACAAAAATGAAGCTTCGTCAATATTAAGTCTAATCAGCAACAAGCTATATTACGTAAATTCATAATTACAGTTATGTGTTTCGTAAGTTTTTGAAGAGTAGCGAATGTGAATAGTTCTTACCCCATCCATTGTTTCAGACGGGGTGCTGTGGGACGTGAATTCCGGCAAAGAAATCCATAAATTCGACAAGCTCAATCAGACGCATAGTGGAGTGTTCCATCCGAATGGACTAGAGGTAAATACGTTTATATTATATACCAATACTAGCGACCCGCCCCGGCTTCGCATGGGTATAAAAACCCTCTTGAATCACTGTATCTATCATAAAAAACGCATCAAAATCCGTTGCGTAGTTTTAAAGATTAAGGCATACAAAGGGACATAGGGACTTTGCTTTATACTATGTATTATTTTATTTCAAATTCATGTACACAGAGATAAATATACAAAAGAAAATAACAGTAGTTATAAAGATTTTATTAACGATACCATATTGTGTCGAAATCAATTGAATACATTAATATTTATATTAATGTATTCAATTGATTAAACAAACAATAACTAAGAAACAAACAAAAATATAAAATAAAAAAATCACAGAAATGAAAATTATTCTGGTTCTGGATCTGAAGTTAATTTTATACATACTAATTATTTAATTATAGTTCCATATAGTTGCAAATTGCAAAACTGCTAAAAGTGGCCGTTTTTAGAAATAATGCAATTTATAACTATAGTAAACTATAATTTAATAATTTAGTATGTTTAAAATTAACTTCAAATCCAGAACTTTAATTACAGAAAATGGATTTTTGATAACTTGTGTTTTCAGTGAATAAGTGGCGCTAGTGTTCACCGAGGTATCGTCTTAATACTGTATTTATTTCCAGGTGATATCAAACACGGAAGTGTGGGATCTACGGACGTTCCATTTGCTAAGGACTGTACCTACGCTAGATAAATCAGAGGTAAGACTAAATGTCTATGAAGATCACAGGGTCGATCGACCATGCACACCCTGGTGTCAGAGTTCTTGGGAACCTCCTCTCGGCCTCTGACGTGGATCTACAGATGACTACCAGATGGCAGCCGGGACCAACGGCTTAACGTGCCTTCCGAAGCACAGAATCATCTTTATTATCAGACAATCAGGTGATTCAAGCCTGCAATGTCCTAACCTTGAATAACGTGTATTTTAGACACAATAAAATAGATTAATAATTTTTAAATATACAGAACCGCAACATACCTTACTGCGGAAATTTAAACACGGTATTTGCGACTAACAAAAATAAAAATGTCTTCTACCGACATATAACAGTCCTACCGTTGCGCAATAGATGGCGTTAGTGGTATCAATATTGCATTTCGCTCGTGGAGACAGCCGCTTAGTGTAGCACTATACATTTTTTTATAAATTACATACTGGTGCCCGAATATGCCAATGCCCGATGCTCAAGTAGCATGCTGTCGCGCTGAACGTCAGCGATATGACAGTGATAGCATGATACTTGAACAGCTCTCAAAATTGTGTAGCGTTTGAGTATTCTGACGTCAGACATATTAACACCACCATACTTTTAAAAAATCGTGTTATAATAACTTAGTTTTTTTCTAAATTGCATTTCTTCAATCCTTATAGCGCCACCTATTAGCAAGAAATGGAGCAATTTTTTTTTCTTAGGCCATTTACCAAATTATTTATTGCCATAAATACCACAGGTTATATTCAACCCGACATGTTCGGTGCTGTACGCTGTCTGCTCGGACCAGGATTCGGAAGAACGCAGCCAATTCGACACCAGTTTTAGAACGCTCGACGCCTATGATTATTCCAGTATAGGTACGTATAATACAATACTATTTTTTATTTGGGTAAAAAATAAAAAATAATACATTACTGTCGAGGCTGGAAATGAAGCAATTTACGGCGGAGTATTATAACTAAGGCCTTGCAATAATACATAATGTTTCAGTTGCGATAAAAATGGCGAATGAGAACGAAACTAAAAGTCGACTTTAAAAATGGAATATTCAGAAAATCCCCGTGGGTTTAATAGTAGATTATATCACAAGGGAGCAAAATAATATTTTTACGGCGAGGGCGATTTTTGAATCCAGAGCGGAGTGAAGGATTCTTTAATAGAATCCTGAACGGAGAGAGGGATTCAAAGTACATCGCCCGAGCCAAAAATATGTTTGCGCCCGAATGATACACTCTACTTTTCATCTCGCTCTATGAGAAATTTAATTCATCCGATGATTGCGTTTATTCTTACCAGCCAGTGTTTTACTTTTCATAATATGTGCACTCGGCACGACCGTATTGTTTTGTTCCAAATTTGAAACTCATTATTGCCCGCTAAAAACCCTATCGGAAAAGACTCACTTTGGTCCTCCTTTTGGGGCAGCAAAGTTGAACATTTCGAATAGAAGGGATGAAAAATATAATGTGGCGGTGAACATGTTACTAATTAAGTATTCATAGACATATTTTATGTTCTCCGTATTTACATTTTTTTTCCGTACAAACGATGTATGGAGTTTCGCCAGGTTTTTTTTCAGTCGGTTCAGCCGTTTTTCTGTGAAAGAACAACAAACATCCATACAAACTTTCGCGTTGATAATATTAGTTGGAAGTAGGATTACGATGTGATGTGATTTATTTAATACTACCGACCCGCCCCGGCTTCGCAGTCGCATGAAAACCTTCTATTAAAAAAATCCCCGCATCAAAATCCGTTGCGTTGTTTTAAAGATTTAAGCATACAAAGGGGCATAGGGACAGAGAAAGCGAGTTTGTTATATACTATGTAGTGATGATGAAAGTGATATAGTGAAGTAGGACTAGGAAGTAGGATTAAGATTTGATGTGATTTATTGAATATTGTTGGGACGTTCGCAGCGACGATCGAGGTGAAGCGCAACATATACTCGCTGGGCGTGTCCCCGTGGGGCACTCAGATATCGCTGGTGGAGAACGTGGGGGACATCGACCACGTGCAGGAGTCGTGTGTGCGCCTGTACGACGTGGGCCGGCGGCGGGACCACGACGACGACGCGGTCTGACACTCAGTTATATACATTTATTCATCTATTTATTCATTTGTTTATTCATCTATTTTTTCATTTGTTTATTCATCTATTTATTCATTCATTCATCTATTTATTCATTTGTTTATGCATCAATTTATTCATTTATTCATTCGTTTATTCACCTATTTATTCATTCATTCGTTTATTCATCTATTTATTAATTCGTTTATTCATTCTGTTTATTCATCCATTTATTCAATCGTTTATTCATCAATTTATTCATTCGTTTATTCATCAATTTATTCATTTATTCATCAATTTTAGTACTAAACTAATGCATTTCCGCATATTCGTATTTGATTTTGGTATGTTTGAGTTTTCCGTTTAGGCGCATTAGGGCTAATTCTCATTATGGCAACCGACTCGCTAATGTACCACTTCTCATTGTGGCGACTTCTCATTTTCCAATGGAGTTAACAACTTTTCAAAAATTTTGAATAGACATTCGAAAGTAATAAAAAATACATTTTTTTCGTCGTTTCACTAATATTTACGAATAATTTTTCAAATGTGATCGTTCGCACATATTCTTGATTAATAGGATGTATCCAAAACCTTCTGTTTTGTCGGCGGCGACACACGTGTTGCCTTCGATACCGATATATATAGATGTATAGTACAACCAAGCGTAGATCTATCAATGACGTCTACTGACTGTGATAACTGTGTGTAAATTGCGGCTATGCGTTTTTACACGATAAAAAATATACGTTATAAAAACATACATACATACATATAGTCACGTCTTTACCCCAAACGGGGTAGACAGAGCCTAGGGCCTTAAGACCTTAGACCACGTTTAGTATGATGACAGTTGAAACAGGAAATCAATAGTGATGGGTTGCTAGCCGCATCGCCTATGTTATGATTCACCCATTCGGCGATTCCCTCAGTCGACTTTTACGGCTTGCGCGGGAAGAGAAGCAGCTGGTACATTCTATGTTTTTCTTTTTCTCCCAGACCAGCATGGAAGTGTTATAAAAACGTTTGTTTAGTCGTTATAAAAACGATTACAAAAAAACGTGCAGGACAATGCCGTGTGAACGAAGCCTATCCGTTTATTCATTTATTTAATCGTTTATTCATTCACATTCACACTTTAGAGCGCAGGGTACGCCCTTAATCCCTTTAGGCGCGATTGGTCCAATTCGCGATTGGTCCAATTCACCTTTTCGCGATTGGTCCAATTCACCTTTTAGCGATTGGTCCAATTCGCGGTTGGTCCAATCCGCGATTGGTCCAATATAGATAATCATGCTCCCAAAATTAGGCGGTGCTGGTTATTACAATTGACCTCCGTAACCGATTTTACTGGGAAATTTGACCAATAGGAACGTGATCCGAGTGTGTGAGTGGTCAAACTGCTGCTAACGACCGCAATCTATCGATAACAGCCGGGATTAAAGGCTTAACGTGCCTCCTGAAGCACGGAATCATCTTTATTATCAGACAATCAGGTGATACAAGCTTGCAATGTCCTCTAACCAAACTGGAAACAATTAAACGGTATGCCTTTCGTGGCTGCAAAATGAAATATATATGTATGTTCCTACCTAATTACCGTAAATGCTAATATTTTTAATTTATTTCAATCACAAACAACATTACATAATGTACGAATTTTTCAAAATTATTAAGCATTTTTATATTTAATTGTCAACTTTAACTACATACAAGTTAATGTCCAAATTGTAGTTTATCTCTAGCATACCATTAACACAAACACCAAACATGCACCACGAGAGTCATATGTAAAACTTATTAATAATATTTTAAATTTTCCGACAGGAGGAGGACGACGAGGAAGACTTGGCCGGGGGCTCCGACAACGACGACGGCTCCGACTCCGGCTCAAACGACGACGATGACCGTAAGGCTCATGACCATTATTTATTTACTAGCTGTTCCCCGCGGCTCCGCCCCGCGTGGGACTCGGTTATATCGCGCCCAATAGTAGCCTATGTTTGACCTCAGGTCGTTAACTGCATCCCTACCAAATTTCATCACAATCGGTCCAGCAGTTGAGCCGTGAAGAGGTGACAGACAGACAGACTTTCGCATTTTTAATATTAAGTATGGATTCATTAGCTTTCAACCGCGGCTTTGCCCGCGTGAGTTTCGGTGTTTTTACATTTGCGAAATATTGATGTCTATATCGCCCTATCTACTGAACCAATCTACCTGAAATTTCGCATACACATAGCTAGGTGCATTGAGAAGGACATAGGAATACCTTTCATCTCGGGAAAAAAGCACTGTTCCTGAAGGGGAATCTCATGCGGGTGAAGGCGCGGGCGGAAGCTAGTCATAAAATAATTAGCACAGCAAAATAGTTAACTATTTTGTCATGATCATGACAGAGTAATATGAATTTGATTATAAATTGAGGAGTTTTTGGAGGTATTTAATTTACAAAACTTTTCGAGTGTTTGTGCATAATATTGGTGGATTATTATTCGCAAAGTGTTCGTGAACAAGCGTGAGTGTTGGGAGATGTCACAGTGTCGATTATGTGACTTTTTTCTTCAAATCCATACTAATATTATAAATGTGAAAGTCTGTCTGTCTGTCTGTCTGTCGACTCTTCACGGCTAAACGGATGGACCGATTGGGATGAAATTTGGTAGGGATGTAGTTAACGACCTGAGGTCAAACATAGGCTACTTTTGGGCGCGATATAACCGAGTCCCACGCGGGCGGAGCCGCGGGGAACAGCTAGTAAAATCATATATTTCATTGTGGAACTTAAATAACAGAAGATGGTATCATTAAATAATGAGTTCTCTATGTCCTACCGCTAGGGTTTTACAATGTTATATAGTTGTTTATTCCTAAATTAAAATTAATAATACATAATAATAGTTTATTGAGGTTGAAAACAAATCTGATTTTCAATGTCCTCATTCATAAATTCATTTAAATTGTAATAACATTTGTCAATAAGTGACGCCGGTGTATATGTGTTGTATCTTTGTCACCAAAATCTCCAAGTTATAGCTAAGTGAAATTTTTCCACCGCTTCACTTAGCCACCTGACTCTTGACTAGACTTACTTACCTGACTGGACTTGACTTTACTGACTAACGTAGGACCGAAGAATATTGATAAATTCAAGAATGTCTGACTGCGATCCCAATGTTCAGAAAAAAACAACTTTGGTTTATGCAACATTGAAAAGAAGTAAATGTTATTATATTTTGTAATTTAATGTAAAAAAAATATTATTATTTTCCATGGCCGTAAAAGTATTAAAAAAATGATTTTTAATTTACATGTTGACGCATTGTTGTTTTTTTCTCAGTGGCGACGAGTTTGTTGCGCAATGCGGTGATGGGTTTGGCGGAAGGCAGCTCGGCCGACTCGGACCGAGACGACAACGAACCGCCGAGGAGACGACGCAGGCGGAGACAGGTCGGTTTACTAACACTCATCATTTTGTAAAATACTTACGCCCGAGTACTCAAACTCAATTTCGAGAGCAGCCTTAGCCAAAGTCACAATCGCAAAACGTTAACGAGACAAGTAAATAAATAAATAAATATATAGGGACAAATCACACAGATTGAGTTAGCCCCAAAGTAAGTTCGAGACTTGTGTCATGTGATACTAACTCAACGATTCTATAATTTATAACAAATTACAAATAGTACATATATAGATAAACATCCAAGACCCAGGTCAATCAGAAAAAGATCATTTTTCATCTTGACCTGACCGGGCATCGAAACCGGGACCTCCTGAGTAGCGGTCAGGCATGTTAACCATTACGCCACGGAGGTCGTCAAGACAAAAATTATTTATAGCACCAATAAAAATATACAATAAGGAAATTAAAAGCATAGATAATACAATAGGCGGCCTTACCGTGATGTAAGGCGACATCTTCCATACTCAATCGTTCTTGCATGGTTTTAATAGATGGTGGTAGGCAACCAGGCGGTACGAATTTGCCGGGTCAGCTAGTCACAAATCACTACATGATATAAAACAAAGTCGCTTTCTCTGTCCCTATGTCCCTTTGTATGCTTAAATCTTTAAAACTACGCAACGGATTTTGATGCGGTTTTTTTTTACAGATAGAGTGATTCAAGAGGAAGGTTTTTATGCCCGTGCGAAGCCGGGGCGGGTCGCTAGTTTTGAATAAATATGTATAATATAATGTGATTTTTTTTTTCTCTAGCCGGCGGCTGAAGGTCAAAGCAGCGGCAGCGATACCGACGGCGACATTGACATCGGAGACCTCATACAATTTGAGCTGGATTAGAATACACGATACACACAGCTCTGTGTTTCATTGTACACAACACATAATGACAGTCCTATACAAAAAAAACATAAATATTTTTAAGCTTCGGAATGATTTTTCTAAGGAATGAATGAATTTGTGTTGATAGATGGCGCTACTGCTGCGAATGAAATTCATTTATTATTGAACATGCTTTATGGAGAATTAAAGGTCTGAATTATTAATACACGATTTTTTAGTATCTTCATCTTATTTCAAACAGATTTAGTACTATAGTAGTTAAATATATTTAACAAGTTATCGGACAGTGTTTCAAGTAACCGATAGATGGCGTTTATACGTTTATTGAGGTATGGCGAGGACTCTATTAGTACACTACAAATCGGTGCGTTTCTTTGTATGGTCGTTATACATCTGTACTAGTTTTGTATTCTGTGGTACCATTGGTGAAAAATTGGAACATTTTTTTTTTGTATAAAAAGGTCAGACTGGGATCTGAGTTATTATTTATTTATTTAAACTTTATTGTACAAAATACAGTTGTATAGCACTGTAGGCGAACTTAATGCTAAAAGCATTATATAACAGTCAACCTTTGGGTCAAGCAGAGATCGTAATGTGGGTTTAATATAAATATACTTACATATATACCTAGATATATAAATACATAAATATATATATATATATGGACCTAAGGTTAATTTTAAACATATTAAATTATAACTCCCTATAGTTACAAATTGCATTATTGCTTAAAACGGCCACTTTTAGCAGTTTTGCAATTTATAACTATATGGAACTATAATTTAATAATTGAATATGATTAAAACTAACTTCAGATCCAGAACCATAATTACAGCAGAGGGATTTTTGATAACTTGTGTTTTCAGTGAGGAATGATTTTTAAATGACGGTGGCGCTAGTGTTCACCGAGGTATCACCTTAAGCTGTGGCGTTCTGTGATAGTAAGAACCTGTAGGCAAGCCATTTGAAGTTAGCGCGGCTGGAGGCTGTTCTGATGGATTCTGGAAGATTATTCCAAAGTCTGACAGCCATCACAGCGAAAGAATTAGAGAGAAAACCGGTAGGTACGGTATTACTGAGTAAATATGATTTTTACATCTTTGAATTTTTGTACATGTTACTATTTTGTTGATTTAACTGGAATAACGGCTATGTACATCAAATATATTTTTTGTATAATATAAAAGTTAATAAAAAATATTAGTTTATTAATCAATCCATATCTTAGAGCATTTATTGCTTGTGTTTGGTTACTATTGTGCGACGTGATCGAATCATCCATCTATACTAATATTATAAATGCGAAAGTCTGTCTGTCTGTCACCTCTTCACGGCTAAACTGATGGACCGATTGTGATGAAATTTGGTAGGGATGTAGTTAACGACCTGAGGTCAAACATAGGCTACTTTTGGGCGCTATATAACCGAGTCCCACGCGGGCGGAGCCGCGGGCAACAGCTAGTACATTATATAATAGATATTAATTGCGTGTTTTCTCACACCCGGCATAGAAAGTCGTAAAGGACGAGTTGAACTCATCGTTTAAGTTTCATGTGAGACTACGTCTGTAGCTCTTTTATGTCTGTGGCATATTTTTTTTTGTCTGTTAGCGAAACTTTAAAACGTGTAGGAGAGATATCGACCATAGACAGAAAAGAGCTTTAATAAAGGAAACAGAGAAAATGTGGGGACATTTAATACGGCACGACGATTTTATGAAAAACATTATGAAAGGCAAAATAGACGGAAGACGGGGAAGAGGTAGACCAAGGAGTTTTGTAGTTCAAATTAAGAAAAAATGAGAGTCGTGTCGTATCAGGATGTGAAAAGGCTAGCGGAAGATAGAAGCACCTGGAAGAGACTCCACCGACGACAGCACAGCCTTTAACTTTTGGATCAGTTATTACAATTATTACGACTGCCGTATGACCTCCATAACCCTTTTTAAATGGTTTCCATAGACCAATAGGAACATGATCTAGGTGTACTAGACTGTCAGATTTTTAGGCTGCCTAAAGGCCTCTGACATAAACATTACTGTTATCTAGTGATTATAAAGTAATTATGTAATAAACTATCCAGCAATGATGGCTGTGTCTATGGCGTGGTACAAACGATGGACTATTTCCTTTCGTACTTAAGCTACATTTTCTCATGTACAGTGTGATCAGCCTCTGACAGCCTATTTACATAATTATAGCCGTTGACACGATAGAAGAAGACTAGACTACTGACTTGACTAAAGTAGGACTGAAGAAGCTAACTAGTTACGAGGGCTGTAAAAAGCATTTAAAAAAAAATGTAATAATCATAAAATAAAACGGGAAAATAAAAAGTCCATAGATTTTGTCCGTATTTTATAATATAAACCATTATATATTATTAAAGTAATAAAAAAATGTATAAATAAAATATTTCATTAAATCTAAGTTTGCTTTAAAATAAATATGTACAATTTTTTACATAATTACTATAATTGAGATAAAATTAAGTTTTGTAAAGCTAATACCCTAAGAATAAGAAATATACGTCTTTTCTTTCTTTGAAAATTATTAAAATTAAAAAGAAAATTAGTCTTTGAATCTATGCATAGAATTATGGAAAATTGTCCCGTTGTTGAGACGCTCGGACGCTCGCAGTTCCTAATGTTACAATTAGCATCTGCCTATGTAAATAAACATACACCCATGTCGGATTAACGCGGCGAGAAATTAATATCAATTTTAGATTAAAATATATATAAAACTAGCAAAAATGCTAGCTTATAGCAGCTACACCGAAGGACAATTAGATAACGACGGAAAATCTTCTGATTCCCACTCAACTGCGTGCTGCGAAGACAGGACGAACTTCCCAATTCTATTGATCTTAACTTCTTATACTGTACCCCTTGTGTGAGATTATATAAACGCAGACGATAGTTACTGCGTCAGGATTTTGTATGGAATTTCTTAGTTGCCTTACTATCCGCCAGAGGCGCTGTACAGGTTTGTTATACAAAATCGCTTACTCAGTCGCTTAGTGTCTACGTTTATGAAATCTTGTGGTACGGGTACAGTCTGTACCCCTGAACCTTACAGGGCAACCCCGCCATATTTCTATTCAAAATTAAAAACATTTAGCGACTGCATTCGTAAAGTCTCATGCTAAGACCACATAATTACATGTTTAAGTATATATGTATGTTATGACATACAATTATGCGACAAACGACATCTGGTAGAGATAATAGAATACAATAACTAAGTATACTCATAAAAACACTGTTAAATTATACCTACACTAGTTAAACACATCACAAGGTGGGAATAATATCTATCATTCATCTTTGTATATGTCGCAAGTATGTACAATAGGGGTCGAAAATTTTACCCCCTACCTAGGTAGGTAGGGGTACAATAATTGACCCCCGACTATTCATCTTTGTATGTTGGTATGTACAGTAAGGGGGTACAATAAGTGACCACCCAAAGCGACGGGGGGGGGGGGGATTTTTTGTACCCCCGACTCTACTTGTTAATTTACAATATCATATGGTACAATCGGCTACAACATAAAATTAAACATTATTACATACGAATTAATGCACAAATTCGTTAACACTGCTACCATGATGAAACTGCTGTGTGTTATCTACGATGACGCTCGTATAACCTTCCTGTACTGAAGGACTTGGGGTCATTTTACTGAAATTACCAGCAAAATTTTGTGACCGATTTTGACTATCACCGTTTCCATAAAAGGTTATTAAATTAGTATAATTGTATTGTTGATTCGCTATTTCCGAACTTTCTATTGAACTACAAGAGGAGCTACTAGCCGAAAACGGTCGTTGCGTTTGTGGGTAGCTGACGTAATGTGGGACGATTTCGTTTGTGTCTTGGTAGTTTTCGTTGTAAAAAATTTCTGGATAGCCGCCGTTCTGGTGGTATTCCTCTAGTGTTTCGTAAGGGGGGATTTGTAAAGGGTATTCTGTATAATTGTATGCGCCACTGGAGTCTCCGCTGTAGTCGCTCTCGTTTAGTTGTATGTGGTTGTGGGGCTTGTCATTTCTTAGGGGCATTTGAGGGGAAGTGGTTTGTGGAGCGGGAGGCTCCGCGTGGCTGTTCAACTTTGGCGGAGCTTGGTCCAAGTTTATTATCAGATTTTTCTCTTCAATGTCACTGTAACAAAATTATGGCTGTGTTAAATCAGCATGAAAAAGATTTTACTTATTTTTCTTGCTGCGCTATGAGAATTGAAAAAAAATAATTTTAGTTAACATTCACACTCTTGCCAAAAACAGACAGACTATTTTTTGGCAAAAGAGTGTGAATTTTTAACCTAACCTAACCAAATTAGAAACAACAATGCTTCCCGTGGGAATCGAACCCACGACCTCCGGGTCTAAAGGCAAACGCCTTAACCATCAAGGCAGTTGCCGTATGCCTGTTTACATACATACATACTTACATACATTAAGACTAGATATGTTCATTGTCTACGATCTTTACATAGGTAGCTCCCCACCACCACACTCATCACTCTAGTCACACGCTCGACGATTTTGTGTATATCTACTTAAAAGTATAATATCTACTTCAAAATTGAGTTCAAAGATTCACAAACAAACATACATACATTGCAAGTTAAATAAAAGCTTTTAAAAAAAATGAAATAGCTCACCTTAACACATAGTTAACTGAAACTATACAATGCGGGCGTGACGACCGCGAGTTGTGAACTATGGTGGCGTAGCTTTGTACCCACACCCAGCCGCCAGACTTCGTGAGGAAGCGGTAATATCGCGACGTTACTTGCCCTTTCGTTAATACTGAAAAAGAATGTAAAGAAATGTCAAAAGAAACGTGAAAATATTTCCTCCTAGAAGGTACCTTTCGGCAACTTGCACGTGACACCCCTGGTGTAGCAGGGGCTACGGTAACCGCTTCCCTTTAGGTGGCCTACTAATTGGTATTAAGAATGTAGGTATTGAACTTAGGGCATTAAAATCTACCGGAGTGGCAACCCCCCTCTGCTAAAAGTATAAGACCGCCGTCATACGGCTAGTGACCCGCCCCGGCTTCGCATGGGCATAAAAACCTTTCTCTTGAATCACTCTATCTATTAAAAAACCGCATCAAAATCCGTTGCGTAGTTTTAAAGATTTAAGCATACAACGGGACATAGGGACAGAGAAAGCGACTTTGTTTTATACTATGTAGTGATAGTGTTATACTTACAGGTTAAATGTGAGTATCTCATGTGCAACACATCCGTGCCATGTATGTACTGGTACAGTGTCTTTTCAATTAAATCTTGAGGCTCGTAGCCGGTCAGCGAAGCCACTCTGGAAAAATGAGAAAAATATATCAAAATTTATATTTGTAACTAGCTGTTCAGCGCGTTTTCACTCGCTCTTAGTGTGTATGTACATGTAAAGAATTTTTCAAATCAAACCAGTACTTAGTTCCCAAGTTATAAGCGTTGAAACAAACAAACAAACTCTTCAGCTTATGATATATTATATATTATTAGTATAGATGTAAAAAGTAGACTTTATTTATTTATTAACTGCCTCCGTGGTCAAGTGTTAAGGCGTTTGCCTGTAGACCCGGGGTCGTGCGTTCGATTCCCACGGGAAGCATACTTTGTTTAGTTGTTTACAGTTTGGTTAGGACATTGCAGGAGCTTCAGAAAGCACTTTTAGCCGTTATTGATAGATGGCAATCCTTAGGCTAGGATAGATGGCTTTAGGCAGCCTGAAAAATCTGACAGTGTTGGCCACTCACACACCCGGATCATGTTTTTGTAGGTCTGGTTTCCCTGTAAAAAGCGATACCGAGGACAGACGGCAGTCGCTCCATTGCAATAATCAATCAGCACCGCCAAATCAGGACCATGTATAGAAGCGTATAGCCGGGGCTCTGAAGGGTAAGCCTAACCAGGAAACACGCTCGGACGACGACTTAGCTACTAAATTGTAAAACTTATTCTACATACACATTATCACGTCTTTATCCCATAAAAAGTAGACTGAGCCTAGGGCCAAAAGACCTTAGGCTTCGCTTAGCATAATGGTACAGGAAATCAATAGTGGTGGGCTGCTAGCTTATTCTAATAAATAAAAAAACGATAGAACAAATTACACTCTTATTGAAATAAGAGGGATGAAAACCCCTATTAAAAATCAATCACCGGAAACTCTACACCACCTCACACAAGTGCTGAGATGGGATGGGATGTCAAGCGAAAAAGTGTTGACTTAAAAAATATTGCTTCCGCCAATTAGCCAGGGGTTGTTGAGACCGAAGGGGGATGCAAGTAGTAGTAGGGTGTAATACAGGCAAAAATCAGTGCCTAATTAAACTTGGAATTTGTTGAGATTTAAACAGACACTAAATCAACAAATATACTATATTAATTTAATTTTATATTATCATACCACAGATTATAGAATGCTATAAGTAATTAATAGAGTCCACATACTGTTACCTGTCGATCACTTGAGAAAATGTGATTCTAAATCCGACAACTTACTAAATAAAACGCTAAATCAGTTTTTGGTAGGATGTATATACTTTAAAAAAATCATGTTTTAATAATTCACACTCTGTATTGGCCAAAAATAAACGTGATCTTAACTAAATTATTGTAGCGTCAACTATTAGCAAGAAAATGATCTAAATATTTTTCTCAGGCAATGGGACCGCATGGTTCTATTTATACTTAGTATGTCTTGCAATCCATTCGGCGAGTACAAAAAACTATTAATTCAAAACACCATCCATTTATAGAACTCCCAATGACACAGATAAAATGGATACAGAGGCAGCTATCGCATCATATTTCAAAACATGGCTGTTGTCATATACAAAATCATACTATTATTGTAATTACTATGTGTATGTATAAAATAAAGAGGGTTACAGAAGAACGTCACGGCATCTACTTTCTTAATTTTTTGCTTATCAACACAACACTTCATAATAAAAAATAGCTGTTGCCCGGGGCTCCGTTCCTGAGGGAATTCCGGGATAAAATATAGCATATCTGATGTTCAAGAGTCTCTTCATTTCAAATTTCAGCCAAATCGGTTCAGCCGTTTTCTTATGAAAGGGTAACAAACATACACACTCACACACTGACAAAATTTCGCCTTTATAATATTAGTGTGATTTATTTTTTTTATTAAGAAACACATTTTTTGCTTTTGTTTAGTACTCTTTCCGAAGAAAATGGCAGAACCAATTTAGCTGAAATTTGAAATTTGGAATGGAGATTTCTTAGACCCTGGAACAACACATAGGCTATATTTTATCCCGGAGTTCCCACGGGAGCGAAACCACAGGCAATAATAAAGGCTAGTTAGTTATAAATAAATAAATCTTTGTGTGACTAATTCTGTAATCTCATTGTTTTAAGACAAGACAGTGGCGACGTGCAGATATGCAAAACAGCACACCTGGGCCAGGCCAGCTGTGAAAAACTGAAGTAAAGAACACCGTGGCTATGATTAATCCTATCCTATTAAACGAGCAATATTTGTATGTATGTATATTTATATATATCCATACTTCCATACTAATATTATAAATGCGAAAGTCTGTCTGTCTGTCTGTTTGTCTGTCACCTCTTCACGGCTAAACTGCTGGACCGATTGTGATGAAATTTGGTAGGGGTGTAGTTAACTACCTGAGGTCAAACATAGGCTACTTTTGGGCGCGATATACCGAGTCCCACGCGGGGCGAAGCCGCGGGGAACAGCTAGTATATATATATTTGTCTCGCGTTTTCGAAAACGACTAACGATTTCTTTGAAATACTATTAAACGAGAAATATTTGTATATATATATATCCATACTTCCATACTAATATTATAAATGCGAAAGTCTGTCTGTCTGTCTGTCACCTCTTCACGGCAATATACGGCAATATATATATATATATTTGTCTCGCGTTTTCGAAAACGACTCTAACGATTTCTTTGAAAATTTAAACATAGGTTCTTATAAAGTAAAAAAAAAATAATCTAGCCAGGTTCCATGCCTGGGAAAATTCGTTTTTCCCATATTTTCCAGCAAAAAGATTTTCCGCATGAAATTGTAGTTATAGTACATATAATCGGCATCGGTATATATAATTTCACTTCGATAGCCCAGTGGATAAGACATCTGCTTTGTACTCTGGTGGTTCCAGTTTCAAATCCCACCTAAGGAAAGTTTTGTTTTTTTTTTTTTTGAGTATAAAAGTATTACTTAAATCAGTAAAAATCGCGCATATATTATTTTAAAATGGCTTGAAAGACGAGCGGAGCTCGGTCGCCCAGGTACTTATTATTATTAATGTATTTATCTACTAATAGGCTTTCAGCATCGCTCGCGCTCCAATGTTTTTTTTTTTTTTGTTTCTATCTACCCTAAGGTTGGCTGGAAGAAATTGCATTAGCGATAAGTCCGCCTTTGTACTAATTTTCATCTTCGTTCCTGTACAATCCAATTATGTATTTATTTATGTAATTGGTGCAATAAAGTGTTTATTAATTCATTCTATATAGTAAGATTGCAATTCTACGACACAATATTTTTCCGGATAGGTAACCTAGTTCATTTATGTATGTACTAGCTGTTGCCCGGGGCTCCGCTCCCTAGAGAATTCCGGGATAAAATATAGCTTATGTGCTGTTCCAGGGTCTAAGCAACGTCCACTAGCTCCAAATTTCAGCCAAATCGGTTCAGCCGTTTTCCTATGAAAGTGTAACAAACATCCATGCAAACGTCTGCGTTTATATTATCTAGTAGGACCTTATATATATACTAGCTGTTCCCCGCGGCTCCGCCCCGCGTGGGACTCGGTTATATCGCGCACAAAAGTAGCCCATGTTTGACCTCAGGTCGTTAACTACATCCCTACCAAATTTCATCACAATCGATCCAACAGTTTAGCCGTGAAGAGGTGACAGACAGACAGACAGACAGACTTTCGCATTTATAATATTAGTATGGATATGGATGTATAGTCCGGTCGAGGTTAAAAAATAAAACATTCCGACGAATTGAGAACCTCCTCCTTTTTGAAGTCGGTTAAAAAACACGGACGGAATGGAAAAAAGATGTCGAGGCAGATCCTTCACTGCCTCGGCGGCTTTTTTCATCATCATCACCATCATTTCAGCCGCGGGTCGTCCACTGCTGGACGTAGGCCTCTCCCAAGGATTTCCAGAACGACCGGTTGGAAGCGGCCTGCATCCAGCGTCTGCCTGCGACCTTCTTTATGTCATCTGACCATCTGGTCGGTGGATGTCTGACGCTGCGCTTGCCGGTGCGTGGTCGCGATTCGAGAACCTTTCTGCCATATAGGCCATCGGTTCGTCGCGCTATGTGCCTTGCTCACTGCCACTTCAAAGAGCTAATCCTCTGGGCTATGTCGGCAACCTCTGTTCTCTTTTGATCTCCTCATTTCTGATGCGGTCTCGAAAGGAAACACCGAGCATAGCTCTCTCTCCATAGCTCTTTTTTCTATTCCGGGTTATTCTCATTTCTGTCTAGGCTAACTCAAGTTGGGGAGAAAAAAAGACATTGTTTGTTCGTTTGTATGTTACGCGATAACTCATGAAACATAGGTTCCATTTCGATGAGAATCCTGGTGCCTACTAACGGAGCTAGTTAAATATTATATGCAGAGCATAAATTTAAAATAATTGTTAACTGAGCGTGGGGACTTAAGGCATAGCGACGGCTTGTTGTAGGCACCATATTATTCGTACAGTTGGCAAATTAATATTTTTTCCTTTTTTTTTTCCCTACTAATATTATAAACGCTTAACGTTTGCATAAATGTTTGTTACTTTTTCACAGGAAAACACATTATAATATAACCCAAAAGTAGCCTATGTTTGAGCCCCGGTCTTTAACTATATCCATACCAAATTGCATCAAAATCTGTCCAGCAGTTTGGCCGTGAAAGCGTAACAGACAGCAGACAGACATACAGACTTTCGCATTTATGATAAGGTAGTGTGACCAAAGGTGGCCCGGATCTTATCAAGGCCCACTTTTAAAAAATATCAGTTTTAGTTGTCAAAACTATTTCAAAATTCGCGGGTTTATGCGACTGTAACCATAGACAAAATTGCAACTTCGTCCTATTGACAGCGAGTCGCCATTTTGAAAATGTCAAACAGTTTGCTCTGTTGCGTCAAACCGGCATGCGTATTATAACCTCCAAAGTGCTTTTAAAAATAAAAGTTAGCGTATTTAAGAAGGTTTTCTTTATTTCTACAAGTAAAACAGTAAAATTAATCTGTTTGCTAAGGAAATAGTGGTAAGTCATATTATTTCAATGTTTTTCTTGTATTTTTTTGCATTTTTTGCTGAACTGTGGTAAAGTTTCCTATGAAAGCCCACTACATGGAACCAAAAGATGGCCCGGGCTTTCTTAAGACTATAAAACGCACTTAATATATTACAATAATCTTTGATACTTGTTCAATTTCCAATGGAGAGTGTTTGAAGTATTATATAAACTATTTTTATAATATAACGTAAATATTAAATTTAATAGTTTTGATTTTTTAAAACAAATATAGTATTGTCTGATGCCAGATGCTTATTCTTTTGCATTATATAACGTTATAATAATCTTAATAATTGAATTAATTATTGATATTAATTTAATGAATGATTGATATAGATACATATATATTTTAATTTTTAATTATTTTGTCTTCTAGTTCAAAATGGAGCCATCGGAAAAGAAAAAGCGTGGGGAGTGGACAGAAGCTCAACTAAAAGCAGCACTCAATGCAGTAAAACGTAGAAAGATGTCACAACGAAAAGCAGCTGCAGAGTTTGGCATACCGAGGCGTACCTTAAGGAACCACATAAAATCTGGATCCACTAAAAAAATAACTGGTCGCACTACGATACTTACTGAATCACAAGAAAAAGATTTATGTAAACGGGTGATTAGACTTGCTCAGGTCGGTTTGCCTTTGACCCCCCAAATTGTGCGTAAGCAAGCCTATGAATTTTGCAAGTCAAATAATATTCCCAATTCTTTTAATGATCGTAAAAATATAGCTGGAAAAAAATGGCTCAAAAATTTTATCAGACGCAATCCAGAAATTTCACTTCGTAGGGCTCAACTAATGAACCCAGCAAGAGCACAGAAACTCAATAAGCATATCGTGCAAGAACATTTTAAGGCTATCAAGACTATTTACGATGACTTGAATATTTCTAGTCATCCGGAACGTGTATACAACATGGATGAAAAGGGTTGTAGATTAACAATTCACCATCAACAGAAAGTATTTGCTGCCAAAGGGACCAAACGGGTGCACTTTGTTGCCCAAGAACACGCAGAAAATGTAACTATCGCTATGTGTGTGAATGCTACAGGAAATACTGTGCCGCCAATGATAATTTTTAAGGGCAAACGATCGCGACCAGAATTTAGCGATAATTTGCCACCCGGAAGTATAGTAAAGATGGCTCCGAAGGGAAGCATGACAACCGAGCTCTTTGTGGACTTCATTAACCACCTGGGTCAGTTTAAATCGCAAGGAAGATGCTTATTAATTTTTGACGGGGCCTCTTCACATTTGGACGCCCGAATAGTTGATGCTGCTGATGCTCATGACATTACCCTCTATTGCTTACCGTCGAATACTACTCATGAGCTGCAGCCTCTCGACAAGTCCGTGAATAAATCGTTCGAACATTACTGGGACGAACAAGTTTTACTATATGCATATCAGCAACCTGAAAGAAAACTCACAAAAACGCGATTTAACAAAATTTTTACGAAGGTTTGGTCCAAATGTTCAACCAAAGAAAATATAATTAGTGGATTTCGAGCAACCGGGCTTTTTCCATACGATCCTAATGCAATACCTGAAGAAGCGTATGCGCCCTCAGCCCTTACACAGTTGCCCGATCCACGTGACTCAGTAGAAAATATTCCTGTCGTATCCCCAAGTCTTGTCAATATATCCGATACAGATGCCACTGATAGCGAAGAAAATTTTAACATATCACCATCCCTTCTAACTCAAAATTATTTGACACAGAATGAACGAACGGATATAGAACAACAAAATGTTAAAAAAAATCCGCCGCATTTAGCCCAAATGGCTAAGTTGGTTGATTACAGTTCTTCTTCCGAGTCTGATATGGGCGACACGCAAAGACAACTTTTTCAAGATTCCAATTTTAATAGAGCTAATTATTCTTCACCTATTCCTGGTACGTCGAGAATTCACAATTTCGAACCTCGCCCTCGGTTAAATTCTTTTACATCGGATACGGATTCGGAAAAAGACATTAATACTTATTTCAAGAATGTTCATCCTTCAAAACGTATTGATATTTATTCTTCATCTTCTGATTCAAATGAAGAAAATGTTAACCCAAAATTCACACAAATTATACAAATTTCTGAGCAAGATCCGATTCAATCTGAGGATTCAGATGACGATGTCCCACTCGCAAAGTTGAAGAAAGTTCCTGTATCTTTAGACACTAAATCACCTTTCCACAAGCAAATTCCAACACCAAATTTTGCAAAAATCAAAGATAAACCTAGACGGAAGGCACTTAATTATATAGGACAGAAAATTACCAAAGAATTATTTGATGTGAAAACAAAGAAGAACAATAAAGAACAATTAAAGAATAAAGGTAACAAAATTTTAAGTTCGACAAATAAAATTAAGAGTATAAATAAAAATCGAAAAAATGCTAAACAATCTGGTACAATTACGAAAACTAGACAGACAAGGGGTAAGAAATTTAAAAAAGTTGGCAAAACTTTTGAAAAAGGCAGTTGGTATTGTCACGGATGTGAGATAGATAGAGTAGCAGCTATGCGTCAATGTCAAGATTGTCAGAATTGGTATCACGAAGAATGTGTCGGATTAACCTCAAAAGACAAAGAATTCGTTTGTCCTGACTGTAATTAAAGGGAACTCTCTATCCAGCTAAAAAATATGATTAGTATTATAACTGACTGATAATTATAATGTTGATTGTTAAAGTTTTCTTTATAACTGACTGATAATTATAATGTTAAGTTTTTAATGTTTTTGAACAGACATGTTTTTTTTTTTATACGGCCTATTATTTTATGTTTATTCTTAAGTGTGGAACTATGCGGTAGAATAATTTATTCTTTATGTTGTTTTTTAGTTTTGTTTTATGTTTATGAAGAGAAATGTTTATTTTAGTTTATTTGATTTTTGTAAAACGGTAGAACAGCTTATTTAGATAGATTAATTAGATCTTTGAGAAAAGTAAATTTAAGTTGATTTTCAATACCCCTAAAACGGCCCACGTACCAAGGGCGTCAAAAATTCATCACTGAATAAACAACGTTTTGATCAATATTTTGTTGCTTACCATTCTGATGAATCTCTGTATGTATGATATATTCCGTTTTAGGAAGTCATTTCCGTTTTGTAATCATTTAAAATATTGTTAAACTTAAGATGGCCCATAGCCAAATTTTGGTCTATTTTTTACACTTTGTTGATTAGTTTTAAATGAAAACTGTGATTCCCAATTAGAATTCAAAGGAAAATTTATTTAGATTTTGATTAAGCGTAGATTTACATAAATATATTACGGGCCATCTTCAGTGACCACCTTCCTATGATGGCCCAACAACTACTTTTAAAAAAGTGTTTCTTTTTATTAATATCGATAAAAGATCGCATTTTTTTAAAAATACTGTATTGCTCCGTTAAATAACCTATTATTATATAAATGTATTTTCTTTCTAATATCCAAATTGACAATTTTACAAGGTTTTGAAATTAAGCGGGCCTTACTGGGTGCCAGTACCTTATTAGTATGGAAGTATGGCTAAAATTTGTGCCGTGCGTCACAGCGAGACAATAAATTACCTACGTGCTACTTAAATGAAATATAAATATGTATTTTTAGAATAAAACAAGTAACGAGAACACTGAACTCACTTAGAATAATAATTACTGTTTTTTTTTTGTAAAAAAAACAATTAATATTAGTCCAAGTTTGAGTTTAATTGTTAATGTTTATTTATTTAATGAAATATGGTATCTTTTCACGAAGTATATCCATACTAATATTATAAATGCGAAAGTCTGTCTGTCTGTCTGTCTGTCACTCTTCACGGCTAAACTGCTGGACCGATTGTGATGAAATTTAGTAGTGATGTAGTTAACGACCTGAGGTCAAACATAGGCTACTTTTGGGCGCGATATAACCGAGTCCCACGCGGGGCGAAGCCGCGGGGAACAGCTAGTAACTATATATATAACATATAAATAAATAAATAGTTGTCTTCAATACATGTTTTCTTCTGCTCACGGTACACATTTCGTTTCTTGAAACCAACTTTAGTGAGGTTACGGTCTACGCCCGATGATTGGCGTGAACCAATAAACGCTGAACTTGAACTGGCACAGTTTCCATTTACACACGATATTGTCCCGTCAGCTTATTTTTATTTTATTACTAGCCCCGGCTTCGCGTGGGTGGATTATTATTTGTTTTGCTTACATAAAAGCCTTCCTCTTGAATCACTATATATAAAAAAAAACCGCATCAAAATCCGTTGCGTAGTTTCAAATTTAAACATACAAATTAAGGGACAGACAGCGGAAAGCGACTTTGTTTTATACTATGTAAAGATGTACACAAACAGAATATAAGCGAAATAAATCCAATATTACAAAAACCAATAGTTACAGAGCTAGCCTTTACTCCACTAGGGTGAATGAAAACAGAAATTATTTTAAAAAATTTTGCGTATGCAATATATGTATACTTATCCTAAAATAAATATTTTTAGAAAGTAAGACTGTATCCAAGTTTAGAGTAGTGACAAACATTTTTTCTTTATTGGTTAACTAGCTGTTCCCCGCGGCTTCGCCCCGCGTGGGACTAGGTTATATCGCGCCCAAAAGTAGCCTATGTTTGACCTCAGGTCGTTAACTACATCCCTACCAAATTTCATCACAATCGATCCAGCAGTTTAGCCGTGAAGAGGTGACAGACAGACAGACAGACAGACTTTCGCATTTATAATATTAGTATGGATATGGAAGTATGGATAGTATGGATATGGAACTATGGAATTATGTATATGGAAGTATGGAAGTATGGAAAAAAGCTACCTCCTAAAGTGGCCACGTTTTTTTCTGTCAGTTTTTTTCTGAATTGACCAAGAGAAAAATAATGAAATGTAATAAAAAATACTAAACGTTATTTACAAGTGACCTGTATTCTTAGATTTTTTCAATTTGACCTAATTTTAGAGTAAATGAAATAAAATGATTGGTGGCGCTAGTTTGCCTTAACCCCCCTAACCCATCATACTGTCCTGTACAGTGATGGACCAAAATGATGAAAAAACTTTTTAAATCTCTTTCTGCCAAGTGCGAGTCGAACTCGCGCCCTGATGATTCCGTACCACTACACGATACTAAAAGACAAGGTTATTTTAGGAATTTGGTTTCCTTTCATTTGTTTGTAAAAGACGAATTGAATGATGAATGAATTTCAACCTGATACGTTAACGCTTTTCTTAGAAAAACAAAGATTTACCTACAAACGGACCACAAAAACTCGGAAAAAATTATTTATTTATATATATATTTTTTAAATGATCTTATAATGGTTTCATTATTGCTTTGCGAAGTACGGAACCCGAAACCATGTTTAAAAACGGTTACCGTATGCCAATGGAAACCGATAACGTGTCGCATTCAGTCCTGTGAGCCGACCGCGACCAGCATTGTTCCAGGATAACCGGTTCCGGGAACTAAAGCTTGTATAGGATACCACGAGGCCGACCACAATACTCAGGCGTTGATTATAACTTATGGTATTATGCTTTTAAGTAACTTTAGCACGAGGTTTAGGAGTATGATATTTTAAGTAGGCAGAATTAAAAATCCCAACTTAATATTATAAATGCGAAAGTGAGTATGTAAATTTTTTAAGATGATACCTTTATGAACACTAGCGCCACAATCATTTAAAATTCATTATTCACTGAAAACACAAGTTATCAAAAGGTAAGTATCAAGGTTCTGGATCTGAAGTTAATTTTAAACCTTTAAAATATAGTTCCATATAGCTTAAATTGCAATATTGCTTAAACGGTTTTGCATTTTGTAACTATAGGGAACTAAACTTCAGTAGATAGGGCAGGGCTAAAAGAAAAGAAAAGAAAAGAAAAGAAAAGAAAAGAAAAGAAAAGAAAAGAAAAGAAAAGAAAAGAAAAGAAAAGAAAAGAAAAGAAAAGAAAAGAAAAGAAAAGAAAAGAAAAGAAAAGAAAAGAAAAGAAAAGAAAAGAAAAGAAAAGAAAGGAAAAGACAAGACAAGAAAAGAAAAGAAAAGAAAAGAGAAGAGGAGAGAAAAGAAGACTCACCTCGCATCCAGAAATATGAGTCTCATGTCCAAGGAGGCCCTGAACATGAACATGTTTGAGTGCAGTTTGAGCTCGGTGACGGCCGAGGTGGGCAGCGAGTGGCCCACGGCCACCAGCCCCAGCGGCGCCGAGCCGTCGCCGAAGCGGCGCGCGCGCAGGTAGCCTGAGCAGTGGATCACCTGCCGAACCAAACTTATTTTACTGAGACCCACGTTCATTAAAATATATGTATACTAGCGACCCGCCCCGGCTTCGCATGGGCATAAAAACTATCCTCTTGAATCACTTTATCTATTAAAAAAAACCGCATCAAAATCTACTGAACCAATCTTTCTGAAATTTCGCATACACATAACTAGGAGTATTGAGGGACATATGATACTTTTCATCCCGGGAAAAACATTGTTGCCGAGGGAAATTATGCGGGCGAAGCTGCGGGCGAAAGCTAGTAGTAAATAAATTTAAAAAATCCACATCTACAAAAACTTTCAGTCCAACACTGTACCATACGCATAGTTGCGTAGATTAACGCACGCGCAGCCGCGCGTATTGAAATAGTAGGGTGAATACATATTAACGATCTTTCTGGGAATAAATTATCTTAATTTTATTATTAAACTAATTTGATATTTCATTTTTTATTTGATCAGATATTATTGTTATGTAGTTATCTATCCACTATTTGAATGATAACGGTGACATCCTGTATAACTACCGTTTTGCCTTAACTTTACACCTTCGTCTTCTAGGTAATCATTTTCGGAGCAAAAACGGAAAAACGCTGAGAAGAAAGGAATGTATTTTTTTAAAAGTCTATCAGAATAAAAATATAATAAGTATTTAATTTCACAGATACGGGAATACAAGCAAGTTGATCAAGTGTTTACATTAACACACAATGAAATTAGTCGGCAGTAACAGTAAACCCATTCACTATTGCAATGCAAACATGCTTCCATTATGTTTAACCCCCGGTTTGTCGATAACCCCAAGCCCCTGCTTTAACTAGGGTTGTATAGCAAAAGTAAAATTGATACTTTAAAAAAGTGTAATTTTTTTTTTGCATTTAAAAATATTTTTTTGTAAGTACTAGCTATGCCCGTGACTTCATCCGCGTGGTATTTAACAAAAAGTATTGTTCAATTCGCAGTTTACGAAAAAAAATGTAAAATTGAAGTAGCCTAAGTTATTCCTTATCACATCAGCCAGTGAAAATCCCGGCAAAATCGGTCCAGCCGTTCTAGAGTAACAAACAGACAGACAAAAATTGTAAAAAAAAATATTTCAGAAATACAAATACCATTTCTGTTCTTTCATGTACCGTGTGTGTATAAATCCATTTCAAATGGTTTTTCTCTGATATTGGGGTGTAAGACTTATATATTTTTGGCGGTTGCTTTGACTTAATGAAAATTTATTTTGTAATTTGTGATTTGTATGCCGATCCTGGCTGGACAAGTTTATCTGTCTCTTTGCTTAACATCGACACTGCATGTAACTTATGTGTATGTTACTGCAATATGTTCAACCAATAAAGCATCTTGAATCGGCGATTATTTAAATGTTACAAACAAATAAAAATAAATATATAGGGACAAATCACACATATTGAGTTAGCCCCAAAGTAAGTTCGAAACTTGTGTTATGGGACAACAGTGCCCCTAGTATTGCCACATTTACACTCAGCCTTGTAGGGAAGTGAGCAGGGAAGTGGGCAGCGCGCGAATGTAAACAGGTTGCTCGCGGTGTCGCCGCCGCGTATATGGAAACCCTTCCAGTATACAGAACTCCAATACTTCTGAGATGCGGGAGCCTTTACTAGATTGAACGGGGCAATTTTAGAGATAAAATGCTACCCTGCTTTTAGTTCTGTAATGCGGGAGGCTTTATCGACGCAATATTAGCGTTATGGATAGAAATTCCTACCACTAGTTACTCAGGTTAGCCTAACTTGTTTTTAATTCTGTAATGCGGGAGGCACATACAATGGTAACGTTAATGATGTGAATTCCTACCTAAGCTCGGTAAGGACTTTAGTATAGGTAAACGGGTGAAGAAGTATATATAAATACACAGATTAATGGCTCGTTTACACGCATTAAGTGATTAAGTGTTTGTGTTAATTTTAACCAAATTTTAACTTAATAGTTGCGTGTTAACGATCACTTAATGGTTCTAAGTCATAAGTAGCTAATAGCGAGCCATAAGGAACAATGATAAATATCATATAGATAGGTACTATAGTAAAAAATAAAAATAATTTGAGTTGCATAAAATTATGCAACTCAAATTATGCATAAGTTAATATTTAATAACTTTTTAAAAAAAAAACAAGGCTATCGAGCATTTGGCACATTTTTGTTTATGTTTTTAATCAGCTTAAAAATTGTTCCAGTCTTTCTTTTCTACAAGACATAACTAATTTTCTTCAATAATCAGTCTCAAACACAATGCACTCACAACAGTATGCGAATTAACAATAGTTTTCTATAATTAACACAATAATTACGCTAAATATAATTAAAAATGTGCAAGCAATTGTTTGCGTGACAAATTGATAACAGTGCCCCTTATATAGTTTTTCTTAACGCAGACGCTAGCGACTGCGTTAGGATTTTGTATGGAATTTCTTAGTTGCCTTACTATCCGCCAGAGGCGCTGTACAGGTTTGCCATACTAAATCGCTAACGCAGTCGCTAGCGTCTGCGTTAAGAAAAACTCATACTAGGGGCACATAACTAATTTGAATAAAAACAAACAACACGCGCGCGAGCATGATATCGCTCTCTCTCGGCACTCTTGCGATCTGAGATCGCATCAGATCGCACCTAACCAAAGTACCTACTTTATGCTTTCTAGGGATCTGAGTAGTGGAAGTATTTTTAATTCGAAGTCTTGAATACTACAACAGAAATAATACCTGAACCCAGATCGGTTGCAACTCTGAATAGTGGAATGGTTTAAGGAGACTTTTTGTGTATTCATTCTAGTAAACCATCCCGCATCTCAGAAATACGGGAGTTCTGAATACTGGAAGGGTTTCCATATACGCGTCGCCGCCCGCGGCCGGCGAGCCCGCGATTGTCGGCGGGCAGCGCGAGCGCGAGTGAGTGTTTACATTCAGCTGCAAGATTCAGTGAGCAAGGGAGATGCCGCCTTACATCATGTATTGCGCTGTCTCGCTTACTCACTGGAACTTGCATGTGATAGTAGGCCACCAGATGAGCAGTAAAGAAGTATGAAGGCTGAGTGTGAAGGCTCACTCGCGTCGTTATTGCCGCAGAAGTATTTAGGGAAATATTTCTGGCAGCGACAGGAGTAGTGGCAGGGGCTGAGTGTATAATGTATGAGTTTTTCTTAACGCAGACGCTAGCGACTGCGTTAGCGATTGTATGGCAAACCTGTACAGCGCCTCTGGCGGATAGTAAGGCAACTAAGAAATTTCACACAAAATCCTAACGCAGACGCTAGCGACTGCGTTAGGATTTTGTGTGAAATTTCTTAGAAGAAAAACTCATGCACCGACTCTACAATTTTATTTATTTGTATAGAAGTATAGATTATATAGATTTTCCTTTATAAAATTCACATTTAGGTTGAATGACTCACCTTATATCCACCCGTGGTGAGTCCAGCGTTCCTCTTGGCAAGCACACACTTCATCCGAATGAAAAAAGCCCGTTCACACTCTATGTCCACCGTTGGGGCCCACGTGCCGCCTACTGGGTACCTGGAGGAGTTCACTTGTTAGCAGCATATACTCCCTTTATACTCTTACTACCGACCCGCCCCGGCTTCGCATGGGCATAAAAACCTTCCTCTTGAAAAAAAAACCGCATCAAAATCCGTTGCGTAGTTTTAAAGATTTAAGCATACATAGGGACATGGGACAGAGAAAGCGACTTTGTTTTATACTATGTAGTGATGATGAGGTAATAATGTACTCCACAAACAAGTTCGAATCGCGCGAGCGCAATTTTTTTTTTATTTTAATCTATGTGTACTCCCTATGCCTGAAAAGATTTTTAGTTCTTTTTCTTGCTCATAGATGGCACTATAAGGCGCCACCAATCATTTTATTTCTTTTACACTAAAATCAGGACAAATTGAAAAAATCTACATGCAAGTTAATAATTTCTAGTATTTTTGGTATCACTTTTCATTATTTTTCCTTTGGTTAATTCAAAAAAGCCACTTTTAGCGGCTATGAGTTTTTTTTTTTTTTTTTATTTTGCTAAAATATGTCTCAGTATGGGGAGGACTTAGTACACCAAAGATAAGGCGCGTGTCTGTATGGCAGTTCATTCATTCGCCTCGATCCGCCTTTGTACCGAACTAGTTAAAAAAAAAAGTACACATTTGTTTGGTGCCATTGAGTTTTTCTATTCTATTCATTCATTCATTCACGCTCGGATGTACCTAGATTTATTTAACTTACCCAAGAGATGGATACTGATGTCCCAAATATGAGTGTGGGTGTTGCAGGCTGAGCACCGCGCTCATCTCCTCGTGATCAGACTGGTGGATGTACTCGTAAATCGAGTTTCCCGTTAGTTCCACCTGGGGAGGAGATAATAAAAAAAAATAGATTTTTAGCTGCTACTATATTAAATTTACATAAATAAATATATAGGGACAAGTCACACATATCAAGTTTAGCCCCAAAGTAAGTTAAAAACTTGTGTTATGGGATACTAACTCAACGATACTATATTTTATAACAAATACAATACATGTACTTACTAACAAAGAATTTCAATCTTACTAACAAAATCAATTACTGTCGACGCCAGAAATGAAGCAATTGACGGCCGAGGTATATTGCAAGGCCGAAGCACAGCTGAAGCCTTTAATTATACGAGGACGTAAATTGCAATTTCGACCGAGGCTTGTATGGTACTTTTCTTCCTCTGAAATCCTCTTGAGACGTCACAACATCATACCAAATTTAACAATGGCGTCAACAACAGGCCAGCATTCGCTGTGTTCATTTTTTACAAATTTTTGAATGTTCATACATATTTTTAAACCATAAAAGAACGAATGGTTAGTACCAACCTAACAAAAGTGTATAGCAATTTTCATTAACGACCGCTAGAATATGTTTTTTTGGTAGGCCGGCCAGAGTGAAACTAAAAAACTTAAAAGTATGAAAACTTTAAGTACTCGTACATTAAAAAACCTCTTATTATCGGCCGGCAATTGTTTTTTTTTAATTAGGTACATTGTTGTCTTTTATGCCAGCAATGAGTCTATTGACGTATTGATTTTTTTTTAATAATGAAGATATTTCCGAGCAAGAGGAAGAAAAGTTACATTACCTGGCTAAGTCCTAGATGAACAGAGGCAGTTTCGCTGATGTACATGATCTTGCCGTCAGGTGCGACCACGAATATGAACCCGTCCAGCGTCTGCAGCAGATGAGAGCCCAGCTCTCTGATCGTGAGCTCGCGAGGCTGCAGCGGCGGAGGAGCAGCGCCCCACGCGTCGCCAAGACCTAACACACAATATTACATCTTCACTACATATAAAACAAAGTCGCTTTCTCTGTCCCTATGTCCCTGATTGCATAGATAGGCGACACTATAGAGAACTTGTAGGGAGATCAAGCAGGCGCGACTGGAGAGAGATGCGAAATGCTAGTACAGCGCACTCTCCCGAGATTCGGCTCGTGTAGCCGAGAGGTTGGTAGAGCCATGGGAGATGGAGGGACCGTGTCCCTATGTCCCATTGTATGCTTAAATCTTTAAAACTACGCAACGGATTTTGATGCGGTTTTTTTTAAATAGAGTGATTCAAGAGGAAGGTTTTAATGCCCATGCGAAGACGGGGCGGGTCGCTAGTTACGAAATAAACAGCACCACGAAATAATAAAATTCAAAGAGACGGACATGGCGACACTTGTTTGTTTGTTATATCTTTACTAGCGACTCGCCCCGGCTTCGCATGGGCATAAAAACCTTCCTTTTGAATCACTCTATCTATTAAAAAAACCGCATCAAAATCCGTTGCATATTTTTAAAGATTTGAGCATACAAGGGATATGACAGCGAAAGCGACTTTTACATACAATTTAGTGATGATAAATAAAAGTACAGAAATAAATGGCGGACTACGACTTGTTGTTGAATGTCTACGGAAATCTAAAAATTTGTTTCTTCAAGTATTTCCCCTGTAAATTTTTTTTGCGACATTTTTATTTCTGCCAATGGTAGACTGGTAGAGAATGCTTTTAGCATTAAGTCCGCCTATTGTACAAGTATTTTGTACATATGGAACAATTAAGCTTCAATAATGTATTAAAATTTAATGAATAACTATATACTACTTACATGTAGTTATTCATTTTAATCTCTAATTCATTACATGGTATATCAAGTTTCAATAAATAAATAAGTCTTACCATCAGGGAAAACTTGTCTCATCTTTAGGTAGCTGGTGGTAAGCCGTATAACGGACGCCTTGTCCAGCTGTGACGTGATGGCTGACGGCAGCGGCAGCAGCTTGGCCAACTCGAGGAACTCCGTGTTCTCCTTTTCGCGGCGGGACCGCGCGGCGTTTTTACTTTTCTCTTTCATGATGTCCGCCGCGGTGAGCGGGTTGTACCGCGGGGAGCCTCTGCGGCTCGCTGTCGAACAAATACGAAATTTAAATGTCGAAAAAAAAGAAAACAAAAAACAGCCTAGCGAGTGGTTTCGCGCTCAATTTTGACATTTTAACATGTTCGAAAAACAAATTAGATTAGTAAGTGCTTCGTCAGAACATAGTTTAGTTTTTGGTCCGACAGAATCCAAAGAACCGTTCTTCGATGTGCTTTCTAATTTTGTGCTTGTGTAAAATTAATATAAGTGAAGTTTGTATGTAATAAATAAATCACACTAATATTATTAGGGCGAAAGTTTGTAAGTGTGTATTATTGTTACTCTTTTACAGGAAAACGGCTGAACCGATTTGGCTGAAATTTGGAATAGAGATTGTTTAGACCCTGTAACAGCACATAGGCTATATTTTATCTAGGAATTCCTAAATATCGTGCTTTATTCAAAAACGTTAGGTTAGGTTTTGTTTTAGGCTCAAATTGTAGCTAACTATTATTTTGAAAAGCAGTTTTTTTCAGTGATATTCTTCGTTACCAAAATTAAAAAATCGGACTTTTTTTTACTATTTGAGCCAGCCATTATAATTTTATTCGTTTATAATTTTCTTGAATAAGTAATGTGCAAAAACATTTGCACCTTACAGCTCTCGTGAAGTAACAGTAAACTTGTGTTACACAATTAATACTCTTAATTGCAATTTGTTCCACATGCATTCGTCAAGTGGAAGAGCCGTTAGGAGTTAATTAAGAAAACTCTTCATTCCGACCTACCTCAACAATATTAAAAAAAAATTATGCATGCACCAGCGCTAACGAAGCATCCATATGCATCAGCAATACGAGGACTCTCAACCTTTGGTTGCGATGAAAATCTATGCCAAGAGGGCGAAGGCGGGAAAATAACAACACAATGAATAATTCAAGTAAAGTCGGCTTAATACCGACAAATGACCTTGCTTACAGAATTGCGGGCGAAAACCCTCGGCTTCCATAAACGCAACATATGGGGGGCCATTATAGCGGTTACTGGCCGTAAAGAGTAGGAATTTGAAATTGACCGGCTATTTTTGTTTTAGGTCGATCAATGCATTCCCGATTTAATTGTGAAATTAATTTGTAAACGATTTTAGACGTTATTTGTTGATTGTATTTGACGTATTTTTCAAAGGGAAACCTGGCCACGACGTTTTTATTACGTGTGAAAGCACTTGTCTTTTTTGGAATATCGACGTAATTTATTTTATGACTAATTTGAAAAAATGTAACCTGAGAATGAGACTATCATATGCAGAAAGAATTTTTGAAGTCCAACCTAGTTCTAAAGTTATAACCGGTCATACAAACTAACAAACTCTTCAGCTTTATTATATTAGTAACTAGCTATTCCCAGCGGTTCCACTCGCCAAATTTGTCTTTATACTATAGCAACCTTCCCCTAGAGTCAAACATTTTTTTAAATCTGTCCATTTCTCAAGTTGTAAGTGTTACAAACAAACAAGGTCTTTAGCTTTATTATTATAGTATAGATAAAGTATGTAATAATAGATTACTATAGATTTATAGATAAACAATGGAAATTAGTGTAGTATTAAAATATAATAAGGGAAAACGAAATACGAAAAATAAAAAGGAGATACCTACGATAAAATAGCTATACTAATAGCACATAATAGACTGCGCCGGCGGCGTAGCTCGTATATAGCTACGTAGAGCTTGCTACGATTCGAGCTACGACAACGTTCTACGAATATTTTTATTGAGAAATAAATTTTATTTTATCAAACACTCGGCTATTCGGACTGAAACTAATTATTAGTATTTAAATAAATCCACACGTACTTCCATGCTTCACTACATAGTATAAATACAAAGTCGCTTTCTTTCTCTGTCCCTTTGTATGCTTAAATTTTTAAAACTACGCAACGGATTTTGATGCGTTTTTTTTAATAGATAGAGTGATTCAAGAGGAAGGTTTTTTGCCCATGCGAAGCCGGGACGGGTCGCTAGTATATTATAAATGCGTAAGTCTGTCTATCTGTTTCTTTTTTGTGATTACAAGTAAAGTCCGTACACAAAATGTACTCGTGCGGTACAAACTGACGCGAGCGGGTTTGCGCGGTCGATACTATAAGGTATGAAACTATAAAAGTATGAAGAAAATATGAGCTGTAATTTCTCCGTAATAAAATTAAGTAAAAACCAAAATATCATCATCATTTAAAAACATTCAAAGCGGCGGTATTTTAGTAAGGGCATATTTTTGAGTTTATTTTTTTTAATATTTTTATTTTAATTACTTACGTGTCTTTTCCTTATTATCTGTGGTATACACGTCACGAATGTTAAACATTCTTCTGCAGGGATATTTCATTATAATTACACAAGAACGATTCAAATTCAGAACAATTCCAGTTGGACTGGCACTTTTCCAATAAAATAAAAAAATAAAAATAAAATTGCACCTTACATTCACAGGTTCAAATGAATACTGGCTGGAAAGAATCCTTCCTTTACTATTTCAATGTCCGTTTCCGAAAAAAAAAATTGACAGGTACATTACACAATGCATAGAACTAGGAACGCGGCTCTAATAGAAGTAGCATGACAAGCTAAACTGTCTTACCACTCATACACGATATTTACGTGTATGCCATTCCATAATATGTGTATTTGGTGACGGACCCCCCCCTCCTACCCTCCCTTACCTCAGCCCTTACCCCCCGCATAAGGCGCGCACGGTTCCCATACATTTAATGTCATATGTTATATCTATTTTAAGTGACGCAAATTTTTTTTTAATCTATGACACAATGGGATTCAGAATGGGCGACAAATAAGGGTCCCGTATCGTAATTTGACATATTTGACGACTTTATTCATATTGTCTCCTTTGAGTATAGATAGAGTTACATAATGCAATGTTATGATTGCGATTAGATCAATTGATTTTGAGGTTTTGCATTGCAAAGTAAAGTCAAGTGCGAGTGAATTCGCGTTGTGAGGGTACAATACATTGTATGAACTTCTTAACGGTTTTCTTCTTATTACGTTTAGCCGCGCTAATAGCTAGTAAGACAAAACACAATTATAGGCATTACTAGCTGTTACCTGGGGCTCCGCTCCCGTGGGAATTTTGGGTTAAGATATAGCCTTTGTGTTCTTCCAGGGTCTAAGCAATCTCCATTCCAAATTTTAGCCAAACGGGTTCAGCCATTTTCCTGTGAAAGAGTAACAAACATCCATAGAAACTTTCGCGTTTATAGCTGGAGTAGGATTATTAGGACCGGCCTGTCTGACGTCCAATCCTCTTAGGAATACTGTTGATGGTAGAATCCGCCACCAATCAGACAAGGGTGCGAGTTAATTGAGACAACTTTAGTCGCCTCGCCTCTTACGTCCGGGAACAGATTCTTTATGGCCAGACGGCCAGTCATCATCATTTCGTGTAGGTGTCATGGTCAACCGACCATACACAACCTGGTGTCAGAGTTCTTCGATACCTCTCGTCCTCTGACGTGATTTCTTGAGATCTTCCACCACCTATGGCTCTACCAACCTTTCGGTTATACGATTCGAATCTCCGAGTGCGCTGTACTTCCTTGGCTCTTTTCAGTCGCACCTTCGTGATCTCCCTACAAGTTCTCTTCTTATCTGCCATCTAGCATTGATGACTCTCCTATTATATTTTTTTTTATTATGGGGCTCACAAAAACGGTAACGACAAGGTTTGTGATCCCATAAACACTGGTTAATGTAATGCAGCGCTATCGGATGTCTCAGGCTACCTAAAAGCATTTAATAGCAGACTAACTGGCATCTAGCGATACTGTCGTCACTTATAGCTCCGTCCTGAGCACGGAGTAGCTCTATATAAAAATAGTGGCGACCAATCCAAATCAAACAATGATCTCCGTCGCTTGACACGCACTATCGTTACGTACACGCTTGCCTTGCTCAGTAGGGTGGAGTGAAATAGGCAAAAACAATTTCTTTTCTCTTTTTTTAGATGGTATATATAGTACTAGCTGTTGCCCGCGGCTCCGCCCGCGTGGGACTCGGTTATATCGGGCCCAAAAGTAGCCTATGTTTGACCTCAGGTCGTTAACTACATCCCTACCAAATTTCATCACAATCGGTCCAGCAGTTTAGCCGTGAAGAGGTGACAGACAGACAGACAGATAGACGGACAGACTTTCGCATTTATAATATTAGTATGGATATTGCTCAGCTACACCTACAAGTAGATATTGTAACATTTCGTTGACACGTTTTCTTACCCAATAAACCTACTTATAAATAATATAGAGAATTATAAAGCGAAACGATAAAATTACAATTTGAATATTACGGAATTGCAGACAATTATTTAAGCCATCAAAGATATCATTCATATTAATACAATGAGCTTAATATATGCACAGTCACACCTCGCCAGTAATTCTGTACTTACTATCTCTGTTGAAAGGAATAAAATCAATAAAAATATACACACATGTGCCCATCGTCGCAATCAGCATAAAATGAAGACTTAATACCTTTTTCCTGCGTAGCAAAAGTATTCTGAATGATAAATTTGGTATAAAAATGATAACCGCCATTCACATCGCAATTTGCATAACAGCCATCTTGTCTCAAAAGATAGTTGCAATTTGATGCCGCCCGCCATCCACGCAATGCCGCGAAAAAAAAAGCACGAAATTATCTATTCAGTCTGCGCTTATAAATATCATACATTGGACTTTGTTTTTAAAAATCGAACAGTTGCGTAAGAAAAAACTTCTCTTGTTTCAAAATTCGACCAAAAAAAAGTGTGGTTCTCACGCTTTGGTAGAAGCATAGACAATATCTTTACATAATAGCTTTTTGACAATGTCCTTTTAAACAGGGAAGTGGTTGTTCATTACATGCAGGCGGACGGCCATACAATTAATGCCGTAAATTATTGTTTTTGAAACAGAACAGACTTTAAATACTAAATGTGTTGTATTAGTACCTTTTTTAATCAAAACTTGTCTATTTTTAAATATGTTCTCTTTGTCAGTTTACTTACTTACTTCAAGATTTCAGCTCTCTTCTATATACAATAAAAAATTAGTTGTATTAGTACCTTTTTTAATCAAAACTTGTCTGTTTTTAAATATGTTCTCTTTGTCAATTTATTACTTACTTCAAGATTTCAGCTCTCTTCTATATACAATAAAAAATTACATTTTACCACATTAGATTACATTTTACCACATTCGTTATCAGCACGAATATAAAATAAAAAGAAATATATATAAAAGAAAAACAAATATAAAATAAAAAGAAATATGTAAAAGAAGAGTTGAATTTACAAGATTTTTACAAGATGTCGTCTGGAGACTGTCGTTCAGGATTCAAAGGTAATTCGTCTATAATTCCAAGCATCTTCTTACGCAATAGAGATGATTATCCCATTTGGAAATTTAAAATGAGGAATTACCTGCTTCACGAGGACCTTTGGGAAGCCATAGATGGGTACTCAAACGAAGACTTGACCCCTGAACCTCAACGTTTAAAAAATGATATTAAGGCTTTAACAAAAATTTGTCTTACGGTGGAGGATGCAGCAATAGTTCACGTACGGACAGCTAAATCTGCGGCTGAGGCATGGAAGCGCTTCAAAATGCTTTCGAGGATAAAAGCATGGGACGTAAGTTGGCCCTAGAGCGCAAATTATATCGTTTGAGCCTAAATGTTTTTAATGATGACATTGAGAAGTATATTGAGGCTGTAATGAATACTGCTCTTGATCTAGCGGACATTGGAAAAGTCATAGAAAATAGTTCATTGGCTGCCATTTTGTTGGGGGGCTTAACGCCAAAATACGATCCGCTCGTAATGGCACTAGAGAATAGCAGTGTTGAAGTGACAACAGACGTAGTGAAGAGTAGATTATTAAATGAAATGTCGAAAACAAGTAGCACAGAATCTGCTTTGCGCACAACTGGGAAAAAGAACTGCAATAAGAAAAAGTCTATAGTATGTTATGATTGTAAGCAACCAGGACATAAGAGGCCCGATTGTCTTCTTAGGAAATCCAAGAAAAAGAAGGATGAAGAACAATCTTTACAGGCGTTTGGTCTAGGATACTCGGATTCCTTGAATAATTGGTACATTGACTCTGGTGCTACACAACACATGACGCCTAGACGTGATTGGTTTGTGGATTTAAAGTCGAAGGATTCTGTAAGTGTTACTGTAGCTAACGGTGAAAAAATTAGCTGTGAAGGTTTTGGAAACATTTCTATATCTACTAAGTCTTCTGTAAATAATATTAGTAATGTAGTGTATATACCAAAATTAAAAACAAACCTTTTATCTGTACATAAGTGTGTTGAAAACGGTTATTCAGTTTTGTTTGATAGAAATGGTTGTAAACTTTTTAGGAGTGATACTTTTTCTTTCTCAGGAAAATCCGTTTTGACAGGTTCTGTTTGCAATGGGCTGTACAAATTAGATTGTACTGTAAATACACCACGCGACAAAAACGCTTATGATGTACATACAGAGGAAACCTGGTCTAGTTACGAATTATGGCACAGACGGTTAGGTCACTTATGCCGGATCGGAATGGACATATTGAAAAAAGGTAATGAATTGGTATAGATTATAAGTTTGTAGATAAGAAAAACTGTATTGCATGCGTCGAAGGGAAGCAAGACAGAAAACCTTTTAAAAGGATTACCTACGACAAGGGGACTTCACTGTTAGAGTTGGTTCATTGCGATTTGTTTGGACCAATGTCGGAAGTTTCATTTCAAGGTAACAAGTATGGTTTAATACTAGTTGACGATTTTTCACGCATGATATTCGTTTACTTTTTATCTTCTAAAAGTTGCGTAAAAGAAAAGTTTAAAGAATTTCAATTATTGGTAGAGCGTCAAACTGGAGCAAAAATTAAAAAGGTTAGAACAGACAATGGAACTGAGTTTGTCAATCAGGAATTAAAAAATGTTTTTGCTGCTAGTGGTATTGTTCATCAAACAACAGTACCCTATTCGCCACAGCAAAACGGTGTAGCAGAACGTACCATACGTTCCGTGGTAGAAAAGGCTCGTTCCATGTTAGCAGGAAGCTCTTTGTCAAAAGCGTTCTGGCAAGATGCTGTAGAAGCTGCTGTTTATTTAAAAAACCGTTCTCCACATCGTGCTCTTGGCCGCTCGTTTACACCGTTCGAGAAGTGGTACAACGTCAAGCCTAATTTGGCACACCTGAAGGTGTTTGGGTGTCGAGCTCTTGTTCATGTGCCTTCATGTCAGAGGCAAAAGCTTGACTTGAAAGCCAGCGAGTGTATATTTGTAGGGTATACAGACATTGTAAATAGTTATTTATTTAGAGATGGTCAGTATCCCAGGAAACTTATAAAAGCCAGAGACGTTACATTCTTTGAAAATGTTTTTTGTAGTTTGAAGTCAAAAGAGAGGCATGACCATGATGTAAATAATTTTGATTTAATTTTGACACAATCTCAAGGTGAGTCACAAGTTACTTCTTATGTTCCTGGTAATGCAATAGAACAAGGATCTATTTCTCGGGCTTCAACATCTAATAGTGAGCATTTAGTAGATGCTGATTTGTCTTCGGCATGTCCACTAAGGGGGGAAGATACTCAGTCACCAAGTTTGGAGGATGAGACTCCTGTGGTTGGTGATTCAGATATGCCACAGTTAGAGGATCAGTCATCATCTATTTCGCAAGAAAACGAGCGTAGATATCCATCGAGGATTCGCAAATCGCCCGATTTTTATTGTGCTGCGATGCTTGCTGAAAGTGATTTAGAACCAAAGAACTATGTCGAGGCTATACATTCAGATGATACTGAAAAGTGGCAAATAGCGATGAAAACAGAGTATGAGTCTCTCATGAAGTTAAAAACTTGGAGGTTAGTGGACAAACCAAACAAAAAGGTGATACCCTGTAAGTGGGTCTATAAAGTAAAAACAGACGTACATGGTAATATAGTTAAATATAAAGCCAGACTAGTAATCAAAGGTTACAGTCAAGAGCCTGGTATTGACTATAATGAAACATTTGCGCCTGTAGTTCGAAATTCATCTTTGCGGACTCTCATGGCTCTCGCCGCCAACCTTGATCTCAAAATGAGACATTTAGACGTGGAGACAGCATTTTTGAATGGAGACCTTTCTGAAGAAGTTTACATGTTTCAACCCCAAGGTTTTGTTGTCAAAGGACAAGAAGACAAGGTTTGTTTGTTGCAGAAGTCATTATATGGACTTAAACAAGCGCCGAGGTCCTGGTACATAAAGTTAAGTGAGACTTTACATAAAATAGGTTTTCGTAATACACCATCAGAACCATGTATATATAAGAAACTTTTTGGTTCCAATATGGTTATACTGGCTGTTTATGTTGATGACATTATAGTTTTCTTTAAGGATGACAAATTATTTGACAATGTCAAACATAATTTAGAGAAATATTTTACAATAAAAGATTTAGGTTATTTATCTTATTACCTAGGAATAAATATATCTCAAGAAGAAGGTAAAATTAAGGTCGACCAAAAGACCTACATAACCAAACTTCTCAAGACATTTAATATGGAGTCGTGTAAAGGTCAAAACACTCCATTGAATAAAAAATTGGACGACGAAGTTTGTAATGGTGAGCAAAGATATCCTTACCAAAATTTGATAGGAAGTTTGATGTATTTGGCTGTAAATACCCGGCCAGATATTGCCTTTGCCACCAGTTATCTTAGTCAGTTTAATACTTGTTATGGTAAGGCTCACTGGGATGCCGCGAAACGTGTCCTACAATATTTGAAGGAGACAATAACCTATAGTATTACGTATAGCAAGTCGTCGTCGAATGTTCTTACAGGATTTGCCGATGCCGATTGGGCAAATAGCAAACAGGATCGACGCTCATACACAGGTTATCATTTTCAGTTAGCCGGAGGTCCAGTTTCATGGGCATCGAGAAAACAGCCCACTGTTGCTTTATCCTCAGCGGAGGCTGAATATATGGCTTTAACCGATGCCGCAAAAGAGGCCTTGTTTTTACGGAGATTTATACAAGAAGTAAGTGGGTGCAAACAAGATTCTGTTTTAATTTATACAGATAGTCAAAGTGCACAGTCCCTTGCAAAGAATCCTGTCCATCATAATAGGACAAAACATATTGATACAAAATATCACTTTATAAGAGAAAAGGTATCACTAAATCTCATAAAGTTAGAATATCTTAAGACGAGTGATATGTCAGCAGATATTTTTACAAAACCGTTAGGACGTATATTGCATAATAAATGTATGTCGTCAATGGGTTTGTCAAATTAAGTTGTTATTTTTGTTTTTGTCTGCTGTTGTTTGTTATTTTGTTTTTTTAACCTGGTTTTGATTAAGGGGGGGTGTTGTATTAGTACCTTTTTTAATCAAAACTTGTCTGTTTTTAAATATGTTCTCTTTGTCAATTTATTACTTACTTCAAGATTTCAGCTCTCTTCTATATACAATAAAAAATTACATTTTACCACATTAGATTACATTTTACCACAAAATGCAAAAGTAATTTAATCTATATATATAAAAATGAAACCCGTTTTCCGTTGTCACGACATAGCATGAAAACGGCTTGACCGATTTGGCTGATTTTTTTTTTGTAGTTTTCTAATACTCTGTACAAGGTTCTTACGGAAAAAAATATTAAGAAAATCAAATTTACGCTAAGGCGGTATCAAGTTCGCCGGGTCAGCTACTAAAAAATAAAAAGATATTTAATATGTAAAAAATACATTTATATTTGATATAAAAAATCCATACTTCCATACTAATATTATAAATGCGAAAGTCTGTCTGTCTGTCTGTCTGTCATCTCTTCACGGCTAAACTGCTGGACAGATTGTGATGAAATTTAGTAGGGATGTAGTTAACGACCTGAGGTCAAACATAGGCTACTTTTGGGCGCGATATAACCGAGTCCCACGCGGGGCGAAGCCGCGGGGAACAGCTAGTATATTATATTTAATTCATAAGGAATGTGTGTGCAAACTAATGGAGGGCATGCTGATACTAACAGGGTGGGCGCCGCCGGCCGGCAGTAGTATGCACGATGTAAACTGGTGGCGGAAGCGGAAGTACGCAAGTAATTCGGTAAGTGCTTGAAGAAAATGAAGGAAAGTAATTAACAAGTTTTTGTTTATGCTTCATTATCAAAAAACTCAATAAATTTGAGTACCTATTCAAAACAAATATGCCAAACAATAAGCGGACAACCTGTTGGTTGACTGGTAAAAAAAAACCCCAAGGCTTTTTAAGCCCGCCATTTACAAATTTTGTCATCAAAGTTTCATAAATAAATAAAATATACTTTCCACAAAAATCAAATAAAATAAAAAAATATAATACTTATTGCATATTATTTTAAACAAGCTTTTACAATTACAACATTATTAACATGCTGCGCCCGCTTTTTGGGCACATATTAACCACGATGTAACGACTTGCAACACACACAACTACACAACTTAAATTTTTATGTAGCTATAAGGATATGTTATGTATGATATATTAAAAATAGAATTATCAAGAAAAAATATTATTAACAGGTATATTTAAAAATGACCCAATCCCGACAAAAGTTTGAAAGTGCCCTTGATTTTTTAGGATTCCATCATCCGATCTTGATTAAAGACACTTACACCCATATTCTTAAACGTTGCCTCATAGGTCTCCTCCACTCAACCTCATTCGAGGATGCCTCAAGGAAGTCCTCCAACTTAGTCTTTTTTTTTAATAGTTTTTACAGCCATGGAATCTAGTCCTTTAAGGCCTTTCTTGAATTATGATAATCGGTTAGGTTCTTTAATAATTCCACATAGACAGCTGTATGATATGAAGTAAAAATAATTCATTTTTTAATTTTTATGGTAAATTTGGCAGTATAGTGATGTGATGTAACGCAACACGGCCCTCTGCGACATAATAAACTGTTTTTTTTTCATACACACGTGCTGCGGATGCGGGGAGCGCCGCCGATCTCGGTGGTCTGATGGGAGCGGATCAAGAGTAAACACATACGGCTTAAAGCGGAGCTTCCTATCCGGTACATACTCATTTAAAAATATTTAAATCACGACAACGCGGTGTTGAGGTTCTCAATGCTAGCAGCCAGGGGGGTTACTACCGTCTCTTAAAACCATGCAAGATCCAGTGAGTAAGCGTGACAGCGCGATACACGATGTAAGGCGACATCTCTCTTAATCACTGGATCTTGCATGGTTTTAAGAGATGGTGGTAAGCCACCTGGTCTGGCCTCAACCTGGGGCCCGTTTCTCGCGCAATCGAAGTTCACTTTATTACGGTTTCTGCTTTTTCAAAAAATCACAATTGCAAAAGTTCAATCGAACGCATCGATCGATCGAAATTTTTCGATTGTAAATTAATTTAAACTCATCGAAAAAAATTGAGAAAAATCGGTGAAGTGAACTTCGATTGCGTGAGAATTGGGCCCCAGGTTGAGGCCAGACCAGGTGGCTTACCACCATCTCTTGAGAAGTTCATGACGGAGGCGCTGTCCTATCTTGTCTAAAGGCTGTTTCAGCTGGGTCGTTTTGTAAAACATGTTGGTGTGACCGAGGAGAATTATTATCTTTCTTGGGCCGTTTTGCAGATTTAAATAATACAAATTCGCATTACGTAGACGCTAGTGTCTGCTTACGAATGTAGATATCCATACTTCCATACTAATATTATAAATGCGAAAGTCTGTCTGTCTGTCTGTCTGTCTGTCACCTCTTCACGGCTAAACTGCTGGACCGATTGTGATGAAATTTGGTAGGGATGTAGTTAACGACCTGAGGTCAAACATAGGCTACTTTTGGGCGCGATATAACCGAGTCCCACGCGGGCGGAGCCGCGGGGAACAGCTAGTGTTTGTATATATAAACATGAACAGTTCAAGCTTAACTATGCAAGTTTCAAACAAACCGCGGTTTATTAGTTTTTGAGATAGAGTTAAATGTAGATCAGTAATTAAGAAAAGGTAACCAGTACCAGTGGGCCAGGTATCCTGATACGTTCTGATTTGACGGTTGCTGATGGGCTCAAAGCGTAAGCTGAAGATGAAACTTAAAAAAAATAAAATTATTTAAAAAAATAGGAAACACGCTCGGACGAATAAAACTAGGTACTAACTAAGAAAACGTGTTCTTTTCTCTACAGGCAATTCTAACTAACTATCTAAATTACCCATAGATAAAAAAAATGCATTTTTATTTATGTGTGTTTTAAAATATTACATCTTAATTAATCCGAGGCTTAATATATTTAAATGAAGAAAAAATCGTATCGTATCTATGTGTGTATTTTTATTTAATATCTCTTATTATTAAAAAGTATGCAAGATTTTTTTTTTAATTGCCTGGTAGAGACCGCGCGCGATTTTCGAATTCTATGCCATCACACCCAAGTTGTTGGAATAAATGACAGCTTAGAATTCCGTTTGAAATATTTTAAATTTATTAAATTTGTAATTTTTAGCCCATGTATGGACTGAAATAATAATAATAAAAAATATATTTTATTTATTTTGTCATCCTCCATGGTCCGCATGATAGAGTATTTACTCAAGTACAGTGGGCTGCATAGAAATCTGACCCGCATGCCACAAGTATCGCTATTGAAAGGGGGTCAGATTTCTCTGCAGCCCAATGTACGTCAAGCTTATCCGAGATTTAGGTGAACGTCGTTGATTGTTTAACGATTTCTATAGTCTGCTCACGTTTTGAAACAAGGGTTCATAATTCGTAGGATGGCAACGAATGAACGTGTTGTTTTAAGGGGAGAGGAACGTATGCCCGATTGTATTTATACAAATAATCCGTGCTTGAAATATGCATTTTTAATTCTTTTATTATTGTAATAAAAATCGAATTTGCTCATTTCAAACTCAAGATTTTCGACAATGGACAATCCGAAAAAAAATATATATCACCATTTTATTTTGTCTATACGACGAGACGAGATAATAGAAAAAAAAAACCTAATTAATGGGCTGGTTTATTTAAATAAAATTGTAATTACCTTGCTCAAAGGATTAGCATTGCCATTCAATATGGCAATGCCGCCAGCCTTCTTGGCACATTACCGCAAGTGGAGCCTTTAACGGGACTGTACAATTTAAGTTAATAATTTATTTGTTTATTTTTTATTATTATTATTTTTAAGTATATAGTCATAATATACATATATATTAAGATCTTATGTATAATTAATATTTAGTAAAGAAATGGTACCATCGAAAATAAACTTTTTTTTAAGATTCACAATTTTATTTTGACGTGGTTTTTTTTAATTAATAATTATTTTACAGGAAGTGACGCGCCACACAAGAAAGTCAAATCATGCATGTTTGTGATTTAAAAAAAAGAACGTTGAGAGGGTTTCGTACCCGGTCGCCTCAAGGATTTTTTTATATGAATACCTACGTACAAAACTTAAGTAACGTAAGTATACGTTAAGTGAGTTACGCATACGGTCTACGATAGATGGGTGCGCGTTCACCATTGCATGTTTACGCTCGTTGAGCCCTGAAGTGGTCATATTTCGTGGAAAAAATCCGTGAAAATCGTTGCATTTTAAAAAAAACTTTTTTTTTTTTTTGTAATACTCAATTAATCTTTATCTTTTAAAATGATCCCTTTACTTTAAATTAATTTATTTTTATCATTTGTCTAACTTCGGGTTACATACATACATATGTGTTCTGGTGCTAAAATAAATCGGTCCAGTAGATCGGCCAAATCTACTGCGACAGACAGACAAACGACCATAACATTATATGACTCCTTTAAGGGTTCCTTTTATAATTTTTTGTACAACCTCAAAAACAGCAAAAGGCCATGAAAATTATTCGTCGCATGCGCAATGGATTATCCGAGAATCCAAAATGGTCCACCTGCAAAGACTTAAAAGGATTTATTTATAACTTAAAACGTAATCATTTTACGCATTTCTTGCGTGGGAACCGAACGACAGTCTATAAAACCCGCCTAAAGTCAATAGTCTATTCTATAGTCTTTGTTTGTCCAATTTTTTTTCTGTGCCGGACATCTATTCTCTCTGGCCGCAAAGGACGCACGTGTCTATGGCAGGTTTTACTGTGTTTTGTATACTTTTTTTCAACAGACACCTGTAGTTTCATTCTGTTTTGTAGTCAATGAAATAGTAAATTTTGTTTTTGTACGTTAAAAATTTTGACTAAAAAAATTAATCATCAATGAGGTAATATCTAGTGTGTAATTTACATAATAGAATTAAGATGTGTATTTTTTTTTTGCAACACTAATTATTTAAATTAATGTATGTGTAACACTGGTCTTAGAGATATTCTTTCTAATTTGTGCACTAGCCCTATCTAAGTAGAGATCTTTATTTTCGGACGCTTGCTTTTTTTTGTCTTTAGACTAGATGACAGAAACTGAAGTAACTGCTTAACTTAGGCTTGGACTAAACTGCGGTAAGTAAAGATAAGAAAAATTAAGAAATGCCTTAGAGGACTCGTATCCTGAGCCAAATTAAAGACTGGATAAGGAAAAGTAATGTAGCAGGGACATACCCAAGTAATTATAAATTAATTATCTCCTATTCCTAATTAAGTGTCGTCCAAAGTTATTTCAAAGTCCTTTATATTCAAGTTCCCATGGCGAAAATACGTGTCGGAATATAGTACGTATTATTACCACCGACCTCCTGTCGAGAGCTCGTGGGGGTGTGGGAGTGACCATAGACTCAAGAATTATTCAATGGATATTGCCTACCAGTGTCTGAACTGAGTCACACCTAATCGATATAAAAAAAAACAACACTATCTCTCTCGTATTCCCACGTTCACAACACTGGCCGAAAATAATAAGAGAATTTTGAGACAAAAACCTTTTTAAGCGGCTCAATATTGTAAGTCAACTTTGCACCTCATTAAAAATATTTTCAAGCGAAAATCGACTTTAACTCTATAGGTGTAGAACGACAATTGTATTTACAATTTTTTTTGCAGGATAACGCGGTGTGACTAAATACAACTTTACACATCAATGCAAAAGGATATAGAGTCGTTTCGCTAGTTACCTGACTTCATTAGTTCTCGGCCACGTTAAATAAAAATCATGATAATAAGAAAATAATACATTTGTTTACAAAATCAACGAATTTTATAATTTCCACATTTTTACACCTTTGTGGGTTATGCATAAATTTCTTCGTCCGAGCGTTTTTCCTGTTTGCATCTTCAGCTTAAGCTTCATGAACCCAGGCACAGAATTAGTAATAACGGCCCAGGGTAGATACGTTTTTGATCATGGTTCTGATTTGACAGTACGTTATTGCAATGGAGCGACTGCCGTCTGACCACTAGTCTGTAACACTTTGTATTTTACAGGGAAACCAGACTAATAGGAACTGATCCTGATGAGAACACCACAAACACTGCCAGATTTTTCATCTACCGATAACAATCGAGACCAACGCCTTAACGTGCCTTCCGAAGCATCGAGGTACTCAAAGTCAAAGTAGAAAATGCCACTAATGGCGACCAATCCAAACATGGCCGCGCACTCGCCGTTGTTGTCGCTTGACTCGCTCTATCGTTCCAAAAACGCATGCCCCGCTAGGCAATCGAGATCCTCCTTAATAATCATCAATTATTATGCTGAAAAATTCGTAAATCAATAAATTGTATCAAAGGTTTATAAGTTAACAAAAGTATTTTTAATTTTTCGGTATACATTAATGTTTAATTTAATTTGAATAAGTATGAAAAAAGATTTATTTACCTAATATAACATGGAATGAGTAAAAAGTAATATTTTTTGCGATATTTACCCGACCTGAGAGAATTGAATTGCACAATTTTTAGAGAAACTAATTCGAATGATAAGTAATCTCTCGCACTGTAGCCCCAAGATCCAAACGTCTCTACACCAAACGGCACAAAAATGTAATCTTGATGACCTGGTGGCTTGCTACCATCTCTTAAAACCATGCAAGAACGAGTGAGGGGAAGGGAGATGTCGCCTTCATCTACATCATGTATCGCGCTGTCACGCTTACTCACTGGATCTTGCATGGTTTTAAGAAACTGTAGTAACCCCCCTGTATTTTGCGTCGTTTGGCGGTTTTAGCGCTCTCAGCTGCCGATCCAGCTCTCGAGACCGATCCCTTGGGGAAGGAAGGCGAAAAATAAATAAATTGTTGTTTATTGAATATGTTTCATTCATTATCAAACATTTTTTAAATTTGAAGTAGGGTCAAGTATACTTCATTGGCTAGCCAATAGGTACTTACCTCTACCGCCTTTGTACACGTTGTTTGTATTTGTATCAACATGTATCATTTGTATGTTAATCCATACTTATATTATAAATGCGAAAGTCTGTCTGTCTGTCTGTCACCTCTTCACGGCTTAACTGCTGGACCGATTGTGATGAACTTTCGTAGGGATGCAGTTAACGACCTGAGGTCAAATATAGGCTACTTTTGGGCGCGATATAACCGAGTCTCACGCGGGCGGAGCCACGGGCAACAGCTAGTGGTACAATAAAGAGTATTTGCGGACCCAGGGCTCCAAAGCAATCTGCTGAGGAATTAATACAAGTAAACCCATGTAAACCACACCACACCTTATTAGAAATGTATTACGTAGTTGACAACAAAGCCACCTAGTATTATCGACCAATAACAGTGGCAATAAATGACGCCCATTTTTTCTGTGTGAAACGTTAGCTTGCAAACTAGTGACACGTTATTAGTGCGCTATGCCACTTCTTGTTAATATTTTTAAATCTGTGCTCGGCTAGTTTTCACGCAATAATGTACAATACTCTCAAAGCTCACTAAACAAAACACTTAGTAACAAAGTAACAGCGATTACTAGTAACGTTATAGCTCCGTACGTGCTCAAAACGCCGAAACAGGGACCGTATTTATGTTAATATCACGTTCCGATACCACATTGTTGTATGGTGACGTCATACTTACTAAATTTGCAATAACTACAATATATTTATTAAAAAATTTCCTCCGACGCAAAAAGAGGAGGTTTTTATAAGTATAACGTGTCTGCCTGTGTAAAAAATTGACAGATGTCTATGGTATTGTAGCTGGATGTACCGATGTTCGTTTTTTTGTTTCATATATAATATTACTAGCGACTCGCCCCGGCTTCGCATGGGCATAAAAACCTTCCTCTTGAATCACTATATCTATAAAAAAAACCACATCCTAATCCATTGCGTAGTTTTAAAAATTTAAAGGGATATAGGGACAACAGAGAAAGCTACTTTGTTTTATACTATGTAGTGATGATGTATTTTCCATAATGATTTCTTATGTTTTCGCGATTGTTACACATTAAATTAAACTATTTTATACAGTTTTCTTACTTATTTATACCTAACGTTTCAAGCACTTTACAGAGCTCATAGTCGCAGGCAGACTGAGTTGACATTCGTCTGTGTCATTTGTTTCTGATGTCACAAGAATACAAAACCATAGCTCATAAATCATTGAAAACTATTTCGATTCACACAGTATTGGCTGACAGTATCAAAAACACTTGCAGTCTTCCGATGAGTTTGAGATTTTATTAAATTGATAACTGGGTCCCAAGCTGGTGGTACTTGCCATCCATCCTCTCTATTGAAATTAGGATGTTTTTTAATTTCGATTGCTTCACGTATCATCCTTGGTATAAATCTGTTTTCTTTTGCAAGGACTTGAGGATTATCAAAACGCATGTAGTGGTTGGATTTGTCAAGTGAGTGTTCACAGACTGCAGACTTGGTTGAGCGTCTATGTTTCATGTCAGCAATATGTTCTTTGATACGGGTACCAATGCTTCTCTTTGTTAGGTATAAATAAGTAAGCAATAAACGCGATAGAAAACCGTATAAAATACTTTAATTTAATATGTATTTTCCATTTAATGCACGATAGTTAGGTACGAACCTATATCTATATACTTATATAAAAGAAAGTCGTTTTAGTTACACAATTTATAACTCAAGAACGGTTGAACGGATTTGGCTAAAAATTGGTGGGGATAGCTATAACCAGGAGAAGGACATAGGATACCTTTCATCCCGGGAAATCTACTGGTCCCGAGGGAAATTTACCGGGGCGAAGCCGCGGGCAAAAGTTACTCATAAAATTAGGAAATCGCGCTCGGTCTTTGACGAAATGCATTTTGTTTTGTTATCTTAAGGTGGGTTGCACCAAAGTACCAGTTATCGTAACAGTTAAAGTCAAATTTAACAGTAACATTACTGCTAACAATAACCGTTGTATCGACATAGGTTGCACCGTCGTATTTTGTAGTATAGTAAGTTGTCAAGGTTACAAATATAATGACGTCCGTGGAGGTTATTTGATCCGTCTGACAGATAAATTGACAATAACAATAGCTTTAACCGGTCAAGTTAGGGAGGTTACGGTTAGCATAAAAGTTATGACTATTTTGATGATTGTCACCTAACCGGTACTTTGACAACACAGTTATTGTTATAGTAAGTTGGTGCAACCCAGCCTTAGTATGTATATTACTAAACAAAACAATTAAAGTAGAACACCAGATGTCGCGTCAGGATTACCGCCCCAGTCATAACTCCTCCAACTGCAAGTACTCACTAATCCTATAATCCCAAAACTGAACGTATTGCCAACAAAAAAAAAACAAATGACAAATGGCACTTTCCTGAATTACGGCTGTTTATACACCTTTGCCACAGGTTTGGGGGGGTCTGCAGCTCAAGCGATTAGTAAGTAATAATATATTGACGGAAGTGAGCGGTGTTGCCAACTTTTATTAGAAGAAATAGAGTATCTCAAAGGTAGAGGTTTATTTTTAAAATTTAAAGCACGACACGACAATATAAATATACTACTTTTTTCTTCTAAATAACAACATTTTTAAAAACACCTTTTAAACCCATTCATTTTGATACAATCCATTCTTTCCTGCTAACTAATTCGCGTTTTCGAAAACGGCTCTAAGGATTTCTTTGAAATTTTAAACATAAGTTCTTAATAGTCAAAAAGATAATCCAGCTAGGTTCCATGTCTGGGAAAATTTATTTTACCCATTATTCCCCATAGCAGCCCATTGAGGGACGATTAAAAATAACCCATCTTTGACCTCCGGGCTATGAATCCATAGGTACTAAATATCATTTTTTAGCTATGCTAGTAGCACTCAAAGCATAATAGAACAGACAGACCGACTTTCCCATTTATTACGTATATTTTGTTTTGTGAGTTTGTTTGTAGGGTGCAAACCCCGGAACTACTAAACCGTTTTCAAAAATTATTTCTGCTTATAACTTGATTCTTAGGGAAAGTATATACTTACTTAGATACTATTATTTATTTATTTTATTTTATTTGAAAAAATTTGAGTGTTCAAATATGACTGAATACATTTATAACAAGTTACTATTATAGGTATTTAGTCCCTTTCTTTCATATCGACAAAATAATTAGACAAAACAAACACATTTTAGTTGAAATGGGCTTAACAAACGTGTTAATTATTATGATTAGGTATGTGTGAAAGACTATGTCTTACTTATAGTCTTACCTATGAGTCTTACCGCGGGGATCAACAAACAGTGTAGAATTGTAAAGAAAATGAAGGCACATTGCCAGACTTTAATACCTAGTATTTAGTAGAAATGTAATATTGAAGAATATTTTTTATTTCGACCTGGCGATAGAGAAATACGTGACATTTAATGAAATGAATTTGAATAAAAATAAAAACAAGAAAATTCAATAAAACGTTACACTGGCAGATTTTTTATTAGATAAAGACTGCGATTATTCTTATTATTTGTTTCTTCTTTTGAGGGTCACGGGTTATTTGGAAAAGTTGTTCAGAATAGTAGCATTAGAATCTATACTTCCATACTAATATTATAAATGCGAAAGTTTGTCTGTCACCTCTTCACGGCTAAACTGCTGGACCGATTGTGATGAAATTTGGTAGGGATGTAGTTAACGACCTGAGGTCAAACATAGGCTACTTTTGGGCGCGATATAACCGAGTCCCACGCGGGGCGAAGCCGCGGGGAACAGCTAGTAGTGATATAAATCTGCTCTTAAAATATTTGCAGTTGATTTGTGTCCACCTTATATGCTTTCTGGTAATCGTTAAAGGAACCACGTCAGAAGCCGTGAGGCGGTACCGAAGAACTCTAATACCAGGATGTGCGTGGTCGATTGACCGTGACCATGACATCTTTACGTTATGATTATGATGATAAATAAATAAATATATATAGGGACAAATCACACAGATTAAGTTAGCCCCAAAGTAAGTTCGAGACTTGTGTTATGAGATACTAACTCAACGATACTATATTTTATAACAAATACATATACATAAACATCCAAGACCCAGGTCCATCAGAAAAAGATCATTTTTCATCTTGACCTGACCGGGGATCGATATCCATATGTCGCGTTATGAGGTGGAACTATTCCTAATGAATAAAAAAATCGGTTGTCTGTAAAGTCGGTTTACTGACGATAGTTGAACGTGACAACGTTATAAGAAATTCGCTTGCACTTCAAGCCTTAAATGGAACGCCTCAGAGCGAGGTAACGCCGCATTGCGTCATGTTTTTTCGTGCGTGCAGCCGGCTCCATCAAATTATAATACGTTGTCTCATCAAAAACGAGTATTATATTATACTAGCTGTTGCCCACAGCTTCACCCGCGTAGTCTAGGGGTTGTACATGTCAGTGACATGATCACTTTGCTGTAGAAAATTTGAGACTTCTGATCAAAAATACACGATAAGCCTAGTTTATGGCAGCCCTCTCTCAATGTTTTCTTGACATTAGGTAGGTACCTAAACAATTCTGAATTAACCGAAACAAATGAAAAATCTTAAAGTCAGGGCTATATGGCGGATACACTATTTCATCCCAACCAAACTCTTTTACTATTTCCCATAATAAATAGGACCTAGGTACTCTTTAGCCCAGCAACCAAAACCAAAAATCTTTACTTTTTGTTTAGGATAATGTCCTTCACAGTCACACTCGACAAATATATCATAGACAATATATTAAAAAAAAAAAACATTTAAAATTGGAAGTCAAAAAATGCGGCCAGCATCACGCACAAAAGTGATCTATAAAGATTTGTGTTCCGAACGTGCGCTCGCGCCGAACATGGCGGTCTTTTTCACATTTTTTCCCTTTTATTTGTTGTTTCGTTGCTATATTTGTTTTTATTGCAGTCGAATGCATTCTAGCAGTCACGGATTCGCCATTAGCCAGGATTTGGAGGTGTTACACCGAGGGTAGGTAAACTACCTACAAAAGTGAAGTGTCACTGGCCTATTTTATGAATTGGTCGGTTTATATCGATTAGAACGCTAAAGTTTTAAATTCCAGAATTTATTTTAATATGGGAATTCTGCCCAGAGGACCAAATTTAGATTACCTTTAGTTTAGAAGTTGTTTTTTTTGTTTCTTTTTTAGATTTATAAGGTGTTATTTGTTTTTAGTTATTTAGTTTAATGAATAAAAAATTTTTTATCACTTAATAAAACTAAACTTACATTAAAACAAAATCGCTTTTTCTGTGCCTATGTCCCTTTGTATGCTTAAATCTTTAAAACTACGCAACGGATTTTGATGCGGTTTTTTTTAATACATAGAGTGGTTCAAGAGGAAGGTTTTTTATGCCATGCGAAACCGGGGTGGGTCGCTAGTCCTTGATACTCGCGAGGCCTAAGTTCGCGGCGAACTACTATTGACTTCTACCTTCCTTAGCATCCTCTTCTTACTCGCTGGTTGACTGTAGGAGATCCATTTCTGGGATAATTCCCCTATAGTATTTCTGTTTTAATTAAAAACATACAACATGTTTTTGTTTAAGTAAGTACAATAAAGTATAAATAACTATATTTCACGTTAATAGTCTTCTATTTTTTATTTAAGTAGTAAGTACCAATTTATTTTATTTCATAATTACAATAATACAATATTAAAATAAACTTATAAATAAAAAACGTTCTCAAACGCGCCACATTCAGGCAGTGCGCCCAGAATACTAGCCGCATTTCCCCGCTGGATTTCTAGGCTTATACGCTGCTTCTCTACTTGTAGTACTATAGATAGAGTTAAATAAGTACCTATCTACCTTAAAAAACTGGTTTAGTAACTGGCTGGCAGTCATTTTTTTTTATTTAGAAAAAGCAAAGAAACCAAAATGATTCATATCGAGCCGGCCGGTTCGTTTGCTTGCGGCCATCATGGCTACCGACTGTTGACACGGGCTGCCCTTTATGTGGTTTTATAAGAAAAAAAATGAAGAGTAATTTGTGGTTGATAGGTTCATATTATACATATATGTTCCATAACATGAGTATACCTCTTTTAGATGACAATTTTTTGCCTATTTTTATTAAATTCCCGCCCATTTAAGCAATAACTGCAATGAGTAATTTGAAAATGACATGTTCAATTTTCTTCTGGTTTCTTATATGTATAAAAAATAGATTTTTGGATCCAAGGTATAATTTTTTTTTCTTCGGATCAATTAAAATCTGAGTTATTTAAATTTTAAGTTTATTCGGATCTTAGACTGTATGGTCTAAGATTCTGATAGTAGAGTGAGATCTCAAAAAGAGCGGGAAAACTTTTTGACAGTGACACATGAATGACATTTTAACTCTAATCAAAGGTTTAACTATATTATAACTACTTCACGTCACTATACGCTACTAGCCACCCGCCCCGGCTTCGCATGGGCATAAAACATTATCATATAAAACATATCATATCCTCTTGAATCACTCTATCTATTAAAAAACCGCATCAAAAGCCGATGCGTAGTTTTAAAAATTAAAGCATACATAGGGACAGAGAAAGCGACTTTGTTTTATACTATGTAGTGATAGTAATAGTGAAGTTTTTATGTACACTCAAAAAATAACACATCTAAATAAATTCCACAAATTTCCGTGCCTTTTCCTTATTGGTCATGTATGAATTAATTTCCATTGCCAAGAAGTCATTACGTTAGAGTACAGTGACATGGCGAACCGTTAGCCATTCGCAAATGTATTAACTATAGCTATAGGATACTACCTACCTATTTACACAGACTCACAAGAACTACAGACGGATTGTCGTCGATTTAAGCTCGCAAATAGCCGCTTAGTGTGTGTATCGCAGATTCGCAGTGATGCGTCAGCGATACACACACTAAGCGTAATGGCGATTGGCGCCAGCGTTGTCTCTTCTTTATTTCTTCACAAAATAAACATACAAGTAACAAAAAACATAACGAAAGACTTAAGCTAGATATTTTGTGAAGACTGGTGCTTGAAATAGGCTGAAACAGCCTGTCACACAAGACACCAGGCCTCACCTCCTAGATATACAATCGTACATATTGTGAGTAACAGGAACAGGCACAGGTGATAAATATACATACACACATATATATATTTATTTAATTATACACATATACGCATACATATACATACATATATACACATCAACACAAATAAGCTATACATAAACCTACATAAACTTACTTGTAATATTCTTTAAATTAATTGAAAATGTAAGATATAATAAATTATGTTGTAGTTACGCATATTATGTCATTGGAGTCAAGAGGTGATCAATATCGTATTCATCTAGCTGCAATAGATAGTTGAAGATCTGTTGCTTAAACTGTGCTTTTGTCAAATCAATAATGTTAATTCTCTCTTGCATCAGTGAGTAAATTCTTGGGGCTAAAAAGTTGTAAGTTCTTTGTGCAAAGCGGGTCTTACATAAGAGGACATTAAAACGATATCTTCGACCGAAGAGGGGATGCTGTGCTCAGTTTTGATGAAACCTACGCAAGATTTGGGATATAAAAAGTTTCCGTGCGCTTAATGTTTTAGTTTTGAAATGAAGAAGTGCTGTTGGATGACGAATAGGGAGAAACATTAGTACTTTCAATACTGCTCTTTGCGCTCTTCCCACTTGAATAAAATGTACCTCTGCTGCTCCTCCCCATGCGGAGATACAATAACAAAGTAGAGACTCGCATAAAGCTTTATAAATTGTAATAAGCAGAGGAAAATTCGCCACGGTTCTAAGGTTCTTAAAAGCAAACATCAGCCTACGGACACGTTTGGATAAGAAAGCTATGTGAGGCTTCCAGTTCAAATGTTCGTCAATCATGACACCCAAGTACTTTATAGTGCTAGTTATGTTAACTAGTATGAGATTTTTAACGCAGACGCTAGCGACTGCGTTAGGATTTTGTATGGAATTTTTTATTTGTCGTACTATCCGCCAGAGGCGCTGTACAGGTTTGTCATACAAAATCGGTTACGCAGTCGTTAGCGTCTACGTTTAGAAAAACTCATACCAGGGCGTAGTACTATTACTAATTCTGTGACTAGGGGCACTGATTTTACAGGCTCTTGTTGTTTGTAAGGCTACGTCTGGAATTTTTGCAAGTCTTTACATATACATATATTACAATATCTTTTGCAAGCTGGGTAATGCCAGCGATAAAAGTTGGTGTAATGTTTGTATGCAATAATTACACATAAACTTACGGGGCAGATACAGCCTCGGGCTGTTCAACCGAATAGCCACCTTCAGCATATACTTAAATAGGTAGCTTTTCTTTTTCTCTTACCCGTCCATTATTTGTTATGTATAACCTTCTTCAAGAATCAGGCTTTCATAAGCATAAAGAAATTTGAAATCCAATCAGTAGTTTTTAAGTTATAAGCGTTCAAACAAACAAACACTCTTCATGTTTTCAAACCGCTCATCATAATATTATGTATAAACATATATAATGTATGTTTGTGTTTTGTGAAATGTATTTCTCTAGAAATGAATTATGTATTGTAAGTACTTGCATGATTCTTTTGAGAAATAAAGTTCTTAAACCTTAGACTAAGATACAAGGATAGCTCTTCACGTAAGGTATAAAGTTCTTTTTTTATGTAGTCAATGACCAGCGATTGACCACGATCCCACCTGATGGTTAGTGCAGATGTGGTCTAAGATAGAGCTCGCTGGTTCATTAATGGTCTATTTGGTATATTAATAGTTAGCAAAAGTTCGTATAGTCCTAAGATTATTTATACTTATTCATTCATTCATTTCGTGTAGGTGTCATGGGTCAATCGACCATGCACACCCTGGTTTCCGAGAACCGCCTCTCGGCTTCTGACGTGGTTCCTTTAACGACTACCAGATAACGGGACCAACGGCTATACTTATTTAAATAAATCAACTTAGTTTAGAGTGAGTAAAGAAGAGGAATGAGTCGGTTGAGACTTATAGGATGAATACGTAACAACCTTTACATGGAGCAACGCGGTCTTGAGACGTCCATGGTGCCCGTAGATATTATGCCCACAAATTATAGAATGCTAAGTATATCGGCGATGGTACAGTGGGCTGCAGAGAAATCTGACCCCCATGCCACAAGTATCGCTAATGAAATGGGTTGATTTCACCGCAGCCCACTGTACGGTCACGTCTTGCGGAAACCGGCAAGCTACGTTGGGAACAAGAGTCTGGCCATGCCGCCTCCCCCGGGACCTGGTAGAAGGGGCAAACCCAAAGGGCCTGGTAGAAGGCTTGACGTAACGCGAAATATGCGTGCAAACGGACTCACCACGAAGGATGCCGAGAACCGGGCGAAGTGGAGAAGAAAAAGTAGGTAAGCGGACCCAGGTGGCCACCTACTATCGTTCTAAATTCAACTATACTATTCATTACTACTATATCATCTCTAAAAACCATGCAAGTTCCAGTGAGTAAGCGAGACAGCGCAAAAGGCGACATCTCCCTTACTCACTGCATCTTGCATGGTTTTAAGAGATAATAGTAACTCCCCTGGGCTCCGAGGCAACCGGCTGAGGATGCAACCGGGAAAACGCTAGGATGATAATTATAGAATGCTATATATGCCTCACTATCCTCTTATTTACCATCAGTGTATTTATTTGCTCTCTACACTTAGTGCCCTCCCCAGCGCTAATGAGGAGTAATGGATTGTAAATACACAATTCTCATTTAAATTTCGATTTCATTGCTAAGACACTAAAGTTTAAATCTGCTTGAACAAATTCTGATAAAGTTCAGTACACTTTTTTAAAAGGAAAGCGACTGCGTCTATTCAAAGATAGAGACGAAAATCGAATGCACCCGACATGCGTTATTTTAAGTTTTTTTTTTTTTTTTAATAACAATTGAGGCTGAAAATTGTAGTCGGGAAAGATTTAAATCAAGTTAAACTCGTAAAGTTAAGTGTTGCCAAATACACCTACAAATTGACTTAAGTCTTTTAGATGTTAGTTAATCCATATCCATACTTCCATACTTCCATACTATCCATACTAATATTATAAATGCGAAAGTCTGTCTGTCTGTCTGTCTGTCTGTCTGTCTGTCTGTCTGTCTGTCTGTCACCTCTTCACGGCTAAACTGCTGGACCGATTGTGATGAAATTTGGTAGGGATGTAGTTAATGACCTGAGGTCAAACATAGGCTACTTTTGGGCGCGATATAACCGAGTCCCACGCGGGGCGAAGCCGCGGGGAACAGCTAGTCCTTGATATAAAAGTGCGAGTCGATTTCGTGAACGGAAGGATCCTTACTATCGATACTGATAGATTTATTTTAATTGTTTTTGAAAAATTATTATTATCGAATAAGAAGTTTTTAATTCCACAAAATGAATGCATATTACTTATAGTGTTAAATAGTTACATTCATACAAATACACTTCACTACATAGTATAAAACAAAGTCGCTTTCTCTGTCCCCTATGTCCCTTTGTATGCTTAAATCTTTAAAACTACGCCACGGATTTTGATGCGGTTTTTTAATAGATAGAGTGATTCAAGAAGAAGGTTTTTGAGCCCATGCGAAGCCGGGGCGGGTTGTTAGTGATTTTATACAACAGAAACAGAAACATGCTTTACCGCACTGACAAATTTACACACCAATAAAGTTAGGTGCAATTTAGCAACATATTTTTAGTTTGGATTGAAGTGCTATCGAGCTAAGTACTTGTTAAGTGAAGAGTTTCAAGTAAAATTAGAACCTTTCGACAAATGCCGTATTTTCCATCTTCAACGGCATTCTGAGAATTCGTCTTCTACATGCAATTTCGTACTGATGTTATATTCACTAATGTGTCTTTACACACCGCCTCGTGTCGCGATTTCATCCATACTAATATTATAAATGCGAAAGTCTGTCTGTCTGTCTGTCACCTCTTCACGGCTAAACTACTGGACCGATTGTGATGAAATTTGGTAGGGATGTAGTTAACGACCTGAGGTCAAACATAGGCTTCTTTTGGGCGCGATATAACCGAGCCACACGCAGCCACACATTTCTATGTATTTATATCCACCAAGGTTGCCATACGTTCGGTTTTCCCGGGACTTTTCCTATTTAAAAGGGCATCGGGGCAGCGTTCGGGCCGCTCTACCTATAAATTAATGCTCATTTGTAGTCTGGATTTGTATATAGACATATCAACATATTTGAACACTTCATTCATTTCGTGTAGGTGTCACAGTCAAACGACCATGCACACCCTGGTGTCAGATTTCTTTGGAACCGCCTCTCGGCCTCTGACGTGGTTCCTTTAACAAATACCAGAAGGCATTTTTTTACACTGGCATGACTAAAAAAACCTGTTGACATGTCCGGATTCTGGGCTCTACTAAAATCCGCGTCTAGTCCTGGTTGGCAAATTTAAATGATGGCAACCCTACACGCATCACACCTGAGGCCCCACACACTAAGTTTTAAATTGTTCATTCCTTTAAGTAATATGACACTAGTCTTGCCAATAGTTAGTCAGCACACAGATGTTGCATACAGTGATTCATTAGAAACTTGATGAGAGGAGAATTATCTTTTACTAGCTGTTCCCCGCGGCTTCGCCCCGCGTGGGACTCGGTTATATCGCGCCCAAAAGTAGCCTATGTATGACCTCAGGTCGTTAACTACATCCCTACCAAATTTCATCACAATCAGTCCAGCAGTTTTGCCCTGAAGAGGTGACAGACAGACAGACAGACAGACAGACTTTCGCATTTATAATATTAGTATGGAAGTATGGAATATATAAGTAATCCATATCCATACGGATATGGATTACTTATATATTACTTCAATCAAACTAGGTCCAGTTTTGAGCATCTAAGGGTATTTAAGGTGAACGACGACACGCTAAATAGAAGATATGAAACCTAACTAATGGGAAAGTAAATCTTGTCAAACAAAGAATTTTTATGGTTTTTTGTAAGTATTAAGGTCTTTATTGCATCATTAACATTAATATTGGATCATAACTTCTCAAAAACACAGTAAGTATTTTTGTAAGACAGACGGACGTACGGGCGGATACAGTCTTAGTAATAGTCACATTTTACCCTTTGGGTATGGAACCCTAAAAACGGTAGTAAGTTAATATAAATAATCAAGCTACCTCCGAACAAGTAGAAAGAAATAAAAAAATGCCTCAAGTACTTACCTGTGATTTTCATTTTCATAATCGTACTTTAAAGGTCAGAAAAAAAAAATATAGTAAAAAAGTTCTTTTGTTTCACATATCATTCACTTCGCAAACATCCACTTGATCATTTCATGAGCAGAACACAAAAAAAAAAGAAATTACCCACTTAAATTCAAATTAAGAAAGGCGTCAACTGTCAACTTGTCAATCGAAAATCGCGCGAAACGCACGTGCGGTGCAACGGTCATATGGTACAAATGAAAATGAGTTCAGTTTTCCAGGTTGCATTACTTCCTCGTCGCATCAATGTCAAAGAATTGCAGCGTCAGCGACGGCCTTCAGTCGTTACGGTTTTCTGTAGAGATGGGGAAAATATTTTGTACTTAAGTACTAATTGTTCTAAAGATTGTTCTTAGCGAAAAGTCCGCCTTTGTACCTTACCTAGTCTTTAACAAAATTATGTATACGTTTGTTTGGTGCAATAAAGAGTTTTTCTATTCTATTCTTAATTTCACATCGACTAAGCACTATAATAGACAAATTACTTTTCAGGCATTTTGTCGTTTTGGCAATCTGCACAGCCAGCATTCCAATGTTTGAGTTAATTACATTTTTGATGTCTTACATCTTAGGGAATTTGATTATAGGCATTTTGCTACTTAGTCATGCATTTTAGACGTCGCGCTCATAAGGGAATTAATACAGGTAAGTAAGTAGTTAAGTAATACGCATTATCACATAGTATTACAGAATACTAGGTCTATGTTTGACATCTATGTGTTCTCATACATCATTAAATCAAAAGTACCCAAAGTGGTCCGGTTGGACCCCAGGGGTCCTCAGGTACACATGTACATGATTAGAGTTGCAAATAAACCTTTTTAAACCAAAATCCGTGGGCCGTTGTCAGTTTTAAATAAATTTAAAACGGTTTAAAACCGGTCCACTTTATTATTACTTTATTAACAAATTATCAAACCCCAAAAATTGGTTTAAAACGACCAAAAATACGGTACTATTTAAGCAACTAAATAAATAAAGCAACTTTTTTTAACGGTTAATAAAAACTATAACGAATTGTATTAATCGATAACAAAACAATGTTACATCACTATTCGGACAGAATAACGACGATGCGATGTAACTATGACCTCATTTAAAGATTACTTCACTACATTTTTATTACAAGTAATCTTAACAAGCATATAAGTACATATACCTATTATACTTATACATATATGGAAGAAAATTGCATTAGCGATAAGTCCGCCTTTGTACACATTGTATGAATTTGTATAGATATGTATATTTTTTATGTAAATGCCTCCTTTAATGAAACTGCCTTAGACCCCGTGATCCTGCGTTCGGTTCTTACGGGAAGCTTACTTTGTTTAGTTGTTTCCAGTTTGGTTAGGACATTGCAGGCTTGAATCACCTGATTGCCTGATAATAAAATGATTCCGTCCTTCGGTTGGTCCCGGCTGCCATCTGATAGTCGTTAAAAGAATCACGTTTGAGGCTGAAAGGCGGTTCCAAAGAACTCTTACACCAGGGCGTGTAAGGTACTTTATTTATTTAACTACTAGCGGCCCGCCCCGGCTTCGCATGGGCATAAAAATCTTCCTCTTGAATCACTCTATCTATTAAAAAAAAACGCATCAAAATCCGTCGCGTAGTTTTAAAGATTTAAGCATACATAAAGGTATAGGGACAGAGAAAGCGACTTTGTTTTATACTATGTAGTGATAGTGATTTAAGTTGTTTTTTTTTAATATATTCGAAAGCCATTCCGAGGGAAAGGCTTAGTTATCATTAATTGAAAACATTATATATATAAAATAAAAAACAGTGGCACTCTGGGAGAGTCGGTCACGGTAACGGTGTCACGTGTTCAATAGTTTGAAGTCCGCCGTTTACACATGTGGGTAATGGAGTAAAGTCATAGTTTAATGAATAAAATACCTTACACATTAATAGTTATCTTTATCAACACAATAAAATGTATATGTGTATTTATGTACATACATAAATCATCAATTTCATATACCTTTTAAGCATCGAGATATATAAGTACTAATATCTCGATGTATAAGCATAGATTAAAAAAAAAATTTGCGCGGCTTGCGCGCTATTCGAAATTCTTTGTATATAACTACATAGATTTAAAAAAAATGCGTCGGTAGAGAGACCGCGCGCGATTGGAAATTCTTTGTATATAAGCCATTCAATAATACCTAATATGTATGAATGTCTATGTCAGAAAAAGTCCCCATTCATCCGCCCTCGAACACCATAAATCACAGATGTATGTCACATTCAAATCGAACACAAATCTCGCACAAAAAGGTTGGATACGACCGCCATTTCGCATTGTCTATGGTACGTGACTAGGAAAGAGCGGGCCGAATTACAGGAGTCGATGACGATAACGATTGAGTCGAGACTGTTGTGTGTCTGAGCGATTATTTTGGCGGGAAGTTTGGGTCGATAAAACGATCGTTCACACTTTTCTTTTTTTTTAAATGGAACTGGAAACGAGTCCTTTTACGTCTTGCTTATACGTATTCGTTTTTTTTTTTTTTTTCTTGTTTCTTCTTTACCTCTGTAAGCTTTACAATAAGTTAAATGTTGTACCTATTCAATAAAAAACTTTTTTTTTCTTTTTTTTTTCTTGCCTTAATTAATTAATCTTCTTCAGTCCTACTTTAGTCAAGTCTAAATCTCAAGTCACTACATTCTAGTCAGAGGGTTCAGTGTATCGGTGGAAGAGTTTCACTTAGTTTGGCAAATCAGATTTTTACTCAACGCAAAACTGATTTAACATCTCTACATAAGTCTTAAATTCTTGACTTATTTTACATTACTTTATCAATACATATAATAAGACACTAAAATGCGAGTGTCTGTACATTTAATATTTTTCAAAAAAACTGATTGAGTGCGATTAAAAAGGAGTAACAGAAACCAAAAAAACAGTTTTTGGAATTTTTGTCTGTCTGTATGTATGTATGTATGTCTGTCTGGTACGTTATAACTTCGAAAATACTCAACGGATTTAAACGCGGTTTTCACAGTTGGATTACATATGATTAGGAGCGTTGTCAAAACTTTGTTTCGTCAAAATCGGTTAAGGGAAAAAGAAGTTATGGTCGATTGAAAATTTACTTCAAACACTGCTTCTAAACTTTTAATGCGTTTACTTACGTTTAATTTAATTTAGATAAGGCTAGGATTTCTACTTTTTATTATCCATATCAATAAAGACGAAAACACGCACTGCACCTATTAATTTTAATAAAATAACACATTGAATTTGATCGTAAATTTAGTAACATAAAATCTCAATAGATGGCGCGAATTTGCGTACCTATAGACAAATCCCATTTGAAATTTCGCCAATCTCTAGCAACGTATGTTGGCCTATCGGTAGAGGTCGTAGATCATATTTTTAAGTCGAGGGTTCGAATCCTGCTATAGATGACTTTTTTTTTACTTACTTTCTTTTACTTGCTTTTTTTACTTACTTTTTTTTATTTACTTTTTTTTCGTTTTGTATTAATTTTTAAGAATTTTTTAATACTTTAGTAAAGAAATGTTTCAAGAAAGTACCTGGATCGAATCCTGTCACAAACAATAATTTTATGATTTCGTGTTTTATTTGTTTTCTAGAATTATTTTCTTACTTTTTTTTATAATTTTGAAAAGAAACAAATAAATTCATTTGCAAATTTATTTCAGGATAAACGATATCGCAACCCCTTACAAATCATATCTAATAGTTTGTCATTGACGACATTGAAAAAGAAGATTAATCAAATGGTTGACTGGTAGAGAACGCTCTTAGCGTTAAGGCTGTTAATATATAAGTACTAGCTGTTCCCCGCGGCTCCGCCCCGCGTGGGAATCGGTTATATCGCGCCCAAAAGTTTATGTTTGACCTCAGGTCGTTAACTACATCCCTACCAAATTTCATCACAATCGGTCCAGCAGTTTAGCCGTGAAGAGGTTACAGACAGACAGACTTTCGCATTTATAGTATTAGTATGGATATGGATTTTGTACTTATCTATCTATCTTTACATATAATCGGACAGTAAAAATTGAATGTCTGTACATTAAATATTTTTCTAAAAAACTGATACGGGGCGATTAAAGAAAGGCGTGTAACAGAAACCAAAAAAAAACAATTTTTGGAATTTTTGTCTGTCTGTCTTTCTGTATGTCTGGTACGTTATAACTTCAAAACTACTCAACAGATTCGAACGCGGTTTTCACAGGTGGATTACATATACGTTCAACAGTTTTGTCAAAACATTGTTTCGTCAAAATCGGTTAAGGGAAAAAGAAGTTATGGTCAATTGAAGTTTACTTCTAGCACTGTTTCAAAACTTTTACAGAGTTAAATCCGGTTTACATAAACGTATTTAATATAGATAAAGCTACAATTTCTACTTTGTTTTATCGATATCAATGAAGACAAAAACACACTGCAGTCTCTATTAAATTTTAAAAAATTAACACATTGAATGTGTGTGGGCGTATAATTTAGTTACATAAAATATCAATAGATGGCGCTGAAGTTAATTTAATTATTTTTTTCTCATATGGTATTATAGCAGATTGAAATTTTTCCAGCAATTAATTCTAATTACTTCAAAAAAATTTTGGTTGTTTATTTAGTTCTATTGGTTGGTTTGTTTATCGGTCGTTTGTTGTATTGTATTGTAAGCTATTGATTAGTTGGTTGGTTTGGCTTTGGTTTAAAAAATAATCAAACCAGCAAGTCAGTTCAGTTGTTGTTCGACGGAACATACGGTCGTGTCGTAAGGTCTAATTTAACTAACATAACACTATTTATTGAGTTAGGTTCTAATGACCCTGTAATAGGCTGCGTCTACTCTTTTAGAGAAAAAGATGTGATAGTATAAATGTTAATATTTTTAGTTTGATATCGTAGCAATGGCTAATGGCTTTATAAAATTGGCACGGGAATAGGATACTACTTATAGATTTAACTATAGGTCTGGATAGTTGTAGTTTCCACAGGTTAAGCGAAAAGCGAACTACACGCGGGCGGAGCCGCGGGCAACAGCTAGTTTGCTAATAAAAAAAATTAAACAAATAAATACAAAAACTAACTTTACTAAATAACACATAACATATAGAGCTCAAATTACTGTCGTCGTACGTTGTATGGCCAGACTGATTCGCTGGCTAAAATTATAATAAGTACCTATACTTAACACTTTCGCTGACAGTAACGTCTCTCGACGTAGATAACAATTAACTGTTTCTGTTATCTCATTTACTCTCCGCAGAAGTATTAAATAATATTTATAATGAAGACCAAGACAATGGTTTAATGGTTGACTGGTAGAGAAAGCCACACGGCATTTAAATCCACCATTTGGACACTTTATTTTCAATTTGTACAATAAAGTTTAAATAAATAAATCAGATTAGGAATTTTAATTCCACCATTTGTACACTTTATTTTCAATTTGTACAATAAAGTTTAAATAAATAAATCAGATTAGGAATTTTAATTATCAAATTAAAAAGCATTGTATCTACTTTATAAAAAAAACTTTATAAGTTAAAATTAACTTACTTTATAACTTTATATTTTACGCTTTCCGTGGGACTTGAACCCACAGTCTGCGAGCCTCAAGAGTCAAGACTGTTCTCGAGAATTTTGGTCTAACGTAGAACTACCCTTTACAGGTAAACATTTTGTATCTTGGATGTAGAATTTGACACCTACCAAGTTTAGCTTATTTCGTTTGAGCTTACTATTATCATGGGCTACCGCCATAGCCTTACCCTTTGGTAACTTATTCTTTAATAAGTTCTCATTTGTGACGATAGACGGCGCTGCGGCTATTGTATTTTTTTTTTCTAGAAAATTAAGTTTTTTAATAAAAAAACTAGCTGTTACCCGCAGCTCCGCCCGCGTGGTACTCGGTTATTTCGCGCCCAAACTCTTAACTGTGTCTCTTCTATCTATTCTAACTATTCTTCTGCCTAAGTAAGTACTTATATCCGATAACTCATTAAATAAAGCACTAAATCAGTTTGTGGTAGGATGACGATACTATAAAAAAGCCAAAAATAAGCGGGATCTAAACTAAATTGATTTTTTTTTTTCAATACTTGTTAGAAGCGCCTCCTATAGGCAAGAAAACAAAATCTTTTTCTTAAGCAATTGGACAAATGCCTTTAGTAAAATATGTTCTATTTTTAAAAAGTACAGATTAAAAATAACTAAGTAAAATCACAGAATACACAATACAATCCTGCCACAATTTACGTTACGCGGGAGGCGTGCCATAATGAAGCCCCGCCTATTCGCTAATGACGTGTCTATATCTGTTTAAAGATCTATGGTACAAAACGGAATGGATTCTTGTCGCCCGACTGCGGCGAAAAAGGAAAGTTATGTGTTTGTAGTACCTGTATGTATATAGAATATGTACGTATGTTTGTCCAATTGTATTTTTTCTTCGCCCTAGCGTGTTTTTCCCGGTTGCATGTTCAGCTTGCGCTTCAGAGCCCAAGGTACGCTATTAATCATGGTCCTGATTTGGCGGTACTGATTATTACAATAGAGCGATTGCCGACTGACCTCCGTAACGCTTTTTTACAGGGAAACCAATCCAATAGGAACATGGTCCGGGTGTGTTTATGGCCTGTCTGATTTTTCAGGCTGCTTAAAAGCATCTGACAAAGCCACAACGACTGCCATCTGTCGATAACAACCGGGACCAACGGCTTAGCGTGCCTTCCGAAATACGGAGGAGCTCAAGATAGAAATGTCACTGAATAACAATGGCGACCAATCCAAACATGGCCGCGCACTCGCCGTCGCTTGACGCGCGCTATCAAGCTCCTCAAAGTTTGTCCAACTGTATGTTCTCTAGTAATAAACAAATGTCTCAAATGTTTTTAAGGTTAAGTTTAGCAGTACAAAGAGGTAATGCCGCCAGTCTTTTGGGTACTTTACCATGTGATGACAGTGACTTGGTGTGTGCTCTATTTTTTACTTAAATTGATGAATGATTTAATTTTAGTTTTATTTTTGTTATAAGTTTATACTCGAAGTTAATTTTTGCCATAAGTATTTATTGCTATGTTTTGAGGTTATTTTCGTGACATGACTCTACATATAAGTATGTTGAAATTTTCATGTAAAATGTAATCAAGTCACCATGGTTCGCACCGTTATAAAGTTATCAGATCTGAGTAAAGAACTCTTTACGAGTAATCCTACTTCCTACTAATATTATAAACGCGAAAGTATGTATGGATGTTTGTTTCTCTCCGACTCTTTCACAGGAAAACGGCAACCAATTTGGTTCAAATTTGGAATGGAAATTGCTTATAACCTGGAACAACACGTAGATTATATATTATCCCGGAGCTCCGGGCCACGCCACAACTAGTAATTTAAAAGTTTATTTATTTTTTTAGTTTTTATATACAAGACTAAGTACCTAAGTACTTCTAAATTCTCTAACTAAACTCTACCTACACCATAGAATTTGTAAATCGCGCGCGCTCTCTACAGCATTTTTTTTTAAATCTATGCTCTACACCTACACTACACTACACATTCCTTACTTAGTCAAAATATTATGTGGCTTAACAGTTTCGGTGCCGTCATAATACGGGCGTAAGGTGAAAATGTATATAATATCTTTAATTTTCTGTTATACAATAAAAAGAAACGGCCAAATTACATTGTAAATTTTATTGTAATTGTTATATGCGAGAGTGAGACAGCACACTGGCAAAAAAACCATAGATTTAAAAAAAATTGCGCGCGATTTTCTAATTCTATGCAAAAAACAAACACTGACTTCCATTTGTTTACTAGGGCCAACTTGAAATTGATCAAATTAGAAAAATTCAGACTCATAGGTGTGCAAGATAATTGACTGCACTTACAGACTTACAACCAATAACGATATGAATTAATCCCAAAGGAAATAGTACTAACCTACATACTTACGTAAAATATAAATAATTGCAGCGGCCGTGAGGGCATAAAAACACTTACACCGGGGTATACAATGTCGATTGACCTTTCTAAATTACTCCATCATCAAGCAAGTAACTTGTAAACAAACAAAAACTCAAAATTGCTTAATTTATTTCACTATTATGTTATTGTGATTTAAAAAAACAATATACTCCACCGATTTTGATAGAATTTAAATAGAACTAAATCTAAAGTCGGTATGTTCTGTGGAACAAAAAAATAATTTTCGAAATCGGTCTATAAATGACGGAGATATGAGGTAACAACCATAAAAAAGAAAAAAAAATCAGCCTAATTGAGAACCTCTATTTTGGAAGCCAGTTGATAAAACAGAAGGCTGAAAGTCGTGTCGAATAGAGATCTAAACTAAAATGGATGGAGAGACATGGAAATCACTGAGAAGTAGGTAAATTGTTATTAAATAAATACTTCCATACTTTATCACTACATAGTATAAAACAGTCGCTTTCTCTGTCCCTATATGTATGCTTAAATCTTTAAAACAACGCAACGTATTTTGATGCGGTTTTTTTAATAGATAGAGTGATTCAAGAGGAAGATTTGTATGCCCATGCAAAGCTGGGGCAGGTCGCTAGTACTAATATAAATTCGATAGTCTATCTGTCTGTCGGTTAAACTTTCACGGTTACACTACTGGACCGATTCTGATGAAATTTGGTATGGATATAAGACCGGGGTCTTATAAAATCTCATACAAGGGGTACTGGTATAGATGGATGGATACAATCGGTACCCGGCGTCCTTTTAAAGCTAAAATAACATTCAAGCATAACAAATGATCTATCAGTAGCACCATTCAACGCCATAATCCAACATAAGTACTTAGCAATTGTTTGCGAAACCCACAGAGTGTGTTTTCTTATAGCACGCGTCTCTTCTATTTTGTATGTTATAACTAGATAGATAAACTGTTAGGGATGGAAACCGGTATTTTAATAAAAAAACGGTTGATTTTGGCGAACAAAATTTATTTTTTTGCGTTTAAATATGTGTACTTACCAGTTGAGAATAGAGGTATAATGATAGGTAAAGTTAGCAATATTTTTTTTTCTTTCAAGACAATGTGATTCTTAATCCGATATCTTATTAAATAAAGCACTTAATCAGTTTGTGGTAGGATGGCGATACTTTAAAAAATCGCGTTTTAATTAAACTCTTTTTCGTCAAAAATAAGCGGTATTTGATATAAATAAATTGTTTTTTTTTTTTATTTCCTGTAGCGCCAACTATTGGCAAGAAAATGAACAAAATCTTTTTCTTTTTTTCTTAGGCAATGGTTAGTATCTACTATATTATGTATTCTGTGGCGTGGAACCACATGGTATTAGTCATAAATTCATGAAATGTATCTACCTACCTACTAACGGTATTACGTCAACTTAAAAGTGTGTTAGCTTGCACTTGACCAACTTTAATTTGCTTAGTCTGTGATGTCATGAATGACTAAGAAAAAACTTAGTTACTTAGCGTTTTACATATAGCTTCGGTACCATTATATTTTTATTTGAAATCTTCATTCAAACTATGTTAGGTATTTTTGTATTGTGTCAAATAAGTGACTTTAATACTAAACTGATACATAAAAAATATCAAACATTTGTTAAGCCCATTTAAACTAAGTAAGTATGTTATGGCCCTTTCTTTCTTATTGAAATTTACTGTGAATGACAGCGCCAAAATACACTTTTAATAAATCGGAATTTATAAAACAACATTTACTTATATAATATTACTACATCCATATCCATACTATCCATATCCATATCCATACTAGTCCACACTAATATTATAAATGCGAAAGTCTGTCTGTCTATCTATCTGTCTGTCTGTCACCTCTTCACGGCTAAACTACTGGGCCGATTGTGATGAAATTTGGTAGGGATGTAGTTAACGACCTGAGGTCAAACATAGGCTACTTTTGGGCGCGATATAACCGAGTCCCATGCGGGGCGAAGCCGCGGGGAACAGCTAGTATAGTATAAAACAAAGTCGCTTTCTCTGTCCCTATGTCCCTTTGTATGCTTAAATCTTTAAAACTACGCAACGGATTTTGATGCGGTTTTTTAATAGATAGAGTGATTCAAGAGGAAGGTTTTTATGCTTTCTGAAGCCTATTTAGTATATTTATAATAATTTAAAAAACTAATTTAACAAAATACCTACTTATATATTTGTTAAATTGGAATTTAACGAATTTTTTTTATTGAATAAGCGGGTAACGTACTTATCCAATTCTCCAAATAATGCTAAGTGATATTCATCCGCCGATCACTTAGGCTTAATTCTCTAACTACTTACTGACTTAACGTTAAAACTAACTAAAGAATAACTTGATACTGGCAATAATAAGTACCAAAACAACAAAAAAAAAGCCATTTATATTGTTGGTCACCAAAATTTTTTTTTTGTTACCTAATAATTATTAACAATTGTTTTTGGTAAACATTAATGTTTATGAGATCTAGATATGAAAGGCTGTTAGGTTAACATCTATTCAGAAGCGTAGAAGCCAGGGATGAAAACCGGTATTTTTAATAAGCAAAAACCTTAATTAATATAACGGTTAAAGGTACTAAATACCTGGTTATAACCAATATTTTTTGGTGTATACCGGTTCAGCAGAATCTTAATGCTATCGGTCTCTATAAAAATGTATTGATAGAAAATTGAGTATAACCAGGTTCTGATCACCTGAATTACCTACGAGTACTGAAATGTCTCTTTCCTATCTTCTGTACCTTATTTATTTAAGGAAAATAGCCACACAATAAAATAAACAAATTAAAACCAAATAAAATTTTTTACAATATTTATTTTTAATACAGGTTTTTAACAGGATATAATTATAATATAATCCAAGGAATGTTCATCCAGTAGCATAAGAAACAGAGAGACAAAGAAGTAATAAATATATATAGAAAGAAATAGATAGGGAGAGCAGATCGACTGGTCAAATATTGTTCCCTTGTTTTGAAAAAAAAAGTAAAGTAGAAAAGGAATAAGTTGAGAGAAGTAATTGCTATCTGCAGGGCCGACCGATAATGAAGTCCTCAGCTGCGTATTGTTACCTTATTTAAAACGAGAAAGCTTTTTGTAGTAAAAGGCAAGTCCTCTTGTTCCTTATATAAATGAGCTCTCAGATCCCGCGCTTTTGTGACCTCTCTAGTTAAAGACCCGGAGAGAAAGGGGTCCCATTCGGTCCAGTGGATCTCTTCAGGCGCAATGTAAAAAACCCTTTTCAGGGTTTTCCAAAATATTTTTTAACAAAACTTGGTTGTCGGTAAAATACAACCTCCATGTACTTTTTCGATTTCGAATATTCGACTTTCAATATCTCGGCACTTTTTTAAAAGAATATTTATAGAAAAATACGTTTATTTAGCAACTTAATTGCAAAATAACGAAAAATAAATTCAAAGCCGGCATCTAATCGAACCACCAGCGAAATCCATTTGACAGCTAGCTCGTCCGTAGTGATGGGGCGAAGGTCGACAATTTCGATTCGTCTATCCATAATCGATCACAATCTGGTATCGACTACTCGATTCTTTTTCATCACAATTATACAATGCAAAATGAAAATCCTACGTGTGAATTATCGATCACCAATCGCAACCGTCATTGACAAAGGCGTCGATAAATAAAGATATAAGTAACCCACCAATTTCGTAATTGCACATAGCGCTCAACCGCATCGTAGCCGAACTGCAACGACACATTTTGACGTTTCCCGTATACCGCTACTAATTTAAAGACCAAATCGTAGTTCATCAGAAAATTCTCAAAATATCGATTCTCTCAACGATTCGATGCTCGGTAAGTTACTTTACTCGGATTTTTACATATTAAACAAGCTTTAATTGTAGATAGCCACAGATTCATAATTGTGTTAGGGGAATACGAATATCGCGCAAACTTAATCAAATCGGAATCGGATATCAGTTGTATGGATTTCTTAGAGTTCAATAACGAAAAGTCGGCTAAATCGATCACTGAACAATTGCGATGACAATCGACCTGAATTATTAATGTGAATTAAAAAATAACGTTACAGTACCTTGCCATAGATCTCAAAGACATCAGTACCCCTAGTAGGTATAAGGTTTTATGAACGCATATGATAGCAACTGCGTTGGAATTTTGTATGTAATTTCTTAGTTGCTTCTACTATCCTCCATCTGCTGTACAAGTTTGTCATACAAAATCGCTAACGCAGTCGCCTGGCGTCTGCGTTTATAAAATTTCATACAGGTTTCTGTGCCCCTATTATGAGTTTTTCTAAATTCAGACGCTAGCGATTGCGTTAGCGATTTTGTATGACAAACCTGTACAGCGCCTCTGGCGGATAGTAGGAGGCAACTAAGGAATTCCATACAAAATCCTAACACAGACACTAGCGACTGCGTTAGGATTTTGTAGATTTTGTAAGAAAAACTCATTCTAGGGGTATTTCAGGGGTTCAGTAGACCTTGCCTGCGGAATATCTACCTAATAGTACGTATCGTATAGGTAATAACGTACAACACATCAGATATACTAAGGTATACCAGAGATCTCATACAAATCAGATAGGTATACTTAGCAACAAGAGGCACTCACTCTACTATACTAACCCTTACCTTTTAAAAAACGAACATCAATTAAATCGACAAACAACTGAAATGCAACGCAAACAGAACCATAGAGCCCTTGGATCGGGGTGCGGACCATAGATAGGGCACGTTTGCGAGCGGAGCCTCGTGATTGGCTGATGACAGGCGCTGCCACCCTAAGCACGCCCAATCAGGTGGGAGGGTGGCCACCCCGGCTTATAGGGTGGCTGGCGCTACTGTACCAATAATTTGTCAATTTAAAAAGCCTCTTTTCCGACGGTAAAAGACATCAAAAATTTAAATAATTTGTCGAAACATGGAAACGTGCGACGTTATCTTAGTTTTGTTTATTTTCATTTCGTTAGAAAATCTCTTTCCATGCTCGTCTGAGAGAAAAAGAATAACATAGAATGTACCAGCTGCTTCTCTTCCCGAGCAAAACGTAGATTTGTTGCTTCAGAGCTCCGAGTGAATGAGTGAGCTATAAGTATGTACCTACTATGGAAGAAGTAAGAAGTACTTTGTAGTATATCTACCTACACCAACCTACCTTCTTTTTTTCGAGTCATAATGGCTATATGGACACATGGACTCTATATTGACTTTGCTCAGTACTTGGCAATAGAGTCAGGGCAGCTAGAGCACGACAGAAGGTGAGAAAGTAACTTTTGCTCTGTTTTTTTATTCTTTGGTATTTACAGTCAAAATTCCAAATTCCAGAGGTGACAGCAGTAGGTATTTACTCTTTAACCTACCTCTCTGGCTAAACTTATAAGTGACGCAAAACTGACGCCACTTTTATGAACAGTCACAAATCGAACAAAGGACAAAGGCAACATTCAAAATTCGAAAATCTTTACCAGTGAAACAAAGCTTTTGTTTAAATCTTCTGGTTGGTAACTTGAGCCTGTTTTGACGCAGTTGGGACGGCTCGCGTGTTCCATTTTCGAATAAGTATATTTTTTGTTTTAATTTTTATGGCCTTATGTGCCAGAGCGTATCGAATCGAATATTACTTATTATTAGTCATTGTGATATTTATGTCCGAAATAAATGTCTATGGCTAAAGTTGTCTCTACATTTCTCTGCGTTTGTGCTTAACTGCCTCTATGGCAATTTTCTTTCTCTGTGGTCGTAGGTTTCCCCGGAAAGCATACTTTGTTTAGTTGTTTCCAAGCACGTCTCATAACAAAGGAAAATTAACTCTCAATTGTCACAGGATTTTTTTTTTCTTATATTTTTACGCCCTTGATAAGTCTGAGGATGAAATCCTTTAAAAGGCCTTTTAAATTTATTAGGTAATCTTCTTCAGTCCTACTTAAGTCAAGTCAAAACAGTCAAGTAAGTACCTACCTAGTCTTGTATAGTCAAGTAGAGCTCTACAAGAGATCTTGTCAGAGGGCTAAGTGAAGCGGTGGAGCATTATCTCATAGAGATTTTTGGGGACAAATAAAGAATTCACTACACTACCAATTCCCAATACTCATACTCATTCAAGAACACTTTGCAAATCACACATTTTGGAAAAGAAAAACAGTGTGGCCATAGACATTTATTATTTTAATTTTTCTCCAAAATCCTAGTATAGTTAATATTTATTAGTGGAAATTCGCCGAATGAGGCAAACAGACCTAATTCTTTCTGCCACGTGCATATCTGAAAAGTGAATATCTGAAAAGACGTGTAACCTGAATAATTTGTGTAAAACTGCGAAAACTAGAAATTAGGAGAAGGAGGTAGGTACTTGGAATTGGTATTACAATGACCTGCTTACAAAGTAGTGTCAAAAGGAGTCAAAGGTATAAAATCAAATAAATACATCATTAATATGCCAAAATATGTATATGTTATCTACATACTTAGGTACCTAATCATACTCATAATAAAAGTTTATGATGACCTACAGGTAGGTAGGTACATAAAACATGTTTTAATAAACATAACATAGACGAAATCATTAATATTACATACTTTACAATAAACTCATAAATTTAACCGTAAACCTACTCCTTTTTTTAAGTCGGTTAAAAAGACATTTCAAACTAAAAAATTAAATTATCTCTAAAAATTAAATTTATTTTTTACCTTATAAGAATCCAATTGGTACCGCCGATCTACGGAACATTCATACTTTAATCACACTGAATGTCCACATTCACAAAAAATCGACAATCTATAAAAGTAGATTCATGAGTCTTTCACAACACTATATTTTTTTCACGTAAAGAAATCCACAAATCCATCTCTTTTTTTCATTGTTAAATTTAGAACGTAACACATTTGACTAGATTTCATTTCACGTAATAATTTATTTACATATCTGTAAGTAGTGTGTACATAATCAAAAAAAAAATGTTATAATTTACAATCACACGGGCTGATTAATTAAAAAATAATTAATCATAGACATTGGCGCCAATGCGTTTAAGCTACGCTTCGCCGGCTGACTGGCACGACGTCAGCCGGTTTGCCGCTCCCTCGCGTCCAGAGGGAAGAGGGATTGAGGGGGGCTAATCCTGGAGGTGTGCGATATGCCCCACCGTTTGATAGAAAGTAAATACATTAAAAATAAAGACACTTGAAAGGCATATTGAACACCTTGTAGCATGGTTTTAAACTTAGAAATAGTGGTCTTCCATTTTCTAATTAGTTTTTTTTTAACTGAGAAGGAGTTCAAACATACATACAAACTTTCGCGTCTATAGAATATATAATAGTAGGATGTATTGTAATTTAAACAGTTCATACTTAAGTCAAAATACCTAGACTATACTACAACTTGTGTCTTCGAGGTTTAATTTTTTTTTAATGGCCGTCTTTTAGCACGTATTTCTTACTCACGAGCGCTTCTCATCAAGGAAGGTAATCAAAGCAGCCAGCAAGACGAAAACAAAATTGTCCCTACCTACTTAATTACCTTATTTCAAATTACCTCATCTTTCTATGAAATAGCTGGTCAGAAAAATAACTGTCGATTTTTTTTAATTTTTTTATTTGTTCTTCCTTGGTAAAAAGTGAGATGGCTCTACCACCTACCACGTCTACCTACCATTACATGGAAAAAAGTTAGTAAATTAGCTAATAAATAACTGCTTAGGTACTTTAATTTTTTATTTTCCATGATACTACTGTATGGTGGAAAGAGAATAAAGAGATGAAGTTATTTTCGTAGATATACTTACATATTATATTATAGAAATACTAAAATATGTAGAAATGTATGAATTTATTGGTGATAATATCAAATAAACATTTTTTTAAATTTAGTTATTAATATTTAAAAAATAATAACTGGTACCTTATTATTTAAAATAAGTCGCAGAATATATAAACATAGATTGAAGACCGCGCCCGATTCCGAATTCTTTGTTTGGGTATAAATGATAGAATGTAGGAACTTTTGAAACTAAAGGTAAGTACCGAGATAATTTAGTTTACTTATTTATAAACCGTGTTAATAACCATGTCGGGCATTGAATATCTCTTAATTTAAAACTTCATGCCCATAAAAGTGCGCTCTGCTCTTAAATCGGCTTCAAAAAGAAAAATCCTTGAACTGGTCATAAATAAAATGACGCGCGGAAACTGGTTCTTTAAAAAAAAACTCATTTGCATTTGACGTTTGCCTCTTCCCGCCTACGGAGAGCGGCGCGCGACGATTGGCGGCGCTTCGACCAATGGCCTCTTAGACGATTTGATGTTATAATTCAAACATTTTTTACTTTTTCGATACGATGATAGTTTTAAAAATAGATTAATGAATACGCACATTTTGCACAATCCTTTTTAAACCCGTTTGTAGAAAATGGGTTATAAACACATGTATATCTGTGTAGTCATAGCTCCTGGACCTATTTTTTTTTGAAATCTGTACACCTACAAACGTTACATTAGTAGGTAGGTACTAATTATTTATTTGTAGAATCTCTAATCTATGACTTAAGAATTTAACTTCACAACAAATAAAAATACTTTTACAATATTTATCTAACTAATCAGTGGATTATCTTATAATATCTTTATTTTTTCAGTAGGTTCAGTAATTTTAAAACAATTAATTTTGAAACTTAAAAAATGTACTTATTGTAAATACCTAGGTACCTAGCTATTCACTATTGTGTAAAAGCTTATTTTTGTTCTGCCAGTGTCAACTTTTATTGAAATCTTCTTCATTTAGTCAAAAAGTCAAGTCAGTGGCCATGTCTACCTAGTCAAGTTAGTCTATTAAGTAGGTAGTCAGTCAGAGGGCACAGATCAACCCCAGACTGAGATGATCTGTGGTTAGTGGGCTAAAGCTGTGGGGCCAAGTGAAGCGGTAGAAGAATTTCAACTTTGAGATTTTTGTGACAAGGATTAAAAAGAAAAAAATCCTCTCATATTTTATATACTTACTCAGTACCTAATAGTTCTGTTTAAAATAATAAAAAATAAAATAAAATAATAATAACATTTATTTGTACTTACTAATATATACCTACCTATAGATAATTTATGTATTTCAAGTGTATGTATTACGTCACAACCGTCTCAACAAACTTATTCTATAGACAGCTCGTTCACATTATAAAATAAAGGAATCGATCTTTCCAGTCAATTAACAAACAAACGCTGTCGCCATTCGAACTTCAAACAATAGAAAAACAAAACCAATTAAAGGCTCGCGCACACACGACTCGGCCTCTCGTTAGCGTGGCACGTGCGAGCTCTGCGTGAAGTCACGCGTGTAGGCACGCCTTTATGATTTTTATTCTAGGATATTTTTACAATAGACAAAATATTTTTCACTAGCTTCCCGCCACGGCTTCGCATGGTTGGTAAGAACCCACGTAAGAACCTTTATTTTATTCCTTAAGCATTATTCACAGTAATCACAGTCCGTGTCACAGTCGTAATATAATATTCACGTAAGAACACAAACACAGACAAAACAAGAAAATAATTCAGATAGAAATCCAGATAGGTATAGGAACATAAATCTTCATGGCTCATGGTAGAGCCGTGGTCGCACGACGTAGGTACTTAGGGTGCCAGGAACATGTCAGGGGGTGTGTTAGTGGCCAACACTGTCAGATTTTTCAGTCTGCCTTAAGGCATCTGACAAGAGCACCCCGCGAGGCTATCGATCTCCGCCGTGGTACCACGACGTGGACTCTATCGTGCATGACCTCCATGTTAGTGGTCATCAGGTGGCCTACTATCATCTCTAAAATGCAAGTTCCAGTGTGTAAGCGGGGCACCGCAATACATGATGTAAGGCGACATCTCGCTTACTCACTGGATCTTGCATGGTTTTAAGAGATGATAGTAGGCCACCAGTTCCATCTGAATTATATTCTTACTAGCGAACCGCCCCAACTTCGCATGGGCATAAAAACCTTCGTCTTGAATCACCATATCTATTAAAAAAAAACCGCATTAAAATCCGTTGCGTACATAGTTTTAAAGATTTAAGCATACAAAGGGTGTAGGTATAGGGACAGAGAAAGCGACTTAGTTTTATACTATGTAGTGATAGTTAAGTGATTTCGTCCTTTTTAGACCCCTTTTTAACTGACTTTAAAAAAGGAGGAGGTTCTCAATTATAATTTTATAAACTCGTTTTTATCATTTCTACAAAGTTAGATAACTTTGTCATCCAGTTACATTTTTGGCAGAAGGGGCGCCTATCAGTTTCTACTCTAGTTGGTCTAATGCTTAAAGCGTGTCTTAATCTTGCAAGAAGGTTTAATTAATTTGTTGAAAATGCAGTGGTTAATTTAACAAGGTAAAATAAACGAAATATCGGGAATGTGTTGAATTTTAGGGACTCTCGTAGTCAAGCTGAAAACCGCATGAAAATTGTTCTGTAGTTTCGGAGATCGGAGTCAAACATAGGCTACTTTTGGGCGCGATATAACCGAGTCCCACGCGGGAGCCGCGGGGAACAGCTAGTATACTAATATAATAAAGCTGAAGAGTTTGTTTGTTTGTTTGAACGCTAATAACTTGAAAACTACCGGTCGGATTTGCAAAATTCTTTTTGTATATGAAAGCCTGATTCTTGGGGAAGGTTATAGGCTATATATAGCTATACTAGCTGTTCCCCGCGGCTTCGCCCCGCGTGGGACTTGGTTATATCGCGCCCAAAAGAAGCCTATGTTTGACCTCAGGTCTTTAACTTCATCTCTACCAAATTTCATCACAGTCGGTCCAGCAGTTTAGCCGTGAAGAGGTGACAGACAGACAGACAGACAGACTTTCGCATTTATAATATTAGTATGGATATATAGTACATACACACTAATGGTGAGTGAAACCGCGGGGAACAGGTAGTCTTAGTATAAACTTTAAAAAAAACTCGTAAAACATATTACTACAAAATGGGTAAGATAGAACAATTATTCGCAAATAAAAACTACAGAAATAATTGGGAATAGGTACCTACTGACTGACGCCCTCCGTAGCACTCATTAAGGATTGCTCCTGGCGGCAGCACGCGCGATTACCTCACAGCAGTGGGCTGGGAATATTAGGGAACTATTATTCAACCGACTTCCTAAACGAAGGGCCTCTATTTGGTTGTATGTAAATTGGTTTCTTTTTTGTTTTTTTTTTTTGAATAGTTTATACGGCCATGGAATCTAGTCCTTTAAGGCCTTTCTTGAATTTATTAGTTACCGCATAACTCCGTCAATTCTGAACCGATTTTTATACGAAATTTTCTTTTTTTTTTTGTTCGAAAGGACCATAGATACTTAGGAACTTCTTACTTTCAATCAATGGATAACTGTACCCCTATAGGTATGAGATTTTATAAACGCAAGACGCTAGAGACTACGTTAGGATTTTGTATAACCTTAGGTACCTACTATCCACCAGAGGCGCTCGGCTGTACGTTTGTCATAAAAAATCGCTAACGAAGTCGCTCAAAATGCTTCGTTTCTTTCGCGGTGTGTTCCAGTGTGGTTCCAGTAGAAACAGCTACACGTTCCACTATGGGGGCAACTGGTTCTTTTTTTAATCTCAATTTTTTTTTTATAAAAAACTCACAGTTAGTTACCTACATTTTACGATAGGGACCAAAGATATATTTTTGTCTTTAATAGCGTGGCCTTTTTTCTTCGTTTGGCTACAACTTGACGCCACATAAAAACCTAGAGTACTTACTAATTCTGTGACCTAGGCCAATCCGTGGGCCAAACAAACAGTGAAATTCTATACTTATATTTTTTTGGAATTGTGCATTTTAAAGTTAATATTTGTGCACACTGGTGGATTGGGATATTTGGCCGGCCGTTAGCGAAATACTCAAGAAATTAGTTTACTTTTTTTCTGTCTCATGTGTGGCCACAGAATTATTATGTGCTACAATAGCAAAGAATTTGGAATCGCGCGCGGTCTCGGGCAATGCTTCGTGATGCTAGCGTAACAACTAGCGCCACCTGTTAGGAAGAAGCGCAACAAGTTAGTGATGATTAAGCACTAGCAGCAGTTATGGTGAAATATTATCTAAAGCTGATAGATGGCGCAGTTCAATGATTTGTGATACATCGATAAAGCAAAATAGTTGTTATTGTACCAAAGAATTTAATATACAACACTAGAATGCTTACGAATAATAATAATCGCAAAAAACAACATTCAAAATAATTAATCCTTATTACAATACTGCAAAGTTGATTTTCCTTTAAAGCCTACATACAAATACCTAACGTTCCAGAAAAAGGTCCAAAATTTGTAGGTGTCCCTTTTCTTCTTGAATATTATACAACTTACTAGAAAGAGATACCTACAAACTTTAGGTTTTATTTCGGTAACGGCTTTTGTCCTCCGTAAGCATTCTAGTGTTATATATAAATTCTTTGTATTGTACCTATTGATAAAATTATAAATACAGGCAGTAGTAATTAAATACATGAAAACAACACATTAATTTACAAAAGTTTATTCTCAGAATAAACAATCTGTTAGTTTCTGTGGTCCAGTGGAAACATCAGGTTACAGATTACACAATACTAAGTAGTTAGGGCTTCTCCAATGAGAATAAACGATATACGGCAAAATGGCCGCTCCTGGCGGATAGTAAGATAGTTAACAATTTCATACTCAGTTGACAGCAAATGCAAACATCTGAAATTGCATTAAGACGATAGAAAAATCCCTCTGCTGTAATTAAGGTTCTAGGTCTGAAGTTAATTTTAAACATATTCAATTATTAAATTATATTTCTCTATAGTTACAAATTGCATTATTGCTTAAAACGGCCACTTTTAGCAGTTTTGCAATTTATAACTATATGGAACCATAATTTAATAATTGAATATGATTAAAATTAACTTAAGATCTAGAACCATAATTACAGCAGAGGGATTTTTGATAACTTGTTTTTTCAGTAAATAATGATTTTTAGTTGATAGTGGCGCTAGTGTTCACCGAGGTCTCGTCTTTAGAACCTCTACTCATCTCAAAAAGGAATAATAGTCTAGATTTATACCCCCTCATTCATAAAAATTATCAAAAACTGTTTTGGCTCCTTCTGTCTTATCGAACTTTACTGTAAAAGTAAGAGACAAAACACATTTTAGTTAAAACGGGCCTTCTTCTTACCTTCTTTCTTATACATATATAAAAAAATCTATTGCTGTTTGTTAGTCTCGCTAAAACTCGACAATGGCTGGACTGATTTGATTAATTTTGGTCTTGAAATATTTGTGGAAGTTCAGGGATGGTCTAAATGGGGAGAAAAGAGCGCCGGGACAGCCAGAATATTAAAAAAAATGATGTCATTTTTGTGCATGTGGGAGAAAATATCATGTATACTTATTACTATTATAATCTATTACACAAAAATAACTTAGAAAGCTAGTTTTTTCATCAACAAGTACATGTGTTGGTCGACTTCAAACCCATGCAAATTGTTAGCATCTCCTTGCAGTCTCATGAGGAGCCCTCCGAACGAGACATAGGCAGCTAACCGAGAGGCTGGCTCCATAGCTGCCTCGTCACCTTCTATCCTGAAATGCAAATATAAAAAAGGGTTAATTTTATAATACCATGTAAATAAAAAATCGAAAAAATGACTTTTTTTTCTGTTCAGTTGTATCTATGTAAAAAAAAAATCTTCTTGCAGTTTTGGCCTGGACTTTTGAAGCTGACAGTACATACATGGAAAGCTAAGTATATTGGCTTTTTAACTCTATTCAACAACCACTATGATAAATATTATGGAAGGCAAGATAGAGGGAAGAAGAGGTAGAGGTAGTTTTGTAAAAGTGGGAGTCGTGTGAAGTCTAGTGGAAGATGGAAGAGACACTTCTGATAAGAGCACATCGGTCAGAGTATCGCAAAGGGTGCGCAATTCGAACGCTCGCTCGTTTATTTTGAGGGTCGCAAGATAACCATAACCTAACCTATGACCCTCCATAAAGTCGGATTTGTGAAAAATGCCGCCATCCCCTCACCACTTTTTTTGTCGACGAAATCGAAAATAGGGAAAAACTCGGAAAATAAGCGTCGCACGAAAAATCTTCACATGACTAAAAGTGATGCTAATAATGTTGTCTACGACATGGGACAATAATAAATGGGTGTCAATATGACGAGCAAAATCACTCCGAAAATTTTTCTAAGTCTTGCGCACCCTTTCGTATACTCTAACCAGCATTTTTTTTATACTATTAAGTAGGTAGGCAAACAGTCTTAAACAAGTTTTGGACCTCTGTGTTTATCAATAACTAACCTATAAACTTTTCCTGACATGACATATTCGAAACTATCGGCGCGGTTTCCCTCCGTCTCCAGGGGGTTCCATTCCCCGCCATCTGGGTAACCGTCCTCTCTAAGCGTCGTGGCCAATACCAATCTAAACTTGTCACCCAACTCCATTGGATATATCCACGAATTTATATCGAGAATCAAGTCCATTTTGAACGATTCGGATTCACAGTGTAACCGGCTAACTCGATCGAATTTCTTCCCTTCCGGGTCCATGTCCTTCACATTGAATATATCTTCAAATAATACACCCGCCATTGTTAATTTAAGGATTAGGAATAATTAACTAAAATAAAACAAATTTTTACACCCATGCCAATGAAAAGCGCAAACTTGCTTTGATTTGATTTTATTGTTTGAAATGGGAATGGCATGGCATCAGTAAACATTTGACTTTGACGTTTCACCAGAACTGTCAAGTCAACTCCACACGCGTTCCCGGTGTTCCACACATTACGTAAGTAAGAGCGAACACATACTACAGCCGGACCGGTTTGTTGCCGGATCGCCAGGGGGGTTACAACCATCTCTTAAATCCATGCAAGTTCCAGTTCCAACCCATGGTGTTAATACCGACCCTTATGTATGGTAGTGAAAGTTGGGTATGGCAAAAAAATAATGAAAGTAGAGTGAATGCGGTTGAAATGAGAGCTTTAAGGAGTATGTGTGGTTTATGCTTGAGCGATAAAATAAGAAATAGTGAGATTAGAAAAAGATGCGGTGTAAATGAGGATGTAGTGACAAAGATAGAAAAAGGGATGTTGAGATGGTTTGGACATGTAGAGAGGATGGATGAAAGGAGACTGACGAAAAGTATATACAAAGCAGAGTTGGCTGGGAGCGGCGGTCAGGGTCGGCCTCGTAAAACAATCGCAGATCTTTTGAAAAAGGGAGACATTAGGAGTACCCGAAATCGGCGAGCGTGTATGAAGAGAGTGATGAGTGTGGAGGAGGCGAGAGAGGTATGTAAGGATCGTAGCCAATGGAAATCTCTAGTCTCTGCCTACCCCTACGGGAGACAGGCGTGATGATATGTATGTATGTATGTACACCCATATTCTCAAACGTTTTCTCAAACTCCACTCATCCTCACTCGACCTCAATGGTATTCATAGTTGACATTAGCATCCTCACCTTAAGGAAATTACTCAATGGAGGTGAGGAACGAACTGTCAAAATATAAGGTTGGTCAAGAGGTACCTTAAGGAAGCCTCGAACGTTTCGTTTTACGAAAAGTAGGTGCATTTATTGAGGACCAAATTTAAAAGAACTTGTACCCACTGTAATAAGTTCTTTGTGTATTAAGTATTTTGTTGTTTTATAATAAATCTATGCCAATAAGCTAAAATAGAAAAAGAAACGATGTCAAAAAGTCCCTTTTCGTCAAAAAGTTAACCGGTTTACCAACATACAGAAATGAAATGAAACGTCATTCCTTGACTCATCCTCACTGGATTTTGCTCAAGGAAACAATTAAGAATACAGTTTTCAAGGAAAGTTGGAGGACTTCCTTGAGGCGTCCTCGAATGAGGTTGAGTGGAGGAGACCTATGAGGCAACGTTTAAGAATATGGGTGTTAGTCGATATCCCCCTTACTCACTGGATCTTGCATGGTTTTAAGAGATGGTGGTAAGGCACCAGCTATCGGAATATCGGATATACATAATACATATACACCAGATTTCGTCCGTGCTCTACAAGCCCGATCCGAGATAAATCGGAAGTAAGAAACCCTCTTTTTTATTGGCACAAAATAAAAGATAGACTGGGTTTTTTTTTTAATATAACGATATTTTTGCTAGCGGGTAACGTTTATTTTAAGGTGGTTATTAGGGTGAAAATAACTGCTATCTGAATTAACGATTCCTAAAACGTAACGTTAGGTAACGAATACGATATTGTTAAACTAGCCCAGTCTGTTTCTTGTCTGTATCCGGCAAAATGCCGGTCCGCCTATGGTTTGCGTTCGCTCCACAGAGTACTTTATAATAGCGCACCCTAGACGCTCATGCGCGTGCATGATGGAAAACCATCAAACCACAAACTAAATAGAGATACCATCAAACAAACTCGTACTCGAAAGGTGAACTGAATCGACTGAATTCCAAATAAAAAATCCAAATTTTTTTAGTTTAAATCAGGAATTTTGCGATGATTTACGATGGAACAATTAAATCAACTGATTTCCAAACAAATCATCGCAAAATTCTTGATATAAATTACAAAAAAATAAAATGTTACCATCATGCGTGCATGAGCATCTAATGTGTGCTTAATGAGTTCGCTTTTGTTGATTTGTGGTCTTTTGGCGGTGGTATTGGGGGTTTTTGGAGGGAAAGTAAATTGTCGCTATGTCCGCGCTTTATTTAATTTCCAAAACTTAGGTTTTTTTCCGCTTCACTTAGCCATCTGACCCTGACTAGACTTACTTACTTGACTAGACCACTGACTTGACTTTTTGACTTAACTGACTTAATTAGGACTGAAGAAGATTAATAAATTCAAAAAAGGCCTTAAAGAACTAGTTTCCATGGCTGTAAGAACTATTAAAAAAAAGTGGTGGCTGCGGCTGGTGCACAGAATAGTACCTAATAGTAGGTACTACGTAGCTGGCGGCTGAGCGCAGGGGGGCGAAACTTCTTGGTAGATAACCCAATGCACAGAATTAGTAATAGTCCTAATGTATGGAGTTTGCAGTTAATCTTAGGGAAAAAAATGGCGACAAACATGGCAAATGCTGTCATATCTCTTCCTCACCTTACTTTCTCTTTCTTGACGCTTTGACAGTTTGTCAGATTTTGGAGGGCAAGAACTGCCACTTTATCCGCGCTGTATTTAATTTCCAAAACTTAGGTTTTGTCGAGAATTTGTGCATAATATTGGTGGATTATTATTCAAAAGGGTTTGTGAACAAGCATGAGTGTTGGGAAGTGGTGCAGTGTCGATAACGTGACTTTTATCTTTGGCACCAAAAATTTCCAAGTTATAGCTAGGTAGTTTTTCCAGCGCTTCACTTAGCCATCTGACTCTGACTAGACTACGGACTTGACTTTTTGACTTGAATTTACTAAAGTAGGACTGAAAAAGATTAATAAATTCAAGGAAGGCCTTAAAGGACTAGTTTTCCTGGTGTGGTAGGTAGTGTAAGTACCTACACTTTTGACATTAGTATTGCATAGTTGGCTATGAAATGCGATGCAAAGTTTGAATTTTAAACTTCATTAATTTTGGTTGTGTTCCGTCTCTTAAGCGTAGTGATTGATTACATACTCTTTGGCTTGAGCTTTGGCTGAGCGAGAGCGAAAAAAAAAATCGAGTGTTTGTTTTGGTGGTTTTGGTTTGCTAACCGGTATTTGCAAGATTGTTTTTAACTTTATATCTGTTACTTGTTTAAGTTTATTTTAATCTTAGTTGGTGCCTCGGATATATGTTGAAGCAATAAGTACTTAATTGAATAATATTTTTCGTTGTAGTGAACCTACCCAGCCTCCTTTTAAGTTTATAGATCATGACTCGAATCAATGGCAAAACTCAGGGATCGAGAACTTCACGAAGTAGTTTGACTACGAGCCACGACAGAAAACTTAAGTACCGAGCACTTTTGGAGGACCTATCCACAATTGGTGAGTAAATACATGATATTACGTCTAGTCTCCACTCACACTAGTCACACTCAGGTCAGGAGATAGTAGTTTTTAAAAATACCATCAAAACTACACACATAATCTTACAATGCTCTCTGCGTTCAGTATGATAACGTATTTAGGGTGCCGATGCGGCTGCCTCGCTTCTGTAGCGCTTCAGTGATGTTCTCAGAAACTAGGGTAGACTGCTTCTACACTACAATGCGCAAGAGATGCGCGTCTCTGGTGCGCCGCGTGCGCGAGAGCGGCAATAGTATCCTGAGTATGGTCGCAAGTAGGCTCGACTGTCTGTACACTTCAGCTTGGGTTTAAGGCAATGGGATACATAGTTAAATTATTTTTATTCTTCATATTTTTAGTTTATAAGTTACTAGCATTAAGTTTATACTAATATTCATGAGACTATGTGTCTTTAATAAATAATTTTTTATTCATTTCGTTCATAATCCAATAAATCAGTACTGGGGAGTGTCAGTGCTTCTGAACCGCCTCTTGGTCGCTGATATGGTTCCTTTAACAATTACCAGATCTTAGCCAGGACCATCTGTTTAAAGCGTGCCTTCGAAAGCAAGGAATCATCTTTATTATCAGACAATTAGGTTATTCCTCTCTTACATTTTACTACTATTAATAATATTCTGTAATCTGTAGTTTTGCTGAAAGGAAAAAAGGTAACAAATAAAAAAACATAACTTTGGTGTGCAAAACTTACAATTGTAGAGATTTCCCTGCCCTATATTAGATGTGTAAAATGGTAGGCATCAAAGTAATTAAATATCATTAAAATTTTTAGAAAATGATGGTAGTACAAACACAGAATGTATGGAAAGGACAGCTAATGCAGTCCGAGAGGCACAGTCGCTCCTGGCCGAAGGAAGCATCGAGGAGAGAGCCAGACATCCAGGTTCGTATCAAAATTTGTATGAAATATGTACGAGTATGTTGTTTGGCCTGCAATTCTACAGATCCTTAGAAGAACAATGGTTGCCGAGATAGTTCAGAGGATAGCGCTTCGAAGTAGCAGTGGGCAGGGCACATAGAGTGAATAACTGATGGCCAATAGGGCAGAAAGGTTATCGAATGGCGACCATGCACCGGCAAGCACAGTGTTGGACACCCACTAATCAGATAACTTGAAACTTGAATGTCACATGCTGGCCACTTATTTTATTTTATTTATTTTATTTTACTATCAACCAATCATTCTGTAAATCCTTGGAGGAGGCCTACGTCCAGCAGTGGACAACCTGCTTCTGAAATAATGTGATACATAGGCTATCAAGCTCTTTAATCTGTTGCCAATTGTTACATAATTTGACTTGACACTTGAGAGGACATTCTCTAAAACTGTCGCACAATAGCTAAAAGAAAGCCAAAAAAACATTTTTTATCTAACAATCCAGTTATGCACTGGAACATACTCAGTTCTGCTGAATCAGAGTGTCATCACTGCACCTTCAGTCAACGCTTTTAAAAATAGGTTAGACAATGTACAAAATCTCCATACTTAAGATGACAATATGGCAATCAAACTTATAACTTATTTTTGTCAGTATCAAGTTTTAATTGAATGTTCTTCATTTAGTCGAGTCACAGAGTCAAGTTAAGTCAGTAGTTGTGTCTAGTCAAGTTAGTCACGAGCTAAGTGGAGCGGTGGAAGTTTCACTTAGCATAATCTCGCGAGATTTTGATGACAAGGATTAAATTCACTTAGACGACATTGTACCACTTCCCAACACTCACGCTTGTTCACGAAAACTTAGCTTAGAATAATAATCCACCTTTATCATGCACAAATACTCGTAAAAACACAAATATTAGAAAATAAATACAATGACGATAACTGAGTGAATTTAGCTTGGCGCCAAAACTACATGGTGCTAGTTAAGAATATAAATAAATAATTTCAGGTGAAGGGTATCTAGACTCCCGTGTGCTGAAAGCGACCAGCGACTTGGCTGTGAGGTGTTCCGAGGCTGTCAGCGGGAATACCAATGTTTACGACAGGCATGAGCTGGTACTGCACATGGTATGTATCTTCTTAAGACGATACCTCGGTGAACACTAGCGCCACCATCATTTAAAAATCGTTATTCACTGAAAAAACAAGTTATCAAAATTCCCTGTTGTGTAAAGTTCTGGATTTGAAGTTAATTTTAATCATATTAAATTATACCTAGTTCCCTATAGTTATAAATTGCAAAACTGCTAAAAGTGGCAGTTTTAAGCACTATTGCAATTTGTAACTATAGGGAAATTTAATTTAATAGTTTAATATGTATTAATTACATAACCCGGATTATTGATAACTTGTGTTTTCAGAATAAAGATTTTTAAATGATGGTGGCGCTAGTGTTTACCCAGGTATCACCTTAATACTAAATGCATTCTCTACCAGTCAACCATTGGGAGAAACAGAAAAACTGTGCGGCGCGAAAATGTTTGTATAAATAAAAGAAAACGGGGGGAGCGAAGTCCACGCGCACGAAGTCGCGGCCAACAGCTATTATTATAGAAAATTAGTAAAATTTAAGCGCAGATGGTTTCCAGCCCTGAAAAATGGTTTACATTACAGCGCGAAAGTCCCGACTTTTGGGTCGTAATGTTCCCCCGCGAAGTGCCGACGCTGTCGTACTTGTTCGGCACGTTCGCGGCGGGCGAGGCCGAGCGGCGGCCGCGAGTCGCGCGCGCTCGCTTGCCGCGCCAGCCGCCCGCCGCGCTCAAAGCACCTGAGGCTGTTGATAAGTAAGCTGATCACTTTTTTTTTTTCACCCCCGACGCATGAGTTTTGGCGCCAAGCTAAAGTCGCTCAGTTATCGTCATTGTATTAATTTTGTAATATTTGTGTTTTTTCGAGTACCTATTTGTGCATAATAAAGGTAGGTTATTATTCGCTAAGTGTTCGTGAACAAGCGTGAGTGTTGGAAAGTGGTACGATGTCGTATAAGTGACCGGGGTGGGTCGCTAGTTTGTTATAATTTTACTGCACAAAATAAACAAAGTTACATTGTACAAGATAATAATACTTGTTATTTAAAAGTACATGCCAACTGCCATTTTGTTTTTAATCTATATCGCGGGTCTGCTGGAAGAAATTTCTATAGAAATAACTAGCACCCTTGTACTAAATTTCCTAATTTTAAGTTTCCTATGTTTGTATTTGAGTGTACATGAATTAAATAAATAATATATAATGAATATAGGTTAGATAAGACAGAGGAGGGTTCGGAAATGGTGAATCGCGTGAACCGTCTCATAAGAAAGACGTATCGCAACAGCGGACGGTCGCTGAGCTACTTCCACGTGGTGTTGGACCCAAGCAGCTTCGCGCGAACAGTCGAGAACATCTATCACGTCTCCTTTCTGGTCAAAGATGGGCTGGTCTCCGTGCAAGAAGGTCAGTCCTGTTTGTCATCGTCATGCTGTCTCCGTGGTCCAGTGGTTGAGATGATACCTTGGTGAACACTAGCGATACCATCAGTTAAAATATTAGACGAATTTCAATTCAGGAGACATTTGAAGAATATATTAACTATGGAATGATGATATTTTATCATAGAAATAGCACAGATTACAGAATGCAAACTAAAGACTAAATGCAAACTTAAATACTAACAAAAAAAAAACTAATCTAAGAAATATATATTAACTCAAAAATGTTATTATAATATTCATGACTTTTTTTAGACTTTTATAGTTTCAAGATTTGAAATTGCTAGACATTGATTTTAAGATGTAACGACGCGACCAAGAACTTGTATGCCGTAACGGTAGTGATTTGTAAATCCTTACTATACAACATGTTTACAAGTGATAAATGAATTTGAATTTGAAAAAAAAAATGAAATATCAAATTTCATTGAAATCACAAGTTATCAAAAATCCTTCTTATGTAATTAAGGTTCTGGATCTGGAGTTAAATTTAAACATATTAAATTATATTTCCCTATAGTTACAAATTAGTTAAAAATATAGTTAAAATATAGTTAAAGTATAGTTAAAAATTAGTTACAAATTGCAATATTACTTAAAACGGCCGCTTTTAGCAGTTTTGCAATTTGTAACTGTAATAGGGAACTATAATTAATTAATGATGTTTTATTTCAGATGAGGAGTACGGCCTGCCGTTCATAACGCCAGTGGAGCAGACTCAGCGCGAGCAACACTCGCTGGCCGACGAGAACCAGTTTATTGTGTCCATCGACATGCAGCGGTGGCAGGTAACGCAATAGCGACTAGATCGTTACATCGACAATCACTACTTCGATGGTCGCTGCATCGAAAACATTTCACCGACGGATTATTGTAGCGAGAGCAAGTTCAGTCGCATAAGCAATTATGTTGAGGTTATTACGGGGCCCGGCTGCAAGATTACCAATTTAGAAATAAAAAAAATATTCTTTAGCTTGTATTATAAAGGCGAAAGTTCGTATGTTTGTTACTTATTCATAATTCATAATTCATTTATTTTATGTCAGACATGGGTACATTTAAGGATGTTAGTATTAAATTAGTTACTGTGCGCCATGCTGCGCCGTCTTCTTCACGCTCTAACGGCTGGCCCAATATTTATGAAACTTGGTATGGAGGTAGCTGATACCTTGGTATAACACATACCCCCGTATTAAGAAACGAGACGAAACACATTTAATTAAAATAGGCTTATATTTTAATTAAATGTGTTTCGTCTCGTTCTTTCACATGAAGTGTCAGGTAAGAGAGAAAGAGCCAAAACATATTTAAGTTAAAAAGGAGTTTATCAAACGTTGCTTAATACGGCGGCTAGGGTTTATATATTAGGTTATTAAGAAAAGTACGTAGGTGATAAACCACGCAACACAACACAAACTATTAAACTATATTTCGCTCACAAATGATATTAACTCAAATTTTATATTATTTATTTTTTTGTTGGGAACTCTTTAATATTACTTTTTAAAATTAAGCTTTTTAGGTTTTAAATAAATAAAATGTTTATTTAAAACAGAAAAAGCCCACGAAAACCATTGTGTCTATTTGTCTTGGGAGAAAAAATAACTTATTTTCTATTTGTAATTAATCCATATCGCAAAATGCATAAATAATACAATTAGTTAACCCTTCCTAGTTGTATGTCCCACTGCTGGGCAAAGCCTATAATAGTATTATTCGTTTACAGGAGCTGATACAAGCGTTCCGCATACAGAAGCCGATGATAGTGATAAAACAGTGATTAACCGCCATTTATTGTTGGATCTCTAAAAATAAAGACGTTAATTTTTTTATAATTATCCTTTTGTATATTTTTTTCTTCGGAACGTGTTTCCTGGTTGCATCTTCAGCTAACGCTTCAGAGCCCAGGGTACGCTATTAATCATGGTCCTGATTTAGCGGAACTGGTTATTACAATGGAGCGACTGCCGTCTGACCTCTCCCTGTAAAAAGGGTTTACAGGGAAACCAGACCAACAGGAACATGACCTGGGTGTGTTAGTGGACAACACTGTTAGATTTTTTAGGCTGCTTAAGGCGAAGGATGGAAAGGGCTTTTGTATATTATTTGTTTGTTATTATGGAAGGAACTCTACTGACAAGAACCTCTCTTTTTATGATAATGATCAGTTTGTATTAATTCTTTTTTTACTAGATACTCACCCCGGCTTCGCATGGGTGGAATATTATGGGTTTTGCTGACATAAAACCTTCCTCTTGAATCACTCTATCTATTATAAAAACCGCATCAAAATCCGTTGCGTAGTTTCGATTTAAGCATACATAGGGACAGACGGCGGAAAGCGACTTTGTTTTATATTATGTAAAGGTTAGGCCTAACGCAGACAACTACTACCCTATATTGGAATAAACAATTTAATTTCCCCTGCATTTCATAGCCTCGTTTAAAATATACGACGATGTTAAAATTGCTATTTTTGAGAGACCGAGACTTGTATAGTGCTTTTCTTTCTCCAACGAGGTAACATCATGTCAAATTTTACATTGGCGCTAATAAGCTAGAAGTAAGCACTCACTTTGTTCCTTTTTCATATTTTTGAAATGCGTATATGTATTTAAAACAATAAAAAAGCCTCAATGTGTACATTGAGTCACTGTGTGCATCAGGTCATGCCTAAGGGTCATGCTTATCGTAATAATGTATTGTCATCGGACAAGTTGAGATAACTTAGTCGGAAATAAGTTATATTGAAGTTGCGATACAATACATACAAACAATTAAAAATAAAAGAAAAAGACTCTTTTCAAACGTTAATTGGGAGTTATTGTTAGTAGTTAAAAGTAAACTAATCTCGAAAATTGATACTTTTTTATTTCAAATCGCAATACATATTGAAAGCACATTTTCATTAAATTTGGCCAATCGTTGAATAAGGCCGATCGAGATAAGGAAAAATTTGTATTTACCTTAAATACTTTTTTTATTTGTGGAATTATGAGTATGTTTTACTGAATAATTCATTCAAAATTAATTGATTTAGATTACTAAAGTATAGATAGATAAAATATAGGTAGTAAAAAATCAATTAATGACCAATTACCGAAATTCGAGATCCAATTTTTTTATGCTTTGCTTTATACTCTAGGATGAGATGTTCAATATCACTGAAATATTAATTCAAAAATGAATGTACCGATAGCTGCACAAATTTTAAATAAATGGATAGAACAAGTAATTATTATAAATGTAGCCAAGAAAAATAAATTAATATTTTTTTAAAAATTGTGTTATTATTTTTAAGTGCAGTTTGAAGGTTATATTAGTTTTAACTAAGAATTTTTATTTATATTGAATAAAAAATAAAAAGAATGAAGAAATATGTACATTGATATTTCCAGGCAGACCTCGATCAGTCCAATTAAACGATTGGTTAACAACTTTACCAATTAAAAAGACTAGGAATTATTAAAAAGTCTACAAACTTAAATAAAATTATTGCTAAAAATATATTCAGAAACTAACTACATATTTACAATTTAATTCAAAGTCCTTTTCGCGAAATTAATTATAATTTATTTTTAGTTTTTACAAATTAGCTATTATTATGCTGTGACATAATATAATACATATTAGATTTTATGACCTGACGATAGCTTGCGTCTAGTCTAGCGACGACATGTATTGTACCCCTAGTATGAAATTTTACAAACGCAGACGACTAGCGACTGCGTTAGGATTTTGTATGGAATTTCTTAGTTACCTTACTATCCGCCAGGGGCGCTGTACAGGTTGTCGTACAAAATCGCTAAAGCAGTCGCTAGCGACTGCGTTTATAAAATCTCATACTAGGGGTACTGGTGTATGGATGTAGGTACCACACACTCGTTTATATAGAGAGTCACAAGATAAACATAACCTAACCTACAGATCTATAGCGTTCGACATTGTTTTTAAAATCTTACTTTTTTTCTACGTTCGAAAAATGAGAAAAATTCTCAATTGTTCGACGGCTGATTGCTTCTCGATTTAAATAAACTCTACGTTCAAAAATGAGACAAGTAGTTCGACGTTCGAAAAAATTAAAAAGCAATGTATTTCGTCGGACTGGTGAATCGAACTAAGTATTGAGATTCGCTCAAAACGATCACACTGAAAATCTTAAATATGTCTGACATAAAGATAACAATTCAATAAGATATGTGACAATGGAAGCGCATCAGTGTTGCAATATCTATAACATTTTTACAATAATTGAAATTAAAATGGTCTGGCTTTGAAATTATTTACGGTGATAGTTTGGCTGACATTTGAAGAGAGACTCCTAAGCGTTGATGACAAAAATTCTCATTGCTCGTAGACTTATAGGCTATTAAATTAAAAACACAAATGTGATTCATCTACGTTCCTTTGGGGCGTTTTCCACCGATAAAGATGCGACCGAAATGTCGAAAGAAACGAGTGCTGATATTTAGCCATCGCTTACAACCTATCTACTTTTGTCGGCGGCTAAGCCCGCGTTATACTATGTTTTATTGCGCTAAAAATTTGCCTATCCTTTCCTGAGACACCTAACTTCTTAGGGTTAGTATCTATAGGTCTACGTCTCGATATGACTGCCGCGACGAATAAATCGCAATTGGACCAAATCTCCAAACGTTGCCTCAATCTCGACTTAAACTACATATGATTAGTCGACACCAGCACCCCTATTATGAGATTTTATAAACGCAGATTCTAGTGACTGAGTTAGGATTTTGTATGGAATTTCTTAGTTGCCTTACTTAACCGCCAGGGGCGCTGTATAGTTTTTTCATACAAAATCGCGTCTGCGTTTATAAATTCTCATACTAGGGGCACAGCTTCCTCACCTTATGAACATTCCTCACTGGAGAATAATACCGAACTGACAGATTGGTCGAGAGGCGAACTACTCGCCCGCGCTTGTCATGAACGACCTATTTTTTTTTCATACATTACTATACTATCGTGCTCTTCAAAACAGCAAAGAAAAATTCCAAATTTGATGTCTTTTCGGGCAAAATTACCCAAAAAGACAATCTCAAAAATAATAATATCCAGCAATGTCGAGTTTTTCGTTGGCCGAATAGACGTCTAAGCAAAAACATACGTTTTAAGATTTCTAATGTATTCTGTATTGCCGTAGAACATGCATTTGATCCCCCGTAGGGTTGCCATCTCTAACATTTGGCAACCATGACACGAGTGAAACACCGGATTTTAGGGACCAGAACCCGGACATTTCAACAGAATTTTTTGTACATAGACTTGACTATTTTTAAAAAACCTGTATAACTATAGTAAAATAAAAACGATGAAAATTTTTATCGATACCGGACTGAAAAAGCCCAGATGCTCCCCGAATGCCCTCAAAACTAAGACAAACTGTCATCAGTAGAAAACCCGTGGGATAGCAACCCTAATCTCTAACATTGTGCCGTCTTCAAATTCCGACCAAACGATGTCTCTGCGGTCCCGCCGCGTTTTTCCTCACCAGATTACTAATTATTGTCTGAAATAGGAAATACAAGCAATTATTAGTATTGATTTTAGCTCGTGTGACGCAAATAAATAGCTTAATGTAAGTCAATTCTTGTCCCTATTCTCGGTTTTACTACCGATTTGTGTTCATGAAAGTCACTATACTTTTTTTATTCACAATTTATTACTACTATCATCAAAACTAATAACGACAGTTATTTAATTTTATTTATAAACTAGCGATCCGCCCCGGCTTCGCAAAACCTTCCTCTTGAATCACTTTATATAATAAAAAAAACTAAAAAAATTCCTTTATAACAATAAATATGTAGGGACAAATCACACAGATTAAGACACACGTCTGGTTAGAAGCAGCCTGCATCCAGCGACTGCCTGCGACCTTCTTCAGAACCATCTTGGGGCCGATTCTGCTAACGTTAAGTCACAATCGTGTCAAAACAGTGTTTCAATTGTAATGCTATTTTAAAGAAAAGAAAAGTATATCTTTTATATCACTGCTGATGGTCACACCACACACTACACCATACTTCTTGTAAATAGAGTGTAAAAAGCACTACAATTGAAACACTATTTTGACACGATTGCGACATAACGTTAGCAGAATCGACGCCCAGGTGGACTATCATATCTTAAAACCATGAAAGATCCCGTGAGTGAGGGATATGTATTGCGCTTACATCATGTATTGCGCTGTCTCGCTTACTCACTGGATCTTTCATGGTTTTAAGAGACGGTAGTACAACCAGGTCGGTGGGTGTTTGATGCAGCGCTTGCCGGTGCGTGGTCGCCATTCGAGATTTCTTTGTTTAACTCACGTTTTAATCATTCAGCCGACTTTCTGCAGTTGGGGCATGTCTGCTGCTCCTGAAGCCAAGGCGTGATGCACGCGGAGTGGAAGTTGTGTGTGCAGGGTAGCGTGGTCACCTGGGAAAAATCCTTTGGGTCAGTAGTACAACTGACAATTCCTATCAATAGAATAACTTGCTTATTGAATAAGTTGTCTCCGTGGTCTAGTGGTTAAGCCGTTTGCCTGTAGGCTCGGGGGTCGTGGATTCGATTCCCACGGGAAACATACTTTGTTTAGTTGTTTCCAGTGTGGTCACTGTTCCAAATAATATTATAGATGCGAAAGTGAGTTTGTATATTTGTAGTTAGTTACCTCTTTACACCCTATCTACTAAAGCAATCTTCCTGAAATTTATTATACCGCATACACATAGCTAGGAATATTGAGACGGACATAGGGCACCTTTATCCAAGGAAAAAGCGCTGTTCCCGTGGGAAATTCAAGCGGGCGAAGTCGCGGGCGAAAGCTTGTAGACCATAGCAAGCCGTTATGAGAAGATGAAGTATTATCCATACCTGCTGGTCTTTTAAGATGACGTCGAAGCAGATTGAGCATTCCTCCAGGGACCACGAGCGTTCACGGCTGCAAAAAAGAAAAAAACAAATCATTTCAGGTAGGTGTCACGGTCAATCGACCGAGCTCACCCTGGTGTCAGTTCTTCGGTACCGCTTCTCGGACTCTGACATGGTCCTTTAACGACTACCAGAAGGCAACGGTTTTACGTGCTTTCCGAAGCACGGAATCATCTTCATTATCAGACAATCAGGTGATTCACGTTTGCAATGTTTTGAAAAACTAAACAAAGTATGTTTGGGTAGAAAGACCGGACACCCTATATTATTGAGATTTTGTCTCAGATTAATAGGTACGACAAAAAAGCGTTGAGGTCCATAATGTCCCTTTCCCAAAATGTCCCTTCCTCGAAAAGTCCCTTTCCCAAAATGTCCCTTCCTCAAAATGTCCCCTTCTTCAAAATGTAAATCAAAGTAATACATAAATGTGAAAGTATGTCTGTCTGTCTACCTCTACCTCTCCGATATACATACATAAAATTTGGTATAAACATAGTTTGAGTGGGGAAAGGACATAATATTGGAAAATAGTACTTTCCCGAGGGATTGACATCAACGCAAGCTGAGCCAAAAAGCAAAAGCTAGTATTTATGAATGCGAAAGTGAGTTTGTATATTATTGTTTGTTTGTTTGCTCTGTTTTTATACCCTATTTACTGTACCGATCATTTTGCATCCATATACATAGATAAGACTACGGAGAAGGGCATAGGTCGCGGGTAAAAGCTATCTATAAATATAAAGAAACTTCATGGAGCAATAGCTGTGCAAAAATGACTGTACCAAATTTGATGCAGTTTTCAGTTTTTTTGCATATTCTTTTTTATTTCATAGTAATAATTCCCGGTGCACCACCTATCTAAAAGTCATTCGTTCATTACTAAAACTTTTATCGGAAGGGTCATATTGGGAAAGGGACATTATGGGGAAGAGACATTTTAGGAAAAGGACATTTTGAAACCAGGAGACATTTTGGAAAAGGGACAATGGACCTCAACGCAAAAAAATTCTATGTAAAATCCGACCGTATAAAAAAAACCAACCGACAGTCGACTCTCGTCGCCTACAACGGCCACGCTCGGCGCTCGCTCGTTTTGCGAAATGTAAAAAGCCTAACAAAAGCCGGTTTATTTTAGCCGGACACGCAACCAAAAGCCTACCTATGTCCGGCTTTATCCGGATGCCTGGCAACGCTATACACCTCTTACCTCTATACTAATATAATAAAGATGATGAGTTTATATGTTTGAACGCTTATAACTTGATAAACTAGATTCGCTAGTCAGATTTGAAATATTCTGTCTGCATATGACAGCCAGATTCTTGGAAAATGTTATAGGTACATTTACACCAATGGAGTGAAACCGCGGCGAAGTTAACACGGAAAACGACACAAAACATATGAGTAAACCAATCAAAATAAAATAAATGCATCAAATAATTTGGTTTTAATTCATCGAACCTAAATCCCTTTAAATATGCGCTATAACTACTATTAATTACGTTAGTAGGTGTACGCAACGGGACAAAAGAGAGGGTGTAGACCTATAGAACGCGTCGTCGTCGTACGCAGGGCTCGGAAACCTGGTTAAATAAAAAAACAGCTCGTTTTTTTGTCCATAGATTTTTACAGCATTACGGTTCCGCTCAACCGGTATTTCCCCAAAAAACGGTCTTAACCAGGTATTTAGGACCCTAAAATTACCAGGTTAAAGATCGTTATTTTTGGTTCTTTAAAATACCGGTTCCGAACCCTGGTCGTACGCGACCTTCCTGCGGGGTGACAGATGTTGGCGGGGGGGAGGTACTCAAGTCAGCGGGTAGCGGATGGTGTGGTGGGGAAGGGTAACGGTGAATTACAAGATTAATAAGATTAGAATTAAAATAAAAACTATTTCATCACTCATAAAACATCACAAACATAGAGGATTAGTAGTTTTAGGCTAAATTCTACATCGCATTCAAAATCTGAATTTCTCATCGCTTACAATGCCTGATCTCTCAACATGGTCACCCTTTCCTGCTCCACACTGTAACATTATTTAGAAAAAAATTCGTTAAATTAATAATTAACCCGTTTTGGCGAAAAACACACACAATAGATTTTTTTAATGTGACAATTTTTGGTGTGATCCGATCACACACACAGCTAGTATTATAATAAATCCTGGCTATGTTTTATTAAAATAAATGGTGTTATTCTCATAACTTGTTCTCGTAACTACGAGTAAATTCTGTACTGAGGGACATACTTATACTTCTGGTGTTTTGGCACGGCCATTAGAGATTTGAAAATAAATGTTAAACTGCTAATTACATCAGTTTACTAGCGCCGCCCGGCTTCACATTGGGCATAAAAACCTTCCTCTTGAATCACTCTATCTATTAAAAAAACCGCATCAAAATCCGTTGCGTAGTTTTAAAGATTTAAGCATACAAAGGGGCAAAGGGACAGAGAAAGCGACTTTGTTTTATACTATGTAGTGTTTAATTGCATTACAAAAATAATTGTAGGTATTTTTCAGCTTTATGTTATAGGTAAGGCATACAAATCTTCAAAACTAATCTGTACTTATATAACAAAGATAAAAGATTTGATTGTTTATTTGCATCGAACAGGCTTAGAAACTACTAGACAGGTTTGAAAAATTCTTTCAATGTTGGAAAGCTGGTCACATAAGCTATGTGTGTACCACGAGCGAAGCCGGAGTGGACTGCTAGTTGTAGTAACAAACAATCAAGCGGTTGTTATTCATAGTAGGAACAATTAATCAATTAGTGTACCTATAAACTTACTTTCTACGTATCCTTGGCGTTGGACTACGAAACCGATTGATTAACAGTAACATTGGGGACCTCACGTCCTCGGGCATATCTAACGAGGAATTCGTGACATCCCACTCCGTTCCAATTTCAGAACTAGACGAAATTTCTAAATCCGAATTTGAATTTGCAAGATTATTGATTATAAAGTTAATTGATCTGATGGAATCATTACTAGTTGAAGATTCAAGGCTGTATCGGCTCCAAGTGCTTGATTCTGATTCTGAGCTATCAAATTCAAATTCAGATTCCAAGTTTGAATTGGAATCGGAATCTTCTGTCTCGGTCTCTCTCATGCTTGTGTCTGTTGTGCTGTGTTCTGATATAGTTGTGTATGAATCTGAGTCTTCGTGAAGTGGTATATCACTAATGAATATGAAAATTATATTAGAACATGTATGATAACAAAAAGATTGATGTAATACATACAAAATTAGTTATATAAATTGAGTGTCTGCAACACACTTAAGATGTTAGTAGATGAAACAATGACTCCTGGTAACAGATCAACATCCAATTTGGGTTGCATCATTAGTTGCCATCTTCGAATTGAAGTTTGGAGATCAGCAAACGGAAACCCTCACAGGTTACTGATACTATATATTGGATTACTCTACCAATAAAATAAGTAACAATTTGTAGGCAACTAAATTATTTTTGTAAGTTTTAAATATCTATATTTATATCCATACTAATATTATAAATGCGAAACTCTGTCTGTCTGTCACCTCTTCACGGCAAAACTGCTGGACCGAATGTGATGAAATTTGGTATGGATATAGTTATGCACTAGGAGTCAAACATAGGCTACTTTCGGGCGCGATATAACCGAGGCGCACGCGGGCGGAGCCGCGGGCAACTGCTAGTTACTTAAAAAGAGGAAAGATCAAAGTATTTTTCTGTGTATGTTTGTAATGAATAAACTCAAAAACTACTGTGCCGATTTCAAAATCTCTATCACCATTGGAAAGTTACATTCACCCTGAGTGACATGAGCTATGTATGTACCACGGGCGAACTCGGGGTGAACTGTTAGTTGAATATAAAGACAATTTAAGGTAAAATTTCAAATTTAATTTATTGTGGGTACCCACTTCAGCAATTATTGATCAAAATAAAAATAAGCAATTAAAAATACCTAAAATATCAATTATTCAACTTTGCTAATATGTTCATGTGTTGCAATAATGTTATGAAAATCTAGCAAATGAGTAAATTACAAATGATTGATGACGACATAAACGCAAAATTAAAATTACTTTCTATCATTCGTGTAAAAACAAACAGTTGAGTATCCAACTTACAAGGTATGAGGTTGTTCAGTACTCCAATTACTAGTAGACCCTTCGCCGTCTGGGTTTTCAGGCCTTTTGCTAAAGATGTAGTACAAAGCAGCCCCAACTCCAACACCTATGGCCGCGGCTGCAAGTCCAAGGCCGCGGCTTGGGCATGAATTCTTTTGTCGTTCGTCTTCGCGGATATTCATGATGAAATTTGAAATATAATTTCAATTATAATGTTATTTACTGCATTTTACGCACTTCCAAATAAATCTTTCGTTTTGACTTGACATTTGTTTTGGTTGAAGGCAGTATTGCCATAAGAGTAGAGCTAGAGTATTTATATTTTCCCCTGACTACTCCAAAATCTCCCTAAAAATTCAGATTTTGAAGAAAACCTCACAGAAATCACAGAACAAATATTTTTCTTACTTAGTAAAATACAAAATAAATTAGGATTTTGTGTGGAATTTCTTAGTTGCCTTACTATCCGCCAGAGGCGCTGTACAGGTTTGCCATACTAAATCGCTAACGCAGTCGCTAGCGTCTGCGTTAAGAAAAACTCATACTAGGGGCACAGGGTCTGATAGTAAAGCTTTTCGTTAAAAAACTTATTTTAGAGTTAGCTCACATTGCCTCGGATTAACACCCATATACTTAAACGTTGCCTCATGGGTCGCCTCCACTCAACCTCATTCGAGGACGCCTCAAGGAAGTCCTCCAACTTTGCTTAAAAATAGTATTCTTGATTTTTTCCTTGAGGAAACTCCATTGAGGAGAGTCAAGGAAAGACGTCCCGTTTCATTTCTGTATGTTGGTAAACCGCTTAACTTTTTGACGTAAAGGGAGTTTTTGACAAAAAATATTTTTCAATATTAGCTTACTTACTGGTTTACCACTTTGAGTCGTGCAAAGCTAACTTTGCAATAACCAAAAAATGGTAAATTTTGTAAATTTAAATATGGTAACACCGAATGTATGAGGAAAAACTATCTTGATACTATAAAAAAATAATTTATTTTATGCAAACAGTACCTATATAATCACTAATTTTATGCAACCGGGAAAAGGATAGGATGAGAGTAAGTACTCAGCTGGGATGCGCTGGATAAGTGGAGTGTCACGGAAAGACTGCATAAAAAGAAACCACACTCGGGGTAGTCCTTGTACGGACATCGCGTACAGGCGGCTTTTGGAGAATCGCGATGGTGCGTTCTACGAAAACCGCCAATTTACATTGGGAACAAGTGTCTAGCCATGCCGCCTTTGCCAGGCTTGGGTAGAAGGGGCAGGCCTGAAGTGTGATGGCTCGAAGTCGCAGTAAAGGATATGCGTGCTAATGATCTTACAACAAAAGATGTGAAATGGAAAAGTAGGAAAGCAGATGATCCTAGGCTCCAGAGCAGGCAGAAAAAGAAGCAACGGGGAAAGCTAGCTAAGATGAGAAAGAGAGAGAGATGGAGTACTCCATATACATTAAGGTATACAAACAGTAAAACATTTGAACATATAAATTTTTTATTTTAATTTAAATACAAAAAAAAAACTGACTAGTTTCCGTGTATTTACTCTATTCCGTTTCTTCATCCTCAAAGTCTGATTCCAAAAATTGAATATCTTCGAAAATTGGTTCGTCACTTTCTTCATCATCGCTTTCTGAGTCTTGGACATTAATAATAAAAGGTGTAATATCAGAATCAAGAAGCGTATCTTTGCTTTGGTGCTCCAGTTCTAACTTTTTGACATGGTCTACATATTTCTGCCAATCTTCAGCAGTTACTAAAGAAAATGCTTCCTCAATTTTTTTTGGCATTTCATTTGCATTGCTCTTTACATTTTTTTCTGCAATTTTTAATTTGACTTGGCTCCAAACCATTTCTATTGGATTTAAATGGCAATGGTAAGGTGGCAATCTAAGTACCTCATGGCCATGTTCTTTCAATAACTCGTCAATGTTATATATGGGATCAGGTTTATGTTTTTTTACCAGACATAGCAGTTCAGCTTTGGTCAATTCTTCTGACCATATTATATCATTTTCTGTTAGCCAGTTCCTGGTAGCTTGCTTGCACGAGTTGGTATTCGGCGCTTTATTTATTTGAATACTATGATAGCTCGCATTATCAAGCACTATAACACTAGGAGTTTTCAAATTGGGCAGCAGTTTTTTAGCAACCCACTTTGAGAAATTCTCTGCATTCATATCATCATGGTAATCTGCACTTTTCGATTTCGTGCTGAATACCAGAAGAGCGTTATTCAGAAAACCATCTTCCGTGCCAGCATGAACTATAATAAACCTTTTGCCTTTCGATATACTCTCAAACATTTTAGAAGTTGAAGGTCCTTGCCAACTTTTTTTGGGTTTATAATTTTGATGAATGTAGGTTTCATCAATATAAACAATTGGTTTTTGTTTTTCTGAAGGCTCATTCCTTAATGCTAAAATTTTTCTTATATATCGATGCCTCCAAGCAGCGACATCATATTTTTCCATCAATACAGTCCGCTCTTCACTGTTCTTTTTAAACTCATATCCCATTTTTAATAAGATTTTCCTCAGAGTTTCTCGGCTACCATCAAATTGAATAGCCTCTTTCAATTCTATGAGTAGTTTTTTTAATGTAGGTACTTCCTTTTTGACCAAATAGTATTCATCAATCTTATTTCTTATTGCGCATTGGTCAAAGTTATCTATATTTATTTTTGTTGCTCGGGTTGCCCGCTTCTTGCCTGGCGTTCTCCAAACACCTTCGTTGGACTGACCCTCTTTTTTTATAGTCCAAAGTGTCCGTTCACCTACTCCTGCAAAATATACATAATTTTAGATTAAATTTTTCACACTCATAAATATAAAAGTTTAAAATATTAAACTTTTATATTTGTGAGTGTGAAAAATTTATCACCCTCAGCTGATTATTAAGGAATACCTTAATAATCAGCTGAGGGTGATAAATATGTTTCATGTTCCTAAGTAATCAGCAAAGCAAAGGGTGTTAGTTGGTGCTAATAGATTTCCAATCTGTCCAATTTGAAACGACCTACCCATGTTAAGGTGATACCTCGGTGAACACTAGCGCCACGGTCATTTAAAAATCATTACTCACTGAAAACGCAAGTTATCAAAAATCCCTCTGCTGTAATAAAGGTTTTGGGTCTGAAGTTAATTTTAAACATATTAAATTATAATTCCCTATAGTTTTACAAATTGCATTATTGCTTAAAACGGCCACTTTTAGCAGTTTTGCAATTTGTAACTATATGGAACTATAATTTAATAATTGAATATTATTTAAATTAACATCAGATCCAGAACATTAATTACAGCAGAGGGATTTTTGATAACTTGTGTTTTCAGAGAATAATGAATTTTAAATGACGGTGGCGCTAGTGTTCACCGAAGTATCACCTTAAGAGAATATTATATATGAAAGCAATGTTTTTTAAACAAAAAATAATTTAGTTTAGTTTGCTAGTATAGAACCCTCAATGGGCGAATCTAACTTTCCTTTGATTAGGTTTATTTATCTTATGTTAAGACTTAAGCTTTGATTTTTTTTTTCTGCAGTTGTAGGTAAAGTAAGTAATTATTTCCATCGGTGAAAGGTACACATGCATCACTGTCTATCAAAGTCTATATAAGAGCAAAACCGTAGCTTACAACTAAGTAGTTAATATAAATAAGTGATTACCGAGGCAAAAAATCTTACCCGACATATTAGAAATGTTTTTCATATGTTGCTTTTCAGTAAAAGTAAATTCTTCCAAATCTTTAAGTTTCATAAGAACAGCTTGCAAATGAGGTTTAAGTTCCTCACTGATTCCTCCTAAAAAAGATAAAACATAACCATGAGGTTGGTGGATATATAAGTTAACAAAGTTCCAGTATAAGTCAAAGTAAAAAAAAAAAAAATGTGTAGTAAATTTTTGCCATAGGTTAGCATACTTACTAATAGCCCTGACCTTACTAAAATACTAAAGTCTTTTGACTTAAGTATTTTAGTCAGGATTAAAAAATCGTAAAAAAATAATTAAATCCCGAGCATCAAGTCCCTATGTATAGATCAAGTCACTACATTTCGAAAACCATGGCCCTATGAAAAATTGCATATGACCTTATGTAATCGTAATTCGTAATGATACAATACATCTTATAATAGGTATACGATTATAAAAGATAGGTATGATAATATTGATGCTGCACACTTTTTCGGATGAGTGCTCCAACGTTTCTAACCAAAAAGTAAGTTACAAACAACTATTATCATGAATAAAGCTTAGCTAGTAAGATAGTATATCTAAAAGGCATGCTATCAATGAATAGGTATGTACTTATGTAAAAACAAAGGATTAAAACTGTTTGGGTCAATGGGGTAAACATACCTGTCAACGACTCGATTTCTTGGAAACATTGTTGTTTCTGCAATGCAACAGATTGCCGTTGGTCTTTTAGGCCTCCGTAAGAATTAAGCATACGGAATAGTAACTTCCGTACATCGCTTTTATAAGGTTTCACCACATTTTTAATTTTATCACAAAATGAAGTTCTGACAAAATATGAGCTGACGCAAGACGTACCGCGTAATATGACAGATATGGCAGCTAGTGAGTGTTGTCATTAATAAAGTTTTTTGGGGTTGCCATTTAATTTCATTGCAGAGTTAGGTTTGCAGGACATAAACTATCTGACTGCACGTTAGACTGTTTGGTCAGAAGGCGTGGTAAAAATTAGATAAAATTAAAAGAGCGTGTCACTTCATTAAAGTTTAATGTCAGACTGGTTAAGTAACTACATTTTGGACGGAGGCCGGCTTACAGAACAATAGAACGCTGGGGGCGTTTATTGCACCGTTGTTGGACCTACCGAATAGCCATCAACGGTGGGCGTGCCACACTGGCATAGGTTTATTATAAAACAACAAACTAATTAATACACAAAGAACTTATTACAGTAGGTACAAGTTCTTTTAAATCTGGTCCACAATAAAAGCTTCTACTTTTCGTTAAACGAAACTTTCGAGGCTTCCTTAAGGTACCTCTCGACCTACCTTATATTTGACAGTTCGTTCCTCACCTCAAGTGAGTAATTTCTTTAAGGTGAGGAAGCTAGTGTCAACTATGAATACCATTGAGGTCGAGTGAGGATGAGTCGACTTTGAGGAAACATTTGTGAATATGGGTGTAAAAGTGCATAATCGATCTTTAGTAAAAACTTGTTTACAAGTATCTCCCAATCCCTCCATGAAATACCCTTAAATTTAGGGGATTCCCCGCTTGGTGCTTGCCACACTTTACATTAGTGTTGCTGAACTATCGGTTGTTCGACTATCGATAGTTGACCTCAAATCAGCTGGTATATGGATGGAATAATCGATAATTAGCGGTAAAAATGTGGTAATAGTAATACCTCTACTTTTGATTTATTAACAGTAGATTTGCTGTTTTCACATTGCTGATTCTGTTTTCTGTTTCCTTACATTTTTTTACTGTTTTCGTTAGTTGTTAGCGTTCGACGCCACCTATTACATTATGGAAATATTTTATTAATAACCATGTAACAAAAAGCAATGACACTTGATGGCAGTTTCTACCAAAGAATTGATATACAACACTAGAATGCTTACCTACGAATAATAATAATAGCATAAAACAACATTCAAAATTAATCCTTATTACTCTACTGCAAAGTTGATTTTTCTTTAAAGCCTACATACAAATACCTAACGTTCCAGAAAAAGGTCCGAAATTTGTAGGTGTCCCTTTTCCTCTTGAATATTATACAACTTACTAGAAAGAGATACCTACAAACTTTAGGTTTTATTTCGGGAACGGCTTTTGTCCTCCGTAAGCATTTAGTGTTATATATAAATTCTTTGGTTTCTACTCTTGTCGGGGTTCAAGGGAATTTCCCGACCACAGTATATGTAATTGACAGTATTTTTTTTACATTGTTCTATTTTTGTTTTATCATGTGATGTGATTATTAATATGACCCCTTGTAGCTAAAGAAATTGGTTATTTATTTAATTATATGGGGAAAAAATAAATCTGCGTTTATTTATTACTTTACAATTCGCCTTCAATTCGAAAAAAATAAAATCACGCATAAATATTCACATTTCCCTTTATTATATTATAGTAAACCTAGAACTATAATGTTATTATTATACAACAGTCGTACCAGCAGTCGTTCAGGCCCTGTATCATTCGAGCTCTGAACCGTTTGGCGGTGGTCAGGTGTCGAAACTTCGAGGCATATATCTGCAAACAAAAACAAAATACACTAGCTTTTCCCCGCGGTTTCGCCCGGCCGTGGTGTATAAATGTACTTTCCAACCATCCCCAAGAATTAGGCTTGAAGAATGGCTTCTTAGAAATGTGAAAAAAAAAGTGTTATTTATATTTTATTTTACTCTTCATGCGTTTGTATGTGATTTAAATATTTGCAGTTGAATTTGCGTCCACATTATATATGTAGCACTATAGTATAAAACAATTTCTATGTCCCTTTGTATGCTTAAATATTTAAAACTACGCAACGGATTTTGATGCGTTTTTTTTTAATAGATAGAGTGATTCAAATTGTAATAAAATATAGTATCGTTGTTAGTATCCCATAACACTAGTCTCGAACTTGGGGACTAATTCAATCTGTGTGATTTGTCCCTATATATTTATTTATAACCGAATGCACAGGTAAAGCTAACAAAAGCGTTTTTAAATGGTTTATTCTCACCTCACGCTGAAGTCGTGTAGCCTGAAGACTGCGTAATGGTCATTGTTGAACACCAAGTAGAAATGTGGCGTGGTCTCGGTAAGCAGCGTGTGACAGAGCCGGGGTCTATGCGCATACGCAGGGACCTCAGCATCCCACATATCGGTGAACGAACAACCGGCACTGACAACCAATTTAAATTAATATTTGATCTATCACCAAGGAATAAGATTTTAAGACGAGACCTTGGTGAACACTAGCGCCACTATCAACTAAATATCATTATTCACTGAAAACGCTAAGTTATCAAAAATCCCCATTATGTAATTAAGATACTGGATCTGAAGTTAATTTTAAACATATTAAATTATAGTTCCATATAGTTACAAATTGCAAAACTGCTAAATGTGGCCGTTTTAAGCAATAAAACGGCCACATTTAGCAAAAATCAATAAAAAGTAGTCTATCTTTTTATTGGTTTTTGTTTGTTGGGATAAAAATCTATTTTAGCGCATTATCTCATTAAAGAATACCTATACATGACAAAGTAAGTAAATGGCTCACCTGCTTTGGCCATAGCAATAGTTGCTTTCTACAATGAGATAGCTTGCTTTGAGCTTCGTAAGCTCCTGATAAAGCTCGTGCGATGAGAACCTGCCGTACGTCTTCATAACGGAGTGTGCCCGCTGTCTGAAATGATTCATTGTATTAAGTCATATCCAGTTTGGTTAGGACATTGCAGGCTTGAATCACCTGATTGTCTGATAATAAAGATGATTCCGTGCTTCGGAAGGCACGTTAAGCCGTAGGTCCTGACTAATGTAGCTAGATGACAGTTATTAGGCTATGTTAGTTGCCTTTAGGCAGCCTGAAAAATTTACAGTATTGGCCACTGACACACTCGGATTACCTTCCTATTTCTGATTTCCCTGTTAGATGATTATAGAGGTCAAACGGCAGACGCTCCATTGTAATAAGTACCGTCAAATCTGGACCATGATTAAAAGCGTACCATGGGCTCTGAAGCGTAAGCTGAAGAACGGAAACACGCTCGGATGAAGAATATACAAACACACTGACAGGAAAGGCACTCACAATTATCCTATTAATATTATAAACGTGAAAGTTTGTATGAATGTTTGTTACTCTTTCACAAGAAAACGGCTGAACCGATTTGGCTGAAATTTGGAATGAAGATAACTTAATTAGACCCTGGAACGAAACACAGGGTATATTTTATCCTGAAATTCCCACGGGAGCGAAGCCCCGATCAACAACTAGTTAGACGATGTAGCCAGTGTCGTTGCTTAGGGTCGATACGTGTCTCAAAAAAGATTTTTATTTTAAACTAGCGATCCGCCCCGGCATCGCATTGACATAAAAACCTTCCTCTTGCATCACTCTATTAAAAAAAACCGCATCAAATTCCGTTGCGTAGTTTCAACACGTTGCTGGACAGTTTTGAAAACACAATAGAAGTTTAATTGTTATAACATCTTTAGACGTAGTGTGTCCAGGAATGTGTTTAAAGATTTAAGCATACATTAGGACATAGGGACAGAGAAAGCGACTTTGTTTTATACTATGTAGTAACTGTGAAGTGATAGTGATATTTGACGTTGTCTATAAAATTGAAATCATTCACCTAAATTGGTGACTTCGACGCGGTATACCTGTGCTCACCTGGCTTGCAAGTGTTCGTAATGTGGATGGGCAATGATTGGTCGCCGCGTGTTTAGCAACACGGCAGCCATCGTCGGCAGGGAACCGGCGAACGAAGCGGTTTTCGACGTGCCGGTACGGACAAAGTCTAACAGCTCTTCTAGCGGCAAGTTACTGTATTCATCTGTTGAAAAATATTAGTCTAAAAAAACTAAAAAAAAAACACGCTTTAATTCAAATTTCAAATTGTTTATTTTCAATATAGAATATTCTTATCACTTATTGACGTCAATTGTTACTTATTTTAAGTTTACCACCACTTCCAAAGCGCAAGTGGAGAAGAAGTGGCGCCACAAACTCCACAGCAGCATTTTCTTCAAAAACGTCAATTCACAAAATTTGAGTCAAATCAGACGAGTTTACATTTGAATATTTTTATAATTACCATAAGTTTATTATTAAATATTGAAGATTATTGAAATAGTTTAACAAAAATGTCAAGTAATAAAAGATGTCATGATATAATAAAAAATAATAATAATAATAATGTACTGAATGTACATATGATCAATTTTTAGCTATAGTTTGGAGGACTGCACCAAGCTTAAGTTACACATCCTTGTCATTGAGAAAATCATGAGCGCTATAATAGGCTTTTTTACAAAGTAAATTCTTAACATGTGCTTTGAATTTTCGGTCAGGCAAACTAAGGACCGACTCTGGAAGCTTATTGTAATAGTGTATACAGTTACCCAAAAATGAGTCATTAACTCTACTTAGCCGATATGATGGGAGATATAATTTATTTTTATTCCGTAAGGGTCTATCTGTAACATCACAATTTTTTTTAAAAGAAGAAATATTTCTCCTAGTATACATAATAACCTCAAATATATATTAAGAAGCGAGAGTTAAAACATTAATATCCTTAAACAACTCCCTAAGCGACTCCCTTGGTCTTAAACCATGGATGGCACGAATTGCCCGCTTTTGCAAAATAAAAATAGTCTTTATGTCACTTGCCCTTCCCCAAAGCAATAGTCCATACGACATTAAGCTATGAAAATAACTAAAGTACACTAGTTTAGTAGTTTCCACATCTGCTATTTGTCTGATTCTTCAGACAGCATAAGCGGCAGAACTAAGTTTTTTAGTCAGGCTTGTAATGTTCGAACCCCATTGCAATTTAGAATCAATTGTGATTCCTAGAAAGGTGGTATTATCTACAAGTTCTAAAATCTCTCCATTCAACGTGACATCAACTTGAACCTGCCTCACGTTTGGTAGTGTGAATTTTATGCATTGGGTCTTATTAGCATTAAGCATTAAGTTGTTAGTTGAGAACCAATTAGAGATGGTATACAAAATATTATTCACATGATTGGTATTTACACTACGGCGATTCATTTTGAAGATTAAAGATGTATCGTCTGCAAATAAGACTATACCAGCGTTCTTTTCAACCGCGTAAGGCAAGTCATTGACATAAATCAAAAAGAGGAATGGTCCCAGAATTGAGCCTTGAGGCACGCCAATTTTTACTGTTGATCCGTCTGATTTGACACTATTTATATCAACAGTCTGACGTCTATCACTTAAATAAGATCTTAGTAACTCAATTGACTTAGTATCAAAGCCATAATGAGAAAGCTTGAGCAAAAGTGTCTCATGATCAACACAATCAAATGCTTTAGAAAGATCACAGAAGATAATGAGCAATCGAACTAAAAAAACGAAAAATAAATTAAACCAAAAAGCGTGTGGGGTGCTCGGCAAATGAAAAATATGGCACAAGCACCCCAATCCATACTTCCATACTAATATTATAAATGAGAAAGTCTATCTGTCTGTCTGTCTGTCTATCTGTCACTTCTTCACGGCTAAACTGCTGGACCGATTGTGATGAAATTTGGTAGGGATGTAGTTAACGACCTGAGGTCAAACATAGGCTACTTTTGGGCGCGATATAACCGAGTTCCACGCGGGTAGAAGCCGCGGGGAACAGCTAGTATACAATAAATTTTAACTATATTTATTTTCCACTTTTTAGAGATAAACTTATGTCATCGGTCCTTGATAATTCTACAAAGTTTGAATTAAATCTGACGGTTCAAAATGGGTCAAAATTAGTTCAAAGAAGTCGGTAACAAACAAGCAAACAAGCAAGCAAACATACAGGTGAAGCTAATAAAAGCGTGTTTAAAAATAAAACATTCCGACGAATTGAGAAACTTCTCCTTTTTTTTAGAAGTCGGTTTAAAATCCATACTAATATTATAAATGCGAAAGTCTGTCTGTCTGTCTGTCTGTCTGTCTGTCACCTCTTCACGGCTAAACGGATGGACCGATTGGGATGAAATTTGGTAGGGATGTAGTTAACGACCTGAGGTCAAACATAGGCTACTTTTGGGCGCGAACAGCTAGTACATTTATAATTACATTACAATCCCAACTATTATTATAAATGCGAAAGTGAGTATATTTGTTTGTTTGTTACCTGTTCGCCACGGGCTTCGCCTGAATGAATTTCCCTTGGGAACAGTGCTTTTTCCCGGGATGAAAGGTATTATGTCCTTCTCAATACTTCTATCTATGTGTATGCGAAATTTAAGAAAGATAGATGCAGTAGATAGGGCGTGAAAGCGTTACAAACAAACAAACTCACTTTCGTATTTATAATATTAGTTAGGATATTGCTCTGCAGGTTTAAAACTTATTTGGTACTAGCTGTGCCCGCGACTTCGTCCGCGTAGCATTCAAATTTTAATAATTTTATATTTTTACCTAAAAAAAATTAATTTTCTTTCAATCATGAGATATTTCAAACTCCTAAGGGGGCGATCAACCATGTAGTCCAACGATCATTTAACAGGGGCGAATTAACCCTCTGCCACCAGTGTGCAAGGTCATCACGAGTCTGTGCAATCCCAGAATCTATCCTATACTGAACAAATGAATTAAGGGTGGAACCCTCACGATATGAATTAAACCCAAGGAAAACAGACACCAAATAAACTATTACAGCATCATGAGGGGGCTCCGAAGCTGTCAGCCGAGGAAGCAACAGAGAAAGTGCTCATCATCAACATCATTTCGAGTAGGCGTCACGTTCAATCGACCATACACACCCTGGTGTCAGACTTATGCGGGACCGCCTCTCGGCCTCTGACGTGGTTCCTTTAACGACTACCAGATGGCAGTCGCAAAAACCGAGAAAGCGCTAAGATGAGAGATAGAGAAAGCAGTCATTAGGGGGCTCCGAAGCAGTCAGCCGAGGAAGCAACCGGTAAAGCGCTACGATGAGAGATAAAGAAAACAGTCATTAAGGGGCTCCGAAGCAGTCAGCCGAGGAAAAAATCGGTAAAGCGCTAAGATGAAAGATAGAGAGAACAGAGTTGTTTAACTTAGTTCCTTCGGACACCTTCCGGCTCCATTATCAGACCTTGTATGTCATTTCCCACGCAAGATCTTGCCAAGATAAATCAAATAAGCTCAAACACGATGAACTGATCTTGTTTAGTTTAGCAGTTCCTTTGGACAGCTGCCGGCTCCATCGTCAGACCCTGAAAGTCATTTCCCACGTAAGATCTTGCCAAAACAAATCAAGTAAGCCCATACACGATGGACTTATCTTGTTTAGTTTAGGAGTCCTTTGGACAGCCTCCGGATCCATCATCAGACCCTTAAAGTAATTTCCCACGTAAGATCCTTTCATAACAAATCAAATAAGCCTAAACACGATGGACTTGTCTTGTTTAGTTTAGAAGTTCCTGTGGACACCTTCCGGCTCCATCATCAGACCCTGAAAGTAATTTCTCACGTAAGATCTTGCCAAGGCAAATTAAATAAGACCAAACACGATGGACTTATCTTGTTTAGTTTAGGAGTTCCTTTGGACAGCTGCCGGCTCCATCATCAGACCCTGAAAGTCATTTCTCAAGTAAGATACCTCCAAGACAAATCAAGTAAAACCAAACACGATGGACTTATTTTGTTTAGTTTAGGAATTCCTTTGGACAGCTTCCTGCTCCATCATCAGACCCTGGATATCATGTCCCAAGTAAGATCTTACCAAGACAAATCAAATAAGCCCAAACACTAAAGACTTATCTTGTTTAGTTTAGGAGTTCCTTTGGACACCTTCCGGCTCCATCATCAGACTCTGACATCACATGTCAATACTATCTAAACATACTCTCGGATATAATCGAAAGTTTAGATTAAATCAATATATTTAATTGTATTGAGTTGAGATTAATGAATAACGATTTTTTTTAAATAAAACAGCGATTTTTTACATTACTATTGTTCTTTCAATTGATGTAACTTTTTTATTTATGTACCAATTTGAATGAAACAAAAACTAAATGTTAAATGTGGAATAGCGTAATACATTGCCGAAAACCGCATGCAAATCAGTAACACCGATTCTGAGATTAGCCTGCACAAACTCACAGACAAACAGACATAAATTCTAAAACTATAGATTTTGGTTTTGTTCCGTCATTAGACACCCCCTATATTAGTTTTTCATATTTATCTTCAATGTAAAGACACCACCCACTTAACAATTTTATTATATGTATTGAATTGATATATGGTATGGTAACGTATTTGGTTATTTTAATGACAATGTCATGATTAGAAAAAAAAGAAACAAAAAAAAAACAATTACAATCATTCATTTTCTCTTAAAATGTTCACTGTGCGAGTGAGAGAGCTGTCACTTAATTACAAAAGGATCCAAATGACGTGTATCCTTTATTTTAGGACCCCTAATTAAGATAAGATATATTTTTTATAAAAGGTACCAACCCTCTTAAATGTGTGGCGACACTAGCGCCACATCAACATATCTACAACGTCTACAAAGTCTTAATTTAGTATATATAATTGTTTTATTTTGTTAATATTATCCAGTCGTCGAGAGAATAAACGGTGTACACTTCACATACTCTCTCATTTCCTGCCATAATACTCAACAGATGGAGCTCGAAACGAGCAAATCGGAATTACGTACAAAACAGCAAAATTAATATGAAAGTCTAAATCGCGCTTGCAAAGTTTCTACGGATTGGAGCCATATATACAACCTAAGGTTGGCTGAAAGAGATTGCATTAGCGATAAGTCCGCATTTGTACACATTGTTTGTATTTGTATCAACATGTATAATTTGTATGATAATGGCACAATAATTATATCCATACTAATCCATACTTCCATACTAATATTATAAATGCGAAAGTCTGTCTGTCTGTCTGTCACCTCTTCACGACTAAACTGCTGAACCGATTGTGATGAAATTTGGTAGGGATGCAGTTAACGACCTGAGGTCAAACATAAGCTACTTTTGGGCGCGATATAACCGAGTCCCACGCGGGGCGAAGCCGCGGGGAACAGCTAGTCATATATCCTCCTATCTATCTATCTCTATCTATATATCTATATCCTCCGACAAGGCATCGTCTGTCGCTAATTCCCTGGGGATCACACCCGCCCGATCATTCCCGTTGTCCCCCACTCAAATTGCCACCACTGGTGGGCAACGAGAATAATTTACATAATTTGTGTCTTTGGCCCCCACTGGGGGACAACGCCACAACTTTTTACAATATTCTCGTTTGCTTCCACTGGTGGACAACGGTAATTATTTGTAAAATTTTGTGTCGCTTTCCACCAGTGGTGGACAACGGGAATACTTCAAAACACAAATTATACCAATCATTCCCGTTGGCCACCAGTGGTGGCAATTTAAGTGGGGGACAACGGGAATGATCGCACCCGCCGCAGCGGGAAGATCTTCCCTTTGTGGCAGTCGAGCATATCCCTATCATTCCCGTCACTCCCCAAAAATGAATGAAGAAAATGACATGTAAATTTTGACTTGACACGCCTCCGTTTCCTACCTTGGGCTTACCAATTAATCCCAGTTCTTCGGACATGTTCAACGCGAGTCTATATATAAATGGCAGCATGCACAGCACCCAGAACAGAGGCAGATACCTTAGATAGGGCTTTGGTATTCTGTAAAAAAAAAAGATTGCTGTAATTATCTAATTAAACAAAGCTAAGTTTAAGACAAAGGAACCAGGACCATGGACGTAGCCAAGGGTAGGATTTTTAGGGTTTAAATCTATGTATTCGTGTTTCTTTTTTGTACAATAAAATAAATACAAATAAACAAATTAATGAACATTTTAAAACTCATATTACACTATTAAACGATCAATATTTGTATATAAATTTATTTGTACTCGCGTTTTCGAAAACGTCCCTAACGATTTCTTTGAAATTTTTAACATAATTTCTCACATAGTTAAAAAGATAATCTTGCTAGGTTCCACGTCTGGGAAAACGTGTAAGAAAAATTAAAATACTTACAAATAATATTTAGTATTCATGACGAGAGACGCGACTATGCATAGTTGCGTTGTGAATAGCAACTTTAGTCGCATCACTAGCGCCGCCATGACACCATAGACAACCAATTGCGACACGTTGTAAAAAATGGCCGCGTCCACGCGTATTACGTTCAAAAATCGAACGATTCTGTCGTTCGAATCCAGACATTCAATTTTTTTAATTTCTTTTGCAATTTCTACGTTTTCGATGCCGCTGTCATCTGTGTCGCTGTCCTTTTCTTTTTTCATAGATTTTCTTCTTGGGTCTTTCTCTTTGGAACCGTATAAGCCATTGCTAACCCAGTAGTTACACACATTAAATATGCCAAGAAAAGCGAATGGAACAAGTAATGTTTTTATCATACTTTTAATCGAACTCCAAGGAATGAAATCGAATTCTTTAGAACAAGTATACATTAAAGTATGAAAATTCGTATAATTAGTGAATTTAGAATATAATATATCCCATATATGACTATCTTCGTGAAATTCCAATTCTTTGATAATTTTCTTTAAATACAAAGAAGCACATACGACTAATGATATTCTTAATATAACCAGCCAGGATTCGACGAGTAGGTCCATGCGATTTTGAACCTTAATGCGGAAACTGCTAAAGAACAAGCAATAAGCTGATACTACAAGGAATAATGAGACGTATAAGGACGATTTTAGCATATCATTCCCCTGCAGTAGTAACACTGCCACATGTAAGCCACAAAAATGTGAATGTAAGAACATGCACAATGTTTTAACGTTAATAATCCTCAATTGTTCCATTACAAAGAAAATGGCGGTTTGTGTAAGGAATATGAATTGTGTGAACTGCCAAGTTAGAAGGCATAGGAAATTGGCGATGAATATGAACACCTGAAATAAAATTGACAAGCTATTATTTGTATTCTTCGTCCGAGCGTGTTTCCCGGTTGTTGTGAACAACATGAAATGCAACAAATAAATTGAAATTGAAAAATTGCTTCTTCAGCTTACGCTTAAGAGCTGATTCGTTATTAATCATGGTACTGATTTGGCGGAACTGGTTATTACAATGGAGCGAATGCCGTCTGACCTCCGTAACCCTTTTTACAGGAAAACCAGACCAACAGGAACATGAGCCGGGTGTGTTAGTGGACAACACTGTCAGAGTTTTCAGGCTGCCTAAAGGCATCTGACATAGCCATCTACCGATAACAGCCGGGACCAACGGCTTAACGTGCCTTCCGAAGCACGGAGGATCTCAAGATAGAAATGCCACTAATGGCGACCAATCCAAACATGGCCGCGCACTTTCCGTCGCCGTCGCTTGACACGTGCTATCGTTACGAACACGCGCGCCGCGATAGGCTATCGAGCTCCTCGCTACAATAAGATATTATTTATATTCTGTAAGTGTATATGTCGAAACAGTTTAACGGAACAGTACCCCTAGTATGAGAATTTATAAACGCAGATGCTAGCAACTGCGTTTGCGATTTTGTATGACAAAGCTGTACAGCGCCCCTGGCGGATAATAAGGTAACTAAGGAATTCCATACAAAATACTAACGCAATGGCTATAAACAGGAAATCAATAGTGATGGGATTGCTAGCCGCATCGCCTATGTCTTAATTCCCCCATTTGCCGATACCCTCAATCGAGTTTTACGGCTTACGGAAGGGCTGGGAAGGGAAGGAAGCTGAGAAAACTTACCTGTAGTAGAAAAGTGTTCTTCCGCTGACAAACTCTCAACTGAACACTTAGCAGCCAGGCCTGTATAAGCAGCAGGGCTATAGCCATATTTTCACGTTGGTTTGGCACCCACTGTACTCGAGTGCACTCAACGTGATTGGCGAAGTATTGCGCTACAGCCACTAAGCCTCCGAGGACGCTCTCACTGAAAATTGACAATTTTATATTTAGTTTTTTGTTTAATCATTGCTGTGCCCGAGCCTAATATAATGAAAGGATATTCAGAAAAAAAAAAAGACTGAAAATATATTCAGTAGAATTGAGAACCGCCTTTTTGGAGGTCAGTTGAGACTTGAGAATAAACAAAACTTAAAATTTTAATTCTTTTATTTGTACATGTATAAGTTTTTTGTCAAACACAACCTAATTATGGTACCTAACTCACTACACTTTTTGGGAAACTGTAAGTGTAGTAAGTAAAAAAATTAATAAAATAAAAAAGTGTATCAACCTGAGAGCAGTGGCGTACAGGAACAAAGCAACTATAGTGAGGGCAGCCAACCACCATACAGCCTCCAGATAAAATATGATTGGTTGTCCGATGCCCACACAGCTCTCGATTGGCGCCAGGCCTTCGCCGCGGCCCACTATGTGACATTGGCGAGTATTGTTTATCCAGGGCTCCAGATAGCGGTATATGGAGCCAATTAATACCTGAAAATTTTTGCAATACAAAAATAAATTTAGTTTGCGGAGTACCAAATAGGTTTGAAATCTAATTATCCAGTTTGTTTTTAAATGTTTAGTCACTATTTCTGTATTTATATAATATTAGCGATATAATAAACCCGCCCCGGTTTCCCATGGGCATAAAAACCTTCCTCTTGAATCACTATCTATTTAAAAAACCACATCAAAATCCGTTGCATAGTTTTAAAGATTTAAGCATACAAAGGGAGCAAAGGGAACAGGGACAGAGAAAGCGACTTTGTTTTATAATATATAGTGATAGTGACTAGGTACTTACTTTACTTTTATTGCTATTTGATGCAAATTTTCTAAATGGACCTCTTTAAACTCTTTTTGATATATCTATGTTTTATTTTTTATTATTTGTATTTTTATATATACATGATCATGTTCTTTTTTGCCTTTCCACTCAGAAAAAATTAGACAAACATCTCACTCACCTCCGGATAAACATTGAATCTGTTGAAAGAGTTAACTTCATTCGGATACTCCACAGTGGTATCGTACATCAGTTTGGATACTCCGCCAACAAAAGTCTTTTCCTCCACCACCGTTTTGTAAAAGGAGTAGTAGAACGCTGATTCGGAATAGAATGACATCTCACGCTCAGTTTCAGAGAGGTGGGAGAAATGTGTGACATTTTCGTATATCGTCGATACGTATCTGTAGTGAATATAGCCTAGTCCAAGGGCTGTGGACAAGTTTGATGAGATTAATTTTCTTCACTATAAATATCTAATTTGCGCCACACTAAGTATTTCTGTTTTTTCTGATAGTCGACTGGGAGAATATGCTTTAAGCATTAAGTCTGCTGATTGTAAAAATATTTTTACACTTGGAATAGAATAGACATATATTAAGACAATCATCACACATACAAATCAACAAAGGACAAAGATAACAAACAAACATACATGAAAAATGTGACAAATATCGCAATCCATCCATACTAATATTATAAATGCGAAAGTCTGTCTGTCTGTCTGTCTGTCTGTCTGTCTGTCACCTCTTCACGGCTAAACTGCTGGACCGATTGTAATGAAATTTGGTAGGGATGTAGTTAACGACCTGAGGTCAAACATAGACTACTTTTGGGCGCGATATAACCGAGTCCCACGCGGGCGGAGCCGCGGGCAACAGCTAGTATTTATATAAATAAGTAACTAGCTGTATTTTGCAGTTTCACTCGCAAGTATGTGCATATACTATGCTACTTATTAAAATCAGTATAGGTAGTAGTTTTAGAGTTTATTAATTACAAACAAAAATAGAAACATACAAATGTTTCGTCTTTATAATATTACTCTTTATAATACATACAGCAAGCTTTTCATCCCAGCTTGTTCATCACAAGACCCAGATCTGCATCTCTGGGAAGCAACCCGCAGCCTCATGTCTCTGCACAAGGTATGGATATCATTGAACAGGAAACTCAAGATAAGGTGTCAAGTGTAACTTACCCACCACCCTGGCAGAAAGTACCTTCTATCAGAAACCCCAAAAAGAGGAAAATGTCAGAAAGTCTATCACCAGAACCAGTAAAAACATCAAACCAGTTTAGTGGGCTGCAACTGATATTACAGAGGACGAGAGTGGAAAATTGGTCAAAAAAACAAACAAACCTCCACCTATATTGTTGTATGGAGTGGAAGATGTCAACAAGCTAACGGAACTTCTTGAAACTGGGGCGGAAAGAAAACTCTTCACTTATAAGATCATAAACAGGAACCAACTAAGAGTCAGTTGTGCTGACATTGAGGTATATAAAAAGTTGATAACGGTTGTCAGAGAGAATGGTCTTATAGGACATACATTCAATCGAAAGGACACGAGAAACTTCAGAATAGTCATTAGAAATCTACACCCGTCAACTCCACTATGCAAAATAAAGGAAGAAATTGAAGCTACCGGCAATATCGTTACTGGAGAAATCATAAATGCCAAGTTTGGACCCGAAAAGAAATCTACTTCTACGTTCTTTGTTAACATTGCACCTGGACCTTTGGAGAGAGTGACGGGAGCGATAGTGTTATGCTCGACCGCCACAAAGGGAAGATCTTCCCGCCAGGCTAGGGTGTTATGCCTGGGGAACCGCGGCTCCGACGATGTCTTGTCGGAGGTTGTATTTATGCTCCAATCCGTAGAAACTTTGCAAGCGCGATTTAGACTTTCATAGTAATTTGCCATCTTGTATGCAATTCTGAGATTGTTGCTTTTAACGCTATCTGTGGTGCGTCTTTGCAGATATTGCTGTGGTGCTAGTGTCGCCACAGGACTCCCTTCCAAGACCGAAGGTCTGATAAATCTTCATGTGCAGTCTGTGCTTATGATGTTAGCTTGCAAGTGCCAGTTGCTTGACTTGACGTCCCAGTGAGTCGGGTACGTTGTTGCTGCTTGCTCGTAGTCTGCGGTGAGTCGAGACTGTAGTGAGCGATGTAGACCTGTTGGCGCCGGTAGATGTCCTGCAGAACTGCCACGCTGGTGCGGTTGGCCGGCCGATGAATACCAGGCGTGGGCTGCGGTGGATGTGCCGGTCGCTGAAGTCTTTGAAGTGAGGGTGGTTGCAGGACCAGGAAGCTCGGTACGTCGGCTGCGTTGGACCTGTAGATACCCCATCGTAGTTGGCTTGCTGTGAGACTGCTGGCTGCTGAAGCTTGAGAGGTAGCGAGATGATGGATCGGAGAATGTTGATGGAGAAGGCTGCTTCCAATCACGTCGGGGTCACCAGTTTGGAGAGAGTGACGGGAGCGATAGTGTTATGCTCGACCGCCACAAAGGGAAGATCTTCCCGCCAGGCTAGGGTGTTATGCCTGGGGAACCGCGGCTCCGACGATGTCTTGTCGGAGGTTGTATTTATGCTCCAATCCGTAGAAACTTTGCAAGCGCGATTTAGACTTTCATAGTAATTTGCCATCTTGTATGCAATTCTGAGATTGTTGCTTTTAACGCTATCTGTGGTGCGTCTTTGCAGATATTGCTGTGGTGCTAGTGTCGCCACAGACCTAATAATAAGGCTGTCAAAGAATTAAAATACATTTATAATCAGTCAGTTGTAATAGAGGATCCCAAGAAAAGAATGTCTATTGTTCAGTGCCAGCGTTGCCAACAGTATGGACATTCGAAAAACTATTGCATGCGTCCATATCGTTGCGTCAAATGTGGTCAATCGCATAAAACATCAGAATGTGAAAAACGCGATCGTAACACCCCAGCCCTCTGTGCGCTCTGCAAAGGACCTCATCCAGCCAACTACAAGGGGTGTGAGGTATACCAAGAGATACTAGCCCGCAAGACGAAAAGAAGTTATATTAAGCCAGATAAATCACATGAATATCAACAAAGTACAAAGGAGTATATAAAACTCTACGAACCTAGTACTGACAAACAGAAAGAGGACAAAATTGTTAATTACTGTAAAACATATGCTGAAACGGCCAAACAGAAACCTACAAATAAAGAAAAACTACATAATACCAAGGATATAAATGAACCTACAACCAATATCTCACTAGAGCAAATACTCCTGAAACAAACGGAAAAGTTTGACCTCCTCATTCAACAAATGAGCTCTCTCATGAGTCTCATGGTAAAACTTGTTGATCATCTTTTAAAGTGATGACCTTACGCTTAGCTACCCTCAACATAAATGGCCTACAGCCAAATAAGCATGAAGCCGAACTGCTTATGAAGACTCACAAATTAGACATATTGCTGGTCTCAGAAGCCCATTGCACCCCTAATAGTAGCTTATATTTTAGAGACTTCTATTGCTATTTCACTCCTCATCCAGATGGAACAGCCCACGCCGGCACTGCAATTATTGTCAAAAAGTCACTAAAACATCACCTAATGCCTGAATACAGAAATGATCACATACAAGCAACAACCATAGCAGTAGAAGATCCAACAGGCTACTATAGTGTCTCAGCTGTATACTGCCCTCCAAAACATAGGATTACTGAGGCAATGTTTTCACACTTCTTTTGTACTTTGGGCAACAGATATATTGCAGGGGGAGACTGGAATGCAAAGCACACTTACTGGGGCTCCAGGATCACAAGTACCCGGGGCAGACAGCTAAAGTTGACGTTAGATAATAACAACAGCTTCCCAATAACTACTGCCGAACCAACGCATTGGCCAAGCCAAGCTAACCGACTCCCTGACCTATTGGATTACTTCATCGTTAAGGGGATGACCAGGGAATACTTCAAGGCCGAGTCGTGCTATGATAGCTCATCTGATCACACACCAGTACTGCTTACAGTAAGCTCAGGGTTAATAGAGACAAATGAACCCATGACACTATACAATAGAAGTACTGATTGGGAGTCCTTCAGAGACTACATAAACATAAATATAAAAATGAGTTTGGCTCTTAAGACTGCTGAAGACATAGATGAGGCTGCTAAACATGTGACCAAGCTGATACAAGAGTCTTGCTGGCTAAATACACCACCCAACAACAAATTGACCAAAGGTATTGATCATCCTTTACAAATTAAAAAAGCCATTCAGGAAAAAAGAAGACTTCGCAGAGTTTGGCACATAACTAGGCTAAATGAGGATAAACAGAGCTTCAGCAGGGCAAGCCGGCAACTGAAGGACATGCTCAATGAGTGGCATAACAAAACATTGGCTGCACATATGGAATCTCTAACACCAACTGCATATACAAATTACTCTCTGTGGAAGTTTACTAAAAACTACGATCGACCTCAACCTGCTGTGCCCCCTCTTCGTAAAGGCAACAGCTGGGCTAAAACGCCACAAGAAAAAGCAGACACATTCGCTGATCACCTTGCACAAGTGTTCTGTCCAAATCCTTCTTCTTGTGATGGTGCTGATGAGGAGGTGGATGACTTTCTTTCACAAGATAGCCAAATGTCTCTCCCGCCGAGCCCGGTCACAGTTTCGGAAGTATGGCATACTATCAAAAACTTAAAGGATAAGAAAGCACCCGGGTTCGATTTAATTACGAAGGAGGTCCTAAAGCAACTTCCTAGGAAGGCTGTAGTGTTTGTAACGACATTGTTTAATGGCATCCTTAGAGTTCAATATTTCCCACAGTTGTGGAAAGTATCACAGATTCTCATGATACATAAATCTGGAAAACCACCTAACGATGTTTCGTCCTATAGGCCCATTAGTCTCCTTCCGATATTATCAAAGGTATTTGAAAAACTATTGCTTCATAGACTCAAGCCAATACTTGACAAGGACAACATTATCCCCTCACACCAGTTTGGGTTTAGATCACAACATTCTACTGTCGAGCAGGTCCATAGAATTTGTGATAGAATTAGACAAACATTAGAAGAAAAAGAATATTGCTCCTCTGCATTTCTGGATATTCAGCAAGCTTTTGACCGAGTGTGGCATAAGGGTCTAATCTATAAAATTAAAAAGTATATACCTCACAGTTATCTGGAACTGCTGAAGTCCTACCTCGCGGGTCGCCTGTTCCAAGTCAAGGTGGAAGATTCAACATCGAAATTGCACGAGATCAAAGCTGGAGTACCGCAGGGCTCAGTATTGGGCCCAGTCTTGTATACCATCTACACAGCTGACCTACCAGTAGAAAATGGCGTGACTGCAGCTACGTATGCTGATGATACCGCGATCTTGGCAAGCAATGCAGATCCTGAAGTGGCCTCTAGCATGCTCCAACGCGAACTTGATTGTGTGGCTGACTGGCTTAAAAAGTGGAGAATAAAGGCTAGTGTAGCCAAATCTGTACATGTCACCTTCACCCTGCGCAAAGGTGACTGTCCACCTGTACGGCTCAATGACACAACTCTTCCACACGAAGAAAGTGTTAAATACTTAGGTCTTCATCTTGACCGGCGACTTACTTGGAACAAACACGTAAAATGTAAAAGAGAAGAACTAAATATCCGATACAGAAACCTACACTGGCTGATCGGGAGAAACAGCGTTTTGTCAACTGACAACAAACTTAATTTATAAGTCGGTCCTCAAGCCGATATGGACATACGGTATACAGCTGTGGGGAAGCTGCAGTAACTCCAACTTATCTATTCTGCAAAGAATGCAAAATGTCATACTCAGGGCAATCTGTAAAGTCCCTTGGTTTGTCACTAACAGCGAGATACACCAGGAACTCCAAATGACCACAGTAAAGGAAGAAGTGCTTATGGCTGCTGAACGATACCGGGAGAGGCTGGAGATTCACCCAAATGATCTGGCTACCAAGCTGCTAACGTGTTCGTACAGAAAGCGACTGAAAAGGAAGGACATTATTATTCCTTAACAAGATGGGTAGAGGTTCTCACTGGAGGACACACTCGAACGCATACTGCAGTCCAATACATTTGCTTATAGCGCATATCATCGCTGATTGCAGATAAATAACAGAATAAAAAAAAAAAAAAAAAAAAAAAAAAAAAAATTACTAGCAGTCCGTCCTGGCTTCGCATGTGGTTCATGCATAGCCTACGTCACTTGGGGATAGTGTGGCTTTTCAAACAATGAAAGAATATTGCAAATCCATCCAGAAGTTTCGGAGCCTATTCCATGGAAACAAATCTTTCCTCTTTATAATATTAGTATAGATAATGGCAAGGATGGAAACCGGTACTCTTTATACCCAAAATGGTCTTTAACTTAAGCATATGGCAATTTTTGAGCAGACATTAATTTAAAAAAAAAAAAAAACATTTTTTTACTTTCTCATTTGGAATCAGTCAATCAGAGTATAAGCAGATGTGATGTGTGCTTCTTAGCGTGTCTGGTGCTGTTACCATTAGAGCTGTTGCATGGTTTCAGAGATAATGAGAGAAAAATTAGGTAGGTGTTTTATTATTTTAAACAGGTTTCAAATCTTTGGATGATAGTACCTACCTACCACCTCCCTTTTTTAATTTATTTGTACTTTTTAGTGGCAGATTCCATTAAAAATCAAAGCATTTCCAAGGTAGCCAGTCGGCCGGTCATAAAAATGAATGAATTTTTATTAATATCTCAGCAGTACCACCAGTACCTAATGAAGGTGAAAAATAAAGCACTAGGAACCGTGCTGGGTTCCAAAATCATATGACTTGAGTCACAACCGGCGGGAATACACTATGATAAAGTTAATCCGGTACTACAATGAATCTGCACCTATATCAAAAATCCCTGAATATAATTTAAAATACAAATATGGCAAAAGTAAGAAAATCTTACCAAGAATGGTAAGTGTCCCAAATTTTAAGTATTTTGTCAAGGCCTTCACCTTGAAGGACGTTTCTTGGGAAGAGTCCTCCATTCTAGTTCTAGGCATTAGGTTATAGGGCCGACTAGAAATATATAGTCGGACACCAGAAAAATCATCTAAAATATTTTATCGAATCAAATCCTTTTTATTACCTATTTCACTTACAAATTAGAAAGAATAAAATATAATTTACAGCCACAAACTGAAAATGAAATAAACTAAAAAAAGAAAACAGAAATTACTTCTGTTGACAGTTTTTCATAATGACAGCTGACGCGCCTGACGCTGACAGCCATCACTATCATACAAAGAATTTATATACAAGAATTTATATAAATTCTTTGCTATCATATGATAGAAGTTTATTTTATATATGTACAAGTTTTTTAAGACCAAGATAAAAAATGTATCTTCGTTCGAACGAATCATAACATCTTACTATATATCATACCTATGGTATGTAGTCATAGATTTAAAAAAAAAAATTGCGTCACCGTTCCTAGTTCTATGTATGTAGTAGATAGGAAGTTAGTTACGTAGGGTAGTTAGGAATCCTAACTTAGGATAGATACTAGGATAAACTTAAAATACTTTTTTTTTTCTTTTTTGAGTGGTAGGTGGCAATCAAACTTTTCCAGCTTATTTTTGCCAGTGTCAAGTCTAAAATACTTATTACGTCCATGAGCCATATAACTGTGCCCCTAGTATGAGTTTTTAACGCAGACACTAGCGACTGCGTTAGGATTTTGTATGGAATTTCTTAGTTGCCTTACTATCCGCCAGAGGCGCTGTACACGTTTGCCATTCTTAATCGCTAACGCAGTCGCTAGCGTCTGCGTTAATAAAAACTCCTACTAGGGGCACTGATATAACCATATGCGTGACCCTCTAGTCTATGGACGTAAGTACGTGGTACGTACTTTGAGGTGCAGGTGGTACTGAGACCTACAGTGGGCTACAGAGAAAAGTATACTAACTACTTAAGTAAAGAATGCTCATATTCTTTCTAATTTGAGGGAATGCTCTCCTGAGAATAAAATCCTGTCTGCAGAGTCACATTCTGGAGAATATAAGGGTTATCCGCCGTATTAAACGTAGTATGCTAAGTTTTGTATCGGAGTTACCCATGTCAAATCTCAAAGAATGAAGGCGCGCTACGTGATGTAAGGCAACATCTCCCTTACTCACTGGATCTTGCATGGTTATAAGAGATGATAGTAGGCCACCTGTACTTTAGAGCTAGCTCAATCTGTATGACTCATCTGTCCAATATTTATTTATTTTGATATATATACGTCGCGTCATGTAAAAAGAACGCTGGCTGTTGAGCTGCGCAGTAGGCGATTTATCGATGTATACGGTGAGCGCGGTGCGGGCGGGGGTCGTCCGGCGCACGCGATTGGTTCGTTCGCTTCCCGTGTTGCGCAAGTTTACCCCCTCCTCTCCCCTTTTTATATGACGCGACCTATACTTGAGAGTAGATACATCTACCATCTCAGAAGCAGAACTAAAACATTATCAAATTGTGTGATCTATCTCGTTCATATTTGCGGGACACAAAAAACAAAAGACAAACATTATAATGTAATTTATTCGAATTTACAAGGAGTATTTTTTTCTATATAGGTATCACAGGTAATTCTTAACAAAAGGCGCATGTTTGAGTAGATGAGTAAATGTTGTTATTGTGTTGGAGTTGCATAGGTTCTCGTCGTTGGGCGCGGTGGACACCACCCCTCGTAGATAATACCTGTATTTACCCCGTTCATATTGAGCTATGACTAGTCCACCGCCGCTGTCGCCTTTACAAACCGCTGTGCCTGTGAAGCAATAGCACACATTATAGATATCTAAATGTAAATTACTGTCGAGGCCGGAAATAAAGCAATTTACGGCGAGTGTTATTGCAAGGTTGTAGTTATAAAAATACGAGGACGAAACTGCCGAGACTTGTACAGTACTTTTCTTCCTCTTAGCTGGAAACAACATCGTGTCAGATTTTGTATTTGTAAGCTTGTAAAGGTTTGTCATACAAAATCGCTAACGCAGTCGCTAGCGTCTGCGTTTATAAAATCTCATTTTACTACAACACCTACCATTGTTCCTGTATCCGGCACATATCTTGTCTCCAGTGATGTACGCCCGGAAACTTGACGGGGACTCGTTAAAACAGACGTCATATGGAACTATGGGTAGCTCCACCACCTTGAGCACCTGTGACGCTGGCCCGTTGACATCGGTCAGCCCCCACCCGGCTACCTGAGGAAATTAAAAAATCAGAACTTATTTCAACCAGATGCGTCAAAAAAAAAAATTTGGTCAGCCCACTTTTTTGCCGGGTATTATAACAAACTAACACATATCAACCGATTTGAGAACCTTTTCCTTTTTCGGAAGTCGATTAAAAACATATATTCATACTAGCTGTTCCCCGCGGCTTCGCCCCGCGTGGTACTCTGTTATATCGCGCCCAAAAGTAGCCTATGTTTGACCTCGGGTCGTTAACTACATCCCTACCAAATTTCATCACAATCGGTCCAGCAGTTTAGCCGTGAAGAGCTGACAGACAGACAGACAGACAGACAGAAAGACAGACAGACAGACTTTCGCATTTATAATATTAGTATGGAAGTATGGATTATTAGTGTACAAATGGTTACAATATTGACGTACCTTCCCAACAGTGCCCCCAGCTAGCTGCAAGTGATCAAAATTCTCATCGAAGTCGAGACACACGGGCGCGATGTGAGGCTTGTACACGAAGGACACAGACAGTAGCAACACAGCCAGGTCCTCCATGAAATTGGACGCTGAACCACGGAAACGTAATGGTATGTGGAGTGACGTCACCTATGAAGAAAAGGTTTCATTTCTTTAAACTTTATTGTACAACTAGCTGTTCCCCGCGGTTGCACTCGCCCTTGGTGTGTATATACTATCTACTAGCTATCATATGCAGAAATATTTTTTCAAATCCGACCAGTAGTTTCCAAGTTATAAGCAATCAAACAAACAAACTCTTCAGAACAGATGGCGTTAAAAGCGAGAAAATCGAGCTTGCATACAAAACAGTAAAATAAATATGAGAGTCTAAATCGCGCTTGCAAAGTTTCTACGGATTGGAGCATATATACAACTAAACGTAGTGATTACATACTCTTTGTATACAACCTCCGACAAGACATCGTTGGAACCGCGGTTCCCCAGGCATAACACCCAGCCTGGCGGGAAGATCTTCCCTTTGAGGCGGTCGAGCATATATACTCACTAGTCACTATCTCCAAACTTATGCTTAAATCTTTAAAACTACGCAATGGAATTTGATGCGGTTTTTCTTTTAAATAGATAGAGTGATTCAAGAGGAGGTTTTTATGTCCATGCGAAGCTAGGGCGGGTCGCTAGTCGGCCATTCTCAATTTTGGCATTCTTAGTCTAATTACCACAACCCTTTTAATTTCTTGAACTTATTCATGAAATATGACTGTAGAGAGAATGAATATAAATCAATTGTTAATTTAATCGTATTGGCATTTATTTAGCTTATGTAGTATCCAAGTTATCGGTATCTAAAATATTTGATGGTTGTGACAATTAGAAATTATAATTTTACCTCGTCCCGGTAATTAGAAACTTGAATTTTTCCATATAAATATATTGAATAATGACCGCTTATGTATTTAAAGAAGATATTTACATATTATATATTAATTTTGTTAAGAAACTATCATATAAAACGCAACAATTCAACATTATAATCAGTTTATTATTGTTTGAGTTAGCTTAAATCTAACGGAACTAACAGCTGTTTTGGTTTTTAATTGACGGTGGCGCTAGTGTTCACCGAGATTTCACCTTAAATAACAGCTGTTATATACTTATTTTTTAACAACAGCGGCGATGGCAATTATAAAAGTTGTGGCAATTAGCATCGTGGCTTTTAGAGAGAAACATATTTTTCCAAAAAAAAAGCTACTTAATATACAGAATTCTCAGAAAGACACATCATAATCCATAGAGCCCAGAAATCTGCTTTATTTTCAATAAATAAGAATAAGTTATCAATAACTCATAAGTTTTTAATCAAGGCTACATGAATTAGAAAAATCGAAAACCAAAGTCATGGCCATTAGATACTTAGGTGTCTAATTGGCGATTACTCAACACAGCGCACAACCACACTCGACGAGTACCTCGACAACACTGACGGCTCGTGACCTGTGCTATAATAATATGGCAGAGATTCTTATTTAGGGATGTGCGCCCTCGATTGCAAGTGGTTTTGGCAATTATTGTTCAAGGTCGGACACGTCTTCATTTGATAATTTTGACAAAGGAAGTACTAGTAACATGTTGTATTTTTGATATGTTGTTGAATATATATTTCTTAATATAAAAAAAAAACATCTAAAATAACTAAAACTCTTTCTCTGAATTAGTATTAGACAAGTTTCCAAACTGGGAGTACTTAATATACAGAATTCTCAGAAAGACACATCATAATCCATAGAGCCCAGAAATCTGCTTTATTTTCAATAAACAAGAATAAGTTATCAATAACTCATAAGTTTTTAATCAAGGCTACATGAATTAGAAAAATCGAAAACCAAAGTCATGGCCATTAGATACTTAGGTGTCTAATCATCTAAAATAACTAAAACTCTTTCTCTGAATTAGTATTAGACAAGTTTCCAAACTGGGAGAGCGCGTGGACGCGTCGTGGTAATTTAAGAACAATGTTTTGAAAAAATAATTCTGTTATACTATGCAATATAGAGATATTTTTAAAAGTGCAACACATAGAAATAGTTGTTAGCTACTTTACAAAAAAAAAACAGCACATAATATTATTTTGTTTACATAAAAATTTTGCACTGGACGCTCTAAATTAAGCCTTCTGAGAATGGCCGTAGTACGTTATAAATTTCAACTTGATGTATTTACGCGTTTCTCAGATAAAAAAAATTGTTTGTTAGACAGACAGATAGACAGACGGACTACATTGATCTTATAAGGGTTCTGTATTTGCCTATTGAGATACGGAACGCTAAAAAACTTACATCAGCTTTCTGCGCATCATCGTTCGGGTCGTCCCAGGGTCGGTACAACTTGCCGACTGCCACTGCGTAATTCTTAGCTGGCAACACTTTGCTCTCGTCGTTCCAGAAGCAGTGGGCGGCTGGAAAACAAACGTGGAAATATGTAACACTAGCTGTTGCCCACGGTTTCACTCGTCAGTGGTGGGTATGTACTTAACATATAACCTTCTCCAAAAACAAGGCTATCATATACAGAAAGATTTTTTGAAATCGAACCAGGTGGCCTACTATCATCTCTAAAAACAATGCAAGATCCAGTGAGTAAGCGAGACAGCGCAATACATGATGTAAGGCGACATCTCCCTTACTCACTGGAACTTGCATGGTTTTAAGAGATGGTAGTAGGCCACCTGGCAAAGAATTTGGAATCGCGTTTGACGCGAGACAATTTTTTTTTAATCTATGAGATCTGGCAATGCTGGTACGGTTACTGCCGACTCTTAAAACCATGCAAGATCCAGTGAGTAAGCGTTTTAAGAGATCGTTGTTAGTTACCAGTGTGACCACAGATAAATTACATAGATGGTGAATGGTGACAAAGGAAATCAGCTCGGAGTTTGACTCACCAGATATAACAACACTTGGCCTGACTAAAGATCCTCCACAGATCTGCATATAGGGGGTAGTTGTCTTCTTATAAATCCCAACATGCCAAGGCAGCTCCCCACGCTTGGCCCGGCGCCCTCCGATGATGAGTTCGGCCCCTTCAGGAGTCACCTGGCCGCAATCTGTAATTAAAGATTACTTTTGACGATAAACTTTTTATATAAGTACTAGCTGTCAGCCTTTCAAAAAAAACCTATTCTAGCGGTCGTTAATGAAAATTACTAGACATTTAGTTCTTATTGTTTATTAAATGTATAAACATTTTAAACTTTTGAAAAAAAAGAGATCTAAGCGAGCGCTGGCATTATGTTAGCACCATTGTGAAATTTGGTATGACGTTGTTTAGACTCAAGAGGAAGTCAAGAGGAAGAAAAGTATTGTACATGCGACGGGTGAAATTGCAATTTACGTCCTCGTATTATTAAAAGGCTTAAAGGCCAAGGCTTTTTCGGCCTTGAAATATAACTAGGCCGTAAATTGCTTCATTTCTGGCCTCGACAGTATTACTATTGACATTATTTGTTACTTATTTGTTTACACATTACATTTACATTATTTGTTACTAGTCCAATCAATTACTTACTTTTTTTTTACTTTTTATTAATGAAGTTAATCCCACAGAACTGAGAAACTATCCGAATATTTCTAAATTCTGTGGTTAATCCATTAAGGTCTTACTTACCATAGAAACGATTTACGAGTAACTGACTAACTGTCATCCATCACGCCGATGAAACACTGGAGGTTCCGGTGGTCTAGGGTTCGATTTCCGGTTAATCAAGATGGAAAGTAATCTTATCAACCGACTTTCAAACAATGAAGTTCTCAATTCAGATGTTTGTTTCCTCATACCTCCGTCATTTATAGACCGTTTTTGAAAGTTCATTTTTTGTTCGAAAGGATATACATTTAATTTAGTGCAAGTGAAATTTCATCAAAATCGGCGCAGTAAGTAGTTTGATTTTAAAATCAAAGTTACTGGAATATGTAAACCGGCTAAGTTAAATAAAATGAGTAGGTACGTGTACTTATTTTTAATTTTTCTTATGTGGCCAAAGTTACTTGCTTGATAACGGAGTAGTTTGCAAGGTCAATCGACCCCGTATTCCTCGATATATATGTATTGAAATGTAGTATATTTAATTAAGTGCTTAAAGATTTTTTTATAATAGAAATATCACCATAAAATTAATAATTTTGACTATTTATTGTTTTTTAGTTAGATATTATAGGTAATACGTACCCATATATTATATACTAATGCTAAAAGGATGGAGGATAAGGATAAATAAAAGAAAACAATAAAGAAATAAATATTTATTAGGTATATATATATATATATATATACACACTCCATCCTGTTAACATTGCAAAAATTTACTATATAATATCTACCTAAAGTTATTGTTCGTTACACCCGCTGAATTTTCATTTGTTTTGGGAGAAATAATAAAAGTACCTACTTAAAATTTTATACCCATTATCTTATATCTTATTATATCTATATATATAAAAGAAAGTCGTGTTAGTTACTCCACTTATAACTCAAGAACGGCTGAACCGATTTAGCTGAAAATTGTCAGGGAGGTAGTTTAGAGCCAGGAGAAGGACATAGGATACTTTTTATCCCGGGAAGCCCACGCGGACGAAGCCGCGGGCAAAAGCTAGTTATTAATATATTAGTATTCTTTGCGAAGTACGTGGTGTCTAAAAAGGATGAAACAATGAAATAATTGAGATAGAAATCCAGAAATGCATAGGTACAAAATAGTAATTATAAAGCCGTGGTCGCACCCATTATAAATGGATGATAGAAACACCTTTAAATGAACATTGTTGGTATAGACTATTCAGTGGGTGCGACCACGGCTTTACAATTACCATTTTGTACCTATGCATTTCTGGATTTCTATCTCAATTATTACATTGTTTCATCCTTTTTAGACACCACGTAGTCGGGTTATAGTTTTTGACGTGACAACGTCTTAAATTAGGTTGCGGCTGGGAGTCACTTATGAAAAAGTGTAACGCTCGGTAACGTTACGATGAGTCACCGAACGAGAGAGAGGCCCGCCGAATGCCTTGCGTCTCTCTCCCACTCAACTATGATCGGTCTGCCGCGCGCGGCAGACCGCGCGCGGCAGATTATATTCATATCAATAAATATTCTACCGAGAAAAAGACGTTGTCACGTAAAATCTTCGCCCGTAAAACCGACTTTACAGGCAACCATTTTTTTTTTTAACTTAATTTTTATTACTCATTATACAGGTTGACTGGAAGAGATTTAGGGATAAGTCCGCCGTTTGTTGTGTTCTATGTTGTATCATTAATGTTCTTTCTGTACAATAAAGTTCTTACATACTAATACTACGCGATCTGGAAAATCATTTCGAAACTTTTTTATCTTATCTACGTCGTACACAAATGTACTTATTTTTTATTTATTTACTATTACGGGCGATTACTAGCGTGTTTTGATTACACATTAATAATCCATTGTCTAGCATAGAATAGAATAGAAATTTAATGTTGTGCATAGTTAAAAAAATAAATTTAGAGACAGCTCGAGATTTCCAAATGATGAACTTGAACTCGAGTTTAAGTTCATCATTTGGAAATCTCGATATGTATATGGCTACTAATTGTTTTCACGTTTGCTTTCGAACTTTAGCCAACATGTTTTGGTTCAGAATTTTTATTTTGATTAGCTATTTGGGTCTTAACGATGAAAGATACTTATTAATTAGTCTTAGGCTTCGAAACGAATGAAAATTCATAGTGTATATTAATTTGATAAACAATAGACGTTGAGTTAAATTGTTACTAAGTTAAATATAAATCTATATACATATATTCGTGTTAGTTACACCATTTAAACCAAAAAATAAAAGAAAACATTTTCCTATAAAAAAATGTGCCCGTGTATGATCGGGAATAAAATTATTTTTATCCTAAACTTTACATGGGAGCGAAAACCAGTTTTAAATAAATAAACATATAATTTAGACATAAATAAATTTAGGCTACAATGTGGTACCTAAATTAATTCAATCTACACTTTACATTTAACAGGAAATCAGTTTTAAAACAAACCTTCATAACCTAATTTGGTAAATGTATTTGTTTGTATGCAACAAATATTCATGGCTTCATGCAAATAAAATAATTGTGATCAAGGTAATCAACTACAATAAGTAAGTACCTGCCTCCCTAAAAAGTAATTTAAGTAAAGTAAAATAAGGTCTCATCTCATGTGGTTATTTCCTTGAGCAGATAATATGCGTTCCCATACTTGGCCATGCTACCAGCCTTTTGGGAACATTTCCCGATGGCAATGAGTTGCGTTGCGTCGTTGACATTTTTTATTTATAAGTTTTTTTTGTTAGGGTTTTCACTCTAAAATTTAGTTTAGTTAAGTTTGTTGTTTTAGAGATATTTTCATAAAATATATTGAAACTACATGAAAATCGTATAAAATCTAGATTTCATATCATTATTACCCTCCTCGTCGCCATATGTAGCATACACTATTAGCGTATGCTATAATTATACATACACTTACTAACTACACTGTCTCACTGTCACAACTAAATCTGGCACACGTCCGCAGCCCGAACACGACTGTCTAATAGTCACTAACATAGTGACTATCAGCCAGTCGTGTTGAAGTGCGTGTGTGAGACAGTTATATTGTATCTACATAGGTATAGTTAGATACAAACACTACAATTATTAATACTATAAATCTGCAATGTAATGTACTAATATTAAATCAAAATTTTTATACCTAATTCTATAAATTGATACTGAATACTGTCTGGCTATCTTTGGTTTAGAGAAAGGAACGAAATGGCAAAACTATCTTCTATTTTAGCACAGGAGAGATATACAATAGTCAAGCCAGATCATATGAGCTGCCATAAAAGTACATATCTCAGCTAAGTCTTGGGATATGTTACTGTATGAGTAAGTAAAGTCACTAGTTTGCCTTCACTTCGAAGTCAAGAATTCACTTCGTTCGTTTGCCAATGTCGAAATTTTTCATGTATATTAAAAATATGCCGTGCTAACTTTTCTAATTAAGTACTAAGTAAGTATATAATTGTCTAATCCTGATAAGTCGTGACGTATAAAAAACTTCTACTGGACTAGGGTTGCCATAGGATTTTGATAGCCAAGAACGTAACGATCGAGCGTGTCAAGCGACGGCAGACACAGCCTGACTTGGATTGGTCACACACATACATACATACCATCACGCCTGTCTCCCGTAGTTGTAGGCAGAGACTAGAGATTTCCATTGGCTTCGATCCTTACATACCTCTCTCGCCTCCTCCACAATCATCACTCTCGTCATACACGCTCGCCGATTTCGGGTACTCCTAATGTCTCTCTTTTTCAAAAGGTCTGCGATTTGGTCGCAGTATGTTTTACGAGGCCGAACCTGACCGCCGCTCCTAGCCAACTCTGCTTTGTATATACTTTTCGTCAGTCTCCTTTCATCCATCCTCTCTACATGTCCAAACCATCTCAACATCCCTTTTTCTATCTTTGTCACTACATCCTCATTTACACCGCATCTTTTTCTAATCTCACTATTTCTTATTTTACCGCTCAAGCATAAACCACACATACTCCTTAAACTCCTGGTCACACACATTTCTATCTTGAACTCCAACGTTCGTTGAAAGGTATTTAATAAGGTCTAGACTGTTATCTCTAGATGGCACTTGTCCGGGTTTGTTAGTTTGTAGTGGCCAACATAGGCCACTAACAAACCCGGATCTTGTTCCTATTGGTCCGGTTTCCCTGTATAAAAGGGTTACTGAACTGAAGTCAAATGGTTACTCGTTATGCCCGGTTGTTTAGCGGAAACCCACCTATTAGATTGCGTTTAATGCTGCGTCGTTCGACTAAATTTATTTGAGTTATAGCTGGAATAGTCCAGATATAAATTATTCCTTTTTAGTATTGTACTTTAACGGCATTTGTGAGTTATAATGAATGGGCAATGCGTACTATTATCTCTAACATTCAAGAGAATGTAGACAATAGCATAAAAAAGAAAACCACGCAGCGGAAACGCAAACAAAAACACTAAATAGGAATACTTGCCTAGTTTTCTTTACAAAAAGTAATGATATCCCACCAAAAACATAATACATTTATGTTATATGTTTATACCCACCCATACAAGAATGACCACGGATTGGAAGAAGCTAGCGAAAGCGCTCGACCAACCGTCCCCGAACCTGGATGCCATTCCGGACAGGATAACATCCACCGAACAGACAGACTTGGCAGTCTCGTCCCTCACCAACCACTTACAAGCGGCCATCAAGGACTGCACCAGGCAGGTCCCTTCTGTGGATCCCAACCATAGATTCGAGCTGCCTGATGACGTAAGGAGGTTGTTGACGGAAAAGAATGCCGCGACAAGAGAACACGACCTGTACCCCACCGATGAGGCCCGTTCTAGACTACGCTACCTTCAACGTCGAGTTAAGGAGCGCATGAAGGAACTCAGGGACGAAAGGTGGAGCGACTTCCTCTCTGAACTCAACCCGTCACATGTCACTTACTGGCGTGTGGCGCGAAGTCTCAAGTGCGATCAGATCTCATCCACTCCTCCTCTCAACCGACCGGATGGCTCCATCGCCTTCGATGATGACGAAAAAGCTGAATGCCTCGCAGACAGCCTGGAAAGCCAATGCTCTCCTAGTCGTGAGCCAGTAGACCCAGATCACGTACAACGGGTAGAATCGCATGTAGAGAGCGTCGCCGCCTCCGCATCGGCTCCCCCCGCGATCGCACTCCCTCCAACCACGATTGACGAGGTGCAATCGATAATAAAATCCCTAAAACCCCGAAAAGCCGCCGGTGCTGACGGTATATCAAATGGCATATTGAAATGTCTACCCCAGACCCTACTACTGCTGCTAGTGAGCATCTTCAATGCTTGCTTAGCGAATTGTACGTTCCCAGACGCCTGGAAACAAGCAACAGTAATAGGCATCCCAAAACCAGGCAAAGACCTGAAGAACCCGACCTCTTATCGCCCAATCAGCCTCCTCAGCTGCATCGGGAAGATATACGAGAGAATCCTATCGGCCAGACTCAAGGTTTATATCGAATCTATGAATCTGATCCCGAACGAACAGATGGGTTTCCGCGCAAAACATTCCTGCGTACACCAACTGCACCGCCTAACAGAGCACATCCTAGACAACCGCCGCCGCGGTCAACCTACTGGAGCGCTCTTCTTCGATGTAGCGAAGGCATTCGACAAAGTCTGGCATGCCGGCTTGGTAGCCAAGCTGGCCATCATGGGCCTGCCAGACAGTCTCGTGCGCATCATGCGAGACTTCTTGTCGAATAGAACCTTCCGCTACAGAGTAGAAGGAACGCTCTCACGCCCCCGACCACTAACAGCAGGAGTCCCTCAAGGCTCTGTGCTCTCACCCATACTATACGCGTTGTACACTAACGACGTACCCCGGACCCCGCACGTGGAGTTGGCTCTCTTCGCTGACGACACTGCACTTTACACATCCAGTAGAAACAAGGACCTTATCTCCAAACGCCTCCAACAAGCAGTCGACGCGCTCGGCGCTTGGTTCAGGAAGTGGCGCATCGAGGTGAATCCGGAAAAGAGCGCAGCAGTGTTCTTCTCCAAAGACTCCCGCGGTGCAACACGACCCCCGGCATGGAGCACACAATCGCTCTTAAAAACGATATCTTTGTTCGGAAAATCCATTCCATGGGTTGACCGCACAAAATATCTGGGCGTTATCTTTGACAGCAAGATGACCTTTGGACCCCACATCCAAAGAGTACGCAACAGAGCAGCCTTCTTCCTAGGCAGACTCTCACCCATGATCAGTAACGTAAAAATGTCGCTTAGAAATAAGTTGACTCTTTACAAGCTGTGCATCCGACCTGTCATGACTTACGCTAGCGTTATTTTCGCACACATAGCACCATCTCTTCTGAATAAATTCCAACTCATTCAGAATAGGTTCGCACGTAGAGCCACGGGAGCACCCCCGGGCCTACGTACCCGCGATCTGCACAAGGATCTTGAGCTTCCAACCATATCGAGATATCTCAAAGAGACGTCCCAACGTTACTTTGAGAAATGCCCCTCTCATCCAAATCCATTAGTAGTAAAGGCAGCCAACTACAATCCCCTGAAGGATCCCACCTTGCGGCTTCGACGCCCGAGGAATGTTCTCTTGGACCCCGATGACCCCATCACGGTTGCAAATAGGCCGTTCGAAGATCTCGCGTCTCTCAGGAGACCGGGACACTCAACCTGTACACTTATACACCGCACTCGCCGGCGAGTGCGACGAAGTAGGAACAGTAGCTCGTTTACCAGGTACCGGAATGTACCAGGGCGCTTCTCGCCACCAGTAGGCTTTTCTTAGGCCCTTAAGGCACCCTAGTGTCGGCCCTTAAGGCAATGAGCGTTTGCATCGCTCGCGAGTTTGCATCGCTCGCCATTGCTCAAAGGCAAAGCCCATGGCCGAGGTTCGTCCCAACTGGGAGCCCCTTGCGCTTTTGCCGAAAAGGCTGAGTGGCGTCAAGCCCTCGCCTCAAACTGTCCCGCTGTAAGTATAAAAGCTCATTGAAGCTAATACTGTAGGTCCGTCAAAAAAAAAAAAAAAAAAAAAGAAGTCAAATGGCTGTCGCTCCGTTATAATAACTAGTGCAGCCACGGAATAGAGAAAGCAACAATCTATATTATAAATGCGTAAGTCTGTCCGTCTGTTACGCTTTCACGGCCAAACTACTGGACCGATTTTGATGTAATTAGGTACGGATATAGTTAAGGAACAGGGGTCAAACATAGGCTACTTTTGGGCTTGATATAACCGAGTCGTACGCGGGCAGAGCCGCGGGCGAAAGCTAACCTACAAATAAATTACGAAATTCATTTACTAGTCTCTAAAATATATCCGTCCATCATCTGTATCTACAACCACGCTGCCATCTTTGAACTTAACTGTTGTACCTCCACTTTTTACAGTGGTTCCTTTATGAGTTCCCCTATTGTTTGTTGAAACTCTTCTAGAAGGGCCCATTCTCCAATCAGATTCATCTAAATCATAATCACTATCATCAGCGACGCTTTTGTTAATGTTACTGGTATATTGGAAATTGCTGATGTGAACTTCGACCTTATCTTTAATCAAAATAGTGATATTAGTCCCGTTTTTGACCAAACCTGGTGTGCATGTGGGGTTGTTGTCCCAACTGCCATCCTCTCCACATCTCATCGAAGGTAGTTCGCCAAGGAAGAAGTAGTTGGGTTTGACGCATTCTGGCCAAGCCACGGTTCCTGGAGGCTCGTAGTTGTTGCAGGGTCGGCTGCCTTCGGCGCCCCCGATCGTAAAACGGCAGGTGTGCTCGACGCTGGGATGGCGGTTTAGTTTGCAGAACCCTGTCGGATTAGGATTTCGTAGGTTATCAAAACAAATATTAACGTTTATTGTATGGTAATTTCTTTGATAATATATAAATTGTAAATTAATTGTAATTGTAACTTTTGCACGTCTAAACATTCAACTATAATGCATTATAAATTCTTACATAACAAGCATCTATCTACTTTAATCAACAGGTTGATTGCTAGATTTAACTAGTGTAGTTTTGGCGTTCCCGTTATCTCAACACATAATTTGTATCTATATGTGAAGACCTATTATTGGCTTTTTGTTATAAAATCTGTTACCTATGTAAATTTATTTGCTGTTGGTCATCCAAATGTATAAAATAAAAATAAAATAAAATAAATAAAGAAATAAAACATATTTTTAATATTGTTAATGCGAAAGTCTTAAGATACGCTTTCACGACCACTTAATCGATTTTGATGTAAATCGGTATGAATATAGTGAGGTGAAACATAACAGCTAGTTTTGTGAGTTGGAGTATATGACCAGGAGGGGTATGACGCAGGAAATGGCTGGTAATAGATTTAAATGGAAGAAACTTACACACTGTGCCGACCACGCATACGAAAGTGGTATAAGGTAAAGAAAAGAAGGTGTAAAGTCACTAACACACCTGAATCATGTTCCTATTGGTCTAGTTTCCCTGTAAAAAGGGTTACGGAGGTCAGGCGGCAGTCGCTCAACCAAGGTCTTATGTTGACATACAACCACGTGATTTAATGCGGCTTATGTCAATCCCAAACATTTTTTTCTTGTCGAATTTCGTTGAATTTGAATTGTATCTTTAGCTAAGTCTTCCAGCAAACGGAAGCATGATTAAATGCTTAGGCGTTGAAACTAAAAAAAAAAAAACTCGTTCGTATGAAGTGAACTAGTTACCGGTCGCGTCATATAAAAAGAACGCTGAAGCAAAGTGGAGACAGTAAAGTTGGTCCACACGGGAATTTCATACAATTTAACGTGAGCAACGTCCGCACGTCCCGTTTGTGTCCAACTTACGTGCCGGGTATTATACCTATGTACACAAACTAAACGAATTAAAAAAAAATCTAAAGCTGCAATAAAGTGTCTATTCATTAACTAGCTGTTCCCCGCGGCATCGCCCCGCGTGGGACTCGGTTATATCGCGGCCAAAAGTAGCCTACGTTTGACCTCAGGTCGTTAACTACATCCCTACCAAATTTCATCACAATCGGTCCATCAGTTTAGCCGTGAAGTGCTGACAGACAGACAGACAAGACTTTCGCATTTATAATATTAGTATGGACTCACGTTTGCACTCCGGCAGTGTCTCGGAGGGCGACCACGCCCCGTCGGCGCAGAACACCTGCGCGTCTCCGACGACGCCGTACCCCGGGTGGCAGGTCACGTTCAGGACGTACAGGTCGGAGGCCTGCCCGGGGCCGGCGTGCGGCGCGTTGGTGACCGCGTAGCGCCCGTGCGCCGGGTACGGGGGCAGGGTGCATTTACCTGACGTCGGTTTAGTTTGTGGCCTACGAGAGAGATAGATACAAAAAATATGTTTGTTCAGGCGAAATCGATAGAGAAACGCACAAATAAAAAAGGATAATTCAAATTTAATAACTTTTAGACGAGCAAACGTCTAAGGGAGGCAACTGGTGAACCTCGCGCGGGCAGCTTTCTCGCACAGAGGACAGCCATCGCGATCCAACGCGGGAATGCTGCCTGTGTGATGGGAACTCTGCACAGTTATTATTTTTAATTTTTAAGTATTTTATTTAGATTTTAATTTAATTTAATTCAGCTAATTTATGTACGCAATAATTGTAAACTAATTTATCTATTAGTTTTTTATAATAAATAAAGTGCTTTCTACAAAGTTGATTTCTATGTGTGATGAAAGTCCCTAATAAATGTCTATTCTATTCTATTCTACAACACAAAAATTCATTATTTGATTACCACTCAATATGTGACGGCTCAGTGTTACGCTGATTACCGCTGGTTATACTGTTTAATTGCCTTCGTGGTCCAGTAGTTAAGGCGTTTGCTTGTACATCTGGGGGCGTGTGTTCAATTCCCACGGCATGCTCATCTCTACAGCATACTTTGTTTAATTGTTTCTAGTTTGGTTGTGACATTGCAGGCTTGAATAACATGACTCTGATAATAAAGATGATTCCGTGCTTCGGAAGGCATGTTAAGCCGTTCATCCCGGCTGCAATCTGGTGGTCGTTAAAGGAACCACGTCAGATGCTGAGAGGCGGTTCCGAAGAACTCTGACACGAGGATGTGCATGGTCAATAGACCGTTTCACCTATACGAAATGAATGAATGAAGTGGAATAATAGTATAAACAAATACATACGTGACAGGTCCAGGCTTTGTGCCGGTGCCGGTTCCAATTCTGTTGCAGAGTTCATCTGATTCGTCGCTGCCGTCGGCGCACTCTTGTTTCTAAAGGTCATATCATTGCGTTAAAATCTTTTTTGTCTTTAATCTTAAAGAACATTAAAGAGACGCCGAGCCCACTTATTTCTACGTAAAAATCTGCCACATGCGGCGCGAGAAGTGAGGTAACAAAGAATAAGTATTAACACTGATGCACTATTGGGTATTCTATTCACTCACTAAATACACTGGCTCACCATCACATCCAAGTCTGGCACACGTCCGCACTCGGCGGCAACCCATATACAACTGCCCAGCTGTCACTGTGTTACCAAATTGTGTGTGTGAGACAGCGTCACTCTACTAAGTAGATATTACAAACACTACAAATTGCTATGTTTAAGTTTCTTGGGTAAAACAATTCGCGTTAACAAATTAATACTCACTCCATTACAATCGGATCCAGAATCGACACAGGCTCCGTACGCGCATTGGAACAGGTACGAGTAACAGGTTTTTCCAGCACAAGCTTTGATATTTTCGTCGGAGCCGTCTGCGCAGTCCGCTACGCCGTCGCAGTGACTCGACGCTGGTATCATCTCGCCGTTATCACATTTGAACTGGCCACTAAGAAAAGAACACCAATTCAAAATGAATTAAGTTACTGGAGGAGAAGCGGGAAGGTAAAAAGCCGAGTTTTTGGCGGGAAGGTAAAAGTCAAAAAATGTTGGTGTTATAAGTATTATTTCTAAAATTAAACTTTACAAAAAGTGTCAAAAGTGGCCGTTGTTAGTACTTTTTACAAAGAAAACTAAGCTAGCAAAAAGTTGAGCGAGGTTTTTATTTTTTTGGGAAGTGACGCTAGTGAGACCGAAGGAACAGCCCACAGACTAGGGAGGAGATATAGCCTTAAGAAAATAAAAGCACTCACTTGGCTTCAATGGTCTCGTTCCTACATCGCGGAAGTAGCTCATCAGAGTTGTCAGCACATTCTTGCACGCCGTTGCAGGGCGCCGTGCCATCTACGCATGCGCCGTACGTACATCTGAACCAATTACTTTGACACCTAAAATCAAGAAAAAGTGAATGATAGAATGAATAAACAATTTATTACACCAATTAAGTAGGTACATATGTACATCATTATTATACAGGATTGTAAATAGTCCCTAATGCAATTTCTTCTAGCCAACCTAAGGGTAGAGAGAAGTGTCAGTTTTTTATACAGGCATATACTAGCGGTCCCGGCGATCTTCGTACCGCCTTAGAATCATTAGTAATATCCTACATATTTCACTTATTTTATTAACTAACTTAACTAATGTCTCAACTGAATGTAATGCATTGTACTCACTTGTTATTCCTACATAAGGGATGAGTTTCATCGCTGCCATCCTTGCAGTCGACGACCCCGTCACACTTGCCATCAAACCCAATGCAGGACCCGTCTCGACACTGCCACTGATCCCGGCTGAAATGTATTGAAAGATAACGCTGTACAGACATATGAGGAATAAACAGCGGAGGAATATCGTAAAACGTCTATTTTCTCGACGCGCAGTTAGCCTTTTTTTATGAAACACTAGCATGAAACAATATGAAGTACAGTTTTAAAAGATCAAATAAATGTTTACATTAAAATATTTAAAAAAATAATAGTTTAACAGCAAGAAACATATATCCTGAAAAAGTCTCGTCGCGAATTAACTTGATATTTTCAGCGACAACTAGCAATTTTTTTACGTCTATAAAAAGTATAACTTAATGAGCAAAAGAGATACCTACAAAAATTACAATATATACCTAGTTGAAATTATTGAATTATTAAATTAAAACTGGAAAATAACGACCGAAATGGCATTGCACTGAGTATCGCCACTTTCAATCTTATTCAATTACGAGTACGTACTATTATCGTACTTCACCCCCTCAGGTTGAGAGATACAAGATACGCGTCCGCGTCTTATAAAAAGAACGCTAGAGGAGAGCGGTGACAGTAGTTTGACCAACACGGGAAGCCAACGAACCAATCGCGTGCGCCGGACGGCCCCCGCCCGCACCGGGCTCGCCGTATACACAGCGATACATCGCCTACTTTCATCTAGATAAATTAAAAAAAAAATGCCTCGCGTTGAAACCGCGCGCGATTCGAAATTCGTTGTTTATCTACATGACGCGATCTTTACTTGAACTTTAGAAAAACTGAAGATTTACTTACCGACAACGATTGGCTTGTCGCTTCATCCTATTCAATGTCGGCATGTCATCTAGCGACAGATATCTGCAAACAATTTAAGTAAATGTAGCGCAAGAGATCTTTTCAAAAAGATCTCTCCGCGACTGATCTCCGCCGCTGGCTGCTTCTTCGCCCAAAGGATCAGCATAGCTATCCAGAGGGGGAATGCAGCCAGTGTTCTTGCTACTTCACGGCCAAGAGCTCGAAGCATTAGAATTTTAAAATATATTTTTTTTTTTCGTTCATTATTTTGTACAAAAAATCTGTAAATATTAGTCAAGTTTTAGGTTAATTTTTATACTTTATTAAGGTTCTATCTTTAACTGCAATATCTTTTAAGTATCTATTTATATATTTTAGCTTTATTCACATACTTCAGTACAGTGTATACTTATCTTTTTTTTTTTCAATAAACTTATTTACAAACAAACAAACATTTACCGCGTTTATAAGAAATCCATCGAGATTCTTTATAAAGAGAAGAGTATACACATAGTATATAGTTAGTATAAAACAATGTCGCTTTCTCTGTCCCTATGTCCTTTTGGATGCTTAAATCTTTAAAACTACGCAACGGATTTTGATGCGGTAGTGATTCAAGAGGAAGGTTTTTATGCCCATGCGAATGCATAATATGATCCGGGGCGGGTCGCTAGTTTAATTATATAACACTAGCTGTTGCCCGCGGCTCCGCCCGCGTGGGACTCGGTTATATCGCGCCCAAAAGTAGCCTATGTTTGACCTCAGGTCGTTAACTACATCCCTACCAAATTTCATCACAATCGGTCCAGCAGTTTAGCCGTGAAGAGGTGACAGACAGACAGACAGACAGACTTTCGCATTTATAATATTAGTATGGATATCATGATAGTTTAATGGCACTAACACTATTTTTTTATCATACACATAATATTTATTAACAGTAAAAAAGTAATAAAAATTAACCTAAACCTTCGACTAATATTTACAGATTTTATTTACAAAAGAATAAAAGAAAAAAAAGAAAAATAAAAAATATATTTTAAAATTCTAATGCTTCTTTTTTTTATTGTTTTTTGGGTTTAGTTTCTTAGGCTGCAAAAGCCGGAGTTTTCAAAAAATATTCTTGGCTGGGACTTTACTTTTCCCTAAGATGAATTTAGAAGGGACATGTAGGGACACCTACTAGGCTTTTATACATTACTCATATTTTTTATAAGTTTACTTTGCCTCTGGTATCTTAAAAATTAGTTAAAATGGAAAAGGCCTTCAGTTGAGCCGACAGAGCCGACTTGGCGCAGAATAGGGAGAAGGACTCTTGTGTCGGAGGCCAGGACCTACTTGGCCATCGAGCCATCGCAGTAAGTAAGGTCAAAATTGAATCTACTTACGTAGAAGTCAAAGCGCAGTTCGCCTCGTCTGACGCATCCGAACACTGCGGAATGCCGTCGCATATGCTAGACAACGGAATGCACAATCCATCACCGCATTTGTGCTCGAGTTGACTGAAAACAATATTCAAGTATTTGATCCAATCACTGGTGTGGGAGAAAAAGAAAAACCATAACAATATAATATACCAGCTGCTTCTCTTCCCGCGCAAGCCGTAAAAGTCGACTGAAAGAATCGTGAAATGGGGGAATCATGACATAGGCGATGCGGCTAGCAACCCATCACTATTGATTTCCTGTTTCAACTACCCTCATGCTAAACGTGGTCTAAGGTCTTATGACCCTAGGCACTGTCTATCCCGTAGACATGATTATATGTATACATATAATAATATAGTCCCGTGGGAATCGAACCCACGACCCCCGGGTCTAAAGGCAAACCACTGGACCATGGAGGCAGTTAGATAGTTAGTAAGAAGATAGTTAATCTGATAACTGCCTCTGTGGTCCATTAGTTAAGGCATTTGCCTGTAGACCCGAGGGTCGTGGGTTCGATTCCCAAGGGGAGCATACTTTGTTTAGTGGTTTCAAGTTTGGTAAGGACATTGCAAGCTTCAATCACCTGATTGTCTGAAAGATGATTCCGCGCTTCGGAAGGCACGTTAAGCCGTTGGTCCCGGCTGCCATCGGGTAGTCGTTAAAGGAATAACGTCAGAGGCAGAGAGGCGGTTCTGAAGAACTCTGAAACCAGGGTGTGCATGGATCTGATGACTGATGGATGACTAAGAATGTACGAACGAACCTGCATATGACGTCTTCATTTTTCCTTACAGATGTTAGAACAGGTACAGTGGCTGAAAAGGTTAAAAAAAAACAAATTTTACGTCATAGAATTTACAAAATGGCGGTCGCTCTCTAAAGGTTGAATTTTTCAACCGACTTCCAAAAAATGAGGTGGATCTCAATTAGGCTGAACCTTTTTTTATGTTGTTTAGTTGGTTACTCATATCTCCGTCATTTATGGACTGATTTAAAAAAATATTTTTATTGTTCGAATCAAAGAAGTTCGAATCGCGCGCGGACGCAATTTTTTTTAAGCTATGGGTAGTACTATTACTAATTCTGTGTCTATGGTTCGAATGAATATAGTTTCTCACACCCATATTCTTAAACGTTACCCTATAGGTCTCCTCCACTCAACCTCATTCGAGGACGCCTCAAGGAAGTCCTCCAACTTTCCTTGAAAACGGTATTCTTACACCCATATTCTCAAACGTTTACTCAAACTCCACTCATCCTCACTCGACCTCAATGGTATTCACAGTTGAAACTAGCTTCCTCACTTTAAGGAAATTACTCAGACTTGTGTAATTGGATACTAACTCAACGATACTATATTTTATAACAAATACGTATTATACATCCTACTATATTACACGCGAAAGTTTGTAAGGATGTTTGTTACCCTTTACAATAAAACGGCTGAACCGATTTGACTGAATGGAGGTATATTTTGACCCGGAATTCCCACGGAAGCGGAGCCCTGCAACAGCTAGTAGATTAATATAGCTCGTCAAATAAACAAAACAAGATGTAATAGCCAACTCATCGAACTCTAATATGTATTAAAACCAGTTTTGCCAACCACTAATAACAGGAAAATGATAAGCAGTCACGAATCGGCTTCGGTTCACGTCTCGCTCTGTATTGTAGAATCTATTCCAACTAGTTCTAGCATTCGGTTTCGTTTGCGATGCTATTTCGTCTAAGCGCTATCCTGGGCGTCTATTCTGCTAACTAAATTCATATAATCTTGTCAAAACAGTGTTTCAATTTCCTTAGTGTTTTTTTACACACTTGTTACAAGAAATATACATATGTTTATATCACTGCTGATGGTTACACCACAGAACAGAGAAATTATCCGAATAGAAATGTTTTGACGCGGATTTAGTTCCAGGATCAGTGTGGCAGCGTATACCTACTCTCTTTTTATCTTCAATCAATATATGTAAACCCATGTAAACCACACCAAATGAATTACGTAGTTTACAACAAAGCCATCTAATATTATCGACCAATAACAGTGGCAATAAATGATGTAATCAAAATCCCCGCCCATTTTGTCTGCGTGAAACGTTGGCTTGCAAGCCAAACTAGTGACATGTTTTTCGATACTGTCATAATTCTTGTAAATAGTGTGTAATAAATATAGTTAATAAGCTAAAAAAACACGCTTTAATGAGCAATCGAACTAGAAAACGAAAAATAAACTAAACCAAAAAGTGTGTGGGGTGCTCGACAAATGAAAAATATGGCACAAGCACCCCACACGCTTTTTGGTTTACTTAATTTATTTTTCGTTTTTTAGTTCGATTGATCATCAAACCGTGTTTTTTTTAGTTTTTTTTTTTAACTTTATTTATTTTCCACTTTTTAGAGATAAACTTATCGAATTATTGAAGTTTGAATTAAATCTTACGGTTCATAGTGGGTCAAAATTAAGTTCAAAGAAGTCGGTTACAAACAAGCAAGCAAACATACAGGTGAAGCTAATAAAAGCGTGTTAATTAAAAAGCACTACTATTTTGACACGATTGTGACTTAACGTTAGCACAATCGACGCCCTGGTTTCCCTCAAGCCTGGCTTCGGAACCTTTTTGACGTTCATTAGGCTAGGCAAGTCAAAACATCGGATTATTTCATGACCGGCTTCCTGAGTTCTGCCTGACCTCAACCTTCAAACAAGGTGGTCTATTCTTAAGCCGGAGCCACACGGTCCGCGATGCTCTGCAGCTACGAACTTCTTCTTCGTCCGAGCGTGTTTCCCGGTTACATCTTCAGCTTACGCTTCAGAGCCAAGGGTACGCTATTAATCACGGTCCTGATTTGGCGGTACTGGTTATTACAATGGAACGACTGCCGTCTGACCTCCGTAACCATTTTTACAGAAAAACCAGACCCACAGGAACATGACCCGGATGTGTTAGTGGCCAACACTGTCAAATTTTTCAGGCTGGCCGCCGCTGGTGGGCACGCACGGAATATAATAAGAGTACCTACCTGCTTACTAACGTAGACAAGGCTGTTATCGCTAGACTTTAGTCCATTGACCCTGCACACCTAGGTGTGTGAGTTTTTATCATCTGGCGAAGTTCGAGATGGCCCCAGTTAACAAATGGATGTCGGTTAATGTTTTTGGAAAAAAAAGATTAAATAGGTAATTCTTTTACGTAATCAATCGGACTCGTTAAAAAATCCCTACTCCGTGGAGCATTGGGTTTCCCCGGCTGACAGTCGGCGTCTATGGAAAATACACACGACATTTCTTAGAATACTTTCTGATTCCGCTACACAATGTGACGTAAAGGCGCATAGGCACAGACAGAATACCTATATGGTAATATCACAGAGAATATACACTTAAAAGGAACCCCCTTAATCGTACAAAATACCTACTCGTAACAAAAGTTCGCTAGGTAAGCCAATTTAAACTGTTTTATCGCGTTTGCTTACGTTAATATCAATAAGAGAGAAAGGGACTATTCATATTTTAGTTAAAATGGGGTTAACAAACGCTTGATAACATTTTCGCTGACAGTAACGCCTCTCGACGTAGATAACAATTAACTGTTATTGTTATCTCGTTTACTGTCCGCGAAAGTGTTAATTTGATTGATTGAGGGGTTAATTTTTTTATTTTGCCGTTCGGTTTCATGCTATTTTGTTTGCCACGTCGATTTGTATTTTGTTAATGTTTAAAATAATTAAGTGTTTCAATTAAAAAGTAATATATTATTTTAATTTAGGCTTTTAGGTAAGTAATGAAGTTCATGTTTTATGATGTTGATATAGAATTTTAGATTTTTTTGTATGAAGTATGTTTGAGCACGAACATGATACAAGTAGGTACTTAGTTATGTAGGGTTCAGGTGAGGCAGAATGAACCCACATCCACAAACTAAATAGGGATGATAAACCTAACCTCTCTTTCTCCCCTCGATCACTATGGTAAGTTCCGGTAGGGAGGTCACTTTTTTTTTTCTCCCCCCGACAGTACCTACTTAGTTACTTTTTCTGAAAACTTAAATAGTAGGTACATTACCTAATTAAGTAGGTACCAAAATTAGCCTAAGATCTATATGTAATAAACAAAAATGTTTTTTGCATTAGTTCAAAAAATTATATAATAATAAAATACTACCTACATACAACAATTGCCGAAACGTTAATAAAAAAATAAAAAAAACAGAACTTACCAATTAAAAATAAAAAGATTCCATACAAGTACATTATCAGTCATACAAAAAATTCCAAGGTGAAAAAACAATAGCACTTCACAATCATGTGATTACAAAATTAGGTATAATTCCAATTTCAAAATTACAAATCGACGTCCACATCACTTTTTGTTTTATTTTTTTTTTTTTACTTTTTAATATTAGCACGGATCCTATACTAGCAGTATGTTATTTTATTTTCACAAACATTTTCCATCCGTGCAAAGCCCAGCCGAACACTGATTATTGAAGTGAAGAATGATGATTTTATAATTTTGTTTGGTCAAATCAAACAGCATAAATAGTAAGTTATTGGTCACACAGGTCAACAGAACACATTCTGATCTTGTAGCTGTATTGTAGGCAGGGCATGTTACCGTTACTAAATTAGGACTAGTTATTTAGCGCTAATAATTACCGCTACGTTAATTATTAACGTTACTTCCTTATCTAATTTAGTTGTGGGTGCCATAAATAGTTTAGTTTTTAAATTGAAATATACTTTTGTTCGCATGTAATGTTAATTTTCATCCGAATTAACGTTAACTGTGTTAAGTACGATACATTAATAAGTAACGATAACGAACAAACGATACCTTTATTTGTAACGTTACCAGATTTTAACGGTATAAAACAAGCCCCACTTGTAGGCCCGCTGTATTACTATCTCACACATCTATCTGCTCACTTTTTGTGTTGCCCAGCCAGCCCAGCCCAATGTTAGTATGTTGTAGATATGTTTAATCAAGTTCATTTAAACTGTGAATAAAGAAAGACATGATTGTACCATATAAAATACATACACGTTTACTTATATCTTTTATTCGAATTACCTACTTTTTTATATATTATAGATTAAAAAAAATATTTAAGTAAAAAGATTAAATACTAAATCCCATTTCAGATTGATCACTGTAAAAAGCAACGTTCTTGATTAATTACAATAACGACCTTCAACTTTATGACCGGCCCCGCGCTTGCGTCTATATAAAACGTAGTGATTACATGTCATCATAGAACTAGGAACGCGGCTCTTAAGTGACGCAATTTTTTTTTTAAATCTATGCATGTCATACTCTTTGGTCTATATGAGCGATACACGCGATATAACATACAAACGTAATTGGTATTTTGTCATCACAGGCGCCTGGGCATTTTTAACCGACTACCTACTATCACGCTTTTATTAACAGCACTACTTTCAATGTGGCGCAGTGTGGTGTGTGGAACTCATTGAAATCTTAATACCTACTTTACATGTATATATCATAATAATATCCCAACTAATATTATAAATGCGAAAGTGAGTTTGTATATTTGTTTGTTTGTTACCTCTTCACGCCCTATCTACTGAACCAATCTTCTTGAAATGTCGTACACATAGCTAGGAGTATTGAGAAGGACATAGGGTACCTTTCATCCCGAGAAATTGTTGTTCCCGAGGGAAATTAATGCGGGCGAAGCCGCGGGCGACAGATAATTTAATAATAAAATGTAATAAATGAAAGACCATCCCTCTTCTCTCCGAGCGTGATTCCCAAATGAATCTTCAGCTTACGCTTCAGAACCTAGGTACGCCATTAATCATGGTCCTGATTTGGCGGTAGGTACTGGAGCGACTGCCGCAGACCTATTTATACAGGGAATCCAGACCAACGGAAACATGATACGGGTGTGTTAGTGGCCAACACTGACAGATTTTTCGGGCTGCCTTAAGGCATCTGACGTAGCCTACAACACCAATAAAATCCATATCCATACTTCCATACTAATATTATAAATGCGAAAGTCTGTCTGTCTGTCACCTCTTCGCGGCTAAACTGCTGGACCGATTGTGATGAAATTTAGTAGGGATGTAGTTAACGACCTGAGGTCAAACATGGCTACTTTTAGGCGCGATATAACCGAGACCCGCGCGGGGCGAAGCCGCGGGGAACAGCTAGTGATCCTATAAAAGTTCCTTTTTGCCAACTGAAGTACAAAACCCTAAAAAAGGAGAAAAATAATACTTCAAAAATATCACATAACATAAGTATAATATAAATATATTTCCTTAAGACTAATTAATTCACTGCTTGAAATTAATTTTGTAACCTTTCGACTCAGCATCTTGTTCTAATTGAAAATTATCCGTAGACAAACCAAACGGCTTCAGCAACATATTGCCTAGATCCTTTAGTTTTCCTAACATTTCTGCCTTTAGTTTCTCATTCTTCGCTTCTATGAGAGGCGGGAGGCGGATCAACGCCTTCTGGGCCTCTTTGTGCAACGGATCCAGTTCTAGAATTTTCTTGAAGTCTGAAAGGCTCTCATCTAGTTTTTCCGAGGCTTCGTAAGACTGCGCCCGTCTGAAACAATTAAAATACATTCAACTATAATGTCTATAATCCATACTAATATTATAAATGCGAAAGTCTGTCTGTCTGTCACCTCTTCACGATTAAACTGCTGGACCGATTGTGATGAAATTTGGTAGGGATGTAGTTAACGACCTGAGGTCAAACATAGGCTACTTTTGGGCGCGATATAACCGAGTCCCACGCGGGGCGAAGCCGCGGGGAACAGCTAGTGTATTATAAATACTTACATAACAAGTATTTATCTACTTTATTCAACTGGTTGATTGCTGGATTTAACTAGTGTAGTTTTGGCGTTCCCATTATCTCAACACATAATTGGTATCTATATGTGAAGACCTATTATTGGCTTTTTGTTATGCAGTCTGTTACCTATGTAAATTTATTTGCTGTTTGTCATCCAAATGTATAAAATAAAATAAAAAATGTATTAATCTTTTTCAACTGTTAGAAGAGCTTAATAGCCTAGCGATGCGTGCGTGTTTGTAACGATAGCGCGCATCAAGCGACGGCGAGTGCGCGGCCATGCTTGGATTGGTCGCCATTAGTGGCATTTCTATCTTAAGGTCCTCCGTGCTTCGGAAGGCACACTGATCTTTAATAAAGAACAGCATAGGCACGGAGTATACTATAGTATACTAGAAACACAGTATCCCCGAGCTGCAGGGAAGCTGGGGGCTGACTGACAGTGGTTTTTTTAAATTATGTTACACGCCATCTAGCGACGAGTACAGAAGTAAAAAAGAAATATATCAAGCATGCTTTGTTACTGCCATCTAGCGTGGAATTGAACGCAACTTTATATAGCCATCTATTTGATAATATTGCGTTATATTCTACGCTAGATGGCAGGCCAGGGACCCATGCGAATAAAAAGTCAATTTATTGCTTTGTATTCGGAATACACAAGTACAGTTCTGCATACATACATACATACATACAAAACTTATACTGTCACCTGTCTGTAATGATGACACTTACACAATAAAAAATGAAACAAAACAACAAATAATTTGTGTACAGATTAGACACACGCCGATTCGGGTTATACTTTGACAGAGGGGAAAGCAGCGTGTAGTGTAGGAGGAGCATTAAGTTACATATATATTGTAAGAAAGCTAAATTATAGAGAGACTTCATTCAACATCCGTTGTATCAATACGTCCCATCCTCACAAGCGTAGTGGCTACGCCCTTCCGGTACGGAAGCCGTGTTGCTCGAAAATTAGTATAGACTAGCTGTGCCCGCGACTCCGTCCGCGTGGAAATTAACAAAAGTGCTGTTCAGTTCGCAGTTAATGAAAAAATCAGCCATTTGCCAGTGAAAATACCGTCAAAATCGGTCCAGCCGTTTCAGAGATTATTCAGTATATGTATGTACCGTGTATACTTCCATAAGCATTTATTAAAAAGCAGTAATTTAAATATTACAAACACTGCAATTTTTATTAATATAGAATATTAGAGATAAGAATTAGATAAAAGAGATAAAGAATATTTTTAATTAGTATACATATAGATTAGGTGTACTCATGCGCGTTACCTACCTGTAATATGCCTTGAGGTACTGGTCATCAAGCTCTATAGCCTTCGTACAGTCTTTGGCAGCTTTACTATATTTCTGTTGGACCATCCTAGCGGCGCTCCGGTTGCAGTAAAGCACCGCGCGTAGTTGTGAAAACTGAAGTGGGCAGATTCTTAGACCTGGAAGTGGATAATAAATAAAATAAAAATAAATGTGATGTGGTGTGAATGAGGATGTAGGGAAGATCGAAAAAGGGATGTTGAGATGGTTTGGACATGTAGAGAGGATGTATGAAGGGAGACTGGCGAAAGGTATATACAAAGCAGAGTTGGCTGGGAGCGGCAGTCAGGGTCGGCCTCGAAAAACGTACTGCAACCAAATCGCTTACCTTTTGAGAAAGGGAGACATGTACATAAAATTGGCGAGCGTGTATGACGAGAGTGATGAGTGTGGAGGAAGCGAGGGAGGTCTGTGAGAAATGGAACCGCCTACCCTCTGGGAGACTGGCGTGATGATATGTATGTATGTATGTATTGGTTGACTGGCAGAGAATGATTGCAAGTTTAGTGAATTGAAGTTTACCTATTGTAGTTCTTGGCTCAAAAACTTTTAAATATTTTTTTTCAAATTCAAATTAATTTATTACTTGTAAACATGTTGTAAGTTGTTGTTTTTTTTACTTTACTAACTACTTTTTTAACTTATTTATGTAAAAGTCGTGTCTGTGGCATAATAATTATTGGATAAAAATTTATAAAAGTCAAGTATAGTATAGCCTATTGATTAGATAAATATGCCCAGCCCACCTCCCAACATTAGATATTTTCTTTTATATAGGGGTTTCTGGTGAACTGCTAAGTTCATCGGGAACCCCTGGGGGAGCAAGCTGGGGGATCCTGGTGGTCGAAAAGCTAGAAGTGTTTTCTGCCACCGATTGTACTTAGAAGACAATAAAGTTGACAATACCTTCTGTATATTTTTCTATGCTGCGTTCATAATCTCTCACTTTGTATGCCTCATTTCCAGTTGTCTTCAACTCCTCAGCAATGAGCCTCCGCTCCTGTTTCTGATCGTCTGTGAGGTCCACCTCAGCATCTTTGAGAGATTCCTCATCTATTGAGTCTGTGTCACTCTCTGCTTTGTCTTCCGCAGGCTCGTCATCATCGAATTCTGCTTCTTGTTTGGGAACACCTGTAAGAATGGAATGGCCGTAAAATTTTGATGTGTCTCTACCTTATGAATGGACCACCGTCTATCTGACAGAAGTGTCAATTAACTTTAAGGTGATACCTCGGTGAACACTAGCGCCACCGTCATTTAAAAATCATTACTCACTGAAAACACAAGTTATCAAAAATCCCTCTGCTGTAATTATGGTTCTGGATCTGAAGTTAATTTTAACCATATTCAATTATCAAATTATAATTCCATATAGTTACAAACTGCAAAAGTGCTAAAAGTGGCCATTTTAAGCAATAATGCAATTTGTAACTATAAGGAATTATAATTTAATATTGTGATATGTTTAAAATTAACTTCAGATCCAGAACCATAATTACAGCAGAGGGATTATTGATAACTTGTGTTTTCAGTTAGTAATGATTTTTAAATGACGGTGGCGCTAGTGTCACCTTAACCTATCTTCAACTATTTATTTCCACTTTATAAATAATACAATAGATGGACTTAATGTCATAAAGCGTTCTCTACCGGTCAAACCTTAGGACCAATCAGAAAATCGTACGGGGTGCAACAAAAACTGAATAGAATACAATAGTATGCTAGTGTGGTGTGGGGTGAGGGATAGAAGTCCCTTACAACACCCGCAAGAAAGAAAGTTAAATTTTTGTGGCCAATTTACGTAAGGCAATTTGACATATATCTAGAATAAGAGAAAATAGGTGGAGCTAGTTTCTGCTGCTAATCCAACATACCTAAACTCCTATCCACATCCTCATTAGTAGGTATGTCAGCTAGTTCAGCACTTGATCCAGGGTTCACTGTTGCAGAGCCTTCGCCTTGAGTATTCAATCTAAATTCCAAATCCTTAGTCAAGTCTTCCACCACCTTGGCAGATTCATCATTAGAACACCGAGTGCTTTTCATTCGCTCTGACATCGTATAAAATTACTTTAGCAAAGTCAAGTAACAGTATTGTAGTTTTTTTTATTTAATTATCAAGCACACTGCACAACTACTTAATTTAAAGAATAAAATTAAATAACAAAACCACAATTGATCGTATTAGGTAAAACATTAACTTGTTTGTCACTGTTCTATTCTATCTATATCATTGTCAGTGTCAGTGTCTCCAGTCAGTGTCAACAAACAAAGTGTTGTGATTGTGATTTTGACGTGATATTTTTTCAGGAGTTTTTGGAGGGAAAGTAAACTGTCGCTATGTCCGCGCTGTATTTAATTTCCAAAACTTAGGTTTTTTCGAGTATTTGTGCTTAATATTGGTGGATTATTATTCGCAAAGTGTTCGTGAACAAGCGTGAGTGTTGGGAAGTGATACAGTATCGATTACGTGACTTTTTATCTTTGTCACCAAAATCTCCATGATACAGCTAAGTGAAATTTTTCCACCGCTTCACTTAGCCATCAGACTCAGACAAAAAAAAAAAGATATTTTTTCATCCCCGATGCAAAAAGAGGGGTGTTATAAGTTTGACGTGTCTGTCTGTCTGTCTCTGCATCGTAGCACCCGAACGGATGAAGCGATTTCAATTTAGTTTTTAAGTGACTTATGGGCGAGTGTTCTTAGACATGTTTGATGAAAATCTGTGAGGCCGTTTAGAAGTTGTGGGGCTGAAAATGGGGAAGAATAACCCAATCTTTATTTAGTTTGTGGAATAACCGAATGTCTTCAAATATACTCGAGTGGGGTCTCAAATGAAAGCGGATCAAGTGCACATTACAAAATAATATGTTTAATAAAAATCAATTGAGTTGTTAAAATATTCTTTGGGTACAAGTGGGGAAAATACCTAATGTGTGTGTGTGTCGTGGACTCGTGGGTGTCATGTATTGAGCTGTCTCGCTTACTCACTGGATCTTGCATGGTTTTAAGAGATGGTGGTAAGCCATCAGATGGCCTACTATCATCTCTTAAAACCATGCAAGTTCCAGTGAGTAAGTGAGATGTCGCCTTACATCATGTATTGCGCTGTCTCGCTTACTCACGGTAGTAACCCCCCAGGACTGCAGGCAGGTGGCCTACTATCATATCTAAAAACCATGCAAGTTCCAGTGAGTAAGCGAGACAGCGCAATACATGATGTAAGGCGACATCACCCTTACTCACTGGATCTTGCATGGTTCTAAGAGATGGTGGTAACCTCCCTGATGGTCATTCGCAGTCGCAGACTCGCAGTGCATTGGGGATACAATATGAATATGAGTCAAGTAGCCTATTAAAAGGCCTTAAAAAATTGTATCCAGCCAGGGCCGTTAAAAAGTAGAAAAAATCCGCCTTCACTCATACGTCATTTTACGTCATGATGTCACCACATGTCACAGACGTCACTGTCAATATTTTGGTGTACGATATTGCTCATTTTGTTGCACATTGCTAGATTGCTTGATAAAGTGATTTAGTACTTACTTATCTAATAATCATTGTTGCTTGCTTCAGCTGGTCTAGTCTGGTTGATTTGATAAATAAGCGAGCGAGTGCTAAGAAACATTTATTCACTTAAAAATTATTGCAAGAAATTGTGAAGTGAAACAGACGTGAAATTCAGTTTTTATTGTTAGTATTATAACGGCATCGAGGTGATTCAACGCACCCTATATTGATACATTACCATAATGTTTCACAGAAGTTTAAGGACTATTACTAGCAAAACTCAATTAATTAAAATTAATTTTGGGACGACTTGTCGTAATAACTTCAAGAATATTAGGCCGTTATCAACCACAAAGTTGGATCTGAACACAGATAAGTAAGTTTTTATAGTGTAATACAGACCCATAAATTTATTATAATACTACGAGGACGGCCAAACCAGTTGCCCTTGGACCTTGGTATCCTGCCTCGAAGCTGGTGACAGGCAACTGGTACAGGTTGTGTCAGAAGCAGACAAACTCATGTATGTGTGTATGTGGCCTTCAGCTCCAAAACTGATGAAAATTCTCCATGGAAATGCTGCCTTCAGCATGGGAGACCTTGCTCTCGAGAACTGGTTTGCTTATCTAACTGGTTTTCCTCTGGTGTTGGTGGTTTAGTTTTAACAGTGTTGTGTGTAAGTCATGAGTATGGACATCTGGAGGTTTTTATTTTTTTAATCTGCTGTGGATATAATATCATGAGTAAGTCTAATTATAAAAAGACACACAAATTTTCTAATTTTTTACCTGACGAAGACTAAAACGAAACCCCTATAACATTTTTTTTAATAATAGTTTATACGGCCATGGAATCTAGTCCTTTAAGGCCTTTCTTAAATTTATTAATCTTCTTCAGTCCTACTTAAGTCATTCAAGTCAATAGTCAAGTCCAGTCAAGTAAGTAAGTCTAGTCTGAGTCAGATGGCTAAGTGAAGCGGTGGAAAAATTTCACTTAGCTATATCATGGAGATTTTGGTGACAAAGATAAAAAGTCACGTAATCGACACTGTATCACTTCCCAACACTCACGCTTATTCACGAACCCTTTGCGAATAATAATCCACCAATATTATGCACAAACACTCGAAAAAACCTAAGTTTTGGAAATTAAATACAGAGCGGACATAGCGACAGCTTGCTTTCCCTCCAAAGACTCCCCCTATAACATTACTGTTGCCAGTCTGTCAAACTTATATTTCTGAGAAATGCTCGAATGTATCAGATAAAATTCATCATATTTATTCAGGCCTCTTTTGGCTATAAATTATCAAAATTATATGTCAACTCGATCAAAACATATGACAGTAAATCTTACAAATTTTAAAAACTTGAGATTTTATATGGGAATCATAACCTATTAGGAAGGTACTTTCTGTTGATCTAGAATCACTACATAGTATAACACAAAGTCGCTTTCTCTGTCCCTATGTCCCTTTGTATGCTTATATCTTTAGAACTACGCAATGGATTTTGATGCAGTTTTTCTTAATATATAGAGTGATTCAAGAGGAAGGTTTTATGCCCATATCCATATATGTATGTCAGAATAAAGCAATATCATACAACACATATTCAGGAAAAAACGGAAAATTTAATTTTTAATTAAACTTAAAAAATAAATAAAAGCAATTCATTATTACTAACAAATTATAGGAATCCATTTGAAAAGTCTGAATTTTAAAACATCCTGGTGAATCTTTTAGATAAACAATTCAGTACAAAACCCTGTTCGACACTTACTTGGCTGATTTATTTAATTATTACTTTACCCCCAAAAAAATACCTTTAAATTCATTATTGAAAGCGAAATCTCATGATATCTGCACCCCTCTTTGTACTCGCGGTTTATCATATCATACACAGCAGATTCATCTACTTTAGAAAGCGCCATTTTTTTTTTACCAAACCTACAGGAATTAGGGATTCTTCAGGACAAAAAGTACCTCATATGGAAATCCAAGGTATCAGCCTCCATACGATATTTCATAATAAAAAAATTAGGTATGCTAAGTTAAAAAAACATATATAAAATATATATAAATTTTTTTTTTTATATTTTTAACTGAAAATTTAGACTATTTTAGGAAACTAATTTGATTTTTTTTGCTTAAATTAGTATTATTAATTTTATATGAATTTTTAAAGTTTTATAGTTCATGACGTCATTTTACTAGACGATGTTACCATTATATAGTATAGTGCCACAGTGTGGTCACAATAAAAATGAATGTGCCTTTTATTTTACAATAATTTTACGGCCCTGGAAACAAGTCCATTAAGGCCTTAATTCTTGAAATTTTAATCTTCTTCAGTCCTACTTTAATCAAGTCAAAAACGTCAAGTCAGTAATCTATCCCAGTCAAGTAAGTCTATAGTCAGAGTCAGGTGGCTTAATACCATCTCTTAAAACCATGCAAGGATGAGTGAGTAAGCGAGACAGCGCAATACATCATGCAAGGAGACGTCTCCCTTACTCAATTGTTCTTGCATGGTTTTAAGAGATGGTAGTAGGCCACCCCTTGGTGGCCTACTACCATCTCTTACGTTAGTAACCCCCTGGGTTATTACCGTCTCTTCAAACAATGCAAGATCCAGCGAGTAAGCGAGACAGCGCAATACATGATGTAAGACGACATCTCGCTTAACTCACTGGATAGACAACTGGATAGATGGTAGTAGGCCACCAGGGGGGTTACTATAGTTTCTTAAAACTATGACATTGAAAGATCATAGATTTTTTTTAATTTGTCTGTTTTTACGGTCGTAATCCTAGTCGGAATCCGAAGTGTGGACACGCACACACTTAGGATACGAATTAAAGCGTAGACGCAGCTTTATTTGCGTAATGACGTCATTTAGGTGTCGAATGAATGTTACAACTTCCACGGCGTTTTTGAATATTTTACCGCAATCAATGTACTTTTCTTGTCGAAAATACAAAAATATGGTATGAAATCAAAATATCTCGAAATGGTTTTCGTATTTTAGTGTGTTAAAAAAATTTAGCATACCCAATTGGCCCAGCTATTTGAGCGTGAAGAAGTAACAAACATACAAACTTTCGCCGTATAATATTACTAGCAACCCGCCCCGGCTTCGCATGGGCGTAAAATCCTTCCTCTTGAATCACTCTTATCTATTAATAAAAACCGCATCAAAAATCCGTTGTCTAGTTTTAGATTTAAGCATACAAAGGGACATAGGGACAGAGAAAGCTACTTTGTTGTATACTATGTAGAGAAGTGATTAGGATAGTGAGATGGGTTGGAATAACATTGTATTAGAAGAATACATTTAAAAACTGTTCTAAAAAGTTGCATATTTTCACGACTTGCTAAGAAGTAAAAAGTCATGATGACATTGGTATTTGATGGTCATAGGTACATCACGACTCCTAAACAGATAAGTTATCTGATAGCTGTTAAACTGATATTAAGGTACACTTTAATCATGAAATAGCTGTGCCCCTCGGTTTTACCTGCTAGTGATTTGTTCGATGTGCTTTTTACCTTCAAGAATCAGGCTCCTATAATGCATTTATATTTTTAGGGTTCCATACCTCAAAAGGCAAAAACGGAACCTTTATAATTTTTTGACTGTCTGTCTGTTTGTCTTTCAAACTTTTTTTCTGAGGAACTCATGACTAGCGACCCGCCCTGGCTTCGCATGGGCATAAAAACCTTCCTCTTGAATCACTATCTATTAAAAAATTCGCATCAAAATCCGTTGCGTAGTTTTAAAGATTTAAGCATACAAAGGGACATAGGGACAGAGAAAGCGACTTTGTTTTATACTATGTAGTGATCTAGTGATATTCAGGGCTACGGTCTCTTTAGGCTGTAAAATAATCAGTTATATATGTCAACACGATCAAAAAATATGAGCGTAAATGGTGCATATTTTTGTAAATTTTGTTATTTCAGATGGGAATCACTTATGGGTTGCTTGTTGTTAAACTAGAATTATTCAAGGATAAGTCGGGTTTGTTTTGTTCGACGGGTTTGAACACTCGAGAACGGCTCGACCGATTTTCATTGTTTTTTTTTTTAGATTTTGTCTCCTCTCCATCCCGAATAGTAGGATCATTTAAAACTAAAAATGTCCGCTACTCAGCAGGTCCCGAGTACGACTTGTCCCTTCAAAAAAAAAATAATTAAAAGAAAATCCGTTTTCGATTACAATATATTTTTGGGTTTATGACCGGAATAATAATACTTTTATCCATGCGTGACACGAGGGCTAAAGTTAGTACCAAAATTATTACAAAAATGTTTTGGTACCAGAACGACAAATAATTGAACTCTTTTTTCAGGGTGAAAGTAACATTTGTCCTTCACGACGGCAAACGACTGGAGACCGAAGCTAAGGCGGGCGACACACTGCTCGACGTGGTCGTGAACAACGACCTCAACATCGAGGGGTACGGCGCGTGTGAAGGCACCCTTACATGCTCTACCTGCCATGTTATATTGGCACAGAAGGACTATGATAGGTAAGGTATTTAGACAGTCATTCATTCATTTCAAGTAGGCGTCACGGTCAATCGACCATGCACACCCTGGTATCAGTGTTATTCGGAACCGCCTCTCGGCCTCCGACGTGGTTACTTTAACGACTACCAGATGGCAGCCGGGACCAACGGGCTTAACGTGCTTTCCGAAGCATGGAATCATCTTTATTATCAGACAATCAAGTGATTCAAGCCTGCAATGTCCTAACCAAACTGGAAACAACTAAACAAAGTATGCTTCCCGTGGGAATCGAACCCACGACCCCCGGGTCCACAGGTAAACGCCTTAACCACTAGACCACGGAGGCACTTAAGGTATACAGTCAAGCGTAGCAATGGGTGATGGGGTGAATATATTAGAAAAGTAACCTAAAGTACATGTCTCTCAGAAAGACTAGGTACTTATCTAGAACTAGCGACCCGCCCCGGCTTCGCATGGGCATAAAAACCTTCTAATAATAACTATCTGTTAAAAAAACTGCATCAAAATCCGTTGCGTAGTTTTAAAGATTTAAGCATACAAAGGGATATAGGGACAGAGAAAGCAACCTTGTTCTATACTATGTAGTGATAACCCCAGAAAAGATAACTACATAATATTTACATGAAAGAAAGAGCCAAAACCAATTTTAATTCAAACGGGCTTACCAAACGTTTGTTTCTTATTAGAAGGGGTGATTCCATTGAGCAACCCATCACTATTGATTTCCTGTTTCAACTACCATTATGTCGTGGCCTATGATTTTAAATGACCCTAGGCTCTCGCTCGGATAGTCTAGTAATTTGATACTTACAGTATTTCGTTTCGTACCATCTCCTATTCTGTGATATCAATCAGTCAACTATGTATGGGCGAGTGACCTCCAATAGTTATATTATAAGATTATCCCACAATGAACTGATATTATTATCAATAAACACTGTTGTTTGTGTAAAGATAACATACTCGTAAGTAACATTTACACATATGTTTGGTATTGTTTTCATTTCTCTTGAAGGTCGGAAAAATATTGATAAAATAACAATACTTAAATAAACTGGGATGGCACATTATCAAATTAATTTACTAAAACCGGCCAAGTGCGAGTCGGACTTGCGCACGAAGGGTTCTGTATCATATATTATATCATTATCTATACAAAACGGCAAAAAAATCACGTTTGTTGAATTTTGCCTCTTCAAAATAGTTTTTTTTTATTCTGTTTTTAGGGTTCCGTATTCCACAATTAAGGAACCCTTATAGTTTCGCTCTGACCGTCCGTCTGACCCCTCTCTAGCGCAGAGACCCTTAGTACTAGAATGCTGTAATTTGGCAAGAACATACATATTACCCAAGCCGACAAAACAGTAGAAAAAAAAATTTTAAAATATATTTTTGGAGTACTCCCCTTTATGTAAATTAGTAGTGATATTTTTTTTTCTCATCTATCTTATAATGATGACTAGCGACCCGTCCCGGCTTCGCATGGGCATAAAAACCTTCTTCTTGAATCACCCTATCTATTAAAAAAACCGCATCAAAATCCGTTGCGTAGTTTTAAAGATTTAAGCATACAAAGGAACATAGGGACAGAGAAAGCGACTTTGTTTTATACTATGTAGTGATAGTGATGTCTACATTTACTTATGATCATCATTTCGTGTAAGTGAACTCTATTGTAACTCATATTAATCACGCCAACATTAGAATAAAATTAAAAAAAAAAAAATCCTGTATGTATCCTCCCCTACAAAGTATTGGTGATATTTTTTTTTCTCATCTATCCTATAATGATGATGACGACTTCTCCCGCAGGTTGCCAGAAGAGGCGTGCGACGAGGAGAGAGACATGCTCGACCTCGCATACGGCCTCACGGACACCTCACGGCTGGGCTGCCAAATCACCCTAACCAAGGACCTCGATGGACTTGAGGTCAAAGTGCCGGAGACCATAAACGATGCTAGGAGTTGACATGTTTATAGTTCATGGATTTAAAGTTAAACACTATTTATTAAGAACTTACCCGATCACAAATTTAAATTGTTTATTCTCAATATAGGACATTCTTATCACTTATTGACGTCAATCAATACTTAAGTTTACCACCACTTCCAAAGCGCAAGTGGAGAAGAAGCGGCGCCACAAACTCCATTGCAGCATTTTCTCCAGAACGTCAATTTACAAAATTTGAGTCAAAACACATGAATCATTTGCCCAAAAAGTCCAAATGTGGTAGTTTACATACATAAGTATATGTATGAGGTGAATTCAAATTAACTGAATAACTCATCCAAATAAACTTAAATCGAAATACGAAAAAGTATTTTTTACCACTAAATGAGAATCATCTGGTGGCTTACTCCCATCTCTTCCATCCAGTGAGTATGCGAGACAGCGCAATACATGTTGTAAGGCGACATCTCTCTTATTCAATCTATTTAGTATAGTTTTTGCTGTTTATTAGGGTCTGCAAGTCTAAAAACGCCACTTTGAGCAATTATTCGAATCGAATTCATTTTATGAATCGCAATTCTTTTTGATAGAGCAAAAATATTTTTGTATAATGGCCACCTACAACCTAACTCAAGGTACTTGCGACTTTCATTTAGTTTTATACACCAGTGACATTCGTTGTAATAGCAAAATTAACGAGAAGAAATCGGCAAAAATACAGAAAAGGCAAACGCGTAAATTAAAACATTTATTTTTTATTTTCCGCAGTGTAGTCGTGTGAAAATATGTTTAACACACGTCCGTATTCTTTGTATTTATTTATTCGTTAACAAAAAATATTGTGTTCGAATGCATATTAAGAAGAACTTAATACTACTTAAATACATTAAAATTCATCCAATTAGTAACATTTTTCCACAAGAAAAGCGTAAACATTACCTTAATGGCCTCCTCTCTCGGAGGACGCCTTATGAAAGACCTCAAACTTTCCTTCAAAGTGGTTGGTATTCGTGTTTCCATGAGGAAACTGACTGTTAAATAATTTTAAAGCCATTGCATAGCTTTTATCGCGGGCTTTGAGCGCGGCGAGCGAATCATTAAATTCCGTTAAGAATAAAACCTAACATCCCCCTACCATGTAGCTCCGGCGAACTTATTACATAAGTTGATAAAAAATACTATGCAATAGCTTTACCGCCGCAATCCCCGAATGCCGCACGTTTTTTTAATTCATAATAATAACTATGATCCAATCACATTTTTTAAAGAGAGAATTTAATATTACTGCTCAAAACCATCATGGATCTTTTGACCAACATTTTTAACAGTTCGGTACCCACCTCGAGTGAGGAATTTCCTCAGTGGAGTCAACACTAATAATCATACTACTGAGGATCGAGTGAGGTTGAGTCGAGTTTGAGGAAACGCTTAAGAGGGTTTTATTCTCGATACCTAGCTCGGTACCCCTAGTATGAGGATATGCAAACGCAGACGCTAGCGATTTTGTATGACAAACCTGCACAGCGCCCCTGGCGGATAGTAAAGCAACTAAGAAATTCCATACAAAATCCTAACGCAGTCGCTAGCGTCTGCGTTTATAAAATGTCACAAGTACATAGTGATACATTTTTGTTGATTTATTAATAAGACGACAATTATATTAAGTAGTGTTTAATTTTATTCGTTGTTGAACCCTTGTTAATGTCATGTAGATAATTATACTTGTTTTAAAATCATCGTTGTCTTCAGACGCTGTGTTATCATGTTTGAGAAAATATTTTTCTATATATTAATGAGTTTATTATATGAAAGGTTGTCAGAAATCAACCTAAGCTTATAATTTATTTTTATTTATTTACACGATTTTACCTACCCTATACCCAATTCCGACAGAATGGAAATGCTCGAGCGATTTAAGTTTTCTTTATCTAGTGACACAACTAATATTATAAATGCGAAAGTGAGTTTGTTTGTTTGTTTGTTACGCTTTCACGCCCTATCTACTAAACTTATTTTCCTGAAATTTCGCATACACATAGATAGAAGTATTAAGAAGGACATAGGATAACTTTCATCCCGGGAAAAGCACTATTCCCGTGGAAATTCTCGCGGGCTATAAAGCTAGTAATAATATATAATAAAATAAAATTTGTATATTGTTATGTATGTATTATATTTAAATTAATGCACTACTCCCGACTAATATTATAAATGCGAAAGAGTTTATTTGTTTGTTACGCTTTCACGCCCTATCTACTGAACCAATCTTCTTGTAATTTTGCATACACATAGAAGTATTAAGAAGGAAGGAAGGGTACCTTTCTTTCCGGGGGAAAAGCACCGCGGGCGAAGCCGCAAGCCAAAGCTAGTTAAAAATAAAGTATAAAAATGGTGGACTGCATGCTAGAAAATATCTGTAACAATCGCTAAGTACCCACTTTCTTTAGGTCTGCCCTACACTCGTAACCCATGGCTGCAGAATAGACCAGATGAAATACCTCCGCATCTGGAGACAAAATATTAATGAACTTTTCGTCACATCCCTACTGGTAGAAAGGAAAAGCTTTTTTACACATATAATTTACAGGGATTCGCTTTTCTTCCGAGCATAGTACCCCTAGTATGAGTTTTTCTAAACGCAGACGCTAGAGACTGCGTTAGCGATTTTGTATGACAAATAATGTATGTAATAAGAAATTCCATACAAAATCCCAGAACAGTCGCTAGCGTCTGCGATTATGAAATCTCACACTAGGAGTACAGGACTGCCGTTTGACCTCCGCAACCTTTTTTACAGGAAAACCATACCAATAAGTGGCCAACACTGTCAGATTTTTCAAGCTGTATTAAGCAAGGCATAGAGAATGCATAGAAATGGTATTGATAAAATACTACTCGAAAACCAGTGTCCCCAAACTTGCACATATATCGAAAATTCCTAAGAGAGTAGGAGCAGTACCCCTAGTATGGGATTTTATGGAATTTCTTAGTTATCTTACCATCCGCCAGGGGCGCTGAACAGGTTTGTCATACAAGAACGCCAACGCAGTCTGCGTTTATAAAATCTCATACTAGGGATACAGAGCCCAGATCCCTTACTACCATCTCTAAAAACCATGCAAGTTCCAGTGAGTAAGCGAGACAGCGCAATGTATGATGTAAGGCGACATGTCCCTTACTCACTGGATCTTGCATGGTTTTAAGAGACTGTAGTAACCCCTCAGGAAAGCTGCTAATAATACATCGTTTATTAGTAATATCTTTATTGTACCCAAAAACATAAGTATATAGAAAAACATAAAATCAACAACAAAATGTACAAAGGCAGACTTAGAGCAAACGCGCACTGCAGCCGAACCGACCAAGTAACGTTTATTTGAGTAAAAATTAACGTTACCCGAGTTAATGATACCTAAAACGTAACGTAACCAAACGGTAACGCTAAAACAAGCCGTTTCCATTTGGCAAAATGCCAGAAGAAATGGAAGATAGATGTGTGTACAATATACCTAGGTATGCATATTCTTCTTCGTCCGAGCGTGTTGTCCCGGTTGCATCCCAGCTTACGCTTCAGAGCCCAGGGTACGCTTGTAATCATGGCCCTGATTTGGCGGAACTGGTGATTACAATGGAGCGACTGCCGTCTGACCTCCGTAACCCTTTTTACAGGGAAACCAGACCCACAGGAACATGATTCGGGTGTGTTAGTGGCCAACACTGTAAAAACAAATTTAGGCTGCCTTCCCTGATTTATTTTTCCTGAATTATATACTTATAATTATATAGTATACATATTATTTTATCTTAATTTATTTATATATTTGTCCATCATAATACGAATTAATAGATCTATACATCGACATAGATTACAAATCAATATAGTATATAGTCTTCGTGGAATATAATACCTTAAACATTCTGTTAAAATAAGAGTCAAATAATAACCTGATATGGAACAAGTAAATTAAAAGTCTCTTATGGAACCAATTCCATCTCTTGTTCTTTAAACGGCCGAAGGGGGAAACACCTACGTATTTTTACAATGCTAACTAATGAACTAATATTTCTTTTTACCCAATTTGGCAATTAGGGAAGACTAGTGTATCAGTGACATACAAAATGGGAAGCAGCCTACAAACATACCAAATCTAAGGGTAATCCTTAACTATTAAACGAGCAATATATACATTTATTTCTACTCGCGTTTTCGAAATCGGCTCTAACGGTTTCTTTAAAATTTTAAACATAAGTTCTTACATAGTCAAAAAGATAATCTAGCTAGGTTCCATGTCTGGGAAAATTCATTTTACCCATATTTTTACGATAAAAGATTTTCTGCATAAAACGAGCGCAGCTCAGTCGCCCAGGTACTATAACATTATACTGAATCAATTGATATTTTTTATGGTTTCGTACCCAAAGGGTAAAAACGAGACCCTATTTACTAAGAGTCCGCTGTCCGTCCGTCCATCCGTCTATCACCAGGCTGTATCTCATGAACCATGATAGCTAGTCAGTTAAAATCTTCACAGATGATGTATTTCTGTGGCCGCTATAACAACAAATACTAAAAACAGAATAAAATAAAAATTTGAGTGGGGCTCCCATACAACAAAAGTGATTTTTTTGCCGTTTCGTACATCATCATTTCGTGATGACATGGACAATCGACCATGTACACCCTGGTGTCAGAGTTCTTCGGAATCGCCTCTCAGCTTCTGTCATAGTTTGGCAGCTGAGACCAACGGCTTACTGTACCTTCCGAAGCACGGAATCATCTTTATTATTAGACAATCAAGTGATTCAATCCTGCAGTGTCCTAACCATACTGGAAACAACTAAACAAAGTATGTTTCCCGTGGGAATCGAACCCACGACCCCCGAGTCTACAGGCGAACGCCTTAACTACTGGACCACGGAGGCAGTTCCTTAATCCTACTAATATTATAATCGCGAAAGTTTGTAGCGGAGCCCCGAACAACAACTTAACAACAAATTAACTAGTAGTCTACTCGTCATTGTTACGTAACACCATGTTGTAAGCTCGAAGTGTGCTTTTAGAGTACAAAAGCTTCAAATATCATGTCGAGGATGTTCAACAACTTCAGAAACCTCGGCTTTTCTTCCTCCGTCTTTCTTGGAATTGCCCTATCTCTTCTTTTGTCTAAATCTGAAACGAAGATAAAAAATAAAACAATCAATTTATAGCGACACTAGCGACCCGTCCCGGCTTCGTATGGGCATAAAAACCTTCCTCTTGAATCACTCTATCTATTTAAAAAAAACCGCATCAAAATCCGTTGCGTAGTTTTAAAGATTTAAGCATACAAAGGGACATAGGGACAGAGAAAGCGACTTTGTTTTATACTATGTAGTGAAGCAATACGTGCTAGCAAGCATAGCGTGGGTGGGACATTCACCTACTAGATGGTCCGACGACCTTATTAAGGTTTCATGAAGATGCTGGATACCGCTTTAAATCGGCCTGATTGGAAATCAATGAGGGAGGCCTATGTCCAGCTGTGGACGTCTTGTGGCTGATATGATGATGATGATTGCTAGACCATCATGACAACATGAAATATTGCGATTTAAATAAGTTATGCTATAAATAAGTAGTTAATGTGTAGTCGAAAAAAAAAATAAGCCTTTAAAAAATGGTCTATTAAAAAATAAAATAAAAAATAGTCCACCCTAAGGTTGGCTGGAAGAAATTGCATCAGCGATAAGTCCGCCTTTGTACACATTGTTTGTATTTGTATTCAACATGTATAATTTGTATGATAATGGTACAATAAAGAGTATATCTATCTATCTATCTATTTTTGTTTAATTACAAATACCATGTGGTTTACAAGGTCGATCGACCATACCCACCCTGATGTCAGAGTTCAGGCCACCTCTTAAATTAGGAACTAGCTTGAAAATCTAGCAGTGACGACCTCTGTGGCGTAATGGTTAACATGCCCGACCGCTACTCAGGAGGTCCCGGGTTCGATCCCCGGTCAGGTCAAGATGAAAAATGATCTTTTTCTGATAGACCTGGGTCTTGGATGTTTATGTATATATGTATTTGTTATAAAATATAGTATCGTTGAATTAGTATCCCATAACACAAGTCTCGAACTTACTTTGGGGCTAACTCAATCTGTGTGATTTGTCCCTATATATTTATTTATTTATTTATATTTATTTATTTAGTGTGCTTGGAGCCTGAGGATGCCTCGTGTAGATGTGAATAACGTGTCGCAAGGAATGTGTGTGCAAAATGATGGTGGCTGGTATGCTGACACTAACAGTAGTGGGTGGGCGGCGGCCGGCAGTAGTTTGCATGAACTAACTGGTGATGGAAGCGTGCAAAGTAATTTGGTAAGTACAAACGTAAGTGGCAAGTGTATCCCGGCCATTACTTATAAATTCCCGGCCATTACTTATAAATAACTAGCTGTTGCCAACGGCTCCGCCCACATGGGCCTCGGTTATATCGCGCCCAAAAGTAGAAAACGTTTTTTTCTTTATTGTTTGAACCCCAGTTGATAATTATATCCTAACTTAATTTGGTTCAGCCGTGAAATCATAACAGACAAATAGACCTTCACATTTAAAATAATAGTTTGGAAGATTGGTTTTGCAAAAGCTACTAGGTAACATTTGAACTGACCAGGCTTTTCCGTGTTCATGTGGGCTCTCTCGATGGCCAGCACCTGCTCCTCGCTGAGAACCGCTGTGGTGTCTAAGAAGACCTGAATGCTATACTCGGATAGTGAGTGAGTCCAGTGGCCAAAAACACCAATTCCTGGAATTAGACAAAGATTATTGTAGCTCAACGCTATCAAATAAACGTGCTGGATATTTAATACTCTGTGTAAAAAATTGAAAACCAACAATGTGAGTAGTAGTGTACTGCAGATTATAGAATGCTATACTAGCACAGATATTCAACCGCCATACAAAGAAGCGCGCCTATTTTTAGTGTACTAATGTAGTCTCCCAATACTGAGACTTACTAACGCCAACTATCGATCACTTGGGAAATTGAGATTCTAACTCAGATAACTAAAGGAACAAATAAATAAAGCACTAAATCAGTTTGTAATAGGATGACGATACTTGAAAAAATCATGTTTTAATAATTCACAATCTTTTTTCGCCAAAAACAAGCAGGATCTTAACTAAATTCGATTTTTTTCAATTCGTTTTGTGCCATCTACGGGAATTAAAAGGAACTAAATCTTTTTATTAGGCATGTTAATACTAACAACATATGAGTGTAATTCACTCAAAGAAGTTTTTTTTCATCAAGTTGATGAGGATTCAAAATTGCTGAAGTAAGCAGTAGGCCATGGTGATGTCATATGTGTAGCCACACGACTAGCATTTAAGTTTTTTATGGTTAAAACTAAAAATCAGAGTGCCGCCATACAGGCTAACCACACAGTTTTTGCTTTTTTGCACTACTGTGGCAAATGTATGCCTAATGTTTATCTTTTTATGTTGTTGTGGTTAAAGAAAAAAGAAAGTCTAATGTATTACATATATTATTGCTTTTGTGTAATGCAGTATAGTATTGGTATAGGTCGCGTCTGTAAAAAGAACGCTGGCTGTGGAGCTGCGCAGTAGATGATTTATCAATGTATGAGGTGCGGTGAGGACGGGGGTCGTCTGGAGCACGCAATTGGTTTGCTGGCTCCCCGTGTTGTGCAAATTTACCACCTTTTCACTCTTCCATTGTTCTTTTTATATGACGAGACCTGTAAGTAAAGCCTTAGTCTATCTAATTAATCAACTAAACAACAAATATTATAACGCACCTACAGGTCTTGGAAAGTCAATGGGTATGTTGACCAAATCGTGTCCACATGTAGCTGAGCTGAAGTTGTTCTTATCCACCTCGTAGCTCGGCCTGTATTAAAGAAAATCCTTTTCAGCAAAAAATTCTCATCATAACTCTATGCCTACCGTCTCTTAAGATCATGCAAGATCCAGTGAGTAAGCGAACGCAATACTTTGTGTAAAGCGACATCTCCTTTACTCACTGGATCTAGCATGGTTTTAAAAGCCACCTGAGAAAGAGATCTTAATCGACTGATCACTGACAGATTGACAACAAAGTGATCTTAAGAGTTATTTTCGTACAGAACCCCTTAAAATTGTGTTAGTATTAAAGTTTACACAAACCTTACAGTATCCGATACATAGAGGTCTGCATCACCAGTTAACGATGTAAGTTCAACAAGAAGAGGCCCTGTATGCCCCAATTGCCAATAAGAAAAGTTACCAGCCCCAACGGCTCCAACTACAGTGTCTAGTAACACTTTGTCTGTCTCTATTTGCACATAACCATTTAATACAGACGAAAAAGTTGATATACAAATGATACCTAAGAAAACTATTATGAATTCTCTTCGCATAGCCGATAAATTTGTATTAAACCTAATACAATTGTACCTAATATTAATTAAATTAACAAACATAAATTAGAAAGAATATGTATGTTTGTTATATTGTTACCACAAAAAACAAAATATTCATTCTTTCCTTTGAAAATTGTTTGAAAATATGATAACATTTAGACCACTGACAGAAAAGTGACAGTGACACATAATTTTTTTTTAATACTTTTAATGGCCATGGAAAGTAGTTTTTTATGGCCTTTCTCGAATTTATTCACAATCACATGAAATCTACACGCGCATTATTTATTTTTCGTTTTTAATATGCTAGAAAAATAATCTTTAGGAAGTAGTACAGTGTCGATAACGTGAAGTTATTGCTAATTGAAACAACCGTTTCACTTAGCCCACTGACTACTTAGGTACTTTACTTGACGTTTTTGACTTGACTAAAGTAGAACATTAAGAAGATTAAGAAGAAGAAAATTAATAAAATAAAGTGCTTTAAATGTCTATGTTCCAGAGCCGTTAAAAGTATATATAAAAAAATTGGCGCATAGACGTCGCGTCACGCGCGTTAACGTCAAATAGTGAAATTATTTATTTGAATTTGAATGCGTTCATTTGGCGTTCATCAGTTCATCACAGAGTACCTACTTTTGTAATATATACCTAAAACTTAATTAATTCTCAGTTATTAGTTTTTACTTACTTTTAAGTTTACAAACCAAACCGCAATTTTACCAAGATAGAAACAAACAAATTAATTTGTTAGTGACGGTCGTACAAATTTTCGGAAACATAGGCCAGTTCGAAGGTATCTTTATTTCTATAAAAACAAATTTACAGATTTTATCAAAACAATTTAGTTATTGTAGTGGTTTCAAATAAAATGTTTTTTACAGTTATGGCAGAGGCAGATATGGTAATGGTGGATAAATGTGAACAGCTAATGAACGTTGTCGTAGATACACGAAAAAAATTTGGAAAAATGTGTGTCGACTACGAACTCAAGGCATCACTAGTAGAGAACCAAATGTTAAATTTAAAATTGGAAAATATATCTAACCACCGATTCAAACCGAAGCACACAGTTCCCTACCAAATGGATGACATGTGTAAAGACATAGAGGACTTCGCCGTCGAGATTATGGAGCGCCAACAGAGGCTTGACAATATAAAACGAAGGTTGAAGAATACCCAGGAAGTGGTACTTCAGTTGAAAACAGACAGAGTTGGTATGAAGCTAAGGGAGCCAATATCAGCTGAAGCTATGTTGGAAAAGGCAAAACTAAGGAGTTTAAACTGACAGGTTTTTTATTTTATTTAGGTACTGTCAAGACAGTTGTAACTATTCATTCACTCACACTGGGTTACTAGGTCAGCCGACTGCACACCGTGGTAGACCAACACATGGCTATCCAAGACCAACCACTTTTAATGTGTGTGTAAAGCATGGAATCATCTATCTCAGATAATCAGGTGATTCATTTAGCCTCCATTCCCTAAGGCAGTGAGCTACCATGGGATTCAGACCCACCAGCTTCTTAAGGCAAAACTAGACCACTAGGGACAAATGCTAGTGTTAAAAAATCCTAAGCCAATGTGTACTTGAGCAGTTTTATTAATTCCTGACTACTTGAGGGAACTATTAATGCATAATATGCGACCACCAGCTATCGCTGCTGAGGCATTATCATATTATCAAATCAAATCTTTTTATTTCAGATAAATTATCCATAATAGGTTAGTAAATGAAACAAATTCTAAGAATATGTTAGTAAATAAACTATAAATAAGAACAAGGTTTTGGATAAAAATATACTTTCGTCCAGTGAGCTCAAAATCCATACTTCCATACTAATATTATAAATGCGAAAGTCTGTCTGTCTGTCTGTCACCTCTTCACGGCTAAACTGCTGGACCGATTGTGATGAAATTTGGTAGGGATGTAGTTAACGACCTGAGGTCAAACATAGGCTACTTTTGGGCGCGATATAACAGAGTCCCACGCGGGCGGAGCCGCGGGAAACAGCTAGTAAACTATATGTAGAAAACTGTTGCCATATATTTATATGCCATGTTATATAGGACAAACTCACTTATGTGTCGAGTGGAGCTTTTCATGAAACTAGAATTTCGATCAAATAAAAGACAAATAAATGTAAATAATTTTTAATAAATATTTTATACAAAATTTGTACTTTGCCCTTTTGAAATAAACATCATAGTTTTAGAAAAACTACCCTTAGTGGTATTGATAATCAATTAAATTAACATTTATTTTCGGTACTTATAACCATAAAATTTATAAGTAAATCTTATGCTAGTTAGTAAGTGCATACAAATTACACATTACATATAACACAGTTTGGCTTATCAGCAATTATTTTTAGAATACTATTATAACATGTTACACATAAGTTCCTTGTCCCGCTGTAGACGCAAATATGCTGAGAAGAACCCACCCATTACTAATAGGTTGCTAACCTATCTATCGCATTTGGTGTTAGCATGTATTATTAATTATTGTACATCCTAATTAGACAAGACAAAAATTATTTATTGCACCAGTAAAAATATACAATAAGGAAATTATAAACATAGATAATACAATATGCGGCCTTATCTCTAATGCAATCTCTTCCAGACAACCTAAATATAAAGTGATTGTTGACAAAAAGAATTACCTAATTAGGGCAGGGAACAGTGACATTACCTATAAATAAATCTAATGTATCCCTTTTACCCATTCTTTTACCGGAGTTCTATAATTAAGGTAAATTTTAAAATTTGTATAAGGCCACAACTTGCCCATGCCCAGCCTAGTATAAGGCAATCAAATGTAAAAAAAAGGCCAAGTGCAACATTTACGATCATATCTTTTGATCACTTTAAGTATAATTAGTTTATTTAACAGCCAAAATATACCATAGGACTGAATATATGTTATGAATTTCAACCTGATAGGTAAAAGCGTTCCTTTGAAAAAAAGGTTGACAGACAGTCGGACAACAAAGTGGTCTTATAAGGGTAACGCTTTGCCTTTTGAGGTATGAAACCCACAAGCATTCCCCAGAAAAAAAGGTTGACAGACAGACGGACAAAAAAGTGGCCTTATAAGGGTTATGCTTTGCCGTTTGAGGTATGGAACCCAAAAAATTTAAACCTTAGCAGTTGAGATGCTTGCTACTATACGAATACCACAGCTGTAGTAAGCAATCAAATAATAAAGTTAGCTACATATTGTTAATTTGACTCATGTCACGTAAACTTGCAATAGCAAAACGGACTATTTTATGAGTCATGGTCACTTGAATAAATAAAATTTCATTCATTCATTTATAAGGTGGACAGAAATTAACAGCGCCTGCATCACTCCATAAGATATAAGTTTGTTTGGAAAAGTTGTTCATTATATTGATTACCTAGTACCTTTAAGAGACCCGTTTTTTAAACCTTAATTGTCCTACTGCTAGGCAAAGGCCTTCCACTCGTCACTTGTTGCCATCCACTTTCAAATTTGTCCAGGTCATCCCGCCATCCCTTGTAGGGTCTGCCCCTTGGTCTACGGCCTTCTGGAACCCAGGATGTTGTTATTCGGGCCGGATCTGAACCTGCCCTTAAAATATTTGCAGTGTCCACCTTATACACAAGGTTATCAGAGTTAAGTATATAAAATTACAGAAGACTGTACATACATAAAGGATTTACAAGATAAGAAAATCATAATTTTGCTATAATTTTTTTTCCCTTTAAAAACTCAAATATGTGCGGCGCTAACTCCTTGGCATGAGTCACATGCAAGTCATGGCTTGCATCGAAATACACGTTTGAGACTTTAGGATTATCAGCTATATGGAACTCCTTCACATATTCACTTTCTTCTTCAGTCATTTTCGTTCTCGTCCCGTGCAAGTTGAGCGTTGGAGGTATGTTGTGTTGAAGTATGTAGCTGAATGAGTCTTTGAAAGCTGGGATGTTGAGGATACGTCGCATGATTGGCTGTGTTGTTACTCTGTAATAATAAGTTATAGTTTTAAAAAACTAAAAATCACGTTTTTAGCACACACTAAAAATTACAAAACTTTTATTTAAGTCAAGTGACAATGTTTTTCGTATATTCCTGACAGCAAACCCTTTCATTTGATACCCATATCATGGGGGTGGATTTATAATAACGTTTCTTAGCTAGTCATGTATTGTCATCAGAACTCAGAGCGCGCGCAAAATTTCATCCTAATAGAAGACCGGGAAGTGGGACAAATATTTTCTTACATACATAGTTACAAGTGAAGCTAATAAAAGCGTGTTAAAATAAAGAATATTCGTATACTATACATATACATATCACGCCTGTTTCCCGTAGGAAGAATATCTATCCATACTAATATTATAAATGCGAAAGTCTGTCTGTCTGTCTGTCTGTCTGTTTGTCTGTCTGTCTGTCTGTTTGTCTGTCTGTCTGTCTGTCTGTTACCTCTTCACGGCTAAACTGCTGAACCGATTGTGATGAAATTTGGTAGGGATGTAGTTACCGACCTGAGGTCAAACATAGGCTACTTTTGGGCGCGATATAACCGAGAACCACGCGAGGCGAAGCCGCGGGAAACAGCTAGTATAATATAAAGAGAATATCTCTTATAATATTTGTCACATTTCATGTATGTTTGTTTGTTATCTTTGTCCTTTGTTGATTTGTATGTGTAAATGTTTATTTTAGTCTGTGATCTAAGCGGTTGATAGACCTCAGCTGGTTGCTTCTGAGCCCCTTGGTCGTCATTAGATGTTGGCTTTTCTTTTAAGACCGGCCGCCTGACGTCAACCCTACTTGGGAATACTATCATTGGTGGGATCCGCCCCCAGTTGGTTTTTTTCCTTACTCGCCTCCTACGACACCCGTAATAAGAAAAGGAGTATAAGAGAGGAGATCTAAGTTAAATAGTTTGTTCCTTTTGCCTAAAAAGTTGTTCTTTATTTGCTAATAGGTGGCGATGGCGACACAAGAATTGAAAAAATATCAATTAAAATCCCGCCTATTTTTATCAAAACAAAGTGTGAATGATAAAACCATGATTTTCAACCGACATCTAAAAAAAGGGGAGGTTCTCAATTCGGCTCAATGTTAACTATCATCAAAGAAGTTCGAATCACGCGCGGTCTCGCTATTTTTTTTTTAAATCTATGACTATCATCATCCTACCACAGTGTCTCATGTGATCGATAGATGGCGTTTATATGGCCTCAGTATGGGAAGGACTCTATTAATACACTAGAAATCGGCGTGTCTCTTTGTATGGCGGTTGACCATCTGGTAGCTTTTGAGTAAGGGAGATGTCGCCTTACATCATGTATTGCGCTATCCCGCTTACACACTCGTTCTTGCATGGTTTTAAAAGATAGTAGATAGTAAGCCCTGTACCCCTAGTATGAGTTTTTCTTACTAAGAAGTTCCATACAAAATCCTAACGCCAGCGTCTGCGTTAGAATTTTGTATGGAATTTCTTATTTGCCTTACTGGAGAGGCGCTGTACAGCTAGCGTCTGCGTTTTGAAAAACTCATACAAGGGGCACTGTACTAGTATATTTTGTAATCTGTGATTATATATTCACGTACCGTACAAGCCCATTATCAGCCGGCACCAGTGTCCTGGACAGCACTGTCTCCGCTTGCTCTCGTGATAAATTTCGCGTAGTCATTGTCGATTCTATAAGTTGCTCCCGGGTGAAAAGCCGTGGTGGTGCTCTGAAATTTTTATACGCTAATTTATACTAATACTAGCTTTCGCCCGCGTCTTTGCCCGCGTTAATTTCCCACGGAAACAGTATCCTACGTCCTTTTCAATACTTCTATCTATGTGTATGAGAAATTTCAGAAAGATTGGTGCAGTAAAAATTGGCGTGAAAGCGTGACAAAAAAATAAACTCACATTCGCATTTATAATATTACTAGCTGTTCCCCGCGGCTTCGCCCCGCGTGGGACTCGGTTATATCGCGCCCAAAAGTAGCCTATGTTTGACCTCATGTCGTTAACTACATCCCTACCAAATTTCACCACAATCGGTCCAGCAGTTTAGCCGTGAAGAGGTGACAGACGGACAGACAGACAGACTTTCGCATTTATAATATTAGTATGGAAGTATGGATAGTATAGTATGAGTATGATTATAAAAAGGAGTGATTTTTATTTTTGTGTGTATATTTATAACGAATAAACTCAAAAACTACTGCATCGATTTCAAAATTGTCTGTCCTTAGTAACATGCTGTTAATTGGTGGAACCTGCCACTAATAAGGTGCAAGAAAATTTAGACCTATTCTTTTCTTCTTATTAACTTTATTCTTTTGCTTCCATCATCATCATGTTGTGTAAGAGACACGGTCAATCGACCATGCACACCCTGATGTCAGAGTGCTTCGGAACCGCCTCTCGGCCTCTGACATGGTCCTTTAACGACTGCCAGATGGCAGCCGGGACCAACGGCTCAACGTGCCTTCCGAAGCACGGAATCATCTTTATTATCAGACAATCAGGTGATCCAAGCCTGCAATGTCCTAACAAAACTGGAAACAACTAAAGTATGCTTTCCGTGGGAATCGAACCAACGACGATCTACAGGCAAACAACTTAAGGAGGCAGTTCCATAACATCATAGGATGAATCTAAATCTTACCCATTATATAATTGATAGTGATCATAGTAATATTCGTGACACCATTTATACCAATAGTCGTGAACTTCGTTCAAGTAATAATACGACGCCATGGCGACCAGGGGATCGATGTTGGCCATCTTCTTGACCCTCCCGGGATATAGGTGCTGATATAAAGTTGCTGGAAAGGAAACGTGCATTATAAGGTAGACAGAAATCAATCGCAAATATTTCAAGGGCAGACTCGGACCACTATACTGAACAACTTTTCCTAATAAACTTATGTCAAAATATAAAAATATTTTTGTCACTCTCCATACTTAAACAGATCAGCTGATTCTCAATTTGTATGGGAGTTTAAAATTTTTTTTTTTCAAATTTCGATATAAGTTTATTTGGAAAAGATGTTCAGTATTATAGTGGTCCGAATCTGCCTTTAAATTATTTGCAGTTGATTTGAGTCCATATTTGAGACCTTATACATTATAATGTGGGAAAAAATCAATGGCAAATATTTTAAGGGCAGATTCTGATTACTATATTGAACAACTTCCAAATACAACTTGAAGTACCCTTAATATATGCCTCCGTGGTCCAGTGGTTAAGGCGTTTGCCTGTAGACCCAGGGGTCGTGGGTTCCCATGGGTGAATCCCACGGGAAGCATACTTTGTTTAGTTGTTTCCAGTTTGGTTAGGACATTGCAGGCTTGATTCACCTAATTGTCTGATAATAAAGATGATTCCGGGCTTCGGAAGGCACGTTAAGCCGTTGGTCCCACCTGCCATCTGGTAGTCGTTAAAAGGAACCACGTCTGAGGCCGAAAGGCTGTTCCAAAGAACTCTGACCGACACCAGGGTGTGCATGGTCGATTGACCGTGACGCCTACTCGAAATGATGTTGATGACTTGAAATACCTATTACCTAATATTAACCATAGGAACATCATCATTCCGGGCTGTCGACTGCTGAACATAGGCCTCCTCCAAGGATTTCCAGAGCAACCGGTTGGAAGCGGCCTGCATCCAGCGCCTGCATGCGACCTTCATCAGGTCATCTGACCATCTGGTCGGTGGGTGTCCGACACTGCGCTTGCCGGTGCATGGTTTCGAAAACCTTTCTGCCAGCCGTTCCAGAGATTACTCAGAACAAACAGACAGACAGTAAAAGCGGACCCTGGGCTCCGAAGCAGGCTGAGGAAGCAACCGGGAAAGCGCTAAGATGAGAGAGAGAAACAGACAGACAGTCGAAATTTGTAAAAAATGTTATTTTGGTAAGTTATGTCTTATGTACCATGTATATCCATTTAGTATAAAGCGGTTATTTTTTAATCATAAATACAAACAGATGCCAATTTTATTTATTTATAACTAGCGACCCGCCCCGGTTTCGCACGGCTATAAAAACATCCTCTTGAATCAGTCTATCAAAAAATCCGCATCAAAATCCGTTGCGTAGTTTCAAAGATCTAAGCATACATATGGATCGATAGCGAAAAGCGACTTTGTTTTATACTATACAAGGTGGACACAAATCAACTGCAAATATTTTAAGGGCAGATATAGACCACCATACTGAACAACTTTTGCAAATAAACTTATATCGAAATTTGAAATTTTATTTTTCACTCTCCATACTAAACTAGATCAGGGGGTCTAAAATCGCCACTTCGAGCAATTCATCGAATCAATTCATATTACGAATTCCTTAGCAATTCCTATATTTTTTGTAAACTGGCCAACGAAACTTAGCAATTCCTCTTCAAAAAAATTGAAAGTAATAGGAATTGCTAAAGATATGCTAAGGAATTCGTAATATGAATTCGATTCGATGAATTGCTCGAAGTGGCGATTTTAGATCCACATCTGATTCTCAATTTGTAAGGAAGGTCAAAAATTTTTTTTCGTATTTCGACATAACTTTATTTAGGAAAGTTGTTCAGTTTAGTGGTCTGAATCTGCCCTTAAAATATTTGCAGTTGATTTAAATTCGCCTTATATAAAGATAAAGAAGGTAGAGTTTATCCTTACATATAAGAGTGCCCATAGAGTGAGCAATAATCACGAAACTCCTCCATTGCAGATGATCGACGATTTCTCTTATTATTTCGACAACGAATGTTTGCTGAATGAGAAGGCCGGTGGAAACATGATCTGATTTGCCGTGCCCTGGAGAACATACAAAAAATACATTATCACTACAACAAAATTAACTTCACATTCAGAACCGAATGTGAAGTTAATCAGATATATATATACTGATCTGATCATTTACATAACACGTATTTTTGATAACTTGTGTTTTCAGTGAATAATGATTTTTAAATGATGGTGGCGCTAGTGTTCATCAAGGTATCGTCTTAACCAAAAATTATCATCGAAATCGGTCCAGCGGTTTAGCCGTGAAGCGAATCAGACAGACAGACTTTCGCATATTATACATACCTAGCTTCAAAGCGGCCGCAATTTTGTAAATATAATATTAGTAAGTGAAAATGGATGGATCCATGGATGGCTAAATGGGGTGGTTCAAAGTTGTAAAACGAGGCCTCCCTCGTCGTCGTGACGAGTACCTCAATATATGAGGTATAGGTATACCCAGGTATAGCTCATGAGCGAGGGGCTCATCTCTTCTCACCTGGAATATCGAAGCTTACGTAGTAGAAGGTATCGGGGAGCTCGTTGATTAGAGGCTGGAAGGTAGCAGCAGAATCCATATAACCATGCACCAGAAGAATCCCCGGCCGGCGCCTCTCACCCCAGCTGATCACTGCAACAGTAGCACACGGTGTTTTTAGAGTACCGTACGTACCTCAAATAGCAAAAAACGGGACCCTTATAAGATCACTTTTTGGCTGTCAAACTGTTGCTTTGCAATGTGTCCAGTGCCCGTAGTATGAGTTTTTCTTAACGCAGACGCTAGCGACTGCGTTAGCGATTTAGTATGGCAAACCTGTATAGCGCCTCTGGCGGATATTAAGGCAACTAAGAAATTCCATACAAAATCCTAACGCAGTCGCTAGCGTCTGCGTTAAGAAAAAATTATACTAGGGGCACAGTCCAGGGGTGTACCATCTCTTAAAATCATGCAAGTTCCAGTGAGTAAGGGAGATGTCGCCTTACATCATGTATTGCGCTGTCTGGCTTACTCACTGGATCTTACATGGTTTTTAGAGATGATAGTAGGCCACCAGTGCCACTGGGTAGTTTGTTTGTTATAACTTTATTGCACTAAAACACAATTGAATACAAAAGCATAGATAATAAAACAAAAGTACAATGGCGGACTTATCCCAAAAAGGGATCTCTTACAGTCTACCAGCGAGTGACAGAGGAGCTAGTTTGAGTAAACGCAAACGCGAAATCGTTAAGGCAGTCGCTAGCGTCTGCATTTATAAAATCTCATAGGTACTAGGGGTACACATAAAATCTTCCAACGACTCTACTCAGTGAGTCGTTTCTTCATACAGTGCCCCTAGTATGAGTTTTTCTTAACGCAGACGCTAGCGACTGCGTTAGCGATTTAGTATGGCAAACCTGTACAGCGCTTCTGGCGGTAAGGCAACTAAGAAATTCCACACAAAATCCTAACGCAGTCGCTAGCGTCTGCGTTAAGAAAAACTCATACTAGCACAGTGCCCCTAGTATGAGTTTTTCTTAACGCAGACGCTAGCGACTACGTTAACGATTTAGTATGGCAAACATGTACAGCACCTCTGGCGGATAGTAAGGTAACTAAGAATTTCCATACAAAATCCTAACGCAGTCGCTAGCGTCTGCGTTAAGAAAAACTCATACTAGGGCACTGAACTATCTAAACCAAACTTAATTTTCTAATTACTGATTCAAATCTTCAACACCGCTTCTTTATGTAAATACTTACCACTAGCTTTCGCCCGCGTGTGAATTTCCCACGGGAACAGTGCTGTTTTCCGGGATGAAAGGTATATGTCCTTCTCAATACTTATTTCTATGTGTACGCGAAATTTCAAAAAGATTGGCGCAGTAGAGCATCAAAGCGTAACAAACGAACAAACTCACTTTCGGAATTAACAATAGGTAGTTAGGATAGGAAGTTAGAATTTGGCTCAAATGGATCTCCGTACGATCTCTGTCGGTAGGTAGCTACGTGAGAAAAGAGTACTACGAAGAAAAAAAAATAAAAAGGGGGAAATGCTTATTACGGTCATTTTCAGCTGAATATTTTTTATATTTCCTAAGTACATTTCTTTTCTAGACGCTTTCTACTGTAATGGCATTTTGAACTTGTTGGACCTTACTAACATTGTCTTAACAAATGAGGGATTCCAAGTACACACATAGTTCCACGACTTGGTTGACGTCAAACAGGCGGCCAGTTTTCGAGATCGCCTGTTATATAGACCCACAGATAATGATATCCCTCCCAATCTCGATATTATTGAGCATTTTTTTGGTCTACCATATAATAATTACGTGTATATTCCGGACAGAAGAATGCAAAGAAGGAATCTAGATCTTCGTCCGAGCGTGTTTCCCAATCGTATCTTGAGCTTACGCTTCAGGTATGCGCTGTAAATAATGGATCATGAATCTACATCCTATGACAAGCCGTTCAAAAGTTATCGTAGAATAAAAAAAACACACAAAAACACATAAATCCTAAAAACATAACACTTCTTGATATGTAGTGTAAAACCAAAAAAAAAAAATACTACATAGATTTAGAAAGTAAATATCTATAAAATAAAGCCGGTACTTACTTGCAACTTTTCCCCATTTCGTTTTTAAATACCACTCTCTGACTAATTTATCTTTCATTTTTATTATTCAGAAAAATCACATTTGTTGTGTTTCTTTGCACTATTAAGAAAATGAGACACTTTTTGATTGTTAATTTTATTCAGTCACAGACTACATGTCTTTCACACAGCAAGTAAATCAGTGCCTATCGCGCGCGGTCTCTACAGGCATTTTTTTTTAATCTATGACCTACACGAAATTATCGACGCCGCGACAATAATTAAAACACGGGTTTTTATATAGAATTAGGAATAGGGCGCGGCTCTAAATTTTTTTTTAATCTATGAGTTTTTACGATAATGTTGTTATACCTACCTACCTATAAGACATACTCTAACCTGTCACGGAATCACAGACTAAGGAAGAGATACTATACTAGTATCACGGAATGAAAACGTGGTGTCTAATCTAACCTATTGATGATGGTGTACGTACGATAACACCGATACAATTCGCGGCATTTGACCATAAACTGAAATGACCTTGAATGCGCAGTAGCCTATTTTCATATATATTTTAACGTGCGCAGCCCCCCGCACGTCCCGTTTGTGTTCAACTTATTTGATTATGTTTATTATATTATGAAGCCACCTACGTAATCTATAGTTTAGATACCTACTTATTGTTCGTCACGACCTTTGTCCCATTCTCAAAGGTTAAGTAAGTACCTACCTACTTTAATCTTATCACAATTTCAAGATCATATCGCGAATTCGTCGCGACTCGCGACTAATAATTTACATTCAATAAGTATCTACAATAGTATTGTTTTTTGTATATTGTTAATCCTCGACGCAAAACGACGTGTTAAAAGACGTGTCTGTCTGTCTGTGCATCCTAGGTCCCGAACGGATAAACCGATATTGATTTAGTTTATCGTTTAAAAAGTGAATAGTCGGGAAATCGGGATCGGCGGGAGTGTTCATATCTTAGATCATAAACCTATAGATAGATTGCGTGGCCGCACATGAGACAGAAGATCATACCTAATTTCGTGAATATTTCTCTTACGCCGGCCATATATAACAATCAACCAGCGCACGAACACTATTCATACTATTTAAGACGAGTATTTGTCTTTCAAACGCACATTATATTACAAAAAAAAACAAAGAATTTTACTGTTTGTTTGGCCTAAGGCCTAAGTGTTTGTATGGCGTTCAAGTGGCCTACTACCTTCTCTTAAAACCATTCAAGAACGATTGAGTAAGGGAGATGTCGCCTTATATCGTGTATTGCGCTGTCTCGGTTACTCACTGGATTAGCATGGTTTTAAGAGACGGTGGTAACCCCCCAAGTAGGCCAAACAAAGAAAAACGGGCACGCCGACAAATACAGAAAATATATCTTTGCCCTTATCATTTTCATGGACTTTCCTATTTCGGCATCTCTTTTTTGCACCTAATGACAAACCATATATATACATCTCTATTTCTACATCTACGTCCTATGTTTTTTTTGTTAAATACTTTTTACGGCCATGGAAACAAGACCTTTAAGGCCTTTCTTCAATTTATTAATCTTCTTCAGTCCTACTTTAGTCAGGTCAAGTCAAAAAGTAAAGTCAGTAGTCTAGCTAAGTGAAGCGGTGGAAAAATTTCACTTAGCTGTAACTTGGAGATTTTGGTGACAAAGATAAAAGTCACGTAATTGACACTGTACACTTTCCAACACTCACGCTTAATCACGAACACTTTGCGAATAATAATCCACTAATATTAAGCACAAATACTTGAAAAAATCCAAGTTTTGAAAATTAAATACAGCGCGGACATAGCGACAGTTTTTTTTTAATAGTTTTTACGGCCATGGAATCTAGCCCTTTAAGGCCTATCTTGAATTTATTAATCTTCTTCAGTCCTACTTAAGTCAGTCGAGTCAAAAAGTCAAGTCAGTAATCAAGTCCAGTCAAGTAAGTAAGTCTAGTCAGAGTCAGATGGCTAAGTGAAGTGGTGGACTTTCGTGTATTAGTAGTAGTAGTTTAATTTTCTGTCTCATTGCGGCTACGCTACGGATAAATCTTTAAGTATTATATTCTGTGTCAAAATGTCGACTCTACTCGGTGAGGATGTGGTGAGGATAGTGGATGCGGGCCTTTATAGCAGTACAGTGTCACCAACTTATCTGTGAACTGAATAGTGGCGTCATTGTCGTTTCAGTGTTGCCATTCAAATTTAAAATGTAACAAATATGGGAAAATTTGTTAAGTAATGTTATTAAAATAATAATAAATTCATATTCATGAATGTTGGATTGTATGAAAATATAAAATATCTATGAAAACTGCAGTCCATAAATGTATCGAATTATTGTGGGATAGCAATCAAATTGCAATGCATAGTTCTCACTGTAGTTTAAAAAGCCACCCACCAAGGATTTAGTGCTGCAGCAGGAAAAAAAAAACAAGAATATATATTTAAAATTTATTGAAAACCAGGTTTGCAGTAATTGTGGTCAACCACAGTTCTAGAACACAAATAACCAGCAAAATTATCCTGATCGAGAGGCCGTACTCCGTCTATTTCCATGCAACAATCATCACTATCTGAATCACTTTCGGTTTCACTATCACTTTCCACATTGATTATAAAAGGTTCGTCTAAATATGAATCATGTTTCAGATACTCCTCTTCTAATCTACGAACACGTTTACAATGTTGTGACCACTCGTTAACTGAAATAGCTGCAAAGGCTTCTTTGACTAGTTGCGGAATCTTATCATTTTTATGGTCAATATTAACATTAGCCACATTTCTTTTCATTGTGCTCCATATCAATTCGATTGGATTTAGATCACAATGATATGGCGGTAAATATAAGCACCTGTGTCCATTGTCTTCTAAAATCTTTTCAATTTCATATATTGGATTAGGCTTATTCTTTTAATTATTTCTAAGAGCTGAGGTTTAGTCAAATCCTCTTCATATTCAATATTATTTTGTGTTAGCCAAGACTGCATATCCCTTTTTAGTGTGTTTGTATTTGGGGCCTTATTCACACAAACACGGTGATAGGGCGCATTATCCATTACGATAATGGATGGCTCTTGTAGGTGCTTGTGCCTAGTTTTTCAACAATCCACTTTTTAAAATTGGTGCTATTCATGTCGTCATGATAGTCTCCACTTTTTGTGTTCGACTTAAATACTAAGAGTGCATTATTTACAAATCCAGTAACCCCGCCAGCATGCACAATAATATACCTTTGCCCTTTTGATACAGGCTCTAATACTCCATCTACACCCTCTCCTTGCCAACATTTGCCAGCTGAGTGGGACGAATGAATATAAGTCTCATCTAAATAAATTAGAGGGCGAGGGTTGGAGGACTTGTTATTCTTTTCTATTGCTTGCAGATATCTTGCTCTCCAAGCTGAAACTTCATTACGCTCCATCAGAATTTTACGATTAGATTGGGTTTTTTTTAAAACAAAACCCCATCTTGTGGAGCAGCTTTCGAAGAGTTTCTCGTTGACCTGTATAATTTATTTCCATCTTTAAGATTTCTAAAAGCTTTTTAATAGTTGGTACCTCCTTCTTAACGGAATAAAATTCATGGATTTTACGCCTGATAACTCCCATGTCAAAATCGTCGACATGAACAAATCCACTTCTTCGTTTCCTTTCCTTGCCTGGGGTACGTATAACAGTACCGGTTTCGTCTGCTTTGCGCCCCTCCTTGACAATTTTTGAAATTAGCCCTTGACTGACACCTGGAATGAAAGTTGGATTATTTACTAAATAAAAGTATTATTTACTAAGTAAAAGTCATGAAAACGTAGTTGAGTATTATTTAATAAAACAAAGAATTAATTATTATTGCGTATTTTAGTAATGATAACTGCAACACTAACCTGTAGCGGCCGAAATCCGTTTGTATATTTGATTATATGGAATGATTGGAGCCTGCTGTCGAGCTTCTTCTTCAAAAAATGATTTCACTTTGAGAATAATATTCCGGGCATCACTTTTTATAGCTTTTGGCATATTTAACGTTTAAAAATGACGAAATATCGCAATAAATAACACACAAGCACTTCGGTTGTAGACACTGACAATTGAATGACATTTCAACATGGCGCCTATAGTTCCTATTTTGGCCGTTTCACAGATAAGTTGGTGGCGCTGTATCTCTATTTCGTTTGTTTTTTTTTTTTTTTTGAATAGTTTATACGGCCATGGAATCTAGTCCTTTAAGGCCTTTCTTGAATTTATTAATCTTCTTCAGTCCTACTTAAGTCAGTCGAGTCAAAAATCAAGTCAATAGTCAAGTCCAGTCAAGTAAGTAAGTCTAGTCTGAGTCAGATGGCTAAGTGAAGCGGTGGAAAATTTTCACTTAGCTATATCATGGAGATTTTGGTGACAAAGATAAAAAGTCACGTAATCGACACTGTATCACTTCCCAACACTCACGCTTGTTCACGAACACTTTGCGAATAATAATCCACCAATATTATGCACAAACACTCGAAAAAACCTAAGTTTTGGAAATTAAATACAGCGCGGACATAGCGACAGTTTACTTTCCCTCCAAAAACTCTCTCTCTATTTCGTTTGTGTTTATAGCCACAGACCTTTCGGCTTGGTTGCGCTTCGTTGCTTGAGTCTGTGGTGGGGTGGTTGTGAGAAAAAAAAACTTATATGAAGGTCCGGAAGGTCCAAACCAAAGAAGTTTTTTTTTTTTGAATAGTTTATACGGCCATGGAATCTAGCCCTTTAAGGCCTTTCTTGAATTTATTAATCTTCTTCAGTCCTACTTAAGTCAGTCTAGTCAAAAATTCAAGTCAATAGTCCAGTCCAGTCAAGTAAGTAAGTCTAGTCTGAGTCAGATGGCTAAGTGAAGCGGTGGAAAAATTTCACTTAGCTATGTCATGGAGATTTTGGTGACAAAGATAAAAAGTCACGTAATCGACACTGTATCACTTCCCAACACTCACGCTTGTTCACGAACACTTTGCGAATAATAATCCACCAATATTATGCACAAACACTCGAAAAAACCTAAGTTTTGGAAATTAAATACAGCGCGGACATAGCAACAGTTTACTTTCCCTCCAAAAAAAAAACCAACCAAAGAAGTTCGAATCGAGTGACGGAATTTTTTTTTTTTTTTTTAATCTATGGTCCAAACCAAATATTATCATGTTGTTAGGTTGCTTAGCAATGCTTTGGTCATAAATATTATCGAGCTAGAATCGAAGTCACAGGTTATTCAAAATAGCTATCAAAATAAGTCAACATTACACTTACATTACATTTACAAAATTGTGATACCACCTACTAGCTTTCCAAAACAACGATGTCCAATATACAAGGTCTTTTCAAAGAACATTGCATCGTTCCAGATGTGATTAATATGGCCCCTTCGGAACTGTTAGATATTCAATATACGAATGGTGTTCGACTCGATATTGGGAAAGAACTAACACCAACACAGGTAAAAGACAAACCTATTGTGAAATGGGCTGCTAAAGAATCAGAATACTACACTTTAGCTATGGTCGATCCTGATGCTCCAAGCAGGGAAAATCCCAAATTCAGAGAGTGGCATCATTGGCTGGTAGGGAATATTCTTGCAAATAATTTGGATAAAGGTGAAGTTCTATCTGATTATATTGGATCAGGCCCACCTAAAGGAACCGGACTTCATCGCTACGTATATTTGCTTTACAAACAACCAGAAAAATGTGACTTTTCTAAAATTCCTAAGTTGCCAAATAATTCCGGAGATAAACGAGGAAAATTTTCTATTTCCAAATTCGCTCAACAGTTCAAACTAGGAATTCCCATAGCTGGAAACTTTTATGTCGCACAATATGATGATTACGTACCTAAGTTGTACGCTAAACTAAAAGGCTAGTAGATATAGGATAAACCTAACTATTTATATTTCATTCAGCCTATTATAGAAATATTTTATAATCGATCGATTATAAAATCATTGCACAGCGCACAGCGGAATGAAATGTAAACGTCAAATTGTCTATGGTCGATCGATATTTCCGCCTCCGCGTGACATTCCCATTTTTCGGCCCGATCCGCCATTACACTTTGCATTGTGAATAAATTGATCGTTGACTGCGTGCAGTCTTCAAGCGCCGCGCGTTATCAGTGATAGCTTACAAAGTTGTAGTGCGTCGCATCGCAGCGTTTCGTTGGAACAAAGAGAAGGCACGTTCAATCGTATGTCCATCCAGAATCTCAACACATTTGATCCATTCGCCGATGCTATTAAAAGCTCGGAGGACGACGTTCAAGATGGTTTAGTCCACGTCCGGATCCAGCAGCGTAGCGGGCGCAAGACGCTTACTACAGTGCAAGGCCTGTCATCCGAGTATGACCTGAAGAAAATAGTGCGGGCATGCAAGAAGGAGTTTGCGTGCAACGGGACCGTTGTGGAGCACCCGGAGTACGGCGAGGTGTTGCAGCTGCAGGGCGATCAAAGAGAGAACATTTGCCAGTGGCTCACGAAATCGGGACTGGTTAAGCCCGACCAACTGAAAGTGCACGGCTTCTAAGCCGCCAGTCACATGAAATTATAGCCTGTCGATGACGCGCGTGTTTCATTATAATAACCCTTCGAATATGTATTTAGAAAGCATCGACGTTTACAGAGAAAGGACTGGGAGGCCATTTCGGCTCTCACTCCGTGCCTTTGTTACTCCCCTGTGTAAAGTGTACGCCGTCTAAAAGTCTTTAGTTGCAATTTCAAACCGAACGAAATAAATAGTAATAATACACGTTTTTTTACATTGTATTTTTTAAATTTCTGTAATACATTTATTGAGATAATAAATATGTTTTTGTAAATGTTTGGATTTTTGCTGTGGTGGCAGGTGCTGTGCTAACGGGAAGTGCGCCCCAAGGCCAACACGCCCTGATACCACGAAGTCTTTACTTACAAACATGTCTTGAACTTATAATAGTCCCGCTAGTTTTACTTACAGATAGATAGCTAAAAGAGAAAAAGTAAATAATTTTTTGTAATGCAAGCAAAGTGCCAGCTAACATGTCATTCATTATGTTCTAACGTCAATGATATATATATACTAATGACGTCATCAATAGAATCACCATGTCTATGTGTTATGTCATTATTATTTGGCAATCTATGACTAGCTTCCAGCAACACGGCGCTTCCGTTCCGTTAAGAGCCGTGTTGCTCAAAGACTACATGATATGATATCTTTATGAAACTACATATGATTTACATTATAACCTATCCTCACTATCTACAATGTGTACCTACCTACCATGGATGTAGGATAGGAACACTAGTAGGTAGGTAGGTACCTGCTACAGTGACTCCATGTAGGTACCTACCTAATATGAATAGAAATGATATCATGTGGCTTAGCTTAGCTACCCCTTAGTTTACACTTTTTTATGTGACCTACAAACAGAGCTCACACTACTTACAGACTTTATTATATTCAAACTAGCGACCCGCCCTGGCTTCGCATGGGCATAAAAACCTTCCTCTTGAATTTATCTATTAAAAAATAACCGCATCAAAATCCGTTGCGTAGTTTTAAAGATTTAAGCTTACGAAGGGACAGAGAAAGCGACTGTTTTAATTTATGTAGTGATGATGATGTACGATTACGACTGTACGACGTGACAATAGGTACTATAGCATAGTCATGAAATTCGCACTATTTTAAACATTTGCTACTTGATTTTACCTGAAAACTGAGGTCTTGGGTTCGATTCCCACGGGAAGCATATTTTGTTGTTTCCAGTGTGGTTAGGACATAAGTAATAACAGGTTTGAATCATCTATTTATCTGACTGACTGATAGTTAAGATGATTCAGTGCTACTGGTGGCTTACCACCCTCTCTTAAAACCATGCAAGATCCAGTGAGTAAGCAAGATGTCGCCTTACATCATGTATTGCGTTGTCTCGCTTACTCACTGGATTTTGCATGGTTTTAAGACTTAAGAGCCGGTGGTAACCCCCCTGAAGCTCCCAAGTTTGGAAGACACGTCAACTCTGTGACGTCAAGCCGTCGTTTGTGTTTCAGTTTCAAAGAACTGCCACTAGGGTGTACATGGTCGATTGACACTAACCCACACGAGGGTAAGTACTTATAAGTTTTTCTGTGTACATGAAATTAGTGAATATATGTTTTGTTTTCACTAAATTTCTATTTCTTTGGATATAAGTTATACCTAGCTTGGATTATTTATTCTCAAAGGTTAAAACCATGCAAGATTTTAGGGATGGTGGTTTTTAGAGATGGTGGTACATAAGCACACGCCACATGCGGGGGCCAGCGGCGCAGTGGCGGCAACATGGCAAGGAATAAAAAAATAAAATCAAAATTATTAATTTTAACTTGAAAGAATATCAAGCTGCTTCTAGCTGAACAGACGTTATTGGCGTTTTTGGTAGTCATCATCATCAATTCGTGTAGGTGTCACAGTCAATCGACCATGCACACCCTGGTGTCAAAGTTCTTCAGAACCGCCTTTTGGCCTCTGACGTGATTCCTTAAAAAACGACCAGTCCGCAGCACTTTGGTAGTGAAAGTATAGAAAGAACAAGTAACGGGCCATTCTTGACGTTCTCTGTAATCGACTCGCACGCAAGCGCGGTTATGTGGCTAACTGTTAATTTACAGTAAGTAAGTATTTTGCCACGGAAATAAGTAAGCCATTTTAGTCAAAGAAGTTCGAATCGCGCGCGATTTTAAGAGACGCATTTTTTTTTAAATCTATGATTTTAGTCATCTTCATTTCAGCCGCAGGCTGTCCATTGACCGGTTGAAAGCGGTCTGCATCCAGCGCCTACCTGCAACCTTCTTCGGGTCATCTTCAGTCATTTTAGTAAACTACTTCATTTATCTACAATATTTTATCCTTATTTTATCTTCAATATTGGTCATAGATCTACTCCTACTAATATTATAAACGCGAAAGTTCATATGGATGTTTGTTACTCTTTTACAGAAAAACGGCTGAACCAATTTGGCTGTGGAATGGAGATCCTGGAACAACACATCTATATCCATATCCATACTAATATTATGAATGCGAAAGTCTGTCTGTCTATCTGTCTGTCTGTCTGTCTGTCTGTCTGTCTGTCACCTCTTCACGGCTAAACTGCTGGACCGATTGTGATGAAATTTGGTAGGGTAGTTAACGACCTGAGGTCAAACATAGGCTACTTTTGGGCGCGATATAATCAAGTCCCCGCGGGGAACAGCTAGTAGGCTATATATTACCCCGAAATTCCCACGGGAGCGGAGCCCCGGGCAACAGCTAGTTAGATATTAATAAGTAATTGTTATAAATGTGAAAGTATGTCTGCCTGTCTGTTAGCTTTCACGGCTAAACCGATAGACCGATTTTGATGATATTTCGTATGGATACAGGAGTCAAACATCAGGGTCAAACAGAGTACTTTTGGGAGCCATATAAGCGAGTCCCACGCAGTCGGAGGCACAACTCAGCGTTTCCCCGGTTGCATTTCAATCCAATTTCTTTTTCTGTTTATGGGTTAGGAAGATTTCCGGCCGTCTGCCGGAAGTATATTCTCCTTGGAAATGCTATTAACGCTCCTTTTTAAAAAACTACACTGGGCCACTAGATTAGACTAGGTGGCCTATTAAGAGATGGTGGTGAGCCACCAGTTTGGTAGTAATGTCTTCAAATACAAAGTACCACTGGGAACTAATGTATTCTTTTTACGAAATCAAGGATAACTATGTAGGCATACTTTTATATTATGTTCTGTGATCCGGCTGACTGACCAACTTTATTTTTCCAAATTGGATTATTAGGTTGGTAGTATCTATTATTGTAGTTTGATGGAGTTAAAAGTTATAGGTAGGCACGGCTCGGAAGTTGCGTTGCTCGAAGGGTATTGGGTAGACATTGGGCAGTATAACACATGTATAGTACTAACTTGTGGTAAGTTTGTAGTCCATACTAATTTACTTTTTCAAGTAGTTGTTCCTACGTTCCTTCGTAATAATGGTCGATATTATTAGCTTAGTAAGTATCCGTGAATAAACGTGAGTGTTGGGAGTTGGTAAAATATCGATTTTTTTGTTAGTTTGTTAGCTATTTATGTCCAACTACTGAGGACGCCGTTCCACGCACTTTTCAGGTATATTTTGTATGGGGCTTTCTCGTACGTACGACTGTGTAGGCTAACTTTATAGTCGGAGTATAGAAGGCTTACAATCATTACTTAAAAACATACAAAAACGGTTAAGTAAGCGAGATGAAGCAATACATGTTGTAACGGGCCATCTCTCTAACTTATTTCGGGCCTGCTAAAATTATAAAGTGAATGGTAACCACATGGTAACGAGCGTCACTCCTGCAAAAGAATATCTTTTGATTGAAAAAGGCCTTAAAAGATTTGTATCCAGGGCCGTAAAATATTATAAAAAAAAATGGTTGCCTGTAAAGTCGGTTTTACGGGCGAAGATTTTACGTGACAACGTCTTTTTCTCGGTAGAATATTTATTGATATGAATATAATCTGCCGCGCGCGGTCTGCCGCGCGCGGCAGACCGATCATAGTTGAGTGGGAGAGAGACGAAGGCATTTGGCGGGCCTCTCTCTCGTTCGGTGACTCATCGTAACGTTACCGAGCGTTACACTTTTTCATAAGTGACTCCCAGCCGCAACCTAATTTAAGACGTTGTCACGTCAAAAAGACAAATGTCATATGTCAGAAATGTCAGAATTGTCAGTCATGTTTTTTCCAATTCCAATATTTCCAATATTTTCAATTTGACTTTGTTTTATTTCTTTCATGAATCGTGGTACCGTTTATCAGAAGTCAAATAAATCAATTAAAACAAATATAAAACTATAAACTAAATTGTTGAAGAAATGATTATTCAGTGATTTCGACATCAAAGAAGTATCTATAAGTTACTCAGGTAAAAGATCACCAATGATTCATACGTTTGGTTTTTTATTTTTGCATTTTTTTTAAATACATCTTATTTATAAAATTTCAGAATTGGAATTTGAAACTGTAGCAAAAATGTCTGAAAAACTTACTATGGGGCAGCGAGTAATCGTTGTAGGGAAGGATGTGAAAGGATCAGTGGCATACGTGGGATACCCAACTTTCGCTACTGGGAAGTGGATCGGAGTTATTTTGGACGAACCCAAAGGCAAGAACAATGGCACGGTGCGGGGACATGCGTATTTTAATGTAAGTGAAATGAATTTTATTATTTTATCAATGTGTTTAGGCCGCCTCAAATTAAATGTTCGAATCTAAAGTTTAATATATTCATAGTGGAAAAAAGTATAGAAGAAGATTCCTAACAGATCTGCATATGGCCACAGTACATACCTAACTTTGAAGTCATGACCACCATAATCCGATTTGACAGCTAGTTTCTTCCACCCTAACTGGAACCGGACTTTAAATAAGAAGTTGTTAAGTCTGATTTGATGTATAAAAAAAAAAGTTTAAATAATATATGCCATAAATTCAGATAAATTAAGGCCGGACAAAGTCCAGACAAGAGTCTAAGAGTCCTTACATTTCCAGACTAATCTGGACAGATGGTTACCCAGTACTTCCAGTCAGATCTATTATGTTCCCCGGGTATGGCCTCTCTTTTTTTAATGATTTTTTTTTGTTAGATTATACGTAAGAGTGCACAAAAATTTGGGCTAAGAAAAATTTCTCGCAGAGCTTTTGCTTGTCATATTGACACCAAATTTTTTTTTCCCACGTTGTAGATTTTTCGCTTCTTATTCTCGAGTTTTATCATACTTTAAATTTTGACGACCCAAAAGTCGGTGGGTTCATGGTGGCATTTTACACAAACCCAACTTTATAGAGGATCATAGGTAAGGTTATGGTTAACTTGCGATCGCTAAAATAGTGAGCGAGTGAAGCAAGCAAGCATTCAATTTGATTACCTATTCAGACATTCTGACCTTATTTGAGGCTTCTGCCATTCAATGTGTCTCACTCAGTTCAGTCAAGACCTCCATGGCGTAATGGTTAAATGCCTTGTCAACTACTCTAGAGGTCCTGTAGGTCGACCGCCGATCTCGATTCTCTCTTCTCGTAATGGCTACTTGTATCGCTTTTGCCACATTTCGCTCCGTTTTACGCACAAAAGGCTTATAAAACCATGGCGTAATGGTTAACATGCCTGACCGCTAGTCAGGAGGTCCCGGGTTCAATCCCCGGTCAGGTCAAGTAGAAAAATGATCTTCTGATTGACCTGGGTCTTGGATGTTTATCTATATATGTATTTGTTATAAAATATAGTATCGTTGAGTTAGTAGCCCATAACACAAGTCTCGAACTTACTTTGAGGCTAACTCAATCTGTGTGATTTGTCCCTATTTATTAATTTATTTATTTATCTACAATGTTAGGTAACCCTTTTGTTTACTGCCTTTGAAACAAACTCATCATCAAAACTGTGCTCAGAATTTTTCACTCACTGCTTGTACGAGAAGAAATAATGAAATCATCCATATAACCAAGCTTATTTTCTTATTTTTTTTTATTAACATTGACAAAAAAAAATTTTTTTTTAAACCGTTTTGTGCCGTAAAACGGAGCGAAATATGGCGAAAGCGATACAAGTAGCCATTACGAGAGGAGAGAATCGAGATAGGCGGTCGACCTACCGGTTTCAATCCCCGTCAGGTCAAGATGAAAAATGGTATTTTTCTGATTGGCCCTGGATCTTGAATGTTTATCTATAAATATATGTATTGTTTGTAAAATATAGTATCTTTGATTTAGTATCCCATAACACAAGTCTCTGAACTTACTTTGGGGCTAGCTCAATCTGTGTGATATGTCCGTATATATTTATATTTAGTTACATATGCAGGGTGGTAATTGTCATTATAAATGATTTCAGTGTGAGGAGAACTATGGCGTGTTTGTCCGTCAGACACAAATCCAATTATTGGACTCCGAGGACAATCCGATGGAAACGTCAATGACTTCCATGACCTCTTCCACTCAGGAGCCTAAAGCAACTGCTTCTAATCGCCGTCTAAGCAGGTATGTCTTAAAATGAAATTAACCGTTTTGCTGACAGTAGCGCTTTTCGACATAGATAACAATTAACTGTTATTGTTATCTCGTTTACTGTCAGCGAGTGTTAATTTTGTATTGGGTATAATGTTTTCAAAAAGGTTCACTTAATTAAACTTACTAAATATCGGTAAATTTGACTCTGTTTTGACTTACAATATTAAATTTGAAAACAGTGTGTCTACCATATTATTTCATACAACTCAGATGCTTGTGACTGCGTTAGGGTTTTGTATGTTTCTTAGTTACGTTACTGCCAGAGGGCGCTGTATAAGTTTACCATACAAAATCGTTAATGCAGTCGCTATTGTATGCAATTAAATTCCATGGTACTGGGGTTTGATTTCTTACTACTTACTATACTTCGAAATAAAATAAAATATTATTTTATGGTTTTTAATTAATTTGGAGTGGTTTAGTTGTTTTTATTAGAATATAGTGATTATGAATATAATAATTTAAAATGGTGCTAGTTGACACAGAATTGGTAGTCGGTTTATTTATAGAAGAGATACAGCATGTTTTTTTTTATAACAAAATTATACACTCACATTACTAACTTCAACACGGCACTAAGATGTAAACTAGAAATTGATTAAGCTCTTTTTCTAATAAGAAACTAGTAAAGTTTTGTATTGTTTCATGGTCATATACTACTTTTAAAGAATATAAGACTAAAATATGGCATGGAAATTGTATTAATTAATTTATGATATATACCTATTTTTTTTTATTATCGTCAAATAAGTCCGTACATGGCGACCCCTAGTCCGAGTCCGGAGCGGCGCCCCACAATCACAGGGTACACTGTACACATTAGTTACAGAATGCAAGTATTTATATCAGGCTAGTTATGTATATGTATTTCATTAAAAATTTTAATAATAAATACCGAATCGATATATTTTTATCACTTTAAAAATGCTAGAGCGCTTTTACATATAAGTTTAAATTTTAGACCATGTACAGTACAACCACTTTTATAAGTCACACCGATGTACCTGCGCAGAAATCAATTATATGCGTGGCGCGAAAATAACCGTCCGCTATTGGCTAATGCGTACGCGCTGACTGGAGTTCGCTTTACCGTCGCGTCGTATTAGTAGTCGGATGAGCGAGACAGCACGACTCCTACTGTTTTTCGATATAAAATCTTATGTAGTAGCAATAAGTTCGTTATTTCACTGATGTTTTCATTCGACCCGAGTCGACGGTCTGTTGCGCTATTCTGCACCATCGAACAATGCAGAGGTAACTTATAAAAGTTGTGCTAGTATTAGATAATTATGTGATATATTTTTTAATAACTTTTCTGTAGAATGTCATGTAACTAAGCCATACTCATCTAAGCAATCAAGTTGAAGCGGACAGCGAACCTACGTCTTAATAAATAGGATAAGTTAGATTAATAAGTCTGATTTAAAATCTGATATGTTTGATATGTTCCTTTAGATAACTTTGATATATGATTTGTTAAGTTTGATTATATACCTAGGTACATACAGTTGCCTGTTCACACTCATTAGTTAGACAAGGATAGATGCATAGAATGTTCTAGAAATTTTGTAAACTTTAACTTTTGTATGTAAATTCCCCCACTATTTTTTAGTATACTCGTCAATGCTTGTATAGTTTGTATGACGAAAAACTTGCATAAAATTGAGCATGATTTTGTATGGAGCATTCAGTAATTCGTCAGTTCCAGTACTAGCAAGAAGAATCACTAGGAAGAATCACCAGGAAACTATGGTGCTCAACAGTGGGAAAATAATTCTGTAAAAATCAGTGAGAAAATAATGCTGTAAAAATCAGTGAAAATAAATCAGTGCTTCGTGAAAATCTGCGCCTTCATTTACTACAGTCCTCATCAGTTGGTCCTTCAGAGCGTCGGATATTCAAGAAACAGCAAGGCCAGCACGAAGCTATCGCCGTCGGGACGCCGCTATCAAGATCAAAATGGTGGTAACAAGAAGCCAAAGCGGAGAGGAAGCACGTGGCCGAGTTTTCGACGATCCGCCCAGGTCGCCGAGCGCTACCGATCCAAGCGCTACTGGGCGTCGTATCCCGACTACTGTGGCTGCAGCCGCCGCTCAGCGCACCGCCGTTGCGGACGTCGTCGTGACGGCGGGGGTCCGTAGTGCGCCGCCCGCACCCCCCGCCTCCGCGTCCGCCACCCCCGCAGCATACCCGTCGACCGCGTATTCAACCGCGCCGCGCCCCACTGCTGCGCCCTATACTGGTGCAGTACCGCGTACTCACTCGCCTAACCGGTCAGTGCGCTCGGTTCATTCACGACGATCGTCCATCAGCGCTTCAGTACGCATCAAGCAAGCTGAACTAGCCGCCGTCGAGAGGCTCGCCGAGATAAAAAGACGTGAGCTACGTTTAGAAGCGGATATCGTTCAGAAGAAACTCGCCTTTGAAATTGCAACAATCCAAGATGAAGAATGTGAAGCAGTCAGCGTCCATGAACAAAATCTCGACAGGGTGAATCAATGGTTGAATCAACAAGAGCAAGTACCTACAGATCAAGAGCCTACATATACTGAAGAGCCGTCTATCATCCAACCCGCCGTCGATGTCGCGCCTCCCGCCGTCGCCGCCCACGCAGCTGCTACCCCTACCATGGAACAGCAGGTGCCCCTACCCCGTGCTCACGCATATCCAATACGGGGGGAGCAACCTGAGGTCTGCGATTGGGACACACCAAGGCCACGACGAACAATGGAACGTCAGCGTTCACCGACGCCGCATAGAAACAGAAGCAACGGAAGAGGAATAGAACAACTCGCCGATGCAATAACAAAAATGGCTCGCACCAGGATACCTCCGAGACAAGTCACCGATCTACCTACATTCACGGGCGCCCCTGGAGAGTGGCTTCCTTTCAAGGCTGCGATGAGGGATTCTGCTGCAATATACAACTTCTCCGACGTCGAGAACATGGCGAGACTACGGAACAGCTTGAAGGGCGAAGCCAGAGAAGCCGTTCGAGCACTACTGCATACATCAAGGGATCCAGAGGCTATAATGAAGACTTTGGAACAATGTTTCGGCCGGCCAGAGATTATCGTCGATCAAGCGCTAGAAGATATCAAGAAACTACCAAGACCAGGGGCTAGTGCAACAGAACTGAACAACCTAGCAGTGAAGCTACAGAATATAGTGCAAGTACTCAATAGCCTGAACCAGAAGGGCTACCTGTACAATCCTATGCTGACAAGAGAAATAATTGAGAAGCTAAGTCCACATCTTCGATCAAAATGGTGTGATTACGCTGAGAATTACTGCAATCAAGATGAACCACAGCTCGTGATACTCTCACGATTCCTGATGAACGAGGCTGATCGTGCATTGAAACACTCATATGCACCTAGCATCGCTGCGCCATCGCGAAGCACGAAGACAACTAATAATCAACCTGCAACGCGGCGGCAAGAAGCAAATCGCAAGGCAGTTACATATACAGCAGCCACTGAAAACAAGGACAGCGTCGACGTGCAATGCTTACACTGTGGAGAGCAACACAAGGTTCCCCAGTGCGACAAATTCCGCGCACTGTCTACGGATCAAAGATGGCAATGGGTGAAAGAGAAGAAGGTATGCTTCAAGTGCATCAGCAACACGCATCGACGAGTCAACTGTCGAGCCAAGCCGTGTGGGGTCAATGGTTGTCGGCGACCGCATCACTCGCTACTTCACGCAGCAGCACCTGCCACTCCTGATACCGCTCAGAGTGATACTACTACGCCAACCAAGGAAGATACCGTGCTATCAGTACGGACAAGCACGACCCAGCGAACGGTGCTATTGAAGATATGTCCAGTCACCGTGATAGGCCCTGGGGGTATAGAAGACACCTATGCTCTGCTGGATGAAGGGTCAACGGCGACACTAATCGACGCAGACCTGGCGCGCAAGATCGACGCTCGCGGGCCTGCATCTCCACTTCATATTCATGGGGTGAACTCGACGCGCCAAGAACAAGAAAGTCATCGAGTCAAGATCAAAATCAAGAATGAAGATCACGACTATGATATCACAGCGCGTACAGTGGAGGGATTGACACTCACGAAACAATCAATTCCTGCACACCTGCTACAATGTGCACATCTTAAAGATCTGCCAGCCGAGAAGCTTAGCTACAGCTCAGCGACACCACGCCTACTGATTGGAGCAGACAATTGGGACCTGATCATCACGAGAGAACTGAGGACAGGCAAGAAGAATGAACCTGCTGCTTCGAAGACTCGATTGGGCTGGGTGGTTCATGGTGTTGCGACAAAACATCAACATAAAACTGAAGCCTCAATTTTGCACCTGCATACGAAGAGTGAAGAAGATCAGAAGCTTCATGAACAAATTGAAGAGCACTTCCGCATCGACTCACTAGGGGTGACATCAGCAGTCAAAGTGTCACCTGCAAATCAGAGGGCAATGGACATCTTCCAAAAGACAGTCACCTGGAAGAATGGACATTACGAAGTTGGGCTCACGTGGAAAGAAGACAATCCGAGGATGCCTTCAAGCCATGACCAAGCGCTACGAAGACTGAAAACAATCGAGAAGAAAATGGATCAAAACTCAGACTTCGCGAAACAATACAGCGCCCAGGTGGATAATCTGGTCGCAAAAGGATACGCCGAAGAATGCAAAGGAGGAGAAGAGAAACTGCCTCATAGCTGGTTTCTTCCACACTTCGCTGTAACAAACCCGAACAAACCTGGGAAGATACGCCTTGTCTTCGATGCTGCTGCAGTTGCCAACGGGACAAGCCTCAATGACATGTTGCTGGAGGGACCCGACATGCTGCGCTCGCTATTGGGAATTCTTTTTAAATTCAGAGAATACCCAGTAGCCCTTACCGCCGACATCGAAGAAATGTTTCTAAGGGTGAAGATTCGGGAGGAAGATCAAGCAGCTCAAATGTTCCTGTGGCGTGGCAATGAACGAAGTCAACCACCGCAACAAATGAAGATGACCTCAATGATCTTCGGGGCATCGTGTTCTCCTTTCATCGCGCACAGCGTACGCAATCACAATGCGCATGTGCACGCGAGCTCACATCCTAAAGCACTAAAGGCAATTACAGAAAACCACTACATGGATGATTATGTGGTTAGCTACGAGTCTACGGAAGAAGCAGTACAGACAATCAAGGAAGTCATAGAGGTACACGCTAAGGCAGGCTTCAAGCTACGAAGTTGGAACTCTAATAAACAAGAGGCTCTTGTCAACGTGCCAGCGGAGCTGCGTGCGAAGTCCAGCACACAATTAGGTCACAGCGACAAGACATTGGGACTTATATGGAATCCACATGAAGACACACTGGGGTTCAACACAACAATGCCAAGGGTTCCAGAAGAAGTGCGCAGCCGACAACGAGCGCCAACAAAGAGAGAAGCATTAAGCGCCGTGATGTCAGTCTACGACCCATTGGGACTGTTGAGTTGCTTCACCATCAGCGCGAAAATATTCCTGCAGAGCCTGTGGAGACTTCACATTGGATGGGATGAGCCAATACCAGAAGATCACGCTGAAGGTCTCACAACTTGGCTTGAGCAGCTTGAGCAAATAGCAACACTCAAGTTAGCGCGAAGCTACGGGTCTGAAGATGCAGTGGAAAAGACACAGCTTCACGTCTTCTGCGACGCCAGCCAGGATGCATATGCTGCAGCAGCCTATTGGTTACTGAAGAAAGAAGACGGGTCAGTCCACGTCGTGCTCGCCGCTGCCAAGTCTAAGGTGGCACCAATTAAGACTCAAAGCATTCCACGACTAGAGTTACAAGCAGCGCTCATCGGAACAAGATTGGCTGACACCATTCAACGGGAACATAGATGGGCATCGAGTGAAGTCATCTTCTGGACAGACTCAAAAACAGTACTGCATTGGATTCGAAAGGACGCCAGACGCTATACTCCTTTCGTCGCTCATCGCCTAGGAGAAATAGCAGAAAGAACAAACGCAAATCAATGGAGATGGGCGCCTACGAATATGAATGTCGCTGATGTGGCTACCAGAGCTGGTTACGCGCCTGCAAACAAGGACGACTGGTGGTTTTCCGGCCCTGCTTTCCTTAGACAATCAGAAGAGCACTGGCCAGAAGAAGCACCTTCAGTTGAAGACAAAGAGACGGAGGTAGTCCATCATATAAATACAGAATGCCAGAAGCTACCGTTACCCGAGATCGACAGATTCTCCTCGTACCAGCGAATGTTGAGAGCGACTGCCACAGTTCTTCTATTCATAGACAAATGCAGACGTCGAGGAACAAAAATGACGACAACCCATTTGAACAAGGCAGAAGAGCTTTTATTGAAGAAAGCCCAAGAAGACAGCTTTCCAGAAGAGGTACATCTGCTGAAGAAGGGGAAGCCGATATCAAAAACAAGTCGACTGAACAAGTTAGATCCAGAATTAGGAGAAGATGGATTGCTGCGCTTAAGAGGCAGAATAAACGCAGCCAGATTACCAACGCAAACAAAAAATCCCATAATTTTGGACGGAAGACATAAATTAACAAAGTTAATTATCCTGCAAGAACATGTTAAAGCAGGACATGCAGGACGAGAACGAGTGGTGAATGAACTACGCCAGAGATTTTGGATACTGCAGCTACGACCGACAGTTCGAACAGTGGCACGTTCATGCATGACGTGCCGAGTCAGGAGAGCCAAGCCCTGCGTGCCTATCTGCGGAAACCTGCCTGCGGCGCGCCTCGACTGCTATCACCGCCCGTTTACCAATTGCGGCGTTGATTATTTTGGCCCAATGCTCGTGACCATCGGCAGACGAAGAGAGAAGCGCTGGGGAGCCCTGTTCACATGTCTAACTACAAGGGCAGTTCATCTGGAGTTGGTTGGAAGTCTCACCACCGACTCTGCTATAATGGCGTTAAGAAGAATGGCGGCGCGACGAGGGTGGCCATCAGTGATGTACAGTGACAACGCCACCAACTTCAGAGGAGCTGACGTGGAGCTGCGAGCTGCCTACGCCGAGTGGATGCCTGCACTACGAGACTACGGACACAAATACAACATGGAGTGGAACTACATTCCTCCCGGGGCTCCAAATCAAGGCGGAGCCTGGGAACGCCTGGTTCGATCAGTGAAGGTGGCCTTGCAAGCAATCCTGCACGAGAAGACACCAAAAGAAGAAGTACTGCAGACAGTGCTGACAGAGGCAGAGCACAGCATCAATGCTCGACCTCTCACGCACGTCTCCGTGGAGCCAGAAGACCCAGAGGCCCTCACCCCTAATCATTTCCTGTTGGGGTCATCATCAGGCCTACCACACACTGGGCCTTGCGACATGGCGGACCGGCGGACATGGCGAGCATGTCAAGCGCTCGCTGACGAGTTCTGGCGGCGGTGGGTCAAGGAGTACCTGCCCACACTAGCAGCTCGAGGCGAGTCCAGAGACGCTGGCCGACGACCGTTGCAGCCGGGAGACCTAGTCATCGTGGTGGACCCAACGCTACCCCGCAACACGTGGCCTCGCGGTGTCGTCGAGCGTGTCTTCCCGGGACCAGACGGCGGCGTACGATCTGCAGACGTCCGAACCAGAGGAGGAGTATTCAGAAGACCGACATCGAAACTCGCTGTCCTCACCATAGAAGAGGCTACGCAGAGTCTTCGCCGGGGGGAGGATGAAGCGGACAGCGAACCTACGTCTTAATAAATAGGATAAGTTAGATTAATAAGTCTGATTTAAAATCTGATATGTTTGATATGTTCCTTTAGATAACTTTGATATATGATTTGTTAAGTTTGATTATATACCTAGGTACATACAGTTGCCTGTTCACACTCATTAGTTAGACAAGGATAGATGCATAGAATGTTCTAGAAATTTTGTAAACTTTAACTTTTGTATGTAAATTCCCCCACTATTTTTTAGTATACTCGTCAATGCTTGTATAGTTTGTATGACGAAAAACTTGCATAAAATTGAGCATGATTTTGTATGGAGCATTCAGTAATTCGTCAGTTCCAGTACTAGCAAGAAGAATCACTAGGAAGAATCACCAGGAAACTATGGTGCTCAACAGTGGGAAAATAATTCTGTAAAAATCAGTGAGAAAATAATGCTGTAAAAATCAGTGAAAATAAATCAGTGCTTCGTGAAAATCTGCGCCTTCATTTACTACAGTCCTCATCACAAGTGGTCTTGAGAAATGAACAGGTGGCTTATCACCATCTCTTAAAACCATGCAAGAACGATTGAGTAAGGGAGACGTCGCCTTACATCATGTATTGCGTCCCGCTTACTCACATCTTGCATGGTTTTAAGAGACGGTAGTAATCCCTCAGTACACTTTAAGACGATACCTCGGTGAACACTAGCGCCACCATCATTTAAAAATCATTGTTTACTGAAAACCCAAGTTATCAAAAATCTGTGTTATGTAATTAAGGTTCTGGATCTGAAGTTAATTTTAAACATATTAAATTATTAAATTATAATTCCCTATAGTTACAAATTGCATTATTGCTTAAAACGCCCACTTTTAGCAGTTTTGCAATTTGTAACTATATGGAACTATAATTTAATAATTGAATATGATTAAAATTAACTTCAGATCCAGAACCATAATAACAGCAGAAAGATTTTTGATAACTTGTGTTTTCAGTGAGTATTGATTTTTAAATGACGGTGGCGCTAGTGTTCACCGAGGTATCACCATAAATAGAAAATATAAATATATAAAGTTGTTGCGGGATAGAGATTTGTACCTTATGTGGTTTTGCTAATTTTTTACCTTCATAAGAACAGATGTGACATGTGATTTAATTGGCTCTCCTGCGTATTTTATAGTTGAACAACAAACTATCTGTATTCTTCAGAAAATACTTTAAAAAAAAGTGTTCAGTGGGATTTGTAGGACCCAAATTCGCATCTTTTCCTTTGTGTGTCTACGAGAATTCATAAAAGCAGACGCTTGCAACTGCCTTTAGATTTTGTATAGTAATTCTTATTACCTTACTATCCGCCAGAGGCGCTGTGCAGGTTTGACAAATCCGCTAACGCAGTCGCTAGCGTCTGCGTTTCTAAATCATCATGGTAGGGGTAGTGGTGATAGACAGACGGTATTTTTTGTGGAAACTCGAGAAATTAACTAATTTCGGTTCGCTTACTTTAACCCGTCCGCTCAGGATGCTCACACATGTGTCGCATAACAATTGTTTTTCTATCGTGTCTGGATTCCAGCGAGCCAACGGGTTCATATTGGTGATGATAAATAAATTTTCATGCAGCTGAAATAAAATTTACACTTTTAATTAACATAGTAACGTTCATATTACATGAATACACGAAACATACAGCTACGGTAACCACTTCCCATCATCATCGGTGGGTCGTATGCCTGTTTGCCTACTGATTGGTATTAAAAAAAAACATATTACATATGAGCTTTCGCCCGCGTCAATATACCTCGGTAACATTGCTTTTTTCCGGGATTAAAAGTACCCTATGTTCTTCTCAATACTTCTATGGGTGTGCGTAATTTAAGAAAACATTGTTCAGTAGATATTGCGTGAAAGAGTAACAAACAAACTCACTTTCACAATTATCATATTAGTTGGGATACTTCTTTAGTATTATTACATAGTATAAAACAAGGTCGCTTCCCGCTGCCTAGTCCCTATGTATGCTTAGATCTTTGAAACTACGCAACGGATTTTGACGCGGTTTTTTTAAACAGCTGTAGTGATTCCAGAGGAAGGTTTTTTAGGCGCGGGTCGTTATTTTATTTATTTATTTTTTTTCCACAAAAGCTACCGATTGTCAATATTAGAGGTGATTAGAGTGTGGTATTTAACGACGTGTGTTTCTCTTGCTAGTATTACCGTGGCCCAGAGATCTAGACCGACCACGTGAGTATCGTTCTGTAGAACCGCACCGCTGATGGCTTTGTGCACTTTTTTGTTAAGTATAGGACTCGTGCCCTAGGCTCTGTCTACCCCGTATGGGATAAAGACGTGATGATATGTTGTATGTATGTATAGTCAACAAAAGTAATAAGTTACCTGACCATTAGAAGTAAAATTTGTCTTTTTATCATCATTTTCGTGTATGCGACACGGTCAATTGACCATGCATACTTTGGTGTCAGAGTTCTCAGGAACCGCCTCTCGGTCTCTGACGTGGTTCCTTAAACTACTACTAGATGGCAGCTGGGACCAACGGCTTTATGTGACTTCCGAAGCACGGAACATGCCTGGTGATTTAAGCCTGCAATGTCCTTAATAAACTGGAAAAAACTAAACGAAGTATGCTTCCCGTGGGAATAACCAGACGAATAGGAACATGGTTCAGTTGTGTCAGTGGCCCACACTGTCAGATTTTTCAGGCTGTCTTAAGGCAACTGACACACAAGGCAGTACAAGCCTTTGTCATATTTAAGAATAATCGTAAGCTGAGCCAATTTTTTTTTCCACATCTGTCTCGCCGTTTTTGCTTTGTGTATATTGTCTTTGGTTTTGGCGTGATTGAGTAACAAACAACCGTCTAAACTTTTTTCCTTCATTCATAAAAAATATCTACAATTTGTTATGTATATTTAATGAAATATAGTTAGTTTTTATAGTTTTGTTAGTTTAGTTCATACAAAATGACATCTATTTTAAATTTAAGAGCTGTGCTATTGTCGGTGGAGTCTCTTAGAGGGGAGTTACTGCTACCGTCTCTTAAAATCATCTAAGTTCCAGTGAGTAAACGACACAGCGCAATACATGATGTAAGGCGACATCTCGCTGACTCACCGGATCTTGCATGGTTTTAAGAGATGGTGGCAACCCCCCAGGTGTCTCTATTTTCATTGTACGTATAACAAAATACTCCACTAAAGTTTTAACTAAAAATATGTTTTGTCCCTTTCTCTCTCATCAATATTTAAGGTGCAAGAACGAGACAAAACACAATTTTAGTTTTAATGTGCTTAATAAACGTACGTTATTTTTTATGAAAAGGGGGTTTGATATTAGCTAAAGAAAGAAGTCCAAAATAGTCCATACTGCTAGTAAATTGAAAACAGCGTTTCATGTATCTACTTTTTTTTGCATGACTATACTTATTGTCTAACATTTAAAAAATGGATGAATATACCTTTTATAGTATATAAAATTCGATTAATATGCTAATGTAATAATATGTTTAACATAACTAACATTTGTGCCGCTGAAGGGTACGTCGGAAGGCGTCTCCTGCGCAGACCAAATCGGGAACGTTGTCTATGTCAAGGTAAACCATGAATACTGCTTCAGCACCGTACGTCACGCACTGGCTGGTTATGTAGCACAATTTGAATTTAGAACTGTTTGATGTTATTCAGCCATCTTGTATTAGTAGCTTTATCACATGCACTGTGTAGTAAATCAAATTAAGTACTTATTTTAAACCTATATCACCTATTGGAACTTTCAAGCAACTAGGCTTCCGGAAGGGAGTAGCCTTAGCTATATTTTACCATTCCAATAGATCTGGCGTTTTTTGCGGGGGGAAATATACACAAAAGTACAGTTCTGCATACCTACATACAATACTTGTACTGTCATCTGACTGTAATGATGACACTTACACATAAAAAATGAAACAAAACAGCAAATAATTTGTCTACATATTACACACACTAACAAATTGCATATGCCGATTGGGCTTATACTGTGACAGAGGGGAAAGCAGCTTACGGCTACTCCTTTCCGGTACGGCCGTGTTACTCGAAGAGTGTATCGCATTTAATGTAAATACCCATTTCATATATGCCAATCAACATCCCAATGATCTAGTAATGTCATTCTTATTTTTTTTATTTACTTAAAGGAGTTAGCGTACCACCGGTCAGCTTCCTTACTCGCCATTTCGTCACCAGTTCACTTATTAGACAGTTTCTTAATTTGCCAGTTTCTCTAGGTTGTCAATTTCCCTATTAGGTTGGTTTCCTGGCGTATATAAATACAGTCTATCAAAATCCCCTTGCGGTATCGATGACCGAGGAATTTTCTCTTTTACCCCGATGACTCCATCACGGTGGCAAACGAACTGTTTGAGTTTCCATAGGTAGATTTATATACCGCACTCGCCGTGTTCGAAGAAACAGTAGCTAACCAGGTTTGTCAGGTACAGCAATGTACCCAGGGCGCTTCTTGCCAAATCCCACTGCCGAGGTGCGTCTCAACTGGGAGCCCCTTGCGCTTTTGCCGAAAAGCTGCTGACAAACTTGCAAGGTGTAGAAATGTATTTCTACGTAGCTGAAAATAAGCCTTTAGTCTTGTCGTTTTTCTACTATGGATGTCGAAGACAGTGGAGAAGAAAAAGTAGGAAAGCGGACCCTAGGCTCCGAGGCATACAGCTGAGAAAGCAAGCGGGAAAGCGCTAAGTTAAGAGAGAGAGTCTTGTCTTCTTTCATGCACTTTTTTTGCTACAAATGACGCCCATCAATCATAATGCTTTCTACTCAGCACTTTATGGTAAACTTAGCAAATATCGTTCTGTCCCTATAAGTGGTGCCAGCCAAAAGTCAGTTACTCAATCGCTGCGTTACGTTCTGGCTGAGCTGTAGCCCTTTTGTATCATTGTAGCACACAGTTACCAACATACAAAAACAAATATCTTTATTGTACCTCCAATAGATTTAAGCTTAGATAATGTATTGTTTATTGGTATTTGACCTTTTTATTTATTAAATTGTATGTTACTAAGAGCAAATATTTTTATATTTATCTATTATAACTCGTTAAAACCTCTTATTGACTGCAAAAATTAGACATTATTGCTTTTGAGGGATTCCCTAAGTTAAAAACAGTTTTGACTAATATTTTCAGTTTAAAGTGGTTTTGACTGATGCCCTTAGTCAATACCAGTTGTGATCAAATCAGTCAAAAGTGGTTGATTGTACCCGATTTAAAAAGTTTTTTTTTTCTTTATAATTTCACGCTTATACTCATCTGTAATTATGTCGAACGCTCGCTCGCTTACGGTTTTTATCATTTTGGCCCATCACTAGATACAGGGCTCGATATATTATTAATTAGATTTACTGTATATCGATACATAAATGTTTACAGTTCGAGAACATCCCTAGCCAGCAGCCGGCAATCCTTGACATCGTACGCGTCCCCCACCGCCGAACGAGCTTCGACTCCGGACTTAGCGAAAAGAGCATCATTCGTTGAGGTAGGTCATTTATTTGTGACACATTTCCGCTTGCCGTTCCACTTTTTCTTATTAAATTGCGATACTCGACCGAGTTCATGTTGTACCTATTTTAAGACAATATGAAAAAATCTCAAAATTCCTTATGTCTAATCTAAACCATGTATGCCTGTGTAAATTATAAATTTTATTTTGTTTGTAATTGGCGAAGCAATTGGCACTAAACCAGGACCACGTCGTAATACAAGTGAGTGACTGAGGCCCGATTTCACCAACATAAAACCACTGTTTAACTTAATACGGAAGTTTTATAATATGACGCATGTTTAGTCTTCCGGTGTTCAACTCCCACTACAATAAAAAATCTCCAACGGCAAGAGCAGTTGTGTGTGTATGTGTTTTGGTGATAATGTTTACTGTAAAACTGTATATAATATAAATAAAGAAATGATTAAACTGCCGTTTTAAGTTGTTTTGAAACAGTTGTTTAAATTTTAATCATGTGTTGGTGAACTCGGATCTATATCCAAAACATTTGTATAGTAATTAGTCGTAGTTTGATATTTAAAATTACCTTTTTTTAAATACTTAACTATCTGAATACTTATGATGATGAACGTATGACTGAACCTTAGAAACACGAATCCGGCTCGAAGGACCATAAGTCAGGAAATCGATCTTAAAAGTATAGAGTACCTACGTCTTCTGCATACAAACGTATTTCCCTGTTTTTTCTCTGATTTATATCTTTTTTGATTTAAAAAACTACATCTAATGTAGGCGTGACAGAATATAATTATTTTTTTATATCAAATATCTATTATATATACTACCAGCGACCCGCCCCGGCTTTGCATGGGCATAAAAACCTTCCTCTTGAATCACTCGTATCATTTAAAAAAAACCGCATCAAAATCCGTTGCGTAGTTTTAAAGATTTAAGCATACATAGGGACATAGGGGCAGAGAAAGCGACTTTGTTTAATACTATGTAGTGAAGACAGAAAACGCAACTTTTTCAGACTGGCTTCGTAGAAACCTTGACGCCTCAGTTCACGCCGGGACAGAGCATCACGTCGCCGCAGCCAGCGCCATCTGTTGAGGACAAAATAGCTAATTTGCAGGCACAACAAGAGGTAAACGATTTTGCGTTTCCTTAATTATTTGAGTAATTATGATTATAATGTGTGTTATTTTTTATGAATAAGGAGTACATCAATATATATTAAAGTAAATGCCACTTTTCGTTGTAATTTTATAACTCAAGAACGGGCTCACTTATTCAAACCAAATGTTAAGGCTTTGTTCGGACTATTTAGTGGGTATATGTAGTTTGCACAAAATCGGTCGAGCGGTTCTTATTTTTTTATTATTTCAGTTTATACGTAGCGAAGCACGTACTGGGCATAACAAACCATCTTCTTAAATCACTCTATCTATTAAAATAAAACCGCAACAAAATCTGTTGCGTAGTTTAAAAGATTTAAATATAGGGACAGAGAAAGCGACTATGTTTTATACTATGTAGTGATAAAGATTTTCAGAAAAATTTTAAAGCTATATTGAATTTTTTTATAATACTTTTTACGGCCATTGAAACTAGTCCTTTAAGGCTTTTCTTGAATTTATTAATCTTCTTCTATCTACTTTAGTCAAGTCAAAAAGTCAAGACAGTAGTCTAGTCAAGTCCAGTCAAGTAAATAAGTTCAGTCAGATGGCTAAGTGAAGCGGTGGAAAAATTTAACTTAGCTATAACTTGGACATTTTGGTGACAAAGATAAAAAGTCACGTAATCGACACCGTACCACTTCCCAACACTCACGCTTGTTCACGAACACTTTGTTAACGAACACGAATAATAATCCGCCAATATTATGCACAATACTCGAAAAAACCTAAGTTTTGGAAATCAAATACAGCGCGGACATAGCGACAGTTTACGTTCCCTTCAAAAACTAAGCTATTTTGATTCTACAAGATTTTTTTTCTTATTTAGATAACGAATCTAAAATCCGAAGTGGAAGACCTGAAAGAGAAGCTGGAGACGCTGAAGGTCCGTCGTGCCGAAGACAGGGAGAAGCTGCGCGAGTTAGAGCGCGTGCGGCTGCAGCTCGAGCAGGCCAACGAGTTTAAAGCCAGGATCATGGAGTCGCAGGCGCAGCTGCAGAGGGATTTGCAGAGGGCCAAGCAGGAAGTTAGTTTACACGACTGATAAAAAAAAAACTAGTGTTGTGTTTTCAGAATGTTATAACTGCCTCCGTAGTTTAGTGGTTAAGGCGTTTGCCTGTAGACCCGGGGGTCGTGGGTTCGATTCCTCCTAGGAAGCATACTGTGTTGTTTTCAGTTTGGTTAGGACATTGTTTGAATCACCTGATTGTCTGATAATAAAGATGATTTCGTGCTTCGGAAGGCACGTTAAGCCGTTGGTCCCGGCCGATAAAGGAACCAAGAGGCCGAGAGGCGGTTCCGTCGAATTCTGTCTGAATGGTCGATTGACCGTGTCACCTACACGAAATGGCGATGATGAATTTTAATTTCAATTTAAAGACTTTGCTCCACCCAACCTGTGTTAATGTACATACCTAAATAAATAAAATAAATAGGAGTCTGAGACCTAGTTTTTCAAATCGAGGTCCGCGAGGCCCAAGAGGCGTTAGAGGCGCACAACGACGAGACGGCCGAGCTGCAAGAGGCGGCGGAGATGGCCGCGCTGGACAAGGAGATGGCCGAGGAGCGGGCCGAGGCGCTGCAGCTGGAGCTGGAGCAGTGCCGGGAGAAGCTGGAAGAGGCCACGCTGGACCTGCAGCTCATGAGGGCGGAGATGGAGGCCGCCGGGAACATACGTGAGGGGATTTCACACTTTTTTTTTTTTTTTTTTTTTTTTTTTTTTTTTAGTATAGTATATCTTTATTCACAAAAAAACATGGTATACATTGGTGTTACAATTATTAAATATTGTGTCACATGTTTTGTCATATTAAATGACGTGTGAATGCATAACGTGTCATATTGAATTATAACTTAAATTTTACATTATAAACATATTATCAAAGAAAATTGCATATCATAACAAAAAAAATAATAATAGGAAATTCACATGCAAATGTCATTGTTTACTCTGAAGGTCAAAAAATTCATTAATGTCATAAAATGGTCTGTCATGTAGCCATATGCTTAGATTCTTTTTAAATGAGTAGTTAGTCAAGTGTTTCATATCATTGGGCAAACAATTGTAAATACGAATACACATATTATGTGGACTGTTTAAACATTTTTTTGAGTGTGCTATATCATCTAGTACAAGTCGATGTGGGTTTCTTTGAGGTCTATTATTTACATCAATAGCTTTCCTAAACAATTTTATGTTTTTATGTACAAATAAACATATTTCATAAATGTACAGAGATGGTAATGTCAAAATACCCATTTTTTTATATAGTGGCTTACATGTGGTGCGTGGAGGGACTCCACATATTGCCCTCACGCATTTTTTCTGGGCTATGAATGTCTTTTGCCATTCTGTACTATTACCCCACATCATTATACCGTAGCGCAGTACCGATCCCACATAAGCATGATATGATGTGGTGGCCGTTCTCATATCAGTTGCTTTTTTTACCTGTCTCAGAGCATACACAAATTGATTAGTTCGCTTACCTATGACATCAATTTGTTTTTTCCAATTCAAATCTTGATCAATAATTACCCCTAAGAATTTAGCACTTGTGACTCTATTTATGTTTTTTATATTTAATGTAAAATTGCAGTGAGGATGTTTAGAATTATTAAATTGAATGTAATTTGATTTATTCAGATTAATATTTAAATTATTATATTGTAGCCATTGGATAACTTTGTCAATTGTATTATTAATGTCATTTTCATGCTCATTTATTCCCTCATTGTCACGTTTTTTTGCTTTTGTTGTTATAATTATAGAAATGTCGTCAGCATATAAGATGCACTTATGGTTTGTTATATTGAAAATGTCATTTATATATAGCAAAAACAACAATGGGCCCAGCACACTACCTTGTGGTACGCCATTATTTATTTTTTTGTAGGATGATATATAAGATGACATTTCATTATTTAATATTTTGTTAATTACAACGCCTTGATACCGTTCATTAAGATATGATGCTATCCACTGCAGCGCTATTCCTCTTATACCAATTCTCTCACATTTATTCAAAAGCCTATCGTGTGACACAAAGTCATATGCTTTAGATAAATCGAAAAAAAGTCCTGTAGTAAAGTGGTTATTATTCAAGCTGGTGAGGATTGTATTTATTAGTGTATAGATAGCTAAGTTGGTAGATTTATTTTTTTGAAAACCAAATTGATTTTCGTGTATTATTTCATGTTTGTTACAAAATTTCATTAGCCGTTTAAACATACATTTCTCGAAAACTTTAGAAAATATTGATAAGAGGGTAATTGGTCGATAGTTATTTATATCATTTCTTAAACCTTTTTTATGTAATGGTTTCACCAACGATAGTTTAAGTGCGTTTGGAAAGATTCCGGAGGAGAAAGATAAATTTATGAGGTGAGTAAGTACAGTGAGTACTTCAGGGCAGCAAGATTTTAATATTTTTGTATTAACTCCGTCATATCCTTCCGAATTTGTATTTTTAAGGGATAGTATTTCCATTTTTACCTCCTCTTCTGACATTGGTTCTACAAAAAAGGAATTGGGTAAGATTTCGTTTGAGCATGTTTGCGGTCTTATATTTGATGTCAGGTTTTTATTAGTCAAATTAGTGAAATAGTTATTAAATGCATTTGCAATGTCACTAGGTTTATCTAATTGTTGATTATTAAATTTAATTTCCGTTATAGAGTCATGTGATTTTTGATTAGAAATTTCATTCTTGATAACCGCCCATGTAGCTTTTGTTTTATTTTGACTTTTGTCTATTAGAGCAATATTTGATTTCTTTTTTGCTTTTATAATACATTTTTTTAATAATTGTGAGTACTCTAAATAGCTTTTTTTATTTATTTCAGACTTATTTTTGTAGTATTTATATCTTAACAATCTTTTATTTTTACAACTAATTTTTAGGCCCCGACTAATCCATTTTTTATTGCTATTTGTTATATTATTAATTTTTATTCTTATTTTAGGGAAACAAAGATTATAAAATAGACAAAACAGTTCATGAAAGCGGTTAAACGCATTGTCTAAGTTTGATTCTTCATAAATCTCTGTCCACGAGAGACTACGGAGACATTCACGAAATTTGCAAATATTATCAAAACTATAATCCCTTCTATAGATCATGTATGACTTAGGTTTAGTACAGACAGATTGTATTTTAAAACTAATCATCTGTGCCGTTTCGTGATCAGAAAGATACAGAGGTAAAACATCAGCAGAAGCATCCTCTATATTACTTAATATATGATCCAAACATGAGTTTTTTCGTGTAGGAACATTTATGTGGAGTTTAAAAGAGTAATTATTACATATATCATTCAGGTAGGTACTCTCTCTACTTGAATTGAGCGTATTGATATTTATATCTCCAATTATAACTACTTTGGACTTAAGTTTATTTTTCTTAGACATTTCGTGTAGCAAATTGTTAAGTTTGTCCAAGAATACTATTTTATCAGAGTCTGGAGTTCTATATACACATATGATAATTAACTTGATGTTAGGGACTTCTATTCCACAAACTTCAAACGTTGATTGTGCTTTGTATTTATTGGATAAAGTAAATTCATTATAAATTAAACCTTTTTTTACTAGAATGCAAGTACCACCTCTACATTTTGTTCTATTATATGAAGTAGCAAACTCATAGTCATTCATAGTTACAAATTTTTCAAGTCCATCCTTTAAGAATGATTCTGAAAAACACATTACATCAGGATATTTATTTTTTTCTTTAAGTTCCTCAAGCGTTAGTTCCAATAAATCTTTTTTGTCTAAAATACTAGCAATATTCTGATGAAAAATTTTAAATACATTTTGTTTGTCTTTATTAACTTTTGCCTTTGAACTTTTACGAGACACGAAAAAACTTTGATTTTTCAATTTTTGGAAAGTAGTTAAACAATGTACCTTTTTTGCTTATATTGGGTAATACTACATTTTTAACCTGTGGTTGAGAATTGAGTTTTTGACGCTTAAAATAATATGTTATTTTACCTTTGTGATTATCAGTACATTGCTTTTGATTATACAGTTCATTATTCATCGTTTTATTTCTTGCTAATAATATGTTTTTCAGTTCCTTAAAATTTAAATATTTTTTGCTATAATCTAAACAATCAATGACATGGTTAATTGACTGACATAAATAAAACAAATTTTTATACTTGCATCTCACAAAATTACAATTGTTATAAATGGAGCAAATTTCATTAATTCCATTATTTATATTGTTAATATTAATGTAATCATTCCTAAATATATTGAGTAAAAGTATGTCATTATTCCTAAACTTATAGCATAATTGCTTCAATTGCGATGTCAAAATTTTTAAATCGTAGTCATTTTCACCTGTACATATTACCAATTTGTCATTTATATTCATGTTAAAGTTATTAAAACAGTTTTTTATAACATCCGATGTGAGGGCATTTGGCTTAGTTTCTGATATGACAGTATATTCTTCATATTTGGAATTTATTCTAGACTGGATTAAAGCTGTAGCTAAATTGGAACATTGTTGCGTACCAAATATATAGATCTTCCTTTTTTCTGTGTTGTTCTCTGAGTTTTTATTTTTACACGACTGGTTATGTTTGGTTTCTTTATCTTCATTGGACAATTTCTGCTTCAGGAGGATTACGCAATTTTTTTGTTGTTCTATTTCTAATTCTATCTTTTTTATTTTATCTTCTATGTCCTCTATTTTAATTTTAGAATCTTCTTCTGGTGTCATTTCCAGATCCAATAAATTATTATTAATAGGAGTTGAGAATATTTCTGGGGATTGTATAAGACGTTGAATTTTCTTTTTTTTTATACTATTGATCAATTGATTTTCCGTAAGTGGTGATTGACATAATGATTTTAATGTTCTATTTTCTTCTATTAATTTATCGATTTGCCTTTTTAGTTGATTGTTTTCTATTATTATATTTTCTAGCTCTTGTACTGATACTTCTAGTTCTGATTTAAGTTTAGTGTTGTGTTCTTTTAATTCATTAAGTGTTGTGGCATCTGTTGTTGTGAAATCAGCACTTCTTGACAAAAGGCTAGTGCTCATGTAAGAATCATCTACAATGTCAGTCATATTTGTTTGAGTAAGAACCTGTGAGTCTATGAGCCGGGATGATGAGTTAAGTGGTGTTTGTGGCGAAGGTTTATTTGTTTTCAGTGGTGATTTTTTACGTTTTGTTACATATGATACATTGCTCTTATTAAGTTCTACTGGAACTTTAGGCTTTTCTAAACAAATTTTACATTTCCACTTATTTTTTTTTTCCGTCTCCATTAAATTCCACAGTTTTTCCGAGAAGCCTGCACAGTCAAATTCATAATGATTTTTACATTGAGAGCATTTGAGCGCACTTTTTATGTCAATATGTTTTTTACATTTATACTGATCTGATGTCAGATGTCTCTTACTTTTTATACTGATCTGATGATAGAAGGGGTTCAAGTTTTTATAAATAACTAGCTGTTCCCCGCGGCTTCGCCCCGCGTGGGACTCGGTTATATCGCGCCCAAAAGTAGCTTATGTTTGACCTCAGGTCGTTAACTACATCCCTACCAAATTTCATCACAATCGGTCCAGCAGTTTAGCCGTGAAGAGGTGACAGACAGACAGACAGACTTTCGCATTTATAATATTAGTATGGCTTAGTATGGATACCACGTGTGATCGATACAGGGTCTATATTCAGACTACTCACACAACATAAGTCGCTTAATAATTAATGTTTACATTTTCATATCACAGCTAGTCATCTATATATATATATGACTAGCTGTTCCCCGCGGTTTTACTCGCCATTAGTGTGTATGTACTATAGCCTATAACCTTCCCCAAGAATCAGGCTTTCGTATATAAAAATAATTATGCAAAACCGGCCAGACGCACAAGTGATAAGCTATAAGGGTTAAGTTTTTTAAATTTTTTTCGGAACCCTAAAAACAATTACAATCGTTCATAAAAGCTTTTAATTATCTCTAAAAATAAAAAAATGTGCGAGGCAAAAATCTGTCACTTTCGAGTGACTGAAATTAGCATATACATTACAACGGGGGTGTATAATACGCTATTATAACCCGTGGTCCAATGGTTAAGGCGTTTGCCTGTAGACCCGGGGGTTGTGGGTTCGATTTCCATGGGAAGCATACTTTGTTTAGTTGTTTCCAGTTTGGTTAGGACATTGCAGGCTTGAATCACCTGATTGTCTGATAATAAAGATTATAGATTAGAATATAATAAAATATTGTATTTATTATAAGTGAAAAACAAAGCATACAGTCAACACTCTCTACACATCATTATGCTTATATAACATGCTTTTTATATTATATTTATTAATTAATATATCGTATATTATATTTATTTTTGTAATATTTATCGCTTATTATTTTTCAATAAGTATATATTATATTTTTTAGAAGCACCAAAACAAAGAATGTCTTCGCCTGTACGTATCTTATTATTTTCGTTGAGTTTCTGTATTTTTTATAGTTTAATATTTACTCGCACAATATACAATCATATGTAAATTTCCAGTCATTTAGGTATATTAGTCTTAGTTAATATTTTTTTGCTTATGTGAACAATTTTAATTTATTATTTTGTCACATTCACTGACTCACAACGGTTAGGAGAAAGTTATTGGCACAAACAAAACGTATTTAAGCGCTAATCGAAATACGAGTGCGTGACTGGAAAAACGCTCGAGGTTTAAATTGTATGCTCTATGATTTATGATTTAAAGAAAACTCAGTTTTTTTTCGGGCAATCACAGTTCTTAATCTTTTATGGGATGAAAAAATGTTCACACTCAGTCGTTTTTTTTAATTATTTGTTGTTATAGCGACAAATTGTGAAGTATTTAGGTGTGCTTGTAGACTAAAAAAGTTATTTTTTTTTTTTTGAATAGTTTTTACGGCCATGGAATCTAGTCCTTTAAGGCCTTTCTTGAATTTATTAATCTTCTTCAGTCCTACTTAAGTCAGTCGAGTCAAAAATTCAAGTCAATAGTCAAGTCCAGTCAAGTAAGTCTAGTCTGAGTTAGATGGCTAAGTGAAGCGGTGGAAAAATTTCACTTAGCTATATCATGGAGATTTTGGTAACAAAGATAAAAGTCACGTAATCGACACTGTATCACTTCCCAACACTCACGCTTGTTCACGAACACTTTGCGAATAATAATCCACCAATGTTATGCACAAACACTCGAAAAAACCTAAGTTTTGGAAATTAAATACAGCGCGGACATAGCGACAGTTTACTTTCCCTCCAAAAACTCTTTACTTTCCCTCCAAAAACTCCTAAAAAAGTTAAAAAATGTACAATAGAGTGAGTGAATGTGACAAAAATCAATGTCTTTATTTTGTGTTGTATCATATATTTTTTTGCAATGCCCTTGACTGATGACAGTTGTTTTTTCTTTACGAAATTACATTCGGGATTTGAATTGTCTAAAATACTTTTACAAGTTCATTTCTAACTAGATGTTGTCTGCGGCTCCAGTCAAATTCAAATATTCATTGTTGAACATCTTGAGATGAGACTTGGTTATATCGCGCCCAAAAGTAGCCTATATTTGACCCCAGGTCCTTAACTATATCGGTCAAAATCGGTCCAGCGGTTTAACCGTGAAAGAAAAACAGACTGACATACTTTTGCATTTATAATATTAGTATGGATATATCGTAGTTAGGAGATAGCGTATCGGATCAATTTATCGTTTGCTTCGCGTAAATATATTTTTATGCATTTTTAGCTGAAAACAACTATAACATGGGATCTTTCGGGAAAATTCTGTAGCCCTCTGATTGGCAGAGATCACTAAATTTTTCCGCCCATTTCTACAATTCATTAGAACGTTTCCACTCAACCGGTTTTAACCGAAAAATAACAGTTTTAGGTGTTTAGGACCCTTAAATCGACCGCTACAATTATCGCTCCCATTCCTCCGTCGACTCGCGACATACAGATAGACAGACCGTGCATGTGTCGTAGTATTTAGGTCCCTTAAATCGACCGCTACATAACTTTATCCCTCCCATTCCTCTGTCGACTCGCGACATACAGACAGACAGACCGGGCATTTGTCGTATTATTTAGGACCCTTAAATCGACGGCTATATTAGGCTAGGTGACTTGTATTTTTTTAAAAATAATTATTCTCTGTTTGTTTAGATTGAAACCATTTTTTACATATTTTTCCGAGCCCTCTAAGGCAGCAAAATTTTATTTCAAAAGTACTTAGAATCCCATCAAAAACACCGTCGGCCATTTTTGCAGAGTTTTGTGACGTCATTATTGTGTAAGGTGCTATTTTTATAACCTGATTCTCGCCAAGAATGGCAAGAATGAAGAGTCGCATGAAAATCATGAAATTCTACAGTGTTGTCGAATAAAAATCATTCGTATTTACTTTGAACGAATGACAGAAGTCAAATATAGGTCTGAACGTCAGTTTACCAGAATAGTTGCGTCACGTCATGGCGGTTGATGGCCGGCCCGCGTTTTGACAGTTCCGATTTTAAAGAAAACTTGAAATTGAAATTATAATGCCATCTTGCATTTTTCTTAGCGGAACCGAAATACGGTTTCGTGGGTCAAATGAACATTTGTTGCATCAAAATTGATGAGTCAAGTAGCCTATCATCCCTACCATTCCTCCGTCGACTCGCGACATACAGACATACAAACCGTGCATGTGTCGTAGTATTTAGGACCCTTAAATCGACCGCTACATTTATTCCTCCGTCGACTCGCGACAGACAGACAGAAGGGCTGTGCATGTGTGCGTGTCCACGTAACTAAGTGTGCGGAGTGTGTGTGTGCGCTGTATAGATCACCCGTACTCAGAGGATGGCGCGGCGACGGGCTACGAGCTGCGGCAGCTGCAGCAGCAGAACACGCGGCTGCGAGACACGCTCGTGCGGCTGCGCGATCTCTCCGCGCACGACAAACACGCCATCATCAAGATTAACAAGGTATAATTAATAATAACAATTATAATTATAATTTTAAATAGTGTTAAGAAATGTTCGGATGCAATGTATATTGTTGTAATGAATAGATTGAATTGAATATAGGTTTAGGTTTAAAGACATTTATTTCTCTAAATGTCCCCCAATTCCGATGCGCAGCTAAGGCATTGCCAAGTGCTTTTAAAAGGACGAGGCGAAGCCGAGGCCTTTTGCTGATTGATGATTCTATCCTCCTTACAAGCATCTTCTCTCTCACTCGCTGGTTGACTGTAAGAGATCCCTTTCTGGGATAAGTCCGCCAATGTACTTCTGTTTTTAATTGTAAGCTTTTGTATTTACTTTCTATTTTTTGGTACAATAAAGTTATTACAAACAATAAACAAATGATTGATGATTGCCTGATTTTGAAGACACGCCAAGCCATTGGTCCCGGCTGCCTTATATTAGTCATTAAAAGGCCGAGAGGCGGTTCCGTATACACGTGTGCATGAAATATTGCCTTTAATATGTTTATGACCATGCCAGGACGTCGAGCAGTACAAATCAGAAATAGCCGAACTGAGCCGCACGAAGGAGAAGCTATCAAGCCGAGTGGAAGAGCTTGAGGCTCAGGTCGCTGACCTCAGAGAACAGGTGGACGCAGCGCTCGGTGCTGAGGAAATGGTGGAGCAACTGGCTGAGAAGAAGATGGCGCTAGAGGACCAGGTGAGAGGCAGCGGCAGGCTGCGGTAACCACTTACCATCAGGTGGCTGACCTCAGGGAACAGAGAAAATGGTGAAGCAACTGGCTGAGAAAACTTTTATATATATTACTAGCTGTTGCCCGCGGCTTCGCCCGCGTGCGCCTCGGTTATATCGCGCCCGAAAGTAGGCTATGTTTGGTCCAGCAGTTTAGCCGTGAAGAGGTGACAGACAGGCAGACTTTCGCATTTATAATATTAGTATGGAAGTATGGATATTGTCCGTCTGTCTGCGTATTATTTTTCTCATGAACACATGAAGGTATCAAGTTGAAATTCATATTTATCTAATACTCGCTTTCGGCTGTAAAAAGTGAAATTTTTACTAGAAGTTTTCAACTAAAAGAAATGTCCGTAAACGTTGAAAATTATCGATAAATATCAAATTTGTACCTGACTTACTTATGACTTACTCAAAGCAACACCGGATTCACTTAACTGCCTCCGTAGTCCAGTGTTTGAAGCGTTAGCCTGTAAACCCGGAGGTCATGGGTTCGATTCCCACGGGAAGCAAGCTTTGTTTAGTTGTTTCCAGTTTGGTTAGGACATTGCAGGCGTGAATCACCTGATTGTCTGATGATTAAAAATTCCGTGCTTCGGAAGCCACGATAAGCCGTTGGTCCCAGCTGTCATCTGGTAGTCAATAAAGAAACCAAGTCAGAGCTGGTTCTCAAGAGCTCTGACACCAGGATGTTCATGGTCTATTGACCGTGACACCTTCACGAAATGGTGATGATTGAACTGCACTCGTCTCCAGGTGGAGCAGTTGAAGCAGGATGTCTCCGAGTTGGAAGCCCTGCAAGAGGTTCACGAGCAGCTAGTGGAGTCCAACAGAGAGCTGGAAATGGACCTGCGCGAGGAGTTGGAGATGGCTCATGCTGCTACCAGAGAGGTCTGTCTCTTTCTATTCTGATCTGTGTAGAATTTTTTTTTTGTTCTTTAAGGTGATACCTCGGTGAACACTAGCGCCACCATCATTTAAAAACCATTATTCACTGAAAACAAGAGTTATCAAAAATCCGTGGTACGTAATTAAGGTTTTGGGTCTGAAGTTAATTTTAAACATATTAAACTACTAGCTGTTCCCCGCGGCTCCGCCCCGCGTGGGTCTCGGTTATATCGCGCCCAAAAGTAGCCTATGTTTGACCTCAGGTCGTTAACTACATCCCTACCAAATTTCATCACAATCGTTCCAGCAGTTTAGCCGTGAAGAGGTGACAGACAGACAGACAGATAGACAGACAGACAGACTTTCGCATTTATAATATTAGGATGGATTAAATTATAGTTCTCTATAGTTACAAATTGCAATATTGCTTCAAACGCTTTTGGCAGTTTTGCAATTTGTAACTATATGAAACTATAATGGGCATTGTCTTAAATTTTTATCTTATTTTTTTATATTTTTTTCGGATAGCTTTCTATATTTTAAGATATTAATTTGAATATTTCAGATTTATTTACCTTTGATTAATTTATATTAATTTATAATTTTTTTTACGCGTGACGTCACGCGTGGTTGTACAATGCAGTAGATAGTCAGACGGAAATTAAAAAAAATATATATACTCGTGTCAAATAAAATATGTCAATGTCACCTTTCTGAATTTGGTCATTGGAAACATTTCAAATAACCTCAAACAAAAATTTACCTACCTATCTTTCATGTTATGTGGTTTAATTTTCATTAAGTACAAAATGAGCAACTTTGAGAAAGCTGATTCACGCAACTTACATAAAGTTGTCTTTCTACTTGTAAATAAAATCGAAAACAGTGAAACTACTTACATAGAAGTGATCTTCGCTACAATACTTTGTATAAACTTTAAAATACTCTGCTTTTACTTCTCGGCACCATTTCTCACGCAAATCTTCTCTAATCCAAACAAACATTTTATTAGGAGAATTTGTCGAATCGTTTTTACATATTGGGAAAAAAATGTACTGTAATAATTCATCTTTAGATTCACAAGCAAGCGATGAGGTTATGTTTTTGTTTAGGCAATATTTGAACAGAGCGGATAGACATTGACTTAACATAACAGTGACATTTTTTTCTTATCGCTCAATATTAAGGCAAAGGTAAAAAAAAATAACACAGCGCATACAGCCAACAGTGACGTCATAGAAGGCAAATAAAAGTCAAAATTATTTATTTAAAAATAATATTATTTACTGCATCTTTTTTTATTTTGATAACAGAAAATTAAACACTAACCTTATTCCTCCAAATGGTTTTTCAATCAGAACTACTTTGAAATAATGGACAATGCCCATTTAATACTTCAGATCCAGAACTTTATTTACATAACAGGGATTTTTGATAACTTGTGTTTTCAGTGAATAATGATTTTTAAATGACGGCGCTAGTGTTCACCGAGGCCTCGTCTTAAAAGTAAAATAATTTTTGGCGTAGGCTTTTATTGTCACCAGGGAGATATTGGTGCATTAGATGTGTAATAAAAAATCAATTTCCGTGCTTTTAACCGTTGAGGAGTTCCCTCGTTGAAAGCCCATCAAGCCCAAGTTTGTATTAATAAAGTAGGTCCATTTCAAAGTTCCGGCTGCCTACTACCATCTCTAAAAACCATGCAAGTTCCAATGAGTAAGCGAGACAGCGCAATACATGGTGGTAAGCCACCAGTCCCTGCCTCTGTCACATTTCAGTTAAGATGGGCTCAACAAATGTATGTTAATTTTCATGAAAAATGGGGGGGGGGGATATATAACATACTTTTTGCCTGGAAACAGCTGTATAATACGTTGTAGGCGGTTCGGGAGAGAGAGGCAGCTATGGAGACCATAATGGACCGGGACGCGACCATCGTGAAGTTCAGAGAGCTGGTGCACAAGCTTGGCGAACAGCACCAGGAGCTGCGAACCCAGCTCGAGTCCAAACAAGGTAAGCCCGACACATTAGTTGACCATACTCTATTCATGAATTTCGTGAGACAAAATGTAAATAAAAAAAAAACATATCCAATCTTACTCTTTTTTTAGGTAAATAGGATTGACTGCCTCTGTGGTCCTAAGGCAAGAATCGGAAAACTGATTAAATAAATGAATAAATAAAATTATTTTTTACAAACAAATGTACATCTATATTTATAATAATTGTTTTTGCCAAAAATAACGAAACTCACTCCAATTACTCAACTAAAAAGGATGAAATAGTAAATACATTGTTGTTCAACACATTGCTGGACAGTTCTGAAAACACAATAGAAGTTTAATTGTTATAACGACTATAGAAGTGGTGTGTCCAGCAATGTGTTAAATATGCTTCAAATCAATTTCTTTAATAAATCTGAAGTTTTAAGTCAAATTGTTACTAACACATTGTTATGAACTGAATAAACAAAATAAATTAAAATTTTATTTTGTATCCTCACAGATTCCCCAGCGCCAAGTTCGGAGCAGGAATCGACTCCTGAACCGGCGTCGAGGAGTTCGCCGCCAGTGGAACTGGGCTCGCTGGTGCATCTCTCCAAGGCGTCCACCAGGTCTATAGACCTTCAACTTAGAGCCTTGGAGTTGACTCAAGCGAGGGCCAGGGCGGATATGCTGGCTGCCTGCCTTCCTGACCATTTCATGTCTCCTTCCGGTGAGTTATATATTCTAACTATCCTAACTTCCTAACTTATATTATAAATGCGAAAGTGAGTTCGTTTGTTATGCTTTCACGCCCTATCTACCAATCTTCCTGAAATTTCGCATACACATAGATAGAAGTATTGAGAAGGACATGGCATCTTTCATCCCGGAAAAAGGCACTGTTCCCGTGGGAAATTCACGCGGACGAAGATGCGGGAGAAGGCCAGTGAATAAGTAAAAATAAAATATATTTATTTCAGGTTTCTTAGACCTATATTGTCAAAAAATAAAATAGACAATAATAATTATATTATTCGCCACAATTTTTTCATTTCCTTTCTTTCGGACTCCTTCCGTAAGATGATTCCGTAATTCGGAAGGCACGTTAAGCCGTTGGTCCCGGCTGCCATCTGGTAGTCGTTAAAGGAACCACGTCAGAGGCCGATACGGTTCCGAACAACTCCGACACCAGGCTGTGTATGGTCGATTGACTGTGTCACCTACACGTGGTCGCACCCATTATAATTAAATTGTTTTAGTGTCTGTGGCAATTCAAATAAACCGTTTTCTATTCTATTCTATTCTATAAATCGATGATAGAAACACCTTTAAACGAACATTATTGGTATACAATATACAGTGGGTGCGACCACGGCTTTACAATTACCATTTTGTACCTATGCATTTCTGGATTTCTATCTCAATTATTTCCTTGTTTCATCCTTTTTGGACACCACGTAGTCGGATTTTTTAACTTAATTTTTATTTTTTTTATACTATGTAGTGATTTAGTAAGCAAACGTTAGGCCTAGAGGAGGTTCCGAAGAGCTCTGACACCAGGGTGTGCATGGTCTATTGATCGTGACACCTACACATAATGATGATCCATCCCCCTCCCACGGCTCTACCAACCTCTCGGCTACACGAGCCGAATCTCGGGCGAGTGCGCTGTACTAGCATTTCACATCTCTCTCCGGTCGCGCCTGCTTGATCTCCCTACAAGTTCTCTATAGTGTCGCCTATCTATGCAATCACATAATGATGATGAGTAGGTAGTACGGCATACGGCCCAATGGCAAACGGTCACCGCAGCCTATGGACTCCTGCAACACAAGGAGTGTCACGTGCGCATTGCCAACCCTTGAATCGGAAAATCGTCAAAAACCGGAATATTTTTCACGGCTTTTTTTATTATATTTTCATCATATTTTGCTGGACTACATGTTTTAATGTCTTTCTTTTCACAGGCGACCACGACGCCATACTTCTTATACTTCTCCTGCAGCGCTTAAACACGAAAGCTGACATTATTCTTGGCCAGATCAGGGAGAGGTAACGTATTTATTTAAATACCATGTCATCATTCATATATCATTTTAGCCGCAGGCTGTCCACTGTTGGACATAGGCCTCCCCCAAGGATTTCTAAAATGACCGGTTAATATGTTTGGTATCAATTTGAGAGGTTAATTAGACCGTTTTAAAACAATATATCTTACAAGTTGTTTTTCAATGGTTTCTCGATAATAGCATTTATTTTTTTTAGGGTTTTCGTACCCAAAGGGTAATAACTGGACCCTATTACTAAGACTCCGCTGTCCGTCTGTCCGTCTGTCGCCAGCCTGATCTCATGAACCGTGATGGACAGTTGAAATTACTTGTTCTTCTATCGAAGGTCGGCAACCATCAATGCGACCTGTAGGTCGACCGCCTATCTCGATTCTCCCCTCTCGTAATGGCTACTTGTATCGCTATCGCCACATTTCGCTCCGCCTAACACACATAACGTTTTAAACAATTTTTTTTATTGTTAACATTGTCGAATGCGTTGTCACTAACAAAAATAATTTATAGCGTTTTGTGTGTCAGGCGGAGCGAAATGTGGCGATAGCGATACAAGTAGCCATTACGAGAGGAGAGAATCGAGATAGACGGTCGGCCTACTGCACCTTTGAGACAGCCGCTCGGAATTACGATCGCGTATTTCTATTGTACCACTGACGTAGGTTTAGCCAAGAACTCCTTCTTCTAAGCCTCTTTCTGCCCTGTGCCCCTAGTATGAGTTTTTCTTAACGCAGACGCTAGCGACTGCGTTAGGATTTTGTATGGAATTTCTTAGTTGCCATACTGTCCGCCAGAGGCGCTGTACAGGTTTGCCATACTAAATCGCTAACGCAGTCGCTAGCGTCTGCGTTAAGAAAAACTCATACTAGGGACACTGGATCTTGCCTTGCAATATAAGTTGAAGGAGTTCGTATTTGTTATTGTGCTTTATGTGGCCCAGGTATTCCAATTTCCTAATTTTCACCGTTTTCAGAACTTCGAGTTCTTTTGCCCATTACAGATGATGCATTTTTGTTTTAAAAATAAATATTTAAGCGGGGCTCCCATACAACAAACGTGACGTTTTTATTGCTATTTTTTATAATAATAATGGTATGGAACTATTCGTGCGCGAGTCTGATTCGTAGTAAGCCGGTTTTTGAAGACATTAAAAATTCTATTATTATTAAGGAAGTTTTGGCGGGATTGTGAAAATCACAGCATGTCTGTGTTGTATTTATTTTCCAAAATTTGTGTTTTTCGAGTATTTGTCCATAATAATGGTGGATTATTCGCTAAGTGTTAGTAAACAAGCGTGAGTGTTGGGAAGTGGTACAATGTCGTGTAAGTGACCTTAATCCTTCTTACCATAATCTCCCAAGATAATGCCGCTTTACTTAGCCCTCTGACTAACTTGACTAGACATGACTACGAACTTGACAGTGTCTTGACTAAATGAAGAATCCATATCCATACTTCATACTAATATTATAAATGCGAAAGTCTGTCTGTCTGTCGGTCACCTCTTCACGGCTAAACTGCTGAACCGATTGTGATGAAATTTGGTATGGATATAGTTATGCACTAGGAGTCAAACATAGCCTACTTTCGGGCGCGATATAGCCGAGGCCCACGCGGGTGAAGCGGTGGGCAACAGCTAGTATAAATATAATTGTTTCAGATTCCCAGCAGTGAACGTGTGGGATCGCGAGGCAGTGACCAAATCCCACACGGCCGTGCAATACAGCTTCCGGTGTCAGCTGGAGTACCAACTTCATATGATACAGGTTCGTACATCATCCGAGGAGCTCGATAGCGCGCGTCAAGCGACGTCGAGCGCGGCCTAGATTGGATTGGTCGCCATTCAATCAGAAACCTTTTTAAAATCCATACTTCCATACTAATATTTAAAATGCGAAAGTCTGTCTGTCTGTCTGTCACCTCTTCACGGCTAAACGGCTGGACCGATTGTGATGAAATTTGGTAGGGATGTAGTTAATGACCTGAAGGCAAACATAGGCTACTTTTGGGCGCGATATAACCGAGTCCCACGCGGGGCGCAGCCGCGGGGAACAGCTAGTAAAAAATAAATCAACTCATTTTTCTACCGATAGCATTACGGTTCCGCTCAATCGGTATAAACCGAAAAATAACTGTCTTGACCAAATCGACCGCTGTTTCTTTACCTGGCTGACTGCCTCCGTGGTCCAGTGGTTAAGGCGTTTGCCTGTAGACCCGGTGGTCGTGGGTTCGATTCCCACGGAAAGCATACTTTGTTTAGATGTGTTGTGACCTCCGTGGCGTAATGGTTAACATGCCTGACCGCTACTCTGGAGGTCTCGGGATCGATCCCCGGTCAGGTGAAGATGAAAAAAAATTTTTTTTCTGATTGGCCTCGGTCTTGGATGTTTATCTATATAAGTATTTGTTATAAAATATAGTATCGTTGAGTTAGTATTCCATAACTCAATCTGTGTGATTTGTTCCTATATTTTTTATTTATTTATAAAGAAACAATCACAACTTTACAGCTTACATGCCAATGCGATGTTATGCGTATGCTAGCTTCTAACAAACTAGTACAGCTTATACTAAGAAACAACAATAAAAATTTAAATACTTAGGTAATCGAAATAAAATTATTTCGTTTACAAATATCGTCGGACGACCATCATGATCTTCAAGAGCGTCTCGTTAAATATGTCAGTATCATTAGAAATAGCATTGACAACCCCTAATGCTCGTGACAAGGGAGCAAATCGGTCTATTCTTAGCATCATTTAAAATAAGATTAAAACGATGGTTAATCGACAACGCTTACTTTAGTATCGAGGAATTCATGGACTGATATAAGTTATTGTACAAAAGTTACGATATGCATTAATTTATTATTCCGTACTGGCAAACCCGGCGAACTCCGTTTCGCCACCAGATGGCTTCGTTTTTGTAGTACATGCTATGTATCAGAGATGGCGCTGTATGTGAAAAATGATTTTCCCTTTGATTTTTTCCTGAATTTTCTTTGCTATAAACATCACGAAGCCCGAGACCTTTCCAACGAATGCAAAACCGTGGAAATCGGTTCGTGCGTTCTGGAGTTATAGCGTCAGGAAGGAAAATCCGACTTATTTTTATACTAGCTGTTCCCCGCGGCTCCGCCCCGCGTGGGACACGGTTACATCGCGCCCAAAAGTAGCCTATGTTTGACCTCAGATTGTTAACTACATCCCTACCAAATTTCATCACAATCGGTCCAGCAGTTTAGCCGTGAAGAGGTGACAGACAGACAGACTTTCACATTTATAATATTAGTATGGATTAGTATGGATAGTAGATTATTTTTTATGATTTATTATTTTTACTTCGGATTTGACTGTTGATGCAATCGAATTTGATGTTAATTATTTTATTTTATTTTTAATTAGGACTAGGCTTTCAAAATTTAGTATGTTTTAAACAGAAACCGAGAATGAAATACAAACATCAAGGATGACAAATTCGGACACATGATTGTTTGAACTTTTATCTATTTTTCTACCAATCAGTTATATGATTTGTTAAGTTTTGCTCGATACTTTTTTTTTCGATCATAATATAAATAGCATAAACTAAGGAGACACCAAAGGATATTTGTCTATGTGGTTTATTTTTTCAGTTATAAGTGACAACAGTTTTGAGACTTACGTCTTTTACTCCCGTGATAAAATGGGCGCGACTGAAGCAAGCGATAAATGGCTTTATTGCGTCTAAATAAAATCTACGAAAGCGAGCGCGGCTCCTCATTCCCCTTCATTACGTTTTGACTGATTAGTCTTAATTTATTGTATTGACGTGTCAAAGTTATCCATACTATCCATACTTCCATATCCATCTAATATTAAATGCGAAAGTCTGTCTGTCTGTCTGTCACCTCTTCACGGCTAAACTGCTGGACCGATTGTGATGAAATTTGACAGGGATGTAGTTAACGACCTGAGGTCAAACATAGGCAAAAACTTATAGGCGCGATATAACCGAGTCCCACGCGGGGCGGAGCCGCGGGGAACAGCTGGCAACCTAATAAATTTTTCTTCCTGGCAAAAAAAAATTCTAATACCACGCGGGTAAAAGCTAGTTGTGAACAAATGAGTATATCAATCGATCTTCCAGTGTATAGTGTCGATGTGGTCCGACGCCCTGGAGTCGTGCTCGGCGGAGACGCTGCTGAGGGCCGCGTCGGCGCTGCCGGACGCCGCGCAGCAGGAGAGGGCGCTCGATGCCGTCGCGCAGCTGATCAAGGCCAACGAGCTCGACGAGAACTGCTCGCTCGAAGGTCGGTCGATCTTATTGGCTGTGTCACTAAAATTCATGATTTTAATTTTATATATTTTTTTTTATTTTTTTTTTAGGAAATATAGGCTACTAGCTGTTCCCCGCGGCTTCGCCCCGCGTGGGACTCGGTTGTATCGCGCCCAAAAGTAGCCTATGTTTGACCTCAGGTCTTTAACTACATCCCTACCAAATTTCATCACAATCGGTCCAGCAGTTTAGCTGTGAAGAGGTGACAGAAAGACAGACAGACAGACAGACTTTCGCATTTATAATATTAGTATGGATGTTAAACATATAAAAAATACAAAAAAAAATTTTAGATTATTTAGAAATTTTTATTTACCATACATACATATCATCACGCCCGTCTCCCGTAGGGGTAGGCAGAGACCAGAGATTTCCATTGGCTACGATCCTTACATACCTCTCTCGCCTCCTCCACACTCATCACTCTCGTCATACACGCTCGCCGATTTCGGGTACTCCTATTTATATGAAAAGCTAGTACCAACAAACTTTTAGGTTGTATGAGTATAAGTCCTTTATCAACGAAATAATAGTTTCTGTCGCTGTCAGTTTATCGCTAGGTAGTCATGTCATCTCATAATGAACACAAGGAGGTTATGTTTTGTTTGAGGTGTATAATTTATGACAGTGACATTTATTACGTGATTTTACTACACCGGCCACGGTATATCCTTAGAAATTCCTAGCTAATGGTCAAATGAAGGTCATCTATATTTTTTAGAATATAATTAATATGGTAAAGTTGTTTTAAAATCCTATCAATAAAAACTTAACAACAACCTTATTTCTCTCTATTCATTGCTAATTTACAAATAAAATAAAAAACTGGCATGGCCAATTATCTTCGCCTATTGATTTGTTTATGTTTTGTTTTCCATCCACCCTAAGGTTGACTGGAAGAGATTGCATTACGTGTACTGACGCGAGTTTGACATTTCTAGAAGTAGACAAAGCCGCTAAAGAAGCCCCTAATAAAAAAAAAAACAAGATTTTTTTTTTATACCTTAATCTTTTAATTTATATAGGGCTCCAAGACCACATTCAGCATGTTGGACTCCTCTACTATATTTTTATATCTTCTATGCTAGTTTCATAGTTTGGGAGAAAAAGAAAAACAAAGAATGTACCAGCTGCTTCTCTTCCCACGCAAGCCATAAAAGTCGTCTGAGGGGATCGCCGAATGGGGAAATCATGACATAGGCGATGCGGTTAGCAACCCATCACTATTGATTTCCTGTTTCAACTACCATCATGCTAAAGTGGCTTGAGGTCTTGTGGCTCTTGGCTGTCTTCCTCGTATGGGATATAGACTTGATTATATGTATGTATGTACTATATTTTGTATACGAGACGAGTTCAACGATCGTCTGTTTTCGTTCAGGTGTGGAGCGTTGCTGTAGTTATTTGTCAGCGATGTGGTCAGCATTGAACTTAACCTCTGAAGCGGGCGCGCCGTGCCGCGACGGCGTGCTGCACGCCGCGCACGCGCTCGACGCGCTCGCTCGCGCGCTGCACGCGGACGCTTGCGCGCTCACACACGTGCTGCAGGTATGGAGACTTTCTGACACATCGGCCATCGGTTTGTCAAGCTATGTGCCCCGCCGAGTGCTTTAAAAGGACGAGACGAAGCCGAGAACGAAAAATCCTATTTCGGCCGAGGCTTATATAGTACTTTCCTTTTTTTTAAGGAGCCATGTGCTAGGAAGCTCTCGCTTTGTTCTTTTTTTAAATTTTTATAAAGCACATATATTTGAAACAATAAAATAATCTAATGGTTGGTACCAACCTAACAAAAGAGTCCAGCAATTTCCATTACCGACTAGGATAGGGTTTTTTTTTGGTAAGTTGGCCAGAGTGACACTAAAAAGCCTAATGTATGAAAACGTGTACATAAAAAAACCTTCATTGGCAGCCGGCAATGAATTTGAGCAAAGCGATGAGTCTTATGACGTTTTTTTAAGTATAATGAGGCTTTTTCCTATTTTCTAGCAAGAGGACTTAATTAATATTTATTTCCCAGCAATCTGACCGTCAACAAGAGCTGGGCCAGCTGCACGAAGCCATTTGCACGTCCGCCGCCGCCCTCCAGCAGCAGCTGAAGAGCATCCGAAGAAGACTACCCCCCGGAGTGAGGCTCGACGCCGTACAACTCGAGCCAATGGTATACCCTCAGTTATCCATACTTCCATATCCATACTTCCATATCCATACCTCCATTTCCATCCATACTAATCCATACTTCCATACTAATATTATAAATGCGAAAGTCAGTCTGTCTGTCACCTCTTCACGTCTAAACTGCTGGACTGATTGTGATGAAATTTTGTAGGGATGTAGTTAACGACCTGAGGTCAAACATAGGCTACTTTTGGGCGCGATATAACCGTGCCCATGCGGGGCGAAGCCCCGGGGAACAGCTAGTTTATATATAAGGTGGACACAAATCAACTGCAAATATTTTTAGGGGAGATACCGATACAGACCACTATTATATACTGAACAACTTTTTCAAATAAACTTTCGAAGTACGAATTTTATTTTTCACTCTCCATACTAATACTAAACTAGAGCAGTTGATTTTCAATTTGTATGCGAGGTCAAAATTTTTTTTCTTATTTTGACAAAAGTTTATTTGGGAAAGTTGTTCAGTATAGTGGTCTGAATCTGCCCTTAAAATATTTGCAGTTGATTTAAATTCGCCTTATGTACATACATACTTACATATAAACACGTCTTTATCCCTTACGGGACAGAGACCTTAGGCCACGTTTAGCATGATGGTAGTTGAAACAGGAAATCAATAGTGATGGGTTGCTAGCCACATCGCCTATGTCATGATTTCCCCATTCGGCGATTCCCTCAGACGACTTTTACGGCTTGCGCGGGAATAGAAGCAGCTGGTACATTCTATGTTTTTCTTTTTCTCCCAGATCAGCATAGAAGATTTATATGTACTGGTCGTCTGATTATCTTCAATGCTGGAGACTTACATTCTTCTTCTTCGTCCGAGCGTGTTTTCCCGGTTGCATTTTCAGCTTACGCTTCAGAGCCCAGGGTACGCTATTAATCGTGGTCCTGATTTGGCGGAACTGGTTATTACAATGGTGCGACTGCCGTCTGACCTCCGCAATCCTTTTTACAGGGAAACCAGACCAACAGGAACATGACCCGGGTGTGTTAGTGGACAACACTGTCGGATTTTTCAGGCTGTCTAAAGGCATCTGACAGCCTAAAGTTTGCCTATCGATAACAGCTGGGACCAACGGCTTAACGTGCCTTCCGTAGCACGGATAGCTCATGATAGAAATGCCACTAATGGCGACCAATCCAAACATGGCCACGCACTCGCCGTCGCTTAACGCGCACTTACGTTACGAATACACGCGCCGCGTTAGGAAACTGGTATTTTCAAGACCTAAAATATACGTGAATTTAGTCACGGTAAATCAACCATGCACATCTTGGTGTCAGAGTTCTTTGATATCGCCTCTCGATCTCTGAAGTGATTCAGGACTAACGGAATTACATGCCGTCCGAAGCACGGAATCATCTTTATTATCAGACAATCAGGTGATTCACGCCTGCAATGTCCTAATCAAACTGGAAACAACTAAACAAAGATTGCTTTCCATGGGAATTGAACCCATGACCCCTGGGTTTTCAGGCAAAAAGTTTAACTGCCAGTATTTATCTTATAATGGCTGTACATTCTAGCGCGAGTGACTCGTATCAAAAAACCGACAAGAGGGCAATAGCACGAGAGACTTATCTTGCACATTCTCATCTTCGCCATGTCTCAAGTGTTCGCCGAGAGTATATCAACCATCACCTGTAATTGGAACGAAGTTACTTATCGCGCGTTGAGAAAGAGAAGGGAACAAATTAAGATCAAAAGTTGTAACGACACTATTTAAACAACAATGTATTAATTATTTCATCCTTTTTAGTTAAAGAAAGAAAGAAAAAATGTTTATTTGATATTACACAAAAACACAAAGGAAAAAGTGAACAAAAATTAACAAAAAATTATAAATTTGAGTATATATCAAAATGGTCCCCTCTCAGCATAATGTTGTGGTGAGAACCACAACGCTATTTATATTCCGAATTAATAGTTCAAGAATTGGAGTCGGTTTCGTTTTTTTTTTTTGGCAAAAACAATTATGTTGGACTTTTTAGTTTTTTGCTATGAGTGTAAGCCGTGCGACGTGCGCGTGTTTCTCTGTCTCTCTCTCTCTCTCTCATAGAAAGCTTCAAAGTGTCCCTTGACACTTCTCAAGTTATTATGTCTGTTTCCCCGTCAGTTGGTGGAGCGTTTGCGGACGGCGTGCGCGCGCGCGCTGTGGCGTGCGGCGCGCGCGGCGTGTCTGGCGGCGCGCGCGGCGTGCGCGTGCGCCGCCACCGCCGGCGAGCGCGGCGAGCCCGCGCCGCTGCCGCACGCGCAGCTGCTGGCCGTGTGGGGCGCCGCCGTCGACAAGATATACCAACAGGTGGCTACGTCTGTGTGTGTGTGTTGTGTACTACTTAACTCAAGTCTAGACTGCTGACTTGACTAGAGTAGAACTGAAGAAGTGTCCAGTCCAGTCAAGTAAGTGAGTCCAGTCAGATGACTAAGTGAAGCGGTGGAAAAATTTCACTTAGTGATTTCTTATGTTTTCGCGATTGTTACACATTAAATTAAACTATTTTATACGGTTTTAATAAGTAAGCAATAAACGCGATAGAAAACCGTATAAAATAGTTTAATTTAATTTCACTTAGCTTATAATTTGGAGATTTTGGTGACAAAGATAAAAAGTCACGTTATCGACACTGTAACCACTCCCGAACACTCACGCTTGTTCACGAACACTGCGAATAATTATCCGCCAATATTATGCACAATACTCGAAAAAACCTAAGTTTTGGAAATTAAATACGGCGCGGACACAGCGACAGTTTACTTTTCCTCAAAAAAAAAATACCAAAAACATTCGTAACTAATTTCTTATTGCTTTTTCTTAAGGACGACCACGGGCCGGTGCGCACAATCAAGCACTCCCTCTCCGCGGTGTCGGCTGACGTCGGCAAGTTGGCGACCTTCGTCCAAGACAAGGAATACGACATGATGTCGCTTACAAATGTCGCGCAGGACAAGGTAGCTATATATATCAAATACTAGCTGTCCACTTCGGCCTCACTCGTGGTACATACATAGCCCATTTCACTCAGGTTGAATGTAGCTTTCCAATGGTGAAAGAATATTTGAAATCGGCACACTAATTTTTGAGTTAATTCGTTAGAAACTACACACAAAAAATACAAATCTATCCCCTTTATAATATTAGTATATTAGTATAGACTAGTTGTTGCCCGCGGCTCTGCCCGCGTGGGACTCAGTTTTATCGCGCCCAAAAGTATATGTTTGACCCCTTTATCAAATTTTATCAAAATCTGTCCAGCGGTTTAGCCGTGAAAGCGTAACAGACAGATTGATAGGCAGACTTTCTTAATAATTGACCGAATAGGCGAAGCTAACGAGAGTCTCCATTTACGCTTACGTCCGAATGTCTGTCTGTCTGTTTGTTCCGGACTGGAGGTCGCATTTCTGAACAGATTCTAATGAAACTTGGTACATGTATGATTTTTGGAAATTTATTTTTTTATAACTTTTACTTTTACTATATTGTAGTTCTACGTCGGATCGTCGTTAAGTTAAAATTCGATCATGTAATTTATTGGCTCTTTGTATAACTACAATCGTAGAAATGATAATATCTTTCTTATACTATTAAACGGCTATACTATTAAATCAATTAATTGATCGGCGAATGGGGGAATCATGACATAGGCGATGCGGCTAGCAACCCATCACTATTGGTTTCCTGTTTCAACTATCATCATGCTAAACGTGATCTAAGGTCTTAAGGCCCTAGGCTCTGTTTACCCCGTATGGGATAAAGACGTGACTATATGTATGTATGTATGTATTGTACTATTAAACGAGCAATCTTTGTATGTATATAAATTAATTTGTACTCGCGTTTTCGAAAACTGCTCTAGCGATTTCTTTGAAATTTTAAACGTGAGTTCTTACATAGTCAAAAAGATAATCTAGCTAGGTTCCGTGTCTGGGAAAATTCATTTTACCCATATTTTCACGTAAAAAGATTTTCTGCGTAAAACGAGCGAAGCTCGCTCGCCCAAACACTATGACGTATAAAATCGGTTCAATTTCCAGCCAACGCCACCTGTCGTGATCCGAGCGCAACTTGTTAAGAAGCAGCTGGAAGAGACCAAGACTCTCACCATCAAACTGGAGAACAAGGAGGCCGATGTCAAGGAACTGAGGAAGGCGCTTAAGGTATTAATAAATATATTTATACTAGCTTTTGCCCGCGGCTTCGCTCGCGTGGAATAAGAAAATGTTTGCCAGGAAGAAAAATTTATTAGGTTATATGGCCGATATTTAGTGTACACATACAAATATTCCAGTAATCTCCCTTGGGAACTTGATGCTTTTTCAGGACCAAAAGTAGCCTATGTTACTCTCCATCTTTTCAACTAACTCTATGCCAAAAATCAGGTCGATTGGTTGCTTAGCTACGGCGTGAAGGACGGACAAACAAACAAACACACTTTCACATTTATAATATCAATATGGATCCGAGTCGCATCCCGCGGTGTTACCTGCGGTTTATCATACACAGTAGCGCCATCTAGTTTTTGACTAAACCTAGTGAAATCTCGTACTTTTCGGGATAAAAAGTACCCTCTGTACTTCTGATTGGCCTGGGTTTAGGGATGTTTACCTACATATTTATTTGTTATAAAATACTAGTTTTAGCCTGCGGCTACGCCCGCGTTAAATTAAAATAATGTACTCACATAAACCATCTACTAAATAGTCCGAACAAAGTCTAAACTGGTTCTGGACTGAGAAAAGTTTGGACAGATGAGCCCGTTCTTTGAGTTATAAAATTACAATTCATTTTTATTAATATTGATTGATGATATTATCGTTGAGTTAGTGTCCCATAACGCAAGTCTCGAACTTACTTTGTTTCTGACTCAATCTGTGTGATTTGTCCCTAAATATTTATTCATTAACTAGCTGTTCCCCGCGGCTCCGCCCCGCGTGGGACTCGGTTATATCGCGCCCAAAAGTAGCCTATGTTTGATCTCAGGTCGTTAACTACATCCCTACCAAATTTCATCACAATCGGTCCAGCAGTTCAGCCGTGAAGAGGTGACAGACAGACTTTCGCATTCATAATATTAGTATGGATTATTATATTTCAATAAAACCACTAATTTATTAATAAGTTCATTTTATTAAGGGACACGTACCACACCATGACAGAGCCCACACAGAAGAAGATGACACTGGGGACACTAGAGATATCACTAGCATAGTGATGTGATCGTTCTCACACTAATATTACTAATTTTATGAATGCGAAAGTCTGTCTGTCTGTCTGTCACCTCTTCACGGCTGAACTGCTGGACCGATTGTGATGAAATTCGGTAGGGATGTAGTTAACGACCCGAGGTCAAACATAGGCTACTTTTGTCCGCGATATAACCGAGACCCACGCGGGGCGGAGCCGCGGGGAACAGCTAGTTAGTAATATATCACGATTGTTACGTCAGGCGAAACAAGAAGAGCTGTCAGAGATGCAAATCCGCCGCGAGCTCGGCGAGCGCAAGCTGTCAGCGGCCGCGCGCGACGCGGAGCTGCGCGCCGAGCAGCTGCAGCGGCGGCTCGAGGACACCGCCAACCAGCTCAAACGGTCAGTGCTCGACTGGGGCTCCGCACATACATACATACATATAATCACGTCTTTATCCCATGCGGGGTAGACAGAGCCTAGGGCCATAAGACCTTGGGCCACGTTTAGCATAATGGTAGGTGAAACAGGAAATCAATAGTGATGGGTTGCTAGCCGCATCGCCTATGTCATGATTTCCCCATTCGGCGATTCCCTCAGCCGACTTTTACGGCTTGCGCGGGAAGAGAAGCAGCTGGTACATTCAATGTTTTTCTTTTTCTCCCAGACCAGCATGGAAGTGGGCTCCCCACATTCACTTAAATTATCTTCCATGCTGTAGGTCGACCGCCTATCTCGATTCTCTCCCCTCGTAATGGCTACTTGTATCGCTTTCGCCACATTTCGCTCCGTATAACGCACAAAACGCTTACAAATTTTTTTTTTTTATTAACATTGGCAAACAAAAGTTTCTTTTTAAAGCTTTTTGTGCGTAAAACGGAGCGAAATATGGCGAAAGCGATACAAGTAGCCATTACGAGGGGAGAGAATCTAGATAGGCGGTCGACCTACTGGTCTGGGAGAAAAAGAAAAACATAGAATGTACCAGCTGCTTCTCTTCCCGCGAAAGCCGTAAAAGTCGTCCGAGAGAATCGCCGAATAGGGAAATCATGACATAGTCGATGCGGCTAGCAACCCATCACTATTGATTTCCTGTTTCAACTACCATTATGCTAAACCTGGTCTAAGGTCTTATGGCTCTAGGCTCTGTCTACCCCGTATGGGATAAAGACGTGATTATATGTATGTATGTGAGTATTATGAAACGCACTTCTACTTCTGTTTTTAATTGTATGCTTTTGATTTTACTTTCTAATTTTTGGTACAATAAAGTTATTACAATTTATGAATATAGATATATAATGACTTAGATCCGAGTTTACCAACTTATATTCAAACATGATAACCTTCGCTAAAAATCAGGCTTTCATATGCGTAAAGATTTTTAAAAAATCCTACCTGGGGGTTACTACCATCTCTTAAAACCATGCAAGATCCAGTGAGTAAGCGAGACAGCGCAATTCAGAAGTATATGTTTTCTACAGCAAAGAAAAGGAATACGAAGAGACAATGGACCATCTCCAGCAAGACATAGATTCGTTGGAACTGGAGCGTGGAGCTTTGAGAGATAAACTTAAGCTGTATGCCAAGAGAGGTTCCCACCATGGTAAGCTACATTTTACTATATCTTTATACTAGCTTTTGCCCGCGGTTTCGCCTGCGTGAAATTCCCTAGAGAACAGTGCTTTTTCCCGGGATGAAAGATACCCTATGTCCGTCTTAAAACATCTATGTGTATGCGAAATTTCAGGAAAATCGGGTCAGTAGATAGGGTGTGAAAGCGTAACAAACAAATAAATAAACAAACTCACTTTCGCATTTGTAATATTAGTTGGATTACAACGGTCGTAGTTATTTTTAACTGTTTATGTCCCATTGCTGGGCAAAAGTTATGGCATTTTCTCGCCAGTTTTTATCAAAAGCTTGTAGTTACGGTTGTAATATTTATTTTATTACCCCCGTATTAAGAAACGTTTAGGCCCATTTTGACTAAAAATATGTTTTGTCCCTTTCTCTCTTACCGACATTTCACGTGAAAGAACGAGACGAAACACATTTTAACTTAAATGGGCTTGACAAACGTTTCATAGTACGGGGGGAAAGTCTTTATTTTTATTTTCAATTAAATGCACTATTCAAGATTATTGTTTTATATTAAGGTACAACTTCATGGTCTATTTGATTTATATACAAATTAAATTTGTATTATTATTTATTTCAATAAATAATTTTGTTTCATAGAGTTGGCGCTGTTAAGTAAGTTATCGTGTGTACGAGTGTAAATTTAAAAATAAATTGCAATCTTACCATAGATACTATTTTTTTTTTATTCATAGTATATATGGTAAGTTCTTTTTAACGCTAGTATACAAAATTTTAAAAATGGTTGTGTGTGTGCAGCTTCTACCGCGACGCCATCTCGAGACTACTCACGTAAGAATCTTCGTCTCGCTCTAACATGCATGCCTTCCCTTACCAACATTAAGATTGAAATGTTACAATATTAGACAAAAACGTAATAAACCGTATCCCTTTAATTTTAAATCTTAAGAAATCTCATTTAATATTACAAAGTATTGAGTTAAGCTCCTATAAAATTTTTATATTTATAAAGATACTAGCTTTAGCCCGCGGCTTCGCTTGCATAAATTTCCCTCAGAAACAGTGCTTTTTCCCGGGATGAAAGGTACCATGTCCTTCTCAATACTCCTAGCTATGTGTATGCGAAGTTTTAGGAAGATTGGTTCAGTAGATAGGACGTGAAAAGGTAACAAACAAACAAATATACAAACTCACTTTCGCATTTATAATATTGGTTGGTTGGGATTGATGTTTAGATCTGTTTTTAAATAGTTTACTTTTGCTTGCCTTTAAAATTGTATGATATTGAATTGAGTTCTGTGATTCATACGCAGCATATTCATTTTTTGACGCGCTAGCGCAAGATGAATCTATAAATATGCAAAAATTTAAAAAAAAAAAAAAAAAAAAAAAATATTCGAAAATATTTATTCATGAAACATAGTCTCATAAATTTTCGTATAAACTTAAGACGATACCTCGGTGAACACTAGCGCCACCATCAGTTTAAAACCATTATTCACTGAAAACACAAGTTATCAAAAATCCGTCTTCTGTAATCATGGTTCTGGATCTGCAGTTAATTTTAAACATATTAAATTATAGTTCCCTACAGCTACAAATTGCAATATTGCTTAAAACGGCCACTTTTAGAAGTTTATATATATAGCAGTTAATATGTTTAAAATTAACTTCAGATCTAGAACTTTAACATAAGACGGATTTTTGATAACTTGTGTTTTTAGTGAATAATGATTTTTAGTTGATAGCGGCGCTAGTATTTACGAAGGTATCGTCTTAATGCTAGTAGTTATATAAGGTGGACTCAAATCAACTGCAAATATTTTAAGGGTAGATTCAGACCACTATACTGAACAACTTTTCCAAATAAACTTATGTCAAAGTATGAAATTATTTTTTTCACTCTCCATACTTAAACAGATCAGCTGATTCTCATATTGAATGAGAAGTCAAAATTTTTTTTCGTATTCCGAGATAAGTTTATTTGGGAAAATTGCTCAGTTTAGTGGTCTGAATCTGCTCTTAAAATATTTGCGATTGATTTAAATTCATCTTATATATAAATATAGGTTGCCTTTAATAGCGTTTAAATTTTGTATACAGCATCGCCAGTGCCTGTATCCATCAGGGATTTTCTGCGTAAGATTCATGTTTTGGCTCTAACACTTTGCTTTTAGGACGCCTTCCTTTCGTTTAATTAACTAGCTTTCGCCCGCGTTATTTCCCACGGGAATAGATGAAAGGTACCTTATGTCCTTCTCAGTACTTCTATCTATGTGTATGCGAAATTTCATAAATATTGGTGCAGTAGATAGGGCGTGAAAGCGTAACAAACAAACAAACTCACTTACGCATTTATAATGTAAGTTAGGATAGGATAGGATTGCCGAATATAAGATTTTTCACTTGTTATATGTTTATGTAGGACTTAACTACTTTAACTTTATTTTTTTAAACAGTGACTTTGATAGTAAAAACTCGATTTTTTTCGCGTAAGCAGTGACTTTGACAGTAAAAAAGCGGCCAAGTGCAAGTTAGGCAGTGTTGAGTTCGTGGAACATATTTTTTATTTATTTTTTAAATTTGTAATATGCTAACTTAATGGATAATGGGAGACGGTTTTTTTTTTTCGTATTTTTCTTAAATAACTTCAAATATATCAATTAAAAAGTATTGAAAGTAATTTGATACATCGCACGGTACATTTTGTAATTTTTTAATGGTTTTTTTTAACCCCAACAGGTGTTTTATTAATGACTAAAAATTCTTGAAAATTGATATACGTTTGCCATTTTTCTACCCTCGCGTTACATACATTTGTATAACATTTTTTTAATCTAAATCGCTCCAGTACAATCGGAAATATCTGGTGTGACAGACGGACAGACAGACATACAAGTGATCCTATATGGGTCCGTTTTGTCATTTATATGTACGGAACCCTAAAATAATACAACCAATAATATTTTATTTAAAAAATGACACCTATTTCGCATAAAAACGTAACTACTTTATAAATATTCGGCTACCATGATAAATATTAGCTTTTGGCTACTAGATCTGCTTAAAAGCATGCCAGTGATTGACATGCCTTCCCTGCTTACATAGAAATCTATAGATTTTTTTAATTAGCCATGGCAATTGTAAAAAAATATATGAAATTTTGTTTTGGAGATATTTACTGATATAGCTTTTTCATTCAATGATATTGATAATGACCAACAATATAGTTTTTGTATTTATATAATTAAGTTACAGACGAACATTATTATTTATATAATTTTTGCAAAATTAAAAATAAAGTGCATATATAAATAATGATAAATAAATAATATTGGGACAAATCACACAGATTAAGTTAGCCCCTAACTAAGTTCGAGACTTGTGTTATGGAATACTAACTAATAACAAATACACGTTAGATAAACGTCAAAGATCAAGGCCAATCTGAAAAATTTCAATTTTCATCTTGACCCTGACTGGTGATCGAACCCGGGACTTCCCAAGTAGCGGACAGGCATTTAACCATTACGCCACGGAGATCATATATGGTGAACTTAATGCCATATATGGCATTGGTTTTTACTCATACAAATATTTGTATAAAATTATAAATTTTTTGTATAGCGGTGGTGACTCCTGTTGTCGCACCAAAAGAAATAATTCGTAAGAGATTTCAATGTTATGGATGTTTTTTTTTTATTTGTTCAGTCCAAGTGTTGCATGTTTTTATTTATTATAAAAAAACAAATTTCATACATGTCTCAAAAAATTTTTGTTTTTATTTGGCAACACATTTTAATTTCAGATAGTATCCATGAACCGCATGCTTGTTAGAATTATTTATGTATAAAATTTAATATGAAAACCTGTTTTTTCTTAGATTTTGAAAGCAAAAAAATTATGGTAATATGATTATAAAGTTAAAAATATTATTATTATTTCACAATTTACGTTAAAACGATTATTTCTTATTCATTATACCGACTTATAAATAAAACCTTTAATAAACAATTTATTTTAATAATTTTGTTGTGTTGTTGTTGGGGATAGTATTAAATAGGACATAGTTTTTTTTTTTTTAGATTATTTGTCTTTATTGTACGTTATTTCAGTAAAAAATAAAAAAAGAGAAAAAAAAATAGCGAGTTGAGTAAGCAGAAGGCGCCTAACCATAATATTATATAGGTGCTTCTTTACAGGAATGGAACTAATGTCATGTGTTTAAATGTCTCGTCAATAATGTGCATGACTGTACATCCAAGTACAGTCGGCTGCAGAGAAATCTAACCCCCATGCCACAAGTATCAGTATTGAAAGGCGGTCATATTTCTCTGCAGCTCACTGTACATACACATGTGACGTTACTTGTACTAAATCTGCATCCGTTAACTTTTGAGATTTAAAATGGCGTTAAGATAAAACTTATTATTTTTTTACTTTTGGAATATCAATTTTTTTTTATTTCATCCGAAGAACTCTGATACCAGGATGTGCATGGTCGATTGACCGTGTCATCTACACGAAATGATGATGAATTTTTTTATTGTTTTATTATTTTTTTTATTTTTAATCCGTTTTGCTTTATTCATATTCACAATTAAAAGTGTAACTAATTACAGATTGTATATTTTTAAAATCGATTACGCCATTTTTAATCATCATGTCTTTGTTATTAATTATTTAATTTCAATGTGAATAATATGTGATGATAAATGCTCAGCTGTGATTTCAACACCCCTCATTTTATGATGTGTGCTTGTACAGTCAGCTGCAGAGAAATATGACCCCTTTCCAATAGTGATATTTGTGGCATGGGGGTCAGATTTCTCTGCAGCCGACTGTACTACGATGATTTTCGAGATCGGGATCCATCGGCGAATATTTCCCATCACATATTATATTTTTCGTATTATATTTACTGCATGCGAAATAATTGTTTTTTAATGGAAAAATAGTCTTTTTTAAGCGTGAACTTTACCCTGTTGCATTTAACTTAAAAAAAAATTAAAAATGTCCTCTTTAAGTTTTACTTCTTCTCCGTCCAAGCGTGTTTCCCGGTTGCATCTTCAGCTTACGCTTCAGAGCCCGGGGTTCGTTATTAATCATGGTCCTGATTTGGCGGAACTGGTTATTACAATGGAGCGACTGCCGTCTGACCTCCGCAACCGTTTTATACCACCAGACCCACAGGAACATGACCCGGGTGTCTTAGAGGCCAACACTGTCAGATTTTTCGGGCTGTCTGATATAGCCTAACAACTGCTATCTACCGATGACAGCCGGGACCAACGGCTTAACATGTCTTCCGAAGCGCGAAGGAGCTCAAAATAGAAATGTCACTAACGGCGACCAATCCAAACGTGGCCGCGCACTCAACGCACGTGTGTTAAACCTTACGTCAAGCCCTAATATTGAGTGAATTGAAAAATTGTTTTATCTTACTTCTCAAATTGCCTATTAGTTTATGCTTCAGTGAGTTCACGTTTGAATTAGACAACTCTTTTTTAAATCTCGTGCTTCATCATTAATCTTGGATTATGTGTATTAATATATATAGGGTCACAAATTAATTGCAAATATTTTAAGGGCAGATTCAGACCACTATACTGAACATCTTTTCAAAATATCGATAGACGAATATAATTTTTCACTTTCCATACTAAAACTAGATCAGATGATTCGCAATATGTATGGAAGATCAATTTATTTTTTTCGTATTTCGATATAAGTTTATTTCGAAAAGTTGTTGAATATCGTAGTATGAATTCGCCCTTAAAATATTTGTAGTTGATTTTTGTCCTCCTTATATGTCGTCATTTTCACGCCAATAACCAACCAGTAAATATGAGGTGTAATGGGTGACTTAATGCATTATGTCGTGTTCAGAGGAAGCGCCTGTGAAGCTGACCACGGGCTCCGTGAGCGAGGTCAATGAAGCCCTGCAGCATCAGCTCAAAGTTTTGAGTTGGTAAGTTTGTGACAATAAATATTTTTCAAAAAATGTATGAAATAATACAAATACTGTTTTTGCACCGCAAAACAATAAAATTACATAATACAGCTTTACTTAAAATAATGAGGCACAAAAGCGATCTTATCGCTAAAGCAATCTCTTCCAGTTAATCTTAGGATGGGTGGAAAATATATCTAAAACCTTCATTTATTCATTCAAATTCACTATAATTTGTAAACAATGCGCACTTTAAAAAATGTGTGTTCATGTTCAGAGGTCATGTCTATTTACGAATTAACCTATTCAGGCATTGTAAATGAAGTCATTATTATTAATGACTATAATACAATATAATATACTTATAGAATTTTACTTCACTGTGAATCACTCTATCTATTAATGAAAACCGCATAAAAATCCGTTGGCTAGTTTGTAATTTATGCGCGCACAGACAGAAAGATACAGTACTATGTGTATATCACTACATAGTATTAAAAAAAGTAGCTTTCTCTGTTCCTATGTCCCTTTGTATGCTTAAATCTTTAAAACTACGCAACGGATTTTGATGCGGTTTTTTTAATAGATAGAGTGATTCAAGAGGTTTTTATGCCTATGCGAAGCCGGGGTGGGTCCATAATATAAAGACGAAGTTTAATTAATGTGTTAGGACTGTGGAACGCGAGCGCGCGGCAAGAGTGGCGGCTTGTAGGAAGGCGGAACGTGTAGCGCTTCGCAACCTTCGGCCTCTGGAGCACCCCACCGCTGAAGCAGCCAAAGCCAGGCGGCTGGCCGCTACCAAGCTGGAGAGAGAGCTGGCTAAGCTGCAATCGGTGAGTGGTGGAAACTGAAATGTATTTTTTTTAATAGCACGACGCCATGTTTAACGACGCGACAATGAACCTATACTTGTATGCCGTAACGGTTAGGCATGTTTGTTTCTAATAGTGATTTGTAAAACCTTACTGTACAACATGTTTACAAGTGATAAATGAATTTGAATTTAGCACCAGCGGCATCTAACTTTATAGAGCGCCATTATCAGACTTTTTTGACCAAACTTACGGGAATTGCGTACTTTTCTGGATAAAAAGTACCCTATGTTGACCCAAGATATCAGCTAACTCCATACAAAATTAAAAAAAAAAAATTGGTCAGTCGTTGAGCGTAAAGAACAAACATTCTCACAAACTTTCTTTATATTATATTATATTATATTATAGACACCCGGGTCTACAGGCAAACGCCTTAACCACTGGACCACGGAGGCAGTTGATAATAGAGGATTGTGTGTGTAAGGGTAAAATGTGTGTTATGTTGCGCAGGATTGGACCCTCTTCGTGGCGCGGTCCGGACTTGTGAAATTCCCGGAAGATCCCAGCAAGTATGCTAAAGCTCTTGAAAATCATAAGGAGAAGCAGAGGGAGATCAGGAGGCAGTTGGAGGTATGTAATCTGTATAATTTTTGGCTCGTAGAATTCAAACATAATAGAATACTATTGTTAAGGCGATATCTTGGTGAACACTAGCGCCACCGTCATTTTAAAATCTTTATTTACTGAAAACACAATTTATCAAAAAAAAAATCCGTCTTATGTAATTAAGGTTCTGGATCTGAAGTTAATTTTAAACAGCAGCAAAACTGCCAAAAGTTACCGATTTACGCAAAATTGTAATTTGTAATTATAGGGAACTATAATTTAATATGTTTAAAATTAACTTCAGATCCAGAACCTTAATTACATAACATGGATTTTTGATAACTTGTGTTTTCAGTGAATAATGATTTTTAAATGATGGTGGCGCTAGTGTTCACCGAGGTACCGTCTTAAGTACGCGATGACATAAAGTTCATTCAGATACCGGTACTCATCTCGAACAAGTACCTACGTACTTAAATGAAAAGAACCTCTAAATACCGGTATAGAACCTGAACTTTTGGACCCAGTTCCAAGCCTTGCTTGTAACACGCACGAAGCATAACTTGCTAACGTTTATTCATTATAGCGACCCGCCCCGGCTTCGCATGGGCCTAAAAAGCTTCCTCTTGAATCACTCTAAAAAAAATCGCATCAAAATCCGTTGCGTAGTTTTAAAGATTTTAACATGAGGACATAGGGACAGAGAAAACGACTTTGTTTTATACTATGTAGTGATAAAGCAGTCTCAGCGCATAATGTCCTTTTCTCAAAATGTCTTTATCGAATTTCTAAATGCCCTTATCTCAAAATGTCCTTTTCTTTAAAATAAATATATAGGGACAAATCACACAGATTGAGCTAGCCTCAAAGTAAGTTAGAGATTTGTGTTATGGGATACTAACTCAACGATAGTATATTTTATAACAAATACATATATTAGTAGATGAACATCCAAGACCCATTTTTATAAGACAATTATTTGTCAGGAGCGTCTAATAGCCCTGCAAGCTGAAGTCCGCCATCAGATGTTGGCCCACCGGCCGTGGCGGTGTGTTGAAGCTCATTTCGCTGAGTTCCCAGCGAGAGAGCTCGCGCAGGTAACATTGAATGAATTATCACTTTATTGCACCACTTTTTGTTGCCCGCCACTCGGTTATATCGCGCCAAAAAGTAGCCTATGTTTGACCCCCGCTCTTTGACTATACCCATGCCAAATTTTATCAAAATCCATCCAGCGGTTTAGCCGTGAGATCGTAACATACACACAGACTTTCGCATTTATAATATTTGTATAGATTTACATTCATCATTTCGTTTAGATGTCATGGTCAATCGATCATGCACACCCTGGTGTCAGAGTTCTTCGGAACCGGCCCTCGGCCTCTGACGTGGTTCCTTAAACGACTACCACATAGCAGCCGGGACCAACGTCTTAAAGTGCCTTCCGAAGCACGGAATCATCATTATTGTCAGACAATCAGGTGATTCAAGCCTGCAATGTCCTAACCAAATTGGAAACAACTAAACAAAGTATGCTTCCCGTGGGAATCGAACCCTCGACCCCCGGGTCTACAGGCCTTAACAACTGGACCACGGAGGCAGTTGACTCAAATTTAGGGTTGTTGCTTTTTTTAAATGTGACAGCTTTCTCACTCCCACATTTGAACATTTCTAGGGATAAAGATTATCCCTAGGAAAGTAATTGTTTTTGGAAAATATAATGAGTATATTTAAAATAAAATAATGTTAAATATGTTTCACATTTATTTATTTAGTTATTCCTTCTAAGTGTACGCAGAAATAAAACTCCTTTTATTCTTTTTTTTTTAAAACGTACGTAATATAAATCTTAGTCTTTTCCCACCCCTAAGGGAGACAGGCAGAATAATATGTACTTATTTAAATTAAATAAAAATAATGTTTTTTTTTCTTCAGGCACTAAACACGACATCTGTGGATGTAGGCACTCTGCAGTATCGCGCGCCGGCCGATGTCGCGAACGATACTGTTTTCGTCACTCCCGCGCAGCTCGCCAAGTATGTAATGTTTTATTTATTTACTAGCGACCCACCCCTGCTTCGCATGGGCATAAATTTTTTTCTCTTGAATCACTCTATCTATGAAAAATAACCGCATCTAAATCCGTTGCGTAGTTTTAAAAGTATAAGCATACAAAGGGATATAGGGACAGAGAAAGCGACTTTGTTTTATACTATGTAGTGATTATTATTTCGTTTCTCTCAATACAGATTACGTGAACTGGTCGCCGAACTCCAATCCGACGACGTGAAGCTGGAACTGATACCACTGGACAACACCGTCTGTGCGGCTTAGATTACATTCAGTAATAGCTGACCCGGCGAACTTCGTACCGCCTTTCTTAATATTTTTTTCCGTAAGAACCTTGTTCTGTACAAGGTTCTTACGGAAAAAATTATAAAAAAAAGTAAATAGTATTAGAAAACTACAAAAAAAAAAAAACAGCCTAATCGGTCAAGCCATTTTCATGCTATGTCGTGACAACGGAAAACGATTTTCATTTATATCTATATATATATATATATATATATAGATTTATTTATACAAGGTGGACTCAAATCAGCTGCAAATATTTTAAGGGCAGATTCAGACCGCTAAACTGAGCAACTTTTCCAAATATACTTATATCGAAAAACGAAAAAATAAATTTGACGTCCCATACAAATTAAGAATCAGCTGATCTGTTTAAGTATGGAGAGTGAAAAAATAATTTCATATTTGGACATAATTTTTTTTTTTTGAAAAGTTGTTCAGTATAGTGGTCTGAATCTACACTTAAAATATTTGCAGTTGATTTGAGTCCACCTTACATATTATACTATCTGCTCCCCGCGGTTTTACTCACCCGGTGGAGTGTATGTAGCCTATAACCACAGAAAATAGCACTAACGTACTATAAACTTCCCCAAGAATTAGGCTATCATAAAAATTAAAACATGGTGTTTTGTTTAAGTGTGAATTCAAAACATTGCTTGTTTTTAATTTGTAATTTGAACTCATCTTAATACCAAGCAATTTTAAATCTAGTTTGGTTTCTCATGCCTGAATACTTAAACGCCACTCAATTTTGAGAGCTGTTCAAGTATCATGCTGTCACTGTCACATCGCTGACGTTCAGCGCGACAGCATGATACTCGAGCAGCTCTCAAAATTGAGTAGCGTTTGAGTATTCGGGCGTTGGAATATTTAAAGGTAGCTATTTTTAATTTTTTGATTATTGTAAATTTAAATATGTAAATTTCGTCGCCGAAATAGTGTAATGACCAATTTATGCACATGAGTGTCATACGATGTTTTTCAACACAGGAAAGATAGACTATTGTTATTAACATTGTATCATTATATAACTAGCGGTTCCCCGCGGTTTTATTTGCCCGTGGTGTGTATGTACAGCCTATATAACCTTCTCCAAGAACCAGGCTATCATATGTAGAAATATTTTTTTTCGGATCAGACCAGAACATCGGACCAGAAGTTTTAAAGTTATAACCGTTCGATCAAACATACAAACTGTTCAGTTTTATTATATTAAGTATAGAAAAAAACTGTTTTTCAGATCTGATTTTGAACATGGAATAGATATATTATATAAAGACCAGCTAAAGCTTATTTTCCGGTTCAATGAAATTATCTCAAAACTTACAAAGTTTGCGGTATTCACGGAATTTCCTTTGTAAATTTACGGGAATATTCTTATCCCGAAATTTATTTATTTATTTCCAAATGAGTTTAGAATTTTGGAAAAATTTAAGGAAATATTTACGGACACATCCGGAAAGTTTCCAAAATTCCTGGAAACGGCACTCCTCATGATTCTAGGTATAGCTAGATAAGGGAACTGATCTCTAGATCCGGTGATTTCACACGTAAAGTAGGCATGGCCTATATGTAATGTAATATTAATAACAATTATATTTAAATGTATATTAACCTCTTAACATTTGATTCGCACTTTCATAGAAGATTTTTGTATATAGTGAAGTTGTTGATGTAATCAGTACTTATTTAAATAAATGCTTATTTATTGACCTATGTTTTTATTTTATTTTATTTAGTAAGTATATGGGTTTCTTTTATTTCTTTGAATTACCTTGCCTTCCGCGCAACGCTTAGCAGTATACTGTTTGTTACATTGTATTAAATTAATAGAATGCTAAAATCAAATTAAAACAATACCATTAAATAATCATCATCATCATCATCATGGGGTGCCATCTTCGAACTGAAGTTTGGAGGTCAGCAAACGGAAACCCTCCCGGCTATGGGCCGCTATTTTTAGTTGATTGTATCGAAGTCCGGTCCAATCTTTTATATCATCAATCCACTTTCGTCGAGGACGGCCAGGAGATCTTCTGTCAGGAATTTTGCCTTCTAAAATTAGTCTTAGAAATTCAAACTGGGGTCCCCGTTGAATGTGGCCAAAGAAGGCAACTTTCCTCTTCCGAATAGTGGTCAAAAGTTCGCGTTTACATTTGGCTCGTTCCAGCACTTTGACATTGGATGTAAAACTAGTCCACGGTATCTTAAACATTCTGCGCAATAACCACATCTCGAAAGCCTGTAGTCTGTCACAGCTATCTTTTCTCAGGACCCATGTCTCGCATCCATATAACAAGATAGACCAAACATAACATTTCATTACGCGGTGTCTCAATGGGAATGAGATTTTTGGGTCACACAGTATCTTGGACATTTTGAAGAACGCCGCTTTTGCTTGTCCGATCCTACTTCTCATTTCATCTTGGTGGTCTAAAGTAGATGTGAAGTAACGGCCCAGGTATCTAAACTTCTGAACGCCTTCGACTTTTATCCCGTAAAGCATTATATTGGGAGCGGCCGCCTGATTTTTCGCTATAACCATAGACTTAGTTTTATTAACGTTAATTGACAGTCCCATGGCTTCGCCTGCAGTGGCTACTTTCTCCAGAAGAGCTTGTAGTCCAGTTTCAGAGCTTGCGATGAGCACAGTGTCGTCAGCATATCTAATGTTGTTGACCATCTCTCCATTGACACGTATCCCTTCTTGTTCCTCGTGCAGTATTTCTGTTAGGATGTCCTCTGAGTACAAATTAAACAGGAGGGGGGAAAGTATACATCCCTGTCTGACGCCTCTAGCTATCGGTCTCCATTCTGACAGTAAACCTTGTACTCGTACTGCAGCTTCTTGATTCCAATAGAGGTTTCCAATAATTCTGAGATCCTTTCCATCCAGCCCTCTTTTGCCAAGAACTTCCATTAGTTTACTGTGCTGGACTCGGTCAAACGCCTTCTCGTAGTCTATAAAACATAGATATACTTCTTGTTGGTGTTCGAGTGCTCTTTCGGCCAAGATGTTAACGGCAAATATTGCCTCTCTAGTCCCCATACCGGCTCTAAACCCAAATTGTTGTGGACATAAACTGTCTGAGCATTTGCTTTTAATACGGTTGTAGATAATCTTCAGGAAAACCTTCATAGTATGACTCATTAAGCTTATAGTCCTGTGGTCAGAACACTTTACTGCTTTTGGCTTCTTGGGAATGGTCACAAACGTAGAACGAAGGAGGTCTTTGGGAATCACGCCTGTATCATACATCCTGTTGAACAGGTATAGCATGCTGGCTTTAATTTTACTTCCCGTATGTAGTAAAAGCTCCATGGGTATACCATCCTCTCCTGCAGTTTTTCCTGCCTTCATTCCATCCAAAGCATAATTCAGTTCTTCTAAAAGTATAGGTGGGCCAGTATCTGTATTTTGACTCATTATTATTTGGTTGGGTCTGGTGTCCTGGAAAAGCTCCACTATATATTCCTCCCATCTCCGGAGTTGGTCATCTATACTTAGGAGCAATTTTCCTTCCCGATCCACAATGACGTTGGGGACCGAGGATTCCTTACCAGCCGCCATCTCTTTTATTACTTTGTGTAATTCGCTATGTTGGTTTGTATACTGGAGGTGCTCTATCTGACTGCACTTATTAACCAGTTCAGTTTCCTTTGCTACGCGTATCTCTGTTTGCAACTGTTCATTGATTTTGCGATACTCCTCTGGGTTGGACTTCGCTTCTTTCCGCCTATCAAATAGATCAAGAATCTTATCAGTTATCCAGTGCTTCTTCTTCTTGCACTCCCTATATCCAAGTATTTCTCTACCTGCCTCAAGGATGGTCTTTTTAATATCTTGCCACTGATTCTCTTCACTGTCCATTGTATCAATCCGAATGATTTCGTCAGTCTTGCGTAAGAAGAGATCAGCAGTCTCGTCATCTTTAAGTCTTTCTAAATTGAGGACTTTATTGGCTCTACCTTTTTGTACCCGCTTTGGTCTCAGCCTAATTTTGCAAACTACGGGATTATGGTCCGAATCGATGTCGGCTCCCGGGTACGTTTTAACGCTTGTTACAGCGTTGCGATATCTATAGTTTACACATATGTAGTCTATCTGGTTTCGTACGATCCTGCCACTTGTGTGGGCTGGGGATTGCCACGTATACAATCGCCTTTTTGGTAAATCAAACCAAGTGTTCATGAGAGTTAAAGCTTACTCTGAACAAAACTCTATAAGTCGATCGCCTCGGTCGTTCCTGATTCCTAGTCCGAATGGGCCGACTATGTTGTGCACACAAGTATCTCCAACTTTAGCATTAAAGTCCCCCATCACCAGTATTAGCTCGTGTTTTTTAACTAATTTCAGTACATTCTCAATATCTTTATAAAAATTTTCACATTCTGCCTCTGAACTATCCGAGGTAGGGGCATATACTTGGATCAAATTTGTTTGTATGGGTTTGGTATTTAACTGCATAAGCATTACTCTGCTAGACTGAGGTACATAGCCTATTACACAGTCTTTCACTTTCTTCGATACTATAAATCCTACTCCAAATTCATGTTTTTGACTACCAGAATAGTAAAAATGTGTGTTTCTAAAGGTTGGTATATCCCCACACTCAGTCCATCTGACTTCGCTTATCCCAAGAATGTCCCATTCGTACTTCTCCATTTCCCTGACCGCATTCTCTAGTTTTCCATCTTTATGAAGTGTTTTCACATTCCACGTTGAAACCTTTAACTCGCCATGGTCGTCGTTATATCGGATACTCCGCCCGGGGATTATCACCCTCTTTTGCCGGGCACTGAGGGTATTCTTTGTTTTTACCGTCATGCTGATTTACTAGGGAGGGATAGTGCAGTGGTTTCCCGTTGCCTTCTGCACCAGACTTTTTAGGGGGTATTTAATCCCCAAGGTTGCTGAGGCCTCTTCTGGACAGTTGCCTGACCAGGAGTGTGGTTATACCGCCAATGCTCGGTCGATTAAATAATAGCTTTTTTTAAATACTGCGTCTAAGAAATATCGTTGGATAGATCAATGGTTTTAATAAAAAACTAGCAGCAGATTGCCCTTTGAAGCCAGCTGTGCCCCATCGGGTTTACTCGCCAATGATGTGTATGTACTTTCCCCAAAAATCAAAAATAATTTTAGAAATAAACTAGGTTTTATTATTGTAAATTAAATATAGATATATAGATATACTCTTTATTGTACCATTGATATACAAATTATATATGTTTATACAAATACAAACAATGTGTACAAAGGCGGACTTATCGCTAATGCAATTTCTTCCAGCCATCCTTAGAATAGATACTATAATATACTCTTAGATCAGCATGTAAAAAAGGCCTTCGCCAACACAAAGCGCTTGTTTGATAGAAAACAAGTGAAAAACCTTGACATTTTTACTAAGAACGTATTATTAATTATTCTCAGATATAAATCATTAATCTATTAACAATTTGCATATTTTTAATGAAATCTAAACACATACTTCACGACCTTATTCACATGATCATTGCATCATTGCTTTGGCTTATATCCTTTCAATGTTTTTTTTATTTTTATTTAGGTAATGTTTTTGAATGAAAGAAAAATAGTTTTTTGTTGTCTCTAGCGCACGTGTGACTATGTTGAGAACGTTTTGGTTGATTTGATATGTAAGTAATGGACTGTATTGTGTTCTCAGATAAGATTATGATTGATGAATATAAACCTTACGTAAATAATTGATTTTAGTTGTAAGACAATGAAATCAGTCATTTCGTGTTCTTTAGTCAGTTTTTATATATTATTTAGTAATTTAAAATTTAGTTAATGGAAATGGATGGTTTATAAATAAAATATTACTCCACGACGCAGTGTGTGTTTACCAGTGATGACATATGGGTTCGAAACGTGGTTCCTTAATATGGGCCTCATAAGAATAAGCTCAAGGTCGCCCAAAGAGCATTGGAGAGAGCTATACTCGGTGTTTCTCTACGAGACCGAATCAGAAATGAGGAGATCCGTAGGAGAACAAAGGTTGCTGACATAATCCATTAGCTCTTTGAAGTGGCAGTGGGCAGGGCACATAACGCGATGAACTGATGGCCGATGGGGCAGAAAGGTTCTCGAATGGCGACCACGCGCCGGTTAGGTAAGCGCAGCATCGGATACCGATGGTCAGATGACCTGAAGAAGGTCGCAGACAGGCGCTGAGGGCAGGCCGCTTCCAACCGGTTTTTTTTTGTAAATCCTTGGGGGAGGCCTATGTCCAGTCTGCGGCTGAAATAATGATGATGGTGAGTCGTTTATAGGTAGTATTTTGTATGGAAATGATCCCGCTTTACGGATTGCGATGTTAGTAGATTAGGTTTTTTTCGCGACCCTCTTGATTCATGTCAAGTCTTCATCATCATCCGAGCGTTTTTCCCAGTGAGAACTTCAGCTTACGCTTCAGAGCCCGGGATACACAATAATCATGGTCCTGGATATGACTGAACTGGTTATTACAATGAAGTGACTGCCATTTGATCTGTGGTTACACTTTTTACAGGGAAACCAGACCAATAGGCTGTGCTAATAGGTATATGTAAACATAATCTGGGTGGTACTTAGTGGTCAACACTGTCAGTTTTTTCAGGCCGCCTACAAATATAATCTACCTACAACAAAGCAACCGCACGTGCCTATAAATATAATCATTTTAATATTAAAAGTAAAAGGTAGGTACTTACCACGTACTACGTTAACTAATAGTGGTAAAGTACCTACTTAAGTTAATAGAGGTTTTGTTTTTAAACAGGAACTTCGGTTGTGTAGAGAATATTTTAAGTGATTTTCAATATTACTTATTACTTAAAAACATAAAGCCGCTAAGTAGATAATATACAAGTGCAATCAATCGCTTTGTGCATACATAATGTACATTGTAATCGTAAAGCGAATCTTGAAGGAAGCAATAGGCTACCTAACCTCAATATTGGACAATGAACGTGCGCGGGAAACGAATAATTGTGCAAAAAATTGAACATCCGAACGTTTCTAAATAATTTCCCACCTCCCAGTTCTCTACATCATACGTGTGTATAAACACGTATTTAAAAAAAAAATATTTTATAAAAAAAATCTAATCCAGACTAAGATAGATTTACTAACACCTACTACGCGATAAACGTAAAGATTTTTTTAAATATATTAATAATGTGCAAATAAAAAATACTGGCATAAAGAAAAATTAAAGTAAGAATAAAAAATCGCGCGCAAAATGACGGTAAAAATCCTTTTGATTGCATCATTGGCGGTCACATTAACGGAAGTGACGTCATGGACCATAGACCTGCCATTGGCTCGGAAATTGTTTTTCAGTCACAACAAGGACGAAAACGCAATCCAAATAGAAAGCGATATGAAATCATATAATAATATCGAGCCAAACAGTTTCCATAATGCAGAAGACTATTATTATAATAAATATGTTAATGAAAATAAGGACCAAGATTTTGACAATCGAGGCTATGCGGATGCTTATAAACACGAAGGCTATATGGAAAAAAAGGTAAGTACCCTATAATAGTAATTCATATATCTAAGGAGATCAGTGTCATAAAGTCGTATAAATTTTGGTTATTTAAATTCTATGAGCTGGATCAGTTTGTTCTAAAACTTTTGGCGATAGGGGCCTTTCGCTGGTGTTTTATCACCTACGGTATCTTGGCAGGGTCTCAGTGATAGATTCGGGGTGGAGCACCTATTCAAGCCAATGTTGACGTTAGAGTTGTAAAACCTTTGACTACGGTGAATTAAAATAAATAAGTGTTCGAATGATCTCGCGTAACACACGAAGAGTGATTTTAGCAGTGAAAATGTGCATGAAAGTTTTTGTCATCACTAGCCTCATATAGAGCCGAATATATTGGGCGTATACTGCGCTGGCTTAAAACTAGTGTTATCGCGCAGAAAAGAACACTGGCTCTTTCGCGTTTTGAAGGCCAAGATCCACTTCGGGTCGCTGAGCTAGCGGAGTAAGTAAGATTCATTCATTCATTTCGAGTAGGCGTCATGGTCAATTGACCATGCATACCCTGGTGTCAGAGTTCTTTGTTAGTGTCTTATCCTCTTGCTCCAAATTTTAATAATTTCAGGTCCACGACATAGTTCGCAAGGGAAGTGTCTATTTAGATGGACTAAAACGCTCACTTGAGCGGTATGCGGAGGTCTTGAAGAACTGCAGCCGAGTTAATTTCAATGAGGTAAGGAAATCTATAAAAAAACTATTATACTAACACCCCGGACTTAAGCTATGGAGGAACAGCATCAGATGAAGGAGCTATAGACATACACTTTGGACTTTATTAACTCTCTTGTATCCAAAGTTATCTATCAAGCACCTTTATACCTACATTGCGACCATTCTCATGAGCCCAATGACTGTTTCTTCTTCATACTTAAGTTTCCATATCAGCTATACTACTAGCTGGTCCCCGCGATTTCACCTTATAATTTTTTAAATCAGTTTAGTAGTTCCGAAGGATTACCAGATATAAACAAACTTACAAACACTTACACGTATATAGATAAAGTAATGGGGCCACATAAAAAATTACGGGTGTAAGATAGATATATTTTTATGTGGCTACTACTTATAATATAATGTTTTAGCTATTTACCTAAATAGCTACTGTGCTAACGCTAATGACAGTGGTTCCATTTACTTTCCTCATCATATTTTGTAACTGGCAAACTAAATTATTCTGACTGATTTTCACAGACGCGAAACTCATCGGATACCAAGTCTAGAGACCGCGACCCGCCATTTCCGTTCCCCTCTTTCAACTACACCAGAAATAGTGACTTCCAAATGTCCAATTTCTCCATGTCCGAAGTTCCGACTTTCAATTTTACGTCCACCAATTTCTCGGAGCTAAACCCTGGTTTTTCGAACCGAAATTCAATGGCCATGTGTGCGCAAGCTACTAAGAAGAGGGAGCATGTGCGGCGTTTGACAGACTTGGCGTTATGGGCTACTAAAAGACTGGAAGATAACGTCTATGATGCTAAGTATAATAAGGTAAGATTTTATTGTAAGTTGACACGTTATTGTCCCTACTTATTTTGTCGCTGCCTAAACCGTCATTTTTTTATTCAAACCACAGATAACAGGACCTTCAAACTAATTTATTTTAAACTATTGCTTGTCCGCCCCCGTTGTTCATCATCATCCTTATATCTATCCTTACACCAAATTTCATCAACATCCGCTCAATTTTTCTCGCATCCGCGGTTGTTTGAGTAACAAATATCTAACTTTCACATTTATACTTAGATCATAAATATTCAGTAGATGAAATTTATAGTGAATAAAGTTATTGCTTTTTATATTAATCAATATTACTACATCCATGGAAAGATCACTCCGCCACTGATAAGGCGATGTCAGTGCCTTCGTATAGGTCCTCGAGCATGCAGGTGGCTGGGCACGCGGGTGCGATAGCAGATGTGCCATAGTCTCGGGAGAGACACGTTACCACACCTGCAGGTATCCTTTGAGCTGTACCCTCATCTGTACATGTTGTCCTTGCTTAGGTCAACCTGGGTCCGGAGTCTGTTTAAAGACTTCCGTGTCTGATCCATGGCAGATCATGTCCAGGGGGAAGGGTCTCGGACAGCGGTAAGAGTGTTATCTTAGACTGAGAGGCTTCGCCAGTCAAAGGTTGAGTCTCTTTGCACTAATGATTCCCTGTTTCAGTATTACGAACAGGAGGAGAACGAGCTGCTGCTGAAGCTGTCATGGTTCCTGGATCGTCTCGCACACTACACCGGTTACGAGCCCAACGTCCAAGAGTTCGTCAACCAGACGACAACTCCTAGTGAGTTTTCTTATTAGCTGTTACTTGCGGCTCTGTCTGTTATCGTCGCTTGCGCATCCCTGCAACATTAACTTTTGCTTTTCTTTCCATAAGGAATTTCACCGTCTTTAATATTTATTGACGTTTGGATTTTCCGCATTATACAGAGAGTGTTCCAGAGAACAGGAACAAAAAGATGAATGAGAATGGGAATTATATTTAATTATATACATTATATTGAAAAAAAGGAGAAAATTGGGGATTTTTTTTTTGCACGGTCATATTTGATCTTCTCTTCATGAGATCTCTGTTTAAAGGACTTACTACTAGTTTATTTATTTTTGAATGGTAACAAAGCAATCCCAACTTTTTAATCAGGACCCCAGACGAATTTTCTGCCGTCAGTAACACTTCCGTTCGACAGCGCGCCTAGAGATGTTGTCCAGAGCATGATGGACTGTATGAAAACCAACTCCTCGGAACCGGCCACTGAACGATGCCGGTATCCGCTGCCGCTACCAGATTGGGTACAACAGGGATATCAGAACAGAGGTTAGTATGTTTGTGTTCTGTAAAGAATTTCGAATCGCGCGCGATATTCAAAACTTTTTTTAAATCTATGGTGTTCTTTGTGTCAGGCACACAGAGCAAGGAAATTTCATGTCTATGTTAAGTTAGTACATACTAATTTTGTTGCAATGTGATCAGGCAGGATTTTGTACAGAATCCCATTGTTAATATTATATAGGCGAAAGTTTGTATGCTTGTTACTTCTTGACGCTAAAACGGCTGAGCCATTTTTTATGATGGAGATAGTACAATTCCAAAAAGTACGTAATTCCCGTAGGTTTAGGCAGTCTGTCTGTCTGTCACAGCCGATTTTCTCCGACCTACTGGGCCGATTAGGTTCAAATTGTTTATTTCGTGTAGGTGTCACGGTCAATCGACTATGCTCACTCTGGTGTTAGTTCTTCGGAAACGCCCGTCTGCTTTTGACATTATTCCTTATAGTACGCAGCAGCAGATGGCAGTCGGGACCAACCGAATATGGAATCATCTTTATTGCTTGCAATGTCCTAACCAAACCGGAAACAACTAAACAAAGTATGCTTCCCGTGGGAATTGAACCCACAAACCCCGGGTCTGCAGGCAAACGCCTTAACCGCTTTAACCGCTGTACCACAAGGGCAATTAACGTAAATTAATAATCTTAAAAATATAAAAATAAATTACACAACTTTTTTTCTTACAATTTGTTTTTTTTTTTAATTATTCAAAATCTGATTTCAGCCATGATGCCATAAAACGCGTATAAAATAAAGTCCCTTTCTTACAGATTCACGTTTTGCTAACACAAGAATTCAAGACCCTTCAATGAGCGTAATTTCATCGCCTAACACTGACGCTGTGCCTGAATCATCTTCAATCGAACTTCTTGTAGCCGCCGACACTGCTGCTGCCAGAAATTTCGCGCCAGAATTTACGTCAACTTTAGCTGATGCCAAATCCGTAAAAAAACGGTCCATAGACGAAAATCCGCTGCTTAAAATCATGAAATATTACGGAAAACACAAAGTCTGGGTTAATTCAAATCCATTAGACGAAAATGAAGTAAAGAACGAGAATTTTGATGTCTCGAATAAACTACCAGTAAAATCTATTCAAAAACGATCGTTATTCAAAAAACACATACATTTAAGAATCCCAGAGAAGCCGTTTCACGCTTTGAGAGACCATATAAAGAAAGAAGCTGGTATACACTATGTTAATAATAAAGAACAAATAAAGCTAATTAAAGGAACATTAGAAAAAATGCGTCATACAGCTTCGTTAACTGTCAAACATAACCTCAAAAAGTTTGATCATGTTGTGAAAAAAGTACACAAAAGATCTGTGCACTATGGTAGGAAATACCTTCCAAGGATATCAGAGGATCCGTACCAGGATCTGAGTTATTACTCGAAGAATGCAAAAGGGGTTGAATATAATTATGATCCAGCGCAAGCAGCATTGGTGCGACTCGGTCTGGAACAGATCTTTCAAACTGGAAACATTGAGGTTGTGAGAAGATACGGGTCCAATTTCAACCCGTTGGACCCAAATCCATTTTTAAGTGGATTATTGAGAGCGAGCGTGGATGTCTAATTCTAAATATAAATGTTTCAGTTTTAACATTTAGATATTTATAGTATTCCTATTTTGTTCACATTTTGCTGTTCTTGAAGTGTATGTACTTAACAGATGTTTAATAAATAGATTTAGTAATTTAAAATATTCATTTATCTAGTATAGTTATACCTGTATCATTGACGTGCCACGTAAAACGGATCACTCGAAAATCATCCCCACCCCACCCCGCATCTATCACTTAAGACTCGACCTGAATGAATGAATGAATAAAATATATTCTCTATGAATAAACATGTACACATATTCTACATGAATAAACTGTAAACAGTAAACCTCGCGACCCTCCTGCGGTGCTTCCCCCTTTTTACAAATAGTGTGTTTAGATGTAGACGAGACGTAGCATAGAGGTAGACCTTCGCTTCGTGAAGTAGACGTTCCAATTTTCCCTCCAAAAAACGAAACGAACGAAGCTATGACGTCACGTCAACAAACGTCACCTCATGAGAACTGTCAAACATGACAGGAACACACAAGACAAACTTAACTTTCGTAACTTGTGCTTGAAACGCCGACTTGTAGAGCAAATTAAAAACTTGTTTAACTTTAATAACCTTAAACATTATACTTGATACCTAATAATTAAAGAAAGTTGTGATTTAGTGATCCTTATCACGTTGTTTGTGTTGTGTGAAGTGATTGGATTTTGGATTAAATTGGAGACGCAAGAAAGAGGCCACTACCTGCCCGACCAAAGGTGAGTGTTTCAACGTACCCAAGCTATCTCTTGCGTGGATAAAACCTTTATTTGATATAAATTTGTATAGTATACTCCCAAGATTAATATTATTTGCAGAGATTTTGTCTTTCTATGTTTTCGAATTCTAAGAATAATAAATAAGGTTTTTATTTGCGGCTTCTGTATTGGAATGTTTACGTTGACAATTCAACATTGACGTTGCCAACCCCTAGTATGTATACTTTTACCACACTTTAACTAACTAGCTGACCCGGCAAACATTGTTTTGCCCATATATTTTTAGTAAGATATAAAAAATTGTTAATGACGTAGGTACTTTCAGACCTACTTAATATCCAAACTTCTCTATACTAATCCAAACTAATAATATAAATGCAAAAGTCTGTCTGTCTGCCTCTAGCTGTAATACTTTTACAGCTAAATTGCTGGAGCGATTTTGATGAAATTTGATATGAATATAGTTAAAGTCTGGGGGTCATATAACCGAGTACCACGTTGACGGAGCTGCTGGCAACAGCTAGTACACGTTATTTTATTAGTCCAAATAATGTCCGTTTCTTATTCCAACTCATTACACTACTCTATTTTGAGAGCTATTCAAGTATCATGCTGTCACTGACTCTTCAAGATCAGCGCTACAGCAGTACGTTCAGAGTTACAGCATGTTACTTGAGCAGGTCTTAAAATTGGGTAGCATTTGAGTATTATTTATTTATTTATATTTTTAAACACACTAGCAGCATATGAAGCTGATGTGTTTGCATCTTAAGTTTGAAGATTTTATGCATTGTCTTATCTATTTTTAAAAGCATTGACTGAAGGTGCAGCGATAACACTCTCAGGGAGTCTGTTCCAGTCCGTGACCACACGGTTAGATAAAAAATGTTTTGGCTTTCTTTTAGCTCTTGTGCAACACAGTTTTAAACAATAAAAAAAAAGAAAGAAGGGCGTTAAAAATAAATATACACATAAAAACCAAACCCACAAGTACTGTGATATAGTATCAGCTAAGCTGCTTATCTATTAATTAAATAAATAATGATTATAAGACAAAAATACTGCACAAAATAGGCATGCAATCACAATACCATGGATAACAGTCTAGTTAGGGCTTATCTGTGTGTTGTGATGCCCAAGGTGCTATGAGGCTATTGATATCCACCGAAGTCACCACACACACTTATTTCTCTGTGAAAAACACACACAATAAGTATAAACACAAATATTTATTCAAACACTCTTTCAATGTCTGCAGCCCTCACACACTTTTGGGTTCAAGTTATTTTCAAAGAATTGTGAATACTTTGCTGACAGGACTGCCTGCTTAGCAGCGAGTTTTCTAAGACGCTAGAACAAACAACTTCAATTGCATATTGTAGTATTTTTAGGAATACAAAAAATTCAGTGAACCAATATAGAAACAGGCAAAGAGGCATACGGCCTATCTGCAGGATGCCAGCAGGACGCCAGCAACACCAGGGGTGTCAAATGTGCATTGCTCACCATTCAGAAATCATATTATACCATTTTTGAAAATCTCCATTTTGTGTTGTATTGTAGGAAAACCTAGGCAGGAAGTCTACACGCGCGTTTTCGCGTCATTTGGACAAACTCTAATGAGATCCAAAGCCATACGACTATATCGTGAAAGCTCCAAGATGTTAATAGTTCTCGATGTTTGAGTCAGCCCTGTTTTGTCTATCGACGGTCATTAAGCGGTTAAAATAACAATATGGCGTCATTTCGTCTAGATCTCAAGGAGGTGATGCATTGCATCATATGACTTGAAGGTTATACCTAACCGACGCATCTAAGTTTATTCATCAGTGAATACCAGTAGATACCTTACTTACTTCCTGTGGCGCTACAACCCTGTGTGTATCTGTTTAAAAACAAGTACTGCCACATAGATTCTGATTAGAAAAAGTAATTGGTTAATGACATTCCATTCACGAATATTTTTTCAATGATTGCAATTTTTTCTCTTTGTTAACATGTTACTGCATATTGTGTTTATTAAAATTATAGCTGATGCCCGGGGCTCTGTTCCCGTGGAAATTCCGGGATAAATAGCCTATGTGTTGTTTCAGGGTCTAAGCATTCTCCATTCTAAATTTCAGCCATTTGGTTCATTCCTTCTCCTTTGAAAGAGTAACAAACATACACACTCACAAACTTTCGCCTTTATAATATTAGTGTGATAATTATTTTAATTGATTTTGCCACTACACAGTTTTATTTTGACGAATGACGATTAGTTTGGTCATCGACATTAACTTGCAGGCCAAAATAAGCAGTGTTTCTCCAGCTCAGCAAATTGGTCCATCATTCTATTCTTTGATTTGCTCGTGATATAGATATCATCTTCATAGGCTGCAGCCTGATAAGTTTTGTATTCAACTTGTCTCTGGCCGATGCTGAGCTTTCAAAAAATTGCCGCCAGTACAAAGTTAAAAATTATGGTTGATATTTTGATATGCATCACCTTGCTTGACGCTCGAAAAAATCGCGAAAGGGGCTGACATTTCGCATTTGACATGTCAGTAGATACCATGTGCCTATATTATACTTACTTATCTAAATATCATGGGTTCGATGGTCTCTTCAATATAATTTTATGCAGTTTCAACAGAACTGAAATATTTAGAAAAGAAAATTCTACCTATTAAAGATAGTAGTTACCCCAACTTTTGATATTATCTATTATGTAGCTATAGTATATAGCTAATATTTGAGCTTGGATCCCAGACTATTTAGTAAACTACAGTGTACACACTGATAACAGCAAGGCCGTTCCATTATCGTGAAGGTGACGTTGGCTCTTTACAAGTAACGTCTTGTTTAACACCAAATTGTAAGTAGGCTGCGGCAGCGGTCGGTGAAGCGTCAAAAAGCAAACTTTTTCCTAAACCTATTCCTCGAAGTGGTTTCCGAATTAGACATCTTCGTAAAAAATTAAACTAGCCAATTGCTGTCAGAAAATAGGTTTAGGAGTTAAATATGTTCGCCAGGATTAATTCAATAAAAATAAATATAAAAAAAACGCCACATTTTGTCTTCAGTGGTGAGGATAGGATGATTCTCCCCCCACAAATTTTTGCAGACATTAGGTATTTACCTACTTTACCCAGAGCTTTTTCACAGCTCAACCGATTTTCATTGAACATATTGTTCGAACAAATGCTTTATAATGTCCACATGATGCGCTTTCATTTGAGACACTCGAGTATATTTGCAGACATTCGGTAATACTTCCCCACTTTCATCCCCATAACTTACGGCTCAACCGATTTTCATCAAACATGTCTAAGAACACTCGCACATAAGTTACCTTTAATACAAACAAAACTAAATTAAAATCGCTTCACCCTTTCAGGAGCTATGATGCACAGACAGACAGACATGTCAAACTTATAACACTCCCTTTTTTTGCGTCGGGGCTTATCAACTTATACTTAGTTACTATAGAGAGTAGAGAGAGACAACAATAACAACAGACATCAGGTGCAGGCGCAGCGCGTGTCGTATTCTTATTTCTTTTTGTTATGCGATAAGTCGAGTGGCGGATTGCTCTCTTTTTAACATGCTTTTATTGACTTCATCTTAACAGCATCATTTCGCCAGATTCTAGATTTCGGTAAGGCCAAAGAAGGGGGGTTACACGTATGATTAGTTGTATGTTCATCTCTATGGTCCATTGCCTCATTGATGCTATGGATTTACGGTATTTAGCACTTTTTATGACACCCCGGGGTGCGGTTTGTATTTTTATATGACAGCGATTATTGTAGTGGGCCACAAGTCGTATGTCATAATATATGTGTATAGTTGGGCTAAATCTTCTTAAATATAAAAATCTATTGCTGTTCTTCTGTGTCGCTAAAACTCGAGAATGGCTGGACCGATTTGGTTAGTTTTGGTCTTGAAATTTGTGTGGAAGTTCAGGAAAGGTCGGTAAGACAAGTGAGTTCAGTCGGTACGGAGTTCGCCGGGTCATCTAGTAGGTAATAAAATATAATGATGGTAAATTCTGCCGTATTTGCAATGAAAGTGCGCGGCCGCCCTCTGTGAAATCGTTCCATTTCCCGATGATATTGTATGCAAACAAGCGCATTGTACGGTGCCCCAGATTCTGCTTGCATAGTGTTATGTTTACTTGATACAGTAAATACACATAGGCTAGTCTCGAATGATAGCGCGATATTCTTTGTTCCGTACCAAAACGAAACCTTATAGTATTACTTTGTTGTCTCTGTCCGTCAAAAAGTTGAAAATCATATCATTCAACACTCGGATTTAAAGTCTCTTGTACCTGTAAACTATTATACTCTTCTACCGGCCTTTTTCCCATTTTAATTTTGGTCGGCTCTTCTAACCATTTTCTTCAGAGCTGGCGATTCTGGGTCGTCTTTGGGTCAATTTTGTTCTTTCTTAGGTCACTCTACAGCTTTTATCCATGTGAGTCGGGGTCTCCCACGTTTTCTCGGCGCTGGCTCGAGTTCAAGAACTTTTAAAATAATCGTATTGCCTATATGTAGCAATTTTTCAAAAAAATTGCGATTTCTAAAGGGAATTAATACTTATGGGGCACACAGGAGAGCTAGGTCCCTGTACTGCAAGGTTTTTTGTGGAACGGCATTATGTTTAGTATTGTTATGTCTTGCTATCTAGTGGAGACTATCTATGTCAGGCATTTCAGTAAAATTGAAATAAATAGTATATAATTCTGTAGGAAGGGTATTCATTAAATAAATGTACATTTAAAAATTACTTACTCAAAAGGTGACGGCTGAAAATCAGTGCTAGACATGCTTGCATGTCTAGTGTAATACTGAGCCGCCTATTGAGATATTTGTCACATTCCATGTATGTTTGTTTGATAATTTTGTCCTTTGTTGATTTGTATGTGTGATGATGGTCTTAATAAATGTCTATTTTATTCTATTCTTTGAAAAAAAACTTTAAAAACTTAATTTGGTGCTAGCTATCTGTGTGATTTGTCTATATCAGGCAGCAGCATAATATAATTTGCTAAATAACTCCTTCTGTGTGTTTTATTTCAATGTTGAGCATTATCAGCAAATGACGGAAAGCGTCTATCCATAATACCATATGCGTCAGTACTTGGTCAACCGCCGTGGCGCGCGCCTTTCGCGCTTGTGTGTGATCCACTGTGGTGCTAAAAATTGGAAGCAGTGTTTACAATTTGAATTTGGAGTGTTCTGTGAGTGTAGAAAAAATAAAAATAAAAACACTTTAAAATTAGTGATTCTCTTTTGTTGAGTATTGTGTTGGTTTATTTAGATGATTTTTTGCTCTTTTAGAAATTCGTTAGGATAGTTAAAAGTCTATGTTTATGCTTGCATAAAATGTTAATATGCCTGTTTCTATTATAATTTCCTTTTAAATTTATAACTGAAAAATGCCAAAGCGATAACTTTAGACACCTAAAGTCATTATCATCAGCGTCGGATGAAGGTCATCGATGATTCATACGTAACCGCTTTAAAATTCGAAAAATAATGACTTCATCATCCGCCGAGCTGGTTTCCTGATGACATAATGACAAAAGATATGGGATCATACATACAACCTCCACACTAGTCCGCGCTAACGTGTTTTAACATACTCTCATAATTTGTTATTCACTAATAGCATTATAACTTATGTACAGTTACGTTAGTAGTTACTATTAGGTTTTCTGTGGCATTAGTATTAGTAGTTGGCTACATGGAATACTACCTTAGATTGAAGTGTTAGGCTAAAGTTGTATGTATGTTTTTCTCTGTGGCCCCCTGTACGTATGTAGATTATTCAGAGATCATAGATAATGTGAGCATTATAATGGTGAAAGAATTTTTGAAGTCGGTCCAGTAGTTTTTGAGTTTATTCGTTACAAACAAAAATACAAATATACAAATCTTTCCCATTTATAATATTACTGTGATGCGACTATCTGTTCCCCGCGGTTTCACTAGCCCGTAATTTGTATCCTATCATCATCATCATTTGTATCATATAGCCTATAACCCTCTCCAAGAATCAGGCTATCTGTTATGCAGAAATAATTTTTCAAATCTGACCAATAGTTATAATTATAAGCGTTCAAACAAATAAATTCTTCAGCTTTTATATAAATATAGATCTTTAGATAAGACTACTTAATGCTTCAACTACTTAATTGCACAAAAGTTCAACTGAAGTCAAGCCCGTGAAGTGCATAAAGGACATTCAGTATTTGCAGGGCTCAGTGATCAGTGACGTCACACGAAGCGAGGTCACGACCTTCACCTTTCGCGTTAAAAATGCTAGTGAAATGATCAATGCTCTTATTGAATGCCTTTGGAGGACCATATATCGCTGAGTCGTCTGTTGTGGTGGTTGAAATGCCATAAGGGATACCCGTTTGATCCTACTGTTTCTATACTAGTATTATAAAGAGGAAAGATTTGATTGTTTTTTTGTTCGCATGGAATAGGCTTCGAAACTACTGTACCGATTTGTAAAATTCTTTCATCGTTGCAAAGCCACACTATCTCCGACTGACTATGCACGGGTGGAGTCAGGGTGGACTGCTAGTTTAAAATAAAGATATGAAAATCAGGTAAAAACCAATTAAAAAACGAGAGAGATTTAAGGCATCTGCTAACTACGAGTAAGATATCTTCACTACCGCTCGGCCAAGTGTGAAAAATGTTACTACGTTACGTTGCTTTCCCTGCTTGTAAAATGTAATCTTATGATAGACTAGCTGTACCCCGCGGCGTTGCTGCTGTCTATCATACCTATCAGCAGCGCACTGTACTTTATAAAGGGCCACTAAGTTTCACTTTTTGACATAATCCCACGGGAATCGCGTTTCGGAATAAAATGTACCCTATGTGTTAATCTACAGCTTAAAATTGGCGGACAGTAAACGAGATAACAATAAAAGTTAATTGTTATCAGGAGACATTAGGAGTACCCGAAATCGGCGAGCGTGTATGACGAGTGATGGATGAGTGTGGAGGAATCGAGAGGGGTATGTAAGGATCGCAGCCAATGGAAATTCTAGTCTCTGCCTATACCCTACGGGAGACAGGCGTGATGATTATATGTATGTTTGTATGTCGAGAAGCGTTACTGTCAGCGAAAGTGTTAATAATCAAAGGGCCAGCTACCTACGTACATAAATACAGCTTTGGATTATAGATTACCGAATCAAATATCAAAATGAATATGATGATGTTACAATAAAGGAATTTATTTCTTTGATGATTCCATTCGGATTGCGGATGCAGTTAGTTGTTGCGTATATAATAAATGTTATACGTGAGCTCATACAGCCTTCTGTGATGTTTGCAACACCTTCTAAAATATTCATAGATATTAAAACCAACGGAAGATAGCCTAGTAAAAAGACTGTACATATTCGGCACATCAAATGCACTATTCAATTTTACTTTAAATTTTACTGTTTTTTTTTTTATTTTTCAATTGCGAACTGAGATCGTTCGTTTGAGTTCGGGTTACAGGCTTTTGAATTGACTTTGAACAACCTGGTGTCAGATTTTTTTGGAACTGCTTCTCGACTACCGTCTACTAACGAGGTTTTAGACAACCGAAAAGGTGATTGAAACCTGCAATGTCCTAACCAAACAGAAGTTTTTTTTTCCATGGGAATCAAACCCGCGACCTCCGTGTCTACAGGCAAACGTCTAACCACTAGACCCCAGAGGCAGTTACGGTTTATTAATTTGGTTTTACTGTCTTTACTTCTAACGGTGTACTGAATAGCTTTACGATAAATATTGTATGTTTGATCGTAAACAGGGTGTCGATTCTGCTAACGTTAAGTCAAAATCGTATCAAAATAGTGTTTCAATAGTAGTGCTTTTTACACACTATTTACAAGAGTTATGACAGTATGATATTATGTGAATTTAGTGTGTGGTGTGATCATCAGAAGTGATATAAAAAATATATACATTTCTTGTAACTAGTGTGTAAAAAAGCACTACCATTGAAACACTATTTTGACACGATTGTGACTTAACGTTAGCAGAATCGACACCCAGTCTTTTTGTCTTGATATCTGATATATTTATCTTGACTATAGTGATAAATACCGGACAAGTACTCGGAGGTAATTAACCAATAACCAGTGCTTTGCAAGTCCATATTAAGTAAGTTGTATGACTGCATTAAAGCTTTTTAAAAATGAATTTTAAATCGCGCGCGGTCTATGGCAATTTTTTTTATCTATGTCTTTAAAATGCATTTGATTAAGAAAGTGTTATTACAATTGATTTGATTTTTACATTTTTTTATCTTGTATTGGCACCCACGTCTCTTAGAAAATAGTACTTATGTTTACCCAAAACTGGGCTTCCTCGCACGGGAATTATTTATTTCTTCCCTTGTATACAATCTACTATTTATTTATTTATTTATTTATTTATTTATTTATTTATTTAACTTTATTACACAATTGTAAACGGCGGACTTAAAGCCTGAGGCTATATCTACCAGTCAACCAAATGAGTGATGCAGAGAAAGGTAGGGGGTAGTGCAAAATTTTGAATTAATTATGATAATGGGGCATAACAACAACCAAATTATATTATATTTAGGAACTTTATCAATATACTACTTATGAATAATACATAATAATATCAAATATGACAAAAGACAATACATATACTACATATACAATTATGAACTATCTGACAGACTGAAGAAAATGTGCACGAACTTTATTCTTAAAAGCCAAGCGAGTTTGAGCCTTACGAATCTTAAGTGGTAGAGAGTTCCAGATATACTATTAACTCCTTTAGTTTTGTTTTAATGTTATAACTTAATTTAAAATTTTATTTTTACTTATTTTTAAGGTTTGGAATTCCTCTAGTGCTTATAGTCAAAGGATTACGAATGAATTGAATCTTTTACCCAAAGAATTCCGAAACGCGCGCAGGCAAATTTTTTTTTAAATATATGCTTTTACCTATGTTCAACGACAAGAATATTTGAATTTGACATTATTCTATGTCAAGTCAACGTGTTCTAAGTACACGTGTACTTATAATATGATGATGGATCAGACCGGAATAACTCGATGAATCGTCCGTGACTTGACACTAACCGCAAGCTTGTAGCACATGACATGGTGAGCTACAGATTAAAGCGGCTTATATCCGGAATCTTTCGGATGACTGTATATTGCCTATTCTGTGTGCTAATGTATTAAAAAACGCAAGTAGGGTTGGGAAGGGTGACTAGAAATAGCATTCTCTAAATACCCTCACTCTTGTCATGTCACACTCATGTCGTATAAGGTGACCAAGGGATAAAAAGAGGTCTAAGGGCGTTGGCTTGACGTCTCATTGGAGGATATACGAGCATTAAGCCGAGGGAAGTGGAGCACAAAAAGCAGCACCCGTAGCCAAGTGACAATTTCAAAACGCTATCGAATGTCGACAAGATCAAAATGTATGGGATTGACATAAGTTTGACCACGTGACTTACCGCAGCTTATGTCAATCACATACATTTTGTTCTTTACGACATTCGTTAGCGTTTTGAAATTGTCACTCGGCTACGGGTGCAGATCTTAGGCTCCGGACGCACTAAAGAAAGCGCTAAGATGAGATAGAGATGTTTGAGCAGACGTCCATCACGTAAGAGCGCGACGGGAGAGGTCTTGTGCATTTCATGTTGCATGTAGTGTTATATTTTTAACAGGAAAATCAATATTTCCAAGCTGAGATTCAATATGCTTTAGTAATAAGGAAAATATTAAATTACCTAGATTTCCTGTTTACTTGAGTATTTGTAAAATATTTTACGTATTATGTGGATTAATTACGCCTTTATAAACGTGGATTAGGTAGGTACATGGTCGATTGATCAATTCACCTAAGCGAAATGATGATGACTACTCCCACGGGAAGAGAAGAGGTGGCCTTCTATATCGGAGTCCATAAAAGTGAATTAAATTATGTGTGACAATCAATGTTGACAAAATGTACTAAAAGTTCTAATGCAAGTCAAATAATTCATTAGATCCGGGTTATTTTCCTCTGTAAAGTAGGTACTAAAAGATATCAAATAAGATTTCGTTATTTACGCACCTACTCATACTCATTTTATTCATAATATTTTTTTTGCACGTCAACAACAACCTACTAATAGTCCTACACTATGTGCTCGTATAACGAAGCTTCGTTTTATACAGTGTGTGCAACTAATGGAACATTCTAATGAGATAATCTTCAAAAAATGAAATCTGCATTTTCGTCCAATGTTCGATTTAATTAAAATGATTGAAAAATTTATAACGGTATGCCATATACATATATTTTATTAAATTTCATTTTAGTAATATAAATCTACCGCCAGACACCCTATATATTTATTACTTACTAGCTGTTTCCCGCGGCTTCGCCCCGCGTTGGACTCGGTTATATCGCGCCCAAAAGTAGCCTATGTTTGACCTCAGGTCGTTAACTACATCCCTACCAAATTTCATCACAATCGGTCCAGCAGTTTAGCCGTGAAGAGGTGACAGACAGACAGACAGACTTTCGCATTTATAATATTAGTATGGATATGTATGCCCGGTCGCCTGCATTTCGCCAAGTCCATGGGATTTCGGGAATCCGCTTTCAATTGATATTTTTCTGTTCTATAATCTACTTACTTGCCAGCCAAATTTCAGCTTTATAACTCCAATAGTTTTCTAGATGTCGTCACAGAATTTTAATAGTAGGTTTTAACGTAATATCATGTTTACCATAGAATTTGGTAACCGCGCGTGGTCTCTCAGGCAATTTTTTAAAAATCGTTGGTGTTCACTATAACTAATTGAGCGAACGATCTTTTGCTTTTTAAATGCCTATAGATTTGTAAATTTCAATGTTGCATTTACGCGGAATTCGCATATCGCATATTTCAAGCATTATACGACCTTGCAATCGATTTGCCGTCATAATCATAATCGTAACGGATCGATACGGCTAATCACGTGAAAGAAATTTTCACGTGGGGTTTTATTTTTAAGTTTTTTAACATGCCGCCTTCTTTTTTTAATTAACTTGCATAGAAAAATAATGGTTTGAAATTTCAGAACAAACAAATTATAAAACGTAGGTTCGTATCTTGTGGGTCAAACCAACTCTGTACACCCTGGTATCAAAATTCTTCGAAACCGCCTCATCACCAGACTGGTGTACTCGTATTATACGATTTTGTATTTGCTTGTTTATTTCAGTGTATTGAAATCAATAAATTACTACATAGAACTACACTACAAAGTCGCTTTCTCTGTCCCTATGTCCCTTTGTATGCTTAAATCTTTAGAACTACGCAACGGATTTTGATGCGGTTTTTTTAATAGATAAAATGATTCAAGAAGATAGTTTTTATGCCCATGCTAAGCCAGGCCGGGTCGCTAGTAATTAATATAAAATGGTGCTTACGTATTGAAAATGCAGTAAAAAAAATAATGTCCACCAAAAGTATGGTACCGAATGGGTTTCAATGTATGCCAGTTAGACCGGTACTGATAGCCGTGTGCGTCACCTATACAAATTGTTGAAACATTCCCTTAGAAGCAAATAGACAAGCGATACTCGATAAGATATAGTTGGCGTCACGCCTTATCGTTGCAAACGTTCAGACTCCAATATGCACGTACACAAGTATTTATTATATACTAGCTGTTCCCCGCGGCTCCGCCCCGCGTGGGACTTGGTTATATCGCGCCCAAAAGTGACCTGACCTTGACCTCAGGTCGTTAACTACATCCCCACCAAATTTCATCACAATCGGTCCAGCAGTTTAGCCGTGAAGAGGTGACAGACAGACAGACAGACTTTCGCATTTATAATTAGTATGGATAGAATAAAAATTATCAATCACTGTTATGAATTCTATCTAAAATCCGCATTTGCATTTAACATCAGGTGGAATCGTGGTCAATCGCTGGACATTGAATTTAAAAAAAAAATACGAGCTGTGCTCTTGTCGATGGAGTCTCTTCCAGGTGTTTCTATCTTCCGCCAGCCTTTTTACTTCCTGATACGACACGACTCCCACTTTTTTTTATTTGTTCTATAAAACTCCTTTATGAATAAATTTTTATGAATTTGATTTGATTAATACCAATACCGTACACCGTATACCGTATACGTAGGTAACACTCAAATGTTGCAAAAGTTCCCGATTTTATCGGGAGATCTACTGATTTCAGCTCTTCACTCCTGATATCCCAATTTGACGACATAATCTCCCGAATTGGGTATGCTAAGTTTAAAAAAATGATTTTTTTTTAAATATTTTTATCTGAAAATTTAGACTATTTTAGGAAACTAATTTGATTTTTTTTGCTTAAATTATGATTATTAATTTTATATGAATTTTTAAAGTTTTATAGTTCATGACGTCATTTTGCTAGACGATGTTACCATTATATAGTATAGTGCCACAGTGTGGCCACAATAAAAACGAACGTGCCTTTTATTTTACAATAATTTTACGGCCCTGGAAACAAGTTCATTAAGGCCTTTCTTGAAATTTTAATCTTCTTCAGTCCTACTTTAATCAAGTCAAAAACGTCAAGTCAGTAATCTATCCCAATCAAGTGAGTCTATAGTCAGAGTCAGGTGGCTTAATACCATCTCTTAAAACCATGCAAAGACGAGTGAGTATGTAAGCATCATGTAAGGCGACATCTTGCTCACTCACTGGACAGACAACTGGATAGATGGTAGTAGGCCACCAGGGGGGTTACTATAGTCTCTTAAAACAATGCAAGATTTTAGAGATGGTGGTAACCCCCCAGATCTTTCTATCGGTATTTCTGTACTATCATATCTAAAAATCATGCAAGTTCCAGTGAGTAAGCGAGACAGCGCAATACATGACGTAAGGCGACATCTCCCTTACTCAATCGTTCTTGCATGGTTTTAAGAGATGGTGGTAAGCCACCAGAAATACATCTTATCGCGCCAACTACTCCGAAACATACAATCAAAATCAATCGATTGACTTGACATGACATTGAAAGATCATAGGTTTTATTTAATTTGTCCGTTTTTACGGTCGTAATCCTAGTCGGAATACGAAGTGTGGACACGCACACACTTAGGGATAAGAATTAAAGCGTAGACGCAGCTTTATTTGCGTAATGACGTCATTTAGGTGTCGAATGAATGTTACAACTTCCACGGCGTTTTTGAATATTTTACAGCAATCAATGTACTTTTCTTGTCGAAAATACAAAAATATGGTATGAAATCAAAATATCTCGAAATGGTTTTCGTATTTTAGTGTGTTAAAAAAATTTAGCATACCCAATTTCTTTTGCTAATGATGATGAGTATACAAACAAAACATTAGGTTCATTATTGTTTTGTAGAACTCCTGATTTCTCCCGATTTTTGGTTCAAAATATTTATCGTTTTCAAATTTTTGACTTTGGCAACACTGGTAACCTTACTTGCAGATCATCTTCAACTGGAGTTGACCTTACCACAGAATAGATAATAGTTCTAACGTAACCTTACACTTGAATATTGCTGTAACATTGTTATCATTACTGACATAATTATTATCCTAATTTATAACACAGCTGTTGATAAATTGTATATAGCTTTTGTATGTTTTTGTGCATACATGTCTTAAAATTCTGAAAATACAGCCAAAAACAGCAATTAAAGAAAATATTATAGAAGTAAGCTGCGCTGAAAGCAGGCCGCTTCCAACCGGTCGTTCTGAAAATCCTTGGGGGAAGCCTATGTCCAGCTGTGGACAACCTGCGGCTAAAATTATAATGATGAAAGAGATATACTCGTATGCAGGTTGATGAGAAATATGTCATAAGTACCTCAACCAGGAAAAAGAGTACACATCGCGAGATAGGGAAAACTTTTTGATAAAAAAGAATACAGCCGAATTGATTGTTCTTTCAAATTCATCAAACAAAGAAGAATCAATTCAGAATTATTTCTTCTATCAAGTCGTGTTCCTGTGGGTCGTGACCACCATAATCCAAATTGGCAGTTAGTATCTTTCAGTCACCGTAACTCACAATGATGACAATGACCACTCTGGCTAGGGTTTACCGACTAAGAAGAATCTTCCAGTCATATCTATTGTCTATCTAGCCGAATTGATAAGCTCCTCCTTTTTTGGGAGTCTGTTAAAAACTAATAATCGGATAGAGAAGAAGTGACGTTACGTTTGACTTTGAGCTTGATCTTCAGCCCATTCATTAAGTCTGCCGTTTCTAAATATAGAGAAGGACATGTGTCAGCATCCTGTCCCGCCCCGGTCCTCCAAATATTTGTAAAGGTGCCGCGAGGATCGTTTGAACACATCTGCACTGAATGACTACAGCTGCCGTATGATTAACTTTAGCGAGAAATGACAAAAATAAACAGAATAACATTACCAAAGCAAAGATTTACTCGGCAAAGTCATTTAATTTAATAGCGCCACACAACTTGTTGTAGCTTAAGTAGTTACGTGTATTCTAGATAAAGTTGTAAGTAGTTGAATTTGGTCATTATTTTTTTATGCAATTCCACTTTCGTTGTTCGTTAAAAGATGAATACATACTTACATTTTGTCATAGATAAAGGACGAATGACACGGGAAATCTTTCAGGGGGAAAATGACTTTTGGCGTTCCCCATGCTCTGAAGGAAAACAGATGCAACTTCATGTATATTGCATATAATTAAAAAATAAATCTGTTTTGGAAAGAAATCAATCTCATGGCGCACATACGCCACATTCAAATTTGGAACGCGTCGTCGTTCGAATTTCAACGGCCACCAAACCACAATGTGTGATTTCATACTTTAAATTTATATCCGTAGAAGGCACGCGCGGTCATGTTGTGGCCTTGGGCTTTGCCTGAATTACACGCAAGATTTAACGGCCGTTCCCACGAGCGATAAGGTTCACATTATGTACTTGTTTTTATATCAATGTTTTGAGTTTTTGCACGTTCGGTTCAGTAATTTTGTTTTATATTTAGAATCTAAATTGTATTTGCGAAACTTGATCGCAAAAACTACTTTCAATATTTGTGAGAAACTTTGCGCGCGATTATTTTGAACTACCTATCCATACCATACAAATATTTACATTTTATACAACCTACATACTACAATAATATGTACATAGAACAATACAAAAAAATAAAACTTACATAAATCATTATTGCTTATGAAATCGCTAAAGCTTAGAACTGGTTTGACGGATTTTTTAAAATATTATTCTGTTTTATTTCAAAATAGAGAAATACAACAACACACAGGTTGTATCTGTCTGTAGTCAACTGTCACTTTGTAGTTCGCGCCAAAACCAGTTATCAAACAACTAAACCATAGAAGAGAGACAATAAAAAAGTCAACCGATCGCCGCCGCTGTCTCGTTATCGAAGTCATTATTTGAATTTGGAATTCGAACATGTCCGACCGGCTCCCGAAACTAGTTTCGCGTTCAATATTTTATACCCAAACATAAAACAACAGTTTAAACTAAAACAACAGTTTAATTATATGACTAAACTACGGTTATTTTGAACTTAAAGAGATTTTGAACTTGGGTCTTATTAAAGAGGTTAACCAAAATCGCATTCAGGTTTTTTCGTTTCTTTACAAGCTACTAACTCATAGTTACCTATGAAATCGCGGCATGCTATTTTTTTTTTAATCTATGGTTTAGTTTTACGTTTCACCTGTCCGATATTTGACTGTAATCGAATCTTGCAATTTGACCTAGTTCAGCTTTTTCAACAGATTTGAAATCTTACGCGTGGTCTGGTTTGGTTACCAAGACAATGCATTATTGTGGTAGACAGGATCTGATGATGCACCCAGAATCGGTTCCCAAGAGGGGATTATGCTAATTACTTAACTAACTTTTGCCCGCGGCTTCGCCCTCGTAAAACTCCCTCGGGAACAGTGCTTATTTCCCGGGATGAAAGGTATGTGTATGCGAAATTTCAGTAAGATTGGTTCAGTAGACAGGGCGTGAAGAGATAACAAACGAACATACAAACTCACTTTCGCATTTATAATATTAGTTGGGGTATTCATATTTCTGTGTTTACTGGTGACGAGCCGTGGGTTTGCTTACGTAGTCAAGTTTCTCTCGTTCAGTTCATAGATTCAGGTTTAGATTCGAAGTGGCGGCATTTTTGATACCCCCAAAGTAGATTAAAAATCAGTTAAGTTGACTTTTGATTTACTATCGCAGTGTTTTACATTGGAATTCTTGTCGTAAGGCCGAACTGTAAATAAAGAATATTATTTCACTGTTATTAGTCTACAGAAATAATAATACAACAAGTGTTGCACCAATTACCACTAATTTATTATTATTGTGTCACACCGGTGTTTTTTTTTTTATAATATTAATTAAATTATTTATGTATTATTATTTATATCTTAATTTTCTTATTTATTATATTTTTATTTTTGATCTTGTGGGTGGGGGGGGGGGGGTGTTACAGTTTTTTTTTTAATTTATATTACTAGCGACCTGTCCTGGCTTCGCATGGACATAAAAACCTTTCTCTTGAATCACTCTATCTAAACGCAATCAAAATCCGTCGCGTAGTTTTAAAGATTTAAGCACACATATATAGGGACAGAGAAAGCGACTTTATTTTATTACAACATATTCAAACTACGAACGAAAATTCGAACTAATCTTTAAATTTTGAGACTCTATTTTGCGATGTAGAGAACGTTTTGAGATTATATTTTGCAACTAGGGTTTCGAGACTTGGGTCTATAATTTGAACTTTTTGCAACTATGCTCGTACGTGAATGTCATGCAGGAGACGTCGAATTTTTGACCAAAAACTCAACAATCAAGTAACCATCTTATTTACAGATAAAGTTCTTGATGATTGTTATGAAGGAAGTTTCCGAGTTCTTGAGAACATATAGCACCACGTCGTAGCCGCCGTCACGGTCGCGGCTGGTCATCGACCACGCGACCCACGCGTTACAGTTATCTTACGCAAATGGCCATAGCCTACGTCGTAATTATAGCTTACTACATACATACTAGCGGTTCCCCACGGTTTCACTCGCTCTTGATGTGTGACTAATAACCTTAAACCTTCTCCAAGAATCAGGCTTTCAAATGCAGAAAGGGTTTTTCTAATCGGACCAGTAGTTCTAAAGTTATAAGCGAAAAAACAAACTGTTCAGCTTTTTTATATTAGTACATACATACATATCATCACGCCTGTCTCCCGTAGGGGTAGGCAGAGACTAGAGATTTCCATTGGCTAAAGCATAAGCATCTTAGCAATATAAATATATTAGTATAGACGTTGTAAAGGCGTATAGATATATTATTAAGTATAGATTATTACGCCTGTTTCCCGCAAGGGTGGGAGGTAGGAGAGACTAAGAGGAGATATAAAGAGTACCCGAAATCATCAAGCGTGTATGACAGCGAGGTCTGTGAGGATCGTTGCAAGTGGAAATATCACTACTTTATACACTGAACATAACCCAGACCCTTCCCAGACTAAGTATAGTTTGCAGGCTTTCACTGTATGAGACTAGGTCTGAAGCTTTTTTAAGTCTGTGGCCTGAACAATAACATTATCACAGATAGGATATGTGCTCCATTCCTCTGCCTAATTTCTGTCGTCTCCGCCCTTTGATCAACACTGCTTTCTTACCGAAACGGTGGCCGTGATGCTCGAAGACTCCGCCATATTTTTACTCAATAATGACACTAACTGACATGACATGCATGAGCTGCTCCAATCTCAATCACGTTGTGGGCCATCGGCGTTATCGAAAGGTTCTGAAGTACAGTGGGCTGCAGAAAAATCTGACCCCCTTTTAATAGCGATACTTGTGGCATGGGGGTCAGATTTCTCTGCAGCCCACTGTACGAAGTTCCAGTACGGACGGAGGTATGGATAGTTAGGATAGAAAGACCTTACGAAAACTTAGTATAACAATTTTCTGACACAATACTCAACATTAAAATACTTTTATATGTATAATTCATTAGAAATTATTATTTTATTACTACCTAGTAGCTAAAACTTAACAGTTATTACAAATATTAAGTAAAGGCAACCAAACCAAAGAATAGTTTAAGTGGTGTGAATATAAGTGAGCAGTGCGCCCAGCCTGATGTCGCGATGCAGCGGCAGCTGAGCAATGTTAGCGTTCAGTCGTATCAGGACTACCAACCTACCAGAAAATATGGTAACTATCTATACTAATATAATTTCTATAAGTACTTACCAAATTACTTGCGTGCTTCCGCCACCAGTTAGTTCATGCAATCTACGGCCGGCGCCCACCCACTACTGTTAGTCCCAACATTCCCGCCAACATTAGTTTGCACACACTTCTTTTGCGACACGTGTTTCACCTCTACGCGAGGCATCCTCAGGCACCAAGGCCCTAAGTTGTTAATTGTTCGACGCACAAGCGACAAATGCCACGAAAACAACATCGCATTAAATATTTTTATATCTTTATATTATCATCATCAGCTGTAAAGCACCCAGTGCTGGGCATAAGCCTCCTTCCTACGCCATGCATCCCTACTCTAAGCCACCGCAATCCAGTTGTTGCCAGCAACTTTCCCATCTTTTTAGCACGGGCAGTGTAATCTGTATACCCCGAGGATTTCGCTCTTCTTTGGCGCAGCGACCCGAAGTGACTCTTGGCCTTCGTTAATAAGGTTCTCCATTTCGATGTATCCAGCGCCATCTCCTGACACTTGTCGACCTGCAGCTGGCGTAGGTTCCTCTTCATTTCGTCAATCGTTCGGCAGACCAGTGAGCGTCCCCTCGGCTTACTTATATCTCTCTTAACAGCTCAATCCTCCTCCATTCTATCCAGGTAGCTGAGTTAGCGATGTAGGATTTTTTTCAATTTTTAATCGTCTAATGCTGCTACCTCACTTGCCTATTTGACCATGTGTGGACGGTATATTTGCCAAAACTTTTGCGTTATTTGCCTACTTTGCATATATACTACTAATACGCGAATAGCCAAATGTGGTAGCAGCATTAGATGAATGAAAATTTAAAAAAAAAATTGGTTGCCTGTAAAGTCGGTATACGGGCGAAAGTTTTACGTGACAACGACTTTGAGTCTGTCTCCCTCGCTCTTAGGGGACGCGTGCCTCTCACTCGCTCTCATTGTGAGCGCATCGTAACGTTACCGAGCGTTACACTTTTTCATAAGTGACTCCCAGCCGCAACCTAATTTAAGACGTTGTCACGTCAAAATCCTACCTCGCTAACTCGGCTACCTGTATAGAATGGAGGAGGATCGAGTTTTAAAGAGATATATGGGACACTAATCACTATCACTACATAGTTTGAAACAAAGTCGTTTTCTCTGTCCCTATATCCCTTTGTATGCTTAAATCTTTGAAACTACGCAACGGATTTTGATGTGGTTTTTTAATAGATAGAGTGATTCAAGAGGAAGGTTTTTATGCCCATGCGAAGCCGGGGAGGGTCGTTATTAGGATAATAAAATTTAGAGCGGGAGGAGGGAGTTTGGTTTAGAGGTTTAGACTACAATACTTAGAATATCAATGATGTCACGGTAAACTGAAGGTCACAGCTGGCTTCGAGATCGTTACGTGACCAATCTACCATAACATAACATAAATTTGAAGGAAAACAATGTGTTTGTTTATTCACTTTTTCAATACTTTGAACGTGACAAAGTTACTGAAAAGTACTGTCTGTAATAGGATAACTACAAGGATATTTTTTTGTCTGTTTTATGAAACACTTTTCCTTGCATACTGTTATTGTCATAAATTACAGGACTACTAAACAGGATATTTGTATGGGTCTTTTTTTTGTAATACTTTTCATTTCATACCATTTAAGTCAATAATAAAGTTTGTTTGTTTCTAATTTACGATAATATATTTAAAAGATGTATTTTTTTATATCTATCTGTCTGTCTGTTTAGTCTGGCTATTATTAGCCAATAAACAGAGTCCAAAAAGGATGGGACGATTTTAACGGGATTTACACAGGCAAGATGCCTTATATTGGCGATTGATACAGGCTACATTTATTTTAGAAAAAATATATTGGTTTTATTTCGTACTTAGTTTTGCACTAGCTGTTCCCAGCGGTTTCACTCGCCATTAGTGTGTATATGTACTATAGCGTATAACCTTCCCCAAGAATCAGGTTTACATACACAAGTTTTCAAGTTATAAGCGTTCAAACAAACAAACAAACAAACTCTTCAGCTATATTAACCCCCGACGCAAAAAGAGGGGTGTTATAAGTTTGACGTGTCTGTCTGTCTGTCTGTCTGTCTGTCTCTGGCATCATAGCTCCCGAACGGATGACGCGATTTCAATTTAGTTTTTTTTTTGTGTTAAAGCTGATTTATGGCCGAGTGTTCTTAGACATATTTGATGAAAATCGGTTGAGCCGTTTCGAAGTTATGGGGGTGAAAGTGGGGAAGGATAACCGAATTTCTGCAAAAATATTCGACGAGTAGGTAATAAAAACAAAATGTGTCGTGGGTTTTTTTTTTAAATTAATTTAAATTTATTATATTAGTATATAGATTTATTAGAGATATCAAGTGTTCGCCTATTTCCAGGGCCCCAGTATGAGCCCGGGGGGTACGCCAAGGCAGTGCAGCAGCGTTCCAACATGACGCAACGTGAGGACGCGCTCAAGTTCGAGCAGGGCCGCATCAAGGCGCTCCAGGAAGAACGTCTGCACATACAGAAGAAGACATTCACCAAATGGATCAACTCGTTTCTCCAGAAGGTATTTGTAGTGTATTTCAATACTAAAGTACTGCACTGAAAAAATGTAGGGTATATGTCCTATGTCTATGTGCCTATGTCCTTCTCCTGGTTCTTAGCTACCTCCAATTTTCAGGCAAATCAGTTCAGCCGTTCGTGAGTTATAAATAGTGTAACTAACACGTCTTTATTTTTTATACATACTAGCGACCCGCCCCGGCTTCGCATGGGCATAAAGACCTACCTCTTGAATCACTCTATCTATTAAAAAAACCGCATAAAAATCCGTTGCGTAGTTTTAAAGATTAAGGCATACAAAGGGATATAGGGACAGAAAAAGAGACTGTTTTATACAATGTAGTGATATTGAAGATTGATAACAATCAGTACAAAAAAAAAACATTTTTGTTTGTTCCCTTTAATATTTATTGAGTACCTTTAAAACCATCCACGGAATGGGAACTTGTATATTCTTTTATGCTAAAATCCAAACGACTGACCTCGTAAAAATACTTGTTCTAGTGCTCTTAAGATAAAATTGCATCACCTCTATAAATTACTCCTTAGAGGCCATCACTAACCGTTTATAGGTATTGTAATGTTTACATATTATATTAATTAGCCAAGTTTTATCAGTGGTATGAGATCAATAACGTGCAACGTTATCAGGGTGTGACTACGTTCTAAATTTATATTTGAAACAATAAATAGACTAATGTCCATTGTATGAGATAATTTGTTAGCAGATTAATTCTTGGGCCAGTTAGATAGAACCGTGACTGTTTAGAAAATCTTGTTTCTTTGTTTGTTTTTTATAATTTTATTGTACCAAACAAATGTGAATACAAAAGCATCACTACCGCTACATAGTATAAAACAAAGTCGCTTTCTCTGTCCCTATGTATACTTAAATCTTTAAAACTACGCAACGGATTTTGATGCGGTTTTTTTTAAATAGATAGAGTGATTTAAGAGCAAGGTTTTTGTTGCCCATGCCAATACGGGGCGGGTCGCTAGTTAGAAATAAAACAACAGTACAATGGCGGAGATATCCCAGAAAAGAATAAGTCTGTCATTAAAGCCTTAATCAAAGAAACTTATTATTAGCGGTCATGTATCCAGCTATGAGTTGAAAAGAGTAGGTGGCATCACGGACATAGATGTTAATCTCAATACTATATCCCTACTTCCATAATTATATTATAAATGCGAAAGTCTGTCTGTCTGTCTGTCTGTTAGGCTTAGCATTTTAATGAAATTTGGTTTAGACAGTTAAGGACCAGGGGTTAAACATTGGCAACTTTTGGGCGCGATTTAACCGAGTCCCACGCGGATGGAACCGCGGTCATCAGCTAGTAGCTTATTACTTTAAAATACACAAGAAGAAGTGGCCGATGTCGGACACCCACCGGTCAGATAACCTGAAGAAGGTCGCAGGCAGGCGCTGAATGCAGGCCGCTTCCACTCGGTCGTTCTGGAAATCCTTGAGTGAGGTCTATATCTATGTATGTGGACAGCCTGCGGCTAAAATGATGATACAAGAAGTACATATTTATTTTAATTATTCGCTTTTTTTTATTCACCAAATTATGTAAATTAAAAAAAAAATCATCCCCAGGCCCGCATGGAGGTGGACGATCTGTTCACGGACCTGGCAGACGGGCGGCGGCTCCTCAAGCTGCTGGAGATCATCAGCGGCGAGCGGCTGCCGAGGCCCAACTCTGGACGTATGCGGGTCCACAAGATTGAAAACGTCAATAAGAGCTTGAGTTTTTTACATACAAAGGTCAGTATTTGTGTCTGATTTATGTCTTAATCTGGGGTTGTTGACAGCACGTCTTAAGGAAACCAAGTTACTTTTGACGTGACAACGTCTTAAATTAGGTTGCGGCTGGGAGTCACTTATGAAAAAGTGTAACGCTCGGTAACGTTACGATGCGCTCACAATGAGAGCGAGTGAGAGGCACGCGTCCCCTAAGAGCGAGAGAGACAGACTCAAAGTCGTTGTCACGTAAAACTTTCGCCCGTATACCGACTTTACAGGCAACCAATTTTTTTTGAGCAGTGAAGTTTGTGGCGCCGCTTATTCCCCACTTGCGCTTTGGAAGTGGCGGTAAACTGAAATGAAGGACGTCAATAAATGATGAGAATATCCTATATTGATTTTTTTTTTAATAAATATAAAACTTTAATGCACCAATTACATAAACTAATAAATAAAACCTAAATATTACTACTTAATTAAAAATAAAACTAAATAAAACTAAACTTAATTAATGATTTCTTATGTTTTCGCGATTGTTACACATTAAATTAAACTATAATAATAATATAATCGCGATAGAAAACCGTATAAAATAGTTTAATTGAAACTTAATTAACCTATATTGTCCCACTGCTGGGCTGGCCACTGGGAACTATGTTTGAATGTAAGATGGTCCGCTGGTATGTGTAGGCAGAATTTCCGCGTGAGAAACTCTCTAGTTCGGACAAGACTTTTGTGACAGCGATGGGTATGGTCACAGAATGTACGCGAAAAAATTCCCACGTTAAGGCCAGCCTCAATGTTATTGACAACGGAGAGGCGCCAGCGGTGGTTTGATCGCAGAATTCCCGCGTAAGAAACTCCCAAATAAGGGCCGCCCTCCTAGTTTGTGACAACGCACATGCTGCAGGAGAGTCGTTAGCGAGTAGTTTCAGAATATCCGCGTGAAAAACTATCGCATTCGGGCCAGACTCCCAATTTTGTAACAGCCTGAAAGCGGTCATGGGGCTGGAGAGTCACCTGTGATGGTATGGACACGTTTTACGACAATCAGAATGTTACGCGGAGCACGTGTCTGGCCGGGGGCCGGTTGAAGCGTACACATGTGGCGTACATATGTGTGTGTTTTTTTCGGAGGCCAAAACTCATTTTGGGTCGTTGCGCGTTAGTTGATTTTTTTTTTATAATTTAGCCACCATCTACGTCCGCAGTTTGCGATTCCCGAGGACCATTTATAGGCAATCAGTGGCTTATACATTTGTCTGTTAAGTGAAAATACCCGATTCAAGTCAGTGTCGTCAGGTGTTTCCTCTGCACAAATCCCGGCTCTAGTTCGCAACACCTGGTGTCAGAACTGGGATCTCCTATTACCACTTCTGACACCAGTTGTTACGAGCTCTGGCTAGGCGCCATCGGAGAGGGGAATAATTTGTTGCCGACATCACTATCACTACATAGTATAAAACAAAGTCGCTTTCTCTGTCCCTTTGTATGCTTAAATCTTTAAAATTACGCAACGGATTTTGATGCGGTTTTTTAATAGATAGAGTGATTCAAAAGGAAGGTTTTTATGCCCATGCGAAGCCGGGGCGGGTCGCTAGTTAGAGAAAATAAAATAAAACACGCGAGAAGATTCTTAGGTTTCCGTGCGTAATGGCAGGAGTTACTTTACGCATAGTTCATCTGTATGTTAAAGTATTGTTAGCATAAACCGTAATGACATGGTCATATTAAGTCAATTGTTTTTAAAGAAGTGATCTATACAGCAAGATATAAAAAATTAGTTTATAATAAAATCATTTTAGTTTTGTTTTAGGTTTATTTTAGTTTTAAAATAAAAGGGTTCTTTACAGAAATAACGTTTTGTTCTAAAACGTCTCCTGAGGATACAACTGAAAATTCACTCAAATGATGATAAATAATGAAAATTTTTTTTTATTAAATAAAAAATAGCCCAACTGTGTAAAACGTATAAAAAACCTACTAACATCTAACACTGCATTCCTCAGGAAGCCCTAAAAAGACCGGCGTATAAGGCAGAAGTTCGCTTGCTATTGGATATTGAATCTAGAGCTTAGAGATTAAGGTTCAATTAGGCTATTATGGTGCAGTAAACAGTTTTACATAACAAAGTAAGGTTGGCCAGTTGACCTAATTGGTAAATGCCAATTTTCCTCGAACTCTGTGACGTTTTGACTTAATTTCCGCCATCACCTTAAATTTAATAGCTTCATGTTAGAGAATAGGGAAGAAGTGAAAATTATATTATATTTTAATGACGAATTTATGGCGTCGCTACAGCTTTTGCGGTCTATTCCTTTGCTCCGTTTGGTAAAAAAAAACAAATGTCATTGTCATGTTGGTTTTGGTTCTCATGAATGTTTAAAATGCAATATTTTATTTAAAATAATTGGCTGATTCTTAAAATCTGAGATTTATTTCTGGTATCAAAGAACCTTATTCCTACCGACAGAAAAATATTCAAGCGTTTTAAAAATTTTCACTCCTACCCTATTGAACCCACCATAGATGCACATACATTGGAAACTTAGGAAATTTAGTACAAGAGAGCTACCTACTTATTTCTATAGAAATTTCTTCCAGCAGACCCTCGATAGGAACTTTTTTATTTGTTACTAACTGTTTCCAGCGGTTTTACCCGCCCTTGATGATAATGTTGACTATAGCTTATATATAACTTTCTCCAAGGATCAGGCTATAATATGCAAAACGTTTTTTTTTAATATGACCAATTTAGTTGTTAAGATTTTAGCGTGCAAACAAACAAACTCTTCAGCTTTTTATTATATTAGTATAGGTAAAGTAGTGAACTAAGGTTAGTAATTCCCGCTCTTACTCGTTGCTAGTGCGGGATCTATGAATAACGGGTTCAATTTTTATTTTAATTTCCATATATTAGAAAAAAATCACAACTTAACTTATTTGATTTTTTTTTTTGACAAAAAATATACTAAACTCTATTATAAACTAAAACCCTAACAAATACAAATAAAAATACCTATAAATAAAAAAAAATTATAGTTCAGGTTGTAATAATTATATTTGATCAATATAATATGTCATATGCTTTGTGTCCGCCAGGTCCGTTTGGAGTCGATTGGTGCTGAGGACATAGTGGACGGCAATCCTCGCCTCATCCTCGGCCTGATATGGACCATCATCCTGAGGTTTCAGATCCAGGAGATTGAGATCGATGTTGTGAGTCTTCCATTTTTGTGTTTTTGTATTTTTCTTTTTTTTTTTTTTTTGTTGTGGCCATGGAGTACAACGTGAGAGTGAACTCAAGGCACTTTTTTGCCTGCAAATATATAGCAATTTCGAATGAATTCACCAAATTGGATCATTCTTTTTTTTTGTTGGTTATTGTCATGACAAACTTTATATAAAAGAAAGGGCGATTCCTGCGCAATTCCCACGATAATGGGAACGAAGCTCACTCGCACGAAGTCGCGGGCTACAGCTTTAATAAAACAACCACAGAACAGAGAAATTATCCGAATAGAAATGTTTTGACGCGGATTTAGTTCCAGGATCAGTGTGGCAGCGTATTCTCTCTTCTCACCTTCATTTCATACATGTAAACCACACCACACCTTATTAGAAATGTATTACGTAGTTTACAACAAAACCACCTAATATTCTCGACCAATAACAAGTGGCAATAAATGACACAATCAAATTCCCAGCCCATTTTTTCTGTGAGTAATGTTGGCTTTCAAGCCAAACCAGTGACACGCTTTTCGTGCGATGCCACTTCTTGTTAACACATTGCTGGACACACTACGTCTATAGACGTTATAACAATTAAACTTCTATTGTGTTTTCAAAACTGTCCAGCAATGTGTTAATATTTCTAAATGTTGTGAAAGATAGATAAGATATACTCTTTATTGTACCATTATCATACAAATTATACATGTTGATACAAATATAAACAACTAGCTGTTCCCCGCGGCTTCGCCCCGCGTAGGACTCGGTTATATCGCGCCCAAAAGTAGCCTATGTTTGACCTCAGGTCGTTAACTACAACCCTACCAAATTTCATCAAAATCGGTCCAGCAGTTTAGCCGTGAAGAGGTGACAGACAGACAGACAAACTTTCGCATTTATAATATTAGTATGGATGTGAAAGAAACACTGACAAAAAGTGTACCCGCTGTACTAACTCAATCCCACTGCCCTGCAGGACGAGGAGAATGAGTCGTCTGAGAAGAAGTCAGCGAAGGACGCGCTGCTGCTCTGGTGCCAGCGGAAGACCAGCGGCTACCACGGCGTCAACATACACAACTTTACAGACTCCTGGCGGTCTGGTCTCGGCTTCAACGCTCTTATACATGCACACAGGTAAACAATTTATTTAAAGTATTTTAAGGCCATGTGCCTCTAATATGAGTTTTTCTTAACGCCTGCCAGTCGCTAGCGACTGCGTTAAGAAAAACTCATACTAAGGGCACTGGAAACAAACCCTTTAAGGCCTTTCAGTCCTACTTTAGTCAAGTTAAAAAATTTCATGTCAGTAGTCTATTCTAGTCAAGTAAGTCTAGTCAGTTGGCTAAGTGAAGCGGTGGGACACAGGTTAACCAGATTGGGAAAACAGGTTATTTGACTAATTATGATTCCATACCTATAAAGTGGATTAGCTCTTTGAAGTGTCAGTGGGCAGGGCACATAGCGTGACGAACCGATGGCCGAGAAATGTCTCGAATGGTGACCGAGCACCGGCAAGCACTGACCTACCCACCGACCAGATGGTCAGATGACCTGGAGGAGGTCGCAGGCAGGTGTTTGATGTAGGCCGCTTCTAACCGATCGTTCTGGAAGTCCTTGGGGTCTCCCAAAATAGGTCCTACCTCAACATATTATTAAGTGGGATATTACCAAAAACATGTAGTAGGCAAGTTGTCCTTTTTGGTCAATCTATGATTTGAGGGTGACTATTACGATAAAGAAAACTATGTAGTGAGCGTATATAAGCGCGAACTGCCTCCGTGGTCCAGTGGCTAAGGCGTTTGTCTGTAGACCCGGGGGTCGTGGCTTCGATTCCCACGGGAAGCATACTTTGTTTAGTTGTTTCCAGTTTGATTAGGACATTGCAGGCTTGAATCGATAATAAACATTCCGTGCTTCGGAAGGCATGTTAAGCCGTTGGTCCCGGCTGCCATCTGGCAGTCGTTAAAGGAACCACGTCAGGTTCCGAACAACTCTGACACCAGGGTGTGCATGGAAGATTTACCGTGATTCCTACTCGAAATGAATGAATGAATGAGCTCTTTCTTTGAGGCTAACTCAATCTGTGTGATTCGTCCCTAATATCCATACTAATCCATACTAATATTATAAATGCGAAAGTCTGTCTGTCTGTCTGTCACCTCTTCACGGCTAAACTGCTGGACCGATTGTGTTGAAATTTGGTAGGGATGTAGTTAACGACCTGAGGTCAAACATAGGCTACTTTTGGGCGCGATATAACCGAGTCCCACGCGGGGCGAAGCCGCGGGGAACAGCTAGTAATATAATATATTTATTGCGATCCCAGGCCGGACCTGTTCCGCTGGTCGGAGGTGCCGGTGGCGGACCACGTGGAGACACTCAACCACGCCTTCGACGTCGCTCACAAACACCTCGCCATACCGAAACTGCTGGACGCCGAGGGTATGTACCACTGTTGGAGTTAATTGTTGAGTAGCTTGTGGGCGTAATGTTCTTGCGGGTGTTAAAAAAAAATCAAAATTCAAATTGTTTTTTTTTTTCAATATAGGACATTCTTATCACTTATTAGTCTATTGTCGTCTTATGATACTAGGGTACTAGTATCGTTGAGTTAGTATCACATAATACAAGTCTCGAGCTTACTTTGGCTAACTCAATCGGTGTGATTTGTTCCTATATATTTATTTATTATTTGATTAAAATCGTTATTTTTAGGAAATACCGGTTGAGCGGAAGCGTAATGATAAAGTTCGTTGTTAAAATGTATAAACAGAAAAATGAGCTGGTTTATGATTTCAACCAGCCTGTCGATTCTATAAATTTCAAACAACAACTCGCTTCTTACGTCGATATCGCTCACACTTCGCTTAAGATTCAGAATGACAAGTGAGAAGTGAGCTTCGAAGTGACGGGGAAATTACCTTACAGAATGAATCTTACGTCATCTCATGCAAAATCTCACGTTGAATCTAGTTCATCTCGCTGACACGCTCGCAAGGGTAGCGCTAGTATAGATTCGAATCATAAACCGAGTTTTTTGAATTCCAATCAAGAAACTCATAGCGGATTCAGATTCCAAATTTAAAATTAACGCTTACAGAATCAAGGCCCAGGTTTCCGATACCGGCTGACATGAATCCAGAGGCACAATGCAATTTTGTTTACACGTTCATGTATTTGAATTTGGAATGTTTTTTTTTTCAGACGTCGACACCAGCAGGCCCGATGAGAAGTCGGTGATGACTTACGTGGCCAGTTACTATCACACCTTTGCGAGGATGAAGAACGAACAGAAGAGTGGCCGAAGGATAGCCAATGTGAGTGCTTTAGGGCCAGATCTTCCAATTGTAGGAAGTCCACCCAACCCTTGTACCTTATATAAATAAATAAGGATAATTACGGTTTTTTTTGCAATGGGAGGGGGGGGGGGGGGGGGGCGAGCTGAGAGAGTTCATTTTAAAGCTGCAGCCTCGGTTGCATATCTAAAAATTCAAGCCTTTTGAAAATACGAGGACGTAAATTGCAATTTCGGCCGAGGCTTGTATAGAACCTTACTTTCCCTGAAATCCTCTTGAGACGAAACAACATCGTATCAAATTTTAAAATGGCGTCAACAACATGTCAACATTTGATGTGTTATTTTTTTGAAACTTATTGAAAAGTTCACAGATTTTTAAACGATAAAAGAACTAATGGTTACTACCAACCTAACAAAAGTGTCCAGCAATTTCCATTATCGACCGCTAGAATAGGTTTTTTTTTCGTAGCCTACGAAAAAAAAAAAAGGCCAGAATGAAACTAAAAAACCTAATGTTAGAAAACGTGTACATTAAAAAACCTCCATTAGCGGCCGGCAATGACTTTTTTTAATCACATTGTTGTCTTAGGCCAGCAATGAGTCTATTGACGTATTGTTTTTTTTTTTAATAATGAAGCTATTTCCGAGCAAGAGGAAGTAAACGATGTTAACGACCCCCTTTCCCCACCAGATAATAGGTCAGCTGATGGACTGCGACGGTCGCAAGGAGGAGTACAGCCGGCTGATCTGCGCGCTGCTGGAGTGGATCCGGACGAAGATCCAGGAGCTGAACGGCCGAGAGCTGCCCAACTCGCTGGACGGCATACAGCGGCTGCTGCTGGCTTTCAAGCAGTACAGGACCGTGGAGAAGCCACCCAAGTATGTATTTGTACTTACTTCTGGAGGTCTAAAAAGGCCAATTTGAGCAATTCATCGACTCGATTCATATTACGAATTCCTTAGCAATTCTGTAGCAATTCCTCTATTTTTTGTAAAATATCCAACTAAACTTTGTAATTCCTCTTCAAAAAGAAATTGAAAGAAATAGGAATTGCTAAAGAATTGCTAAGGAATTCGTAATATGAATTTCATTCGATGAATTGCTAGCTTAGGTTAGCTGGAAGATTATCCATACTAATATTATAAATGTGAAAGTGTGTTTGTTTGTTTGTTTGTCCGTCCTTCACGCCGTAGCTAAGCAACCAATCGACCTGATTTTTGGCATAGAGTTAGTTGAAAGGATGGAAAGTAATATAGGCTACTTTTGGTTCTGAAAAAGCATCAAGTTACCAAGGGAGATTACTGGAATATTTGTATGTGTACACCAAAAATTATCTAATTCCACGCGAGGGAAGCCGCGGGTAAAAGCTAGTTAGCGATAAGTCCTCCTTTGTACACGTTGTTTTTGTATCAACATGTATAATTAGTTTGTTCATGATATAATAAAGAGTCTCTCTATGTATCTTACATTTAAGGCGAGACCTCGGTGAACACTAGCGCCACCGTCAACTAAAAATCATTATTCACTGAAAACACAAGTTATCAATTGTGTTATGTAATTAAGGTTCTGGATCTGAAGTTAATTTTAATCATATTAAATTTTTAAATTATAGTTCCGTTAGTTAGTTAGTTACAAATTGCAAAACTGCTAAAAGTGGCCGTTTTTAACAATATTGCAATTTGTAACACTATGAAACCATAATTTTATATTTTTTAAATAACTTCAGTTCCATAACCATAATTACAGAAAACTGATTTTTGATAACTTGTGTTTTCAATAAAATAATGATTTTTAACTGATGGTGGCGCTAGTGTTCACCGAGGTATCGTCTTAAAGTTACATGTTTCAACTACCATCATGCTAAACGCTAAGGTCTTATGGCCCTAAGCTCTGTCAACCCCGTATGGGATAAAGACGCGATCTTATGTATGTACATTTAAAGAACCTTTTTTCGTCCGAGCGTGTTTCCCGGTTGCATCTTCAGGTTACGCTTCAGAGCCCAGGGTACGCTATCTAAGGTCCTGATTAAGTGGTACTGGTTATTCTTCGGAACTCTGACGTGTTTCCTTTAACGACTACCGGATGGCAGCCGGGACCAACGGCTAAACGTGCCTTCCGAAGCACGAAATCGTCTTTATTATCAGACAATCAGGTGATTCAAGCCTGCAATGCCCTAAACCAAACTGGAAACAACTAAACAAAGTTTGGAGTGTGTGACGGGAGCGATAGTGTTATGCCCTCGCGCCACAAAGGGAAGATCTTCCCGCCAGGCCGGGTGTGATGCCTGGGGAACCGCGCGACAGACGATGTCTTGTCGGAGGTTGTATATATGCTCCAATCCGTAGAAACTTTGTAAGCGCGATTTAGACTTTCATAGTAATTTTGCTGTTTTGTATGCAAGCTTGATTTTTGTGCTTTTAACGCCATCTGTTGAGCGTATTTGTAGTTATTATTGTTGTGGCGCTTGTGTTGCCACAAAAGTATGCTTCCCGTGGAAATTGAACCCACGACCCCCGGATCTACAGGCAAACGCCTTAGGCAGTCGCATGATAATAATGAGGTCATCATCATCACATCGTGTAGGTGTCACGGTCAATCGACCATGAACACCCTGGTGTCAGGTGTGATAATAGTGAGCTAAAAGATTCTAATATATCCTTAACAGGTACAAGGAGCGTTCAGAGATCGAAGCTCTATACTTTGACATCAACACCATGCAAAAGAGCTTAGTCGGCGAGGCCTGGGCCCCGCTTGAAGGCCAGCTGCCCCAAGACCTGGAGAGGGCGTGGCAGCAATTGGAACAGGTATTGTTTTGTACCCCCCCGACGCAAAAACAACGGGGTATTATAATAAAATAAATAAATCTATCACTATCACTACATAGTATAAAACAAAGTCGCTTTCTCTGTCCCTATGTCCCTTTGTACGCTTAAATCTTTAAAACTACGCAACGGATTCTGATGCGGTTTTTTCGAAGGTTTTTATGCCCATGCGAAGCCGGGGCGGGTCCCTAGTAATTAATAAATAAAAAATAAATAAATAAATCGCGGGTCTGCTGGAAGAAATTTCTTTAGAATAACTAGCACCCTTGTTCATTTTTGTATTTTTTTAAATTAATGTACACTCAAATTCAGACATAAGTAGAAAACTTAAAATTAGGAAATTCAAATTTTAAGTTTCCTATGTGTGAATTTGAGTGTACGTTAATTTTAAAAAAATAAACAAAAAAAATAGATATTTTCTCCACAAGTAAATATATTACACAAATAGTCAATAAAATTATATTTAAGTATCTAAGGACTAATAAGTGCTCATGTTATGTGTCTGTCTGTGGCATAGTAGCTTCCGAACAAATGAACCAGACTGCAGACTTTGTTGAGCGTCTGTCTTGAGAAGCAACAAACTCAGCCTTCCACACATACGACACAGATGTCGACCCAAACCACACACAGTTGACCGTTTCCCAGCCATCTTACCTTACATAAAGGGAGTCACAGACAAGATTGGTAACATACTTAGGCGAGCTTCAATCAAGACTTACTACAAGCCGCATAAGAAAATAAACCAACTTTTAAGACCTGTTAAATCCAATATCCCATTGCAAGATGCTGGAGTTTATAAAATTGACTGTGACTGTGGTTTATCATACATTGGACAAACAAAGAGAAGCATTGGTACCCGTATCAAAGAACATATTGCTGACATGAAACATAGACGCTCAACCAAGTCTGCAGTCTGTGAACACTCACTTGACAAATCCAACCACTACATGCGTTTTGATAATCCTCAAGTCCTTGCAAAAGAAAACAGATTTATACCAAGGATGATACGTGAAGCGATCGAAATTAAAAAACATCCTAATTTCATTAGAGAGGATGGATGGCAAGTACCACTAGCTTGGGACCCAGTTATCAATTTAATAAAATCTCAAACTCATCGGAAGACTACAAGTGTTTTTGATACTGTCAGCCAATACTGTGTGAATCGAAATAGTTTTCAATGATTTATGAGCTATGGTTTTGTATTCTTGTGACATCAGAAACAAATGACACAGACGAATGTCAACTCAGTCTGCCTGCGACCATGAGCTCTGTAAAGTGCTTGAAACGTTAGGTATAAATAAGTAAGCAATAAACGCGATAGAAAACCGTATAAAATAGTTTAATTTATTAATTCATATATTTTTTCCAGGCCGAACACGCTCGCGAAATAGCTCTGAGAACTGAGCTGTTGCGACAACAACGGCTGGAGCAGCTCAATTACAAATTCAATACAAAGGTGAGCATACCGCCATCTGTTGGTTTTAATCATTAATATTTTGTAGGTACAGGTCAATTGACTCTGCACAGCCTGGTGTCGAGAGTTTTTCGAAACAGCTTTTGTCTATAAGACACGGTGGCTTACTACCATCCCGATAAATCATGTGCAAGAATCATCATGCAAGAAAGATTGAGTAAGAGAGATGTCGCCTTACATCATGTATTGCGCTGTCTCGTTTGCTCTCTGGTTCTTGCATGGTTTTCAGAGATGGTGGTAAGCCACTAGGTTCATTTTGAAGGAAAGTCTGAGGACTTCCTTAAGGCGTTTAAGAAAACGGATGTAAAAGGCGATGTGCGTGAATTAATTAATTATTTAAAGCTGTCACAGTAAATATTATGTACAGATATAGTGAATATGTAGTACATTACTATCAAAGCCGGAAATAAAGCAATCTACGGCCGAGTAATATTGGAAGGCCGTAGCGCACCTGAGGCCTTTTCAAGTGCTTTTAAAAGGACATGGCGAAGCAAAGGCCTTTTAAATATACGAGGACGTAAATTGCTATTTCGGCTGAGGCATGTACAGTACTTTTCTTCCTCTTGAGAGTAAACAACATTGTGTAAAATTTACATCCGCGCCAACAAGCCTGCTCAATCCATCAATTTCCGAGCAAGTGAAAGAAAAATAATTGATTGTGTCCTTTTCAGTCGGTACTCCGCAAAGGATATCTGAAAGAGATGGTGCTAGTTCTGTCGGACCCGCGGTACGGCTCTAACTTGGCACAAGTGGACGCCACTGTGAAGAAACACGAGGCCATCTCCGCTGACATCCTTGCCAGGTGGGTGTTCTATACAAACTTGTCAAAAAATGTTAAGTGGTGCTTTTTTTTTCAGAAGTGATAGTTTTCTCACTTTCATATCTTCTATATATATATATATATATATATATATATATATATATATAAAATAAAGTCGTCCTAGTTACACTATTTATAACTCAAGTACGGCTGAACTGATTTGGCTTAAAATTGGTGGGGAGGTAGCTAAGAGCCAGGAGAAGGACATATGGTACCTTTTCATCCCGGGAAAAAGCACTATTCCCGAGGGAAGTACACGCGGGCAAAAGCTAGTTTATAATAGAATAGACATTTATATTTATATAAACAAAGGACAAAGTTATCAAACGAACATACATGAAATGTGACAAATGTCTGGGAAAGCTGGTTAGGTAAATTTAGTTAGTTACCAAACTGGACTGAGGGAATTCATTTTACCAAAAAAAAATCAATTTCTGCATATAAGGAAGCTGCCAGCTCTTCGGACAAGGTTAGTCAACATCACTGGAGACCGAAGAGCTGGCAGCTTCCTCGGACAAAGAAGTAGTTTAGCCATTCAAAGGGGGAATGCTGCCAGTATCTTCGGAACCTTGCCTACAGGGACTCCTTTTAATAATATATTTTAATCATTTATATAGTTCGTTTTAAATTATTATTTTTTAGAATAAAGTTGTAGCTTATTTTTAAATGAGTACAATAATTTTGACACATCAGCTAATGATTCTTTGGTCTAGCGGTCTACGCGTCATCTTTTTGTTTTGTTGGTTCCAAGTTCAAGTCCCACCCAAACTGACTTTTTTTTCTTATTACGCATTGATTGGAGGAATTTTATTTTTATTTTTCATTTAGAAATATACTAAAAATATTAAATTTGATAGTATTTCCCACAAAATATTTTTTGCGTGCATTATGTTGATATCATGCGGCACAAGCGAACCTCGAACCTCGCACCAAATCGAAAAATGAACATTCCAGAACGGAGCGTTTCGAGGACTTATCCGCCATGGCCGCGGAGCTGGTCCGCGAGAACTACCACGGCGCTGAAGCCGTGTCCAGCACCGAGCAGGCGGTGCTGCAGCGCTGGCGCTCGCTGCTGGAGCTGCTGGAGAGGCACCGGGGCAGCCTGGCGCGGCTCGCCGGGCTCATGGCGCTCGTGAGGGAGGCGGACGCGAGCCTGCACACCTTGGTGGACATGGAGGTAACCAGCGGGCTTACCATCATATCTTAAAACGATGCAAGACAAGACAAATAGTATATTACTGTCGAGGCCAGTTATATTGCTTCGCGTCGTCCTTTCAAAATACGAAGACTTAAATGGCAATTTCGGTCGAGGCTTGTATAGTGCTTCACTTCTTCTGAAACCCTCTTGAGACGAAACAACATCGTATCAAATGCCGTCAACAACAAGCCAGCATTCGCTGTGTTCTATTTTCAAACATTTTGAAAGGTTCATACATATTTTTAAACGATAAAGAACTAATGGTTGGTACCAACCTAACAAAAGTGTCCAGCAATTTCCATTATCGACCGCTAGAATAGGTTTTTTTTGGTAAGCTGGCCAGAGTGAAACTAAAAAACCTAATGTATGAAAACGTGTACATTAAAGAACCTCCATTTGCGGCCGGCAACGAATTTTTTTAAATTACATTGTTGTCTTAGGCCACCAATGAGTCTATTGACGTATTTTCTTTTTAAATAAGAGGAAGTAAAAATCTTTACTTTTTTTGCATACACATAGTTTGAAGTATTGAGAAGGACATAAGGTACTTTTTATACCGAGAAAAAGCACTGTTCCCGAGGAAAATGCACGCGTGCGAAGCTGCGAGCAAAAGCTAGTCTATCATGATGATAAGCATGACCTGGGGCCCAATCCTCACGCAATCGAAGTTCACTTCACCGATTTTCTCCAATTTTTTTCGATGAGTTTAAGTCAATCTCACAATCGAAAAATTTCGATCGATCGATGCGTTCGATTGAACTCTTTCAATTGTGATTTTTTGAAAAAGTAGACACAGTAATAAACACTTTGAAAAAAATTGGAGAAAATCGATGAAGTGAGCTTCGATTGCGCGAAAATCGAGCCCCAGATGTTGCACCCAGAATCGACTTCCGACGAGAGAACTCCTCAACAGTTGACTTGACACCACAAACATGGAAGTATTTACATTGTTATGGTAAGCATGACCCGATGGTGTACACGGGATGGGCTTTCAACGAATGAACTCCTCAACGGATAACAGCACGGAAATTTAATTTTTGTCACGCATTGTATGGATCAATATCCAACTACTGTCTATAAAAGCTTGCGCCAAATCTTTTTTTTTACAATTTGGTAACTGCCTCCGTGATCCAGTAGACTGTGCCTGTAGACCAGGGTGTCGTGGGTTCGATTCCCACTGGAAGCATACTTTGTTTAGTTGTTTCCAGTTTGGTTAGGACATTGCAGGCTTTAATCACCTGACTGTCTGATAATAAAGATGATTCCGTGCTTCGGAAAGTACTTTAAGCCGTTGATCCCGGCTGCCGTCTTGTAGTCATTAAAAGAACCACGTCAGAAGCCGAGAGTTGGTTTCGCAGAACTGACACCAGGGTGTGTGTGAAATGATGATGGTTCGAAAAGTTTAAATGAATTGTAATTCGCCAGGCTCAATTCCAATCGGAGGAGGTCGGCCGCCATCTTAGCGACGTGGAGAGATTGCTGCAGGCGCATGCACTGCAAGAATTGCAACTTGGCGCCGTTGACGAGAGTATCAGGTGAGGATTACTCCAACTTAGTACATACATAGATATAATCACGTCTTTATCCCATGCTGGGTAGACAGACCCTAGGGCCATAAGACCTTAGGCCACGTTTCGCATAATGGTAGTTGAAACTTAGTACATATGTACGCTTTTTGATTGGTATCTATTTATAAATAAATATAGTTTTTATTTACCTTCACAATTAAGTTTACTAAGAAAGCAATAACAGTCAATTAATATTAAGGCCTAACAATTAAGAATATGTTCTCTGTAAAACCCATCTCTGTGAAGGTCTGGTGCCTGAAGTAGGTTTCCAAAGGAAACCTGTGACACAAGTCACCAGTGCCCCCTCGCGGATAGATTTTAAAGGGATGATAAAAAAAAACATGCGTACCGGATACCGGATATTTTAAATAACAAAGATGTGAGAGAAAATAATAATAATTAAAAGACAATAAGAATTAAAAAGTAAAATTTAGAACTCACTTGGTTTTATGTATATATGTATTTATGTCTTAACGGTTGCCCGGGGCTTCGCTAACGTGGGAAATCCAGGATGAAATATGGCCTATGTAATGTTCCAGGGTCTACTATTACTATATATAATATACTATATTAGAAGGATCTATAAATACGTAGTATAAAATTAAGTCGCCACGGGATGTATTTTTCTCATTTGTCACCAATGGTGAAATCTTGTTGCTACAACTGGGAAAGTATGTGTTATTTTTAAAATAAATGTGACCTAGACCTACCCATTATAGTTAGACATAGACATATAGCGTCGCAATACTTTTTGTAGAAAATAATATTATGTTCTACAAAGTCATAGTCTCTACATTATTTTGTTCTATCATCAATAGTTATCGCAGTGCACGTGAAATAAGGGCTGGGAACTACAACTGGGAGAGTATGTGTTATACGTCGCCAATGGTGACAATCGGGATTATTTTTCCCATTTGTCCCCAGTGGTGACGAAGCCAGTGGTAACAACTGGGAATAGACGACTGTGTCTAGTCTGTGAGCGGAAAGTTAAAAACTAACCAACGGATTTTCATGCGGTTTCATCAAGGGGGTATCCTTAAGCCAACTAACGCCACCAATCAATTTTACTCTAAAATCAGGTCAAACTGAAAAAATCTAAGAAGGCAGGCCGCTAGTAAATGACGTTTAGTATTTTTGGTATTACTTTTCATCATTTTTCTCCTTCGCTCCTCGCCTTCTTAGATTTTTTTTTTCAACAACTTTTTTTTGACATTATTTTAAAGAAATAAAATTATTGGTGGCGCTAGTTGGCTTATATACATATATGTATATATATTTCCCAAGGATGGTTACATAAGAGGTTTTATATAAATATAGCGGTATAACTAAAATAATATAAATAAATAAACACCGAAATATTAATTGCCTTTTTATATGTAAACAGTGCAATGAAGTGTTTATTCATTCATTCATTAATTCATTCAGGAGATTGGTTCGCCAAGGAGCCGCTGCAGAGGGCGCTGCTCAGCACAAACAACAACTTACACAGCAACTGACGCAGCTGGAGGAGACTTACGACAAGTAATAGCTTCTTTTTTTAATAGATGATGTATTTCTGTTGCCGATACAACAAAAAAATATAAAAAACCGGTCAAGTGTGAGTTGAACTCAATATTAGTTTTTATATTCAATTGTGGTATTAAACTATAGTATCGCTATCTAGTGGTGGTTTAGTGAACTATTTCTGTAAGTCAACGTTTTATATTGAACTAGCTGTTCCCCGCGGCTTCGCCCCGCGTGGGACTCGGTTATATCGCACCCTAAAGTAGCCTATGATTGACCTCAGGTCGTTAACTACATCCCTACCAAATTTCATCACAATCGGTCCAGCAGTTTAGCCGTGAAGAGGTGACAGACAGACAGACTTTCGCATTTATAATATTAGTATGGATTTACCACCTTAAAAAAGTACAAGAAATATTTCTTTTTAATTACATCGTAATGACCATTTCGTCTAGGTGACACAGTCGATCGACCATGTGCAACCTAGTGTTACAGTTCGCCGCCCCTCGGCCTCTGACGTGGTTCCTTTAACGACTACCAGATGGCAGCCGGGTCCAACGGCTTAACGTGCCTTCCGAAGCACGGAATCATCATTATTATCAGACAATCAGGTGATTCAAGCCTGCAATGTCCTAACCAAACTGGAAACAACTTAACAAAGTAATCTACGCGTGGGAATCGAACCATTGACCCCCGGGTCTACACGCAAACTCCTTAACTACTTGAACACAGAGACAGTTTTGTTAATTGGCTGACTTGAATCATTTAATTTTCTGACAATAAAGATGATTCCGTGCGTCGGAAGGCATGCTGGTACCGGCTGCCATCTGGTGATCCTTAAAGGAACCACGTCAGAGGCCGAGAGGCGGTTTCAAAGAACTCTGACACCAGGATATGCATGGTCAATTGATCGTTACATCTAAAATAAATGATGATAATATTACCAAGAATTTAATGAAATTTTTAATTTATAACTATTATTTCAGCTTGGTCGCAGCGGCTAAGGACCGCAAGGCGAGGTTAGAAGACGCCAGAAACCTGTACCAGTTCTTGGAGGACCATGACGAGGAAGAAGGTGAAGTATCTCTTCACTATATAGAATAAAACAAAGTCGGTATATCTTGCCCTATGTCCCTTTATATGCTTAAATCATTAAAACTGCGCAACGGATTTTGATGCGGTTTTTTTAATAGATAGAGTGATTCAAGAGGACCCGGGGCGGGTCGTTAGTTATATATAATTTATTTAATTTTCATTACATACATACATACGTACATATAATCACGTCTTTATTCCATACGGGGTAGTCAGAGTTGGTAATTCGAGTGATTTTCATTCGACAAAACTGTGGAATCGCATGATTTTCATGCGACTCTGTGGTTTTAGGTTTCGGGTTTTAAAAAAAAGCATCTTTAAGAATAATTACGTCACAAAACTGTGCAAAAATGGCCGACGGTGTTATCGATAGGATTTTAAAAGTGAACTTTTGAAATTAAGCTTTGCTGCCTAAGTTAGAGGGCTCAGAAAAATATGGAAAAAATGTTTCAATCTAAATAATATATTAAGTGTGTATATAGTATATAGTAGTTAAGTTTTGTATAAATTTAATTCTAAAGTGTCAAAATTTGAAAATATAAACATAACAGTATAAAAAAAACTTAAAGAAATACAAGTCAACTAGCCTATTGTTAATAATTGTTTCTGTTCTTTAAAGGCTGGGTGACGGACAAGCAGCGTATATGCCGCGCGGAAGTAGCCGCCAAGGATCTGCGCGGGGTGCTCGCCCTCAGACAGAAACACACGGCGCTGGCGCACGAGCTGCGGGCGCGGGACCACGTGGCCACGAGGCACCGCGCCAGGGGCCAAAGGTAACTACAGGCGGGGTGCTCGCCCTCAGACAGAAACACACGGCGCTGGCGCACGAGCTGCGGGCGCGGGACCACGTGGCCACGAGGCACCGCGCCAGGGGCCAAAGGTAACTACAGGCGGGGTGCTCGCCCTCAGACAGAAACACACGGCGCTGGCGCACGAGCTGCGGGCGCGGGACCACGTGGCCACGAGGCACCGCGCCAGGGGCCAAAGGTAACTACAGGCGGGGTGCTCGCCCTCAGACAGAAACACACGGCGCTGGCGCACGAGCTGCGGGCGCGGGACCACGTGGCCACGAGGCACCGCGCCAGGGGCCAAAGGTAACTACAGGCGGGGTGCTCGCCCTCAGACAGAAACACACGGCGCTGGCGCACGAGCTGCGGGCGCGGGACCACGTGGCCACGAGGCACCGCGCCAGGGGCCAAAGGTAACTACAGGCGGGGTGCTCGCCCTCAGACAGAAACACACGGCGCTGGCGCACGAGCTGCGGGCGCGGGACCACGTGGCCACGAGGCACCGCGCCAGGGGCCAAAGGTAACTACAGGCGGGGTGCTCGCCCTCAGACAGAAACACACGGCGCTGGCGCACGAGCTGCGGGCGCGGGACCACGTGGCCACGAGGCACCGCGCCAGGGGCCAAAGGTAACTACAGGCGGGGTGCTCGCCCTCAGACAGAAACACACGGCGCTGGCGCACGAGCTGCGGGCGCGGGACCACGTGGCCACGAGGCACCGCGCCAGGGGCCAAAGGTAACTACAGGCGGGGTGCTCGCCCTCAGACAGAAACACACGGCGCTGGCGCACGAGCTGCGGGCGCGGGACCACGTGGCCACGAGGCACCGCGCCAGGGGCCAAAGGTAACTACAGGCGGGGTGCTCGCCCTCAGACAGAAACACACGGCGCTGGCGCACGAGCTGCGGGCGCGGGACCACGTGGCCACGAGGCACCGCGCCAGGGGCCAAAGGTAACTACAGGCGGGGTGCTCGCCCTCAGACAGAAACACACGGCGCTGGCGCACGAGCTGCGGGCGCGGGACCACGTGGCCACGAGGCACCGCGCCAGGGGCCAAAGGTAACTACAGGCGGGGTGCTCGCCCTCAGACAGAAACACACGGCGCTGGCGCACGAGCTGCGGGCGCGGGACCACGTGGCCACGAGGCACCGCGCCAGGGGCCAAAGGTAACTACAGGCGGGGTGCTCGCCCTCAGACAGAAACACACGGCGCTGGCGCACGAGCTGCGGGCGCGGGACCACGTGGCCACGAGGCACCGCGCCAGGGGCCAAAGGTAACTACAGGCGGGGTGCTCGCCCTCAGACAGAAACACACGGCGCTGGCGCACGAGCTGCGGGCGCGGGACCACGTGGCCACGAGGCACCGCGCCAGGGGCCAAAGGTAACTACAGGCGGGGTGCTCGCCCTCAGACAGAAACACACGGCGCTGGCGCACGAGCTGCGGGCGCGGGACCACGTGGCCACGAGGCACCGCGCCAGGGGCCAAAGGTAACTACAGGCGGGGTGCTCGCCCTCAGACAGAAACACACGGCGCTGGCGCACGAGCTGCGGGCGCGGGACCACGTGGCCACGAGGCACCGCGCCAGGGGCCAAAGGTAACTACAGGCGGGGTGCTCGCCCTCAGACAGAAACACACGGCGCTGGCGCACGAGCTGCGGGCGCGGGACCACGTGGCCACGAGGCACCGCGCCAGGGGCCAAAGGTAACTACAGGCGGGGTGCTCGCCCTCAGACAGAAACACACGGCGCTGGCGCACGAGCTGCGGGCGCGGGACCACGTGGCCACGAGGCACCGCGCCAGGGGCCAAAGGTAACTACAGGCGGGGTGCTCGCCCTCAGACAGAAACACACGGCGCTGGCGCACGAGCTGCGGGCGCGGGACCACGTGGCCACGAGGCACCGCGCCAGGGGCCAAAGGTAACTACAGGCGGGGTGCTCGCCCTCAGACAGAAACACACGGCGCTGGCGCACGAGCTGCGGGCGCGGGACCACGTGGCCACGAGGCACCGCGCCAGGGGCCAAAGGTAACTACAGGCGGGGTGCTCGCCCTCAGACAGAAACACACGGCGCTGGCGCACGAGCTGCGGGCGCGGGACCACGTGGCCACGAGGCACCGCGCCAGGGGCCAAAGGTAACTACAGGCGGGGTGCTCGCCCTCAGACAGAAACACACGGCGCTGGCGCACGAGCTGCGGGCGCGGGACCACGTGGCCACGAGGCACCGCGCCAGGGGCCAAAGGTAACTACAGGCGGGGTGCTCGCCCTCAGACAGAAACACACGGCGCTGGCGCACGAGCTGCGGGCGCGGGACCACGTGGCCACGAGGCACCGCGCCAGGGGCCAAAGGTAACTACAGGCGGGGTGCTCGCCCTCAGACAGAAACACACGGCGCTGGCGCACGAGCTGCGGGCGCGGGACCACGTGGCCACGAGGCACCGCGCCAGGGGCCAAAGGTAACTACAGGCGGGGTGCTCGCCCTCAGACAGAAACACACGGCGCTGGCGCACGAGCTGCGGGCGCGGGACCACGTGGCCACGAGGCACCGCGCCAGGGGCCAAAGGTAACTACAGGCGGGGTGCTCGCCCTCAGACAGAAACACACGGCGCTGGCGCACGAGCTGCGGGCGCGGGACCACGTGGCCACGAGGCACCGCGCCAGGGGCCAAAGGTAACTACAGGCGGGGTGCTCGCCCTCAGACAGAAACACACGGCGCTGGCGCACGAGCTGCGGGCGCGGGACCACGTGGCCACGAGGCACCGCGCCAGGGGCCAAAGGTAACTACAGGCGGGGTGCTCGCCCTCAGACAGAAACACACGGCGCTGGCGCACGAGCTGCGGGCGCGGGACCACGTGGCCACGAGGCACCGCGCCAGGGGCCAAAGGTAACTACAGGCGGGGTGCTCGCCCTCAGACAGAAACACACGGCGCTGGCGCACGAGCTGCGGGCGCGGGACCACGTGGCCACGAGGCACCGCGCCAGGGGCCAAAGGTAACTACAGGCGGGGTGCTCGCCCTCAGACAGAAACACACGGCGCTGGCGCACGAGCTGCGGGCGCGGGACCACGTGGCCACGAGGCACCGCGCCAGGGGCCAAAGGTAACTACAGGCGGGGTGCTCGCCCTCAGACAGAAACACACGGCGCTGGCGCACGAGCTGCGGGCGCGGGACCACGTGGCCACGAGGCACCGCGCCAGGGGCCAAAGGTAACTACAGGCGGGGTGCTCGCCCTCAGACAGAAACACACGGCGCTGGCGCACGAGCTGCGGGCGCGGGACCACGTGGCCACGAGGCACCGCGCCAGGGGCCAAAGGTAACTACAGGCGGGGTGCTCGCCCTCAGACAGAAACACACGGCGCTGGCGCACGAGCTGCGGGCGCGGGACCACGTGGCCACGAGGCACCGCGCCAGGGGCCAAAGGTAACTACAGGCGGGGTGCTCGCCCTCAGACAGAAACACACGGCGCTGGCGCACGAGCTGCGGGCGCGGGACCACGTGGCCACGAGGCACCGCGCCAGGGGCCAAAGGTAACTACAGGCGGGGTGCTCGCCCTCAGACAGAAACACACGGCGCTGGCGCACGAGCTGCGGGCGCGGGACCACGTGGCCACGAGGCACCGCGCCAGGGGCCAAAGGTAACTACAGGCGGGGTGCTCGCCCTCAGACAGAAACACACGGCGCTGGCGCACGAGCTGCGGGCGCGGGACCACGTGGCCACGAGGCACCGCGCCAGGGGCCAAAGGTAACTACAGGCGGGGTGCTCGCCCTCAGACAGAAACACACGGCGCTGGCGCACGAGCTGCGGGCGCGGGACCACGTGGCCACGAGGCACCGCGCCAGGGGCCAAAGGTAACTACAGGCGGGGTGCTCGCCCTCAGACAGAAACACACGGCGCTGGCGCACGAGCTGCGGGCGCGGGACCACGTGGCCACGAGGCACCGCGCCAGGGGCCAAAGGTAACTACAGGCGGGGTGCTCGCCCTCAGACAGAAACACACGGCGCTGGCGCACGAGCTGCGGGCGCGGGACCACGTGGCCACGAGGCACCGCGCCAGGGGCCAAAGGTAACTACAGGCGGGGTGCTCGCCCTCAGACAGAAACACACGGCGCTGGCGCACGAGCTGCGGGCGCGGGACCACGTGGCCACGAGGCACCGCGCCAGGGGCCAAAGGTAACTACAGGCGGGGTGCTCGCCCTCAGACAGAAACACACGGCGCTGGCGCACGAGCTGCGGGCGCGGGACCACGTGGCCACGAGGCACCGCGCCAGGGGCCAGAGGTAAGATGGTGCAGGTTAGGGCGAGGCCTCGGTGAACACTAGCGCCACTATCAGTTAAAAATCATTGTTCACTGAAAACACGAGTTATCAAAAATCCGTCTTTTGTAATTAAGGTTCTAAATCTGAAGTTAATTTTAAACATATTAAATTATAGTTCCCTATAGTTACAAATTGCAATACTGTTAAAAGTGGCCGTTTTAAGCAATATTGCTAAAAAGTTTAAAGTTTAAAAATACAATATTTTGCACGTATGAATCGTGATCAATTTTGTATGCCATAACATATTACAAATAGTGCCACCCTTGTAAAGTCACCCAGAGTACAACAGAATATGTCCAGCTTATTATTGATAAGGTTGATAGTGCGGAGTGCGGCGCCTCGTTAAGAAGGTTGGTTCTCCCGTGGGGCACAGCCAGCAGTTGAGGTTGCCGCCGCCTCCACACGTATCTATCTGGAACGAACAAACCCACTTTTTCCAGTATACTTTCATTGTGCACTTTTCCTCTTAAGATCCTAAAGACGTAGGACACCAGTGCTACTTGTCTTCTAACTCTCAGTTCATTGTATCCAACCCAGTATGAACATCGTTGGATACATAAGGGGGTAAAATGGGTACACCTTATACAACTTCAAGTATAGGTACCTGGCTACCGATTTCCAGGTCCAAAAATAAAACACGGTATACTAAAAGTATCTGTATTAAAGACTGACTGGGTATCAATTTTAAATCAATGAAAACCATGAAGTGGACGCAACCATATCGAGTTGCAATTCGATACAGCGCCATCTATTGGCATCTTTGTAAATTAATCCGCCATCCCGCCCACCAAGAACTCTGTTCTTATCTCTAACGGGGTAATATTATCAATTTTGAAGCTGGGCGCTTTAAAATGGAATCCTTTGTCTTAAGAGTCACAACTCTAACTCCGCCATCCGGTCCTGGGTGTAAGTTGACTATTCGTGCCATCAACCATTTCGCCGGTGGCATGTTTTCTTCCTTTAATAGTACCAGGTCTCCTACTCTTGGCGCGTCTACTATCTTTTGCCATTTATATCTTTGTTGCATAGTATTAAGATAATCTTTTGACCATCTGTTCCAGAAATGGGTTGTCATTCTTTGTGCAAGTTTCCAGCGTTGTAAAGGACTTATTACTTCTTCCAAATCTTGTTTTCTTTCAGGGATGAGAATTAAAGGTTCTCCTACTAAAAAGTGTGCCGGAGTTAATGGAGTTAAGTCTTCTGGATGTTCACTTAATTGGCAAATCGGCCGGGAATTAAGGCAAGCCTCAATTTGACAAAGCACCGTAGACATTTCTTCAAATGTGAGAGTTGATTCACCTATGGTTTTAAGCAAATGTGACTTCACGGACTTGATATTAGACTCCCATAGTCCGCCAAAATTTGGGCTTTTGGGTGATATAAAATGCCAGGTTGTGTTATCATTCTCTAACAATTCAGCAATTTCCTTGACTGTTCCAGACATACTTTGACCAAACATTTGTGACAGTTCATTGGCTGCACCAACGAAGTTCAAACCATTGTCACTCCACATGTCTGAACAGTGCCCTCGACGTGATATAAATCTGCGAAATGCTGCGAGAAATCCTTGCGATGTGAGATCACTTACGGCTTCCAAATGAATCGCCTTTGTTTTCATGCAAATGAAGAGTGAGATGTATCCCTTAAATGACTTCTGTCCTCTACCCTTTGAGAATCTCATTTGTATTGGGCCTGCAAAATCTACTCCACTGGCTTCAAAAGCTCTTCCAGGATTAACACGAACACTCGGAAGCTCGCCCATAATTGGTTGTTTTGGTTTAGCGTTGTATCTTATGCATCGCACGCATTTACGAAGATGACGTTTGACTGCAGGTTTCAAACCGATGATCCAGTAACGAGACCTGAGATAATTCATGGTAGAAACTATTCCTCCGTGCATCACTCTTTCATGAGCGTGTTTAATCAGCAACTCTCCTAGGTAAGTATTATTAGGTATTATTATTGGGTGTTTCTGATCATGTGATATAGTAGCTGCTTGTAGTCTACCACCAACGCGCAAAAGTCCATCTTTATCTACATATGGTGTTAATGATATTAATTTACTTCTATTTTTAACCCTTTCTTTTTCTTTTAGATCTATGAGTTCTTCTTTGAAGCTGGTTTCCTGAATCATCTTAATACAAGAATCTAATGTAGTCTTCATTTCATCTGCTGTAAGGTAAGTAGGGTATTTTATTCTGTTTTCTTTTTTAACTTTCAGATTTAGGAATCTTCTGCAATAGGTAAGTACTCTTATCATTCTATTCAGGGTTGAAAATTCTTCTAGGATAGATTTATTTTCTTCTTTATTGTAGAATACTTTAGAACTCTGTGTTTTTTCTTCTAATTTTGTTTCTGGTATATGTTTTTTATTTGTTTTTATGATTTTGCTACTCATCCACTGCGGACCCTTCCACCACAGCTGATTGTTTCTCAATTCAGAAGGTTCGATTCCACGAGACGCTATATCTGCAGGATTTTCCTCGGAAATTACATGGTTCCATCTATCGTTGTCTAATCTTGTTTGTATTTCAGTAATTCTATTGGCGACAAATGTTTGCCATCTTATTGGTTGTGATTGTATCCAAGCTAACACGACTGTTGAATCGGTGTATGCATGTACTTTATGTTTGATGAACTTATTTTGCACACGTTCTAACATAAGTCGGTACTTTATTTCGTGTGTATCCCATATGACTGAACAGCTTTCGAGTTGACTCCTGACCAAGGCATTGTATAGCATTTTGATTGCTGCAATATTCGTTAAACTTTTTGCGTTACGGAAAAAAAAAGTAGCCTATGTTTGACCTCAGGTCGTTAACTACATCCCTACCAAATTTCATCTCAATCGGTCCAGCAGTTTAGCCGTGAAGAGGTGACAGACAGACAGACTTTTACCTTATAATATTATTATAGTATGTATTACGTAGTTTACAACAAAGCCACCTAACATTATCGACCAATAACAGTGGCAATAAATGACGCAATCAAATTCCCCGCCCATTTTATTCTGTGTGAAACGTTGGCTTGCAAGCCAAACTAGCGACACGTTTTTCCTGCGCTATGCGACTTCTTGTTAATATTTCTAAATTCTACATACATACTTCACGTCATATATCCACGTCTTTATCCCATGCGGGGTAGACAGAGCCTAGAGCCATAAGCCTTAGACCACGTTTAGCATAATGGTAGTTGAAACAGGAAATCAATAGCAATGGTTTGCTAGCCGCATCGCCTATGTCATGATTTCCCCATTCGGCGATTCCTTCAGACGACTTTTACGGCTTGCGCGGGAAGAGAAGCAGCTGGTATATTCTATGTTATTCTTTTTCTCCCAGACCAATATGGAAGAAATTATTATTAAGAAGTATTTCTGAATTCTGTGGCTGCAATATATAGCTAATGAAATATTATATTCTATTTAGGATACGACCACCGTTCCGATTGGTACATGATTCAAAGGCTCTCCATTGCAATTCAAAGAGGAAAGGCAGCGAGCATAATAGATACCTTTGGGCCGGGCACGATTCGGGGTGGCATTTTTGACTAATAATTTTGGTTTTATTTAGAACTAGCGGTTCCCCGCGGCTCCGCCCGCGTGGGACTCGGTTATATTGCGCCCAAAAGTAGCCTATGTTTGACCTCAGGTCGTTAACTACATCCCTACCAAATTTCATCACAATCGGTCCATCCGTTTAGCCGTGAAGAGGTGACAGACAGACAGACAGACAGACAGACGGACAGACTTTCGCATTTATAATATTAGTATGGATAGAACATTTATTTGCATAAAATATGGTTACAAAGATGGTATATAAATAACTAGCTGTTCCCCGCGGCTTCGCCCCGCGTGGGACTCGGTTATGTCGCGCCCAAAAGTAGCCTATGTTTGACCTCAGGCCGTTAACTACATCCCTACCAAATTTCATCACAATCGGTCCAGCAGTTTAGCCGTGAAGAGGTGACAGACAGACAGACAGACTTTCGCATTTATAATATTACTACATATTTGTTATTTCGTTTTTTATGTTCCTATGTTTGAATTAAATAAAAATATTCGTCTTCTATATAGTCTAATAGACGCCGAACATCCCAAGAGCGCTGAGATCGAACGCCGGCTGTCGTCCCTCAACCAGCAGTGGGAAACGCTGAGAGAACTCGCCGCCGCCAGGGAGAAGCTGCTTGCGGATGCTGCTGAAGCACATCAGGTGAGCATCACCTTTTTTTAACCCCCAACGGAAAAAGAGGGGTGTTATAGGTATAAGTTTGACGTGTCTGTCTGTCTGTCTCTGGCATCATAGCTCCCGAACGGATGAAGCGATTTCAATTTAGTTTTTTTCGTATTAAAGGTGACTTACGGGCGAGTGTTCTTAGACATGTTTGATGAAAATCGGTTGAGCCGTTTAAAAGTTGTGGGGGTGAAAGTGGGGTAGAACAACCGAATGTCTGCAAATTTACTTGAGTGGGGTATCAAATGAAAGCGCATCACGCGCACATTACAAAATAATATGTTTAATGAAAATCGGTTGAGCTGTTACAAAGCTCTGGGGGTGTAAGTGGGGAAAATGCCTAATGTCTGCAAATAATATGTGGGGGGTAAATCAGTCGACCGTCACCACTAAAAAACTGACTCCAGGGTGTGCGGGGTGAATTGACCTCGTAACACACAATATGAATTAGTTATTGTCGGTGTAGTTCGTAAATTTTTAGTGTCTTTATTGCCAAAAAAATTAAATAATAATAATCAAATTATAAATAAAAATAGTCTTCCAACGCGCCACAGGGAGGCAATGTACCCAGAATACTGGCAACGTTTCCCCGCTATATTGCGAGAGTTATGCGTTGAGCAAAATAGCTGCCAGCTATTTATCTATATATGAAGACATATCACATATTAACAGTTCTACGGGGACGCGAACGAAGCTGAGTCATGGATGAAGGAGAAGCGCGCACTAGTGGCGACGCCCGACTGCGGTCGCGACGCGCCCGCAGCCGCCGCTCTACTAGCTCGACACCGTCCTCTGCACGACGAGATCCGCGCGTACAGCGCCGAGCTGGACACGCTGAGGACGCACGCCGGCAGACTGCGAGCCGCCGGGATTCACGCCCTGCAGGTAACGTGTCGTCTAGATAGAAGAAGGCATGGTATATTGAACAAAATGTCAAAACAATCCATAGAACTGTAGGTCGACCGCATAGATTAAAAAAAAATTGTGTCACCGCGCGCGATTCGAACTTCTTTGGTCGACCGCCTATCTCGATTCTCCCGTAATGGCTACTTGTATCGCTATCGCCACATTTCGCTAGGCGTAACACACAAAATTAAAAAAAAAAAAATCTGTTTACATTGTCGAATGCGTTGTCACTAACGAAAAAAATAAAATTAAAGCGTTTTGTGTGTTAGGCGGAGCGAAATGTGGCGATAGCGATACAAGTAGCCTTTTAGACGGTCGACCTACTGGTTCGTTGACTGGTGTAGAAGAAGCCTATGGCTTTATGTCCGCCATTTACATTTGTATGTTATGAAGTTAAATAAATAAATAAAACTCTTCAGTGACGTCACGACACAATGTATGGCTTGCACTTAATATTGTATTATGTATTTATACCTCAGTTTTTTTTTCTTTTTGTGGCAAAATAAAATATGACAATTTATAACTTATTATTGCCAGTATCAAGTTTTTATGTTCTTGTTCGTGTAGAGGTTTTAGTCAATTTAAGTCAAAAAGTCAAATCAGTACTCAAACTAAATGAAGCGGTGGTAGAATTTCACCACAATAATTCAAGAATTTGATTTGGATTTTGGTGACAATGATTTATGTCACTTATTTGACACTGTATGTATACGTATAGGCGCGTAATGTATAAGTTCTTTGGTACAGGGGTATTGGGAAGTGCCAAAATGCTTATTCACGAACACTTAGCGAATAATAATCCACCATTATTATGCACAATTACTCGAAAAACAACAAATTTTGGAAAATAAATACAACACCGTAATGTTGTCACATTTCGCGCCAAACCTCTCAAAAATAAGATTTTTGTTCATAGATTAAAAAAAAAAATTGAGTCACTTAAAAGAGAGACAGCGCGATTCGAACTTCTTTGTTTTTGTTTGATTGCCAAAAGATTGCCACAAGAAAATAATTATCGCTTTTCGATTCGAACATCTTGTCAACATGTCCATTTTTTCCCCAGCTACCCACCGAGGTGGAATCCACCCCGGCGATGGAGGAGGAGTGGGTGAACGAGTCGCGGCTGGTGCCCACTGAAGTGTGGGAGGAGGAGCCCGTGGAGAGGCTGGAACATCGCACTGTCACAGAGGAGAGGAGCGTGCCGCAGGTCGGTTGACCACGCCATTTATTTACTTACTCCCGATGCTTCCATGCTGGTCTGGGAGAAAAAGAAAAACATGGAATGTACCAGCTGCTTCTCTTCCTGCGCAAGCCGTAAAAGTCGTCCGAGGGGATCGCCGAATGGGGAAATCATGACATAGGCGATGCGGCTAGCAACCCATCACTATTGATAGATAGATAGATAGATATACTCTTTATTGTACCATTATCATACAAATTATACATGTTGAATACAAATACAAACAATGTGTACAAAGGCGGACTTATCGCTGATGCAATTTCTTCCAGCCAACCTTAGGGTGGATAGGAACAACGTGGAAAAAATGCGGTAGGCGGTACCAAAACAAATATGAAATAAATAATATAATAAACTATGAATGAAAAAAAAAACATACACGAATAATCATACACAAATACATATACATACATAAATGCATATACATACATACATATACATACATACATATACATACATACATATACATACATACATATACATACATACATATACATAAATATTTATATAAAAATGTACCAGTATATTATAGAACCTAGTGAATGAAAATACTAATGAGAGATAGTGATTTTTTACCTGATTTTTAAAGGATGATATTGTCTGAGCCTTACAAATTTCAACAGGCAGTGCATTCCACAAACGAACAGCCTGAACGGTAAAGGAATTGGAATAGAACTGGGTAACATGAGCAGGGGTAACGAGACGGAGGGAGACAGTACTACGCAGCTCACGACTATTAACCTCACCGAAAAACCTGAAACGTTCTCTGAGGTAACCAGGAGAAAAAGGAATAAATAGGATTGTATATAAAAGCGAGAGAATATGTAAATTACGACGATATCTAATGGGGAGCCACTTGAGTTGAGAGCGAAAAGAGGAAACGTGATCATATTTACGTAAACCGAATATAAATCTGATACAGAAGTTTTGAAGACGCTCAAGTTTATTTAGTTGCTCCTCAGTGAGGTCTAAATAGCAGGAGTCAGCATAGTCCAGAATAGGATGTAGCAAAGATTGTGCAAGCGTGATTTTGGTCTTGATCGGCAAAAAATTCCTTATTCTTCTCATAGCGCCAGCCGCAGCAAATACTTTCTTACTGACCTCGGCCAGCTGTGGCGCCCATGACATATTACAGTCAAACATTAATCCCAAATTTTTAACCTTTTTACTATATATAATAGAGGTATTGTCAAAATCAAGAGAAGGGATAGATAGCCAATCGATTCTAGATACAAGACGAGAACTACCTAAAATAATAGCTTGTGTTTTAATGGGATTGACTATTAGTCCATAAGATTTACTCCATTCCGCAATTCGAGATAGGTTTTGATTTCCTGTTTCAACTACCATTATGCTAAACGTGGCCTAAGGTCTTATGGCTCTAGGCTCTGTCTACCCCGTATGGGATAAAGACGTGAATATATGTATGTATGTACTCCCGATGCAAAACGACGGGGTGTTATAAGTTTGACGTGTGTGTGTCAATTTCAATTTCAATTCATTTATTGCAATTCATATTGTACGATTACAGTTCTAACTACAAACGAAGTCACTGTCTTAAAATAGGTACAACATGAACCCTGTCGGGTATCGCAATTTAAGAAAAAGTGGAACGGCAAGCGCATAATTAATATCAAATAATTTGGTGCATAATGTTAATATGTCATTTCCATAAAAGAATCCTGGCGAAGCCCCATACATCGTTTGTACGAAAAAAGACAAAAAATATAGATAACTTGAAACAAATCGCATTAGCAAGAACACTTAACTAATTACACGTTTACCACCACTAAATAATTATAAACCCCGGGGTTTTTTAAATATTCCGTTTTTTTAAAGTCGTCCTTTTGTTTCATTTTCCATCGCCATATTTAAACAAAACCCACCCAACCACAACTGAACTGAAACATCATGTCACTCTGACAGTTGCTAGCATTGTCAAATCGACATTGACAGTTGATTTAATTGATTATAGTAGAGTACTAGGTTAGGATATTAGGAAAGTCAATATATTTATTGCTTTGCACTTTCTTTATGTAGACCGCAATCTACAGAGTTCAAGTCAGTTTGAATGACAGTGACATTGGCAGTTGTAAGTCGTGGCTCTATGCGAATGTTTCACTTTCTACATTGCCATATTTAAGTTCTGGTAACATAATTTATAATAAAAATCTAGTTTTTTTCCCGGGGGTTTAAAAATATTTTATTTACAGAAATGTATTTTTGGGACTCTTATGATGTTGTAAAAAAAAAATCAACTCATCCGTATTTTTTTTTTTATTCGTAAAAATTCCGCCATCATTCTTTGTCATTATTAGTAAATTAGTATTGAAATTTATATTATTTGTCTATTAGTATAATGTCTATTAGTGTCTGTGGCATCGTAGCTCCTGAACGGATGAACCGATTTTTATTTAGGTTATTTGTTAGTAGGTAGTGTATAAGATGGCCGCCGCCACATAATGACGGATTACATATTTTTTCAACACTTCCTCAATCATCATCATAAATAGGGCAGGAGTGAAAATTTTTAAAACGCTTGAATTTTTTTCTGTCGGTTGGAATAAGGTTCTTTGATACCAGAAATAAATCTCAGATTTTTAGAATCAGCCAATTATTTTAAATAAAATATTATATTTTAATGACGAATTAATGGCGTCGCTACAGCTCCTTCCCTATTTAAGAGTTAGGCTCTTGTCATTTTAGTTCCTTCAGCTTTCGTCTACCATTTGCCAGTTCCTTTATTTCTTACAGAACTCCCTCAATATAGGTATCAAATGAGAGGGTTTGAGAAGTAGAATAACAATTGACGTCAATAAGTGATAAGAATATCCTATATTGAAAATAAACAATTTGAATTTGAATTTAGAATACTTGACACTATGACAAATTTCAAATTCAAGATGGCGGCTACAACAAAATGGCGAATTACTTTTTTTCCCAACTCAATTTTAAACTTTCATTGGATACCTCGCATTGGGGGGGTTTTTGCCATACTCGCCACGCTTGGCAGGCGGGTTGGCGAGCTTACTATGGGCCTCATAAGAAAGCTCAAGGTCGCCCAAAGAGCTATGGAGAGGGCTATGCTCGGTGTTTCCCTTCGAGACCGCATCAGAAATGAGGAGATCCGTAGGAGAACAAAGGTTGCCGACATAGCCCAGCAGATTAGCTCTTTGAAGTGGCAGTGGGCAGGGCACATAGCGCGACGAACGGATGGCCGTTGGGGCAGAAAGGTTCTCGAATGGCGACTACGCACCGGCAAGCGCAGCGTCGGACATCCACCGACCAGATGGTCAGATGACCTAAAGAAGGTCGCAGGCAGACGCTGGATGCAGGCCGCTTCCAACCGGTCGTTCTGGAAATCCTTGGGGAGGCCTACGTCCAGCAGTGGACGACCTGCGGCTGAAATGTTGATTGGATACCTAACACCTTGTCACAATAAAACGACTTTCATTGGGGCTAGCGTAATTTGTGTGATTTGTCCTTAGATATTTATATGGGATAAGGGGCAAAGAAAGGCGAAGATTTTTAGTTGAAAATTATTTTATTCAGTGCAACGCGACAGAGATGCGGATTATAGTCGTATCGTATATCTAATATGGCTACTTCGGATAAGCCTATCCCTTTCACTCCTATCCTCTCGCTCCTATATCCGTTCGTAAACTATCATGCATCGTCTTATACTCATCAATCGTTAAATCTGCCTCCGTGGTCCAGTGGTTAAGGCGTTTGCCTGTAGACCCGGGGGTCGTGGGTTCGATTCCCACGGGAAGCGTAATTTGTTTAGTTGTTTCCAGTTTGGTTAGGACATTGCAGGCTTGAATCACCTGATTGTCTGATAATAAAGATGATTCCGTGCTTCGGAAGGCACTTTAAGCAGTTGGTCCCGGCTGCGAACTTGTAGTCGTGAAAGGAACCACGTCAGAGGCCGAGAGCCGGTTCCGAAGAACTCTGACACCGGGGTGTGCATGGTCGATTGACCGCGACGCGCCTACTCGAAATGATGATGATGATGTTCAAAAACATTTATTCCCACATTTATTATTATTATTATTTGTATCTCCTTTGAGAATCACGGGTCTATTTACCCCGGACTTTTGAGAGGCTTGCGCGGGGATATTGATCCAACGCGTAGAGGCCCTTTGGAGAAGTTGATGTTATGTGGTGCTCCTGCCAAAACCTGTTCCCAGCTATATCAATAGATGATATATCCATGAACAGGTCTCGGCAGGAGGGGGAACTATTTCTAATGAGTGAAAAGTAAATATGGGTTATGGAAATGAAGTTTGGATGGATAAAAACTGGGCTATTGTAATAAAGGAGGAACTATTTCTAATGAGTGAAAAGAAAATATGGGTTATGGAAATGAAGTTTGGATGGATTAAAAATAGGCTATTGTCATACAAAATCGGACACCTGCCATAATCATGTTAACCGACTTTTTGTGGCAGGCGGTGACTCGCCACTCAGTGGATGGGCCCCCCAAATCAGTCACCGAATTTGGCAACAGAGATGCAACATTGGAATGAGCGGCTAAGGGTGTCGAGAGGTGCGGCACCGGTTTCACCATCGCGAGGGTCGCCTCGTGAGCGGGTTTCCCCGTTATTACGCCATTACGTGCAATACACTTCCACCCTTCGAGCATATAGCTCTTGCGACTCCACTCTGGCCGGCCGGCTAAGGCAAGCCAGAGGTAGGGGCCTGTCACCTCATCGGTGTCCACTCCGACCTTGGCGAAGGAAGGTCGGAGGCGAGGAGCAGGGGCTTCCCCTGGGAGCACTCAGGTCCGCGGTGTCGCCACTCACCAACAGCTCGCCACAAGCTGCCCTGCGTTGACTGACTGCACTGTATTATTATTATTTTTTAATTTATTTATATAATTGCAGGTGAAAGCTCTGTACGCATTCAGCGGGCAAGGCATATCAATGGCCAAAGGCGAGGTGATGTTCCTCATCAACAAGACGAACCCGGACTGGTGGTCTGTGAGGAAGGCGGACCGCACTGACGGCTTCGTGCCAGCCAACTACGTGAGAGAGATCGAGCCGAGAGTGGTGCCCGTGAGTTTGTTTTTTTAACCCCCGACGCAAAATGAGGGGTGTTATGAGTTTGACGTGTCTGTCTGTCTGTCTGTCTCTGGCATCATAGCTGCCGAACGGATGAATCGATTTCAATTTAGTTTTTTTTTCGTATTAAAGGTGACTTATGGGCGAGTGTTCTTAGACATGTTTGTTGAAAATCGGTTGAGCCGTTTAGAATTTGTGGGGGTGAAAGTCAGGAAGAATCATCGAATGTCTGTAAAAATATTATGTACAATGAATATCGGTTAAGCTGTGGGGAAAATACTAATATTTGCAAATAATATGGGGGGGGAGGGGGGAATCAGTCGACCCTCACTACGAAAAACAAATCACTACCTAGTATAAAACAAAGTCGCTTTCTCATTCCCTATGTCCCTATTTATGCTTAAATCTTTAAAACTACGCAACGGATTTCGATGCGGTTTTTTTTAATAGACAGATCGATTCAAGAGGAAGGTTTTTATGCCCATGCGAAGCCGGGGCGGGTCGGAAGTATCACATATAAAGCGGCTTTTTTTTTTATTCATCCCAGGTCCAAGTCCGCCGCCCGGAGAAAGTCCGCACGGTGCAGCGTGTGAAGAAGACAGTGCTGGTGAAGCAGGTGGTGCCCGTGAGGAGGTCGCGGCCCGCCGCCCGCCGGCCGTCGCGGCCCACTGCCGCCACTCCGCTTAACGTCGGCGTCGAGGCCAGGATGAAGGACATACAGGAACATTATGGTATGGGAGCATTTGGTCTGCTTTGTTTACATTACTAGCTGTTGCCCGCGGCTCCGCCCGCGTGGGACTCGGTTATATCGCGCCCAAAAGTAGCCTATGTTTGACCTCAGGTCCTTAACTACATCCCTACCAAATTTCACCACAATCAGTCCAGCAGTTTAGCCGTGAAGAGGTGACAGACAGACAGACAGACAGACAGACTTTCGCATTTATAATATTAATATGGATTCATAAAAAAATATTAATGTTTGTTAAGACCAATTTAATTTAAATGTGTTTCGTCTCGTTCATTCATTTTATATATCGCTGAGAGAAAGGGACTAAACATATTATTTAGTTTGATTTTAAGGCCGAAAATAGAGGAACTTACGGCCGTGTTATATTGGTAAGCCGAAGCGCAGCCGAGGGCTTTATAAGTGCTTTTAAAAGGGCGAGATGAAATCAAGGTAATGTATGAAAATAAATACAATAAAAAGATTTCATTAGTTATTTAATAGATTAATTCAAAGTCAGAAGTCAAACTTGCAAGTACTTACCAAATTACTTTGTTTGCTTCCATCAGCATTACCTCCATTAGCGTCCGGCAATATATAAGGTGGACACAAATCAACTGCAAATATTTTAAGGGCAGATACAAACTACTATAATGAACAACTTTTCCAAATAAACTTATATCGAATTACGAAATTTAATTTTTCACTCTCCATACTAAAAAAGATCAGCTGATTCTCAATTTGTATGGGAGGTCAAAAATTTCTTTTCATATTTCGACATAAGTTTATTTGGGAATGTTAATCAGTTTAGTGGTCTGAATCTGCCCTTAAAATATTTGCAGTTGATTTAAATTCACCTTATATATTTTGAACATGTTATGTACACATATTATTGGTGAGTTAGGTTGTCTTATTTTGTAAATTATATTTTTTTCTTATCAATGTACCCACCTAATTAACTGTTTGTGTACTTATAAATAAATAAATAAATAAATTTCATTGTCAGCTAAGGCCAACAATAGGCTTGTGTCCATTAAGAATAAATATAATGGATAGGGGTTTATAATGATTAATTATATTATGGAGAAAATAACAAACAATTTTAATTATTAAAAGCGTTAAAGATTAATAATATTTTTTAAAAATAAATTTCGTAAAATTAAACCTTTAGTCACGTGACAGTGAACACCAATCAGAAAGCGTTACGTCACGCCGTGCAAAACTCCAATCTTGTCTTTGACGTTTCGAGTATCACTACCGGTTCTTGATATTTTTTTTTTGTTTTTAACAACTAATATCAAGTTGATACAGTTTTTGCTAATTATAATTTGAAAGAATTAACCATGGAATCTGGATTCAGCAAAGCAGACAGTAAAAATTTGCCCAGAATCGCTGCCGTTATGTTTGGAAATTTTTTCCCGTCAAACAGTAACTTTTGCTCATCTGAATTTCGCAATGTTAAAACTTCCTTGTAAGTATAAAATATTTATTATAAGCTTAAATGCTATGTGATATTTCAGATCGGTACACAAGAACTTAATGTTGTGACGTACATTTTGCAAAATACTGTTTACTATTTTACTGTTCTCTTCATATGATACTCCATATCATTTGGCAACTAGAATAATAAAAAAAGTATGTTTGTAACATTAATTAGAAAACTAAAATGAAACGTTCACTCCTAAAAGTGAAACAACTTAACCTGAACTCATGTATTTATTATTTAGAAAATAGGGATTCTACAAAACACATCTGTTTGCTCGAATTAAGTAATATATTGTATTGTGTGAAATACTTAATCAAAATGATCTTCACAAAAATACATTCTTGAACCTGTTGATAAAGTTTGTTTGTTTGTAATATCTTTATTGCTTTAAAATACATATAGTAAATAGAACATTATTAAAATCAGAAGACAATGGCGGACTTATCCCAGGAAGGGATCTCTTAGCATAAAGTATGATCTCTAAAGTATGAGCATCATCTCTTGCAAGTTTTAGCCACTTTTTCGTATTTCTCCATTGTTTGGAACATATATAAATAACTTGTTTGGCGTTTTTATAGTCGGGCTATCACACTGGGGCACTATACAGTACTTATAATATGAGAAATTTATTTTTAAACGATTAAAACTAGCTATAACGTACGAAGACACGATCGCTCTTTGGTTTGTTTCGCACGGCGTGACGTCATTCAAGACGCCATGACAGTCTTGTGCGTTTTGGAACCAAATTGAAAAATGGTTTTTTAAAACGCGAAATTTATAATGTAAACGCTCGATTAAAAATAAATAAACCTTTTTTTTCGATAAAATGCCTAATAAGCTAAAATATTAAGCAGTTATTGAAATTTTGTCAACTAGCCTATTAGTCTATAGACTTTTTAAAGTAAGCTATTTTCGAGCAAGTGAAAGCTGAATTACTTATTATACAATGGCGGACTTAATGCTAAAAGCATTCTCTACCAGTCAACCTATGGGAGAAACAGAAAGTTGGTGTGGCGGATAACTGTACGAAAATGCATTAAAATAAGTTTTTAACAAAAAATATGTGTATGTGTATTTTTCCTAATAATTATTAAATTATATATAAAAATAATATTTATTTATTTCTGGTGCCGTAATAATATCAAATACTAAAAACAGATTCACAAAAATTATATCAGCTTCGTCAAAATGTTCACAAATTATCCGCAACATGGATCAAATTAATATAATAAACCGCCCCGTATCGCACCCGGCTCAAAGGTGCCCAATATACTGGCGGCGTTTCCGCGTTGTATAGCTATGGAAATCCTCTGAGAAAGATACGATAAGGAGCGTATATCATTTGCCCTTTCCGAAATTCTTTGACCTAATTATTTAATATTTATTTTAAATTCAGATGAGCTTCTGACCCTGTCGGCGCAGCGTCGCGCCGCACTAGAAGACGCTATCAAATTGTTCTCTTTCTTCGCGGAATGCGACGACTTCGACAAGTGGGTGCGGGAGAAAGAGAAACTGCTCAAGACCGACGAGAGGGAAGATAGTGTTGACACCGCGAAGAGGAAGTACGAGGTGGGTCTTCGTTTATTTTTTCAAATTCTAATTCATTTATTCTTCTTTACATTTCACAGTAAGTAGCTAGCAGAGCATTTTGAGCCGACTGAGCGAAAAAGATGGGCTATTTTTGTGTGTTTAATTTCGGCACAAACTATAGTAATTAAAAAATAATAATACTATAGCCGTTTCGTTTATTATATACAGTTTTCACTCGCACAGATAAACCAACTTGTGACAGCAGCGCAAATCGCTATTACTTCACACACATAGGTGGCTCGTTATTTGCGCGTGTCCGTAACGATAGCGCGCGTCAAGCGACGGCGAGTGCGCGGCCATGTTTGGATTGGTCGCCATTAGTGGCATTTCTATCTTGAGCTCCTCCGTGCTTTCGAAGGCCGTTAAGCCGTTGGTCCCGGCTGTTATCGACAGATGGCAGTCGTTGGTTTATGTCCGATGCCTTTAGGCAGCCTGAAAAATCCGACAGTGTTGTCCACTAACACACCCGGGTCATGTTCCTGTTGGTCTGGTTTCCCTGTAAAAAGGATTGCGGAGGTCAGACCGCAGTTGCTCCATTGTAATAACCAGTTCCGCCAAATCAGGACCATGATAAATAGCGTACCCTGGGCTCTTAAGCGTAAGCTGAAGATGCAACCGGGAAAAAAAACACGCTAGTGCGATGAAGTTAGGCGATTATTTTCAAGCTTCACTGTTAGTTCGACTACGATCTAAATGTATTTCTTTGAATGAATGAATGAATGAAAGTTTATTTATTCAAGTGACCATGACTCGTATGTTAGTAAGACTTACGCTATATTAGTAATAAAAATTTAAAAATTGAAATTTAATTTCTTTTCTTTGAAGTCTGTTAGCAAAACTTACGCTATTTTTTGCTGCTTAGTTATAGTTAGTTCGTCACAGGCGGAGGAGGGGCGGTTCAAGAACTCTTACATTAAATTATTTATTTTCAATATTGGATATTCTTATCACTTATTGACGTCAATTGTTACTTAAGTTTACCACCACATCCAAAGCGCAAGTGGAGAAGAAGCGGCGCCACAAACTCCACTGCAGCATTTTCTCCAAAGACGTCAATTCACAAAATTTGACTCAAAACAGACTAATTTAGATTTGCGTGAATATTTTTATAATAGCAATAAGTTTATCGTCATTTGACTCAAATTTTGTGAATTGACGTTTTTGAAGAAAATGCTGCAGTGAAGTGTGGCGCCGCTTCTTCTCCACTTGCGCTTTGGATGTGGTGGTAAACTTAAAATAAGTAACAATTAACGTCAATAAGTGACAAGAATATCCTATATTGAAAATAAACAATTTGAATCACCAGGATTCGCATGGTCGATTGACAGTGACAGCTACGTGAAAAGATAATGGATGAGTCGTGTTTTTTTTTGTAGAAATTCGTGACGGATCTATCAGCCGCGTCGAAGCGGTTGGAGCATATCGACGCGGCCGCCGAGGAGCTGGTGGCTGCCGAGCACGGGCAGGCCGGCAAGGCCAGCGCCAGGCGGCAGCAGCTGCACCAGCAGTGGAACAGGCTGCTCATGCTGAAGCAGCAGAAGGAGAAGAGCTTGGAAGGCGCTTCCAGGTCGGTTGAGATCAGAAATTGGCGGCTTAGCCGAAGTTACAATCGCAAATCGTTATCGAAGTACGAAAAAAACAAAATGTATGGGGTCAGTGTGGTAAATGTGATTTTGATTATGTAGAATGAAAATGATTCGATGTAAGTTTATTTAGTTAAAAAAACTGCTTATATTTTATTCAAGTAAAAACAACAAACTTATTAAATAAATCTTAAAAACTATACTTAAAAAGAACTTAAAATAAATATAAATCTAAAACTAATCTAAATTTAAAATTAGGTGGTGTCCGTGAGGCATGGTACCAAAAACACTGGCTGCATTCCCGCGCTGAATTGCAATTGCAATTCTCTGTGCAAGGAATGAGCCAGCCCTCTTGTCAAAATAAAAAAAAAAAAAAAAATTTTAGTTAAAATGTTATGTTCTGATTTCTGTGATTGTACCTTATTCAATGAAATACAATTAAAAAATAGAGCTAAAATAAACAACTGAGCAATTTTTATTGTATTGAGAAGATAAAATACAAGAGAGCTGAAATCTTGAAGTAAGTTGACACAGAATCATATTTAAAAAGACAAGTTTTGATTACTAAAAAGGTACTAATATAACAATTAGACATAAGATTGACTACCTGATTTACCGCAGCTTATGTCAATCCCATACATTTTGTACTTGTCGACATTCGTTAGCGTTTTGAAATTGTCACTTGGCTACGGGTGCTGGTATTCTTAGCCAAATGTTATATTCTTTGACTCGTGTGACGACGTATTTACGTTTTTAGGGTTCCGTACCCAAAGGGTATAAACGGAACGGTCCGTCACCAGGCTTCTCATGAACCGTCATAACTAGACTGTTGACATTTTTCAACTCCCGTCCCTCCGGGAGGGATAAATCATTCGTCCCTCACTACTAAAAACAAAGAGTGTCTTGGGTTTTTTTTTATAATTTTTAATTTAATGTTACACACAGATGATAATTGATCAATGATGATGATGAGTGTCTCATATTGTCAATTTATTTTTGTGTGAATTATGTTTTTGATTGGAACCTGATGTGCATACCATTAATAAATCCATCTGTCTCGAATTAAAGAGAGCTGTGCTCTTGTCGTATTGTAAATACTACACGAATGAGTATTTCCAGCGTGGAGCTGTTCAGCCGCACGTGCGACGAAGCCCTGGACTGGATGGCGGAGAAGGAGCTGCAGCTGGCCGCGCACGCCGAGCCTGCTGCAGACCTGCGCACCGTGCGCGCTCTGCAGCGGCGGCACGCGCAGCTCGAGCGGGAACTGGAGCCTTTGAAGGAGAAAGTCAACACTGTCAGCTTGCTTGCCGATTCGTGAGTCTAAATTATAATTGTTTTTTTTTTTTTTTTTTTTTCAATATAGGATACTAGCGATCCGGCTTCGCATGGGCATAAAAACATCCTCTTAAATCACTATATCTATTTAAAAAAATGCATCAAAATCCTTTGCGATTTAAGCATACAAAGGGACATAGGGACAAAGAAAGCGACTTTGTTTTATACTATGTAGTGATTCTTATTACTTATAGCCAGCCTTTTTAAGTTTTTACATTACCACGATGTAACCATTTGAAAGGATTACACAACTAATATTTTTTTATTTTGTTACTTTTAATTTTTTATAAGTAGGTAAGGTTTTATGTACATTATTTTGTCAAACCCCTATGTATTATTTCAGCCATTATAGTAATAATCACTACACAGTATAAAACAAAGTCGCTTTCTCTGTCCCTATGTCCCTTTGTATGCTTAAATCGCAAAGGATTTTGATGCATTTTTTAAAATAGATATAGTGATTCAAGAGTAAGGTTTTTATGCATATGCGAAGCCGGGGCGGGTCGCTGGTATGTAGTTATCAGCTAGGACCAAATTACCCCTTCGTGTCTAAGCTTTGGCACTAATCACAGTAAAGATAGGAGCACCAACCCCGCTCTTATCACTGGGATCCAGCCTGAAGCGTACCAATCCCTCGCCTGTGTCTACCTATGTTAATCTACAGTAACACTTTCACATATTAAAAGTAGCAACAGTAATATAATATCAATATCAAATAATAATAAAAGCCATGTTAAAATACTAGAGCATAATACACGTCTGCACCGCTCGGCGAACCCAAGGAAAAGAGCGCGTTACATTGACACTGAAATAAAAATAAAACAACCAATTAAATTAAATTTAAACAAATTTAAATTAAATTAAACTGACCCCGACACTACTACTGCCCAGAGGGGTTTACCAGTAGTGGGGAGATACCTGTCACGTGATGTTACCGGGCGCTAACATAATATACCCTTTTATCACTTATTGACGTCAATCGTTATTTATTTTAAGTTTACTACCACTTCCAAAGCGCAAGTGGAGAAGAAGGCGTCACAAACTCCACTGCAGCATTTTATCCAAAGACTTCAATTCACAAAATTTGAGTCACTTTAATTCTTTCGAGTGTGATTGTATTTGCATTTTTAGCTTACGCTTCATAGCCCAGGGTATGCTATTAATCATGGTCCCGATTTGGCGATACTGGTTATTATAATGGTAGCACGTGTCTTCGATTTGCGGGGAAGTGGGATGCTAATTTGTCTTATAATTATGTTCGCCATCTAGCGATGAGTTGAGAAGTTAAAAAGAAATCAGTCAAGCATGTTTTGTGATGCCATCTAGCGTGTAATAGACTGACCTTCTATGTAGTTTTTTGTTAATTCACGTCCTCCGGATCTCGCCTTACATTCTAAGAAGATGTATCTTTTTAAATTATTTCGTTACATACGTTAATGTGTTACATGCAGCCTTATAGCTTGGTATAAAATCCACAGGTAATAAACGTTTTTCCTATTTTAGAAACCGGGAAAGCGCGAGTCGGACTCGATCTCTGAGGTCCGTACGATCACACAATATATACAATTTATCTAAATATCGATAGGACAGAATGGGGCCCATATCATATTTTAGTGAACTTAACAATACAGCCGTATTTACTTAAATCCTTATAATTTATTTCAACTTATATAGTGCATCGGAAACGCTTTCAAAACTAATCTGCCAGACCGATTTTGATGAAATTTGGTATGGATATTGTTAATGACCAACAATTCAAACGTTTTCAAACTTTGGGCGAGATATAACCGAGTCCCACGCGGGCGGAGCAGCGGGCAATAGCTAGTATAAATGTCCATTCTATTCTATTATGGTTATCTTATTATTTTGTTTCAATTTATTACTTAAAATATATTATCATCCACTTCAAAATACCGCTAGGATCCAGTAAAGAAGAAAATATTGTTCTTTTTTTGACATTTTACGTATTCTATTTTAGTAAAAATATGTTAATAATAAAAAAATAATGTTTATACAGCGTGAAATCCCAGTACCCAAGCGAGCGTGCCAACGTGGAAGGTCGCCAGAAGGAGATCCATCAGATGTGGCAGCGGTGTCAGGCGCAGGCTGCCGAGAGGAGGCAGCGGCTGGAGAGTGCTGTCGGACACCAGGTGTTCGGGCACGGCAGCCAGCAGCTGCGCGACTGGCTGCAGGTGAGATCCAGCAGATGTGGCAGCGGTGTCAGGCGCAAGCTGCCGAGAGGAGGCAGCGGCTGGAGAGTGCTGTCGGACACCAGGTGTTCGGGCACGGCAGCCAGCAGCTGCGCGACTGGCTGCAGGTGAGATCCAGCAGATGTGGCAGCGGTGTCAGGCGCAGGCTGCCGAGAGGAGGCAGCGGCTGGAGAGTGCTGTCGGACACCAGGTGTTCGGGCACGGCAGCCAGCAGCTGCGCGACTGGCTGCAGGTGAGATCCAGCAGATGTGGCAGCGGTGTCAGGCGCAGGCTGCCGAGAGGAGGCAGCGGCTGGAGAGTGCTGTCGGACACCAGGTGTTCGGGCACGGCAGCCAGCAGCTGCGCGACTGGCTGCAGGTGAGATCCAGCAGATGTGGCAGCGGTGTCAGGCGCAGGCTGCCGAGAGGAGGCAGCGGCTGGAGAGTGCTGTCGGACACCAGGTGTTCGGGCACGGCAGCCAGCAGCTGCGCGACTGGCTGCAGGTGAGATCCAGCAGATGTGGCAGCGGTGTCAGGCGCAGGCTGCCGAGAGGAGGCAGCGGCTGGAGAGTGCTGTCGGACACCAGGTGTTCGGGCACGGCAGCCAGCAGCTGCGCGACTGGCTGCAGGTGAGATCCAGCAGATGTGGCAGCGGTGTCAGGCGCAGGCTGCCGAGAGGAGGCAGCGGCTGGAGAGTGCTGTCGGACACCAGGTGTTCGGGCACGGCAGCCAGCAGCTGCGCGACTGGCTGCAGGTGAGATCCAGCAGATGTGCCAGCTTGTTAATATTTATAAATTCTGTGATGTGTGTACAGATTAAACACACAAATACATTGTATATGCCAATTGTGCTTATATTTCGACATAGGGGAAATGTACTGTATGGCTACTCTCTTCCGGTATGGTGGCTATGTTGCTTGTCTCGCGCCCCTTTTTCGCTTGCCTACTAACTAACGAAATTGTATAAAAATATTTGAGGAGTTTTGTCAGGAAGATAGAAGTCACAACATTGCGCTATTTATTTTCCAAAATATATGTTTTTTTCGAGCATTTGTGCATAATAATGGTGGATTCGTAAAGTGTTCGTGAACAAACGTGAGTGGTACAATGTCGTTTAAGTGACTTTAATCCTTGTCACCGAAATCTCCAAGATAATGCTAAATTTTTTATTTATTTATTTATTTATTTATTCACTTACATCTACCTTTACAGAGCGAGTCTATTGCGATAGAGAAGCCTACATACCTAGTTTGTAACAAATTATCATTAATGATATACGTGTGAATTCACTCAAAGTGCAACAAAACAGGTCGACCTCATTGGCCACGACGTTAAGTGTACACACCGCTCGCGTCAGTGGAGCTTCCCGCATCAAGCTGGTCCGTGCGTAAGGCACCGCCAGCAGTGGCGGCTGGCGGCGGCGCCAAACGTACCTATCTGGCACAGATAAACACAACTGAGATAGCACATCAGCATGAAAAATAACCCCTCTCAACACTTTAAACACGTATGTTATCAGTGCAAGTCGTCTTCTAACCTTTAGTTCTTCATATCCAACCATACCCAAGATGAATAATGTAGGATACATTAACGGATAAAATGGGTAAACACCGTATAGCCTCATGTAGATATACCTCACAAACTTGTTTTGTATTTTTTCTAACATGAGTGCATATTTAGCTTCATGAGGATCCCAGATCATGGAATTCACTTCTAATTGACTGCGAACCAGTGTATTGTAAAGACATATAATTGCATTTATGTTTGTGAAGCACTTCACAGTACGCAATACAAACCCTAGATTTCTAAAAGCACGCCGAATGACAGATTAGTACTAAAGGTCACGCCTAGGTCCCTAATCTCAGTCACCTTCTGTAAAACCACCCCGTTGATATTGTAATCGTATTGGACCGGGTTGCGCAACCGCGAGAAAGTAATGGCTACACATTTCGAGTATACTACACAGTTCCAAGTAACCACCCTATCAATGTCACACTGGAGCCTTCTACAATCGTCTGGACATGTAATCGTCATTGTAAGTTTGAGGTCGTCAGCGAACAGTAAGCATTTTGCCTCTTGTACCACTTGCGGAAGGTCATTTATCATTAGAAGAAATTGCAAGGGACCAAGATTACTGCCCTGACTTACTCCCGATCTTGTGAAATACGCCCTAGAAGAGTGTCCCGCGTACTCCACATACTGCTTTCTATCGCTCAGATAGCTTGCAAAAAACTTCAGCAACTGTGGGGAGAAGCCAAACCCTGCAAACTTCGACAGTAACCTGTCGTTATCGACTAAGTCAAAAGCTTTTTTGTAGTCGAAATAAGCCGTATCCGCCTGCCCCCCACCGTCTACGGTCGGCGCTATGGATAACATATGACTCATAAGATTAGTGGCGGTACTCTTAGTTGGCCTAAAACCGTGCTGAGCGTCAGAAAGTTGAGCGCTGACCTGTGGAAAAATGCTGTTGTTAACAGCTGACTCAAACACTTTAGCCGGGATTGACAGTATCGCCACTGGTCTATGACCCTCGATCACGTTTCCAGATTTTCCTTTTGGCACCGGAACCACACTCCGAGAATCTTTTATAGTCTGCCTCTAATTTACTACTTTTATAACATTTATGAAGAAAATATTTTTGTTTCAAGCTATCAATAATTTCAGTTGTGAACCAATCAGGATATATGTACTTTGACCTGGAAGTGGAGCCGGAGCTCTTTTTTGGAACACATTTATAAAAAATTGTGTCTAATGTGTCATAAAAATAATTTAACCCCATCTCCACATTACAATCATACAAAGGTGACCAGTCCACGCCCGCAATTAATGCGTATAATATTCTAAAATCAGCCTTGTAAAAATTCCAACCCAAATTATTTTTTGTGTCGTTATCAACTACAAATGCACTCTGGTCAGTAGAATGGTTGTGGCAAACACTTACGAGTACTTCCAGCGGAGGATGTTGCACATCCACTGACACTAACGGCGATTCCGACTCACCGACACTCACACTTTCGGCTTCCGCGAATGTTGTTAAGACGAGATCTAATAAACGATCATTACAATTTCCTATTTTGTTCCACTGAGTAAATCCACAGTATGTTTTAAAATATTCATAGTAATCATTTGTACTAGTTGAACATGAATACAAATTAAAATCACCTATCACCATTACTTTTTGATATTTATCGCAATATTTCTCAATAAATTTAAAAAGTAACAAATATTCACTCTCGCTTCTCTCTGGTGGTATGTACACTGCACATAATAAAAATAAATGTCTATTTCGTAGGTAGACGTTTGCGCTCACTAATTCAAACACATGATTATCAATGTTTATATCGGCGGGATGCACTTGTCGCAACTCGAAGCGCGGTGTGGCAACGATACACGCGCCCCCCTGTTTTCGTCCGTCTGCTCGGTCGCATCGCAATATTGTATAGCCAGGCGGTATCATTTCGGCATCATGGATTGATTTACAGCAACCAGTCTCTGTAATAACGAACAAATCGGATTGCGACGACATTATGCCCGTATAAAATTCGACTAACTTAGTACGAAGTCCTCGGACGTTCTGGTAATAGACTTCAATCTGTTTACTATGACTCACTCGATGGGTTGGTGGCTCGACGAAACCACACCCACTTAGAGTATTCGATATTAACTGCCCAGTTTTCTGGTTCACATAATTTTCCATATTGACTTTCTGGTACACCAATAATAAAAGAGGCATAGTCCCTCTTCGTTTTGTGCTTAATTTTCTCCACACTAATCGGTATTTCCTTGTTATATATTTTCTTTACATGCTTTTCCAAGTTTTCCTCAGTAGTTTCTTTATCCAAACGCCATATATGCAAGTACTTCTTCCGCTCTGTACCTTTTATTTCACTTTCCTGAGTACTTCCTCCTCTTTTGATCTCACTATTGGGGTATCTGCTTCTTCTCTTTTTTACAGAGGTCCACTCTTCCTTTTCCGGTATTATTTCCATGTTATTATTATTATTTGTAACAGAATTTTCCGAGATACTACTTGACGATCGCTTTGTAATTTCAGTTTTTCCTCCCTTACCGTTCACTGGTTTCGGGATTTCGGTTTGCGTTGACGGACCTCCAAGTACCCGCGACTGCTTAACAATATCAACATAGGACAATGCCTTTTTTTAGTTTCTTGAGGCACACTATTTCGATTTTTATTCTTAAGAGTCTCCTCTAGCTGCCTATTTTGGTTTGTAAGGTCGTACACTTTCTTTTGCAAAAGACAAATTATTTCATCAGATTTTTTTTGATTTACCTCCATCAAGATTTTTAGTTCCCTTAGCTCAGCTTCCTGATATGAAAATCTATTAGATAATAACGTGAACTCTTTATTTCGTTGCTCCATTAGCGCTATAGTTTGCAGATGAAATTCACGAATTTCCTCCAGAATTTTGTCTTCCGTTTCCATTCCCAACGTATAGTCAGGATTTAGGCGACTACCGCGTTCAACATTTATGTAGCTGCTAGGTGTGAAGGTCTTATTCATTACGATTCCACGTACTGGGGTATTGGAATTATCTTTCTTCGGGACTCCGCGCACACACTCTGGACACAGCCACTTTTCCTTGTACTCCACAGTGAGATCTTTAAATTTCTCCTCCGTTAGGGCCAAACACTTAAGGTGATAAATTTTCTTACATGTTTCTTGAGAGCACTCCATAAATAAAATATCATAGATAATGGCATTACAGCCGTTACATTTTGTCCCCATTTATGGGTATTTTTCTATAAAAATTGCCTTTTATTAATAATAGTTACAAGAGCAACAAAATACACGACCGTTAGCTCGAACTACCCGCAAAATTTGAAAATTTGAAAATTTGAAAATGAAATTCTTCCACCGCTTTACTTAGCCCTCTGACTTGACTAGACATGACTGACTACTGACTGGACTTGACTCTGTCACTTGACTAAATGAAGAAGTTAAAGAACATTCAAAAGAAACTTTATACTGGGAAAAAACCTACAAGTTTTATTGTAATTTCGTGAATTTACGCCACAAAAAAATATATAATAATCATATTAACGTATCGCAGGGTGTTCAAAGCCAGCTGTCTCAAGAGGCGACCGCCAAGGACGTGGCCACGGCTGAGTCTCTCCACAAGCAGCATCAAGAGTTGAGGGACGATATGAAGGCGCATGACGACGAGTAAGCACTTCACTATATCTTGTCATCATCTTCTCATTGTAGGTGACACGGTCAGTCAACCATGCACACCCTGGTGTCTAAAGTTCTATTGAACTGCCTTTCGGCCTCCTCAGACGTGGTTCCTTTAACGACTACTAGATGGCAGCCGGGACCAACCGCTTAACGTGCCTTCCGAAGCACGGAATTATCATATTATCTTATAATCAGGTGATTCAAGTCTGCAATGCCCTAACCAAACTGGAAACAACTAAACAAAGTGACCTTCCCGTGGGAATCGAACCCACGGCCCTATAATATTCGTTCGGAAGTTGTATTTAACATGTTACGACGAAGAATTATTTACGAAATAAAAGCAGCTATTCATAATTCTCTGTGTCCTACTTTAAGTTGTGCAACGCTTTGGTTGTTGAACTGTAATGTTGTACAATTGTCTATGATTAAATAAATAAATAAATAATTACCTAAAGTTGCTTCTACTATACAAAATGTTATAATTTGTTCTGTGCAGATTCAAGGAGGTGATAGCCCTGGGCAAGCAGCTGTTGGCGCACAACCCCTCGCTGACCGATGTCGCTGATAGGATCAAGACCTTGCAAGATGAAAGGGACGCCGTTGACAAGTGTGAGTTCTGTTTTTTATTTAAACATCTTTAATTGTGTTTGACCAGAATGCTGGCTTTTTGTCCAAGATATATCCATACTAATATTATGAATGCGAAAGTCTGTCTGTCTGTCAACTCTTCACGGCTAAACTGCTGGACCGGTTGTGATGAAATTTGGTAGGGATGTAGTTAACGGCCTGAGGTCAAACATAGGCTACTTTTGGGCGCGATATAACCGAGTCTCACGCGGGGCGAAGCCGCGGGGAACAGCTAGTTATTATATAAATTAGTATTGCGATCCAGCGAAGAAATGCGGCCACCATTTTGGGCACGTTGCATCAAATTGTATTGTAGTATTTAAGTTATTCTATAAAAAAGGATTTTCTTAATCTACTTGTTATGTGTATTTAAATAAAAAATTTTCTTTGCAAAATAGGTGACGTTACTCGAATACGTTATGTTATCTATGTTCCCTCCGTTAACTGACGTATCCGTTGGCAGCTGTCTCACTCACACGTTTGAACTTAAATATGATGAAAATAATTGTTTTTGGAAAATGTAATCCGTACATTTTCCTTGTCTATTCCTTCTTGGCAACTAGTTGCATCAGAAGAATTTTTTTCTGTTCCTCTTAAACCGAAACTGACGTCTCAATCGAAATAATTCCATTAAGGTGGGCCGTATGCCTGTTTGCCTAGTTAATAGTATAAAAAAAAAAAACAGAAACCATGAGAGTTTTTTCCTCCAGTGTGGCAAGACAAGGAGGTCTACTTGAAGCAGCTGGTACAGCTCCAGACCTTCAACCGCGAGGCGGACCAGATCGACGCGTCCAGCGGCGCGCACGAGGCTTACTTGGAGTACAAACACTGTGGAGTGAGTCGTCATCAATCAATCAATCAATTAACACTTTTATGTATGGATTTATGTGCTAATGAAAATTTAAAAAAATGAACAAAGATTGTTGGCGGCAATGTAAAATTTGGCACGATTTTGTTTAATCTCAAGAGGAAGAAAAGCACTGTGCAAGACTCGGCTGACATAGCAATCAACGTCCTTGTCTGCCTCGTTTTTGTCTTGCAGTTTTAAAAGATCTTAGCGAGGCAGCAGCCGCGCTTCATTTTTTCAATAAGACTCGACCGTAAATTTCTTTATTCCCGGCCTCGACAGTGATGTGCAATTATTTGCAGGAACAACAAATATTCGGATTATTAAATCTGTTTTATTATTACACTAGCGACCCGCCCCGGCTTCGCATGGACATAAATACCTTCCTCTTGAATCACTCTATCTATTAAAAAAACCGCATCGAAATTCGTTGCGTAGTTTTAAAGATACATACATAGGGACAGAGAAAGCGCCTTAGTTTTATACTATGTAGTGATACATAGAGACCTATTTGATATATTTCTCTACCCTTAGGTTGGCTGGAAGAAATTCCATTTGCGATAAGTACGCCTTTGTACTAATTTTATTTCCGACCCTGTACAATCGAAAGGTATTTTATATATGTACACTCAAATACAAACAAAAGAAACTTAAAATTTGGAAATCTAGTACAACGATGCTACTTATTTCTGTGGAAATTTCTTACAGCAGCCTCGCGGCAGGAATTTATGTAATAATATTAATGTAATTGGTGTCATAGAAGAATAAAGTTCGCACTGAATAAGCGGTGAGTAAGCGAGACAGCGCAATACATGATATAAGGCGACATCTCCCTTAGGCCACGTCCACAGTAGGCAAACGTTAGCGGCCGACTGAGTTTGCGGCGTATCGATTTAGTACGCCCTTTAATATTTTTGAAATGGAGTGTCCACAGTTCGCTAGTTTTGCGCTCACTGTACGCAGTTTGTAGCGTTACGCGCACCGACTATCTTAGTGAGCGGCCGACTCAAATATTAATACAAATATTGATCTGAGTTTGCAGCTAACTCAAATTTCAGTTAGCCACAAATTTGCGGCTCACTCAGTCGGCCGCTAACAGTTTGCCTACTGTGGACGTGGCCTTACTCACTGGATCTTGAATGGTTTTAAGAGAAGTAAGCCGACTGGGCTAATCATGTCATTGACACGAATAGAAGAAGGTGCGAAAAAGTGTTCATTAATTCATACATTCAAGTTTCTTTATTTGCCATTCACGTGTCCAGTCATCGGTGGACGAGGTGGAAGCTCTCCTCAAGCGTCACGAGGAGTTGGAAGCTCGTTTGTCCGCCCAGGACGAGCGTTTGGCCGGCTTCGAACAACGCGCCAAGGCTTTGGAGAATATCCCACATTACGCTGCTAAACAGTGAGTATTTCTTCTTGTCGAGTCAAAATGGTTATTGATATATTGAATTTGAAAATAAAAATAAAAAATAATAATTTCTTTATTCAGACAAATAGTCCTTTGAGTGTTGGTAAAGTAATTAAAAATCTTAAAAACTATGTTAGTACATTTAATTCTTTTAATTTAATTTAAGTATCTTTTTGCTCTACTGAATTTGCCCAATACTACATATTACAGAATACATACATACAATCACGTCTTCATCTTATAGTTAGTTTGGTTAGGACATTGCAGGCTTGAATCACCTGATTGTCTGATAATAAAGATGATTCCGTGCTTCGGAGGGCACGGTATGCCGTTGGTCCCGGCTGCCATCTGGTAGTCGTTAAAGGAACCACGTCAGAGGCCGAGAGGCGGTTGTGAAGAACTCTGACACCAGGGTGTGCATAGTCGATTGAACGTGACGCCTACTCGAAATGATGATGATGATCCCATAGTGGGGTAGACAGAGCCAAGGGCCATAAGACCTTAGACCACGTTTAGGATGATGCTAGTTGAAACAGGAAATCAATAGTGATGGTATGCTAGCCGCATCGCCGTTATGATTTCCCCATTCGCCAATTTCCTTCCTGTCTTCTGTAATTAAGGTTCTGGGTCTGAAGTTAATTTTAAACATATTAAATTATTTAATTAAATTACTTACACAGGAATAAGTATAGATATATTAACTTAAGAAATTATTAAAAATAATTAGAACTAAATAAAAATTAAATTAAATTACAGTTCCATATAGTTGCAAAACTGCTAAAAATGGCCGTTTTAAGCAATTTGTAACTATAGGGAACTACAATTTAAACGATTGATAATAATTTAAATGTCTAAACACTAATAAGCGATTAGTGTTTAGACATTTAGAAACCAGGGCGTGCATGGTCGATTGACTATGACACCTACACGAAATGAATGAACGAATGAACGATTGCACGTATTGACAGTATCGCGGCTCGTCGCGCCGCCGTCATGTCTCGTCGAGACGGCGTCCGCAAATCGGCCGGAGATAGGAGACGAGATTTATTAGCAAGCCTCGCTCATCATCAGGTCTGTAATTTGTTTCAAATTCGAATTGTTCATTCTCAATATAGGACATTCTTATCACTTATTGACGTCAATCATTACTCAAATTAAGTTTGGCACCAATTCCATTCCGTTTGAAATTTATGTTGTGCTAGCGACCCGCCAAAAACCTTCCTCTCGAATCACTCTATCTATTAAAAAAAACTACATCAAAATCCGTCGCGTAGTTTTAAAGATTTAAGCATACATAGGGAGAGAGAAAGCGACTTTGTTTTATACTATGTAGTGATGTTGGTGAACTCTGGTCTTGAATGAAGAAAAGCAACTTGTGAAAAGTGAGTTCACTATTCGTCTTATAGTCTCAACTATTTGTCGTGTTGTACATTCTAGTGCGCTACGTAAGTTTTTATATAAATTTTCATTTTTATGTTACCAGTTCATTGCTGCCACAGAAGACTTAGAGGCCTGGATCGAAGACAAAACAAGAACAGCTAAGGACCAGAGCTACAGGTTGGTGGCAGTGGTGGGATGCAAAATCCTCCACATTACTATAAAATATATCCATACTTCCATACTAATATTATAAATGCGAAAGTCTGTCTGTCTGTCTGTCAACTCTTCGCGGCTAAACTGCTGGACCGATTGTGATGAAATGGGATGTAGTTAACGACCTGAGGTCAAATATAGGCTACTTTTGGGCGCGATATAACCGAGTCCCATGCGGCGCGGAGCCGCAGGGAACAGCTTGTATATATATACATACATATATCTAAAAAAAAAACCCTAAAAGTTATCTTTTTATATCCATACTTTCATACTATACTACTATTATAAATTTGAAATTTGGCCTGTATTTTACGCTTTTACAGCTGTACCAATTTTAATGAAATTTGCTAAGGATATAGTTAAAGAGCCAGGGTCAAACTTAACATTTTTGACAAACGAAGCAATGGGCAATGCAATTGTTGTGGATATAAGTAAATATGCCTCAGGCTTTTAACTCCACCATTTGCAATCTATATATCTATATATATATATATATATTGTAGTTTTCTAATACTCTGTACAAGGTTCTTACGGAAAAAAATATTAAGAAAATCAAATTTACGCTAAGGCGGTACGAAGTTCGCCGGGTCAGCTAGTATATATATATCCATATCCATACTAATATTATAAATGCGAAAGTCTGTCTGTCTGTCTGTCTGTCTGTCTGTCTGTCTGTCTGTCTGTCTGTCTGTCTGTCTGTCACCTCTTCACGGCCAAACTGCTGGACCGATTGTGATGAAATTTGGTAGGGATGTAGTTAACGACCTGAGGTCAAACATAGGCTACTTTTGGGCGCGATATAACCGAGTCCCACGCGGAGCGAAGCCGCGGGGAACAGCTAGTATAAAATAAAGTCTTGTTAGTTACACGTATTTATAACTCAAGAACGGCTGAACTGATTTGGCAGAAAATTGGTGGGGAGGTAGTTTAGAACCAGGAAAAGGACATAGGGTACCTTCCATCCGAAGCCGCGGGCAAAAGCTAGTTGTGTAATAAAGTTAAATAAATAAATATAATAATAAAAGATGGTGTTTCTATATACACGAGAGGAAGTTGTGTGATTTTTTTCGGTTTCGTATCTTAAATCTTAGCTACGATCGTGATTCAATTCATAGCAAAATAGAGGAACTTTACTTCTGTTATTATTTGTCAATTATATACATACAACCATTCAGACTTAACAGTTTTAAATTTGCTGACATAAACCCCACCTATACAGTGCAGTGTTCTACTAAGTTGTAAATTATTGTGTACCTACTTTAAAAATTTATACATAAAATTAGTTGTATACAGATTCTTTATAGCCGAATTGTATTATATTATACTAGCTGTTCCCCGCGGCTTCGCCCCGCGTGGGACTCGGTTATATCACGCCCAAAAGTAGCCTATGTTTGACCTCAGGTCGTTAACTATATCCCTACCAAATTTCATCACAATCGGTCAAGCAGTTTAGCCGTTAAGAGATGACAGACAGACAGACAGACAGAAAGACAGACAGACTTTCGCATTTATAATATTAGTATGGATTAGTATGGATATATTAGTATGAATTTAGTAAGTTTTTGTGTAACAATCTATTGTATTGTGTTAAGTAAGTTTTAGTGTAACAATCTACTAGGAGGGAGCCTGACTCCCATAACACAGGGAAACCTACCGTCGGTGTCAGAGCGACACAAATCTTTGTAACTTTATACTTGCTAAATAAACTATTTTAATTTTTTTTTTCATCTATATATATAAAAGAAAGTCGTGTTAGTTACTCCACTTATAACTCAAGAACGGCTGAACTGATTTGGCTGAAAATTTGTGGGAAGGTAGCTTAGAACCAGGAGAAGGACATAGGGTACCTTTGATCCCGGGGAAAAGATCCCGAGGGAGGTACACGCGGGCGACGCCGCGGGCGAAAGCTAGTTATTATTAAAATCTTTGATATTCACATACAGAGACTTGGCGAATCTGGAACGCAAGCTGCAGAAGCACGAAGCTTTCGAACGGGAGCTACAAGCCAACGAGAAGCAGCTGCGCAGCGTTGAAAGCGTAAGTCGGACTTTGTTGTATGTTTTTTTTTTAATTTTCTAGCGACCCGCCCCGGCTTCGCATGGGCATCAAAACTTTCCTCTTGAATCACTCTATCTATTAAAAAAATTGGTTGCCTGTAAAGTCGGTATATGGGCGAAAGTTTTACGTGACAACGACTTTGAGTCTGTCTCTCTCGCTCTTAGGCGGGCTAACCATGCCCGAGTGGAAGGGACGCGTGCCTCTCACTCGCTCTCATTGTGAGCGCATAACGTGAGCGGAGCGTAACGTAGTTTCTTGAAGTGTCACCCGGCAAACCAATTTATAAGACGTTGTCACGTCAAAATACGCATCAAAATCCGTTGCGTAGTTTTAAAGATTTAAGCATACATAGAGTTATAGGGACAGAGAAAACGACTTTGTTTTGGTTAAAGAAATTTTATTCTCATAAAAGAATCTACAAATTCACTTATAATGAGAACTTAAAAAATATTACAATCAGTGGACGCGTACAAAAGGTCGGTAGGTAAACAATAACAAATATTCGCTCCGTGCTGGCTACTTGCGCGGAACTAGTTTGTCATCGGTCATCTTCAATACTCAACACAATAGAATGTGTCGATGTGTGCGACTGTGCGTGTGCTATGCTATGAACGGAGTAAGCGCAACTAGATGCGGCTCGCGTTATGGATATGATTATTTTTAAATATGTTTTTTTTTCCTTTTTGTTTTTTTTTTTTTTAATTGTTTAGCGTATGTATGTTTTTGTAGTTATTAGTTACTTAGTTTTTACATATATTTATACAACTATAATAAATAGACTATTCTAAATAACCGATTATTTAGAATAGTCTATTTATTATAGTTCATTACAGTATATTTATTCGGTTATTTAGAATAGTCTATTTATTATAGTTCAGATATAGGTACGTTTTATATTTATTTTTTTCTATTCTAATTAATACGTTTAATATTAAAGATAAATCATTTAAATAGTTGTATGTATTTTATTCATTAAATAGTGCTTAACAGTTTTTTTGAAAGTAGTAAGGGTTTTGCAGTCTTTTATATCTTTGGGTAGTTTATTATATAGCTGAGCGCCTTCATACAAGATGTTTGCTTTACCGTAATTTGTTCTAGGTACATGTAGGTTGATGTCACTGGCACGCCGGAGTTTCATTTTTGAATATTCCTTCTTTTTTGTAAAGGTTATTTGTGAGTGAATGTCTTTGCGAAGTATTTTACGTATAAATATGCACGTGTAGTAAATATATGTTTGTTTTATATTCATAATTTTTGTTTTTGTATATACTGTTTTGCTAGGTGTTAAGTAATCTAAATGAAACAGAGATTTAATGAGTTTGTTCTGAGCTATTTGTATTATTTTAAGATTGGTTTTGGCTGCGCTGCCCCAGACTTCAATTAAGTAGTCTAAGTGCGGCTTTACAAGGGTGTTATAGATAGTGTATCGAATTTCGAGAGGTATAAATTTGGAAATACTTCTTACTAGGCCTGATAGCGACACAAGTTTTGATTTGACTTTTTCTATATGTGGTTTCCAAGTAAGATGTGAATCGAGTATTAAACCCAGGTATTTTTCTGTTTTTACTTTCTGAATTTCTTCGTTATTTATGTTTAACGTTGGAATGTCTTGAATTTTTTTGTTCTTTGGAGCAAAAATCATGAAATTAGTTTTAGAAACATTAATAGTTAGGAGATTAGATTCAAACCAAGTATTCAGTAATGTTAGGTCACCTTGTGCGTCAGACATTAAACTATCTATGGAAGAGCCATAATAAAATAAACAGGTGTCATCTGCATACATTGTGACGTCACCTTTTAGGCCTATTTTATGTATGCAATTTATGTATATCAAGAACAACAATGGCCCTAAAATGGATCCCTGAGGGACCCCGCAAGTAATTGGTTTCGAAGTACTCTGTGTGGAACCAATTTTCACTACTTGACGTCTATTTGTCAAATATGAATGAAACATATCATATGCCTTACCCGTAATACCAATATCTCGCAATTTTTGAAGTAATTGATTATGACTTATAGTGTCGAACGCCTTTTTGAGGTCGATAAATATTCCCAGTACTATTTTTTTGCCATCAATGTTCATTTTGATTTTAGTTATAAGATCAATCGTGGCACTGGTAGTGTTTGATTTACCTCGAAAACCATATTGCTGATTGTAAAGAAAATTTTTTGAAGCCAAGAACTTTTCTAACCTATCGTAAAGCACTCTCTCGAAAATTTTTGATATAATTGGTAGTACTGATATTGGGCGATAGTTATTTGCGTCTAATTTATTTCCAGATTTGAAAATTGGCGTAACTCTTGCAATTTTTAGGCTATCAGGAAATTCTCCTAATTCAAGACATTTGTTGATACAGTTGGTAAGTTCATTTATAAGTAGTTCCTGTAGACATTTTATACTCTTTGTGTTTATACCGTCGAGCCCGGAGCTAGTATTTAGTTTTAAGTTATTTATGATTTTATTTATTTCGTCTGTGGTTGCAGGAGTAAAGTGTTTTAATGTGTAGGTGTTACTGACGTGAGAAGTAGTGGATATATGGGTTTTATTTGATGACTTTGGAATTCGACTAGCCAGCACGGCGCCAATGGTTGAAAAGAACATATTAAACTCTTCACAAATTTCTTTCTCATCAGTAGTAATATTTCCTTCAGCAGTTTGGAGCTTACAGGGTAAAGTTGCTTTACTTAATTTGTTTTGTGTAAGGTTATTGATAAGGGTCCACATTTTTGCTGGTTTTTTCTTACAATCTCCAAATATTTTATAATAGTATTTTTTCTTGGTATCTTGGATGGTTTCTGCTACTTCATGCTTCTTCTTCTTAAATGCCTCAGATAATTTTTGGTCCTTTGGATTTATTTTATGATTATAGTATAATCTATTCCTTGAGTTTATTTCATTAAGTATCTCTTTATTTATCCAATCTTGTTTGGGTGGGTTATATATTTTAGTTTTTGATATCTTACTGTTTTTAATACATTTTGTCAGCTTTTGTTCCAGGACTGCATACTCAGAATCAATATTTGTTGGCTTATTTTTCGAGAAGGTTTTGTGCAGTGTGTCGTAGTCAATCTCATCATATTTAACTTTTTTTCGGGGTTCTGGTTGAAACTGCTTTAATTCACAATATATCTGCTTGTGATCGGACATCGAGGATTCAATTATGCAAATGTGGAAATTGTTTCCTTTTAAATTGGTACAAACATGATCTGGAATGGTCTTTTTCTCATCAACATGGCGTGTACAATGACTTTTAGCTATTTTATTAACAATTTTAAATCCATTTTCTTTGACACAGTGCTTGTATTTACTTACTGGTGACTTTGTACTCAATAGGTTAAAGTTGAAATCTCCCAGTATTAGTGTTCTGTTACTTTTATTTAAAAAATTTGTGTACGTTTCTAAAAAAGTATTTGTATTTTTCTCAAGAGGCTGTCTATATACGGCTCCAATGTCAAGTGAGTACTTGTTGATATGGATCCAAAGGAAGTGGATGTTATCAATAGTAAGCTTTTCTACGAGACTATGTTTCAGATTGTCACTAGCAAAGATAGATACACCACCACCCGTACTTTGTCTATAGTTATAGTAGTGGGTATAGCCAGGTAGCTGTAGTCTTTTTGCATCATCTTCTGTCTTGATCCAGGTTTCAGTCAAAATTATTATTTCAATTTGAACTTGAAATGACTGTATGATTAATCTTAGTTCATCAAACTTACCACTTTTCATAATGCTTCTTGTATTAGCATAAAAAACTTTTAATGATTTTTTTGTTACAGTTATATCTTTATAGTTGTTAGTAATTTCATAGGTTACTTGTTTGGTGGTACATACCGTTTCTTGTGAAATTGTAGATTCTGTTGTTAGTTTTTTTGGTTTAGCTCAATAATTTTTGGTACTCCTTTGAAATATTTTATCCCCAGGTTTTTCTCTCCATTTTCATCTCTATGTTTCAGTTCCTCTTTGAGTCTTTTCATAAACATTGATTGCTTAGGAGTTTGATCGGAGTAAATTTTAACCATTTTAGATTTAACTTTATTCTTGTTTTTTAAAATAAGTTTTGCAGAAACTTCTGATTTTAAGCAAACTTTCAAGGGTCGACTTTTGTTTGGGATATATTTTCCTAGGCGATATGTTTTTTCCACTTCAATAGGATCGGCATCTATGCTTTTTATTAAATCTGATATTTCCTGCATATCTGCCTCTAGCCTTTCAGCCACAGACGTTGAATTAATTTCATTGATGCCAGTCACGATAATATTTTTACTTCTTTTACTCCTTTCTTGTAATTCTATCAAAATATCTTCTTGTGAGTCTGAGTTGTGACTTATGGGAGAAGTTCTTGTTGTATCCTTTAATTTCTTCAGATTATCCTCAAGTGCTGCAACTTTTTTCTCTGTTTGTTCATGCTTTTGAATTAAATCTGTAAGATCTGATTGAATAGAATTCTGTTTCAGCGTTAAATTATCCGTCACGGCCTTTATTTCACTCATTTGCTGTTTGATGTCACTAACATCTTCGTTCATTTTATTGGAAAATGAAGTGAGTAAGGACATGATTTTTGATACATCCCTGCGCAGCTCACTAACCTCGGTTTTGGTAAAAAGGTCATCGTCAGTATGCTTTCGCTTATTACGAAATGTAATCTGTGAGTTGTCGTTTTCGCCCATATTCGCATTTGCAACTGTTAGATTTGGTTGTGACCCGCTGCGTCCGGCAGCCAGGCCACTTCCAGTAGGTGAATGCATGAGGCTCATTTTAATTCCGTGGCCGCTTTGCACGGGTTCATTAAGTGATGAGCGAAAGAGTTAAAAAATATGAGTCCGTTTCTTTCACCCGAGGGGGTGAGGGGGCAGGCCAGTACCTCGAGACACAGCAGCGCGTAGCGTAGCGTAGCTCCGAAGGGTCTTAACAATTTGATGTTAATTAGTTTTAATTTGGCACTAGTTCACTGTAGTACAGGAGTTTAAATTGTTTGCAAGTATTTAAATAATTTTAGAAAAATTTTGTGCACACGTCCACTCAGTAGGGCGATAAGCTCGCGTTTTATACTATGTATTAATGAAATCTCGCCTCAACCACTGGACCACGGAGAATGATTGATGTTGAATATGTAATGAATAAATACGAATAAATATAACGATAAGTGACCGTAGGGACGTTAGTAGAAGGCCTTGATTTTGTAAGCTTTCATTTTAAACTTCGAATCTGAATCCGCTGTGAGTTTCTTGATTGGCATTTTAAAAACTCGGTGGATAGTTCGAATCTATACTAGCGCTACCCTTGCGAGCGTGTCAGCGAGATGAATTAGATTGGACGTGAGATTTTGTATGAGATAACGTAAGATGTGGCATTCTATAAGGTAATTTGGGTAGATCACAGTGGTACAACTATTTCTATTACATTATCGAATTTTTCACCTGTGTTTCACAATAAAGTATTTTTGATTTGATTTGATTTGTAATTTCCCCGTCACTTAGCAGCTCACTTCACACCTCAATGTGAAATCTGAGTGATAGAGACGTGAGAAGCGAGTTGTTGTTTGAAATTAATAGAATCGACAGGCTATTATATTAAGTGACAGTTTACTTTCCCTCCAAAAACTCTGTCCCATTCCAACTAATATTATAAATGCTAAGAGTTTGTTCGTTTGTTATGCTTTTTAATTTCGCATACACATGGAAGCATACTCGATCAGATTTCTATTGAAATGATTAATGACCTTGTGCTGTACTCGTTGTGTTTTTTATTGTATCCTATATTCGTATTATTGTGTACATATATAAAAAAATAAGTATTGAGAGAACGACATAAAGTACATTTTACTCCGGGAAAATCCACTGTTTCCGAGGGAAATTAACGCGGGCGAAACCGTGCGCGAAAGCTAGTGTATCAATAAAATGATTTTTGTTTGGATGTTCAGATCGGCACGTCGCTACAGAAGTCTGGTCCGGCGCGGGCTGCTGTGGTCGCTGAGCGGTTGTCCGCGCTGCAAACAGCTTGGGAAGCGCTGCTGGCCGCTTCCAGAGACAAGGGGAGCAAGCTGCGGCAAGCTGCACTCCAGAGGAAGCATAGACGGTAACAATCTATATCTTTAAAAAAAGAATGTGTTAGTTACACAATTTATAGCTCAAGAGCGGCTCAACGGATTTATCTAATTTTTTTAAATGGAGATTGCTTAGACCCTGGAACAACACATAGGCTATATTTTATCCCGGAATGCCCACGGGAGCAGTAGCTAGTATAAATGTAAATAAGTCGTGGCCGAGCGGTTGTCCGCGCTGCACACTGCTGCTTGGCAAGCGCTGCTGGCCGCTTCAAGGACAAGGGGAGCAAGCTGCGGCAAGCGACACTCTAAAGAAGACATAGGCGATAACTATCTATACATCTTTATAAATATAAATATTTTTACTTCCTGTTGCTCGGAAATAGCTTCATTATTTTAAAAAACAATACGACAATTGACTCATTGCTGGCCTAAGACAACAATGTAAATAAAATAGAATTCATTGCCGGCCGCTAATGAAGTTTTTAATGTACACGTTTTCATACATTAGGTTATTTAGTTTCACTTTGACCAGCCTATCGAAAAAAAACCTATTCTAGTGGACATTATTAAAAATTACTGGACACTTTTGTTAGGTTGGTACTAAACATTAATTTTTTTATTGTTTTAAAATATGTATGAGCATTTCAATAACATTGAAAAAAAGCACAAAGCGATTGCTGGCTTGTTGTTGACGCCTTTGTAAAATTTGATACGTTGTTGTTGCGTCTCAAGGAGATTTCTGAGGAAGAAAAGTACCGTACAAGCCTCGGCCTAAATTGCAATTTACGGCTTCGACAGTAATTTTTTATTATGCTTATACATAAAAAAAATATTTAGTATCTCCATAAAGATATGTAGTCTAGCTTTCGCCCGCGGCTTCCCTCACGTGGATGTCGGTTACCGCGACCAAATTAAACATCTTTACTTTTTGCTTCCTGCTAGGTGACCCACCCAAGTCACGGCTACGCGCAGGTTTGCTTAACGCGCGTCATTGATGAGTGTTTAAACGGTTGTTTTTAATCGACAGAGGTATAGAGGACGAGAAGGCTCGCCTGGCCGAGATCGAGAGAGCGCTAAGAAGTGAGGAGGTCGGCACGGATCTTCGCAGCTGCCGGAGACTGCTCACGCAGCACCAGGTAACTCTTGTGATATCAATAACATTAAATTTAAAATTAAAAAAAAAGACCCACGACACATTTTCATTTTAGTGGTGACGGTCGACTGATTTACCCCCCACATATTATTTGCAGACATTAGGTATTTTCCCCACTTACACCCCCAGAGCTTTGTAACAGCTCAACCGATTTTCATTAAACATATTATTTTGTAATGTGCGCGTGATGCGCTTTCATTTGAGACCCCACTCGAGTATATTTGCAGACATTCGGGGCTCAACCGATTTTCATCAAACATGTCTAAGAACACTCGCCCATAAGTCACCTTTAATACAAAAAAAAAAACTAAATTGAAATCGCTTCATCCGTTCGAGAGCTATGATGCCAGAGACAGACAGACAGACAGACAGACAGACCGATGGACAGACACGTCATACTTATAACACCCCTATTTTTGCGTCGGGGGTTAAAAATAGAACTAGTGCGAACAGTAGAGCTCCCGAAAAAATCATGATAGTTACACCATGATGTTTTTTTCGCGAGCTCTACTAAAGAGAATTAAAAGTTTGTATGGAAAATGTTATATCGGCTCGGCTATTTTACTAAAATTTTACAACAATTTACAATTTTTTGATTTATGATATTGCTTCATACCAAATTTCATCATTTTTGTTCAACGGAATGTACCTCATAGATTTTGATATTCCATATCTCGGTAACATGATTCTTAGAGTTATTGTGTTACTTGACATTTTTTGTTTGTCTATTCGTACCTACCAATTTTACCAAGCGCCGTGTATTCGAAAAAAACATCAAAATTGTGGCCGGATCAATATACAAGACTAGCTGTTCCCCGCGGTTTCGTTCGCCATAAGTGTGTTTGTACTATAGCCTACAACCTTCCCAAGAATCAGGCTTTCATATACAAAAAGAATTTTGCAAATCCGATCAGTAGTTTTCAATAAGCGATCAGTGCCCCTAGTATGAGTTGTTCTTAACGCAGACGCTAGCGACTGCGTTAGGATTTTGTATGGAATTTCTTGTTGCCTTACTATCCGCCAGAGGCGCTGTACAGGTTTGCCATACTAAATCGCTAACGCAATCGCTAGCGTCTGCGTTAAGAAAACTCATACTAGGGGCACAGTAGTTTTCAACAAACAAACTCCTCAGCTTTGTTATATTAGTATAGATATGTTCTATCCCTTTTATTTTGTTCTTAGGCCTTAGAACAAGAGCTAGCCGCGTGCAGCCAACGCGCGTCATCCCTCCACGAGCAGGGCTCCGAGCTGGTGTCAAGCGGTCACTTCGACGCCGCTTGTATCGAGCGGGAGTCCGCTGCGCTATTGGGGGCCACGCAGGCACTGCAGCCCGCCAACGACCAGAGGAGGGCCAAGCTTGAGGCTAGCTTGAGGTAACACAAACAAAAAATATGATGATTTTCGATCAATACGAGAGCTCGGTGAACACTAGCGCCACCATCAACTAAAAATCATTATACACTGAAAATGCAAGTTATCAAAAATCTCTGATAAGTAATGTATCTGATGTTAATTTTAATCATATTAAATTATAGTTCCATATAGTTACAAATTGCAAAACTGCTAAAAGTGGCCGTTTTTGAAAGGCGCTAGTGTTCACCGAGGTGTTATAAAAAAATATTAAAAATATTTATAATTAATGTTATGCTCATTTTAACTAAATAATGTTTTGGCCCTTTCTCTCTTAGCGAAATTTACCAAAATTTACCAAGAGCCAAAACACATTTTAGTTAAAACAAGCTTAACAAACGTTTGATAATTTTTTGAATAAGGGGGTTAGTGTTTGGTAGATGGGTGCAAAGCCTTGGCAGTTTGTATAGATATATAATTTAGAACCAGTTGAACGAATCATGTCTTATATGAAAAGTGGCTCGTTTTTTTTTTAAGTTAAATTTTTAAGTTTTTGTTGAAATAATCCAAAATTTTGCAGTAAGTTTCAAATAAGGCACAGTTTAAAGATTTGTGTTTTATTTTATTTAAATAAAATAATCTGTAAACGTATCGGCTTCGCCTCGTCCAAAGCACTTGGCAATATAACTCGGCCGTAAATAAATAAATAAATAATTTCTTTATTTTCTCTTCACAAATAAGTTTTATGTAAAACTTAAAGCTATAGGCAAAACACTTATTGTTAACAACTTTGGCATTACTTTATGAAGAGACTAGTTCCTGAAATAGGTCCCATGAGGAACCTGTGCTACAGGTAACTAGGCCCTCCCTTCGAAAACCTAATTATTAGTTGGTGCAGTAAGTAAGTGGAATGTGTTTTGGTACTATAGGTTAGTTACTTAACTTCAACTTCAAACAGATACAAAACTAACGAACTAGAAATAAAAATAAAAATTAAATGAAAAGAAGAACTGAGGCTGTTTGTTAATGTAGTGATTGTGTTGTGTTTAAGTATACTTTTGTGTTGTGTTTGGGTGTTAGTGTTTATGTGTGCGTGTGCTATGTAAGTGGAGGTGAGTGAGGGAATTGGGATACAATAGCGATTTTAGGGGCGATTGCGGTTAGATTTTTGGTTCTAAGAGATTTTCTGTAGCATTGTAGTCTAATGTTTTTAGGTAGGTTGCAATTGTTTTTTTACAGCTGTATTTGTGGAGGGGGTATATATTAAGAAGAGTATTGAGTTGATTATAAAGGAACGGCCCAAGGTAGGGAAAGAAAGAGGAGTATGTAGCAGTGTTGTGCATGGGAATTTGACAAATCTTCCTATTTGGTTTCCTGTTTTCAAATATGTTGGGGTCATACTGTAGCTGAGAATGTTGTTTTAGAGTGGTATGTAAGATGAAGGATTGTCAGACTGTGAGGATGTCCCAGTGTTTATATAATTGGTCAGTCGGGTTACGGAAAGGAAGGCTTGCCGCTACTTTGAGGATGGATCTTTGGGCTCTTTCCACTTCTAGTAAATTTGTTTTGGCTACTCCGCCCCATGATGTGATACAGTAGTTAATAAGCGACTGACATAAGGAGTTGTATACCATCATAATTGTTTTTCTATCCGATATATGTCTCAGGGTTTTAAAAATGTAGATCAGTTTACGGAGTCTGGTTGTCAAGGAATCTAGGTGATTTTTAAAGGAAAGAGTTTGGTCTATGATGACACCGAGATATTTAAGGACTCCAACTCTTTCGAGCTGGGGACAAGCACAGATTTGGCTGTTTTGGTTACAGTAATGTGCGTTTAATGTTAAGTTTGAGGGTTGTAAGAAGTTAGTTTTAAGCGCAAAGGTTATATATTTAGTTTTAGAAGCATTTAGAGTTAAAAGATTATTTGTTAACCACTTATTAGTTAAGTCTAGGCCCTTTTGGGCTATGAAGAAAGTTTCCTCCCACGTATTGCCACTAAAGAAAAGTGTTGTATCGTCTGCAAAAGTGAAAACTTTCCCATTATTCAGCTGTAGTCGGCACAGGCTGTCAATATAGACCAAGAAGAGAGTGGGAGAGACACAGCTGCCTTGTGGAACTCCACATGTAACCTCTGACTCTTCACTTGTCCATCCTCCAACTCTAGTTCGTTGTGTTCGGCAGGTTAAAAAGTCTTTGTACAGTGCAAGGGCTAGTCCCCTGACTCCTATTCTTTCCAATTTATCCAATAAACGTGGGATGGAGACCGTATCGAAAGCCTTTTTCAAGTCAAGAAATACTACAAGGCATTTCTTCTTTTCATCTAAAGAGGTGATAATGGATCGGATCAGTTCCTGTAAATGGCTTCATTTCTGGCCTCGACAGTAATGTATTAATTAGGGGTTAATAAATAAATATCGTCCGTCACCGTCCAGATACCACAAGTTCGCTGCGGAGGTGTCCGGCGAGCTGGCGTGGCTGGCGGAGCGGCGCGCGGCGGCCGCGTCGGAGGCGGCGCCCGCGGGCTTGCTGGCCGCGCAGTCCGCCGTCAAGAAGCACCGCAAGCTGACGGCGGAGCTGGCCGGCCGGCGCGCGCACGTGCAGCGCGTGCTGCAGCACGGACGGCTGCTGGCCGCGGAGGACCGGCCACGGGAGGAGAGGGTAATGACACGTGTACACTTATAACTTAGGTAGAATTTACTAATTACTTAAGGTATGTGTGAGGAGAGAAAATAAATCCAGGTTTCAGCGAATCGCACAATATTTATTATTTGTACTTTACAACAGGTTAGACTCTTAAGGATAACCGTTAATGAGAGATTATAGGGGTCGTGAGATCAAAGTAGGCACGAGATCCAGTCAGGCAGCCGCTATGAAATAGCCAGCCACTTAACTTGAGATAATGAAATCAGCCGAAAGAGGTCTTCCAGTGGACGCGCGCAGCCTTATATATGGCCCTCGGGGGTGATGCGGTGCGGGGCAGCGAGGAAGGACCGCCGTAGGAGAATGCGCGACGTCACACACTCAGCCTTGTAGGGAAGTGTGCAGCGCGCGAATGTAAACAGGTTGCTCGCGGTGTCGGCGGGCGGCGCGAGCGCGAGTGAGTGTTTACATTCAGCTGCAAGATTCGGTGAGCAAGGGAGATGCCGCCTTACATCATGTATTGCGCTGTCTCGCTTACTCACCGGGACTTGCATGTGATAGTAGGCCACCAGATGAGCAGTAAGTAGTAAAGAAGTATGAAGGCCGAGTGTGAACGCTCACTCGCGTCGTTATTGCCGCAGAAGTATTCAGGGAAATATTTCCGGCAGCGACAGGAGCAGTGGCAGGGGCTGAGTGTAAATGTGGGGTAACTGACACTAGCAGCACCGCGAGCTGACGGCGGAGCTGGCCGGCCGCTAGTAAGAATATGGGAATCCAACCCATTAAAGACTGAACGAGGATAGATGATAAAACGACAAAGTAGTGGAATGGAAGTATAAGAGGCATGAAATGTGAGAATTGATATAAAAGAGGATAGATAAATTAAAACTCCGGTAACCGTATTGGGAGGCTAGAAATAAAAAAAATTAAAAAAACTAACACCAGCAGCACAACAAGCTGTCAGGACCATATTTGAAAGCGTACCCTGGGCTCTGAAACATAAGCTGAAAATGCGAGTGGCAGATACGCTCGGCTGAAGTAGAAGAAGGCAAACTTCTGATACTAGTAACACTTTTTTGTTTTTAATATGTTTCACAGAAAGTTCCTGGATATGAGTTTTATTAAGGCCTAACCTTCTATGCATTTTAGTTGTCGAATGAAAACGATATCAGTAGTCGAGTAAATCTAGTCAAAAGTCAGTCATAAGGATAAATAAAGCTAAAAATATTTTACTGATGTCTGAATACTCAAACGCTACTCAATTTTGAGAGCTGTTCAAGTATCATGCTGTCACTGTCATACCGCTGACGTTCAGCGCGACAGCATGATACTCGAGCAGCTCTCAAAATTGAGTAGCGTTTGAGTATTCGGGCATTAGTATCATTGGTAAGAACGAATGAAATCAAACGTGTTTTAATACTATAATCAGATCGAAAGCCTATGCTCTGAGCTGGAGGAGTCGTACACGTCGGTGTCGTCGGAGGCGGAGGCGCGCGGAGGCCGCCTGGAGGCCGCGCTGCGAGGCCAGCAGTTCCTGCACGACGCGCTAGAGGTCGACTCGTGGCTCGCGGACAAGGCGGCCGCGCTGGCCAGCGGCGACGTCGGCGGCGACCGGCACCGGGCCACGCAGCTGCTGACCAGGCATAAGGTATATATACTTAGTCTAGTCTGGCCGTAAATACTGTTACAATAAAGATAAATTAAATTTAAAAAATTTAAAAAAAAACCCACGAATTTGTCAAACAGCTGCCGCCCAGGCATAAGGTATATTTAGTCTAGCCATTAAGTTTATAAACTTACTAAACAATTTGTTTTTAGTAGTGAGTCGACTGATTCTTCCCCGACCCCCATATTTGCAGATATTAGGTATTTTCCCCACTTTGTGTGCTGTTCACCCAGCTGTGAAAATGCTCTGGGGGTATACACAAAGCATTTTCACAGCTCAACCGATTTTCATCAAACATGTGTAAGAACACTCACCTATAAGTCACCGTTAATAAAAAAAAAAACTAAATTGAAATCGCTTCATCCGTTCGGGAGCTATGATGACAGAGACAGACAGACAGACAGACACGTCAAACTTATAACAGCCCTCTTTTTGCGTTTGTGTTGCTCTTTAGCTTCTATTTAGTAATGGCTTTGTTATTTTTAATCAGGGTATTATAACACTTTAGGGGAAAAGGGAATCATTTATATTATTTATCCAAAAAACAATATGGGAATGTGATAAGTCCGCCATTGTACTATTGGTTCAACTTTCCACGTTTAATATGTTTTTATACAATAAAGACATTACGAACAAACAAACGAAAATGTGAATTCCGTCAGGCGGTCGAGCTGGAGCTGGACACGTACGCGGCGATAGTGTCCGAGATGGGCCACGTGGCCAGCAACATGGCCGCCGGTGGCCACCCCGAGGGGGCGGCGCTGCTGGCCCGCCACGAGCTGCTGGCCGGCAGCCTGGCGCGGCTGCGGCGGCTCGCGGCTGAGCGGCAGCACGCGCTGCTGGAGAGCGTCTGCAGGTAAACCAGTCCTCCAGGCGGTCGAGCTGCGGCTGGAGGCGTGTGGGCCACGTGGCCAGCAACATGGCCATGACAGCACGCGCTGTTGGAGAGCGTCTGCAGGTAAACCAGTCCTCCAGGCGGTCGAGCTGCGGCTGGAGGCGTGTGGGCCACGTGGCCAGCAACATGGCCATGACAGCACGCGCTGTTGGAGAGCGTCTGCAGGTAAACCAGTCCTCCAGGCGGTCGAGCTGCGGCTGGAGGCGTGTGGGCCACGTGGCCAGCAACATGGCCATGACAGCACGCGCTGCTGGAGAGCGTCTGCAGGTAAACCAGTCCTCCAGGCGGTCGAGCTGCGGCTGGAGGCGTGTGGGCCACGTGGCCAGCAACATGGCCATGACAGCACGCGCTGTTGGAGAGCGTCTGCAGGTAAACCAGTCCTCCAGGCGGTCGAGCTGCGGCTGGAGGCGTGTGGGCCACGTGGCCAGCAACATGGCCATGACAGCACGCGCTGTTGGAGAGCGTCTGCAAGCACAAACTGTACAACCATCATTTCAGCCCCAGGCCGTCCACTGCTGCATGTATGCCTCCCGCAAGGTTTTCCAGAACGACCGGTTGGAAGCGGCCTGTATCCAGCGTCTGCCTGCGACCTTCTTCTTATTTGGTTTAACACGTTTTGGTTTAGATCAATGTTGTTAAGCATTGCAACCTTCAATGCTGGTCTGGTAGAAAATGAAAAACATATAATGTACTTTCAACAAAAAGCAAGCCTTTATCCCTTAGGGTTGAAATTTGTCAGTGTGTAAGGGTAGTTTGTATTCTATGTATACATATATAATTACATAAATCTGTATACTCTTATTTATAATGCTTCGAGTATTGTAGACATGTTGAATCGCTATCCCTTTAATATACATTTAAATAATATGTAAAAATATAGTATTTACCAAATATAGTCGTTTTATATAGCAAGCGATTTTTTCCAAAAAGTTTAAAGGCTTGGATTTTTTTGAGTACCAGCTGCTTCTCTTCCTGTGTAAGCCGTGAAAGTCAACCGAGAGAATCGACGAATAGGGGGGATCATGACATAGGCGATGCGACTAACAACCCATCACTATTGGTTTCCTGTTTCAACTATACCATCATGCTAAACGTAGCATAGTACATACCCCATTATTTCCCATTATTATATCCCCATTCGGCGATTCCCTCAGACGACTTTTACGGCTTGCGCGGGAAGAGAAGCAGCTGGTACATTCTATGTTTTTCTTTTTCTCCCAGACCAGCGTGACGTAGCATAGTAGATAATTAAAAAGGTTTAACACATTTATTTCTCATAACTAACTAAACCACACCCTTGTACAAAATTACCTAATTTTAAGTTTCCTTTGTTTGTATTTGAGTGTAAATGAATTAAATTAAATAAATAACCCTGCACGTCCTGCACCACCACCGCCGTCGACCGTCGACGTGCAGCTCTCGCAGATCATGTATTTTTATTTATTTATTCATTTCTCTACATCGTCAATTTATTTCACTTATCCCTCATCACAAGTATAAAATAACTAAAAATTCCGTATCACCTAGACATAAATTAAAGCTACCAAGCTATTCACATATTTCTTCTATTGCAGACACGAATACTTGGCCGAGAGCGCCGAGCTGGAAGACTGGATACGAGAACAATACGCGGCTGCTTCTAGCGAGGATTACGGGCAGGACTACGAACATCTATTGGTAAGTATCCTTACCACAGACAACAGGAACTGATAGATTACTATAATATCTTTAAACCTCCCAAAAAAGAGTGAGCGAGACGGCGCAATAGCAAGGTGATATCTCTCTTGCTCAATCGTTCTTGCATGGTTTTTAGAGTAAGTCACCTGTAGTGTATGTGAATGAAAGAGAAGGAAGTATAATGTCGTACCGTAAACAGTTTAACGAGCTTTGAGCGGTAGAAGACGATAATTCAGGTATTTCTCTATTATAGGAACAAAAGTAGAAGAGCCACAGATAATACTATACCAGAACAGATTTTAACCCCTTTAAAACTAACGCGCCGATTTGTAGTTTACTAATAGCGTACAACCCATACTGAATCAAGTTAACGCCATCTAGCGATCAAAATAAAAAGTAAAAAAATTACTTGTCTATTCTCAACACTTTTATGAAATGATTGGCATCAATCATAGCTTATATTAAACTAGCTGACCCGGCGAACTTCGTACCGCCTTTCTTAATATTTTTTTCCGTAACAACCTTGTACAGAGCAGGTCTCTAAATTGAGTAGCGTTTGAGTATTCGGGCGTAAAGCACTTATATCCCCTTAGCAGCTGTTTCACTCGCACATTTTACTTTTTTTAAAGATAATCAGTAACGTGTGTTGCGCCACAGCCCGGCCACAGTCGAATTTACTGTGCAATACAATACAAATACTTTTTTTTTGCACCACAAAGTAATAATAGTAGATTGTATCACAAGGGAGCAAAATAAAATTTTTACGGCGAGGGCGATTTTTGAATCCAGAATTCTTTAGTAGAATCCTGAACGGAGAGAGGGATTCAAAGTACATCGCCCGAGCCAAAAATATGTTTGCGCCCGAATGATACACTCTACTTTTCATCTCGCTCTATGAGAAATTTATTACATCCGATGATTGCGTTTATTCTTACCAGCCAGTGTTTTACTTTTCATAATATGTGCGCTCGGCATGACCGTATTGTTTTGTTCCAAATTTGAAACTCATTATTGCCCGCTAAAACCCTATCGGAAAAGACTTACTTTGGTCCCCCTTTTGTTGCAGCAAAGTTGAACATTTCGAATAGAAGGGATGAAAAATTACATAAAACAGCTTTACTTAAAACAATGAGGCATAAAGGCTTTTGTAATAATCTCTTGTAAATAAGCAAAAACTCTCACTTATCAGATCCTCCGCTCGAAGTTCGAGGAGCTTCGCCATAGGGTGGAAAGCGGAGCGGAGCGGTTCAACCAGTGCGAGGAGCTGGCCAAGAAACTGCTGGCCTCGGACAGCCCGCACATCGCCGACATCGAGAGGAGGCAGGAGGCTTTGGGGTAATGCTTGCCCGACCCTCTTGGTATCTATCACCAAGCGCCTGCCTGCGACCTGAATAAGGTCGCAGGCAGGCGCTGGATGCAGGCCGCGACAACCGGTCGTTTTGGGAATCCTTGAGGGAGGCTTATTTCCAGCAGTGGACAGCCTGCGGCTGAAATGATGACAATGATGAACCCTTTTTAACACCATTGATTTCGTGCTTCCTAAGACATTTTAAGTCGTTGGTCTCGGCTGCCATCTGGTAGTCGGTAAAGGAACCACGTCAGAAACTAAAAGGCTTTTTCGAAGAACGCTGACACCAGGTTGTGCATGGTCGATTGATCGTGACACTTACACGACGTGATGATACCCACTAACTTACTAAAAGAAGTGTTTTTATTTTTCAATAGTAAGCTTGTTAACCTCTAACGATAAAGGGGGTGTTAGTTAAACTATCTGTGTCTCTGTGCGCCTAAACGAATGCGCCGACTTTGGTTGTTTCTTTTTTTTTTTTTGTTAATATAACTAACTTAATAAATACACCTAAAAAACTATACTTAAAAAAGAACTTAAAATATAAATAACTGGAAATCTGAAACTAATCTAAATTTAAAATTAGGTGGTGTCCGTGAGGAATGGTACCAAAAACACTGGCTGCATTCCCGCGCATTTGTTAAGGGATATTCTCTGTCTCATTCTTTTAGTTCTCGTGAAAATCGAAGTCCGGTACTGAGCCAATCCATTTTGAGCTTTATGGAAATACACATACCCCCTTATTCATAAAAATTATCAAACGTTTGTTAAGCCCGTTTAAACTAAAACGTGTTTCGGCTCTTTCTTTTACGGTAAATTTCGCTAAGAGAGAAAGGGCCAAAACATATTTTAGTTTCAACGGGCTTAACAAACATTTGTTTATTTTTATGAACAAGGGGGGGGGGGGGGGAAGTTTATCAAAATAACAAAACATCGAGTGTTCCACGGCGAATGGTCCATTGCGGGCATACGTATATTTTATTGTTGCTTATTTTAATTAACGTAACAATATTCCAGCGAGTCCTGGCAAAAACTGGTAGATCAGATAGCGGGTAGAGCATCACGGCTCCACGCCGCCGGTGAGATTCACCGCTTTCATCGCGACGTCGCCGAACTCCTTTCGCGAGCGGCTGAGAAGAGGGAATTGCTGGCCGAGACTGCTGCTCCAAGAGATCTGGCAGCTGCTGCGACTGCTTTGAGGGCTCATGATAGTCTAGAAGCTGATCTGCTGGCCATCGACGCTCAAGTGCAGGTCGGTTATGCAGTTTATTGTTAACTACCTTTTACCCGCGGCTTCGCTCGCGTGGAATTAGATAATTTTTGCCAGGAAGAAATATTTATTAAGTTTTATGGCCGATATTTGGTGTACGCATACAAATATTCCAGTAATCTCCCTTGGGAACTTGATGCTTTATCAGGACCAAAAGTAGCCTATGTTACTCTCCATTCTTTCAACTAACTCTATGCCAAAAATCAGGTCGATTGGTTGCTTAGCTACGGCGTGAAGGAAGGACAAACAAACAAACAAACACACTTTCACATTTGTAATATTAGTATGGATGAAATGATTCTGTATATCAGTGACTGGTGTGATACCAGCTTATGTCGCGCCCAAAATTAACCTATGTCCGGTCATTAACTCTATTGCAACTTCCTTTTTTACATTACTAGCGACCCTCCCCGGCTTCGCATGGGCATAAAAACCTTCCTCTTGAATCACTCTATCTATAAAAAAAAACCCCCATCAAAATCCGTTGCGTAGTTTTAAAGATTTTATACAATACATACAAAAAAATATCCTATACTATTAAACTAGCAATAAATTTATTTGTACTCGCGTTTTCAAAAACGGCTCTAACGATTTCTTTGAAATTTTAAACGTAATTTCTCACATAGTCAAAAAGATAATCTAGCTAGGTTCCATGTCTGGGAAAATTCATTTTCACGCAAAAAGATTTTCTGCATAAAACGAGCGCAGCCCGGTCGCCTAGGTACTTTATATAACGTTACTACATTTTTGTTTCTCAGGTGCTGCAAGAAGAAGGCACCCGACTCCAAAAGCTGTACCCCGGCGGGAACGTCCAGCAGATAGCCTTACAGCAACGAGCGCTGGCAGACGCCTGGGACGGACTGCGAGCAGCCGCTGACCACAGGAGGCTCAGCCTGCAGCAGCAGCTGGATCTACAGCAGTTCCTGACGCAGGTGAGTCATATAGCGGACGGTCTGAGGAGGCTCAGCCTGCAGCAGCAGCTGGATCTACAGCAGTTCCTGACGCAGGTGAGTCATATAGCGGACGGTCTGAGGCTCAGCCTGCAGCAGCAGCTGGATCTACAGCAGTTCCTGACGCAGGTGAGTCATATAGCGGACGGTCTGAGGAGGCTAAGCCTGCAGCAGCAGCTGGATCTACAGCAGTTCCTGACGCAGGTGAGTCATATAGCGGACGGTCTGAGGAGGCTCAGCCTGCAGCAGCAGCTGGATCTACAGCAGTTCCTGACGCAGGTGAGTCATATAGCGGACGGTCTGAGGCTCAGCCTGCAGCAGCAGCTGGATCTACAGCAGTTCCTGACGCAGGTGAGTCATATAGCGGACGGTCTGAGGCTCAGCCTGCAGCAGCAGCTGGATCTCCAGCAGTTCCTGACGCAGGTGAGTCATATAGCGGACGGTCTGAGGAGGCTCAGCCTGCAGCAGCAGCTGGATCTACAGCAGTTCCTGACGCAGGTGAGTCATATAGCGGACGGTCTGAGGCTCAGCCTGCAGCAGCAGCTGGATCTCCAGCAGTTCCTGACGCAGGTGAGTCATATAGCGGACGGTCTGAGGAGGCTCAGCCTGCAGCAGCAGCTGGATCTCCAGCAGTTCCTGACGCAGGTGAGTCATATAGCGGACGGTCTGAGGAGGCTCAGCCTGCAGCAGCAGCTGGATCTACAGCAGTTCCTGACGCAGGTGAGTCATATAGCGGACGGTCTGAGGAGGCTCAGCCTGCAGCAGCAGCTGGATCTCCAGCAGTTCCTGACGCAGGTGAGTCATATAGCGGACGGTCTGAGGAGGCTCAGCCTGCAGCAGCAGCTGGATCTACAGCAGTTCCTGACGCAGGTGAGTCATATAGCGGACGGTCTGAGGAGGCTCAGCCTGCAGCAGCAGCTGGATCTACAGCAGTTCCTGACGCAGGTGAGTCATATAGCGGACGGTCTGAGGAGGCTCAGCCTGCAGCAGCAGCTGGATCTACAGCAGTTCCTGACGCAGGTGAGTCATATAGCGGACGGTCTGAGGCTCAGCCTGCAGCAGCAGCTGGATCTACAGCAGTTCCTGACGCAGGTGAGTCATATAGCGGACGGTCTGAGGCTCAGCCTGCAGCAGCAGCTGGATCTCCAGCAGTTCCTGACGCAGGTGAGTCATATAGCGGACGGTCTGAGGAGGCTCAGCCTGCAGCAGCAGCTGGATCTCCAGCAGTTCCTGACGCAGGTGAGTCATATAGCGGACGGTCTGAGGAGGCTCAGCCTGCAGCAGCAGCTGGATCTACAGCAGTTCCTGACGCAGGTGAGTCATATAGCGGACGGTCTGAGGCTCAGCCTGCAGCAGCAGCTGGATCTACAGCAGTTCCTGACGCAGGTGAGTCATATAGCGGACGGTCTGAGGCTCAGCCTGCAGCAGCAGCTGGATCTACAGCAGTTCCTGACGCAGGTGAGTCATATAGCGGACGGCTGGACGGTCTGTCGGACAAATGTCCTGTTATTTTTATCACTTGTTTAACAAAATTTTTTTAAATATTAAATTCTTGTTTGTATGTATGTAAAACCTTTATTGTAAAAATAAATCATTGATGATACAACATAGAACACAACAAAAGGCGGACTTATCCCTAACAGGGATCTCCTCCAGTCAACCTGTATAATAAAGGAAAAAGAGTGCATGGACATCAATTCTTATACATTTTGTCGTATTAGGTTTAACTGCTTTCTATTTTCGGATCAGACAACTTATATTGGAAACAATTTATTCAGGTGCGCGACCTGATGACGTGGTCCTCATCGTTGCGCGCTTCCATGTCGCACTCGGCCGCCGCGCGCGACGCGTCCGCCGCGCAGGCAGCGCGCGCGCAGCACTCCGCTATAAGAGCCGAGATCGATGCTCGGGACGAGAACTTCCGCAGCGCTCTGCAGAGGGGGGATAGCTTGAGGGCTAGTAATCATCCGCAGAAAGACGTGAGTTTTATTTTCATAATTATTTCTTCTAGGTGCTACGGTCAATCGACCATGCATGTGTCAGAGTCCTTTGTAACCGCCTCTATGACTGACGTGGATTCCGTGTTTCGCCATGATTGATGCTTTGACTGATTTCTACCCCCCCACATATTATTTCACAGCTCAACCGACAATCATTGAACATAATATTTTGTAATGTTGCACGTGACGCGCTTTCATTTGAGACCCCACTCGAGTATATTTGCAGACATTCGGTGGTTCTTCCCCACATTTACCCCCACAACCTCTAAACGGCTCAACCGATTTTCATCAAACATGTCTAAGAACACTCGCCCAAAAGTCACCTTTAATACAAAAAACTTAAATTGAAATCGCTTCATCCGTTCGGGAGCTATGATGCCGGTGGACAGACAGACACGTCAAACTTATAACGCCCCTCTTTTTTCGTCGGAGGTTAAAAATAGTGTCCGTCCATTTTGGTTCACCTGTCTCACGATATTTTTTTACAAGCTTCAAACTTACTTTGGGGCTAACTTAATCTGTGTCGTCATTATCACCATATCAGCCGTAGGCAGTTCACTGCTCGACATAGGCCAAGAATTTCCAAAATGACCGATTAGAAGCGGCCTGTATCCAGCGCTTGCCTGCGATCTTCTTCAGGTCATCCGACTATCTAGTCGATGGGTATTCGACGTTGCACTTGCCGGTGCGTGGTCGCCATTCGAGAACCTTTTCGCCCCATCGACCATCGGTTTTTCGTGCTATCCTAATCGCTGATCCGCTGAGCTATGTCAATAACCTTTGTTCTCCTACGGATCTCCTCATTTCTGATTCGATATCATAGGAAAACACCGAGCATGTGTGATATATTTGTTTATTACTAGCTGTTCCTCGCGGCTCCGCCCCTCGTGGGACACGGTTATATCGCGCCCAAAAGTATATATTGTAGCCTATGTTTGACCTCAGGTCGTTAACTACATCCCTACCAAATTTCATCACAATCGGTCCAGCAGTTTAGCCGTGAAGAGGTGACAGACAGACAGACTTTCGCATTTATAATATAAAGTATGGAAGTATGGATTCTTTATTCACGTGCCAGGAGATCAAAGAGAAATGCGAGGCGCTTCTAGAGGAACACGGGCGGCTGCAAAGGGCGTGGGCGGCCCGGCTGGTGGCGCTGGACCAGCTGATCGACCTGCACTGCTTCCTGCGGGACGCCGCCCAGCTGCACGAGCTGTGTGCCGCCCAGGAGGCTGCTCTCAGTCAGTATATACCTCGATAGGGTTCCGTCAGGAAACATATACCAGGGTTTGGAAACGGTATTTTGAAGACCCAAAAATAACCTGGTAATTTAAAACACCTGTCGATTTAAGGGTGCTAAATACCTGAAGACCGTTATTTTTGGGTATTTATGGGTTGAGCGGAACCGTAATGCTATGGGTCTTTGTATAAATGTATGGACAGACAAAGCCAGTTGCTTTCTAACCAGATTTCAGAGCCCAGACTTAAACAACCCTTATTATCTTTCTGTCCGTGGTTTAGCTCGTACTTTACTATATAGTTAGATAGCTGTGAAGTGTGAACAAGGATAGGAATTCTGATTAAAATAAAAAACCAGCACATTTTTTACCCCATACATTTTTTCCACGACTGTTATCACTACAGTGGCATAGCCAAGTGTCAATGTCGAACGCTCAGAAGCGATACTTGTTCATGCTTCACTAAAATGTTCGGTCACACATAGCGAATATTCGCTGCCTGCCGTCACACATAGCGAGTTCCAAATGAGCGTTTTCGACAGTCTATTTGTGCGCAAATTTAAAGATAGCCGTATGTCGTGGTTTACTACAAAAGATTACTATCTCGGACAAGGCCGAGTCTCCGCCTCAAAAGACGACATCAAAAGTAGAGACCTTTGAGATTTGATGTCGTCTTTTGAGGCAAAATTGCTGCAAGATTTACTTTGTCCGAATAAGAATTAATTAAATTCCTTTTAGGCACGATTGGTCAAAAGTTCCAAAAAATGTCCAATTTGCGATGGTTCCAATTCGCAGTTGGTCCAATTGGCCCAATCGCGAGTTGGACCCTAAAGGTTAAATTCATTTATTTTACAAAAATACATATCTATGAATGGTGTTACAAAAAGACCGAATTGACGCCTAAGTTAAAAAGCCATCTTATTAAAACGATATTATTAATTGCAGGCACCGAGATATCTCCTAAACTGAGCGTAGAGGAAGTGGACAACCTGCTGAAGAAACAGGAAGCCTTCGAGAAACTCCTCGCCACGCAGGTAGGTCACGTTTACCAGGGGTAGACTTTGTATGAAAGAACTTTCAATTTTTCATTTTTACTCATTTAATTTAATTTAACTTAATTGTATGTGCACTATGGGCCATTGTAGCCCGAAATAAATGGATTTTATTTTATTTTATTTATTTTTTTCTTACGAACTAATCGACAAACGTGGACAAACAAACCTCTGTGGTCAAAACTGTGTCTTTTATGTTTAACTTTTTTTGTACTACTGTGTAAAAAAAAAAAAAAAAATACATCTAATTTTGACGTGTTAGTTTATTTTTCTAATGAATAATGATATATTTTCGAGACGAGTAAAAGTTTTGCTAAATAACTATATAAACATTCATAGTAAACTTGCATTCCTATATATTTTCACAGGATATTAAATCAAAAGTGTGTTTGTTTTTTTTTTCATATATTGACTTTTTTTTTATTTTACGACTTACAAAAACTATATACTTTTACAATTCATGTCTGTCTGTTTGTTCCGGCTAATCGCTGGAAAGGCTATTAAGATTTCGACGTGACTTTCACCGGCAGATAGCTGATGTAATAAGGAGTAAAAAGGGCCACTTTGTTTCAAATTTTTGTTTCTTAAACTGCTATCTGTACAATAACTTTTTTTGTTAAATTTCACGCGAACTAATACCCAGGCACAACGAGGAAATAAATAAAAAAAGAGGAACTTTAGCGTGATAAAATAATATACTGCAATATTTAGCCCCCGTCTTAAGAAATGTTTGTTAAGCCTATTTTAGTTAAAATGTGTTTCGTCTCGTTCTTTCACATGAAGTGTCAGGTAAGAGAGAAAGAGCCAAAACATATTTTAGTTAAAATTGGCTTATCAAACGTTTCCTAATACGGCGGTAAGTCTATGACGCCTTAGACAATTTCAATGTGCTTATATTTGTTAGTTATTTTTGTGCTATCAAATAATTGAATAAATAATAATGTTCTCACAGGACGAGAAACTAACGACATTGAACAGTCACGGGGATAAACTCCTCCAGCAGAACCACGTGGAAAGCCAGCACATTGCCGACGAGCTGCGATTGGTCAACGAGAGGCGGCAGAAGGTAATACCACAGATTACAAAGTATTATACTAGATTAGCGACCCGCTTCGGCTTCGCATGGGCATAAAAACCTTCCTCTTGAATCACTCTATCTATTAAAAAAAAAACCGCATCAAAATCCGTTGCGTAGTTTTAAAGATTTAAGCATACAAAGGGACATAGGGACAGAGAAAGCGACTTTGTTTTATACTATGTAGTGATGCACATGTTTGACAGGCATACTAACACAAAAATGTAATTAGAAAAAAAATTCTTTTCCCGCAGCTAATGGAGGTTTTTTTAATGTACACGATTCATTAGGGTTTTTAGTTTCACTTAGGTTTTTGTAGTTTCACTCTGGCCAGCCTACAAAAAAAAACCTATTATAGCGGTCGTTAATGGAAATTGCTGGACACTTTTATTAGGTTGGTACTAACCTATAGTTCTTTTATCTTTTGAAAATATGTATGAAAATTTCAAAAAGTTTTAAAAAAAGAATACAGCGAATGCTAGCTTATTGTTGACGCCATTTTAAAATTTGATACGATGTTGTTTCGTCTCAAGAGGATTTCAGAGAAAGTAAAGTACCATACAAGCCTCGGCCGGCTATTTACGTCCTCGTATTTTTAAAAGCACTTGGCAAGGCGTCAGCTGCACTTCGGCCTTGCAATATAACTCGGCCGTAAATGGCTTCATTTCTGGCTTCGACAGTATAATGCACTATTTTCCTATATACATATATGTATGTATCAATTAATTGATATAGCTGTACGAGCTGTCTGGCCGTCGGCGCGCTCTGCTCGCTCGCACGCGCGCTCGCGCTCAGTTCGCTCGCGACGCGGCCGAGGCCCGAGGATGGGTCGCCGACAAGCTGGCCAAGCTGAACGCTGACCAACTTAATGGTGAGTTGATTTTACTAATCATCGTCATATCGTGTGGGTTAAGGGCAAAGACTACCCAATGGCAGCCGGGACCAACGGCTTAACGTGCCTTCCGAAGCACGTAATCATCTTTATTGTCAGACAATCAGGTGATTCAAGCCTGCAATGTTCTAACCAAACTGGAAACAATTAAACAAAGTATTGCTTCCCGTGGGAATAGAACCCACGACCTCCGAGTCTACCGGCAAATGTTTTAACCATTGACACTGACAACGAAGGCAGCTTTTTTTCGCTTTCTGTAGGTAAAAAATTGCCGAAAAAAATCTTTGATGTCAGAGTTCTTCGGAACCGCCTCTCGGCCTCTGACGTGGTTCCTTTAACGACTACCAGATGGCAGCCGGGACCAACAGCTTAACGTGCCTTCCGAAGTAAGATGACGTAAGATGAAAAATTGTCAAAAGAAAAATTATCCATCAATATCGGTCTATTTGTTTTCAATCGTCTGACCAAAAGGTGCGTTATGTTTTCAGGATTTATGTATGTAAGTTTGTATTTATGTGAAATTCGTTTTTCAATAATTTATTTGTAGGTACCTAATTTGATGGGTTTTGTGAGTTTTATCTTCATACCCAAAGAGAAGTGATACTATTTCTATTGCATATTGTATTTATAATACGAAACTCCAATGTAACAAAGCGATTTAATATGTACATTTTTGTTTCTGAATAAACATTCTCAACTTTTTTCAACGTTAACAATCAACTTCTATCTAGCAAACGAAGTGACAGACCTGGATGATAAGATGAAGAAGCTGCAGAAGCACCAAGCGTTCACCGCGGAGTTGGCGGCCAACCGCGCGAGGTTGGCGGAAGTGGCAGGGTTGGCAGAAGAGCTGGGACCCGATGCCGACGTGCAGAAGGAGTTGGCAGCGTTGCAAGCTGATTGGCAGCGGCTGGAACAGGCCACGGAACAGAGAGGTGAGTTACCACACAAATCTATCACTTTCACTACATAGTATAAAACAAAGTCGCTTTCTCTGTCCCTATGTCCCTTGAACTGAAACTGAAACTGAGACAAACTCAAAGACTTAGAAGACAGAAGCTGTCCTTAGGTTGAGAAGGCGTACGTGTGAACGTAAGCCCCCTAAAGATGGGGGAGAGTTATTAAAATGCAATGATTGCATAGATAGGCGACACTATAGAGAACTTGTAGGGAGATCAAGCAGGTGCGACTGGAAAGAGATGCGAAATACTAGTACAGCGCACTCTCCCGAGATTCGGCTCGTGTCACCGAGAGGTTGGCAGAGCCGTGGGAGGTGGAGGGAAGTGTCCCTATGTCCCTTTGTATGCTTAAATCTTTAATACTACGCAACGGATTTTGATGTGTTTTTTTTTTTAATAGATAGTGATTTAAGAGAAAGGTTTTTATGCCTATGCGAAGCCCGGGCGGGTCGTTAGTATATATATATAAAAGAAAGTCGTGTTAGTTACACTATTTATAACTCAAGAACGGCTGAACTGATTTGGCTTAAAATTGGTGTGGAGTTAGCTTAGAACCAGAAGAAAGACAGGGTACTTTTTATCCCGGAAAATGCACTGTTTCCTGGGGAAGTTCACCGTAGTAGTATTATATTTATAGAATATTTTGATCGGCTAATGTTGTAATAAAATTATTATTCATTCAATTATTATATTAGTAAAGATATACATATTAATAAGCTAAAAACTAATAACTACTTAAATATAAAATGATAGTATGTTCATCAATAAAAAGTATTATTGATATTATTTGAATTCGATATTATTTGAATTTTGTGAATTTAGGTCGTGGACTAGAAGAGGCTCAGGACATCTTGGAGTTCAACCAGCATTTGGACAAGATCGAGGCCTGGATCAGAGACAAGGAAATGATGGTGAGGCTCTGACTTCGTGATGTATTTGTCCTAAGAAATCAGTTGGTAACGGCTAAACCGCTGAACTGATTTTGATGAAATTTGATATAGTTATAGCCGTGTTGCCCTGTTTAGCGAACCTTGGGCTCCGAAGCAGTCGACCGAGAAAGCAAACGGAAAAGCGCTAAGATAAGAGATACTAATTGTGCCCTCGTGTAACTCAGTCATAGCGCGCCAAAATAATTATTTGAGTAATTACAAACCTGTAATACAACATAGAATGTACCACCAGCTGCTTCTTTTCCCGCGAAAGTAAAAGTCGACCGAAGGTATCCGCGAATGGGGGAATAAGCGATAGGCTATCGCGCTAGCTATCGCTTATTCCCAAAGTTTGAAAAAAGAACACAGCGAATGCTGGCTTTGTTGTTGACGCCATTTTAAAATTTGATACGATGTTGATTCTTCTCCAGAGGATTTCAGAGGAAGTAAAGTACCATAAAAGCCTCGACCGAAATTGCAATTTGCGTCCTCGTATTTTCGGCTTCGCCTCGTCCTTTTAAAAGCACTTAGCAGTGCCTTAGCTCCGCTTCGGCCTTGCAATATAACTCTGCCGTAAATGGCTTCATTTCAGGCCTCGACAGTAATGTACCATTAATCAAATCATTTATATGCCAAAATACAGTTGGTAAATTGTTAATCTAAGTTATGTAGCTTAATGTATAATCCTCATTTCGTGTAGGTGATACGGTCAATCAACCATGCACACCTTGGTGTTAGAGTTCTTCGTAGCTTAATTTATAACATTTCCCTCAAGTTTCAAGTTTCTTTATTTGCATAAATGTAGTACATTTAGGTAACAATAAATGACAGTTAAAAGAGCCAGTACATTTTACCTTATCCAGGTGTGCAAATATATGATGTCTCTTATCTAAATCTAATAATTAAAAAAATAAAACAATATAAAAGTCAAAATTAAAATGTCAAATAATGTCATGTCAAGCCTATTAAGTATTTGTCACTATAACAAAGAATACATAAAAAATTGTCAGATTACAAAATAATAATAATAAAATACAATCTCAATTTTCTATTAATTAATATTGTCCTTTAAATATTCATCTATACTGTATTAACATTTTTCTATTAATATTTGTTTTAAAAGTCTATTGTTGTCCTCCAGGTGCAAGCGCACGATTTGGGGCGGGACTACGAGCACTGCAGCGCCCTCGTGCGGAAGCTGGACGACCTCGACAGCGACATGAAGGTCGACGATAAACACGTTAAGACCATATGCGCGTTGGCTGACAAGCTGCTGCAACAGGTAAACTAATATTTCAGTGTTGAATATTTTTGCTTTCCATTATTGTTTTTAAGTGCCCCTTTATTCAATTCTGTCAAATAGACTAAATGTATATACAAAATTAATAATACCAGTGGGTCTAAAAACGCCACTTTGAGCAATTCATCGAATCGAATTCATATTACGAATTCCTTAGCAATTCTTACTTCTTTCAATTTTTTTGAAGAGGAATTGCATATTTGGCCATTTAAAAAAAATTGTGGAATTGCTACAGATTTGCTAAGGAATTCGTAATATGAATCGATTCGATGAATTGCTCAAAGTGGCGTTTCTAGACCAATTTGTTATAAATTTAACTATTACAATTAATTAATAATATGTAAATTAAAATTAAACTAAAATATAAACTGAACTATAAATGATCCACTCTCCGGAAAGTGGCCGGCTCAAAGGTCCCCATAATGCTTGCAGCATTTCCGCGTTGTATAGCTATGGAGACCTGTTGAACCATATACTGATAAGTCATTTTGAATTGAATTGAATCTTATTACATAGACAGTAATTCGAGCAGCTCGATACTCGATCGGGCGTGCGTGTTCGTAACTATAGTGCGTGTCAAGCGGCGCTGAATGCGGGAATATGCTTGGATTGGTCGCCATTAGTGGCATTTTATTTATTTATTTATTTTATTAAGTACACACAAATTGCAGTCAAACAAAAATTATTTAAATCATATGCCAAGGTTTTGTGATATTATTCAAAAATATGTGCACATTGCAAGATTAAATTGCAAGCGAGTAAAAATTACATAATCGAAAAAAAACATTGAATTGTGGTAAAATTTAAACTTTCACAAAATTAAATTAAATTAAGAGAAATATTATTATCTTAAGCTCCTTCGTTGTTCGAAAGGCACGTTAAGCCGTTGGTCATGGCTGCCATCTGGCAGTCGTTATAAGAGCCACGTCAGAGGCCGAGAGGCGGTTCCGAAGAACCACGACACCAGGGCGCATGGTCGATTGACCGTGTAACCTACAAGAAATGATGATGAATTACTTTGTAAAAAAGCCTATTATAGCGCTGATGATTTTCTCAATGACAAAGATGTGTAACTTAAGCTCCAAACTATAGTTAAAAATTGATCATATGTACATTAAGTAAATTTTATTATTTTTATTATATCATGACATCTTTTATTACTTGACAACTATTTCAATAATCTTCAATATCTAATAATTTAATAATAAACTAATTGTGATTATAAAATATTCAAATGTAAGCTCGTCTGATTTGACACAAATTTTGTGAATTGACGTTTTTGAAGAAAATGCTGCTGTGGAGTTTGTGGCGCCTCTTCCGCTCCACTTGCGCTTTGGAAGTGGTGGTAAACTTAAAATAAGTAACAATTGACGTCAATAAGTGATAAGAGTATCCTATATTGAAAATAAACAATTTGAATCTGATGAACTATGCCGTTTGTATGTCAGGGTCCGACTCAACACGCGGCTGCGGTGGAGTCTCGCCGCGCTCAATTCGTCAACAAGTGGTCCGCGCTGAGCGGCGCGCTGCAGCAATACAGAGACAAACTCAACGCGGCACTCACCCTACACTCGTTTAACAGGTGAGCTGTTAGATGATTGTACAAATAAAATAAAAATAATTTATTTTCAGACCACTTGTGACCATAGAAACTTTGATGTATTTAGTATTAACTTTACATTACCGGATTTTACCGTAGGTATCACACTTGTTATTTAGGAATGAAAAAGAACGCAGATACATTAAAAATTATAACCTAACATTTCGTTTTGAATCGAATGCGGTTATTAAAGATTTTGCGGCTAAAATGCGGTTATAAACGGTTAATTAACGCATTTTGTGCAAATGATAAATAAATAGATAGATAGATAGATTATTATATCATTATCATACAAATTATACATGTTGATACAAATACAAACAATGTGTATTAAAATTAAAAAGGAACTCTGTATTAAAATTTAAACTTCATCAGTTTGGGCATATTATATTTGTCATGGTCAATAGTTATGTCTCACAATAAAAGCAGGATAGAAAAAATTCTGTTCTTTGTCGCAGTAGATAATTAGCCGTTAATAACCGCATTTTATCGGTAGTACTAAAGCCTCAACACATTATTGTATTTTTGGATCAGAAACGACATAATGTTCGACTGCCGCACATCTAAGCAACCGGTATTTTTCAACACAAAAAAAAAACGGTTTTTGCGGTTTATTTCAGGATACTAAATACCTTAAAAAGACCGTTATTTTTCGGTAAATACCGATCGAGCAAGTGTATAGCAGAAAAAATAATCCAGCTTATTATTTAAAAATTGGGTTTCGGATCCCTGCCTCTATCCGCAATATTACAAAACGCGAATAAACAATAGTTATTAGTTTAAACCAGCATTTATCAAGGTAAATCTTTGTTTGAACTTAGAACTATAGTTTTATAATAAGGCGGTACGAGTCTATTGACGTATTTTTTTTATAATGTATCTATTTCCGAATGAATATGTGGTAGGAAAAGTATTTAAGGTGATACCTCGGTGAACACTAGCGCCACCGTCATTTAAAAATCATTACTCACTGAAAACACAAGTTATCAAAAATCCCTCTGCTGTAATTAAGGTTCTGGATCTGAAGTTAATTTTAAACATATTAAATTATTGAATTATAATTCCCTATAGTTGTAAATTGCATTATTGCTTAAAACGGCCACTTTTAGCAGTTTTGCAATTTGTCACTATATGGATCTATAATTTAATAATTGAATATGATTAAAATTAACTTCAGATCCAGTACCTTAATTACAGCAGAGGGTTTTTTGATAACTTGTGTTTTCAGTGAGTAATGATTTTTAAATGACGGTGGCGCTAGTGTTCACCGAGGTATCACCTTAATGTCTAATTAACAGGACTTATGCCCGAATGCATAAACACTACTCAATTTTGAGAGCTGTCCAAGTATTATACTGTCACTTGTCATATCGCTGACGTTCAGCGCGACAGCATGATACTTGAGCAGCTCTCAAAATTGAGTACCTAGCGTTCGAGTATTCGGGCGTTAAATAAGAGAATTACATCAAACAGAGACGTGGAGGAGACGGCGGACCGCATAGCCCAGAAAGCGGCTCTGTTCAGCAGTTCAGAGAGGGGACGCGAGCTCAGCGCTGCGCAGGAGTTGCAGCGGAAGCACGCGGCCCGAGTGGCGGAGGCCCAAGCCGTCGGGGACAAGATATCTGCCTTGGAAGATGACGGAAAGAAATTGGCTAAGAGGTGAGTTTATAAATTAATGTTTGATTGGTTCGCGCACGAATATATAACATAGTCATAATCATTTATTTTGTCATACACAGGTTACAAAAGTTTTTATAAATTGAGAACAGGGCCTTGTTTCTGTATGCTTTTATTTTAAACTTCGTATCTGAATCCGCTGTGAGTTTCTTGATTGGCATTCTAAAAACTCGGTGGATAGTTCGAATCTATACTAGCGCTACCCTTGCGAGTGTGTCAGCGAGATGAACAAGATTGGACGTGCGATTTTGATGGGATGAAGTAAGATGTGGCATTCTGTAAGGTAATTTCCCCGTCACTTCGAAGCTCACTTCTCACTTGTCATTTTGAACTTTATGCGAAGTGTGAGTGATAGCGAAGTAAGAAGCTAGTTGTTGTTTGAAATTTATAGAATCGACAGGCAGTACTCTGTGTGCGCCAGCAGGCATACGAAATTAACATGTTGATTTATAATCCATCCATACTAATATTATAAATGCGAAAGTCTGTCTGTCTGTCACCTCTTCACGGCTAAACTGCTGGACCGATTGTGATGAAATTTGGTAGGGATGTAGTTAACGACCTGAGGTCAAACATAGGCTACTTTTGGGCGCGATATAACCGAGACCGACGCGAGGCGGAGCCGCGGGGAACAGCTAGCATTACATATTTATAACATAACAATAGCTTTTCATTTGTATCTGAACTTTGCGAGCCTGTAGCCCCATTGCAGAGCATTTTTCCCTTGAACGAATCTCACATTTGGATAAGGGAATCATAGTAAGAGCGATTATTTATTTATTTAAATTCATTACAGCCAGATGTGCAGAGAAGAACATCTTTTTGGACTTTTTCCTAGTTGCATCTTCAGCTTACGCTTCAGAGCCCAGGGTACGGTATTAATCATGGTCCTGATTTGGCGGAACTGGTTATTACAATGGAGCGACTTCCGTCTGACCTCCGTTACCCCTTTTTACAGGGAAACCAGACCAATATTATAAGGGGGATTATGTTACTAGTATATTATAGTTGTTGTTTTTTGATCTAAAAATCGCAAAAAGCTTAAAATCGGTCCAGGATGACCGCCGCTAATCTATCTTTGGGGCTATCTCAATTTGTGTGATTTGTCCCTATACATATTATATTTATTTACAGCCATCCAGAAAGTGCTGAAGAGATTGAGAAATCCCTGTCAAGCCTTCGCGAAGGCTGGCGCAGGCTGCAGGAGCTAGCCGAAAAGAGGTCTCAGCTGTTGCAGTGCGCAGTCGCCGACCACAAGTTCGACGACAGCCTGAAGGTGAGTTGAAATTGCAGCAATTAGAATTTAAGACGATACCTCGGTGAACACTAGCGCCACCATCAGTTAAGTCATTATTCACTGAAAACACAAGTTATCAAAAATCCGTCTTATGTAACATATTAAATAATAGTTTCCTATAGTTAAAAATTGCAATATTGCTTAAAACTTAAAAACTAATTTAACTGTCACTTACATTAAAAAAAAATAGGAATTTAAGAATTATAATGATTTTATATGTCTATCAATATTATGTATAATAATGTATGTTTGTATTATATTATATACCTTATGTAATATATTTTCAAACTCTGTATCAAATCGCAGAGTCGACATTTGTTCAGAAGATGACATCGAAGTGTTTTAAAAAAAAGCCCACACGATAAAATATCTATTATGTCATCAGGAACTCGAGTTATGGGTATCTGAAGCAGTTAAACGAATGTCTCGGTCGGAACCGGCCGAGAGTGTCGCCCACGCGGAGACATTGCTAGCGGCTCATGACGAGAGGAAAGCCGAGTGCGACGGCAGGTTGAAGATGGCCGACGCACTGAGGAAGGACACGCAGGACACGGAGAAGTTGAAGAGGCTTGACGATTTGAAGAACAATTTGGAGAACGCTTGGAGAGAGAGGAAGAAGTATTTGACGCAGGTATGTTATGTCATGTGATTTAGTTCCTTTTATTGCCAATAGTTGGCGCTACGAGGATTGAAAAAAATTTAGTTAAATCACGCTTACTTTTGGCAAAAAAGAACGTGAATTATATTTATTTATATAATATTTTGCATAGGTACTTAGTAATTTTATTTTAATTAATAGTAATTTATATATTTGTATTCCAGTGTATAATTTGACATACATTTATTATCATCTACATAGATTATTAATCCTGACATAAAAAATGGAAATAATGTAAATTTGAAATGACTGACATTATGATAATTAACTTAATTCGATAATTTAATTGACATGAATTGCATGAATGTTATTTACCATTTTTTTATAAAATTAATACCAATTTTGTATGCCTGACGGCGCAGCATGGCGCACAGTAACTAATTTAATACTAACACCCTTAAATGTACCCATGTCTGACATAAAATAAATGAATTATGAATTATTAAAACATGATTTTTTCGAGTATCGTCTTCCTATCACAAACTGATTTAGGGCTTAAATTATTGAGTTATCGGAGTTGGAAGCTCAATTTCCCAAGTGATCGATAGATGGCGTTAGTAAGTCTCAGTATGGGGTTTAAATTGGTACACTATAAATAGGCGCGCTTACCCATTGCCAAGTGTCGACACTATTCTCATACATATTTTTTTCCGATTTTTTTTCAATTAATTTCTTATAATTTTTTGTTTTGATTTGTTTTGTTTTTTACGTTATGCATTTATTTATTTGAGAAACAAACAATTTATGATTATTTAATTTATATAACAAACTTAATAAATAAACCTTAAAAACTATACTTAAAAAAGAACTTAAAATAAATGGAAATCTTAAACTAAAACTAATCTAAATCTGACAATTTGTATTTAGCACGAGTATTAATATAATAATGTACGGTACCCGCGGAATACCAGCGTCGTGGCTCGTACCACGGTCCACGACAAATGCTGAGCAGGGGCCGTTTTGGCGCTTTTATATTAAATTTTTGTAGTTTATTGTGTGTGTGTGAATGTTATGAGCCGTATAAACTCTTTTTCTTTCTTACTTAATTTCTTTTTTTCTTACATTCTTTGCTAATGCTTGAAAGCTTTCACACATATAGGATAGTCGCTGCGAACGCTTCTAATCGCGAATATTTGCTTTGCTTTTTAAGTAACAGGCGAATAGAGTCAATCACAGCGAGTTGAATTTGCTGCGGTTCGAATTTAACATATTCAATTTTACTTAGTTTTTCTTTTGTTTAAGTAATTAGTTTAGGTTTTTTTTTTAAATTATGTAAATACTTTTTTAGTTTCTAGAGTAATAAACACATATATATATATATATATATATATATATATATATATATATATATATATATATATATATAATTAATTTTACTTATTTTAATAAATAATACTAATAGTGATGAATGTCTTAATAAATGTATATTCTATTCTATTCAGATTTTCGCCTTTATAATATTAGCGGGATTTTATACAAGTACTATAAGTATAGTTATTTACGTTTTACTTCTCAGGCCCACCAACTGCAACTCCTGAAGGAGCAAGCGAGACAGACAGAGGACTGGCTCGCGGCGAAGGAAGCCTTCCTCAACAACGACGATCTCGGGGAAGATCTTGACAGTAAGATTGCATTCTCATTCATACCGTGTGGTTAGCTCAATTGCCACTACATACCATAGTGGCAGATTTTGAGAAAATATAATTAAATTGAAATAGTTCTTTTTTGGGAAATAAATTTTAAAAAATATATGTACAACATTTGTTATCGACCATGCACACCCTGGTGTCAGAGTTCTTAAAACCGCATTTTGCCTCTAACGTCGTTTCTATAATGACCACCAGTTGGCAGCCGGCTTAAATAAAATTTAAATATAACTTTGATTTGACCCTATATTGCGTGTCGCTTTGTTAGCAATGTTTTCATTTAATTTGAGGTAAAAAAAACAAAGTTTGTTATTAAATTTGAAAAAAGGGTAATTTTTTTTTAGTAACACAATACAATGCCACTATTGTTGTGTGTGGTGGTCCATTGTATCCAATTATAATTAAATTTAATACGGGTAGTGAAGAATATAGTCTTTAATTAGAAATATTTATTAATTAGCTTTCTGCATCGCTCGCGCTTCAATGTTTTTTGTTTATCTACCCTAAGATTGGCTGGGAGAAATTGCATTAGCGATAAGTACGCCTTTGTACTAATTTCATTTCCGATCCTGTACAATTGAATGATTTATGTAATTGGCGCAATTAAGTGTTAATTAATTAATTAATTCATATGCTGAGTGTGATTTTAAAAAGTGTTGATACGAATCACTGCAATAAACGAAGCAATCAAACTCCCCGCCCATTTAATCTGTGTGAAACGTTGGCTTGCAAGCCAAACTAGTGACTAGCGACAACTTTTCGTGCGCTATGCCACTTCTTGTTAAAATGTCTATATTCTGTGGTTTTATAAATAAAACATTTCTGTCCTTAGCCGTGGAGACATTAATCCGCAAGCACAACGAGTTCTCCAAACTGCTGGACAGCCAGCTCGGCCGAGTGGACGAACTCGCCAGTTTCGCCGCTCGCATGCTACAAGACGAGCACTGCGACAAGGAGTACATACTCAGGAAAAACAACGAGATGCTCGCTAGAAGGAACAAATTGAAGGTCAGTAGTTATATATTAGCCTCAGATCACATCAAACAAGGGAGATTTGTCATAGCGGCCCGGCCCTGGCGAACGCATCTGGCTAAATTTTGGCTTGATACAGATTTCCGCTGTCAGTCTATCACGCGCTACACGCTCGCGCACATCTCTCAAATTTTGCCAAAATGCCGAGTTGTTCAGTGGTTGTTTGCAAAAATACAAGCAGTAAAGTGAACTTCGTGAAAGATGGAATCTCATTTCATGTGTAAAAATTGCATTATATACATATTTCTTTTCTAAACCGGAAAAAATGAAATTAATTATTATGTAAATGACATGAAGTGACAATTCATTCATAACGTGTTAATACAATACATTGCTTGCTAAGTAAGTATCAATTAATGAATCGGTCCGCTTGATTGCGCAATGGATCCGTGCTTCACCGATACTTTCAAATTGCAATGTAATGTCAGTCGCGTAGTACCGGCGCTGTCACCGGCCGTAAAATAGTGATGTAGTCTTCCGAGTAATCTGTCGTAACTATTAAACAATTTATCGATAGTTTTATAGCGTGTTTATTATAACGTTTTGTGGGCAAAACAAAGCGTGAAAATAGAGTTAGCTTTTCAACCGAACAATACTAAAGTGGTATACTTATAAAAAACGTTTCCAACCGAGCATTAAACGTAAACAACGGTCAAAACCTTTTTCCATACAGATTAAAATTGGTTTAGATTAAGGTTGGCATAGAAATACGTCTTTTTTAGGGTTCCGTACCTCAAAAGGAAAAAACGGAACCCTTATAGGATCACTCGCGTGTCTGTCCGTCCGTCTGTCACAGCCGATAACTCTGAAACCACTGGACCAATTGAAATGAAATTTGGTACACATATGTAAGTTAAAGACCCAAAGGTGCATGTGTAACGTAAATAAATAAATAATGAATTTGGGGGTCATTTTTGGAAGGTAAATCACAACATAAAAAAAAAAGATTCGCTAACCATATCGTGTGACATATCAAATGAAAGAGCTCGTTATGAGGAGCTCAAATATATTTTTGTTATTATTGTAATATAAATATTTTTCATTTTATTCAGGAAAGAAGACGAAAATTGACCATTCCCGCCCAGATCTCCGAAACTACTGAGCCTAAAATTTTGAAAAAATTACGGAATGTATATGAATAGGTTATTGCCTGTAGATTACAGGAAAACCTACAAGAACTCTGTCAATTGACAATTAAGTGGTAAATTCAATATAAAACGTTCACGGAAAATAGTTCACTAAAACACCACTAGATGGCGATAGTATTAGTTAGTTGAAATACCACAATTGAATTTAAAACTGACATTGGCATTGTACGGAACCCTCTCCACGCGAGTTCAACTCGCACTTGACCGGTTTTTTTTTATTACTAGTTAGATTAGACAGAGCTCAAGTACACATAATAAAATGTTACAAATGTTATATGCTTTTTCAGGCAAATGCTCTGTGATATACATTCCAAATTGTATAATATGTCTGTATTCACACTTAGTTTTTTTTTACCTGACTGCGCAGAAGGAGGGTTTTATTTATTACACAATTGTAAACGGCGGACTTAAAGCCTGAGGCCTTATCTACCAGTCAACCAAATGAGTGATGCAGAGAAAAGTAGGGTTTTGTTTTTCGAGCGTATGTATGTATGTCCATTTCTTTAGCACGCCCTACAGCCTAATCGGCTAAACGGTTTTTGACATAATATGAGGTGTCCTACAATTGGTCAGAACTGCGGTAGTGACATAAGGCTATATAATTTTTTTAAATGGTACCCACCGGACGAGCTATTTTTTAATTTAATTTACTTTAATGGTACATAGCCTTCTAAATTAATTATGTACTTGTACCATGTACTTGGCCCGGACGGACACGAAGTAAAATGATATAATATAAAACTCTCTTATAAAATATAAGTAACCAAATCCAACACCATTCGAGACAAGTATACGGCATGCTCCTCTGTGTAATATAATTCATTCTTTAAGAAGGTATTGATTGAAGATCGGTCTAGTAAGTAGTTCCTGAGATTAGTACATTCAAACTCTTCAGCTTAATAATATAAGTACCTATACAAATATTTATCTACTTAATTTTATTTTATGAATTTCAAAAGAAATACCAATACTGAATAATACCGACGATATAAAAATATTTATTTGATAAATTACCATTTTTTGGTATTTGTTTCATAAATATTTTTTTTATCGACCATATTTTTCCCATCACTAGCGTTTGTGTAAAATGCTGTGATTGGAAAAGTGAATTTGCGTGAGTTAATAGAAACAATGTTATTGTTGTGTTTGCAGCCAATCACGTTGGCTTTTGTGTTTGCGTGTGCCCTGTTGAGATAATCATTAGGTTGTGTGCAAGTACAAATGTGTGGCAAAGTGGCGACATCGGGTACGTATACTAAACTCGCAAGATAGCAAATCTCCCTTGTTTGATGTGATCTGAGATATTAGCCTATGTGACGTCCTAGTCCTTAACTATATTCATACGAAATTTCATCAAAATCGGTCCAGCAGTTTATCCGTGAATAGACAGAATTTCGCATTTATAATATGAGTGTGGATTGTTTTATAACATTTACCTCAAAAGTAAAATATTAAAACGTGATATTTCACGATAATATGTACACCCCGAATCTATTGACACCTAATTAATTAAAATCAGTTAACGAGTTTAAGCTTTACGGTAAACATACATAGACTGCCATAATCATTACCCTTCCTTTTGGCTTCGCCGTAGTTGGGTAAAAACACTATTTAGGACCTATGGAGATTTAGGATTTTTAGTATTTGTTTTTAAATTGGCAATAGAAATCCTTTTATTTGAATTGAAATTATTCGATGACAAGCTGTTCACTGTGGTTTCACTCGCCCTTGATGTGTATTCCCCAAGAATCAAGCTATCATATGCAGAAATAATTTTTCAAATCCGACCAGTAGTTCCCAAGTTATAAGCGTTCAAACAAACAAACAAACCCTTCAGCTTTATAATATGAGTATAGATTATATTGCAAAAAATTAATCTCAATTTAAAATAATTAAAGTTCGAATGCTATGCGGACGAAGTCGCGCTCACAGCTAGTATATAAGGTGAACTCAAATCAACTGCAAATATTTTAAGGGTAGTTTCAGATCACCATACTGAACAACTTTTCCATATAAACCTAAAAATATGAAATTATTTTTTTCACACTCCATACATTTCACATCCAGATCAGCTGATTCTCAATTTGTATGGGAGGTCAACATTTTTTTCGTATGTTGACATAAGTTTATTTGGCATAGTTGTTCAGTTTAGTGGTCTGAATCTGCCCTTAAAATATTTGCAGTTGGTTTGAGTCCACTTTATCTATACTAATATAATTAAGCTGAAGAGTTTGTTTGTTTGTACGCTTATAACTTGAAAACTACCGGTCGGATTTGCAAAATTCTTTTTGTATATGAGAGCCTGATTCTTGGGGAAGGTTATAGGCTATAGTACATACACACTAATGGCGAGTGAAACCGTGGGGAACAGCTAGTATAAATATATAGAGCTAGCTTGTTGAGTGGTTAAAAATTTGGTTAAACAGGAAATGTGCGCTGCTCGAGGGGCTCGCTTGGAACAGTCTCGCCAGCTCCACCAGTTCCTGAGGAACCTGAACCATGAGAGGGAGTGGATCGCGCTCAAGACACAGCTCGCCACCGACCAGGGCTACAGGTTAGTTGTCTGATGGTAAGCGGTCACCGTCGCCATGTCATATCCAACTCCATTACCAACGGGAATAATCGAAATGATGGTGTTATAGTGTAAAACTGCCTAGGTCCAGTGGTTAAAGCGTTTGCCTGTAGACCCGGGGGTCTTGGGTTCGATACCCACGGGAAGAATACTTTGTTTAGTTGTTTCCAGTTTAGTTAGGACATTGCAGGCTTGGATCAACCTGATTGTCTGATAATAAAGATGATTTCGTTCTTCGGAAAGCACGTTAAGCAGTTGGTCCCGGTTACCATCTAGCTGTCGTTAAAGGAACGTCATAGGCCGACAGGCGGTTCCAAAGAACTCTGACACCAAGTGTGCATGGTCGATTGATCGTGCCACCTACACAAAATAATGATGATGGCCTCTCCAAAATTATTACAAGCTTATATGGTAAAAGAACGTTTTCCGGGTCAGTTAGTTTTGAGAAATGATTAGTATATTAATCAATTGTCCGAGAGTGTTTCCCGGTTACATCTTCAGCTTATGGTTCAGAGCCCAGGGTACGCTATTAATCATGGTCCTGATTTGGCGGAACTGGTAATTGCAACGGAGCGACTGCCGTCTGATCTCCGTGACTGTGTTTTACAGGGAAACCAGATCTACAGGAACATGACCCGGGTGTGTTAGTGGCCAAAACTGGCAGATTTTTCAGGCTGCCTAAAGGCATCTGACATAGCCTAACGACTGTCATCTACCGGTGACAGCCGGGACCAACGGGATTATACCCGAATACTCAAACGCTACTCAATTTTGACAGCTGTTCAAGTATCATGCTGTCACTGTCATATCGTTGAAGTTCAGCGCGACAGCATGATACTTGAGCAGCTCTCAAAATTGAATAGCGTTTGAGTATTCGGGCATTAGTATATTAATTATGAATGTGTTATTCCCAGGGAGCTGTCAAATCTCCAGGGAAAGATCCAGAAACACGCCGCCTTCGAGTCGGAACTGGCCGCCAGCAAGGGCAGGATAGACGACGTTGTCGGACAAGGAGAGGCGCTTATAGGTAAACTAGCTGTTGCCCGCGACTTCGTGCGCGTGGGCTTCGCTGCCGTTCCCGTGGGAATTTGAGGAATTGTTCACGAAATTCGCAAGTGTTAGACAAACTTTGTCTTGACAATAACCAACACCGAAAAAGAATTATCCAATTTGGTGCATTCGTTCGAAATTGCTATATATTTGCAGGCAAACATGCTTTGAGTTCATTCAAATGAAGTGTCCCTCTATCCTTTTCAGTCGAAATTACTAAATGTACAGACAATATATTTTTACTGTTTTATTATATGTATAGATAAATGTTTGAATTCATACAAATACGAGCACAATAGTACATTACTATTGACCAATAACAGTGGCAATAAATGACTCAATCAAATTCTCCGCAATTTTTTCTGCGTGAAACGTTGGCTTGCAAGCCAAACTAGTGACACGTTTTTCCTGCGCTATGCCACTTCTTGTTATTAACAATAAATTCTGTAGTTACAATATAAAATAAACAAAGAAACTCACTTTTTATAATATTATAGTTTAATTTCCCAAAAATCTTATAATTTCGACCGCAGTTAATTATTTCATTATGTAATATTTGTGCGAATAGAAGCGGAACATTACGCGTCACAGGAGATCACTGAGCACGTAGAAGACCTTGAGAACTTGTGGAGGGAGCTGCAGGTGAGGCACACTCTATCTTTCTTTCTCTTTCTTATCTTAGTGTTTGCCCATTTTTCTTCTCAGTTGGTTGCATCAAGGTTGGTAAATCGTTATTAGATAAAGATGTTCTTTTTAATCTTATACAATCCAATGATGTATTTATGTAAGTGGTTTATAATTATAAACTGTTAATTCATTACTGTGCATCTGGTGTTCTTTAAAACCGCCTCTCGGCCTCTGACGTTCTTTTAATGACTACCAGATGGCAGCCGGGACCAACGGCTTAACCTGCCTTCCGTAGCACGGAATCATCTTTATTATCAGACAATCGGGTGATTCAAGCCTGCAATGTCCTAACCAAACCGGAAACAACTAAACACCTCCCGTGGTAATCGAACCCACAAGACCACACAGGCAGTTGATGATTAATTCATTCACAGGCTGCTGCTAAATTACGTCGGGAGAGGCTTCAAGAGGCGTACCAGGCCAGGGTGTACCTTCGAGGGTTGGACGACTTCAGCGCCTGGTTGGACGATGTGGAGTCGCAGCTGCTCAGCGAGGATCATGGTACGTTTCTCAGTCTATCATATGCAGTAGTTTCGAATAACCTCTACAAACAAACCCACCTTAGATACACTTTTTCTTATTATTATTTGTATAAAATATATAAAATTTAATAAAAAGAACCAATTTTTTTTTCTCCTTTCAGGATCACGTGTCTATTTATTTTATTTACTAGCTGTTCCCCGCGGCTTCGCCCCACGTGGGATTCGGTTATATCGCACCCAAAAGTAGCCTATGTTTGACCTCAGGTCGTTAATTACATCCCTACCAAATTTCGACAGACAGACAGACTTTCGCATTTATAATATTAGTATGGATTTAACTTTATTACACAATTGTAAACGGCGGACTTAAAGCCTGAGGCTTTATCTACCAGTCAACCAATACTGGACTTTGAGAGGCTTGCGCGGGGATATTGATCCAACGCGTAGAGGCCCTTTGGAGAAGTTGATGTTATGTGGTGCTGCTCCCGTTCCCGGCTATATCAATAGATGATATATCCATGAACAGGTCTCGGCAGGAGGGGGAACTATTTCTAATGAGTGAAAAGAAAATATGGGTTATGGAAATGAAGTTTGGATGGATAAAAACTGGGCTATTGACATACAATATCGGACACCTGCCACAATCATGATTACTGATTTATTTATTAAAATTTTATTTTTTTCTTAAGTATAAAATATATTATATATACAGTAGTCTGACTTAATGCTAAAAGCATTATCTACCAGTCAACCATTGGGTCAAACAGAACTTCTGATTATCTATCTACTAGCGACCCGCCCTGGCTTCGCATGGGCATAAAAACTTTCCTCTTAAATCACTCTCTATAAAAAACCGCATCAAAATCCGTTGCGCAGTTTTAAAGATTTAAGCATACTAAGGGACATAGGGACAGAGAAAGCGACTTGGTTTTATTATACTACCAGCTGTTCCCCGCGGCTCCGCCCGCGTGGGACTCGGTTATATCGCGCCCAAAAGTACCCTATGTTTGACCTCAGGTCGATAACTACATCCCTACCAAATTTCATCACAATCGGTCCATCCGTTTAGCCGTGAAGAGGTGACAGACAGACAGACAGACTTTCGCATTTATAATATTAGTATGGATGAAGTGATATGCAATAAAATTTTCTAACAGGCAAAGACCTAGCATCAGTAACAGCGCTGCTCAAACGACACACACGGCTAGAACAACAAGTGTCGAGCAAAGCCGACACCGCGACACAACTGGCCGACAACGCGAAACAACTGGCCGACAGCGGGCACTTCATGGCCGACGAGATCCTGGCCCGGGCGGAGGTTGTCAAACGGTGAGTATAGACCACCTGACACACTGGTGTCAAAGCCGACACCGCGACACAACTGGCCGACAATGCAAGGCAGTTGGCCGACAGCAGGCAATGAATATTTAATTAGTCGTATTTATTCTTTACACGTTCATCATCAATTATTCCAGAGACTAACATGTTTGCCTGTAGACCTGGGGTTCGTGAGTTGGATTCCCACAGGAAGCATTCTCCGTTTAGTTGTTTCCAGTTTGGTTAGGGCATTGCAGGCTTGAATCACCTGATTGTCTGATAATAAAGATGATTCCGTGCTTCGGAAGGCACGTTAAGCCGTTGGTCCCGGCTGCCATCGAGCAGTCGTTAAAGGAACGCGTCAGATGCCGAGAGTTCGAACTCTGATACTTAGTGGCTTAGCCAAAGTCACAATCGCAAAACGTTAGCGAAGTACGACATGAACGACAATGTATGGGAATAACATAAGATCGACCACGTGATTTACCGCAGCTTATGGCAATCCCATACATTTTGTTCTTGTCGACATTCGTTAGCGTTTGACTTAGGCTGCGGCCCCAGGTGCATGGTCGATTGACCGTGGCATCTAAACGAAATTGTGATGCTTTTTTGTACACCACAGTTAAAGAAATCAGTCGGAAAGTAAACCGTTCAAATTTAATTTAATTTATTTCGTGAACGTAGGTAGTACATAACTATATCAGAATTACCTTTTCGCTGAAGGCCAATTTTAGTTGGATGTCGTGAAAGCAGGGTAACTAGATATCCGAAAGTCAATTCAGCTAAATGACATAAAAGCAGAGTACCCAGGCAGCAGAGAGTCAACTCAGCTTGACGCCATAAAAGTGGAATAAACAAGTAGCAAAATGTCTGGAAATGCGAATAGTCAGTATGGTTAGAACCTAGTTACCTTGATGGCTTACAAAAGCGGGTTTCTCTATGTTCCGCCATAAGGCATACAACATTTATCAAATAGGTGTGTTAGTCCTTATGTCCTTATGTAACAGGTATCGACAACTACAAGAGCCGATGCAGATACGCAGAGACAACCTCGAAGATGCTGCGTTACTGCATCGCTGGGAGAGGGACGCTGATGAGGAGATAAGATGGTGAGGGACATTATTATATTATTTAATTAATTTATTCGTTTATTATTTATTTTATATAGTTGGTGTTCTGCCTGATTAATATGTCAACATATATTATTTTATTTTGTACTAGCTGTTCCCCGCGGCTCCGCCCCGCGTGGGACTCGGTTATATCGCGCCCAAAAGTAGCCTATGTTTGACCTCAGGTCGTTAACTACATCCCTACCGAATTTCATCACAATCGGTCCAGCAGTTTAGCCGTGAAGAGGTGACAGACAGACAGACTTTCGCATTTATAATATTAGTATGGAGGAATTATGGAAGTATGGATATAAGCATATACAAAATATTTGAAGTAGAGAAAACTATACTGAGAAAATTCTCAAATAGATCACGTTTCTAAAGCGAATAGTCTAACATTTTATTTTTAATGTATTCGTTTATACTTTAAAATATATTTAGTATTAGCTAATTTCTGCCTAGCGCAACCTACATATGCAGAAATATTTTTCCATAATTGACAAGTAGTTCTAAAGTTATCAAACTAGCAAACTCGTCCATTATAGAGTATAGATGTAATCTGTTTGGAATCATGAAAATATTTAAACATCCAACAATCTATAATCCATACTATACCATAATGCGAAAGTCTGTCTGTTAGTCTGTCACCTCTTCACGTCTAAACTGCTGGACCGATTGTGATGAAATTCGGTATGGATATAGTTATGCACTAGGAGTCAAACATAGCCTACTTCCGGGCGCGATATAACCCGAGGCGCACGCGGGCGGAGCCGCGGGCAACAGCTAGTTATTTATAAAATTAGCAATACTTAGCTAAAAAAACACGAAATATAAGAAATTGTGAGCATAAATAGAGTTTTGCTGTCGGGTAACGACGTCACGAATTTTTATTTTCTGTACAAACAAAATTCTAAAACTATTTATAACTCTAGTGTAATTTGTCTGGTTTCCCTGTAAAAATGGTTGCGGAGGTCAGACGGCAATCGCTCCTTTGTAATAACCAGTTCCGCCAAATCAGGACCATGTTTAATAGCGTACCCTGCAAGCTGTAAGCTGAAGACGCAACCAGGAAAAACACGCTTAGGCGAAGAATAACATCAAACATTCCGATGAATTGAGAACCTCCTCCTTTTTTTGAAGTCGGTTAAAAAAGGCGTGAATCTAGAAATTTATTTTTTTTATTTTTATATTAAGTTTTGGAACTATCCAATATAGTAATATTTGTATGAAAGGCTGGCCGAACGCGAAGCGGCGGTGTCATCAGATGAATGCGGCTCCAGTTTAGCGGATGCGCAGGCGCTGCTCAAGAAACACCTGGCTGTGGAGGCCGAGCTTATCGCGAGGTGAGAGCGACATCGTGGGTTTTAGGGTTCCGTATTTGACATTTGTAGTCTGTTGTATAAGGTGGACACAAATAAACTGAAAATATTTTAAGGGAAGATTCAGACCACTATACTGAACAACTATTCCAAATAAACTTATGTCGAAATACGAAAAAAATTTTTTGTCCTCCCATAGAAATTGAGAATCAGCTGTTCTCTATCTAGTTTAAGTATGGAGAGTGAAAAAAATTATTTCATATTTTTATATAGAAACTTATATCATAATATGAAATTACTAGCTGTTCCCCGCGGCTTCGCTCCGCGTGGAACTCTGTTATATCGCGCCCTAAAGTAGCCTTGTTTGACCTCTGTTTAGCCGTGAAGAGGTGACAGACAGACAGACAGACAGTCTTTCGCATTTATAATATTAGTATGGATTTTGAAAAGTCGTTCAGTATAGTGGTCTGAATCTACCCTTAAAATATTTGCAGTTGATTTAAGTTCACCTTATATGTATATCTTATTGTCTTTTTTATATATAGCACTATATTAAAAAAAAATCAATAAGAGGTGTTATGTGTAGTGTGACGACACATGCCTTCATTAATGTCCTACATTAGAAATAATTGTTCGTTGTTTGATAAAAACACAGTCCGTCCGTCCGTCAACCTCAGGCTGTATTGGACAAATTCATTTTTTTATTTTTTTTAATCCCTACAATAAATTTTCCATTAATTTGTGACGATTGCATCAATTATATAAATATTATATTAGATTGTACAAGGTCGGAAATAAAACTAGTACATTAGAGTCGAGAGAAACAGAAGATTTTTATGCCCATGCGAAACCGGGGCGGGTCGCTATTAAATAATTAATTTGTAATATCCAGAGAGCCAACAATAAACGCGCTGGTAGCGCGCGCCACTCAGATGTGCCGGCGCGGCCACTTCGCTTCGGCAGCGCTCGAGCAGCGCTCGCGAGCGCTCAACTCCGCGCTTAAAGCGCTGCTCGACGCTGCAGCCGCTAGAAGCGCTAGGATCAAGGAGAGATGTGAATTACTACAGGTAACTTTTTACTTATAAGACGAATCGGCGAAATTAAATGAAATTATTTATTTACATGAAACATGGAACAATAAGGGTGGGTTGCACCAAAGTACCAGTTATCGTAACAGTTAAAGTCAAATGTAACAGTAACATTACTTCTGACTATAACCGTTGAAGCGACATAGGTTGCACCGTCGTATTTTGTAGCATAGTTAGTTACCAGGGTAACAAGTATAATGACGTCCGTGGAGGTTATTCGACCCGTCTGACAGATAAGTTGACAATAACAATAGCGCTAACCGGTCGAGTTTGGGCGGTTACGGTTAGCGTAAAAGTTATGACGTATTTTGACGATTGATAAAATGGTGCAACCCATTTTTCACCTAACCGGTACTTTGACTACACAGTTATTGTTATAGTTACATTGTTACTAACAATAATGCTCGAAAATAGCCGCCTATGTGTGTGTGTCTAAATCACACTCTATAATAGGAAAGAATCCATTGAAAACCAGCGTTGTAATCATCCCTGTGGCTGCACTGCAATATATGCTGAACTAGCTGTTGTCCGGGGCTCCGCTCCCGTGAGAATTCGGGGATAAAACATAACCTATGTGTTGTTCCAGGGTCTAATCTCCATTCCAAATTTCAGCCAAATCGGTTCAGCCGTTTTTCTGTGAAAGAGTAATAATTTTTATTTTATGTCAACTTTTTTATATCAAATTGTTAGTACATTTTAGTGTGGTGTTTTTTTTTGGCAATATACATAATACTATATTTTTATAACAAATACATATATAAATAAACATCCAAGACCCAGGCCAATCAGAAAAAGATTGTTTTTCATCTTGACTGATCGGGGATCGAACCCGCAACCTCCCGAGTAGAGGCCAGGCACATTTCGACATTTAATACCACATACGAAAAATGTTAGCCATGAAATTTTAAGTATTTCCATGTTAACCATTACGCCACGGAGCTCCTCCATTTTGCCAGCCAATAACTTTATTGAATAAACTATATACCTATACCTAACGAAATTCAATACGAATATGTGTTGTTTTGTTTATTACATTACTTTGGTACTTCTACAGTAAAGATATTATATACTGGTCTTAAATAAATATTTATGCTCTTTAAAAAGTATATCTTATATTACGGTAATAAAACAATAAAACCTAAAATACCTTATTAACGACCTCCGTGGCGTAATGGTTAACATGCCTGACCGCTACTCAGGAGGTCCCGGGTTCGATCCCCGGTCAGGTCAAGATGAAAAATGATCTTTTTCTGATTGACCTGGGTCTTGGATGTTTATCTATATATGTATTTGTTATAAAATATAGTATCGTTGAGTTAGTATCCCATAACACAAGTCTTGAACTTACTTTGGGGCTAACTTGATCTGTGTGACTTGTCCCTATATATTTATTTATTTATAATCCTATTATCTACAAATTGTACATTCCCGTTAAAGTCGCGCCTTGCGGTAGTGTACCAAGATGGCTGGCAGCATTGCCATATTGAATGTCAATGCTTATCCTTTCAGCAAGGTAATCACCAGCCCTCTGGTCACGTGATACCTCAGCTTTCAGTCTTAAATAAATTAATTAAAAAATATTTTTATGGTACCTCTACAGTAAAGATAATATATACTGGTCTTAAATAAATAAAACAATTAAAAAAATATCCTTTTTTTTCGCAGCTCACGTCAGAAATATCGGAAGCGGAAGCGTGGCTGTCTGAGCGTCGACCGGCGGTCGTCAGTTCGGACGTCGGTCGCGACGAAGACTCTGTGCTCGCCCTCATGAGAAGATTGGAAGCAACTCAGCGGGAGCTGGCCACCTTTGATAGCGTTTACGGCAAGCTCGAGACCACGGCTAAGGCGGTTATGGTGAGAATTTTAGTATGTTGTAATTATATATGTAATCAGTTCATTTTCAATCGAGGAAATCATGACATAGGCGATGCGGCTAGCAACCCATCAGGAGTTTTTGGAGGGAGAGAAAATTGTCACTATGTCCGCGCTGTATCTAATTTCTAAAACTTAGGTTTGTTCGCGTATTTGTGCATAATATTGGTGGATTATTATTCGCAAAGTGTTCGTGAACAAGCGTGAGTGTTTGGGAGTGGTTACAGTGTCGATTACGTGACTTTTATCTTTGTCACCAAAATCTCCAAGTTGTAGCTAAGTAATTTTTTTCTCGGGACGGAAAGTAGGTTAGGTTATAGTTATACAGTGACTCAAAATATGAGCGAGCGAGCGTCGATTTTGTGTTGAAAGCGGAAAAACATATTTGATCAACTGCGAATTGTACCGGATTATAAGTTTTTTAAAATCTATCTATACTAATATAATAAAGCTGAAGAGTTTGTTTGTTTGTTTGAACGCTTATAACTTGAAAACTACTGGTCGGATTTGCAAAATTATTTTTGTATATGAAAGCCTGATTCTTAAGGAATGTTATTTGGCTATAGTACATACACACTGATGGCGAGTGAAACCGCGAGGAACAGCTAGTCTTGGATAAATTGTAAATTTTCCCAATCGCGCCATATAACCCAAGGTCTTATGACCCTAGGCTATGTCTGCTATAAAGTCTTTGTATGTCTATATATTTAATATTAGCTGTTTCCCGCGGCTCCGCCCGCGTGGGACTCGGTTATATCGCGCCCAAAAGTAGCCTATGTTTGACCTCAGGTCGTTAACTACATCCCTACCAAATTTCATCACAATCGGTGCAGCAGTTTAGCCGTGAAGAGGTGACAGACAGACAGACAGACAGACTTTCGCATTTATAATATTAGTATGGACTAGCTGTTTCCCGCGGCTCCGCCCGCGTGGGACTCGGTTATATCGCGCCCAAAAGTAGCCTATGTTTGACCTCAGGTCGTTAACTACATCCCTACCAAATTTCATCATAATCGGTGCAGCAGTTTAGCCGTGAAGAGGTGACAGACAGACAGACAGGCAGACTTTCGCATTTGTAATATTAGTATGGATTTATATATATTTCAGGAGCGACCGTCCATAAACAAGGAATTGGTTCAGCAGCGCATGCAGCAGCTGCAGCAGGCTTACGAGGAGATGAAGCTGCTGTCGGCCAAGCGGCAGCTCAGGTTGCAGCACAGCTTGAAGTACTTCAAGTAAGTAACAATCTATACATATCCCATTCCATCTAATATTATAAATTCGAAAGTTAGTTTGTTTGTTTGTTTTGTTTCACGTCCTACCTACTGCGCGGGTGGGCGAAGTTGCGGGTGAAAGCTAGTTCTCTATACTGTCTTTCTTTATATACATAGTAACGTTCGCCCGCGGCTTCGACCGCGTGTATTTCCCACGGGAACAGTGCTTTTTTCCGGGATGAAAGGTATCCTATGTCTCTCTCAATACTTCCGTCTATGTGTATGCGAAATTTCTGGATGAATGGTGCAGTAGATAGGGCGTGGAAGCGTAACAAACAAAAACAAACTCAATTCCGCATTTATAATATTAAGTTAGGATTAGGATAAACATGTCTATAGATATTGTATCCTAATAAAATCTGGAGAAATTCCTTGTCTTGATGATGATTGATTGATTGTGTGTGATTGATGTACATTAAAATATACAATCACATACCTGAGGACATAAAAAAATTGACATTAATAAAATTTAGAATTGCATTTAAAAAGTGGATAATAGATGAAACGTCATATTCAGTTTCGGAATATCTGAGTTCTGAAAATTAAATTAATAATATATCATTAATTGAATAATCGATGCATAGACATTTCTAAAAATTTGCATGCTAATATTTTTGGCTAAATAGGACATAAGCACTAACCCACAATTTTTTCAAGAAAATTGTAAACCCTATTTACTGCAAATAAAAGTGATTTGATTTGATTGATTTCAGATTCGTACAAGAATGCGAGGAGGTGCAGGAGTGGATCAGCGAGCAGATGACGACGGCTGCCAGCGAGGAGTACGGGCTGGACGTGGAACACGTGGAGACGCTGCAGCAGGCCTTCGACAACTTCCTGGCGCAGTTGCACGGTCAGTTCGAAAACCTACACTCAGACCAGAGAGACTTTATTATACCAATTTACAAAGGAAAAAATACATAGAATGCACTCATATAATAGGGTAGGAGTGAAAATTTTTAAATAGCTTGAATTTTTTTCTGTCGGCAGGAATAAGGTTCTCTGATACCAGAAATAAATCTCAGATTTTTAGAATAAAAAAAAACAAATGTCATTGTCATGTTGGTTTTGGTTGTCATTAGTGTCATTGACAAATGACATTTGTTTTTTTTTTACCGAACGAAGCAAAATAATAGACCGCAAAAGCCGTAGTGACGCCATTAATTCGTCATGAAAATATAATATTTTATGTAAAATAATTGGCTGATTCTAAAAATCTGAGATTTATTTCTGGTATCAAGGAACTTTATTTCTACCGACAGAAAAAAATTCAAGCGTTTTAAAAATTTTCACTGCTGTATTGTGTACAAAGGCGGGCTTATCACTATTGCATTTTTTTCAGCCAACCTTAGGGTAGAGAGGGGAAAAGTGAAAGCAGAAGGCGGTACAGAAATAGTTCATGATAAAAGTACCTAACTAATATTATAAATGGTAGTTTTTTTTTTTTTAGTTTGTTTAGGGGCTAGGCACGTTAAGCCGTTGGTCCCGGCTGACATCTGGTAGTCGTTAAAAGAACCACGTCAGAGGCCGAGAGGCGGTTCCAAAAAACTTTGACACCAGAGTGTGCATGGTCGATTGGGCATGACACCTACACGAAATGAATGAATGAATCAGGTGATTCACGCCTGCAATATACTAACTAGACTGGAAACAACTAAGCACATTATGCTTCCCGTTTGAATCAAACCCTAAACCTCCGGGTCTTCAGTCAATCGCCTTAACCACTAAACCATATAGGCAGTCTGTCAATGTCCACTGTGTGATGTGATGAATGATTTTTTCTTGTTACAGCGAACGAGGGTAGAATAGAATGCGTATGTGAAAACGGCAACGCTTTGCTGGAACAAAACGCCCCCGAGGCGGATCGAGTGAGGCAGAGGGTGGACGACATCAAGGGGTTGTGGGAGGACTTGAGGGAGCTCGCGTTAGCCAGGCAGGAGGTGAGCTTGTCTTACTTGTGTCGTGGCACGGGTTTCCTTGCCTAGAAATAATCTATATACAAGGTGGACACAAATCAACTGCAAACATTTTAAGGGCAGATACACACTACTATACTGAACAACTTTTCCAAATAAACTTAAATCGAAATATGAAGTTTTATTTTTCACTCTCCATACTAAACTAGATCAGCTGATTCTCAATTTGTACGGGAGGTCAAATTTTTTTTTTCGTATTATGACATGTTTATTTGGGAAAGTAGTTCAGTTTAGTGGTCTGAATCTGCCCTTAAAATATTTGCAGTTGATTTAAATTCACCTTATCTATAAAATAAAGTCGTGTTAGTTATACAATTTATAATTATAACTCAAGAACGGCTGAACTAATTTGGCCGGAAATTTGTTGGAAGGCTGCTTAGAACCAGGTGACATAGGGTACCTTTCATCCCGGGAAAAAGCACTGTTCCCGAGGGAAGTTCACTGGGGTGAAGCCGTGGGCAATAGCTAATATTTAAGCCACCGAAGCAGATGGTGGACGATATCAAGGGGTTGTGGGAGGACTTTGCTTGTTGTGGACTAGGGAACTCTCGTAAGCCAGACAGGAGGTGAGGTTACTATGTGTGTGCCTAGGAATTTAATAAATAAATAAATAAAATATTTCAAAATTAAAATTCATATCACTACATAGTATATAACAAAGTCGCTTTCTCTGTCCCTTTGTATGCTTAAATCTTGAAATACGCAACGGATTTTGATGCGGTTTTTTCATGCAAACTAATAGACGCACACTGTTAGTCCCAGCATGCCCGCTACCATTTGTTTGTACACACATTCCTTGCGACATCTGTTAGACTTCTACCCGAGGCATCCTCAGGCACTGAGTCAAGGTGATAATTGTTAATTGGTCAGTTCTCAGTGTTATTAAATCATTATTTAATTCAATAAAATTCAAATGAGTTTAGAACCCTAGCATATATTCATTTTTCTTAACATGTTGGCGGACACACGACTGCTATAGCAGTTATAACAATAATATTTCTATTGTGTTTTCAAAAGTTTTCGCTAACGTGTTCTATAATAATCATTAAGTAAGTCTTGCAAAGCAACTTGTTCCGTGTTCAGGCGTTAGCAGGTGCACGACAAGTGCACGAGTTCGACCGCTCGGCGGACGAGACGCTGGCGTGGATCGGCGAGAAGCAGTCCGCGCTGCGGGCGGACGCGGCCGCTGCACGCTCGCTGCACGCGCTGCACGCGCAGCGCCGCAGGCTGCACGCGCTGCACGCCGACTTGGAAGCTATCAGGGCGGCACATCACAACTTGCAGAACGAAGCTGAGAGGTAACGCGATGTTGTATAGTGTAGTGTTTGAAAACGGTGATAGTGTTCTCGTTGCACGTGCAAATGTGACTGCACGCGCTGCACGCCGACTTGACACTATCATATCACAATCGCTACTTATCAATAAAACACATTTCCTTTACAGACCTGGCTTGTTATATTTCTATTTGAATTTACAAATTTCTATATACTTACAAATCTTGATGACCTATTATTTTCTCTGAGTGTTTATTTTAGGCATAGTTATATGAAACATATAAAAGAGAAAACAAACGTCGTTAGTCGTCGTTGAAAAAAATAAAGGAACTCCACCGACAAGAGACTAGCTCTTAAATTTATGATGATGTTTTTTTTTTTATATTATTTTTTTTATATAAAAAATGTTTGCTTTACCACGGCAGTCCGGGGACTCGGGAGTGCCGCACGTTTTTTCTATAATATTAGTTTTGTATTATGGATATGGAAGTATGAATTATAAAATATAGTGTCGTTAGTATACCATAACACAAGTCTCGAACTTTGAGGCTATCTCAATCTAGGTTATTGTCTACATATATTATTTTAATGATAATTGGTTAGATTGGGCTCGGCGTTCCCCGACGCCAAAGAACACGTGACCGCCAAGCTAGAGGACGTCACAGAAGCGCTGGCCGAGTTGGCAGCGTTAGCAGAACAGTGCGAGCAGCAGCTGTCGCTGGCCGGGCAGCTGCAGGCGTATTTCCCGCAGCACCAGGAGCTTCTGTGAGTGGTTTTAAAAGCTTTATATCCTATACTATTAAACGAGCAATATATCCTATCTTATACTGTTAAACGAGCAATAAATACATTTATTTGTACTGGCATTTTCTAACGATTTCTTTGAAATTTTTAACATAAGTTCTTATATGTATAGACAAAAAGATGTTCCATGTCTGGGAATGTTCATTTTACCCATAAATTCATGCAAAAAGATTTTTGCATAAAACGAGCGTAGCTCGGTCGCCCAGGTATTTTGAGGTATGGCGATTCGAAGAGGTCTGTATGTGCTGGGGTCATTAATGTATCAAATGAGACTTGAGTCTGAGGGCTTAACCAAGTAACAATGTCGACGCTCAAAATAGTTTCCGATTTACTGTTACGTCCCTATTTGGCTAGTCAAATTTTGTACAAAGATGTCCAATTCGAAAACCATTTGGAGGAATAGGCTTATTAAGGTGATACCTCGGTGAACACTAGCGCCACCGTCATTTAAAAATCATTATTCACTGAAAACACAAGTTATCAAAAATCCGTGTTACGTAATCGAGGTTCTAGATCTGAAGTTAATTAATAACATATTCAATTTTTAAATTGTAGTTCCCTATAGTTACAAATTGCAAAACTGTTAAAAGTGGCCACTTTTAGCAGTTTTGCAATTTGTAAGTAAATATTAGTCGAATTTTAGGTTAATTTTAATTTTTATATATTATTTAAGGTAATTTTTATCTTTGACTGTTAAATCTCTTACTAAATATATGAAAGAAATGAAAAATCAAATATTATTATTATTAGGGCGTGGACAAACGAGACATTGGCGCGCGTGACGGCGCCGGAACTGGCGCGCGATGTGCCCGCCGCCGAGCGCCTGCTGGCGAGACATCGCGACATCAAGGCCGAGATCGACGCTAAAGATGACGCTTTCAAGGCATTGTATGACGATGGTATGGTCAACGCCTTTTTACTTATAACTTTTAATCCACCCTAAGGTTGACTGGAAGAGATTGATTTAGCGATAAGTCCGCATTTATTTATTTATTTATTAATTAGAATACAAAACAGATTACAATCGATTACAGATTAAAATGTATGCTTCTAATATATTGTACATACATACATACATATAGTCACGTCTTTATCCCATACGGGGTAGACAGTGCCTAAGGCCATAAGACCTTAGGCCACGTTTAGCATAATGACAGTTGAAACAGGAAATCAATAGTGATGGGTTGCTAGCCGCATTGCCTATGTTATGATTTCCCCATTCGGCTTTTACGGCTTGCGCGGGAAGAGAAGCAGCTGGTACATATATTGTTCTTATTGTAATCCAAAACATGTGTACATATATGCTTCTAAATGGAAATTATATTAATTGCTAGAGAGCACTGCTACATTATAAACTTATAATTTTAATTCTCTATATATTTGCGCCTTATTCTTTTAGTTAAGCTGTTTCATGTAATAACATAAAGAGTATTTGTATTGTATTGTATGGTCATAAATAAGATTTATTTTTGTTTTTTTATAACACCCTTTAAACGCTATTTAAAAATATACTAATACGTCTATACTACATTATGTATAACGTTCAAATACTCAAACGCTACTCAATTTTGAGAGTTGCTCAAGTATCATGCTGTCGCGCTGGGCGTCAGCGATATGACAGTGACAGCATGATACTTGAACAGCTCTCAAAATTGAGTAGCGTTTGAGTATTCGAGAATAAGTGTCCCAAAAAAAGGTCCCACCTCAGCCTATGCTGGCAGTGCAAAACTGCTAGGGGCTTAGCCAACGTCACAATTTCAAAACACTAACGAATGTCGACACGAACAAAATGTATGGGATTGACACAAGCTTCGGTAAATCACGTGGTCGATCTTATGTCAATCCCATACACTTTGTTCTTGTCTTACTTCATGAAGGTTTTGAGACTGTGACTTTGGCTAATCCCCCCTGGTGTATAATGTTTTCGTGGTCTACAGTAAAAAACTATTATAATATGTAATGTGATTTTTTTTTTTTTTTTTATATGGAATCCCACTTTTTGATACCTTCAGGCCTACGGCTAAGAAAATATACTCTAACGCCCTACGGCCTACCTGGGGCCCAATTCTCACGCAATCGAAGTTCACTTCACCAATTTTCTCCAAGTTTTTTCGATGTGTATAAGCCAATTCACAATCGAAAAGTTTCGATCGATCGATGCGTTCGATTGAACTTTTTCAATTGTAATTTTTTGAAAGGCAGAAACCATTATAAACCTTTGAAAAAAATTGGAGAAAATCGGTGAAGTGAACTTCGATTGCGCGAGAATTGGGCCCTTGGGCCGTCTTTAACCGACTTTGTTATCAATTTGACCTATATGTTTTATGTTTTTGTAATAACTATTGCACAAAATATACAAAGGTACAATACACAAGATAAATGCAATGGCGGACTTATACCATGATAAAATAATACATTATATCATGTAGATATGTATTATTTTTCGTAGGCGAAAAACTAATCCGCGAGGGTCACTTCATGTCGGCCGAAATCGCCGAGCGAATGTCGACGTTGCGCTCGCGCCGATCCGCGCTCGACGCCGCTTGGAGCGCTCGCGAGCTCATCTACGAGCAACACCTGGACGCGCTCGTGTTCCAGAGGGACGCCGATGCGCTCGACAACTGGATTTCTAACAGGTTAGTGTACACTGTACATGGAAATAGAGAATACCTGCTTCATCTCATCTGACATCTCTAAACGACTGAAAAGTTGCGCTCGCTAGGTAATATACGAGCAACACCTGGATGCGTTTGACAACTGGATTTCTAATAGGTTAGTGTCTACAAGGAAGTAGAGAATCTCGACTTAACATGATACCTCGGTGAACACTAGCGCCACCATCATTTCAAAATCATTATTCACTGAAAACACAAGTTATCCAAAATCCGTGTTATGTAATTAAGGTTCTGAATTTGAAGTTAATTTTAAACATGTTAAATTATAGTTCCCTATAGTTACAAATAGCAATATTGCTTAAAACGGCCACTTTTAGCAGTTTTTCCATTTGTAACTATGGAACTATAATTGAATATGATTAAAATTAACTTCAGATCCAGAACCTTAATTACAGAAGACGGATTTTTGATAGCTTGTGTTTTCAGTGAATAATGATTTTTAACCGATGGTTGCGCTAGTGTTCACTAAGGTATCGCCTTAATGTCGTCCGAGATCACTGAGCGAATGTCGAACTTGCGCTCGCGAGGTAATCTACGAGCAAATACTTTGATGCGCTCAGAAGGACGCTGATGCGCACGATAACTGATTATCCCATATGTTACTTTATTTAACTGGTTATAATATAGTACATTGGAACATCATCTTTGTCGCCTGAATGTACCAAACCGATGTTTGGTACAACGCTCATGTCAGCCGCGTAAACTGTTCGCCCTCCCGGGCACACGCACGGTATCACACGAGCAATCTCCTCTGTGTCGCATGCTTACGGACCTTAACGCATTCCTGAATCAGCAACCTGAATGTGATGTGTTTGCTGATGGAGCAAATATAATAGTAAAAAAACTGTTAATATACTGCGAGAACAACGAACCTGACTCGACTTGTATGTATTAAGTTTTACTAATATGAAAAATGAACATTATAATATTATATAACGGTATATTAAGTTATAAGTTTAGCCTTCTAAGTACTGTAATTGGTGTAAAAAACCGTTGTATTTACTTTTCAATAAATAAATAAATAAATGATCCGGGTATATTTGGTGAAAGTATTTTTCAGGCTGTCTAAATAAATCTAACATAGTCTAACGACTGCCATTTATCGATAACAGCCGGGACCAAACGGCTTACGTGGCGTGGCGGTTTGAGTGGTCTGACTTGGTTTGGTCGCCATTAGTGACATCTCCATATTGAGTTACTCCGTGCTTCGGAAGGCACATTAAGCCGTTGGCCCCGGCTATTATCGATAGATGGCAGTCGTTAGGCTGAGTCACGGAATGTCATCTGTTATTATTATAATAGAATGACTATGCGAATGACACTGAGAAATGGCTACAAATTTTTATTATTCCCCAATTACTATATTATATCAAATTTGGTGAAAATGGCTTTACGCAGGGATCGTAAAGTCCGAACAGTTAAAAATTATCTCTTACACAGCCATAATCTGATAGCATGCTAATTTTCAGCAACACATCTACAAATATACATTTTATAAGATAAAGTTTCGGTAAAATGATAGAGTGTGGAGCTTCTATATAAGGTGGACTCATATTAACTGCAAATATTTTAAGATTCAGACCACTATACTGAACAACTTTTCCAAATAAACTTATATCAAAATACGAAATTTTATTTTTCACTCTCCATACTAAACCAGATCAGCCGATTCTTAATTTGTATGGGAAATCAAACAATTTTCTTTCGTATTTCGATATAAGTTTATTTGGAAAAGTTGTTCAGTTTAGTGGTCTGAATCTGCCCTTAAAATATTTGCAGTTGATTTAAGTCCACTGTTGACGACAGACAGCGCGCCAATCAGAAACGCTGATTGCGACGGCAACGAGCAACGACTCAACGATCGCAATACTTGTAAAAGTACGACCAATCACAGCAAGGGAATTCTTTGGGCCAATAAGAAGCCGTTTTCCCCGCACCGAACGATGCGCAAATATGAACGCGCGCTGTGATTGGCCGGCACTTAACGCGTGCTAGTACACTACTGCGTGTAGTGTAACTTAGACATAAGATAGCACCTAAGTATGAAAATTAGACCTGTTGACCCTAACAAGGTTGGCAACAGACCCCTACACACAGCACGTAGTAGGGCCAATAGGCACACACCCTTCTGTCTACACCCGGCAGAAGGAAGCCCTTAGGACGCCCGAGTGTACCCCTCGGGTTCCCCCACCCATCGGCGATTCCAATCGCCAAACTGTCGCCTTAATGGCGGACCCCACCCCTCCTCCCGATGAGGACCTTTTTATAAGGTTCCTCACCGAAAATGGAAACTTACGTCTCCACAAGGAGTTCCTCCTCTACAAGGAGGCGCTCCTAGCAACCCCCCCACCACCCCCGATCGCGCCCGCGACCGCCCCCAAAAACCGTTACGGTGTCCTTCCCGTTGAGGACTCACTACCCCACCTTAGGGACATCAGGCCCCCAGTTCGAGATTCGCCGCTTTCACCTATGGCGGAATCCGACGATGAATCTAGTCCAGAAATGGACACTTCTCCTGCGAAGGACGACGACGATCAACATTCCGACGCCTCGCAAGCGTCCGTGTCCTCATCCTCAGAGGACGGTTTCATCACCGTCGGAGGCAAACGCCAGAGGAAGACCAAGCGGAAGCAATCCGCTAAAATCGTCAAGGTCGCGGACGGCAAACAAGCCCGCCGACCCCCAACCCCAACCAAAACCACGCCTGCCTCACCGGCTTCCCCGAAGACTAAGGCACCCCCGCCTGTCATCATCCGAGACCCATCCAAATGGGAATCGGTCTCGAAAACTCTCAAAGAGAGACAGATCAATTTCACTAACGCACGCAAGTGCGAAACTGGAATTAGGGTCACCCTTCAAACGGTGGTCCACTACAGGGCCCTCACCGCCCTCTTAGTTGAAAGACATATCGATTGGCACACGTACACCCTCGAGGAGGAGCGCGTCCTTCGAGTCGTGATCCGACGCATCCCCAAAGACGTCTCAACAGACTATGTCAAGGAGACTCTTATGGAGCAAAAAATCCCGGTACGTGAGGTACATCGTATGTACCGTGCCAAACACCCCCGCCAACCATATGACATGGTACTAGTCGTCTTGGACAAGACACCCGAAGGGAAAGCAGTCTTCAAAGTCAAGACTGTCGCGGGGCTCAACGGAATCTCCATCGAGCCCCCGCGCAAACGCGGAGTAGTAGGGCAGTGCCATAACTGCCAATTCTATGGCCATTCCGCCCGTCACTGCCACGCACGTCCTCGCTGCGTGAAGTGTTTGGGTGACCACGCCACAAAAGATTGCGATCGCAATAGAGAATCCCCGGGCAATCCCGCCTGTGTGCTATGCGGGGAAGAGGGCCACCCAGCCAACTGGCGCGGGTGCCCGAAAGCCCCAAAGAGCAACGCAGGGCAGGCCCAAAAAGGGAGGTCCTCTGTAGCGAGGAAACAACCCAGCCCGAAAACCAAACCAACCCCACCGAACTCCAGCAACACTGCGGAGTTTCCGGAATTGGGCAAGAAACCTCAAGTTTCAACCCCAACTCCAGCCCCCTCGGTAGCCCCCAAGGCGACTAACGCGCAAGCAAAAAGCTTCGCTACAGCGGTTGCAAAACCAGCAGCAGCGCCTCCTTGTCCACAAAAGACCAACAAGCCCTCCGGTGCGGCCAAAGCGGTAGTCAAAGTCCCCCACGGGAACACGGCTCCCCGCGTAGCCACAGCCGAAGAGGCCACGGACATAGCCCTCCAAATATTGGACACAGTCGACCTCGACATGATCGAGGAATTGGGCCACGCCCTAATAGCCGCCGGCGACAACTGGGTCGAACGGACGAAGGTTATTAGGCGCTACAAGGCTCAAATTACGAAGCTATCGGAGGTCAAAATCCCTCCGCATCTTCGCCCCTCGACTCAACCATAATGGGTAGTACAACCCATAGGAACAAACCCCGATCGCTGACCTTGGCGTTCTACAACGCCAACGGTAAACTCCGCGACCAGAGGGCCGAGATTGCTCGGTACCTCACCCAACATCAGGTGGATATCCTTCTCCTGCAGGAAACCTTTTTAAAACCTTCATTGAGAGACCCTAGAATAGCGAACTACAACATCGTTCGCAATGATAGATTAGACAACGCCAAAGGCGGAACCCTAATCTATTACAAAAGGTCCCTGCACTGCTGCCAACTAGATCCCCCATCTCTAACGAATATGGAATGCTCAATCCTCCGAATCGCGATGACCGGCCACTCGCCAATAAACATCGCCTCCATCTACCTCAGCCCCAACAAAAGCTTGCTTGAGAGCGACCTTCAAGCCCTGTTTGCTATGGGAAACGCTACCATACTGGCTGGCGATCTCAACAGTAAACACACCAGGTGGCATTCGCTAACCAACTCGACGAACGGCGAAACCCTCTCGAGACTCGAAGAGACTCTGGATTTCGACGTTATAGCGCCCCTGGCCCCGACACGCTATCCTACCATGGACGGCCACAATCCCAGTGTCCTGGACTTTGCCCTACTAAAGAACATCACCCTTACAGTGTGTTCAATAGAGGTGCATCCGGACCTAAACTCGGACCATAGACCGGTCCTCCTGCAACTAGGACAGACAGACAATGGGCGTCCCACCCATACAAGAATGACCACGGATTGGAAGAAGCTAGCGAAAGCGCTCGACCAACCGTCCCCGAACCTGGATGCCATTCCGGACAGGATAACATCCACCGAACAGACAGACTTGGCAGTCTCGTCCCTCACCAACCACCTACAAGCGGCCATCAAGGACTGCACCAGGCAGGTCCCTTCTGTGGATCCCAACCATAGATTCGAGCTGCCTGACGACGTAAGGAGGTTGTTGACGGAAAAGAATGCCGCGACAAGAGAACACGACCTGTACCCCACCGATGAGGCCCGTTCTAGACTACGCTACCTTCAACGTCGAGTTAAGGAGCGCATGAAGGAACTCAGGGACGAAAGGTGGAGCGACTTCCTCTCTGAACTCAACCCGTCACATGTCACTTACTGGCGTGTGGCGCGAAGTCTCAAGTGCGATCAGATCTCATCCACTCCTCCTCTCAACCGACCGGATGGCTCCATCGCCTTCGATGATGACGAAAAAGCTGAATGCCTCGCAGACAGCCTGGAAAGCCAATGCTCTCCTAGTCGTGAGCCAGTAGACCCAGATCACGTACAACGGGTAGAATCGCATGTAGAGAGCGTCGCCGCCTCCGCATCGGCTCCCCCCGCGATCGCACTCCCTCCAACCACGATTGACGAGGTGCAATCGATAATAAAATCCCTAAAACCCCGAAAAGCCGCCGGTGCTGACGGTATATCAAATGGCATATTGAAATGTCTACCCCAGACCCTACTACTGCTGCTAGTGAGCATCTTCAATGCTTGCTTAGCGAATTGTACGTTCCCAGACGCCTGGAAACAAGCAACAGTAATAGGCATCCCAAAACCAGGCAAAGACCTGAAGAACCCGACCTCTTATCGCCCAATCAGCCTCCTCAGCTGCATCGGGAAGATATACGAGAGAATCCTATCGGCCAGACTCAAGGTTTATATCGAATCTATGAATCTGATTCCGAACGAACAGATGGGTTTCCGCGCAAAACATTCCTGCGTACACCAACTGCACCGCCTAACAGAGCACATCCTAGACAACCGCCGCCGCGGTCAACCTACTGGAGCGCTCTTCTTCGATGTAGCGAAGGCATTCGACAAAGTCTGGCATGCCGGCTTGGTAGCCAAGCTGGCCATCATGGGCCTGCCAGACAGTCTCGTGCGCATCATGCGAGACTTCTTGTCGAATAGAACCTTCCGCTACAGAGTAGAAGGAACGCTCTCACGCCCCCGACCACTAACAGCAGGAGTCCCTCAAGGCTCTGTGCTCTCACCCATACTATACGCGTTGTACACCAACGACGTCCCCCGGACCCCGCACGTGGAGTTGGCTCTCTTCGCTGACGACACTGCACTTTACACATCCAGTAGAAACAAGGACCTTATCTCCAAACGCCTCCAACAAGCTGTCGACGCGCTCGGCGCTTGGTTCAGGAAGTGGCGCATCGAGGTGAATCCGGAAAAGAGCGCAGCAGTGTTCTTCTCCAAAGACTCCCGCGGTGCAACACGACCCCCGGCATGGAGCACACAATCGCTCTTAAAAACGATATCTTTGTTCGGAAAATCCATTCCATGGGTTGACCGCACAAAATATCTGGGCGTTATCTTTGACAGCAAGATGACCTTTGGACCCCACATCCAAAGAGTACGCAACAGAGCAGCCTTCTTCCTAGGCAGACTCTCACCCATGATCAGTAACGTAAAAATGTCGCTTAGAAATAAGTTGACTCTTTACAAGCTGTGCATCCGACCTGTCATGACTTACGCTAGCGTTATTTTCGCACACATAGCACCATCTCTTCTGAATAAATTCCAACTCATTCAGAATAGGTTCGCACGTAGAGCCACGGGAGCACCCCCGGGCCTACGTACCCGCGATCTGCACAAGGATCTTGAGCTTCCAACCATATCGAGATATCTCAAAGAGACGTCCCAACGTTACTTTGAGAAATGCCCCTCTCATCCAAATCCGTTAGTAGTAAAGGCAGCCAACTACAATCCCCTGAAGGATCCCACCTTGCGGCTTCGACGCCCGAGGAATGTTCTCTTGGACCCCGATGACCCCATCACGGTTGCAAATAGGCCGTTCGAAGATCTCGCGTCTCTCAGGAGACCGGGACACTCAACCTGTACACTTATACACCGCACTCGCCGGCGAGTGCGACGAAGTAGGAACAGTAGCTCGTTTACCAGGTACCGGAATGTACCAGGGCGCTTCTCGCCACCAGTAGGCTTTTCTTAGGCCCTTAAGGCACCCTAGTGTCGGCCCTTAAGGCAATGAGCGTTTGCATCGCTCGCGAGTTTGCATCGCTCGCCATTGCTCAAAGGAAAAGCCCATGGCCGAGGTTCGTCCCAACTGGGAGCCCCTTGCGCTTTTGCCGAAAAGGCTGAGTGGCGTCAAGCCCTCGCCTCAAACTGTCCCGCTGTAAGTATAAAAGCTCATTGAAGCTAATACATATATAAAAAAAAAAAAAAAAAAAAAAAAAAAAAAAAAAAAAAAATGAAAATTAGTAGTATTTACTCGTAGTAGTTTACTCGAGATTGCATTGTGGTTAAGCAGCAAATATATTCAAGTGATCAACAACTCCGACGTTTTAATTGGAAAACACCAGCAAGAAAATACAGTCCACAAAGCTCCGTCCAATCGTTGAGCCGTCACCATCACCATCTTCGACGAATCCCAAGGACCAGCGTTAACATCTGGTATCCCGAACGGTTGGATACCCCGGCTGACGCCAACAACATCAGGTGTCGCCAATATCTCCTGGTCCTCCGAGTGCCGGATCAAGAAAGAAGAACAACCGCTCAAGCAAACCGACGAGTGCAGTATGGTCATCACTAGAAGCCAGAGCGGGATGGAAGAGGGTCGTCGTGTCTTCGACGAGCCGCCTCAGTCGCCATCCGCATCGAGCGCTGCACCTGCCCTTCGAGCTGGGGACCCCGCTGACGCCCCGCCGCCCGCACCGAAGCCTGCGCCGCAACCCGTGGCTCGCCTGGCACACTTCGACGCGCCCCCCACCACCGCCGCGACACAGGATCAGTGTCGTACACGGTTGGCGGCGCACTCCAGCCGGCCGACCGCCATCGGGACCCGAACGAGAACGGCGCGCTCCACCCGGTCTACAGCGAGCGCCGTGGCACGTCTGCAGTTCGAAGCCGAAGAACGTCTTGCTGCCATTCGACGCAAGGAGCTCCAGATCGAAGCCGAACTCGTGAAGAAGCGACTAGCCGTCGACCTCGCCGAGCTAGAGGACGACGACAGCACGCCAGAGGACGGGGAGCCGACCCCGAACATCGAGCGAGTTCACGCTTGGCTGGACGAAACCACACCGAGCAACGCCCTCAGACTACGGAGGGAGACTACCACCGCCTCCGCACCTGCGCCGGAGCCAGTCATCGGGCCGCCGCCTCCAGCAACCGAAGCAGACGACGCCGCCGAAGCCGCCGCCGCGACGCCTGCAGCCAGAGGCCGAAGAATCGACTGGACGCCGCAGCCGACCGAGCAGCGGAGGAGGACGCCGACGCCGCACAGCCGCGGCATCGAGCAGCTAGCGAGCACCCTGGAGAGGATGATGTCGTCTCGGCCACCGCCGCGCCAGACAACAGACTTGCCGCTCTTCTCCGGGTCGCCGAAGGAGTGGATCCAGTTCGCCGCAGCCATGCGGGAGACTACGCGGATCTACAAGTTCACGCCGACGGAGAACATCGCGAGACTTCGCAACTGCCTGCGAGGGGACGCCCGCGACACCGTGGCGCCACTGCTGAGCGCCGCCACGCACCCGAATGTCATCATGAAGACGTTGGAGCAGTGCTACGGGAGGCCCGAGATCCTGGTCGACCTAGCCTTCGAAGACATCCGACGCCTGCCGAAACTGGGGACGTCGTCAATGGAGCTCAACGCCTTCGCAGTGAAAGTGCAGAACATCGTGGCCGTCCTGAGCAACGTCGAGCGGAGTTATCTACACAACCCGCTACTGGTGAGAGAAGTGCTCGAGAGGGTCAGCCCGCACCTGAAATCCCGATGGTGCGACTACGCCGAGGACCATCCGAGCCCCGAAGCTGACATCGTGAAGCTAGCAGCGTTCCTGATGAGGGAAGCCGACCGCGCCCTCAAGCACGGCTTCTGCACGACGAGTCAGCTGAAGCGAGAGCCGCCTCGCAACACCACCGCCGCCTCACGACCGGAGGCGAAGAAGAAGTTGGTCTACACTGCAACTACGACAAGTGAAGACGCAGAACACTGCCCCGCGTGCGATGGATCGCACACACTTCCCGACTGCCAGAAATTTAAACAGATGCAGTACGACGAGCGATGGGAAGTCGTTAAGAAGAGTGGGCTGTGCTTCAAGTGCATCGTCAGCCGACACCGCCGCTTCAACTGCAAGAAGAGGACATGCGGTACCAACGGCTGCAAGCGACCGCACCATCGTCTACTCCACGGCGAGCCGAAGAAAGACGCCGCCGCCGACAACACCGACGCAGCCACCACAGCGACAGCGATCGCCGCCGACAGCGAGACTGCAACCGTCACAGCCACAGCTACACGCAGTGACATCAAACTGAAGATTTGCCCTGTCACAGTCTCCGGCAAACGCGGCAGCATCGAGACCTTCGCGCTGTTCGACGAGGGCTCTACAATCACGCTGGTGGACGACGACCTGGCGCGACAGATCGGCGCCGACGGTCCAGCGAAGCGTCTACAAGTGAAGAGCATCGGCAGCGACAAACAAGATGCGAAGAGCCGTCGTGTCAAGATCACAATCAAAGGCACCGCTGGAGAAGACATCGAGATCGCCGCCAGAACGATGGCGGGACTGGACCTCACGCCGCAATCAATCCCGGCTGAGGTGCTACAACTGCGTCACCTGAGCGACCTCAACGTGAACGACGTGGTCTACAACGACGCGAAACCGAAGGTCCTGATCGGGACAGACAACTGGCAGCTCATCGTGACAAGAGAGCTGCGATGCGGAGAAGCGAACGAGCCGGCCGCCTCAAGAACCGAGCTCGGCTGGGTGCTACACGGAGCGGCGCCACGCACGACGCTAAGACGCACACACGACGTCTTACACACGACCGCCCACGAGCCCGCCGACGACGACGCCGAGCCGCTAGAAGACTTGGTGGCCAGACACTTCCAACTCGATGCCTTGGGGGTGTCACTGAATTCGCAACACATGAAGATCGAAGATCAGCGAGCCGTGAAGATCTTCGAGGACACAGTGCGCTACCAAAACGGGCGCTACGAAGTTGGCCTGCCGTGGCGCACTGACGGGACTCAGCTGCCGCCGAGCTACAACGCCGCCTTGAAGAGGTTGAAAACGCTCGAGGCCAAATTGGAGAAGGACCCGAACGAGAGAGAGCAGTACCACGCCAAGTTGAACAACATGTTCAAGAAGGGTTACGCCAAGCCCTGCGACGGGACTGAAGACGCCAGTCCTACCTCGTGGTACCTGCCACACTTCGCCGTCCGCAACCCAAACAAACCGGGCAAAATAAGGCTGGTGTTAGACGCAGCTGCGAAAACACACGGAACGTGTTTAAACGATCATTTGCTTCAGGGACCTGACATGCTGCGATCCCTCAACTCGATCCTGTTCCGGTTCCGAGAGGGCGCCTACGCAGTCACAGCGGACATAGAAGAGATGTTCCTGCGAGTCAAGATCCGGAAGGAAGACCAGACGGCGCAAATGTTCCTGTGGCGAGAACGACCGACCGACCCGCCTCAGAAGTACAAGATGACGTCAATGATATTTGGAGCATCCAGTTCACCGTTCCTGGCCCACAGCGTGAGAAACGAGAACGCACGTCGCCATCGCGACACACACCCGGCTGCCCTACGGCCGATCACCGAGTCCCATTATATGGACGATTTCGTCGACAGCTTCGACGACCTCACGCAAGGAAAAGAGGTCATCAAACAAGTGGATGAGGTCCACAAGCACGCGGACTTCCATCTACGCGGCTGGAATAGCAACAGTGCCGAGCTACTCGCCGCAACACAAGAAGATCGACGCGCCGAGGCAGCAACAACACGGCTGGGAGGAACGGAGAAGATGCTGGGACTTCTGTGGGACTCTAACACGGACGACCTGAGCTTCAACACAGCAATGAACAGAGTGCCCGAAGCAGTCCGGACGCGAACGAGGAGACCCACGAAGCGAGAAGCCCTGTCAACGGTCATGAGCATATATGACCCGCTTGGACTCTTAAGCTGCTACACGATCACCGCGAAAATCACTCTGCAGAAGCTGTGGCGCTGCAAGACCGCCTGGGACGAGCCGGTTCCGGAGGACGTCGCATCCGACTTCGACACCTGGCTGGCTGGCCTACAAGCAGTGGGACAGCTACGAGTGCCACGGAGCTACAACGGAGGGAGCGACGTACGACGCAGAGAGCTCCACATCTTTTGCGACGCAAGTGAAGACGCCTTCGCAACAGTGGCCTACTGGAGGCTGCAACTGGAGAGCGGCGAGATCAAGACCGTGCTAGTGGCAGCACGAGCTAAGGTGGCACCGCTGAAAACACAAACAGTGCCACGCCTGGAACTACAAGCCGCACTTATTGGTGCAAGACTCGCCAAGACAATCAAGGAGGATCATCGCATACAAGTAGATGACACTTGTTATTGGAGTGATTCACAGACCGTCCTCCATTGGCTGCGCAACGGGAGCCGCCGCTACACCCCGTTCGTCGCGCACCGCCTCGGCGAGATTACGGAGTCGTCGAAAGCAACCGACTGGCGATGGGTGCCGACCCATCTCAACGTGGCAGACATCGCAACGAGAGGCGGCTACGTACCGAAGAAGGACGACGTGTGGTTCGCCGGACCAGAGTTCCTGACGCGGCCGAAGTCTGAATGGCCGCAATGGGAAGCCTGCCGAGAAGACACGCAGGAAGAAGAGGTCCACGTCGTCACAGAAGCCGTCGACTCAGCACTGCCCGACATCGAACGATTTTCATCGTACGACCGGCTGATAGGAGCCACAGCACAAGTGCTCCTATTCACCCAGCGCTGCAGAGACAGAAGCGCAACACTGAACCAAGAGCACATCCAGAGGGCGACCCGACTGTGGATAGAACGAGCTCAACAAGAAGCCTTCCCGAGGGAGCTAGAAGAGCTGAAGAAGGGACGCGCCGTGCCGAGATCCAGCCCGCTACACCGAGTCGCGATCAAATTGGAGGACGGGCTGCTGAAGATCGACGGACGCGCAAACAAAGCGGACATCCCAGTCGAAGCCAAGCACCCCATTGTCCTAAGCGGACGACACGCCTTCACCCGACTACTAGTGGCCCGGGCACACAAGCGAGCCGCCCACGCCAACCTCGAACAAGTAGTCAACGATCTGCGCCAACAGTATTTCATTCTACGACTTCGCCCCACAGTGAAATCAGTGGCGGCATCCTGCCAGATGTGTCGCCTGAAGAAGACCCAGCCTACGCGTCCACCGATGGGAGACCTGCCAGCAGAGCACCTACGAGCCTTCGAGCGGCCCTTCAGCTACTGCGGGTTGGACTACTTCGGCCCGATGACAGTGACGATCGGGCGGCGACACGAGAAGAGGTGGGGCGCACTATTCACGTGCCTCACCACAAGGGCCGTACACATGGAGTTGGTAGCATCACTGACGACCGACTCAGCAATCCTGGCGCTGAGACGGATGGCGGCACGAAGAGGATGGCCCGCTGTCATCTACACGGACAACGGGACGAACTTCAGAGGCGCAGATGTCGAGCTCAAGAAGGCGTACCACGACTGGCTACCCGAACTCAAACGGGCTAGCCTCACCTATGGAACTACGTGGAAGTTCATCGCTCCAGGCGCGCCAAACCAAGGAGGCGCGTGGGAAAGAATGGTGCGATCAATCAAGACGGCCCTCTCCACGACACTACATGAAAAAGCCCCTAAAGAAGAGATCCTGGCCACCCTCCTCACCGAGGCCGAGCACTCAGTAAACTCTCGGCCTCTCACGCATGTACCCGTCGACCCAAATGACCCAGAAGCATTGACTCCTAATCACTTTCTGCTGGGGTCATCGACGGGCTTGCCTTACACCGGTCCATGCCGAGAGGCTGACCGCCAAACATGGAAAGCCGCACAAGGGCTGGCTGACACCTTTTGGCGCCGTTGGCTAAAAGAGTACCTGCCAACCATCGTGCCACGCCTCGACCACCATGGACGCCGGGAAGAACTGAAGATTGGCGACTTAGTCATCGTCGCCGATTCAACCCTGCCACGCAACACATGGCCCCGGGGAATAGTCATGCATATCTACCCCGGACCCGATGGAGTGGTGCGCAACGTCGACATCCGGACAACTGGAGGAACCTTCCGACGACCTGCTGCGAAACTGATCCGGCTAACGACCGCACTCTCCCCGGACCAGCGGGAGAGGACGCGCTGCACGACGGGCACGCAGTCGTCTTACGAAGTTGGCTACGGAACTCCTTCGCCGGAGGGAGGATGTTGACGACAGACAGCGCGCCAATCAGAAACGCTGATTGCGACGGCAACGAGCAACGACTCAACGATCGCAATACTTGTAAAAGTACGACCAATCACAGCAAGGGAATTCTTTGGGCCAATAAGAAGCCTTTTTCCCCGCACCGAACGATGCGCAAATATGAACGCGCGCTGTGATTGGCCGGCACTTAACGCGTGCTAGTACACTACTGCGTGTAGTGTAACTTAGACATAAGATAGCACCTAAGTATGAAAATTACCATTCCTGGGTTGCGCTCTCGAGGTGAACGGACGTGCTGTCGCGGCTGTCTATCACTAAGAAAGTCTGCTTGGAATTTCTGACCGATTTCTGCTGGTGCTCCGTATCGTCGCTGCTGGAATATCAAACTTCTCTACGACTCGTCGTACTGTGGTGCGGTTTCCGTATCGGCGTGCGTGGCCCTGCATTTATCGCGAAGAGCGACTGACGGGTGACCCCGAATTTTAGACCGTACTTGTACGTGTCTAAAGGACGGGAAAGCCTTTGCTCGTGTAGCGTCCTTTTCAGGGCATACCGAGCGTCAACCTTTTTCACGCCCACACGCCTTCAGTGTGGTTGAGTCCCACATTTAGTTGGGCCCTCCGAGGAGCAAATTGGCCTGTTTTCTAACGAACGCAGGCCGAGCTTGTTGCTCACCGGAGGTAGTGCGGACCCTGGCACTAGCCCTCTTACCCCTTCAGGGTATCGGGCAGAAACAGGCTGGGCCCGGAACCACTGGCCTTGGGGAGGTCCCCTAGTCAACCCCGGGTATCGGTTAGGTAGATAAGTTGATAGGTACACACCTGTTGACCCTAACAAGGTTGGCAACAGACCCCCACAGACAGCACGTAGTAGGGCCAATAGGCACACACCCTTCTGTCTACACCCGGCAGAAGGAAGCCCTTAGGACGCCCGAGTGTACCCCTCGGGTTCCCCCACCCAACGGCGATTTCATTCGCCAAGCTGTCGCCTTAATGGCGGCCCCCACCCCTCCTCCCGATGAGGACCTTTTTATAAGGTTCCTCACCGAAAATGGAAACCTAAGTCTCCACAAGGAGTTCCTCCGTTACAAGGAGGCGCTCTTAGCAACCCCCCCACCACCCCCGATCGCGCCCGCGACCGCCCCCTCCAACCGTTACGGTGTCCTCCCCGTTGAGGACTCACTACCCCACCTTAGGGACATTAGGCCCCCAGTTCGGGATTCGCCGCTATCACCTATGGCGGAATCCGACGACGAATCTAGTCCAGAAATGGACACTTCTCCTGTGAAGGACGACGACGAGCAACATTCCGACGCCTCGCAAGCGTCCGTGTCCTCATCCTCAGAGGACGGTTTTATCACCGTCGGAGGCAAACGCCAGAGGAAGACAAAGCGGAAGCAATCCGCTAAAATCGTCAAGGTCGCGGACGGCAAACAAGCCCGCCGACCCCCAACCCCAACCAAAACCACGCCCGCCTCACCGGCTTCCCCGAAGGCAAAGGCCCCCCCTCCTGTCATCATCCGAGACCCATCAAAATGGGAATCGGTCTCGAAAACTCTCAAAGAGAGACAGATCAATTTCACAAACGCACGCAAGTGCGAAACTGGAATTAGGGTCACCCTTCAAACGGTGGTCCACTACAGGGCCCTCACCGCCCTCTTAGTTGAAAGACATATCGATTGGCACACGTACACCCTCGAGGAGGAGCGCGTCCTTCGAGTCGTGATCCGACGCATCCCCAAAGACGTCTCAACCGACTATGTCAAGGAGACTCTTATGGAGCAAAAAATCCCGGTACGTGAGGTACATCGTATGTACCGTGCCAAACACCCCCGCCAACCATATGACATGGTACTAGTCGTCTTGGACAAGACACCCGAAGGGAAAGCAGTCTTCAAAGTCAAGACTGTCGCGGGGCTCAACGGAATCTCCATCGAGCCCCCGCGCAAACGCGGAGTAGTAGGGCAGTGCCATAACTGCCAATTCTATGGCCATTCCGCCCGTCACTGCCACGCACGTCCTCGCTGTGTGAAGTGTTTGGGTAACCACGCCACAAAGGAGTGTGAGCGCAACAGAGAATCCCCGGGCAATCCCGCCTGTGTGCTATGCGGGGAAGAGGGCCACCCAGCCAACTGGCGCGGGTGCCCGAAAGCCCCAAAAAGCAACGCAGGGCAGGCCCAAAAAGGGAGGTCCTCTGTAGCGAGGAAACAACCCAGCCCGAAAACCAAACCAACCCCACCGAACTCTAGCAACACTGCGGAGTTTCCGGAATTGGGCAAGAAACCTCAAATTTCAACCCCAACTCCAGCCCCCTCGGTAGCCCCCAAGGCGACTAACACGCAAGCGAAAAGCTTCGCTACAGCGGTTGCAAAACCAGCAGCAGCGCCTCCTCGTCCACAAAAGACCAACAAGCCCTCCGGTGCGGCCAACGCGGTAGTCAAAGTCCCCCACGGGAACACGGCTCCCCGCGTAGCCACAGCCGAAGAGGCCACGGACATAGCCCTCCAAATATTGGACACAGTCGACCTCGACATGATCGAGGAATTGGGCCACGCCCTAATAGCCGCCGGCGACAACTGGGTCGAACGGACGAAGGTTATTAGGCGCTACAAGGCTCAAATTACGAAGCTATCGGAGGTCAAAATCCCTCCGCATCTTCGCCCCACGACTCAACCATAATGGGTAGTACAACCCATAGGAACAAACCCCGATCGCTGACCTTGGCGTTTTACAACGCCAACGGTAAACTCCGCGACCAGAGGGCCGAGATTGCTCGGTACCTCACCCAACATCAGGTGGATATCCTTCTCCTGCAGGAAACCTTCTTAAAACCTTCATTGAGAGACCCAAGAATAGCAAACTACAACATCGTTCGCAATGATAGATTAGACAACGCCAAAGGCGGAACCCTAATCTATTACAAAAGGTCCCTGCACTGTTGCCAACTAGACCCTCCATCTCTAACGAATATGGAATGCTCAATCCTCAGAATCGCGATGACCGGCCATTCGCCAATAAACATCGCCTCCATCTACCTCAGCCCCAACAAAAGCCTGCTTGAGAGCGACCTTCAAGCCCTGTTTGCTATGGGAAACGCTACCATACTGGCTGGCGATTTCAACAGTAAACACACCAGGTGGCATTCGCTAACCAACTCGACGAACGGCGAAACCCTCTCGAGACTCGAAGAGTCCTTGGATTTCGACGTTATAGCGCCCCTGGCCCCGACACGCTATCCTACCATGGACGGCCACAATCCCAGTGTCCTGGACTTTGCCCTACTAAAGAACATCACCCTTACAGTGTGTTCAATAGAGGTGCATCCGGACCTAAACTCAGACCATAGACCGGTCCTCTTGCAACTAGGACAGACAGACAATGGGCGTCCCACCCATACAAGAATGACCACGGATTGGAAGAAGCTAGCGAAAGCGCTCGACCAACCGTCCCCGAACCTGGATGCCATTCCGGACAGGATAACATCCACCGAACAGACAGACTTGGCAGTCTCGTCCCTCACCAACCACTTACAAGCGGCCATCAAGGACTGCACCAGGCAGGTCCCTTCTGTGGATCCCAACCATAGATTCGAGCTGCCTGATGACGTAAGGAGGTTGTTGACGGAAAAGAATGCCGCGACAAGAGAACACGACCTGTACCCCACCGATGAGGCCCGTTCTAGACTACGCTACCTTCAACGTCGAGTTAAGGAGCGCATGAAGGAACTCAGGGACGAAAGGTGGAGCGACTTCCTCTCTGAACTCAACCCGTCACATGTCACTTACTGGCGTGTGGCGCGAAGTCTCAAGTGCGATCAGATCTCATCCACTCCTCCTCTCAACCGACCGGATGGCTCCATCGCCTTCGATGATGACGAAAAAGCTGAATGCCTCGCAGACAGCCTGGAAAGCCAATGCTCTCCTAGTCGTGAGCCAGTAGACCCAGATCACGTACAACGGGTAGAATCGCATGTAGAGAGCGTCGCCGCCTCCGCATCGGCTCCCCCCGCGATCGCACTCCCTCCAACCACGATTGACGAGGTGCAATCGATAATAAAATCCCTAAAACCCCGAAAAGCCGCCGGTGCTGACGGTATATCAAATGGCATATTGAAATGTCTACCCCAGACCCTACTATTGCTGCTAGTGAGCATCTTCAATGCTTGCTTAGCGAATTGTACGTTCCCAGACGCCTGGAAACAAGCAACAGTAATAGGCATCCCAAAACCAGGCAAAGACCTGAAGAACCCGACCTCTTATCGCCCAATCAGCCTCCTCAGCTGCATCGGGAAGATATACGAGAGAATCCTATCGGCCAGACTCAAGGTTTATATCGAATCTATGAATCTGATCCCGAACGAACAGATGGGTTTCCGCGCAAAACATTCCTGCGTACACCAACTGCACCGCCTAACAGAGCACATCCTAGACAACCGCCGCCGCGGTCAACCTACTGGAGCGCTCTTCTTCGATGTAGCGAAGGCATTCGACAAAGTCTGGCATGCCGGCTTGGTAGCCAAGCTGGCCATCATGGGCCTGCCAGACAGTCTCGTGCGCATCATGCGAGACTTCTTGTCGAATAGAACCTTCCGCTACAGAGTAGAAGGAACGCTCTCACGCCCCCGACCACTAACAGCAGGAGTCCCTCAAGGCTCTGTGCTCTCACCCATACTATACGCGTTGTACACTAACGACGTACCCCGGACCCCGCACGTGGAGTTGGCTCTCTTCGCTGACGACACTGCACTTTACACATCCAGTAGAAACAAGGACCTTATCTCCAAACGCCTCCAACAAGCAGTCGACGCGCTCGGCGCTTGGTTCAGGAAGTGGCGCATCGAGGTGAATCCGGAAAAGAGCGCAGCAGTGTTCTTCTCCAAAGACTCCCGCGGTGCAACACGACCCCCGGCATGGAGCACACAATCGCTCTTAAAAACGATATCTTTGTTCGGAAAATCCATTCCATGGGTTGACCGCACAAAATATCTGGGCGTTATCTTTGACAGCAAGATGACCTTTGGACCCCACATCCAAAGAGTACGCAACAGAGCAGCCTTCTTCCTAGGCAGACTCTCACCCATGATCAGTAACGTAAAAATGTCGCTTAGAAATAAGTTGACTCTTTACAAGCTGTGCATCCGACCTGTCATGACTTACGCTAGCGTTATTTTCGCACACATAGCACCATCTCTTCTGAATAAATTCCAACTCATTCAGAATAGGTTCGCACGTAGAGCCACGGGAGCACCCCCGGGCCTACGTACCCGCGATCTGCACAAGGATCTTGAGCTTCCAACCATATCGAGATATCTCAAAGAGACGTCCCAACGTTACTTTGAGAAATGCCCCTCTCATCCAAATCCGTTAGTAGTAAAGGCAGCCAACTACAATCCCCTGAAGGATCCCACCTTGCGGCTTCGACGCCCGAGGAATGTTCTCCTGGACCCCGATGACCCCATCACGGTTGCAAATAGGCCGTTCGAAGATCTCGCGTCTCTCAGGAGACCGGGACACTCAACCTGTACACTTATACACCGCACTCGCCGGCGAGTGCGACGAAGTAGGAACAGTAGCTCGTTTACCAGGTACCGGAATGTACCAGGGCGCTTCTCGCCACCAGTAGGCTTTTCTTAGGCCCTTAAGGCACCCTAGTGTCGGCCCTTAAGGCAATGAGCGTTTGCATCGCTCGCGAGTTTGCATCGCTCGCCATTGCTCAAAGGCAAAGCCCATGGCCGAGGTTCGTCCCAACTGGGAGCCCCTTGCGCTTTTGCCGAAAAGGCTGAGTGGCGTCAAGCCCTCGCCTCAAACTGTCCCGCTGTAAGTATAAAAGCTCATTGAAGCTAATACATATATAAAAAAAAAAAAAAAAAAAAAAAAAAAAAAAAAAAAAAAAAAATGAAAATTAGTAGTATTTACTCGTAGTAGTTTACTCGAGATTGCATTGTGGTTAAGCAGCAAATATATTCAAGTGATCAACAACTCCGACGTTTTAATTGGAAAACACCAGCAAGAAAATACAGTCCACAAAGCTCCGTCCAATCGTTGAGCCGTCACCATCACCATCTTCGACGAATCCCAAGGACCAGCGTTAACATCTGGTATCCCGAACGGTTGGATACCCCGGCTGACGCCAACAACATCAGGTGTCGCCAATATCCACCTTGTATATAAATAAATCTTTAATATTATTCAATAATCTAAGTTTTTAATTTGTATATATATACAGGGTGCCACTAGTTCGCGACGGCAAGTACGGCGAGAACCTGGCGCAGGTGGAGGAGTTGATAAACAAGCACCGCGACCTGGAGGAGACCATAGAGTCGCAGAAGGACAAGTTCAACGCGCTCAAGAGAATCACACTGGTAAGATCACGCTAATATTATAATTCAATTCATTTTTTCGCATAATAAAACTGAGGAGTTTGTTTGTTTGTTTGAATGCTTGTAACTTGGAGAGTACTGGTCGGATTTGAAAAATTCTTTCTGCATATGATTGGGGAAGGTTATAGGCTATAGTACAGTCGGCTGCAGAGAAATCTGACCCCCTAGATACTTGTGGCATGGGGGTCAGATTTCTCTGCAGCCCACTGTACATACACACTAAGGGCGAGTAAAACCGCGGGGAACAGCTATAATAAAGCTGAAGAGTTGATTTTGTTTGTTTGTTTGTTTGAACGCTTATAACTTGAAAACTTCTGCTCGGATTTGCATAATTATTTTTGTATACGAAAGCCTGAATCTTGGAGAAGGTTATAGGCTATAGTACTTACACACTAAAGGCGAGTGAAACTGCGGGGAGCTGCTAGTGTAACATAATAGGTAACAAATAAAAAGTGCAGTTATACTTGCACCCAGTTTGGGCATATCGAGATTAAGTAGTATCTAGGATTATACTACATAGTATAAAACAAAGTCGCTTTCTCTGTCCCTAGGTCCCTATGTATGCTTAAATCTTCAAAACTACGCAACGGATTTTGATGCGATTTTTTTAAATAGATACAGTGATTCTAGGAAGGTTTTTATGCCCATGTGAAGCCGCTAGTTTATATATATAGAAGACTGTTGCCCGCGGCTCCGCCCGCGTGCGCCTCGTTTATATCGCGCCCGGAAGTAGTCTACGTTTGACTCCTAGTGCATAACTATATCCATACCAAATTTCATCACAATCGGTCCAGCAGTTCGTGAAGAGGTGACAGACAGACAGACTTTCGCATTTATAATATTAGTATTTTTACACACTGTAACATCGCCTCTTAATCGGCAGGTTGAGAAAGCGTTCAAACAACAACAAGACGAAGAGGCCGCCGCGCGTCAAGCCAACGCCGAGAGGCAAGAGGCCGAGAGGCTGCTAGAGGCGCGCCGGCGAGAGGTGCAGCGCATAGAGGAGGAGCGGAGGCGGGAGCACAAGGAGGTACGGGAAATGTGTGAAATACCGGTATTTATGTGAACCGGTATCGTTGATGAGTTTTTGGAGACGTTGACGATGGGTTGAAGAACAAGGAGAATATATATATATATATATATATATATATATATATATATATATACTTATATACTAACTCGCAATATATATATATATAATATATATATATATATATATATATATATATTGCGAGTTTTTGGAGGGAAATTAAACTGTCACTTTGTCCGCGCTGTATTTAATTTCCTTAACTTAGGTTTTATCGAGTATTTGTGTTTAATGTGCTCTTACAACTCATAATGATGGGTAAAGTTGATGGAAAGAGGAAAGTTGGAAGAAGGAAAAAATCTTGGTTGCGGAACATCCGAGAATGGACCGGGATAGCAAGCGCAGCTATGCTATTTCGAAGAGCTAAAGAAAAGGAGGACTTTAAAAGACTAATCGCTAACCTTCACTAGTTGGAGAGGCACCCTTAGAAGAAGAAGTGCTTAATATTGGTGGATTATTATTCGCAAAGTGTTCGTGAACAAGCGTGAGTGTTGGGAAGTGGTTAAAGTGTCGATTACGTGACTTTTTATCTTTGTCACCAAAATCTTCGTTATAGCTAAGTGAAATTTTTCCACCGCATCATTTAGCCATCTGACTCTGACTCACTTGACTAGACTAGACTACTGACTTGACTTTTTGACTTGACTAAAATAGAACTGAAGAAGATTAATAAAATGAAGAAAGGCCTTAAAGGAATAGTTTCCATGGCCGTAAAAAGTATTAACAAAAAAAAAGGTATCGTTGATTTCGATGAGATACCGGTACCGTAATTACCTGTACCGGTACATGATTTTCTGTAAATAAATGTTATAATATGTTCAACAAATAAAGCATCTTGAATAAATAAATAAACCGTCATTTAACAAACCATTATCTGTGGTTGTGTAAATGGTCAAAATAGCAAACCAGAATTTGCGCTTTAAATTATTTATTTATTGAACTTCATAACATACAAATGTAAATGGCGGACTTAAGCCATAGGCTTTTTCTACCAGTCAAACAACCAGTGGTGCAGAGAAGAACATCTTTTTGGAGTAAGTCAAATGAGAGAACCAAAAAACAGTATATAAATATAAATCTAAAAATTAATAACTACATTAATATAATACCAATATACATATATACCTAATATATACCAAAAACCAATACATATACCACACATATAGGTAACGTTTAAGTCTTATTGCAATCTGTCTGATTGTTCTCGAAGAAAATGTGCTCGAACCGCGCGTTTCAACGTTAAACGTTAAATTATTCCATCGTTCTTTTACATTTCGCAGACGGAACCCATCCAGCAGGGTCCCGTGCCAGCGTCATCTGAAGAAACCCTCTCTCCGGCGCCGCAATTTGAACGACTACCCAAGAACGAAGCAGTCATGCCCGCACACGTCAAACGGGCTGAGAGCATGAGTGTGAGTATCGCCTTATTTATAACTAGTTGTTCCCCGCGGCTTCGCCCCGCGTGGGACTCGGTTATATCGCGCCCAAAAGTAGCCTATGTTTGACCTCAGGTCGTTAACTACATCCCTACCAAATTTCATTACAATCGGTCCAGCAGTTTAGCCGTGAAGAGGTGACAGACAGACAGACAGACAGACAGACAGACAGACAGACAGACTTTCGCATTTATAATATTAGTATGGATAATAGCTATCGACTGGCGTGTACGATTCATCATAGTTACTTCAAAGCAACTAGATGGCGTTTGACATTTTCAAAGTTTTGTAAGTCAAGATATGGTTTTGTTTTTATATTTGCTTAAAAGACCATAGAAATTTTACAAAGCGAGTTGGACCCCGATGACCCCATCACGGTTGCAAATAGGCCGTTCGAAGATCTCGCGTCTCTCAGGAGACCGGGACACTCAACCTGTACACTCATACACCGCACTCGCCGGCGAGTGCGACGAAGTAGGAACAGTAGCTCGTTTACCAGGTACCGGAATGTACCAGGGCGCTTCTCGCCACCAGTAGGCTTTTCTTAGGCCCTTAAGGCACCCTAGTGTCGGCCCTTAAGGCAATGAGCGTTTGCATCGCTCGCGAGTTTGCATCGCTCGCCATTGCTCAAAGGCAAAGCCCCTGGCCGAGGTTCGTCCCAACTGGGAGCCCCTTGCACTTTTGCCGAAAAGGCTGAGTGGCGTCAAGCTCTCGCCTCAAACTGTCCCGCTGTAAATATTAAAGCTCATCGAAACTTATATTGTAGGTCGGTCAAAAAAAAAATTACTAAGCGAGTCTCATTTTACTGTTTGGAGGACCTCATAGTAGACGGTTCACGGGGCTTTGTTCAAAAAAATATATTTATTCATTCAATCCAAATGTTTACAAAACTAAACGGATAGCAGGGGCTCACTACTTAAGTTCATAGAACCTGTATCTAGTGAGTCCCTATTTTAAATAAATGACGTAATAAACATATCACAAGACTTGATTATATGTATTAGAACTAGCGACCCGCCCCGGCTTCGCATGGGCATAAAAACCTTCCTCTTGAATCACTCTAAACCGCATCAAAATCCGTTGCGTAGTTTTAAAGATTCAAGCGTACATAGGGATATAGGGACAGAGAAAGCGACTTTGTTTTATACTATGTAGTGATTGAGAAATACATGTCGTTTTGTCCCGGAACAGGTGGTGAAGACTCCAAAACGGACGCCATCATTCACGACGCGCCGTAGGACTCAAAGCTTCCGAAGACATAGAGCAGATGTCGCTGATCTGCCGCCCGTCGAGATCGAAGGTAATATGAAACTGTGAGCGTAATCTTGTTTGGGGATATTATACAAACACCAGGATAGTAGGAGATAATGTTTATTTGAACTTGTACACAGTGTAGCACAACATTGAATGCGTTGTTAGTACAAAGTTATAAATATAATTAGGATGTGAGAAAACAAGTGAAATGTATCTTAAACTCTGACAGGTAGTGATCTGAAAGCCCGGGAAAATTATATTGTCACTTTCTGACATAGGTGTCAGAATGACATATGGCTCGCTAGCTTGTGTTGCCACACTTGATACGGCCTTATGAACCGTGACAACTCCACATAAATTATGTAGCGAAAGATACTTATTTATAGGAAATAATTTAGCATAAGAATATCGAGAAGAATAGAAGTTTATTAGGAGATATAGGTACAGTTAAAGAATAGATATATCACACGAAAATATGAAAATAATTAGTTTTCCAAGTCACATAGTAAACCGATAGTCGCGAGTTGTTTTAGATCTTGTTATTTACTGTCAGCCGTCAAACGTCTCGGATCGCTCTATGGCTACATGTATGGCTCAAGTTTTATAAGAGAAAGCGGACCTCTTTGGTGGTGTTGGTATGAGCGATTTAATATAGGTACACCACAAAACACTAGCTGTTACTCGGGCTCCCGTGGGAATTCCGGGATAAAATAAAGCCTATGTGTTGTTCCAGGGTCTAAGCAATCTCCATTTCAAATTTCAGCGAAATCGGTTCAGTTTGTGTAAGAGTAACTAAACGTACATAGAAACTTTCGCGTTTTATATATTAGTAACATGGTATAGTTGTTTGGTTTGGTTTAAGGTCAAACCGCACCAAAGAGGCGCGGCGCGGAGAGGCGCGGCGCGACGCGTGACGGCAAAATATTGTTTCTATTATTTACTATGAATCAAACCGCACTATAGAGATGCGGCGCGAAGAGGCGCGGCGGGTACCGGCAGATTTGGGTCTGAAAGAATATTTTGGCGCGTCGCGCATCGCCGCGCCGCGCCTCTGTCGCGAATGCGGTATAGCTAGCGGCAGCGCAGTTCATAAAACTTCTCTTTTGACATTCGTAAATTAGTGTGAAAACAATCAGGGTCCTTTAAGAGGCGTGGAAAAAGAGTGTGATATTCTCCCTCTTCATAGCGAGAATTTGGAATATCGTGCACCCATATGGAATGCGTTTTATTTCTTTCTTCTTTTTCTGCCTCTTCGCATAATAAAGACACTACTATTACTTCTTCAATGTTCTCTTCCATAGTAAAGTCTTTGGAAGAATCGTATCTCTCCACCCACTCTGAAATCAGCATTGCTACTGCGAAGAAAGTAAAGCGCCGTTCCGCTGAAGCGCCGCGCCGCGCGTACTTAGTGCGTTTAGATGAGGCCGCGCTGCTCCGCTGCCGTGCCGCGCCGCGCCTCTTTAGTGCGGTTTGACCTTTATCCTGCCTACTTATGACATATGTCATAGTTTGTAACAAAATTATGTATACATTTGTTTGGTTCAATAAAGAGTTTTTCTAATTCTATTCTATTATTAACAAACATTTCTTAATACGGGGGTTGATCTATAGTCTCGCATTGATGAAAATTCCCTGGTTTTCCCAGGCTACCTGGAGCGTAAACAGGAGACGGGTGTTGGCGGCAAGCGCGCCACCGTGCGCTCGTGGCGGGCGTACTACTCTGTGCTGTGCGGGCAGCTGCTGTGTTTCTTCAGGGATGAGCTGGACTTCGCCAACGCGAAGGCAGCAGCGCCACCTGTCGCCATACTTAACGTGAGTCTTATAACGTTTATAAATCAACTAACGATCAGCTCCGGCTTCGCATGGGCATAAAAATTCCTCTTGAATCACTCTAGCTATTAAAAAAAACCGCATCAAAATTCGTTCCGTATTCTTAAAGATTTAAGCATACATAGGGATATAGGGACAGAGAAAGCGACTTTGTTTTATACTACTCGTATGTAGTGATATAATGATTACATATCGCAAATACAATTACATTCATTAATTATTTCTTAGAAAAAAGGCAACAACTTTAGAATGTCGATATCTGCGCTTCGACCTTGCAATATAACTCGGTCGCAAATTGCTTCATTTTTGGTCTCGACAGTAATGTACTATTTTGAAGGTCTCGACAGTAATGTACTGTTATTGAATCCAGGCCCGCTGCGAACCAGCGGGAGACTACACAAAGCGCGCGCACGTGTTCCGCCTGGCGTGTGCGGACGGCGCGGAGTACCTGTTCGCGTGCTCGTCCCGCGGCCTGATGCAGGAGTGGGTCGCCAAGCTCTCCTTCCACGCTCAGCTGCCTCCCGAACTGCAGCTGACGCCTTATTCTGCCGCTGGGGATTCTCCCACTGCTGAACTCAAGAGGAGACTGCACGAGTAAGCCTTATTTCACCACTAGATACCCGCCTCGGCTTCGCACGACTGTAAATACCTTCCTCTTGAATCTGTCTATCTATTGAAAAAACTGCATCAAAATTAGTTGCGTAGTTTAAAAGATCTAAGCATAAATAGGGACATACAGCGGGAAGCAACTTTGTTATGATCCGCCTTCGTGGTTAAGTGGTTAGTTTGCTTGTAGACCTGGGTGTCGTGGGTTCGACTCACACGGAAAGCTTACTTTGTTTAGTTGTTTCCAGTTTGGTTAAGATTTTTAGGACCACCTGATTGTCTGATAATAAAGATGATTCCGTGCTTCGAAAGGAACGTTAAGCCGTTTGTCCCGATTTGTTAGTTTTTGTAGTCACCACTTCAGCGACCAAGAGGCGGTTCCAAAGAACTCTGGCACCAGGGTGTACATGCTCGGTTAACCGTTTCACCTACACAAAATGAAATTTTACCCCATTTGACTATGATACCATTAATTTTTTTTTGTTTAAAAAAAAAGATTTTTGGCGCAAGCTTTACCTACAACACTAGTTATTCACAACTTTTACTTAAAACTGATTGGTTGATTGATTGGTTGATTCGTCAGGAACGCGTCATCATCGTCATCAGCAGCGTCATCGCCTGAGCCTCGCCACAAGCCACGATCACAAGCGGACATACTCGCCGAACATCGAAACACTCAGCGAGCCAGCGCGGAACAGAGGAACATTGGTAACATATCATGGCTTAGTTGGCTTGTATTTTGTTTAAATAATTATTTTCCACTAGATTTTCCCGGGATGAAAGTACCCTATGTCCTTCTCAATACTTCTAGCTACGTGTATGCGAAATTTCAGGAAGATTGGTGCAGTAGATAGGGCGTGAAGAGGTAACAAACAACACCTCTTTTTTCCAAGATGTTCCTATCCACCCTAAGCTTGGTTGGAAGAAATTACATAAGCGATAAGTCCGCCTTTGTACACATTGTTTGTATTTGTATTCAACATGTATAATTTGATACAAACTCACTATTTTATTTATTGCAAAATCTGTTACAACAACCGTTACATTGGCAGAAACTATTAAAAGCGGCCGTTTTAAGCAATATTGCAATTTGTAACTATAGGAAAGTATAGTTTAATAATTTAGTATGATTGAAATTAACTTCAGATCCAGAACCTTAATTACATAAGTCGGGTTTTTGATAACTTGTGTTTTCAGTGAATAATGAGTTTTAACTGATGGTGGCGCTAGTGTTCACCGAGGTATCACCTTAACGGAGGAGGGACTCGAGGTCTACTGTTCACAGAACGACTAGTTATATTTCTTATTTTTATATATTTTTAAGCGGTTACGGTAAAGTAATTTATTTTACTTCCGCAAAGTAACGCCTGAATCTATTAAATATCAACCCCCTTATTCATAGAAATAAACAAAGGCTTGTTAAGCCCATTTAACTAAAATATGTTTTGACCCCTTCTCTCTTAGCGAAATTTACTGTGAAAGAAAGAGCCAAAACACATTTTAGTTATAACAGGCTTAACAAACGTTTATTTTTTATAAATAAGGGGGTAAATCTATAATCTAATCTATAACAAACCCTTCAGCTTTATAATACGAGTATTAGTACTCGTATTATAAAGCTGAAGGGTTTGTTTGTTTGAACGCTTATAACTTGGGAACTACTGGTCGGATTTGAAAAATTATTTCTGCATATGATAGCTTGATTCTTGGGGAATGTTATAGGCTATAGTACATACACACCGAGGGCGAGTAAAACCGCGGGGAACAGCTAGTATCTTATATATTTATTGCCATTTCAGAGTCGTCGGTATTGCCGTCGCTTCCTCCCAGACAACCTGTGGCGGAAGACGCAGCCGACGTGGAATTAAGGTTGGTTGCACGACTGTTCTACCAACCAACCAGTAATAACCAACCAGTTGGTCAATCGCGAAATGGTAACAGTTGAAAATGGGCCCATTCTTATAATGGCTACTCAAAGAATGGCCAATTCTTATACTCCCTTACCTGCCTCCCTTTTTAGACCCGGGGTCGTGGGTTCGATTGTTCTACCAATAACCAACCAGTTGGCCAATCGCGAAATGGTAACAGTTGAAAATGGGCCCATTCTTATAATGGCTACTCAAAGAATGGCCAATTCTTATACTCCCTTACCTGCCTCCCTTTTTAGACCCGGGGTCGTGGGTTCGATTGTTCTACCAATAACCAACCAGTTGGCCAATCGCGAAATGGTAACAGTTGAAAATGGGCCCATTCTTATAATGGCTACTCTCAGATTGGCCAATTCTTATACTCCCTTACCTGACTCCCTTTTTAGACCCGGGGTCTACCCCGCATGGGATAAAGACGTGATTATATGTATGTATGTATGTATCCCATTCAAAGGAAGAATAAATCCCCCATTCCTATATCTATCTATACTTATATTATAAAGAGAAAAGATTTATATTTTTCTGTGTATGTTTGTAATGAATAAACTCAAAAACTACTGTCCCGACTCCAAACATTCTTTCACCATTGGAAAGCTACATTCACCCTGAGTGACATAGGCTATGTATGTACCACTAGCGAAGCCGGAGTGGACTGCTAGTTTATAATTTGAGTTGTCGAAACTTCCAGAAACTCTGAAGGCAGTGGCGCTTGGGGCCGTTCTAGATTCTCCAACGGACGGGACCTTAACTCGGAGTTCATACGGTCACAGCGAGACGGTAAGCGATTTTTTTTTTGTTTGAATGTCAGAGTGAGAAAGAATGATTAAACACGTGTGAGAGAGAAGGCGTATGAGAGATACAGTCCCACGGATATAGTTTTATTAACTCTCTTTTATAAGTACCGTTTGTTTGCAAAGTAATCTAGTCGGTATATCAAATAATGATATGATAAACTTTTTTTATGATTATATAACATAACTTATAAGATAAAAATAGCCGCCATTGAACTTCATACCTTGCCTTTAAACTAGTCGGCATTGTTACAATAATATTTGTTTTTATTTTTTTTAAGTCAGAATTGCGTATTTTAGGACAAACTATTATCTGTTTTCTTAAATATTTAAGTATGATTACAAAAGTAATTTGAAAAAAAAAAACAATATTCTCCTTTTTTTAATGGTATATAAGGAGCGGCTGAAAGGTGTTTCAATTTGGTTCTTTGGGTTAAATTATATTTGTTTGTGTTTCGTCCCATGCATGATGTGTATGTAGCTGATAATGTCAGTGTATGACTCGATCTATTTCATATGTAGGTATTTTATTTTATTGTAAAATTGATTTGTCAAAAAAAAAATGTGTTCATTTTTTTATTGTGTTATGGTAAAACGGTTCCTTTTTATGGAGCTAGTTAATAACTCGGACATTTTACCAACAGTCTGATTAGATTCTTACGCAGTTCGAAATCTACGGCAACTATAAACACATAACCTAGAAATACTATTGTATAGGTACAATATTATGAACCGCAAAGATTACCAAAATCACACAGGAAACACACAAATAACACACACAATACTAATATTATTATTATTATTATTATTTTTATGACATTAAAATGCAATCTTTTATATTTGTGTGCCCTCACAAGACTACACTATTGACTTCGCAACACCCTACAAGGGTCCATGTATTTTTTCCCATCAAATGTATGCATGAAAGCGAAATAAAGAATAAAGAATAATCTAACTTAGCTGCGGACGGCGCACCGCCGCTGCCGTTGTCCGGCCCGCCGGACCGTCCGCCAGCCGTGCCGGACCGTTCCGACCGCCGTCCGGAATTGCCCGACCGCCGTCCGGAATTGCCCGACCGCCGTCCGGAATTGCCCGACCGCCGTCCGGAAATGCCCGAACGGAGATCCGAATGGGCCCAACCGGAGAAGCAGTCGGTCACTGCCTTAGTGAACAGCTACCAGCAAAGGATGAGTGGGAGGGATGGCAACAAGAACTGGACTCATGACAGGCAGAACAATTACCAAAACGTGGAGACATCGCATTTCTACAGCGCGAGCGAACTCGGTCAGTTGCGTGTCGATTGGTTACTGCGCAGCCCCGGATCTATTAAGGGGGGGGGGGGGGGGGGGGGGGTACTTTACAAACATTTTATACTAGCTTTTGCCTGAACTTCCTTCTCCTGGGTTATTCCAAATAGGTATAGTGGTTGCAAAGATTATATTGTACACATGCACAATATAATCTGTGTCGTAGTTATTGTTTTCCGAATAGATCCGGGGTTGACACTGCGTCCCACTCTTAATATCTCAGGTTTGGAAGCCTTGTTAGGTGCGTTAACGCCATCTAGCGTTTTAAATATGAAATGTATATCTAAATTGAAATTTCGCCAAATTACTCTTATAATCGTAATCAAAAGCCTTAATATTTATTATAATATATATAAAATTTTACTGATAATGTGATAAGCCAAAATTGATGTGCAAACGTTTTTTAACATATTTTTACTCGACATAAAAGGCGGTTAATGTTTTAGGCATAAAGAGTGGGACGCATATTCGTAATTACAGCTATAATTCGTAGACTATCTAACAATGATGGATTGTATTCTCATTAACAATGCTATCTAATTAGGTGACGGTTTTTTTCAAACTCTTTAACCTTTTTACTTTAACCATTCAGCTACAGGATGAGACAGTTTGAAAGTGGTGCCGAAAATATTCCGGGAATAGACAAATGATGTTGTCAACTCTGGAAAAGTTTTCAAAATCCTTGGTAACTTTGGGAATATTTCTGTTAATTTTAAAAGGTATATTCCCATCAACTAAATTCTAGCGGGCCATTCACTTAACCCATATGGTTACAGGACAGCTGAGTTTTGAGGCATTTTAATTTAGGTTTCTTCTATCTAACAATTTTGATTTAATTCTAATTAACAATGCTAGTTTGTATCGAGGTGACGGTTTTTTTTAAAACAATAACCTGTTATTTTAATCTCCCAGCTTCCGGTAACAACAGACATAACAACACGTATAATATAATATACCTTTACGAATGCGATTTCTTACAGGCGCTTGTGTTTTCATTAAATTAATTTTACCCATATTTTCACTCAAAAAGTTTTCTGCATAAAACGAGCGAAGCCCGGTCGCCCAGGTACTAATTAATAAATGTGGCGTTAGGTTTAAAATTCATAATGACACCAGATTTTTCCTCTAAGCTCTGATAACGACTCTCTTTCTCATTTCCTCTCCACTCTTACTTCTTATATTAAAAAGTAATTCTAATATAAATAAAATAAATAGAGTAAAGAAAAAATGAGACCCTTCTATTGTGCCTGTTCTACTGATTTTTTTATTTAATGTGTATTTTTTATTCGAAATTTATCTTGTTCTTTTTTTGGTATGTTTTTATTCTTATCAATAATTTTTCTTCGTATTTTTTATTTATTTTTTTATATAAATAAGTATGTAATAAGGTTTTCTACTGTAAAAAAAATCTATATTTTTTAAGTATTGCAAGAAATGAATAACCAAATTGTTTAGTAAGATATGTTTTTATTTAGTTTAGAATTTAAGAATCGATTGGCTTTTTTTTTTGCATTTTTGTTCATTTCTTGATTCGCTTTTGATCTTACATTGTCAATTTTTAATAATCTATTTTATTACCATTAAACGCAGCAGGATCGAGTCACCTGCTATATGTACTGCATCGGGTTAAATGTATGTTTGTGTGTATATATATATATATAACGAACAGGCTTATAAAAACTACAGACATAGTTTCACATACAACACGAGTGAAGCCTGCACTCAACAACCTCACTGTTAATTCGACGACAATCTGTCTGTAGTTCTTTTAAGTCTGTGTTAAACGTATGATTTAATATATATGTATACCTGTATTTAAGCTATTTTCTTCCAAACTTTTTACAAAGTAGTTTTAGCATGAAATTTTCGTTATTTCCTTCTTTTCTCTATACAATTTATATTATTACCGTAAAATTTTAGTTTCTTTTTTAAAGAATTTCTTTAAACAATATTTTGTAGTTTAATGAGCACCTAGTGCCATATTGCAACAATTATTGTATACTGTCATTATTTTTATACAATGTTACACAAAAGAGTTTAATATAGTTTGCTGAAATATACTCTAGAGCGATTAGTCGAATGATTATTCTTTGATATCGATTATTTTCATTTTACATTACCCGATTATGAGCGAGTCATACTTTTTAAAAATAGCCCTGATGACGTTGCCAGTTCTTTTTTATACTTTCTGCTACGTTTATTTGTGTAAGATTGTTTTTTTTTGGTGTATGGCTTTAATATGTGAAATGTGTTTTTTTTTTCTTCTATATATTGCTTTCTAGGCTCTCTTATTGTTGCAATTAGTCGGTTAGTGCTTATTGCGGTGTGGTTGTGTCATGTCTAGAGTGAGCAAACGAATACTAATAACAAAAATAACATTTGAATTATTTGTCCATTTAACTAGCAGACTTTAAATTATCGATATTATATTATTTTTTCAACTGAACTGATCCAGAAGCAGACATGTTATGTTGTTAGGTTGATTTTTAGACAATGCTCTTAGCAGTCAGCCTTTTGTACGATACAAGTTGTATTTAAAAACAACCGACTTTTAAAAAAGGAGGAGATTCTCAATTAGTCGGATTGTTTTTTTTTTTTTTGCAATAAAGTTTAAATACATAAATTTTAAACTGCTTTTTTAAATGAAAACGGTCGTTTAAATTAAAACGTCCGTTACTATGATAACTCGGTTTTAATTTGAAGAAACAAAAATATTCCGAGTCGCAAAAAAGGTTTCGTTGGACAAAAGTCGGCTCGTTTGCTCCTCTCTAGACTTATGTACCAGTAAGTCAGTATAAAACTAACGGGTGTTTGGAACTCCGTCCCCAGCGTACGGCGGCAGTGCTCAGCGGCCCGCGTCGGTGGCGGGCAGCGGCGGCGAGCCGGCGCTGGACCAACGACCTGCCTCAAGGTACTTAGAATACATATATTTATGATATATTTTTTATGTATTGTTTTTTTTAAGACAATACCTCGGTGAACACTAGCGCCACCGTCATTTAAAAATCATTATTCCCTGAATACACAAGTTATCAAAAATCCGTCTTTTGTAATTAAGGTCTTGGATCTGAGTGTATTTTAAACATATTAAATTATAGTTCCCTATAGTTGCAAATTGCAATATTGCTAAAAACGGCCACTTTTAGCAGTTTTGCAAATTGTTACTATATGATACTATAATTTTTTACATAATTTTATACATTTACTTCAGATTCAGAACTTTAACATAACAGGGATTTTTGATAACTTGTGTTTTTAGTGAATAATGATTTTTAAAAGATGGAGGCGCGAGGTTTCGTCTTAAGTAATTTAATTTTGCAAGATTGATAAATACTTTAGTTTCTTTTGTAAGAAATTTTGACACTTTTTTGTAAAGGTTTCTAAAGCGGATAGTATTTCAATGGCTTTCGAGGTTCTAATGTAAGTTAAGGATGCTAGCATAAAAGTTGTGCGAGGATTTCTAATGTCAGCTTACAGAAAGAAAAATTATTTTTTTGGGAAGTGGAGTTAGTGAGACCGAAGGAGGAGCTTTAATATAAATTATTGTTTAATACAACCTAAGTACATTTTGTTTTTATGTTTACATCAAAATATCTAGTCTAATTGGAAGAATGAAAGGAGTTAAAAAATACATTCATATCTGATTCTCATACTTGGACGTTTAAATACTTCTTATTTTGCCAAACCGCATTGTGAACGAAAATTACAACTTTGAGTTGCAGTTATGAAATTGGTTAAATATTCATATATTTTTTTTTACTTTCAGATCATCCGGCGAATCGGAACTCTCAGTAAGCGGAGTCACCAAGGAGAAGAAGGACAAGAAAGGAGTCTTCGGAGGCCTGTTCAGTCGCAAGAAGAGGCCGCAGAGCCACATGTAACTTCGTACATTCACAAACTACGATATTTGTGGTTTAAATAATATGAAAATGATAAATGAAAAACGTTTAAAATGTAATGTTCGAAAACAGCAAAAATTTCAAATGAAATGTTAATAATAATATTTTTATTGGAACTTTAAAAAAAAAATGTATAAATAAAACGTAAATTTGATACGCAACTTACTTTTGAGTTGTGTCAGAGTTCAATTGTAGTTTGTGAATGGTCTGAAAATTTTGTTTTAATTTTTTATGTCCTGCGGAGTGAGATTATGACGCTTTTTGTATTGTTGGCTTATGGTGTTTCGTGTTAAGACATAGTTGCTTTGAATTAAAATTTAAGATAATATGTGCCTTAGTAAAATCGTCTTCCTTAAACATTTTCTTATTGATATTATAAGCGACTCGTCAGTTTTTTCAGTTTTTGCGTTTTGGAGATGATTTTAAGTCTTTTCATCTACAAGCTTAACTGTAGGCAAGGTGGCTTTCTAGACTAAGACTCTGTATGCCCCGCAATTGCATGCTATGTATTTTTTATACATAAAAATCATTAGTTATTATTAGCGACTATGTCTTAACATATGGAAACTCATAACGTTTGTATATACACCAGTATATAACGCCGTTTCTATCGGTCATTTGTTGTATATCGTGCCTTTTATTATGTTTTTTCTTTATATTATACCGCTATTCGGTGTTTTGGTACTATGTACTCAAGTTTTATATTTGTATTCATCAATAAATTATATATTTGCGAAGATGCATATATTGTATAATCGATGAAAAAAAACGTGAATAATCGGTAAAATTATCGAATTGGAACTTGTTTGTCTATTTTTAATTATTGGTGAATACAAAAAATACAAATTAGTAATTTCATTAAGGATTTGTAAGAGACATTCCTGAATTATAACCGTCACAAAGTATTAGGAGAACATTGGGACCAAACATGCATTTTGCTAAAAATATATTAGACTTATTGAAGAATTCCATTTTTTAATTGTTTAAAAATCTTTCATGTTTGCAGTGTTTTAGATGTTTATAATCGAGTTACTAACATCAATTTTGATTGGTTGAATTCATAACTCGTTAAAACAATTGAACATTTTTCTGTGTATGCATAAATCAGATTTTATATTGCAAATATATGAAACATTGAAGTAATTTTAAACAAAAGGCTTCTAAAGTATTAAGAAAAGCAATAATTGCATTTGACAATAATCATCGTGTATCTATTATTTATAGTTTTAAGTATAATCATAATAATTCGTGTAAGCTTGCTCGTCATTTATCAAGCGAGGGACGGCGATCAATAGCTATGAAATGTATTACAAGCATACTTCCTTTTTTATTTCGTACTAGCTGTTCCCCGCGGCTTCGCCCCGCGTGGAACTCTGTTATATCGCGCCCAAAAGTAGCCTATGTTTGACCTCAGGTTGTTAACTACATCCCTACCAAATTTCATAACAATCGGTACAGCAATTTAGCCGTGAAGAGATGACAGACAGATAGACAGACAGACAGACTTTCGCATTTATAATATTAGTATGGATATGGATTATATCATATTAAAGTATGTCAACTTAGAAGCAGAAGTATTACTAGGTACTATGAATTAAGACCTTAGGCTATACGTTGACAGCGCTTGGGTAGCACCTCCAATGTGTAAAGAACATTATTAGCCTACGATGTCTGTCAAATTAATCAAGTAAACGAATAATTATTTTTAAATTTTTAATATAAGTTTAAAACACTTATTAAAAAGAAAAATTCAAGATTTCAATATATCCAGTGTTACTCTCACAATAAAGACGAATCTAATGACAACTGGTGTGGAATCCGCTCAGCCGATTAGATTTACCGAATGCAACAAAACATCATGCTTCTCAGATACATAACATTTCTTCAGTCAGTTGGGTAAAAGATCTATTAATGATGTGCCTTATAGGTCGCTGTCCCGCGCTCATTCGCCATGCTTATTTTTACTTCATTTATTTGCTTATTTACAAGCGTTATTTTAATATTCACTAGTTTTAATCATACACTTTGTAACTGTTTTTTTTGTGTATGTTAGTAGGTACTATTATATTTATCTTGTTTTGTCCTCTTATCGTGGCACCGACGGATATGTTATCAATTATGAGACTGCGGATTTGGTTCGAATTTAATAAAACATCCAAAGGATAATATTTAATAACCTTTTTTGTAAAGTTTAAATAACCTATATTTTTGAAGTCGGTAAAATAAGATATGAACATTTATGTACGTTATTAATTTTGGTAAAGTCCATGGATCGATTTCAACATAAATTTAAGAAAGTAGAATATGTACAGTTGTTTTTTTAAGATAACATATTCCACATAAAAAAAATAAGAAAATAAAAATTAAGTAATTCTTTTTATCCTGACGATTCCGAATCCGCGTCTATTTCTCACACTCAAAGTACAACAGCGCCACCTATCTTTCGTTGATTTTTACAAGTTTATCACTGTTATCGTTGGTGCGACGAACTTGTCACTTCCAGTGGGACCGCAATTATTTTAAAGACTGTAGAAATACAGCACAATTCATTGTTAAATATCTCGAAATCATGAAATATAAATCAATGTTCCCACTATTCCCTCATGTTACTGCTGTGCATATAAATAATAGCATACAATTTAATCGTGAAAACATATTCTTGTAGACATACAAATATATTTTTCTTGTATTAAAAATGTGTTTTATTCTTGTTTAACAGTTGTTTATTACAGGTCATTTATGGTAATCTTTGGCGGAGGCCTATGTTCAGTGGATGTCCTATGTCTGGAATGATGATAATTCCTGTGCTGTCATCAAATTTTAACAGTTTTTCATTGGTTCAGTAAAACACGCTTGGCGTGTTTTCGGCAGTCGACATGTTCTTATCACAAATCGGTCAAATAAAACCATTAAATTTTATAAAACATCTTTATTAAGGCCCATAAGCTCTACTTTCATGATTGTAACAGTCGTATATTTGGCAACATCTTAAAGCAGAATACACAAATAGTTAAAACTGAGTTATAATAATTCTGTTTACGTGATAGCTTTAAAGTGATCTTGAATGCCTTCGTAATAACAAATCCAGCATTTCATTTTCAAAATCTAATTTCAAATTTTTGTTAAAACCCGGTCAATTTTATGTGAGCCATTAACGGATATCACACTTGATTTTCAACATACAAAATAAATTAAGAACGTACTGTCATGCGATGTCATATGAATAATAAAAAAATATACAGTCAAAATACTGTAAATATTATAGTTGTCATATGGATGAATAAAAATGATGTAAGGTGAGACTTAATTTAAATTGAGATTAATTCTAGCTATGAAGCTAGAATTAATCTCAATTTAAATTAAGTCTCACCTTCTCTCATCTCTTCACTCTTTCAAGAACAAAAAAAGAACATAAATGATTATGTTCTTTTTTTGTTCTTGAAAGAGTGTCACTTGTATTATACAAGTCTCGGCCAAGCAAAGTAAACAAGCACTTAACGTCTTACTTACGTCATACAAATTAACAAGCGGTGGGTAAGAGATAAAGAAACAAAATATATTTAAGACGAGACCTTAGTGAACACTAGCGCCACCATCAACTAAAAAATCATTATTCACTGAAAACACAATTTATCAAAAAGCCCTGTTATGTATTTAAGGTTCTGGATCTGAAGTGTTAAGCAATATTGCAATTGGTAACTATAGTTTAATATGTTAACTTTAGATCCAGAACCTTAATTACATAACACGGATTTTTGATAACTTGTGTTTTCAGTGAATAATGGTTTTTAAATGATGGTGGCGCTAGTGTTCACCGAGGTATCACCTTAAGATAATGGCCTTAACAAACGTTTGGTATTTTTTATGAATAAGATGGTTTGGCAGAAAAAAATTCTAGGCATAAACAGTAATTAGACGAGTTGAAAATATTAGTTTTCCCCTTTATCTAAACGGAACTGAATACAAGTAAAGTTCTAAATCTTCTGATGTAACCTTTTCTAAACTCCATTTACTCATAAATATTTACTACAACTAGTACAAATTACATGGAGATTCCGCTGGAATGATTTTGACACCTATTGTCATTGAGTTAAGGTGTATCGAATTCAGAACCAAGTCGTGTTAATGCGACCGGATTGTAAGAAGATTCGTTTATATTCCTTCGAGTTTAGTCCGGTAGCCAATGTTGAGCACGCCACAGCAAACAGTAGAAGCCGGAATGTGTGTTCGTTTGATTGTTTTGCTAAAAATAAATATTGCGTTAATAAATGATTTATTGGGGATTACCATTTACACAGGGTGTAACTTTGCCTCGACACAACCCCATCAATGTGATCATTCTTCTTTAATCATCTTATCTAAGATATCACATCATAATGTAGTGATGTAGTGTACTTAGTAAAAGTTAATCATACTAATATAATAAATCTAAAAATAGAACTATTGGTCAAATTTAAAAAAATATTTCTTCAGTAAGCCTCACTTTTGATCTCAGCTTAATTCACAAATTTTTTAATATTTCCAATTTGCGGAAAGCTGTCAGAAAACTAATAAAATTGCGCAGAAAATATGATGCCTTCAGCATTCTTAACGACTTATCAAATTATAGAAATCGTTAACTTTTGAATCGGACAGGGATTTTTTACAAATTATACTTTTGTATGGTGTATACCTGTTGCGGCGCAAACCTCTGCAGTAGCGGGCGGTAACCACTCCCGAAGGTGGCCAGCATGTCGTTGCTTGCCCCGCGGTGGGACGCCAATGGTATCATCGCTCGGACCTGAAAATCAATACACATTTTCACAATCTATATTGTACACTGTATATATTATACACTAACAGATGATGAATGTATGAATAACAGATAATCTTTTACTGAAAAACGCAGCCAAAATTACATATTTACAACGGAAACTTTTTGAAAAAAATAAAAAATATTGAATTTATTTGCTCAGTGTTCGTGGGTTGACTTTTAAACAGCATTTTTTTTTATTTCAACCGTCTTCGGCTCGCTATATCCAGACACATTAGAAAAACTATTGTTATGTGAAATATTCGTGCGCGAACCAAGCGGAAACATTAAGTGATTCTAGATAAATTAATGTGTGTCTTAATTAATGGTATAAAAATAACATTAAAATTAAGTGGATATTTTAGACGTCGGTGACGGTGTGGTGATTTCAATAGTTTTTTTCCGAGAGAATAATTCCGTTTTCACAACTGGTTGCGAAACTCAGTTGCCATAGCGGCCTAAAGATTTTTCCATCTCAAAAATGCTAAAGGAGTTTAAAGAAAAAACGTAGTTAAAAACCATACAAATAAGTTTGTATGTACAATAAATGAATGAATAATATGAGTGACTACTAGCTGTTGTCCTGGTTTCCGCTCCCGTGGGAATTCCGGGATAAAATATAGTGTACTAGCTGTTCCCCGCGGCTTCGCCCCGCGTGGGGACTCGGTTATATCGCGCCCAAAAGTAGCCTATGTTTGACCTCAGGTCGTTAACTACATCCCTACCAAATTTCATCAAAATCGGTCCAGCAGTTTAGCCGTGAAGAGGTGACAGACAGACAGACACAGACAGACTTTCGCATTTATAATATTAGTATGGATGTGTTGTTCCAGAGTCTAAGCAAAATTTCAGCCAAACAGGTTCAGCCGTTTTCCTGTGCAAGAGTAACAAAGACCCATACATACTAACTTTCGCGTTTATAATATTAACTAGCGACCCGCCCCGGCTTCGCATGGGCATAAAAACCATTCTCTTGAATCACTCTATCTATCGAAAAAAAAGCATCAAAATCCGTTGAGTAGGTAGGTTGATAATAAGATTTTTTTTTAATTATTTATTTATTTAACTGAAAAAAAAACCAATGCTTTCCTACCTCCTCCTCGTAAGGCCTGAACACAGTGAGCGGTCGCAGCGTGTTGTGGTCGGCGACCACAATGCAGCCCCACGACGTGCCCACGTACAGGGCGCCGCGAAGCGAACATAGTGACGTCACCTGCACACAATTAAAAAAAACCGGCCAAGTAAGTGCTAGTTGAACTCGCGTGAAGAGGGTTCCGTACAATGTCAATCCTAGTTTTTATATTCAATTGTGGTATTTATCTACTACTATCGCTATCTAGTGGTGTTTTAGTGAACTATTGTCCTTAAGTGAACGTTTTATAATAAATTTACCACTTAATTGTCAATTGATAGAATTCTTGTAGGTTTTCCTGTAATCTACAGACAATGAACTATATATTGTATTTTTGTCAAAATTTTAGGCTCTCGGGAGAGTGCGCTGTACTTGCATTTCGCATCTCTTTCCAGTCGCACCTGCTTAATCTCCCTACAAGATCTCTATGATGTCGCCTATCTATGCAATCGGTTCCGAAGGACTCTTAAACCAGGGTGTGCACGGTCGACACCTACACGAAATGATGACCTTACCGTAAATCTGTCTGCGTTTTGTTGTTCGTCGAGCGCGATGGACTGCAGGCTTTCTGAGCAAGGCGCCAGTTTTCCGCAGTCGAGGCGAGCCGTCTGCGTGTGCGACACGCTAGACCACTGGTAGACGGTTGAACCTAATTGTTTATTTATTTCAAAATCATGTACAGTTGTCTGCAGAGAAATTTGACCCCCATGTCACAAGTATCACTATTGAAAGGGGGTCATATTTCTCTGCAGCTCACTGTACACAGAAAAATATACAAGAGAAAAAAAAACATAGAATATAGAACAATTATTATTTACTTGTTTATTTATTTTATCCGAAATAGGATCGTAGGACAAAAAACTTAAAGAACGGGTACGCAAAACAGGTGCTTAGCCAAAGTCACAATTTCAAAATGACAAGAACAAAGTGTATGGGATTGACATAAGATTGACCACGTGACTTACCGCAGCTTATGTCAATCACATACATTATGTTCTTATCAACATTCGTTAGCGTTTTGAAATTGTGACTTTGGCTAACCCCCCCCCCCCCCCCCCCCCGTGGAACAAATGATTATCGTTCGTTTTCGAATGATTTTTGACGTGACAACGTCTTAAATTAGGTTGCGGCTGGGAGTCACTTATGAAAAAGTGTAACGCTCGGTAACGTTACGATGAGTCACCGAACGAGAGAGAGGCCCGCCGAATGTGTTGCGTCTCTCTCCCACTCAACTATGATCGGTCTGCGCCCAGATTATATTCATATCAATAAATATTCTACCGAGAAAAAGACGTTGTCACGTTAAATCTTCGCGCGTAAAACCGACTTTACAGGCAACCATTTTTTTTTTTGTGTCAGTTTGTGTTTACAGTCATGTGACCCGTACTTGTGTGTATGCAGCATTGACCCTGCTTATTTTTAATCTAATTCTATCTGTGGAGACTTTCGATTGGCTTTTTGTCATGTATTTTGGCCCGCGTTTTGACAGTTCCGCATTTTAAGTAAATTTGAAATTATAATGTCATCTTGCATTTTTTTAGCGGAAATCGATATATTTCGGTTTCATCCATCAAATACTGTAAGAAATAAACATTTGCTGCATCAAAATTGATATGAGTCAAGTAGCCTATTAGGGTGATTCCTACCAGCGTTTCGACAGCGCGGCCGCCATGTCATTCAGAACTTCAAGAAGTCAATTATCATGTCTAAAATCTAACATTAATAAATATAACATAAGGTACCTAACGCATATTATATTATTTTATTAAATCAGGTACTAAAATGATTTTTGACTTCTTATATTTTTGAAGTTCTGAACGACATGGCGGCCGCGCGGTTGAAACGCTGGTAGGAATCACTTATTAGTGAGTGAATAGCATACTCAAATAGAGGAGTTAGCGTACAGTGGGCTTCAGAGAAATATGACCCCCTTTCAATAGCGATACTTGTTGCATGGGGGTCAGATTTCTCCGCAGGCCACTGTACCACCGGCCAGTTTCCTTGCTAGTCACATGGTACAGTTCATTCATTCATTTCGTGTAGGTGTCATGGTCAATCGACCATGCACACCCTGGTGTCAGAGTTCTTCGGAACCGCCTCTCGGCCTCTGACATGGTTCCTTTAACGACTACCAGACGGCAGCCGGGACCAACGGCTTAACGTGCCTTCCGAAGCACGGAATCATCTTTATTATCAGACAATCGGGTGATTCAAGCCTGCAATGTCCTAACCAAACTGGAAACAACTAAAGTATGCTTCCCGTGGGAATCGAACCCTCGACCCTCGGGTCCAAAGGCAAACGCCTTAACCACTGGACCACGGAGGCAGTTCTACATGCTACAGTAACAACTGTAGCGACTTTTGGCGCCAAGCTAAAGTCGCTCAGTTATCGTGATCGTATTTATTTGCCAACAATACCTGGCTGGCAGAAGAGCCCACAATACCTGGATGGCAGTAGAGCCAACAATACCTGGCTGGCAGTAGAGCCAACAATACCTGGCTGGCAGTAGAGCCCACAATGCCTGGCTGGCAGTAGAGCCCACAATACCTGGCTGGCAGAAGAGCCCACAATACCTGGATGGCAGTAGAGCCAACAATACCTGGCTGGCAGAAGAGTCCACAATACCTGGATGGCAGTAGAGCCCACAATACCTGGATGGCAGTAGAGCCAACAATACCTGGCTGGCAGTAGAGCCCACAATGCCTGGATGGCAGTAGAGCCAACAATACCTGGCTGGCAGAAGAGTCCACAATACCTGGATGGCAGTAGAGCCCACAATACCTGGCTGGCAGTAGAGCCAACAATACCTGGGTGGCAGTAGAGCCCACAATACCTGGATGGCAGTAGAGCCAACAATACCTGGGTGGCAGTAGAGCCAACAATACCTGGCTGGCAGAAGAGCCAACAATACCTGCTGGCAGTAGAGCCCACAATGCCTGGCTGGCAGTAGAGCCCACAATACCTGGCTGGCAGAAGAGTCCACAATACCTGGATGGCAGTAGAGCCAACAATACCTGGCTGGCAGAAGAGCCCACAATACCTGGCTGGCAGTAGAGCCCACAATGCCTGGGTGGCAGTAGAGCCCACAATGCCTGGGTGGCAGTAGAGCCCACAATGCCTGGGTGGCAGTAGAGCCCACAATACCTGGGTGGCAGTAGAGCCAACAATACCTGGCTGGCAGTAGAGCCCACAATGCCTGGGTGGCAGTAGAGCCCACAATACCTGGGTGGCAGTAGAGCGCGACGTGCGGCTCGTGGTCGTGCGCGGCCAGCAGCGCGGCGCGGCCGGCCGCCGCCAGCCGCCGCGCCGCGCGCACGCCCGCGCACGACACCGCGAACACGTGCAGCCCGGCGCCGCCCGCCCACACCTCCACGCTGGTGCACAACACCCACACTTCACCGTCACTATCACTATCACTGTCGCTACGTAGTATAAAGCAAAGTCGCTCTCTCTGTGCATGGTATCCCTATGTATGCTTATATCTTTGAAACTATGCAACGGATTTTGATGCGGTTTTTTTCAAATAGATACAGAGAACTTCACTATCACTGTCAATATCATAGTATAAAACAAATTCGCTTTCTCTGTCCCTGTGTCCCTTTGTTTGCTTAAATATTTGAAACTTTGATGCGGTTTTTTTAAATAGATAGTGATTTAAGAGAACTTCACTATCACTACGTAATATAAAACAAAGTCGCTTTCTCTGTCCCAACGTATGCTTAAACCTTTAGAACTAAGCAACGGATTTTGATGCGATTTTTTTAATAGATAGAGTGATTTAAGAGAACTTCACTAACACTATCACTACATGGTAGTCATCTGTCCCTATATCCCTATATAGCTGTTCCTCGCCGTTTCACTCGCCATTATTATGTATTTACTATAGCTTATAACCTTCCCCAAGAATCAGGCTTTCATATACAAAAAAAAATCATATCCGACAAGTAGTTTTCAAGTTATAAGCGTTCAAACAAACAAACAAACTCTTCAGCTTTATTATATTAGTATAGATGGGAGAGAGTTGTTAAAATACAATGATTGCATAGATAGGCGACACTATAGAGAACTTGTAGGGAGATCCAGCAGGTGCGACTGGAAAGAGATGCGAAATGCTAGTACAGCGCACTCTCCCGAGATTCGGCTCGTATAGCCGAGAGGTGGGTAGAGCCATGGGAGGTGGAGAAAGTGTCCCTATATCCCTAAATCCTTAAATCTTTAAACTAAGCAACGGATTTTGATGCAGTTTTTCTTGATAGAGTGATTCAAGAGGAAGGTTTATATGCCCATGCGAAGCCGCGGTGGGTCGGTAGTATAAATATATAAGGACAAATCACACAAATTGAGTTAGCCCCAAAGTAAGTTTGAAACTTGTGTTATGGGATACCAGCTTAATTAAATGGTTTTTTTAAATAGATAGATTTAAGAGAACTTAACTAACACTATCACTGCCTAGTATATAACAAAGTCGCTTTCTCTGTCCCTATGTATACTTAAATCTTTAAAACTAAGCAACGTTAGGTGATTCTAACTAGCTTTTGCCCGCGTGAACTTCGCTTGGAAACAATGTTTTTTTTTTCTAGGATGAAAAGTACCTTATGTCCCTCTCAATACTTTTATTTATGTGTTTGAAAAGTTTCAGGAAGATTGGTCCAGTAGATAGGGCGTAAAAGCGTTACAAACAAACAAACTCACTTTCGCATTTATAATATTAATAGGGATAGGGATTTAATAGATTCAGGTGTTACTTTGCGGAAATACGAGTGATATAGGCTATGTAATGTATGTACCGCGGGCGAAGCCGGGCTGGACTGCTAGTTGGTTATAAAAACATCATCTCACCCATTCGGCGCGGGCACGACAGCCAAACAGCACAGTTCAGTGGCGGTACCCAGCTCGGTCAACACAAAGCTACCCTCCGCTTCCGGCCGAGACGAACACACTAAGAACAATCTGGAAATAAATAAGCAAAGAATGATTTGAGGGTGGTATGGATGTTGGCATATCGACCCGACCGCCATTTTGATTTTTTTCGTATTCGCGGTGATGGATACATAGACGAACAAACATGTTAACCCCAAAGTGGCGTTATCAAGAAATTTTTAGGTAAAGGTTGACATAATGCAGGGTCGATATGCAAGAGGATATATCGCATTTGTTGCCGAATTCGCACGAATACGCTTGAAGGCGTAATTATGCTTTTTTTTCCAAAATTCTTTTTTTATGAAAAAATATTTTTGATGAATTAATTGAATAAAAAGGGAACGTAATATATGAATGAAAAATGAAAAATAACAAATTAATGATGTATTAAATGAAAAATAACAAAATAAACGATGAATTGAATAAAAAATAACAAAATGAACTATAATAATAATAAAATAAAAAATATTTATTGATCAAGGTACAATACAACAACGTCGTTAAATAACTAATAGTAATACACTGTAAAATGTGCCATAACAAGTGAGAGAAGTAGAAAACGTAGATATTCGACGGACTCACGAACACCGAATCCAAACTAGGGCTAGCCTGTATTTTGGCGGTTTCGCTCATCCGACACCGTACCTCACTTATAGAGGTGAGACATACTAGGTAAAACGCGGACTGAGTCTTGCGAGTACGCGTCCAGAAAAAGACTAGATCCAAAGACTAGGTCCACGAGTATTTACGAGTACGCGACTCAATGGACTCATTGCGTAACCAAATGATTCCCGTAAATGCGCGTCTTGCGTATATGGACATTATGGACTAGGTTTACAAGTACTGTCTTCACACTTCGTATTTTTTTTATAATTTTTTTTTAATATCGACTAAAAACTTCCTTTCATACTTTATACAGACTTAGAACTGTCAGCAGTTTTTATTAAAATTTCAATCAAAAAGTGTATTTAAGTAAAATATATGTATATTTATGAAATAGCTGGCGTATTTAGAACTTCAACCGATTTTATATACTTTGATTATTTTTATATCTACAAAGTGATTCTTAATCTTTTTATTTTGTTTTCTTGTTTTTTTCAATACGTTTATACATACTTACTTTCATAATGAACTTTCGGCGAAAGCTAACAACTAACAACTGTGTTTTTAAAATTGCTAATTTTAAGTAAACAACAAGTATTATTACAACAACAAGTATCACACCAAAACAAATATGCTACCAAAAGAAAATGACCTTATTGTGTTTGTACTAAAAGTGTAATTTGAACAAACAATAAGTCGCCGAAATACATTGCTCGGCGGCTCGTTGCGGCAGCGAGCGAGTCGGGCGATCTCGAAGTTTCTCGACGACGTCTTCCGAATAGTCCCGAACGCTCGCATCCTAGTTTTTGAGTTGCGCGGACCGGTGAAGTCGCCGTACTCGTAAATACTCGATACGCTAAGAGACTCGCATGCGGGAACGCGTACTTACGCGTCCAAGCCAAAACCTATTCCAAAAACCTGTTCCAGTAAATACGTCTCACCTCTACTCACTTAATTTCCGAGGACCACATCCTCGAGGTGTATGCACCTTATAACTGAGAGGTTTTTATTTTAACAAAGAACACTTATATCCCAAACTAGTTATAAACTGTTATTTGGGAATAAGGAAAAAAAATGTTTTTACAAATGATATAAACTACGTTTAACTAAATCTAAATCAATGGAGTTCGAGCTTTGTTTTTTTTTTTTGTTTTTCTTTTCTTTCTTTTTTTTAATTTGCATAACTATCAAGGGTAAGTAAATTGTTTGTAATGATGATGAATTGAATGAATAATAACAAAATGAACGATGAATTGAATGAAAAATAACAACATGAATGATGAATTGAATGAACTAATTGTATGAAAAAGAACGAAATGAATGATAACTGACCTGCCGCACGCCAAGGCCACCGCGACCCGCTGCAGCCGCGGCAGCGCGGCCAGCGCGGCCACGGGGGAGGGCCCGCCCCCCACCGCCTCGCGCACCGACACGCTCCACTGCAGGGCGCACGTGGCGGCTCTACAAACAAAAGTTAACTTTTCTTCCTCTTGCTCGGAAATTGCTTCATTATTTAGAAAAAAAAAAAAAGTCTATAGACTCATTGCTGGCCTAGGCCAACAATGTTATTAAATAACAAATACATTGCCGGTCGTTAGTGGAGGTTTTTCAATAATGTACATATTTCCATACTAGGTTTTTTACTTTCACTCTGGCCAGACTACGAAAAAAAATCAATCTAGCGGTCGGTAACGGAAGCTGGACATTGATAGGTTGGTACCAACCATTAGGTTCTTTATTGTTTAATATTATGTATGTTCATATCAAAAATTAAAAAAAAATAACAAAGCAAGCGCTGGCGAATTGTTAGCGCCATTGTACAATTTGACACAATGTTGTTACGTCTCAAAAGGAAATCAGAGGAAGAAAAGTACTGTAAAAGCCTCGGCCGAAATTGCAATTTACGTCCCCGTATTTTTAAGGCTCAGTCGCAAAATGTCTCTTTCGCAAACGGCCCCCTAGTCGTAATATGTCTCTTTCGCATAATATCTCTTTCGCACAATGTCTCTTTCGCAAAATGTCGTTACAGGGACTTAGCATAAAAATATGACTTTCAAAGCAAAATAATTTATTGCAGTAATAGGGTAAACAAATTATGATGTAACATGTGTACCATGTGTACTTAATAAATTTGTTTATGTAATTAAAATAGCAAAAAAAATGATGCAAATTGAAAAGTTATTTTGTAACTATTTAAAGTTTAATGATGGCAACACTTATAAAATTATGAGAGGGTTTCTTGAAAATAAATTACAAACGTATGTGTCATTCATTATTGCTGAAGTGTATAAAATATAAAACCATTATTGTTAGTTATTTAAAGTTTATCATGGATCAAGATCAAGATATTGAATATATTATTAGTCAAAAAGGACACAGAATACTTATTCATAATTTTATAAGTGTTGCCATCACTAAACTTTAAATAGTAACAAAATAATTTTTCAACTTGCATCAATTTTTTTTTGCTATTTTAATTACGTAAACAAATTTATTAAGTAGGTACACATGTTACATCATAATTTGTTTACCCTATTACTGCAATAAATGATTGCTTTGAAAGTCATATTTTTATTCTAAGTCCCTGTAGCGACATTTTGCGAAAGAGACATTGTGCGAAAGAGGCATTCTGCGAAAGAGGCATTCTGTGAAAGAGACATTATGTGAAAGAGACATTACGCGAAAAAGACATTTTACGATTAGGGGACCGTTTGCGAAAGAGACATTTTGGGACTGAGCCATTTTTAAAAGTACTTGGCCAGGACTCAGCTACGCCTCGGCCTAGCAATATTACTCGGCCGTAAATTGCTTTATTTCCGGCTTCGACAGTAATGTAACTATAAGTGCACTCACGAATAAACGTTGACTCGTCCAGCGGAGTCACCGATCCATATTTTGCTGCCAACACGACACATAGCCGTCACGCTTACAGGCTCCGCTTTGTCTTAAAAAACATGATAATAATTTATATATAAAGCGTTTGTAATATGAAGACGCCAGTTGTAAAAAGAAGAATATATTTCGCGGCATGTAAGTTGGCAAGAAACTGAAATGATCTTGAATGCGCAGTAGCCGATTTTCATACAAATTTTAAAGTGCGCGCGTCTGGTTTGTGGCCAACTTATGTGCCGGGTATTATCGACGACATATGAACATATAGACATGGAGGTTCAGAATCTTGAATAGATTTCAAAATAAGTATAAAATAATAACATAAACCTACTATTCCATAGTAGGGTGAATACATTTTAACGATCTCTGTGGGAATAAAACATCTTTATGTTATTACTAGCTGTTCCCTGCGGCTTGGCCCCGCGTGGGACTCGGTTATATCGCGCCCAAAAGTAGCCTATGTTTGACCTCAGGTCGTTATCAACATCCCTACCAAATTTCATCACAATCGGTCCAGCAGTTTAGCCGTGAAGAGGTGACAGACAAACTGACAGACAGACTTTCGCATTTATAATATTAATATGGATTAAAATAATTAGATTGTTTTATATAATATTTTTATTATGTAGTTATACTAATCACATCTTCTTTTTTTCACACTCACCAGGCGGCACCCTGACGGTGTGGTGGTGAGTGTGGTGTGTGTCGGTGGCCAGCAGCGAGTGCGCGCGCTCGGGCTCCGTCCGCAGCCCCCTATGTATGATGATGGACTCACCAGGCGGCACCCTGACGGTGTGGTGGTGAGTGTGGTGTGTGTCGGTGGCCAGCAGCGAGTGCGCGCGCTCGGGCTCCGTCCGCAGCCCCCTATGTATGATGATGGACTCACCAGGCGGCACCCTGACGGTGTGGTGGTGAGTGTGGTGTGTGTCGGTGGCCAGCAGCGAGTGCGCGCGCTCGGGCTCCGTCCGCAGCCCCCTATGTATGATGATGGACTCACCAGGCGGCACCCTGACGGTGTGGTGGTGAGTGTGGTGTGTGTCGGTGGCCAGCAGCGAGTGCGCGCGCTCGGGCTCCGTCCGCAGCCCCCTATGTATGATGATGGACTCACCAGGCGGCACCCTGACGGTGTGGTGGTGAGTGTGGTGTGTGTCGGTGGCCAGCAGCGAGTGCGCGCGCTCGGGCTCCGTCCGCAGCCCCCTATGTATGATGATGGACTCACCAGGCGGCACCCTGACGGTGTGGTGGTGAGTGTGGTGTGTGTCGGTGGCCAGCAGCGAGTGCGCGCGCTCGGGCTCCGTCCGCAGCCCCCTATGTATGATGATGGACTCACCAGGCGGCACCCTGACGGTGTGGTGGTGAGTGTGGTGTGTGTCGGTGGCCAGCAGCGAGTGCGCGCGCTCGGGCTCCGTCCGCAGCCCCCTATGTATGATGATGGACTCACCAGGCGGCACCCTGACGGTGTGGTGGTGAGTGTGGTGTGTGTCGGTGGCCAGCAGCGAGTGCGCGCGCTCGGGCTCCGTCCGCAGCCCCCTATGTATGATGATGGACTCACCAGGCGGCACCCTGACGGTGTGGTGGTGAGTGTGGTGTGTGTCGGTGGCCAGCAGCGAGTGCGCGCGCTCGGGCTCCGTCCGCAGCCCCCTATGTATGATGATGGACTCACCAGGCGGCACCCTGACGGTGTGGTGGTGAGTGTGGTGTGTGTCGGTGGCCAGCAGCGAGTGCGCGCGCTCGGGCTCCGTCCGCAGCCCCCTATGTATGATGATGGACTCACCAGGCGGCACCCTGACGGTGTGGTGGTGAGTGTGGTGTGTGTCGGTGGCCAGCAGCGAGTGCGCGCGCTCGGGCTCCGTCCGCAGCCCCCTATGTATGATGATGGACTCACCAGGCGGCACCCTGACGGTGTGGTGGTGAGTGTGGTGTGTGTCGGTGGCCAGCAGCGAGTGCGCGCGCTCGGGCTCCGTCCGCAGCCCCCTATGTATGATGATGGACTCACCAGGCGGCACCCTGACGGTGTGGTGGTGAGTGTGGTGTGTGTCGGTGGCCAGCAGCGAGTGCGCGCGCTCGGGCTCCGTCCGCAGCCCCCTATGTATGATGATGGACTCACCAGGCGGCACCCTGACGGTGTGGTGGTGAGTGTGGTGTGTGTCGGTGGCCAGCAGCGAGTGCGCGCGCTCGGGCTCCGTCCGCAGCCCCCTATGTATGATGATGGACTCACCAGGCGGCACCCTGACGGTGTGGTGGTGAGTGTGGTGTGTGTCGGTGGCCAGCAGCGAGTGCGCGCGCTCGGGCTCCGTCCGCAGCCCCCTATGTATGATGATGGACTCACCAGGCGGCACCCTGACGGTGTGGTGGTGAGTGTGGTGTGTGTCGGTGGCCAGCAGCGAGTGCGCGCGCTCGGGCTCCGTCCGCAGCCCCCTATGTATGATGATGGACTCACCAGGCGGCACCCTGACGGTGTGGTGGTGAGTGTGGTGTGTGTCGGTGGCCAGCAGCGAGTGCGCGCGCTCGGGCTCCGTCCGCAGCCCCCTATGTATGATGATGGACTCACCAGGCGGCACCCTGACGGTGTGGTGGTGAGTGTGGTGTGTGTCGGTGGCCAGCAGCGAGTGCGCGCGCTCGGGCTCCGTCCGCAGCCCCCTATGTATGATGATGGACTCACCAGGCGGCACCCTGACGGTGTGGTGGTGAGTGTGGTGTGTGTCGGTGGCCAGCAGCGAGTGCGCGCGCTCGGGCTCCGTCCGCAGCCCCCTATGTATGATGATGGACTCACCAGGCGGCACCCTGACGGTGTGGTGGTGAGTGTGGTGTGTGTCGGTGGCCAGCAGCGAGTGCGCGCGCTCGGGCTCCGTCCGCAGCCCCCTATGTATGATGATGGACTCACCAGGCGGCACCCTGACGGTGTGGTGGTGAGTGTGGTGTGTGTCGGTGGCCAGCAGCGAGTGCGCGCGCTCGGGCTCCGTCCGCAGCCCCCTATGTATGATGATGGACTCACCAGGCGGCACCCTGACGGTGTGGTGGTGAGTGTGGTGTGTGTCGGTGGCCAGCAGCGAGTGCGCGCGCTCGGGCTCCGTCCGCAGCCCCCTATGTATGATGATGGACTCACCAGGCGGCACCCTGACGGTGTGGTGGTGAGTGTGGTGTGTGTCGGTGGCCAGCAGCGAGTGCGCGCGCTCGGGCTCCGTCCGCAGCCCCCTATGTATGATGATGGACTCACCAGGCGGCACCCTGACGGTGTGGTGGTGAGTGTGGTGTGTGTCGGTGGCCAGCAGCGAGTGCGCGCGCTCGGGCTCCGTCCGCAGCCCCCTATGTATGATGATGGACTCACCAGGCGGCACCCTGACGGTGTGGTGGTGAGTGTGGTGTGTGTCGGTGGCCAGCAGCGAGTGCGCGCGCTCGGGCTCCGTCCGCAGCCCCCTATGTATGATGATGGACTCACCAGGCGGCACCCTGACGGTGTGGTGGTGAGTGTGGTGTGTGTCGGTGGCCAGCAGCGAGTGCGCGCGCTCGGGCTCCGTCCGCAGCCCCCTATGTATGATGATGGACTCACCAGGCGGCACCCTGACGGTGTGGTGGTGAGTGTGGTGTGTGTCGGTGGCCAGCAGCGAGTGCGCGCGCTCGGGCTCCGTCCGCAGCCCCCTATGTATGATGATGGACTCACCAGGCGGCACCCTGACGGTGTGGTGGTGAGTGTGGTGTGTGTCGGTGGCCAGCAGCGAGTGCGCGCGCTCGGGCTCCGTCCGCAGCCCCCTATGTATGATGATGGACTCACCAGGCGGCACCCTGACGGTGTGGTGGTGAGTGTGGTGTGTGTCGGTGGCCAGCAGCGAGTGCGCGCGCTCGGGCTCCGTCCGCAGCCCCCTATGTATGATGATGGACTCACCAGGCGGCACCCTGACGGTGTGGTGGTGAGTGTGGTGTGTGTCGGTGGCCAGCAGCGAGTGCGCGCGCTCGGGCTCCGTCCGCAGCCCCCTATGTATGATGATGGACTCACCAGGCGGCACCCTGACGGTGTGGTGGTGAGTGTGGTGTGTGTCGGTGGCCAGCAGCGAGTGCGCGCGCTCGGGCTCCGTCCGCAGCCCCCTATGTATGATGATGGACTCACCAGGCGGCACCCTGACGGTGTGGTGGTGAGTGTGGTGTGTGTCGGTGGCCAGCAGCGAGTGCGCGCGCTCGGGCTCCGTCCGCAGCCCCCTATGTATGATGATGGACTCACCAGGCGGCACCCTGACGGTGTGGTGGTGAGTGTGGTGTGTGTCGGTGGCCAGCAGCGAGTGCGCGCGCTCGGGCTCCGTCCGCAGCCCCCTATGTATGATGATGGACTCACCAGGCGGCACCCTGACGGTGTGGTGGTGAGTGTGGTGTGTGTCGGTGGCCAGCAGCGAGTGCGCGCGCTCGGGCTCCGTCCGCAGCCCCCTATGTATGATGATGGACTCACCAGGCGGCACCCTGACGGTGTGGTGGTGAGTGTGGTGTGTGTCGGTGGCCAGCAGCGAGTGCGCGCGCTCGGGCTCCGTCCGCAGCCCCCTATGTATGATGATGGACTCACCAGGCGGCACCCTGACGGTGTGGTGGTGAGTGTGGTGTGTGTCGGTGGCCAGCAGCGAGTGCGCGCGCTCGGGCTCCGTCCGCAGCCCCCTATGTATGATGATGGACTCACCAGGCGGCACCCTGACGGTGTGGTGGTGAGTGTGGTGTGTGTCGGTGGCCAGCAGCGAGTGCGCGCGCTCGGGCTCCGTCCGCAGCCCCCTATGTATGATGATGGACTCACCAGGCGGCACCCTGACGGTGTGGTGGTGAGTGTGGTGTGTGTCGGTGGCCAGCAGCGAGTGCGCGCGCTCGGGCTCCGTCCGCAGCCCCCTATGTATGATGATGGACTCACCAGGCGGCACCCTGACGGTGTGGTGGTGAGTGTGGTGTGTGTCGGTGGCCAGCAGCGAGTGCGCGCGCTCGGGCTCCGTCCGCAGCCCCCTATGTATGATGATGGACTCACCAGGCGGCACCCTGACGGTGTGGTGGTGAGTGTGGTGTGTGTCGGTGGCCAGCAGCGAGTGCGCGCGCTCGGGCTCCGTCCGCAGCCCCCTATGTATGATGATGGACTCACCAGGCGGCACCCTGACGGTGTGGTGGTGAGTGTGGTGTGTGTCGGTGGCCAGCAGCGAGTGCGCGCGCTCGGGCTCCGTCCGCAGCCCCCTATGTATGATGATGGACTCACCAGGCGGCACCCTGACGGTGTGGTGGTGAGTGTGGTGTGTGTCGGTGGCCAGCAGCGAGTGCGCGCGCTCGGGCTCCGCCCCGCCGCCCCCGCCGTACCACACCTCCCACCCCCCACACTCCCCGCAACCCGCCTCTGGTAGATACATTAAAAAAAAACTTTTTATTTCTGATGTGGCTATAATCCACAATATGGCAATCAAACATAGCTTATTTTTGCCAGTATCAAGTTTTATATAAATGTTCTTCATTTTGTCGAGTCTCAGTCAAGTCAGTAGTCATCTCTAATCAATTTAGTCAAGGGCTAAGTGAAGCGGTCGAAGTTTCACTTAGCATTGTCTTGGGAGATTTTGGTGACAAGGATTAAAGTCACTTATACGACATTGTACCACTTCCCAACACTCACGCTTGTTAACGAACACTTAGCGAATAATAATCCACCTTTATTGTGCACAAATACTCGAAAAAACACCAATATTATAAAATAAATACAACGACGATAACTGAGTGACTTTAGCTTGGCGCCAAAACCTCCCAAAAATTTTCTTCCTCTTGCTCGGAAATAGCTTCATTATTTAAGAAAAAAACAATACGTCTATAGACTTATTGCTGGCCTTAGACAGCAATGTAATTAAAAAAAAAACACACCGACCGCTAATTGAGGTTTTTTAGTTTCACTTTGGCCAGTTAACAAAAAAAAACCTAGCGGTCGTTTATGGAAATTGCTAGACACTTTTGTTAAGTTGGTACTAACCATTAGTTCTTTAATTGTTTAAAAATATTTATGGACATATAAAAAAAAGAACACGGCAAGTGCTGGCTTGTTGTAGGCAATTTTAAAATTTGATATTATGTTGTTAGGAGGATTTCAGAGGAAGTTAAGTACTGTACAAGCCTCGGCCGTAAATTGACAAATTAATAAATAACTAAATGTATATAGGGCCAAACCACACAGATTGAATTAGCCCCAATGTAAGTTCGAGACTTGTATTATGTTTTATAACAAATACATATATAGATAAACATGCAAGACCAAATCCAATCGGAAAAAAGATCATTTTCCATGTTGGCTTGACTGGGGATCGAACCCAGACTAAGACCTCTTGAGTAGCGGTCAGGCATGTTAAGCATTACGCCACGGAAGTCGTCAAAAAGTTCATCAAGAGTTTCTATCAAGTAGCTTTGCATGATTTATAGCTAAGTTGTCAACACTATTACTTTGCGCCCTTTATATACATTTGAAATAGTTCCGGGGCAGTCGTCCATACTTCAATTTAGCCATTTCCTGTGCCAGTCTCGAAATGGAGACTCTCCCTCGCTTCGCTCGCTCGGTCAATAAAATGTTTTTTTTAAATAGTCTTTACGGCCATGGAAACTAGTCCTTTAAGGCCGTCATGAATTAATTAATCTTCTTCAGTCCTACTTAAGTCAGTCAGGTCAAAAAGTCAAGTCAGTAGTCTAATCTAGTCAAGTAAGTAAATCTTGCCAGAGTCAGATGGCTAAGTGAAGCGGTGGAAAAATTTCACTTAGCTATATCATGGACATTTTGGTGACAAAGATAAAAAGTCACGTAATCGACACCGTACCACTTCCCAACACTCACGCTTGTTCACGAACACTTTGCGAATAATAATCCGCCAATATTATGCACAAATACTCGAAGAAACCAAAGTTATTTATTTATTTATTTATTTCTCGCTTACATGTACATAATATGAAGAAGGTGGAATTACATAATTTGGTAAGAATGTACATAAACCCAGGCTGGGTGTTGCGAAGTCTTTGAAGTGGTACCAAAATCTATACATTACAATTTAATTAATGTCGAAATAAAAATAAAAATAATGATAATAAAATAAGTAAGTATGTCAATAAGTAATGTTTAAATGAATTAAATTAATTAGATGAATTAAATGAATACGTCAGATAGTATAAAATAACAATGAAACCTATGTCATGAGACGGTTGAGAATTCTCCAAAACGTCGGAAGTAGCCACCTGCCCTTTTTATTTATAATGTATCGCTCAAATATTCTTCGATTGAGTAATAGCCTTTGGGCAGTAGCAATTCCTTCAGCTTTTTAGCAAATGTTTTATCATTTTCCTCTAAACGCAATGATTTCGGTAATTTATTAAATATTTTTATTGCACTTACATACGGGCTGTTACTATGCATTTTTAAATTGGATATTGGAAACATTAATCTGTCTTTGTGTCGTGTATTTATTTTGTGTATTTCTTTTAACTGGGTGAAGAGATGTTTATGTTTTCTTACAAATGTGCATAGCTCTAGTATATATATTGAAGGTAAGGTCAAAATTTTTTTATTTATAAAAAAGGGTTTACAGCTGTGTCTGTATGGCAGATTACATAAGATACGTACACATTTTTTCTGTAGTACAAAAAGGTCGGGAGCATCTACGCTGTTGCCCCACAGTATCTGTGGTCGACTAGCGAGCGAGTGGACTGTAGTTTTTGGCTGGCTGACGATGTTTGGTTCGATGAGCCGGGCTGGCGGGATGTGGAAAGGCTGCCACTATATCACACGACGTATTCCGCTTGGCGTTTCTAGACCGGAGGTCGCACTTGCAGGGATTCCTCTTATTAAAACCACAATGTTCTTGATAGCACTTGTTTTTCCTTTTATTTTCGAGCTGATTCACAATCCAATGATATTGGCGCACTTATAATAGCACTGGAACACTTATTAGCTCTGGAACACACCTTCATTTAAAATTGGCCTTTATTATATGCAAATTCCCCGACACGCAATTCGTCAAATCATTGACAAGTACACTTCCGAAGGGTGGGGGAAGTTGCATACTTACAATGAACTCTTCATACAAAACTGTGTCCAATTATTGACATGTACACTTATGAGTGGTGGGGGAAATCTCATACATTCACTTCTATTGAGATTTACATTTGCCTTAGTTTTATGTACAATATTTACAGTTTTGCTTAGTGGAGACTATTCAACTTACATTTTTTAAAAACTAATTATTTACATGATCTTTACTTGTAGGTATATTTCGTAGCGACTACTACACTTATGCTACGAATCAATATGTATAAAAAGACACTTAAAATAATACAATATTGGCATCTATACCTAACTATGTAAATAATCAGCCTTATTACTATGGGAAATAAAACTACCATGATTTATTTGCCTACCTAGTACATAATCTACCTTAAATACATAAAATTTTATATATTATTAAAGTCCGTCGCTAACATTCTCCCCCGCAGTGCGAAGCTCTTCTCCCTGTGGTAGCGACGTGGCTGCTGGCACCAGGATGACGACTCGACGTGTAGACCTTCTTAGCACTCCTCCCGGTGTCCTTACGTCCAGGATGCGCACTCTGCCGTCTGGTCCTGGATACACCTTCAGGACTTCTCCACGAGGCCATGTGTTGCGGGGTGATGTCGCGTCGACTATAAGGACGATATCTCCGACTTGTGGGTCATCGGAGTGTCGTCCGCTGATCTTCCGCGGTTTCAGAGTTGGCAGATACTCTTTTATCCACCTTTGCCAGAAGTGGTCAGTCAGCCGCTGCACCGTCCTCCAGTTCACCTTGCCAATGAGATCTCGATCCTCGAACTCGCCTGGTGATGCTACCCCACAGGACCTTCCGAGTAGAAAATGGTTGGGTGTCAGGCCTTCTTCGTCATTCGCGTCCATACTTATGTGTGTGAGTGGACGTGAGTTGACTATGTGCTCCACTTCTACTAATAATGTTTGCAGGACTTCTTCAGGTGGAGTTCGTGTTTGCAGGACGACCATCAGTGCGTTTTTGACGGTGCGCACCATTCTTTCCCAAGCTCCTCCCATGCTTGGACTTCCAGCTGGAATGAATTTCCATCTGATGTTTTCTTTGGCGGCTGCCTCTTCTAGCTCCTTGTTGGCCCCTATGAAATTCGTCCCATTATCACTGAACATGACTTTGGGTGTTCCTCTTCTGGCTGCCATCCTCCTTAATGCCATGATCATAGAGCTGGTGCTGAGTGAGTTAGATAGTTCCAAATGCACCGCCCTCGTGGTCAAGCAGGTGAAGAGTACCCCCCAGCGCTTCTCTATTCTTCTTCCGATGGAGACTTGCATTGGCCCAAAGTTGTCAACAGCCGTGCAGGTGAAGGGATGCTGATGATGTTGCAGGCGTTCTACAGGATGGTCTCCTAAAGGCGGTATTTGAGGAGTGCCTTTATGGACCTTACACCACTGACACTTATGTAGAATCCCCCTTGTTGTGGTTCGCAGGCGCAGGATCCAATACCTTTGTCTGATTTCGTTGATCACTGTTTCTGTATTTCCATGGAAGAACTTGCGGTGATAATGGTCTATGATGAGGCGACATATTCTATTTTTCCCATCTAGAATAACTGGATTCTTCTCTTGATTCTCAATCTGAATCTTCTTTGCACGAGTTCTTAGCTTGAGGATCCCTTCTGAGTTGATGTACACGTCGACCTTACGAAGTCTGCTTGAATTTTCCAGGCACTTATTATTTTTCAAGCAGCTGATTTCTTTTGCGAAACTTTCCCTTTGACTCAACTTAATCAACTCTTCTTTGGCTCTTTTGAAGTGGACCTCTTCTATGGGCTCAAATATTTTCCCTTCTCTTGTTGGAAGAAGTTCAGTCTTCGTCTTCTTTTTCGCTGTACGCTTATATGGTTTCCAGTCGCTATCTTCAGCAGCGTTGACGTGCTTTTTCTCTTGACGTCTTCTCTTCAGTATGTCGATAAATTGACATACGCGCGCTGTGCTGCGAAGTAGACGTGTCCAGCTGGAAAACCTCTCTGGATCTGGCGTGTGTAGTGGCACTTCGTATGTTAGTGCAACTGTCTGGACGTTCTTTTCTTCTCCGGTTTCGATGGCTTGAATGTCGAAACGCTTTTCCGGCCATCTCTCTTCCTCTTTGTATAGAAAGGTAGGGCCTCTGAACCATCTCGCCGTGTGGTCAAACTCCCTTGGTGTCCCTCGAGTGGCGTCGTCTGCAGCGTCCAGGACTATTCTCGGCTTCTTCTTGATAGGGTGTATCACAGCAAAGTGAGGCAGATAGAAGGTCCTCCCCTGCGTTGTTTCAGCTGGCGCCTTCTCTGCGTAGCCCTTTTCCAATATCTGGCTTATCTGATTTTCATATGATGTCTTCAACTCTGGGTCCTTGTCGAGCTTCTTCTCTATATTCATGAGACGCTTGTACGCTTGATGATAGTTGTTTGGCAGCGTCTCTGCTTCGCTCTTCCACAGCAGCCCCGTTTCAAATCTTCCATCTGGTAGTCTCTTTGTGGTTTGTTCCAAGACATCCAAGGCTCTCTTGTCGGCGTCGTTGCTTGGGCGGTTCGGCATCACTCCCATGGCGTCGATGTCGAAGTGACGTCGCACTAGAGCTTCGGTTTCATCTTCTACCAGACGGCTATGATTGACGAAGTTGACTGGTGTGTTGCTTCCGTCTTCACATCCATGAAGAACCCAGCCTAGACTCGTAAGTGAAGCAACTGGCTCTGACTTCTTGCCCTTCTTCAGTCTTCTCGTAACGATGAGTCCCCAATTATCTTGCCCAATCAGCAAACGTGGCTCTTCTTTCTTGAATACAAGCTGATTCTTCAAAGGCCGGAGATGCTCACTTCTTTCAATGATTCCGTCTTCCACTTCTTGCTTCGCAAGTCTCAACTCGTCAATTGTTCTGACTGCGATTGTCCTCTTATCTTTGCGATGAGCTCCTTTGATTTTAATATTCAACTTCTGAGAATTCCCTTTCTTGAATGCATTTCCTCCAATTGTTTCAATTGTGATTGGTTCTGTAATTCCCTCTGCTCCAATCTTCTTAGCGATGGACGAATCTAAGAGTGTCACGGTCGATCCTTCATCCATTAATGCTAACACTCGCACTGTTCCTTTTGGGCCATATAAATCCACAGGAATCACTTTAAGATAAGCCCTTCCATCTGTAGAGGTGCATACTGAAGATATGATGTCAGTAGATTTCTCACACTTCAGAGTATTACAGCAGGGATTCTCTTGCTCTTTATTTGAAGTCGCAGCCGGCGGCACATCAGTGTGGAGACTTATGTGGTGCCATCTTGTACACTTCTTGCAAGGTGGAGCTCTGCATGTTCTTCTTGAATGGCGATAGCGAAGACACTTGAAACACAGCCTAGCTTTCTTGGCCATTTCCCACTTCTTGTCTATGTTTCCATCCTTAAATGTCTTGCATTCGTAGATCCAATGTTCACCTTGACACGCAGGACATTCCGCCTTCTTAGGTTGCTGTTGAGCTTCCGCTTCTTGCACATTATGAACACATTTCTTCGAAACAGATTTCTTCGGCTCCCAGGACACTTCAAGGGGAGCAAAATCACTACACATATCAGCTTCCACTTTTTGCACAGTTTGAACACTTTTCTTTGTCACAGTTTTCTTCGGCTCCCATGACACTTCAGGGGGAGCAAAATCACCACACATATCAGCTTCCACTTCCAAAAATTCACTGATGAGTTCCAATTCCGGTTTCTCTTCCTCTCGGCGGCTTCTATAATATATAAACCATCTGTATTTCATGTTTGATGGCATCCTTTCGATCAAACTCTTCATTGTTTCTGGCGAACTTAAATACTGGCTCTTCCCAAGCGCCTTTATTGTTGCTACTGAGTTCTTGACATGGCTGGCGAACGCGCAGATATCACTTGGAGATTCTTGTACCCTTTGTAGACTCTTCAATTTCTCCAACTCTGCAAATGCGATGGCCCCTGGTCTCCCAAAGCGAGCTTCTAAACCCTTCATCACTTCCTGTGGTGTCTCGGCGGTGAATAATAAACTCTTCACGGCATCCTTTGCTCTCCCTTGAAGTGCTCTTCTTAGCCGAGCCAAGTTCTGTGTATGCGTGAACGAGCGCTCGGTATCTTCAAAGGATCTTCTGAACGCCAACCATTCTTCACTGGCACCGTTGAAGTTAGGTAGCTCGATCATGTGCTTTGAGATACTATGTTCAGTAGATTTCTGAGACATCTTCGTTATGATCAGAGCCAATTCTTGTATGTCGCTCTTCTTTTCTTCTACTTGTGGAGGGTTCGGCGTCGGCGGCGCGGCACTCTTTTCCACAGGTGCAGCCTTGTCCAGCCATCGCTCCACTTGATCTCGATGGTCTTGCAAGTCTTCAAACTCGTCCTCGTCCGAATCCAACTGCAGCAGCTCCAGCTCGGCTTGCGCTATCTTCGATCTGGCCTCGGCTACTTCCAGTTCCCTTTTGGCGATTTGCATTCTTGCTTCCACTTCTGCCCTTTTTGATGAACGTATGGAGCGTACATCATGCGGCTTGTCGAATCTTGTCGCCTTTGGACGAGCACCCAGTCTTGACTCCATCGCAGATCGTTCTTCTTCAACCTTACTTGATATCCTTCGCTCTTCCGCTTCGGTGATACGCGCTAATAATTCCGGATCCTTAGCTATCGAACGCGTTACACGAAGCGCGGGTGATTCAGCTCTAACGGCAGCGGTACCGGAGCGTGACGCGGCGTGCCCTCTTTCAGCGGGTGCGGGGGGCGGGGGGGCGGCGCGAGCGGCGCGAGCGGCAGTTTCCCCTTCCGCAACACGGTCTCCTTGTGCGGCGCGAATAGGAGACATCGAACGGTCGCGTTGTTCCGCGGCTGCAACGGTGCGATCAGGCAGCGCGGACGCGGTCGCGGTGCGCTCTCCTGCGGCGCGAGTAGGAGGCGCGGACACTGTAGAGTTCCCCACGGCGCGGTCGGGGGACCCAGGCAACGGCGGCGTGCGTCGCGTCATCGTCGACCGGCTGGAGATGTCCGTTTCGGTTTCTGCCGGTGTTTCCAGGCTCCAATCTGTAGTGGTGGTCTTCCCTGTTGCGGACGTCGATCTCGTAGTAGGCATCGCGTTTCCCCACGATCCGGCTCGAAGGACCACGAAAATGTGGTTGACTAGCGAGCGAGTGGACTGTAGTTTTTTGGCTGGCTGACGATGTTTGGTTCGATGAGCCGGGCTGGCGGGATGTGGAAAGGCTGCCACTATATCACACGACGTATTCCGCTTGGCGTTTCTAGACCGGAGGTCGCACTTGCAGGGATTCCTCTTATTAAAACCACAATGTTCTTGATAGCACTTGTTTTTCCTTTTATTTTCGAGCTGATTCACAATCCAATGATATTGGCGCACTTATAATAGCACTGGAACACTTATTAGCTCTGGAACACACCTTCATTTAAAATTGGCCTTTATTATATGCAAATTCCCCGACACGCAATTCGTCAAATCATTGACAAGTACACTTCCGAAGGGTGGGGGAAGTTGCATACTTACAATGAACTCTTCATACAAAACTGTGTCCAATTATTGACATGTACACTTATGAGTGGTGGGGGAAATCTCATACATTCACTTCTATTGAGATTTACATTTGCCTTAGTTTTATGTACAATATTTACAGTTTTGCTTAGTGGAGACTATTCAACTTACATTTTTTAAAAACTAATTATTTACATGATCTTTACTTGTAGGTATATTTCGTAGCGACTACTACACTTATGCTACGAATCAATATGTATAAAAAGACACTTAAAATAATACAATATTGGCATCTATACCTAACTATGTAAATAATCAGCCTTATTACTATGGGAAATAAAACTACCATGATTTATTTGCCTACCTAGTACATAATCTACCTTAAATACATAAAATTTTATATATTATTAAAGTCCGTCGCTAACAGTATCACTCCATATTTAAGCCATGAGTACGCGTAGGCATAGTAAGTCGTTAATGCAGTTTCATAATTCGTGTTTACTTTTAAGATACTCAGTGCATACGTAAATTTTGCTAGTTTGCTCTTAACATTTCTAATATGATTTTTCCAATCTATATATGAATCTATGGATATTCCTAGAAGGTTAAAGTTTTTGACTTCTTCAATATTTTTATTTTCTATGGTCAAATGTAGTTTTAGTGGCTTTTTTTGTCTTGGGTGAAATTGAATAATTTTAGTTTTATTTATGTTAATCTCTAAATTTTGATTGTCTAACCATGATTTTAATTTGTTGATGTTTTGTAGTAACATTGTGTTAGCATCGTTTGATGTTTCACACTGAAAAAGTAACGATATGTCATCCGCAAACATCACGCATAAGTTGTTAGGAAAGAGTTTAGGCAGGTCATTTATATAGACCAGGAAGAGAATACATCCCAGGACGCTCCCCTGAGGAATTGAACAATTTGTAGTCATCATGCTAGATTTTGTTGTTTGCATTGCGTGAGAATCGATTTCTACATACTGTTGTCGATCCGTCAAATATGATTTTAAGAAGTTTAGGAAATTAAATACAGCGCGGACATAACGACAGTTTACTTTCCGTCCAAAAACTCATAAAATGTTACAATAGCTCACCAGAGACGGCTAGCACGGGCGTGGCTGCGGTGGCCGCTTGACAAGCACTGCGCGCCGCAGCCGCGTCCATCAGCGTGGAGTACTCCGGGGCCGAGGCCATGGAGACGAGGGCGGCCGCCGAAGGCCTGAGCTCCGGGGATCCGGACCAACAGCGGCGCATGCTGTCCAATAAGCAGCAAGGGTATTGAAGATCCTGAAGGGAGCATTCCAATTTTATTTTTAAAATTTACCCCCGTATTAAGAAACGTTTGTTAAGGTGATACCTCGGTGAACACTAGCGCCACCGTCATTTAAAAATCATTACTCACTGAACACACAAGTTATCAAAAATCCGTGTAATGTAATTAAGATTATGGATCTGAAGTTAATTTTAATCATATTCACGAACACTTTGCGAATAATAATCCACCATTATTATGCAGAAATACTCGAAAAAACATAAATTTAGGATAATGAATACAACACGGATATGTTGTCACTTTCACCTTCCCGCCAAAACCAATTATGGGTCAAAATTGAATAAATAAATTACCCTCGCGGTGAGTGAAGGCCTGGCTCCGTCCAGAACGGCCTCTTTGACTGCTTCGTGACCCTCAAACGGCTGCCGAAGAGTCACCACCTCATACAGAAGCATGCCATACGAGAAGCAGTCCACCTAAATAAATTTATTTATTCATTAATTTATTCATTCATTTTTTTATATACATTTGTGACCTCTGTGGCGTAATCGTTAACATGCCTACCTGCTACTCATTACGGGTTCGATCCCCGGTCAAATCGAAATGGAAAACGTTATTTTTCTGATTGGCCTGGGTCTTATTTATAGATATGCAAAGAAAAAAAAGAATTCATAAGAGAAAATTATGCTTTGTGTAGGTACTTAATTTTTATAGGCGGCTTATTTTATTAATTATTTTATACGAGCTGCACCAATAGGTGATCCGCAGTTTATCATACACATCAGCGCCATCTACTGTATAAGGTCAAATGCCATCAGGCAAAATATATTTTTAGTTTGTTGATTATATTCTCACTTGTAAAAAAAAATTATACAATAATAATAAAATAAATAAAAATCACAAATACAGAAGGCAGTACTTCTGGATACGGCCCGCATTGTGAGAAGATTCCTCACTCTGGAGCCCTAACCACCGGCAGCTTGGGTCTTCACTCCGCTGCCGTTGGGTGCCCCTTTTTTTATATTTTTAAATGTTTTTTTTTTATATATAACTAATATTTAAAAATGTAAAAAAATGAGAGGAAGCTAAATAAATGAAATAAAATAATAATAATAGCCTCTCAAAAGTCCGGGATGAATAGACCCGTGATCCTCAAAGGAGATACAATGAAAACAATAAATAAAAATGAAAAAAAAAGAAAAAAAAAATTAAAAAAAAATCGACGATGTAGCTGTAATTTTTTCTATTTAATGCACGGATCTAGTATATATAAGCACAAGAATAAAATAAAACAAAATAAAAAAAAGTACGGACCATGAGTCCGTAGTTGTAACCTTTACTTATATTAAAAAAATGTACCATCAGACCGGCCGCACCTATGTTTGCCTGCTAAAAAAAAAAACTAAACTATTTACCTTCTCGTTGTATTCTTCTTCTCCATTATACCTCATGATCTCTGGCGCCATGAAGCCTTCCGTACCGCCGAAACCTTTGGTCCCAGACGGAGGCGCTAGGCGGCTGATACCTGTCATGGTAAATTCAAATTCTTTATTTTCAATTTATATCACTTATTGACGTCAAAATCCCCCCAATCCATACTAATATTATAAATGCGAAATTCTGTCTGTCTGTCACCTCTTCACGGCTAAACTGCTGGACCGATTGTGATGAAATTTGGTAGGGATATAGTTAACGACCTAAGGTCAAACATAGGCTACTTTTGGGCGCGATATAACCGAGTCCCACGCGGGGCGAAGCCGCGGGGAACAGCTAGTAATATTATAAATGCGAAAGTGAGCTTGTTTGTTTGTTACTGTTTTACGCCATATCTACAGAACCAACCTTGAAATTTCGCATACACAAAGTTAGAGGTATTAAGGAACCCTTTCGTCCCGGAAAAACACTGGGAAATTCACGCGGGCAAAGCCGCTGGCGAAGCCGCGGCCGAAAGCTAGTAATGTTTTCCATTGTCATCATAATTTGAACGTGTTTCCCAGTCCCATCAACTTAGGGTTCCGAGCACAGGCTATGAAACTATACACTTCACTTACTAACGTCATTAAATATTTTTAACTACTTCCAAAGCGCTTGCGGCCACATTACTTAGACTTTGACTAGACTAAGCATGACTACTTAATTGCCGACTTGAGTTGAACAAATAAAAAATTATAATACATTTAACAACAATAAAACTCGAACTTGGCATAAGTCCTAAGAATGTACCACCGGTAAGAATAAATAGTATATACCTCTGGAATGGGTTTGTCAATTTAAATACCTGGGTCACATGGAAACTGACGACCTTAAGGTGATACCTCGGTGAACACTAGCGCCACCGTCAATTAAAAATCATTACTCACTGCAAACACAAGTTATCAAAAATCCCTCTGCTGTAATTATGGTTCTGAATCTGAAGTTAATTTCATCATATTCAATTATGAAATTATAGCTCCATATAGTTACAAATTGCAAAAGTGGCCGTTTTAAGCAATAATGCAATTTGTAACTATACGGAATTATAATTTAATAGTTTAATATGTTTAAAATTAACTTCAGATTCAGAACCTTAATTACAGCAGAGGGATTTTTGATAACTTGTGTTTTCAGTGAGTAATGATTTTAAAATGTCGGTGGCGCTAGTGTTCACCGAGGTTTCACCTTAAGGATAATGTCGATATTGAGAGGGAGCGGAGGGCATTGTCAATTAGGGCCAATATGATTGCTCGCAGGTTTGCGCGATGTTCACAACAGGTCAAAATTATGCTTTTTAGGGCTTTTTGTCGATGTATACCTGCAGCCTATGGGCAGACTATACTAAGAGGAGTTACAGTGACCTCCGCGTCCTTTACAATAACGCGTTCCGGGTGATAGTGGGGCTGCCCCGATTTTGTAGCGCTTCGGGTATGTTTGCGGAGGCGCGAACGGACTGTTTTCATGCAACTATTCGTAAACGGAGTGCGTCCCTAGTGCGCGGAGTACGGGCCAGCTCCAATGTCATTTTAAGAATGATATGTGAACGACTGGATTGTCCATACACCCAGCGTTGCTGTGACAGACATGTCGCGGTGTCTGTGCCGCTGAGGAGGTATTGAAATCCTAAATATTTAATTATTTATAGTATTTGTTTGACTTTTTATTTTATTTTTGTTGAATTTCAAATTCAATTATAAATTTTTAATAATTTCAAATATGTAAAATTGTAAACTGTTATAATTTTCAGTTTTTATTTTTGTGAATATGGATCTTTGTTATTCGAAATAAATGAATTTTAATTTTTTTTATTTTAATTTTAATAAATAAACTTCGAGCTTGATTTCCACAACAAATACTGGCAAAAACACAAACAATCGATATATAATATGTTTAAATCAATGCCACGTTTCGTTGTAATTTTATAACTCAAGAACGGGCTCACCTATCCAAACCAAATGTTTAAGCTTTGTTCGGACTATTTAGTAGAATGTTAATGTGAGGTTTGCACAAAAACGGTCGAGCGGTTCTACATTTATACGTAGCAAAGCACGAACCTGGCCGCTAGTCAATACATAGTATAATAAAACAAAGTCGCTTTCTCTGTCCTTATGTCCCTTTGTATGCTTAAATCTTTAAAACTACGCAACGGATTTTGATGCGGTTTTTTTTAAAAGATAAGAGTGATTCAAGAGGAAGGTTTTTATGCCCATGCGAAGCTAACGCGGGTCGCTAGTTTAATAATAAAAAAATATCTCACCATATATTATATCCCATATATAGGCGATGCGGCTAGCAACCCATCACTATTGATTTCCTGTTTCAACTAACATTATGCTAAACGTGGTCTAAGGTCTTATGGCTCTAGGCTCAGTCTACCCCGTACGGGATAAAGACGTGAATATATGTATGTATGTATGTATCTCACCATAGTCCCCCAGTTTGACGTGAACCGGCACGGGCGCGGCGCTCCGCTCCGCCGCGGCCGCCTCCGCCGGACGAGGCATGCTCCACACCAGCACATTCTCAGACTGAAACCAGAACAATAGTAGATTGGTACTTAAAATAATAATAATTATTATGTTTTGCTCAGGCGATAAAGCCTGGTATTGTTTGTCAAAGCACGGGTGTATAACCAAGTGCTGAAACAAAATTAAATTAAGAGGGTGAGTTGTCGTATTCTAATTGTAAAAAATTACGGACAATCTTGCAGGTATTTAATATGGCCGCTTTTTGAAGTGTTATGTATGTATATCTTGGCAGATTTAGTTGGTTAAGTTGTTAGAAAATATCTTTTGGTATAACACCAGTCGTTGAAATAACAAGGGGTATTAATAATAATATATTATTTTACGTACAGTCGGTTGCAGAGAAATCTGACCCTCATGCCACAAGTATCACTATTGAAAGGGGGTCATATTTCTCTGCAGCTCACTGTACCTACTATTATTACTACTTTTATTTTATTACGGGTCTACTGGAAGAATTTTCTATAGAAATAAAAAGCACCCTTTTACTAAATTTCCTAATTTTAAGTGTTCTTTGTTTGAATTTGAAGTGTACATGAATTAAATAAAAATAATAAAATTAGCTTTCGCCCGCGGTTTCGCCCGTTTTTGAGATTTCATCAGGAACAGTTTTTCCCGGGATTAAATGTACCCTATGTCCTTCTCAATACTCCTAGCTATGTGTATGCGAAATTTCAGGAAGATTGGTTCAGTAGATAGGGCGTGAAGAGGTAACAAACAAATATACAAACTCACTTTCGCATTTATAATATTAGTTGGATGGATAAGTTTATTTTCCTCTTGCTCGGAAATAGCTTCATTATTTAAAAAAAACTTTATCGTCGTTGTATTTATTTTCTAATATTAGCTATCCGACCGAATTACCCATTCGTGTCTAAGCTTTGGCACTAATCACGGTAAAGATAGGAGCACCAACCCCGCTCCTATCACTGGGATCCAGCCTGAAGCGTACCAATCCCTCGTCCGTGCCTACCTATGTTAATCTACAGTTACATTTGAACACATACTAAAATTATCAACAACAATATCATATCAATATCAAATACTAATAAAGGCCATGTTAAATCACTAGAGCACAATACACGTCTGCACCGCTCGGCGAACCCAAGGAGAAGAAAGCGTTACACTGATACTCACCCCGACACTACTACTGCCAAGAGGGGTTTACCTGTAGTGGGGAGATATCTGTCACGTGATGTTACCGGGCGCTAACACTAACTAGCTGTTCCCCGCGTGGGACTCGGTTATATCGCGCCCAAAAGTAGCCTATGTTTGACCTCAGGTCGTTAACTACATCCCTACCAAATTTCATCACAATCGGTCCAGCAGTTTAGCCGTGAAGAGTTGACAGACAGACAGTCAGACAGACAGACTTTCGCATTTATAATATTAGTACGGAGTATGGATAGTATGGATATTGTGTTTTTTTCTAGTACTTGTGCATAATAATGGTGGATTTATTATTCGCATTTTTGAATAAGCGTGAGTGTTGGGAAGTAGTACAGCGTCGTATAAGTGACTTTTAATCCTTGTCACAAAAATCTCCCAAGATACTAAGTAAAATTCTTTACTGACTTAAAAATGACAACTGACTTGACGTGGTTTGACTAAATGAAGAACATTACAATAAAACTTGATACCTGTAAAAATAAGCTATGAATTTGATTGCCATATTGTGGATAAATGCCGCATCAAAAAAAGAGGAAGAAATATAAATGTACTAGCTGTTCCCCGCGGCTCCACCCGCGTGGGACTCGGTTATATCGCGCCCAAAAGTAGCCTATGTTTGACCTCAGGTCGTTAACTACATCCCTACCAAATTTCATCACAATCAGTCCAGCAGTTTAGCCGTGAAGAGGTGACAGACAGACAGACAGACTTTCGCATTTATAATATTAGATACAGCATACAAAAGGCACGGCTTTAAGTAATTATTGTTTTGAATAGTTTGTACTTATTCTTTTTTTTTTATTAGTTATTATTATATAATAATTCAGTAAACAAAGTATTCTGTATCATCTGGCGTTTACAGTTTTGTGACCCGTACTTGTGTGTATGCAGCATTGACCCTGCTTATTTTTAATCTAATGCTATCTGTGGAGACTTTTAATTGGCTTTTTGTCATGTATTTGAGTTGCCATTTTCTCGTGTAACAGCTGTAAGTCTTCCTAAAACTGTATACATGAATAAATAAATGTATACAGACCTTAAGGTCCCTGTATACGATCCTCCTGGCGTGCAAGTACTCGAGCGCGCGCGCAAGTTGCAGCGCGAGCGCGCGCGCCGCACGCGCACCCACGCGCGCGCCGCAACCCGCGTACGAGCGGAGCACGCCGTCCAACGCACCCTACACGCAAACCACGATTGTTATGTAAGGAGGGGGGGGGGGGGGGGGTTCGTAAGCCAAATAGCGCCCTTAAATAATTTTATTTCTATTACTGTAAAATCAGGTCAAATTAAAAAAAAATACGGTAAAATAATGTAAAGTAATACCAAAAATACTATATGTTATTTAATAGTGTAATTGCCTTCTTACGACGATACCTCGGTGAAAACTAGCGCCACCATCAGTTAAAAATCATTATTCACTGAAAACACAAGTTATCAAAAATCCGTCTAATGTAATTAAGGTTCTGGATCTGAAGATAATTTTAAACATATTAAATTATAGTTCCCTATAGTATAGTATATACAAATTTCAAAACTGTTAAAAGTGGCAAAAAAAATATTCTAAAAATGTAAAAATTAAATACATGTCTCTATATCGTTTGCAACAAAATATTGGACAGGTGGCCTACTACCATCTCTTAAAACCATGCAAGAACCAGTAAGCGAAACAACTCAATACATGATGTAAGGCGACATCTCCCTTACTCAATCGTTCTTGCATGGTTAAGAGATGGTGGTAAGCCACCAGGAGACTCACGAGCGGCGCCAGTTCCAGCAGAAGCGCCAGCGGAGCCCCGCAGACGCCCAGCAGTGGGACTACGTTGGGATGCCGCAGTTGCGTCAGTATTGTCAACTCTTGCCGCAAGCCGCAGTATGCGCGACAAGCTGCCGATGTCGGATCGCGTTCCCATCGCGACAAAGCCGCCTGGTATTACAATCAACTGTATTAGCAGGCGCGAAACGAGTAAGATAGCGAGATGTCATCTTACATTATGAATACACGATGGCGCAATATGGTGTAAAAACGCTCGATTCGGCGCTTAGACGCTCGAGGCGGTGTTAAACACTTGAACCACGCGCTCATTTAAACAATACAATAGCGCAATAGCACCATCTCGCTCACTCACCCGTTTCGGGCCTGCTAAAACAGTTGATGACCACAATAACGACAGTACAAATAAACTAAACATAGGTATATAAATTTTTTGAATCGCCTTTTAAACAACCTTCATTGTAATACCTCTCAATTAAATTAGTTTTTTTTTCGTCCTCTTGTTTGGAAATAGGTTCATTAAAACAAAAAAAAAAAAAAAAAAACAATCAATAGACTCATTGCTGGCCTAGGCCAACAATGTAATTTAAAACAATTTCCGAATTACATTGCAAAATACGAAAAATCGTTTAAAAATGTTTTAGGAATCACAAAATAAATGAATGTGAAACATCCTTAACGTTATTACATTGAAAGTGCACTTATAACATTTCCCAAAATCAATTACAATCAATCATAATTAAAAAAAAAAATGTTAGTGAGAAAGCTTTTGAAAAAAAAAAAACAACAACCCATTTAAAATCAATTACTGCTTACCTTGTAAGCGTGCAAAGCGGCAGCGTCATGCGGCGCGGGCGGCGGCACCGGCTGTAGGGCTTTCAGCGCGACCGGGGCGCAGCCCCCGGGGCGCCGCCACGAGCCCGACAGCACGGTGCCGAACGCGCCGCGCCCGGCGATGGAGCTGCGAGTTATTTGATCCCAGCGGACGCGTTTACCCTCCTCCACGTCCAGTAGTAACTGTTAGGGGGTTTTTGCTATAGTACCTACATATAATCACGTCTTTATCTTACACGGGGTAGACAGAGCCTAGGGATATAAGACATAAAATAAAATAAAATACGTTTATGAAAAACTCTGACACCACAGTGTGCAGGGACAATCAGCATTGCAACCTTTATGTAGTTGTGCAATAAAGGATCATAGTACTCACGACATCCGGCGCCACGTCCCGAAGTTTGACGTCAGCATGGTGGCCGCAATTCAGCTTCGCGCCGGTACAAGCTGCCAAGATACACTCCTCAACGGTCCACGCGTACGCGACGTAAGCGGCGGTTGACTCCGGAGGGGGGTTTACGATGCCTTCTACGGAACCCAGCCGGGATGACGCTAAGATATGCGAAACGGATAAGTGTATAGTCATCATCATTATTAAATGCCTCCGTGGTTCAGTGGCTAAGTAGTTTGCATGTAGACCCGGGGGTCGTGAATTCGATTCCCACGGAAAGCATACTTTGTTTAGTTGTTTCCAGTTTGGTTAGGACATTGCAGACAATTTATTCTCAGAATTATGTGTTGCGGACAAACTATTCTCAGAATTATGCGTTCTGTGTTGTGGACAAACTATTATCAGAATTATGCGTTCTGTGTTGTGGACAAACTATTATCAGAATTCTGTGTTCTGTATTGCAGCATTCTGTGTTGTGTGGACAAACGATTCTCAGAATTATGTGTTGTGGACAAACTTCTCTCAGAATTATGCGTTCAGTGTTGTGGACAAACTATTTTCAGAATTCTGTGTTATCTGATAAGATAAATTTATTTGCGTAAAACATGTGTTGTGGACAAACTATTTTTAGAATTCTGTGTTATGTGTTGTGGACAATCTATTCTCAGGATTCTGTGTTGTGGAAAAACTATTCTCAGAATTCTGTGTTCTGTGTTGTGGACAAACTATTCTCAGTATTCTGTGTTCTGTCTAGTATTTACAACAAAAAAATAATCCAATCTTGACCTATTCCTTTACGCTCCCCGGATGCTCTCTAAACTAGGACAAATCCGGGTGAACCCGATAGTAACCCTGCTTTCAACGTATTTACCATTAGATTCAGCGCCGACGCCGCTGTCCCCGTCCGAAGCCCGGGACTCCTCCGACAGTCGCAGCCTGCGCGGCGGCTCCGCCCCTACTTCGAGACGACGAAATGCCTGCACACACATGTCATAATACTTCATGTGGTCCCATTGCCCAAGAAAAATATTTAGTTCCATTAACTAAATGGCGCTACAAGAATCGAAAAAATTAAATTTAGTCATAATCCTCATTTTAAATTTTACTAACATAGTTGTATAAGTTTTCTACTAACACAATATGGACCTGTATAATTGTATCAAGTGGTCTGAATCTGAAATAAACGATTTCATTCATTTATTCATTCATAGTCAAGATCCCGCTTGAATTTGGCTTAAAAAAAGGGTGTGAAATAATAAAACATGATTTTTTTTAAGTATCATCATCATACCAAAGACTGATTTTGTGATTTATTTATTTTCGGATTTAGAATTGAACTTTTGTTTTAGGACTGCCGTGATGGTAAGCGGTTACCTGCGCCAGCTGGTTGTGCACAGGCTCGGGGCGGTCGTGGGCGTCTCGCACGCAGGCAGGGCACGGCACCAGCCGCGTGATGAGACACCGCCCTTCAGACGTATGCACGAAACGGGTGCCTAAGCCGACATTAACATTATAAACTAGTTGTTGCTTAGGACTTCGCTCTTGTGGGAATTCCGAGATAAATTATAGCCTATGTGTTGTTCCAGGGTCTAAGCAATCTCCATTCCAAATTTCAGCCAAATCGGTTCAGCCGTTTTCTTGTGAAAGATTGACAAATATCCGAACATTCTTACGAACTCGTCTTTATAATATTGTTATTGTTACGAAATTACAATAATGCCTCATGGTTGGAAACCACAGAAAAAGTTGAGAAACACTGACTGTGGAAATTTCTCGTACACTACTGACGAATCCCCGCAATAGGACATTCACCGTGGAACACACTGGAATGATTCTCATGAACCTTATATGTATGGACATAAGGCTTAGAATCGATTGGCTCGCGGGTTCTAGAAATCGGTGCGTATGTACCAGACCTAGAACGATCGCGAAATAAAGGAGCGAGATGGCTATACCACCGTCCCTGTCTTACTCTTCGGGAGTTATTGGGAATGTTCTGGAAAGTACCTGATCGAGTTCCTGGACCATTTTAAGTGGCGGATCGTGACGACGTGAGTCAGTTTGTGTTCAGGAGTGATACAAGTGTCTTCGAAGCGATAACTAAGGAGTGATAACCAACGACCTCGGCGATTATTACGGACAGTGAATACGTAGTGTTTTGGACATTTTGTGACCATCAGTGGATATATTTGTGTTGGACGTGAATAAAGTCTACTCAGTGTCATCAGGCGTTTCTTTCTCCAAATTGCGAACCCCCAGCTCGTAACATTATTATGAGTAAGTTGATTCTTTTACAAAATGGTCAGCTTTCTCTCTCTCACATTTAGACATTTTTAGAGATAATAAATGATTGTAATTGTTTTTGGTAAATGTAATCAATAGAACTAGGCGCTCTCTCACTCTATTATTTACTAGCGACCCGCCCCGGTTTCGCATGAACACAAAAACCTTCATCTTTAATCACTCTATCCATTTAAAAAAACCGCATCAAAATCCGTTGCGTAGTTTTAAAGATTTAAGCATACATAAGGGATATAGGAAGCGGCTATGTAGTGATAGTGAAAATTAAATTTCTTCATAAGGCCCGAACTTGACTAGAAATGACTCCTACTGACCTCTAAAAAAAATGGACCTCCGGATTTACGTACCTAGCGAAGGGTACCAGTCCTCCAAAAGTAGATCCACGTGGTCTGAGACCAACGCCAGCACCTTGGCGAGAATCTCGAGACTGGGTTCCAAGCTGATGCTCTGAACAAACAGACATTAATATAAATATAGTATAATATCTTCTTATAGTATAATATAATAATATCTTCAAATATTTGTGAAAAATTCTTTATGGCACAGACAGTATCACTTGACTACCATCATGCTAAACGTGGCTTAAGGCCTAGGCCTAGGCTCTGTCTAACCTGTATGGAATAAAGACGTGATTATATCATCATCATTTCAGCCGCAGGTCATCCACTGCTGGACGTGTGCCTCCCCCAAGGTTTTCCAGAACGACCGGTTGAAAGCGGCCTGCATCCAGCGTCCGCCTGCGACCTTCTTTAGGTCATCTGACCATCTGGTCGGTGGGTGTCCGATGCTGCGCTTGCCGGTGCGTGGTCGCCATTCGAGAACCTTTCTGCCCCATCGGCCATCGGTTCTGGCGCTATGTGCCCTGCCCACTGCCACTTCAAAGAGCTAATCCGCTGATTATATGTATTACTAGCTGATCTGGCAGACGTTGTCCTGCCTTTTTTTCTGCCTCTACCCTACCCTACACCTACCCTACACCTACCTGACACCCTAGTTACAGCCCACGGACATTTTGCATGGGAAAATGTTTTCTTTTATTTTTATCTTTTCATCTTTTTCCAATGTTTTAAGATGTATTCTGCTATTCGGGGCGGAGACAAATCCAACGAATCAATTACCATGAAAATTGGTTCAGCAGATCTCGAGCTATAAGTGTTGTAACAAACCCGTCTTTGTTTTATATATATAGATTACTAGCTGTTCCCCGCGGCTCCGCCCCGCGTGGGACTCGGTTATATCGCGCCCAAAAGTAGCCTATGTTTGACCTCAGGTCGTTAACTACATCCCTACCAAATTTCATCACAATCGGTCCAGCAGTTTAGCCGTGAAGAGACAGACAGACAGACAGACTTTCGCAATTATAATATTAGTATGGAGTATGGAAGTATGGATTACATGATTATATGTATGTAAATAATGTAATACCTGGCATCCAGATATGGGCAGTCCGTCTTCCCTGCGCACCACGCACACATGCGCAGGCAGCAGTATCTCTACACACGCACACGTCTCCACGTCCAACTCACACCACGCGCCCTCTTGACGGACGCGAAATCTAAAATCATATATTTTTTCCGAGAAAACCGACTTGTAATGGGGATAAAACTATAATCAATTAATTTTATTTATTATTTACTAGCGACCCGTCCCGGCTTCGCATGGGCATAAAAACCTTCCTCTTGAATCACTCTATCTATCTATTAAAAAAAAACCACATCAAAATCCGTTGCGTAGTTTTAAAGATTTAAGCATACAAAGGGACATAGGGACAGAGAAAGCGACTTTGTTTTATACTATGTAGTGATTCATTCTATTAACGATTTAACTTAAGGAAGACTTACAGTGATATTACTTGTGTCGTTAAGGTGGTAAAATTTCACTAAGTGACTTACACTTAGTCAAATTTTTCCACCGCTTCACTTACTCGTCCGACTAGAACTTGACTAGACATGACTACTGACTTGACCGTTTTTAACTTAACTTGACCATAACCTCTAAATGGAATACAATAAAACTTAAAACTGACAAAAAAATGTTTTTATGCAATGACAAGCTCGCCTCGTGGGGTTACCCGCGGTTTATCATACACAGCAGATTGATTTGATTGATTGGTATGATTGATTGATTTATTTATTTATTTTTTAGCATACAAAACAGATTACGATTGTGCACGAAACATTTGATTGATTTGATATGATTGATTGATATGATTTGATTGATGTTATTGAAACTTTCGCCCTTATAATATTAGTTAATTAACCTCGTGTTCCGATATGGGTGTTCCAAGTCATCGTCATCAGAAAACCCGCCCAATAACTCGTGACCCCGGGCCGGTAGTTCCCGCAGCGACACTAGTGTGAGCTCCCCACAAACGAGACGAAGCCCCGTCTTCCAGAGCTTCCAACCCCAGTTGAGTTCCAGGGCTTTCGCCAAGACCTCGTCTGACTCCATCTAGCGGTGAGAAATAGAACCGGCATATATATCAGCGCTGATAATAGTACATTACTGTAGAGGCCGGAAATGAAGCATTTTACGGCCGAGTTATATCGCAAGGTCGTAGCGCGGCTGAGACCTTGCCAAGTGCTTTCAAAAATGCGGGGACGTAAATAGTAATTATGACCGAGGCTTGTACAGTACTTTTCTTCTTCGGAAAGCATGCTAAGCCGTTGGTCCCGGCTGTTATCGCTAGATGGCGGTCGATGGCTATATCAAATGACTTTATGAAGCCTAACAATTTGACATTGTTGTTTATAAACACTACCATCTAGCGGACGTTAAGGAAATCACGCCAGGGTTTCTAATGTAATATTTTTAAAAGCAAGTCTGTTTCTAGTATCTTCGTTAAGATTTTGTATTGAATCTCTTAACGGATTGAACTGTCATGGTAGTCTGTCGACAAGCGCGCGGCCAGCCGCGGCCAGAACTAGGGTGCACAGGGTCAATGGACCTCGCGAGCACACAGCGCGGCTCTCCACTGACCTCCTTGGGCGGCGTGTAGAGCGGCGGCGCGGCGTGCGCCAGCGCGCGGTCGGCCAGCACGCGCGCGGCCAGCCGCGGCCAGAACCCGCTGGGCACGTACGACAGCTGCAGCAGCCGCCGCAGCCCGCGCCCGCGCCCGCGCCCGCGCCCGCTCACGCTCACGCTCGCGCTCACGCTGCTCGACGGCTCGTCTTGGTTTGGATATCGTTCACTTTTTTACACCCACAAAAGACTCGGTATCGTCCTTAGAACGCGAATGCGCGATCATCGTTGGTTCGCGCGAATTTTACTCGTACGAACGCAACATCAAACGTATTTAACTCGAATAAACTCGCAATATACTTGCACTCGTAACTATAGCGTGTGTTAGTATTATTGTTCAACTTCCTTTTTACATTATTAAGTATCTACTTGTGAGGACCTGTAGTGGCTCATCTGTTTTATATCACAGTTAGTTAACTATTGTAATATTATTGTAGCTGTTGGTCTTCCTATCAATAAATAAATAAAGGCCGAAACACATTATTAAAACGAATCACAATTTCAACATCCGACGCGATGACACGTCGGATGTTGAAAGTGTGATTACGATCATAGAAATAAATACAATTTGATTTGACTTAACACGCGTCGCGTTTCGTCGGGTCGCGTCGCGTTTTACCCCCGTATTAGGAAACGTTTGTTAAGCCCATTTTAACTAAAATATGTTTTGCCTCTTTTTCTCTTACCTGACAATTCATGTGAAAGAACGAGTCGCAACACATTTTAGCTAACATGGGCTTAACAAACCTTTCTTAATACGGGGATTAATAATGTGTTTCGGCCGACGACGCGGTCGCGCTATCAAATAATTATATGGATATCGAACGTCCTAATTGGAATTGGCGCGTGCCACTGCGCGTTTTCAATTCGCGCGATGATAATTCGAGAACACCCAGTTTTTGCCATCGCGCAAACCTGGTCGCATCGCTTACTCGCGCGATGATCGCGCCTTCGCGTTCTATTAGGGCGATGCCTATAAGATATACAATACAATACAATACAAAACCCTTTATTGCACATAGAATACAGAAAATAGGTTAACAAGATCTTAAATATAAAACGCAAAAGGCGGCCTTATCGCTAAAAGCAATTTTATTATGAAAATAAACTCTTTTATGCAAACAACGGGGATGCAGTACGAAATTCAATTTCAGATGCTACATTTCAGAGGTTATTATAATTACAAGGAAATTTATAAGGAATACACAATATTGTTAAGATAAACTTTACTTTTAATAGAGTAAAATTCAAAACACCTTCAAATTATAAACTTAAGTTGTATATATTTTTGTAAAAGTCTAGTCGAAATTTGAAGAACAAAAAAAAATGACACATTTTGACACCAAACATCTATAATTTTTTTCAATAATTATTTACTTAGTGACTGACACTCGAATCAAGAGGAATCTAACAACATAATCTCAAAAACAGGCATACATTTTGACACTGTTTCCATTACTTTCCAAGTGTTTTTGCAAATAAATAAATAAAAAGAGCCTGTTTTTTATACATTTAGTTTAAAGGGACTACGTTTTTAGAAACTTAGTTTATATAAGTTTAGAGTATGTTTATTTAAGAGAATATGTTTTAAGTACTTACTGATCAAGACAGGCGAGTCAGTGTGTCTGTTTGTCTGTGCATCCAGCGCCGGAACGAGCGAGGGCGACGGCCAAGCGCGACGCGCTACATGAGGCCACGTGCGCGTGCGCAGTGGTAACTAAATAAATGTAAACAGTTCATTAAATTAAATATTCAGGTCAAAGGCCAAGGTCAAGTTACTGAGGGCAAAGGTCACATAAATTAGGCTGTTCGGGCACTAGTCGCGACAGAAGCATAAAAAATGTAAAGGACAAAGGTTAAGATACTGAAGGTTCGACCTTCAGTATCTTAACCTTTGCCCTTTGAACAAGGTTACCTTTTCCACCGGTGGTGCGTACATAGGCCACATAAACAAGTATCACTTAAAAATTAACATACCTCAGGTCCATTGTACAGTGGTAAAGATGTAAAGGTACTAAGGTCGAAGATCCTTCTTATTGTTCGGACTCTAGTAGCGGCAGAAGCAAAAATGCGCAATGACAAAGGTGAACTGTTTGAACGCCGCTATCGCAGACAATAGTTTTTCAATTGTTTGCCGGTCACCGGTTGGCCGCTTGGCGGTTGGCAGTTAAGATACTAAGGTCAAAGGTAAAATTTCACAAACAAGCATCTATGCGGGCAATGGTGAAGGTGCAAAAATCTAAGGTCAAGGTCAAAGTACAAAGGTCAAATTTCAAAGGTCACATACCTGCGGCAGCGCGGGCTCCAATCGCGGCAGCAGCGGCGGCACAAGCAATACCCTCGCGTCCCAGCACAGCGCCAGCTCGAACTTGTTCAGCAGCGACACGACCAGCGCGTGCGCCTCTTCACTACGCGAGAGGAGAGGCGACGCTTTGAACACGTGCGCCAAATCTTCGACCTTCATTATGCCTGCAAGTGTACATCTATACTTATATTATGAATGCGTAAGTCTGTCTGTCTGTTACGCTATCACGGCTAAACCGCTGGACCGATTTTAATGAAACTTGGTATGGTATATTTAAGGACCATGAGTCCATGAATAGTGGTTAACATGCCTGACCGATACTCAGGAGGTTCCGGGTTCGATCCCCGGTCAGGTCAAGATGAAAAATTATCATTTTCTGATTCAACTGGGTCTTGGATGTTTATCTATATATGTAATTACTAGCGGTCCCCCGCGGATTCCCTCGCCCTTGGTTTGTATGTACTATAGCCTATAACCTTCCCCAAGAATCAAGCTATCATATGCAGAAAGAATTTTAGAAATTCGACCAGTTATTCCAAAGTTATAAGCGTTCAAACAAACAAACAAACTCTTCAGCTTTATAAAATTAGTATAGATTATAAAATATAATATCGTTGAGTTAGTATCCCATAACACAAGTCTCATACTTTGGGGCTAGCTCAATGTGTGATTTGTCCCTATATATTTATTTATCCCACTGATAAGGTTCACTTACCGTTGTTAGCGAAAGGATTGATCTCCCGTACTGTGATGACGTGTGCCAGCACGTCACACAGCCACTGGGGTTTGAGGAAGTACAGTTCTTTGAGGGTGGCGTCGTCGTAATGAAGCAGCACTCCTGTTTGAGAAGACACAAAAAATCCGACGAATTGAGAACCTCCTTTTTTGATAGTCAGTTAAAGAGTTAGCTATATGAGCTATATCAAAGGTTACAGAGTGCTATACTGGTACAGTAAACCGCCATACAAAGAAACGCGCCTTTTTAAGTGTACTGATAGTATCCCCATACTTTGACATATTAACGCCATCTATCGATCACTTGAGACACTGTGGTTCAAAATTCGATAACTTAATAAATAAAGCACTCAATCGTTTATATGTCAATCGTAGGTTGACGATATTCGAAAAAATCATGCATTAATAATTCACACTCTTTTTCGCCAAAAAAAATAAGCAGGGTCTTAACTAAATTCAATTTTCTCAATCCTTAGCGCCAACTATTGGCAAGAAATGGAACTAAATCTTTTTCTTAGGCAATGGGACCGCATGGCTATATATGTGGCGAGTGGCGACACCAGCACCACAATCTTATTCTTTTTCTTTTCGAGTCGAATTACACACAATAAAATACAATCTTATTTATTACTATACATACATACATATAATCACGTCTTTATCCCATGCGGGGTAGACAGAGCCTAGGGCCATAAGACCTTAGGCCACGTTTAGCGTAATGGTAGTTGAAACAGGAAATCAATAGTGATGGGTTGCTAGCCGCATCGCCTATGTCATGATTTCCCCATTCGGCGATTTATTACTATGAAAGTCTAAAATCGCGCTGGCAGTATCAACGGTAGGTCGACCGCATATCTCGATACTCGATACACTTTAAAAAAATTTTTTTTTGTTACTGACACCGCATTTTACAAAGTAAACAAAAAAAAATTTTTTAAAGCTTTTTGTGAGGCGGTGCGAAATGTGGCGAAGCGATACAAGTAGCCATTACGAGAGGAGAGAATCGAGATAGGCGGTCGACCTACGGATTGGAGCTATACATCCCATAAGATATCATCTGTCGCTAGTTCCCCAGGGATCACATCCACTTCAGCGGGAAGATCATCCCTTTGTGGCGCGATAGCATATCCCTATCGCTCCCGTCCTCTCTCCAAAGATAGAACTCGTATTATGTTGAAGAACTGCCTCCGCGGTCCAGTGGTTAAGGCGTTTGCCTGTAGGACCTGGGGATCGTGGGTTCTATTCCCGCTGGAAGCATACTTTGTTTAGCTGTTTCCAGTTTCGTTAGGATATTTTCAGACGTGAATCACCCGATTGACTGATAACAAAAATTATTCCGGGCTTCGGAAAGCACGTTAAGTTCATCTAGTCGTTAAAGGGAACAAGTCAGAGGCCAAGATGCGGCTCCGAAGAACTCTGACACCGAGGTGTGCAAGATCAATTGACCGTGACAACTACACCAAAGTGTACCGTTTTCGTGTAGAAACATGGTGGCCTGGTGCAGCTCGGCGGCATCACGAAACATCCTGTGATTCTTAGATTGCATGTACTGGCTCACCTGGAATCAATCAATAAGTGCCATCAATTGCCTCCTTGGCCCATTGGTTTAAGGCCTTTAGTCATGGGTTCGATTCTACAGGAAACAGACTTTCTATAGTTCTTTCCAGATTGGTTTGGACATTTGTATATCTAACTAGCGACCCGACCCGGCTTTCGCAAAAAAAACCTTCACCTTGAATCATTCTATTAAAAAAAACCGCATCAAAATCCGTTGCGTAGTTTTAAAGATTTAAGCATACAAAGGGACAAAGGGACAGAGAAAGCGACTTTGTTTTATACTATGTAGTGATAGTGATATATTCCCCATACGATACATACATCTGTGTGATTTGACATATATATTTATTGATTTATTTATATCAATCTAGTGGGTACAATATATAATAGATGCGAAGCCAGTTATTAACGATTAACCAAGCGGTTAAAAATACATTTTTCGTTAATAACTGTTAATTAACCGCATTTTATAAAACAACGCAAACAATTCATTAGTTGTCTTATTATTCGTATTTGTCTTGATAAAAACTTATGCCTCACAATAAAAATTTGAAAAATGTATTATTTTAATAAATTGTTTTTCGTCGCAGTTGGATAATTAACCGTTAATAAGCGCATTTTTTTAACTAATTTTATTTAGAAAAATTGTACCACATTACAGTAATCCACATTAAAGTACAGTGAGCTGCAGAGAAATATGACCTCTTTTCAATAGTGATACTTGTGGCATGGGGGTCAGATTTCTCTTCAGCCGACTGTACGTCACCGATTCATCTATCGTTTAGACAAAATATTAATATTCAAACCTTTCTGCAAAAATATCACATTCAGCACCTTGTACTGATGACATTTTATCGGTAACTAACCATAAATTTTGTAAAATAACCGTAACTAACGGTTTTTTACGATTATATCACAAACTCACCGCTCGTTTATATTCGGTATGTCTCAACACCGGTTCAGTTAGAGTCCTTGCGAGTGACGTCACACATTCCTCAAGAGCCAAATAGCTGGCCGGTACACTCTGTTCCAGCAAAGCCTGCTTGGAGCCAGGCGGTTTGACGCTAAACGCCACGGAGTAGATGATGTCGGCTAGCAGGCGGATGTTGTGACGGGTGCTGCAGGAGACCTGGATGGACGGGCTTTAGTCAAAATATACGACCTCTGTGGCTTAGTGGTCATCATGCCAGGTTGACCCAAGGTCCCGGGTTCAATCCCCGGTTAGGTCAAGATGAAACTCTTTGTCACTCGCTGGTTGACTGTTGTTTTATTATCTATGCTTTTGTATCACTTTTGTTTTAGTACAATAAAGTTATAACAAACAAACAAAAATAATGTTTTTTAGATTGACCTCGGGGCTTAGCCAAAGTCACACTTCAAAACGTTGACAAATGTCGACGGGAACAAAATGTATGTGATTGACATAAGATCGACCACGTGATTTACCGCAGCTTATGTCAATCACATACATTGTGTTCTTGTCGGCATTCGTTAGCGTTTTGAAAGTGTGACTTTGGCTAAACCCTTTGGATCTTACCCCCGTATTAAGAAACGTTTGTTAGCCCATATTAGCTAAAATGTGTTGCGTCTCGTTCTTTCACATGAATTGTCAGGTAAGAGAAAAAGAGGCAAAACATATTTTAGTTAAAATGGGCTTAACAAACATTTCTTAATACGGGGCTTAATGTTTATCTATATAAGTATTTGTTATAAAATATAGTATAGTTGAGTTAGTATCCTATAACGAGTCTCGAACTTGCTTTGGGGCTAGCTCAATCTGTGTGATTTGTCCCTATATATTTATTTATATTTACCTCGACAGAATCCAGCACTCGGGGAAGCCCTAACTTGTCCCCATCCGGCGCGCCCATGATGGCCGAGCGGATCAACCGCTGTAGGGCTTCGGGGCTTTCGTTTTCTGGGAGGTTACTCTGAAATACATGGTATTTTTTAAAGAAAATAATACGCAATAGGCTAATTAACAACTATTTTATATATGTTCTTAAAAATTATTTACTATTCTTTTATACTAAATTAATTATTTACTTTTTTTTAGTTACATAGTTTTAGTACTATAAAGTTAGTACAAACAAAACATAATTAAATGAAAAATAATTTTATCTAATAGGGCTGTGGACTGTACTCAAATAAGTATATAATTTTACCACGAAAAGGTAGTTTCTATAATAATAATAATAAACAGCAAATCCTTACTCAAATAACAAAAATATCGAAAACATGTTGCGCAATCTCGTGGCAGAAGTAAAAATTAAGTGTCCCAACTAATATTATAAATGCGAAAGTGAGTTTGTATATTTGTTTGTTACCTTTTCACGCTTTATCTACTGAACATCTGCTTGAAACTTTGCATACACATAGTTAGAAGTACTGAAAAGGTTGCCTTTCATCCCGAGAAAAAGCACTGTTCCCGAAATTTACGCTGGTGAAGCCGCGGGCGTAAGCTAGTAATCTATAAATAAGGAAAGACGTGCTGTTTATAAATGCACGCACAGTTTTAAAAAAATGTACACAATTAATAAGGGGCCAAATTGCATATGCTTTCAAAAAAAAATGAATTGAGAACTTCCTTCTTTTCGACAAATGAATAATACTCACAGTAGCGACTTGGTCATAATGCGTAGCCACCATGATGACGGGCGAACCCGGCGCACGCGCTTGTATAGATCTGTATGGGAAACATATATATTTATCTATACCAATTTTATTTATTTTCTATTCATTTCGATTTCTCTGAGATGCCATAATCAGATCCTGGTTTCCCTATCATGGTACCATGGCCTTTTACTGATAATTTTCCATCAACCCTAAGGTTGACTAGAAGAGATTGCTTTAGCGATAAGTCCGCATTTGTGCCTCATTGTTTTAAGTAAAGCTGTTTTATGTAATTTTATTATTTTGTGGTGTAATAAAGAGTATTTGTATTTGTATTTGTATTGTATTGTATTGTATTGTATTGTATTGTATTGTATTGTATTGCATTGTATTGCATTGCATTGCATTGCATTGCATTGCATTGCATTGCATTGCATTGCATTGCATTGCATTGCATTGCATTGCATTGCATTGCATTGCATTGCATTGCATTGCATTGCATTGCATTGCATTGCATTGCATTGTATTGTATTGTATTGTACATTAAAAAAAATATTTTTTTGAAGTCAGTTAAAAATACGGTTACCTTAGCCACTCAAGCGCATGCGCGAGTCCGCGTCTGCCGTCGATACAACGCCACACACACAGGTACAACGAACGTCGAGACAGAAAGTACTGGTGAGTTGCGTAGTACCTGAGAAACACGTCGATTGCATGTATAGTTCACGGCATATAAGTTCGCAATAAACTGAAATGGCCTTGAATGCGCAGTGGCCGATTTTCGTACAAATTTGAACGTGCGCACGTCCCGTTTGTGGCCGACTTATGGGCCGGGTATTGAAAAAAAAGCGGCCACGTTAGAATACATTCGATTTAAAAGGACTGAATGATAATAAAAATGATTCCGTGCTTCGGAAGGCACGTTAAGCCGTTGGTCCCGGCTGCCATCTGGTAGTCGTTAAAGGAATCACGTCAGAGGCCGAAAGGCGACTCCGAATAACTCTGACACCAGGTTGTGCATGGTCAATTGACCGTGACACCTACACGAATTATTGCCGGCGCCCACTCACTACTATAAATCTCAATCCCAGCATGCTCGTCACTAATAGTTTGCATAAACATCCTTGCGACACGTGTTTCACCTCTACACAAGCCATGCTCAGGCACTAAGTCAAGCTGTTAATTGTTAAATGCATGCCGGCAGTATGTCGCCTGAACTGGTGGTGGAAGCACGCAAAGTAACTTGCTATATCCCTTCCCCCCCACCCCCCCCCACACACACACAAAGTAAATTAAGGTAAATAAATTTGGCAAAAACAAAACTCACTCCTGTTGCCCGCCGAAGTCCCACGTTCGGAACGTGATGGGCCCACGCGTGGACCTCTGCTTCTCGTACACCCACGTGCCTATGTCCACGCCCACTGTGGACATGTTGCGGCGGGAGGACTTGTTGCCCATGCGCTTGGCCCAGTGCTGGCGAAAATATATATTCATATCAATATGACGAATGCGAAAGTCTGTCTGTCTGTTTCGCTTTCACGGCTACGCCGCTGGATCGATTTTGAAGAAATTTGGTATGGATTTAGTCAAGGACCAGGGGCTAATCATAGGCTAAACGGAGCCGCGGGCAAACGCTTGTAAATAAATAAACTAACTGTACTTGCTTCTGAAATTGAATTTTATTTATTTGTAAAGATATAGATATAAATACGAATGCGAAAGTGAGTTGGTTTATTTGTTTGTTCTCCACGCTTTATCTACTAAACCAATTTACTAAAAATTCTCATACACATAGAATAACGTGGGATATGCGATAAATAGCTAGGCAACAAAACTACACGACCGATATACTTGAAATTATACGCGAGCGAAGTCGCGGGTAAAAATAAATCAAATATAAATTAATTGATCGATTTATTTATGTAGATTTTCTTATCCCCATATTCATAAAAAATGAACAGACGTTTGATGTTCCCCAAAGTTACCAAAGTCATTTGGTAACTGGGAATACTTAGGAGCACATTCGGAAAGTTTCCGAAATTCCCGGGAACGTCACATCACTAACTCCACTAACCTCAGTGGGTTTCCTCCTGTGTTGGATCGCCGACTCCTGTCTCAGACATTCCAACAAACTGGTTTTGCCGATACCCTGAAAAGAAAAATCACTATCACTACATATTATATACTATCACTAAATTATAAAAACACTATCACTAAATAGTATAAAACAATGTCGCTTTCTCTGTCCCTATGTCTATTTGTATGCTTAAATCTTTAAAACTACGCAACGGATTTTGATGCGGGTTTTTTTAATAGATAGAGTGATTCAAGAGGAAGGTTTTTATGCCCATGCGAAGCAGGGGCGAGTCGCTAGTTTAATATATCTATCTTTGATAATCAAAGCCTTTTTTTAACCCCTGACGCAAAAACGACGGGGTATAATAATTTTGACGTGACTGTCTGTGTTTTTTTGGGTTCCATAGCCAAATAGCAAAATCGTAACCATTATAGATTCGTCATGTCCGTAGTCTGTCTGTATGTCCTTATGTCACAGTCATTTTATTCGGAGACTTTAGTTTGAAATTTGAAATTTATACATACGTGCTATAAGGTTGAAATTTGAAAGGCATGAATTTGAAAAACATATTTTAGCTAGCACTTCATACATGCGGCTAGCAACCCATCACTATTGATTACCTGTTTCAACTACCATCATGCTAAACGTGGCCTAAGGTCTTATGGCTCTAGGCTCTGTCTACCCCGTATGGGATAAAGACGTGATTATATGTATGTATGTACTTCATACATTTCATTTACAAAAGACAGGTGGCCTACCTATCATCTCTAAAAACTATGCAAGTTCCAATGAGTAAGCGAGACAGCGCGATATAAGATGCAACATCCTTCTTACTCACTGGATCTTGCATGGTTTTAAGAGATGGTGGTAAGCCACCAGGGGTGTTGATGCTCAAGTATCTGTCCATTGACTTGAAAACATGGCAATGGCTACGCGGCCACGGTTTCCCCGACCTTCTTGAGTTTAGTTGAGTTATGAGTGTGAGTTTCATCCTTAGATATGGCCTGGCTTCCTGCAGCACAGACTTGAGGTACCCCACGATTTACAGGCTCCAGACTCCTTTGCATCTTCTAGAAAATTCTAGGCTCCTAAAAATCTTCTACAAACTGCTATAAACGTGTCACCTGCTTTCCGAGAAGCATCAGCTTCATCCTCAGATATGGGCTGGGCTATTGAAACCTTGAATTTGCCACAATTCTATGCATCAGCACTCCTCATCATATTCCAGAAAGTTCTAGAACATCCATGTTTCTATATACTTCTAGATACTGCTAGAAAAATATTACCTGTTTCCCGACAAGCATGAGCTTCATCATGGGCTGGCTTCTTGCAGCACTAACTTGAGATAGTCCACAATTTCCAGGCTCTAGAACTCCTCATCATTCTCCAGAAGTTTCTAGAACATCCATGCTTCTAAAGACTTCTAGAAACTGCTAGAAAAGCGTTACCTGTTTCCCGACAAGCATCAGCTTCATCCTCAGATATGGGCTGGCCTCTTGCAGCACAGACTTGAGGTAGCCCACGATGTCCATACTCTTGTACTTCCCGCATTGAAGCATGGAGCGGAGTGGCTCGGAGAATGAGCAGCCGTAGGTGTTGAGGTTCCAAAGGCGGGACAGTAGCCCCATTTGTGGGGGCAGGTCGGTTATATCTAATAGAAAATAGTACATTACTGTCGAGGCCGGATATAAAGCAATTTACGGCCGAGTGCTTTTAAAAGAAGCGAGTCGAAGCCTTTTAGAAATATGAGGGCGTAAATTGCAATTTCGGCCGAGACATGTACAGTGATTTTCTTTCTTTTTGAAAGGAAACAACATCATGTCGAAGTTTACATTGGCGCAAAGAACAAGCCAGCGCTCGCTGATTTCTTCTTTTATTTATTTAACTTTATTACACAATTATAAACGGCGGATTTTCTTATCGCTCGCAATTTTTTTTTAAATGTGCTTACATTACCCACCGCTAGATTAGGTTTTTGTTGGTAGGTTGGCCAGAGTGAAACTAAAACAAAACGTATGTATGAAAATGTGTGTATTAAAAAAAAACCTCCATTAGCGGCTGGCAATGTATATTTTCTTTATTTCATTATTGGCCTAGGCCAGCATTGAGTCTTTGACGAATGGTTTTATTTAAAAAAAAAACAAAAGCTATTACCGTGCAAAAGGAAAAAAAATATATTAAAAGACAAAAATAACACACACTGAGCCAGAATCGACGTACTTCGCTCAAACTCCTTTAAAAAAAAACAAAGGACGATGACTCACCTTTATTCCCGCTGATGTTAAGCACGGAGAGGTTGGACAACTCGTGGATGGCGGGCGGGACTGCTTTTAGCAAATTGCAGGACACGTCCAACATCGACAGTAGGGGGAACAGCAGCCGACCCTTCAGTGAGGAGCTCGTACTCTAAACCATGACAGATTATGAATATACTATTAGTTCCCCGCGGTTACACTCGCCCGTAGTGTATATGTGTGTATGTATGTATGTGTATCCATGTAACTATCGTCCTATTTCTGTCTTGCCGGTGATGTCAAAAATCTTTGAAAAGGTAATATATTATCGAATCAAAAAATTTCTAGATAGCAAACAAATTTTGTATAAAAAGCAGTATGGTTTTAGACGTAGGTCGTATACCCTTTCCGCATCAATTGATCTCGTAACCAAAATAAGAAACAAGATAGACGAAAAACAAATTGTACTTGGTGCTTTTATTGACCTCAAAAAAGCATTCGATACTATTTCTCATAAAATTATTTTCGATAAACTTTTTGAAATCGGTATCACTGGCAAGGCTCATGAAATTTTAAAGTCATATTTCCAAAACCGTAAACAAATTGTTAAAATAGGTCGATATCAAAGTTCTGCCCACTCAATAACCTTTGGCGTTCCTCAGGGTTCTATTTTGGGTCCGCTTTTATTTCTAATTTATATTAGTGATATACACATAGGCCTAACAGCTGATATCACCTTATATGCAGATGATACAAGCTTATTTTACTTTGGCCACTCAATCAAAACTGTTATGTCTAAAGTACAAAACGATTTAAATTTACTTAATACCTGGTTCTTCTCAAATTTGCTCACAATTAATACAACTAAAACAAATTTTATCATATTCGCCGCTAAACGAATTAACGATATTGCAGAAATTAGAATAAATAACGTAATAATCAATTAAAAATTCCATGAGAAGTACCTAGGTCTTAATATCGATCACCGATTAAACTGGAAAACGCACATAGACAGAATTAAAACTAAACTAACATCTTTGACAGGCATTATAAGAAACATTGCCAAATGCCTACCCCGAAAAGTAAAATATATAATTTATAATTCATTGATAAAACCTTGATAGAAATTTGGGGGGCCGCAGCTAAATCTTAAAAAAACTTGGAGCCCCTACAAATTATATATATATATATATATATATATATATATATATATATATATATATATATAAGTAAATAGTAAGACCGCGAGCTTATACAAAACAAAAAATTATGTAGGGTATGAGTCACAAAAATCTGCGTCGACTGCTTGTTTGCGCATCGGGCAACCACGGATCTAAAAGTTCACAGAGCGTAATCTGGATGTGGCATAATGTTATCAGTTTGATTTTACAAATATATATATATATATATATATATATATATATATATATATAAGAGGGGTATTATAAGTTTGACGTAGACCTTATCTATATATATATATATATATATATAAGGTCTACGTTTCAGTAGATAAGACGTTTGAGTAGATATATATATCTACTCAAACGTCTACGTCAAACTTATAATACCCCTCTTTTTGCGTCGGGGGTTAAAAAGGTGAATTAACACAACGAGCACTGGGTCCGTCGTAGCAGCCTATGATTAGTTCCAGTTATTGGCCCCCAGTGGCTTATTGATCAGTATAGAACATTTCTCGTTGTCATTCACACTTATAACCCGTAATAACTTCTAGTATTATTGGTATTACTTTTCATTATTTTATTCTCAAAGGGTCAAAAAAATAACACAACCTCCAAAAGTGGCAAAGTGTGGTTGACTAGCGAGCGAGTGGACTGTAGTTTTGGCTGGCTGACGATGTTTGGTTCGATGAGCCGGGCTGGCGGGATGTGGAACAGGCTGCCACTATATCACACGACGTATTCCGCTTGGCGTTTTTAGACCAGAGGTCGCACTTGCAGGGATTCCTCTTATTAAAACCACAATGTTCTTGATAGCACTTGTTTTTCCTTTTATTTTCGAGCTGATTCACAATTCAATGATATTGACACACTTATAATAGCACTGGAACACTTATTAGCTCTGGAACACTTATTAGCTCTGGAACACACTTCATTTAAAATTGGCCTTTATTATATGCAAATTCCCCGACACGCAATTCGTCAAATCATTGACGAGTACACTTCCGAAGGGTGGGGGAAGTTGCATACTTACAATGAACTCTTCATACAAAACTGTGTCCAATTATTGACATGTACACTTATGAGTGGTGGGGGAAATCTCATACATTCACTTGAGATTTACATTTGCCTTAGTTTTATGTACAATATTTACAGTTTTGCTTAGTGGAGACTATTCAACTTACATTTTTATATACAAACTAATTATTTACATGATCTTTACTTGTAGGTATATTTCGTAGCGACTACTACACTTATGCTACGAATCAATATGTATAAAAAGACACTTAAAATAATACAATATTGGCATCTATACCTAACTATGTAAATAATCAGCCTTATTACTATGGGAAATAAAACTACCATGATTTATTTGCCTACCTAGTACATAATCATAAAATTTTATATATTATTAAAGTTCGTCGCTGACATTCTCCCCCGCAGTGCGAAGCTCTTCTCCCTGTGGTAGCGACGTGGCTGCTGGCACCAGGATGACGACTCGACGTGTAGACCTTCTTAGCACTCCTCCCGGTGTCCTTACGTCCAGGATGCGCACTCTGCCGTCTGGTCCTGGATACACCTTCAGGACTTCTCCACGAGGCCATGTGTTGCGGGGTGATGTCGCGTCGACTATAAGGACGATATCTCCGACTTGTGGGTCATCGGAGTGTCGTCCGCTGATCTTCCGCGGTTTCAGAGTTGGCAGATACTCTTTTATCCACCTTTGCCAGAAGTGGTCAGTCAGCCGCTGCACCGTCCTCCAGTTCGCCTTGCCAATGAGATCTCGATCCTCGAACTCGCCTGGTGATGCTACCCCACAGGACCTTCCGAGTAGAAAATGGTTGGGTGTCAGGCCTTCTTCGTCATTCGCGTCCATACTTATGTGTGTGAGTGGACGTGAGTTGACTATGTGCTCCACTTCTACTAATAATGTTTGCAGGACTTCTTCAGGTGGAGTTCGTGTTTGCAGGACGACCATCAGTGCGCTTTTGACGGTGCGCACCATTCTTTCCCAAGCTCCTCCCATGCTTGGACTTCCAGCTGGAATGAACTTCCATCTGATGTTTTCTTTGGCGGCTGCCTCTTCTAGCTCCTTGTTGGCCCCTATGAAATTCGTCCCATTATCACTGAACATGACTTTGGGTGTTCCTCTTCTGGCTGCCATCCTCCTTAATGCCATGATCATAGAGCTGGTGCTGAGTGAGTTAGACAGTTCCAAATGCACCGCCCTCGTGGTCAAGCAGGTGAAGAGTACCCCCCAGCGCTTCTCTATTCTTCTTCCGATGGAGACTTGCATTGGCCCAAAGTTGTCAACAGCCGTGCAGGTGAAGGGATGCTGATGATGTTGCAGGCGTTCTACAGGATGGTCTCCTAAAGGCGGTATTTGAGGAGTGCCTTTATGGACCTTACACCACTGACACTTATGTAGAATCCCCCTTGTTGTGGTTCGCAGGCGCAGGATCCAATACCTTTGTCTGATTTCGTTGATCACTGTTTCTGTATTTCCATGGAAGAACTTGCGGTGATAATGGTCTATGATGAGGCGACATATTCTATTTTTCCCATCTAGAATAACTGGATTCTTCTCTTGATTCTCAATCTGAATCTTCTTTGCACGAGTTCTTAGCTTGAGGATCCCTTCTGAGTTGATGTACACGTCGACCTTACGAAGTCTGCTTGAATTTTCCAGGCACTTATTATTTTTCAAGCAGCTGATTTCTTTTGCGAAACTTTCCCTTTGACTCAACTTAATCAACTCTTCTTTGGCTCTTCTGAAGTGGACCTCTTCTATGGGCTCAAATATTCTCCCTTCTCTTGTTGGAAGAAGTTCAGTCTTCGTCTTCTTTTTCGCTGTACGCTTATATGGTTTCCAGTCGCTATCTTCAGCAGCGTTGACGTGCTTTTTCTCTTGACGTCTTCTCTTCAGTATGTCGATAAATTGACATACGCGCGCTGTGCTGCGAAGTAGGCGTGTCCAGCTGGAAAACCTCTCTGGATCTGGCGTGTGTAGTGGCACTTCGTATGTTAGTGCAACTGTCTGGACGTTCTTTTCTTCTCCGGTTTCGATGGCTTGAATGTCGAAACGCTTTTCCGGCCATCTCTCCTCCTCTTCGTATAGAAAGGTAGGGCCCCTGAACCATCTCGCCGTGTGGTCAAACTCCCTTGGTGTCCCTCGAGTGGCGTCGTCTGCAGGGTTTTCCTTTGTTGGCACCCATCTCCAATTTTGGTGACTCGTCAGCTCCTCTATCGCAGCCAAACGGTGTGCTACGAAGGTCTTAAATTTTCTTGGGTCTGACTTTAACCACTGAAGAACCGTGCTTGAGTCTGTCCAAAATACTCTTCCTGTGACTTCCAGATCCATTTCCCTTTCGACGGTTGATGCCAGTCTACTTCCTAATAACGCAGCTTGAAGCTCGAGCCGTGGTATTGAGATCGGCTTCGTTGGAGTTACTTGCGCTTTCCCAGCAACCAAAGCTATGTTTACTACTCCGTCTTGATCCACTGTCCTCCAGTAGACTGCGGCGGCGTAGGCTTCTTCACTAGCATCCGTGAAGGTGTGAAGTTCTCCTTTTTTATGATGTGGAGACAGGCATCTAGGGATCTTCAGGTTCTTCAAAACGGTGACTTCTTTGAGGTATTTTGCCCAGGCTTCTTCTTGTTCAGGTAAAATCTTCTCGTCCCATCCAATCTTCGAACGCCAGATGTCTTGAATTAGTTTCTTCCCCTGGATGAGTACTGGCGCTGCGAATCCCATGGGGTCGAATGTTGACATCACTGCACTTGCCACTTCTCTCTTTGTCGGTGTCTTTTCCCCACTGAGTATTTGTGGAGATGTGTTGCGGAATCCCACATTGAAGGCTAGGGCGTCTTCATTAATGAGCCATCTGAGTCCTAGAGTTTTCTCTTCTGAGGAGAACTCCTTGACGTCTTCTTTTGACTCATCCTGGATGCTCTTCAGTACTTCCGGTTTGTTGCTTCCCCACTCTTTTAAATGAAGACCAGCTTTGGCGTGGATTAATTGCACCTCTCTTGCTGTTTTCCTTGCCTCTTCAATCGTCGAAAAGCTCTGCAGATAATCGTCCATGTAGTGGTTAGACTTTATTGCTCTCACCGCCTCAGGATATTCTTCTTTGAAGTCTTCTGCATTTTTGTTCATGACGAAGATTGCAGTTGATGGCGATGATGCTGCTCCAAATATGACAGACTTCATCCTGTATTCCTCTGGCTTCTTAACTCTGTCACTTCCTCTCCACAGGAATCTAAGGCTGTCTCTGTCTTCTTCTCGCATTTGGATACGCAAAAACATTTCCTTTACATCAGCCACCACAGCAACCGGTCCCTCTCTGAATCTTATTAGGACTCCAAAAAGTGATTGCAAAAGATCAGGTCCAGGCAGCAAGACGTCGTTCAGGCTCTTCCCTTCAAATTTAGCTGCAGCGTCCAGGACTATTCTCGGCTTCTTCTTGATAGGGTGTACCACAGCAAAGTGAGGCAGATAGAAGGTCCTCCCCTGCGTTGTTTCAGCTGGCGCCTTCTCCGCGTAGCCCTTCTCCAATAGCTGGCTTATCTGATTTTCATATGATGTCTTCAACTCTGGGTCCTTGTCGAGCTTCTTCTCTATATTCATGAGACGCTTGTACGCTTGATGATAGTTGTTTGGCAGCGTCTCTGCTTCGCTCTTCCACAGCAGCCCCGTTTCAAATCTTCCATCTGGTAGTCTCTTTGTTGTTTGTTCCAAGACATCCAAGGCTCTCTTGTCGGCGTCGTTGCTTGGGCGGTTCGGCATCACTCCCATGGCGTCGATGTCGAATTGACGTCGCACTAGAGCTTCGGTTTCATCTTCTATCAGACGGCTATGATTGACGAAGTTGACTGGTGTGTTGCTTCCGTCTTCACATCCATGAAGAACCCAGCCTAGACTCGTAAGTGAAGCAACTGGCTCTGACTTCTTGCCCTTCTTCAGTCTTCTCGTTACGATGAGTCCCCAATTATCTTGCCCAATCAGCAAACGTGGCTCTTCTTTCTTGAATACAAGCTGATTCTTCAAAGGCCGGAGATGCTCACATCTTTCAATGATTCCGTCTTCCACTTCTTGTTTCGCAAGTCTCAACTCGTCAATTGTTCTGACTGCGATTGTCCTCTTATCTTTGCGATGAGCTCCTTTGATTTTAATATTCAACTTCTGAGAATTCCCTTTCTTGAATGCATTTCCTCCAATTGTTTCAATTGTGATTGGTTCTGTAATTCCCTCTGCTCCAATCTTCTTAGCGATGGACGAATCTAAGAGTGTCACAGTCGATCCTTCATCCATTAATGCTAACACTCGCACTGTTCCTTTTGGGCCATATAAATCCACAGGAATCACTTTAAGATAAGCCCTTCCATCTGTAGAGGTGCATACTGAAGATATGATGTCAGTAGATTTCTCACACTTCAGAGTATTACAGCAGGGATTCTCTTGCTCTTTATTTGAAGTCGCAGCCGGCGGCACATCAGTGTGGAGACTTATGTGGTGCCATCTTGTACACTTCTTGCAAGGTGGAGCTCTGCATGTTCTTCTTGAATGGCGATAGCGAAGACACTTGAAACACAGCCTAGCTTTCTTGGCCATTTCCCACTTCTTGTCTATGTTTCCATCCTTAAATGTCTTGCATTCGTAGATCCAATGTTCACCTTGACACGCAGGACATTCCGCCTTCTTAGGTTGCTGTTGAGCTTCCGCTTCTTGCACATTATGAACACATTTCTTCGACACAGATTTCTTCGGCTCCCAGGACACTTCAAGGGGAGCAAAATCACTACACATATCAGCTTCCACTTTTTGCACAGTATGAACATTTTTCTTTGTCACAGTTTTCTTCGGCTCCCATGACACTTCAGGGGGAGCAAAATCACCACACATATCAGCTTCCACTTCCAAAAATTCACTGATGAGTTCCAATTCCGGTTTCTCTTCCTCTCGGCTGCTTCTATAATATATAAACCATCTGTATTTCATGTTTGATGGCATCCTTTCGATCAAACTCTTCATTGTTTCTGGCGAACTTAAATACTGGCTCTTCCCAAGCGCCTTTATTGTTGCTACTGAGTTCTTGACATGGCTGGCGAACGCGCAGATATCACTTGGAGATTCTTGTACCCTTTGTAGACTCTTCAATTTCTCCAACTCTGCTAATGCGATGGCCCCTGGTCTCCCAAAGCGAGCTTCTAAACCCTTCATCACTTCCTGTGGTGTCTCGGCGGTGAATAATAAACTCTTCACGGCATCCTTTGCTCTCCCTTGAAGTGCCCTTCTTAGCCGAGCCAAGTTCTGTGTATGCGTGAACGAGCGCTCGGTATCTTCAAAGGATCTTCTGAACGCCAACCATTCTTCACTGGCACCGTTGAAGTTAGGTAGCTCGATCATGTGCTTTGAGATACTATGTTCAGTAGATTTCTGAGACATCTTCGTTATGATCAGAGCCAATTCTTGTATGTCGCTCTTCTTTTCTTCTACTTGTGGAGGGTTCGGCGTCGGCGGCGCGGCACTCTTTTCCACAGGTGCAGCCTTGTCCAGCCATCGCTCCACTTGATCTCGATGGTCTTGCATGTCTTCAAATTCGTCCTCGTCCGAATCCAACTGCAGCAGCTCCAGCTCGGCTTGTGCTATCTTCGATCTGGCCTCAGCTACTTCCAGTTCCCTTTTGGCGATTTGCATTCTTGCTTCCACTTCTGCCCTTTTTGATGAACGTATGGAGCGTACATCATGCGGCTTGTCGAATCTTGTCGCCTTCGGACGAGCACCCAGTCTTGACTCCATCGCAGATCGTTCTTCTTCAACCTTCCTTGATATCCTTCGCTCTTCCGCTTCGGTGATACGCGCTAATAATTCCGGATCCTTAGCTATCGAACGCGTTACACGAAGCGCGGGTGATTCAGCTCTAACGGCAGTGGTACCGGAGCGTGACGCGGCGTGCCCTCTTTCAGCGGGTGCGGGGGGCGGGGGGGCGGCGCGAGCGGCAGTATCCCCTTCCGCAACACGGTCTCCTTGTGCGGCGCGAATAGGAGAAATCGAACGGTCGCGTTGTTCCGCGGCTGCAACGGTGCGATCAGGCAGCGCGGACGCGGTCGCGGTGCGCTCTCCTGCGGCGCGAGTAGGAGGCGCGGACACGGTAGGGTTCCCCACGGCGCGGTCGGGGGACCCAGGCAACGGCGGCGTGCGTCGCGTCATCGTCGACCGGCTGGAGATGTCCGTTTCGGTTTCTGCCGGTGTTTCCAGGCTCCAATCTGTTGTGGTGGTCTTCCCTGTTGCGGACGTCGATCTCGTAGTAGGCATCGCGTTTCCCCACGATCCGGCTCGAAGGACCACGAAAATGTGGTTGACTAGCGAGCGAGTGGACTGTAGTTTTGGCTGGCTGACGATGTTTGGTTCGATGAGCCGGGCTGGCGGGATGTGGAACAGGCTGCCACTATATCACACGACGTATTCCGCTTGGCGTTTTTAGACCAGAGGTCGCACTTGCAGGGATTCCTCTTATTAAAACCACAATGTTCTTGATAGCACTTGTTTTTCCTTTTATTTTCGAGCTGATTCACAATTCAATGATATTGACACACTTATAATAGCACTGGAACACTTATTAGCTCTGGAACACTTATTAGCTCTGGAACACACTTCATTTAAAATTGGCCTTTATTATATGCAAATTCCCCGACACGCAATTCGTCAAATCATTGACGAGTACACTTCCGAAGGGTGGGGGAAGTTGCATACTTACAATGAACTCTTCATACAAAACTGTGTCCAATTATTGACATGTACACTTATGAGTGGTGGGGGAAATCTCATACATTCACTTGAGATTTACATTTGCCTTAGTTTTATGTACAATATTTACAGTTTTGCTTAGTGGAGACTATTCAACTTACATTTTTATATACAAACTAATTATTTACATGATCTTTACTTGTAGGTATATTTCGTAGCGACTACTACACTTATGCTACGAATCAATATGTATAAAAAGACACTTAAAATAATACAATATTGGCATCTATACCTAACTATGTAAATAATCAGCCTTATTACTATGGGAAATAAAACTACCATGATTTATTTGCCTACCTAGTACATAATCTACCTTAAATACATAAAATTTTATATATTATTAAAGTTCGTCGCTGACACAAAGTTTTTCTGAATTAACCGAAGGCAAAATAAATAATGAAAAATAATACCAAAAATACTAGAAGTTATTTACTAGCGAACTGCTTTCTTAGAACTTTTTCAATTTGACCCGATTTTAGAGTAAAAGAAATAAAAAGTTTGGTGGCGCTAGTTGGCTGATGTCAGCCAATTAAACCTAAAAAAAAAGTCTATCTTACCCAATCGTCCTCATCTTCTTCCGTGGAAGGTTCTCGTGTGGTGCTGACGCCGTCGTCATCTGTCGTGAGTTGAATCCGAGTCAACAAATTGTTAGCCAAAATCTATAACAAATAGAATAGAACATTTATTTGCATAAGATATGGTTACAAAGATGGTACATAAATAATTGATGGTCTACATATTTTAGCATAGAGGTGGCATTAAAAACAGGAATTTTTGATATCAGAATTGTTCAATTCAATGTCAAAAACTAATAAATATATGTATGTTTGTTACTCTTTTACGCTCAAACGGCTGAGCCAATTTTCATGAAATTTGGTATGGAGGTAGCTTATACCTTGGATTAACACATAGGGTATTTTTTATTCCGAAAAAGTACGTTTGGAAAAAGTTTGGTCAAAAAGTCTGATAGTCATCGCTTCATAAAGTAGTAGTGTTTCGTAGTTGCATCTTCAGCTTTCGCTTCATTCGTAGGTACGCTTTTAATCATGGTCCCGATTTGGCGGTACTGGTTATTACAATAGAGCGACTGTCGTCTGACCTCCGTAATCCGTTTAAAAGGAAACTAGACCAATAGCACAGAATAGATAATAGTACTAACGTACAGAAGTGTCACTCCGCAAAGTCGTTTAAACAAAGAGACGGAAGGAGTGGCAAAAAAAGGATTAATTTTATTTATATTCTGTTCTGTTACAGCGGCAACAAAAATACATCATTTGTGATCAACTGTCTAATTAGCGGTTCTTGAGATACATCTTGGCCACACATGGACAGACGGACGTACAGCGGAATCTGTCTCCCGTTTTACACTTTGGGTACGGAAATCAACATATTACCAAAATTTACTTCGTTACTTCTTAGCCTGAAAATCACACATATGTTAATTACTTTCATCTGACTATCCAACTCACCAGGGTGCGCAGGGACGCCAATCTAAGATGCCTTCTCGGCGGGCAAGCGGCAGTCAACAACTGGTCTCTAACCGAGCCGCCCGAGCGCGGGCGAGCGGGCGCGCTCGCTCGCCCGCTCGGGCAGTAACACGCTAGCGGATCGCCTTCTGATGACCCAAAACTTTCCACCTGGATCAATCAATCAATCAATATAACTAAAATCTATACTCATTAGCGCGAAAGTCTGTAATCAATCAAAATAATTCTTAAATCGATACTAATTAATGCGAAAGTCTGTCATCAATCAATATAACTAAAATCTATACTTATTTATTTAAAATTCTGTAATCAATCATTCAATCAAAATAACTCTATAATCCATACTAATATTATTGATACGGAAGTCTGTCTATCTGTTACGCTTTCACGGCTAAACTGCTAGACAATGAAATTTTGTATGGATATGGATACAATTCTTTAATTGTCACCCTTTCACAGGTAATCGATTTCGCTGAAATATGGAATGGAGATTGCTTATACCCTGGAACAACACTGCGCTCCGCTCCCGCGGCGGAAATCCGGGATAAAATATAGCATATGTGTTGTTCCATGGTATAAGCAATCTCCATTCCATATTTCAGCGAAATCGATTACCTGTGAAAGGGTAACAAACATCCATACAAACTTTCGCGTTTATAATATTAGTAGGATTAGGAAATTTAGTACAAGATTATCCCCCGTATTAAGAAACGTTTGTCTCTCTTTCTCTTACCTGACACTTCACATGAAAGAAAGAGACGCAACACATCTTAGCTAACATGGGCTTAACAAACGTTTCTTAATTCGGGGTATGTATTTAGACAGAGTTATTTTCTTTATCATAAGCCTTTAATTCGGCGTATATAAATGGTGCAATAAAGTGTTAATTAATTCATTAATTCATTCACCTGAGGCAAGCTAGGCCAGCACGTGATCTCGTTGTGGCTGAGGTCGAGCTGTCGCAAGCTGGGAGGATATGACGTCACGTACGACATCGACCTGAGAAGGAAACTTTTGATGACAACTTCCTTCTTGGATCTTTGGCGGGAAGGTGAAAGAGACAATATGTCGGGGTTGTATTTATTTTTCAAAATTTATGTTGTTTCGAGTATTTGTGCATAATATTATTATTTTCTAAGTGTTCGTGAAGTCGACTGAGGGAATTGGCGAATGGGGAAATCATGACATAGGCGATGCGGCTAGCAACCCATCACTATTGATTTCCTGTTTCAACTACCATTATGCTAAACGTGGCCTAAGGTCTTATGGCCCTAGGCTCTGTCTACCCCGTATGGGATAAAGACGTGATTATATGTATGTTCGTGAACAAGCGTGAGTGTTGGGAAGTGGTATAAGTGACTTTAATCCTTGTCACCAAAATCTCCAAGATAATAAAAAACCGGCCAAGTGCGAGTCGGACTCGCGCACCGAGGGTTCCGTACAAACCTGCAAGGTTTACAAAGTTCGTTCATTACGACAATCGAGTCATAACTATGGTATTTTTATTGCAAAATGAAATTCATAACATTACAATGGGGAAAGATGGAGGAGCATAAATTTAAGACAAAGATCTCTTTATCGTTTAAGTATTTCCTTTTTCGCGTTGACTTGTAATTTTTTTTTTTTTTTCACGGGTTAAAGGCAATTAGATCTAAGTATTTGATATGAATTTCAACTTGATAGCTCTACGCGTTCATGAGGAAAAAAGTAATAAGTTTATATTTATTAAAAAAATATATATTTTGTAATGTAACTAAAAATTTAAGGTTTTCGGAATTTTTCCTTTATGTGTGCTATAAAACGTTGCTTCATGCCAAATTTCAAGATTCTAGGTCGACTGGAAGTACCCTTTAGGTTTTGATTCCCTTGCGAGTACTTGCGAGTTTCAAAATATGCAGCTTAAATTGCTGTTTCTTTTGATTGCGTTGACATAGAAGTTTGATTTTGCTACAGCTTAAAGGTATTATAGACCTGAGTATTTGGTATGAATTTCAATTTAATACCTCTACGCGTTTATGAGGAAATGGGTAGTAAGTTTAAAATTATTAAAAAAAAATATATTATGTGATGTAACTAAAAATTTATGGTTTTCGTAATTTTTCCTTTATCTATGCTATAAGACGTTGCTTCGTACCAAATTTCAAGATTCTGAGTTCACGGGAAGCACCCTGTAGGTTTTGATTCCCTTGCAAGTGTCGAAAATTTGCGGCATAAACGGCTGTATCTTTTGATTGCGTTGGCTTAGAAGTTTGATTTTTTCACAGCTTCAAGGGACAGTAGACCTGAGTAATTGATATAAATTTCAGCTTCATACCTCCACGCGTTCCTGAGAAAAAGGGTCTTGACAGACGGACGGACGGACGGACAGACGGACAACAAAGTGATCCTATAAGGGTTCCGTTTTTTCCTTTTGAGGTACGGAACCCTAAAAAGGTAAACTTAAATTTACGAAAACCGCCGAAAGCTCCAAAAATCATAGACATTTAAATCTCTCTGTATGGCCTTAATAATCAACTAGGTAATAACTACATTTAATCATAAAGACAACTCAAGACCCTTCTTATGAGACATGTCCTATTGACTAAGCCTCTCTCTTGAATCACTCTATCTATTAAAAATAAACGCATCAAAATCCGTTGCGTAGTTTTAAAGATTTAAGCATACATAGGGACAGAGAAAGCGACTTTGTTTTATACTATGTAGTGATGATACACATATAATTTACATTTTGACTTGACCGGGGATCGAACCCGGGACCCTCTAAGTAGCTAGCGGTCAGGCATGTTAACCATTACTCCACGGAGTTCATCATATATGTTTATAAGGTGAACTCAAATCAACTGCAAATATTTTTCCAAATAAACTTATGTCAAAATATTAAATTATTTTTCTCTCTCTCCATATTTAAACAGATCAGCTGATTCCCAATTAATATGGGAAGTCAAAATTTTTTTTTTCCTATTTTGACATAAAGTTTATTTGGAAAAGTTCAGTTTAGTGGTCTGATTTTGAAATATTTGCAGTTGATTTGAGTCCACTTTGTATATACTTTACCCCCGTATTAGAACGTTTGTTAAGCCTATTTTAGTTAAAATGTGTTTTGTCTCGTTCTTTCACATGACGTGTAAGGTAAGAGAGAAAGAGCCAAAACATATATATATATATAAAAGTCGTGTTAGGTCCACAATTTATAACTCAAGAACGGCTGAACGTTTTTGGCTGAAATTTGAAATGGAGATTACTAAGACCCTGGAACAACACATAGGCTATATTTCGTCCCAGAATTCCCACGGGAGCGGAGCCCTGGACAACAGCTAGTTTTAGTTAAAATGGGACCTTTCCTAATACGGCAGTTAGAACAAACAGACCCACCTCAAAGAGTTATAAGCCATGTTAAGCCTCGTTAGCTGTGGCGCTCGACAGGCCAGCGCGGGCGGCACGCACGAGAACTGGTTGTGCGAGAGGTTAAGCGCCGCCAGCTGCGACCCGCCGCGGGATGGGTGGCCGGGCTCGGCCGACGGCTCCACCGCGCCGCGCCACGAGTGCACGCGACGGGCTTCCGAACAACTTTAGGGGGTATAGGGTTGAATATAAACGGATATTAATTTTTTTTTATTTTTCGTTCGACCGTGTTTCCTGGTTGCATATTTATCTTATGCTTCAGAGCCCGGTGCGGGAATTTTTTTTTTTATTGAACTTACGTTAAATTTGTATGTTTGTAATAACTTTATTTTACTAAACAAAAGTAAATACAAAAGCATAGAAATAGAACAAAATGTTACTTTCGCATTAATTTATTTTAATGATTCTTTTTAAGCCTACACAATAATAAACTACTGAAAATATTTAAAAAAAAAATGAAGATATTTTTCTTTGTTTTAACATTAAGATGTCAATAAAAAAAATACATAAAAGCCTTCATAGTGTTAGTTAATTCATTCAAAATATAAAAATTTCCCAAAAAAACAATCATTAATTATGTTTTAATATGTTCAAATGTGCGAGTGAAACACATGCTAACGGTAACACATTACTTTTTAATGAATTACTATTTCACCTGTACTTACAAATAAATATATTTCGATTTGAAGTGGCAGTGGGCGGGGCACATAGCGCGAAGAACCGATAGCCGACGGGACAGGAAGGTTTTTTTTATTTTTTTTCTTAAGGTTCCTGAATGGCGACCACGCACCGGCAAGCGCAGCATCGGACACCCACTACATGGTCAGATGACCTGAAGAAGGTCGCAGGCGGGCGCTGGATGCAGGCCGCGACAACCGGTCATGCTGGAAATCCTTGGCCTACGTCCAGCAGTGCGCCCGTGGCTGATATTTTGGTTGATTGATTGATTCAAAACACTCACACAGCGTTGCCAGCCCTGTCGCCCAGAATGATGACGCCATCTTCCTCTTCAGGAGATCCGGCGGACTCGATAGACGGACTTCGGGACCACGATTTCTATGACAAAACCAGTATTTATTTATTAAAAAGTAATTGTTCCATCAGTACAAAATACTGGAGTTTTTAAAGGGAAAGTAAACAGTCGCTATGTCGCTATGTATTTTATTTAAAAAACTTTGGATTTTTCGAATATTTGTGCATAATATTGGCGGATTATTATTCGCAAAGTGTTCGTGAAAAAGCGTGAGTGTTGGGAAGTGGTACAGTATCGATTACGTGACTTTTATCTTTGTCACCCAAATCTCCAGTACTTACTATCACTTAGCAATAACATATGATATTAAAATGATAGTTTTATAATACAATTTTTCTGTCGTTCAAGTGTTAACGATTGTTTTAAGCTTAAACATATGTTAGTGAACCCGGGTCTAATGCCCGAATACTCAAACGCTACTCAATTTTGAGAGCTGTTCAAGTATCATGCTGTCACTGTCATACCGCTGACGTTCAGCGCGACAGCATGATACTCGAGCAGCTCTCAAAATTGAGTAGCGTCTTTCGTCTCCTCCCTAACCCACTGTATGTATACTTGCCAAATAAGCCATCTTTTATATTTAAGTATATTTTTGTTTGTGTATGTGTGTGTGTATGTATGTATGTGTATGTATATCTTTTTATATTCTTTTTTTTCTTCTTTATTTGGGACAATAAACAACAGTACAATATAATTATATTCATGTTAAGTATATTTATTTTTATTTATATATTTATGCAAACGCAAATAAAGACTTATTCACTTCTATTCTATACTGCGCCAACGCCTTTTACTGATAATTTTCCATCAACCCTAAGGTTGACTGGAAGAGATTGCTTTAGCGATAAGTCCGCATTTGCGCCTCATTGTTTTAAGTAAAGCTGTTTTATGTAATTTTATTATTTTGTGGTGTTGTTTATCGTATCGTATCGTATCGTATCGTATCGTACCGTATCGTATCGTATCGTATCGTATCGTATCGTCTGGTATTGTATTGTATTGTATTGTAGCGTTTGAGTATTCGATCGTAAATTGATTTTGGTTACTTACCGAACGGTTAAAGTTGAACTCTTTTGGGGTCCCAGCGCTGGACAACGGGGACGATTCTGTTGGGGACGACGCGGCGGGACTGACGCATTCCGTGGGACCCTGAAACACGGAACCATTCAAATTTTTCTTTTAATTACATTCGGTAAAATTATTCACTGAATCTATTCATAGGTAGGGAGGGTGATTTACTACATAAACGCCATCTAGCGAATAGGTGGAGAAGTTAAAAATAATGTTTTTGACTGCCATCTAGCGTGGAGTAGAGCGCAACTTTATCAAATAGATAGGTGTTTGACGAAAGTTGCGTTCTATTAAACGCTAGATGGCATGCCACGCGGAGCTATAATTATTTTATTTATAAAATGAAAAATTAATAGGTTTCGAATTTAATAATTTGATTGCGTTGCAATGTATATTTAGTTGTGAAAGTATTAAGTACATCAGTTAAGATAATATTTCATTATTTTCCACGAAAACCGCTTTACAATTAATTAATTACTAGCGACCCGCCCGGCTTCGCATGGGCATAAAAACCTTCCTCTTGAATCTGTCTATCTATTAAAAAATACCGCATCAAAATCCGTTGCGTAGTTTTAAAGATTTAAGCATACAAAGGAACATAGGGACAGAGAAAGCAACTTTGTTTTATACTATGAAGTGATAGGGATATTTTTTTATCCGACTACGCGAAACCAAAAGGAAGGGTAATGATTTTGGCATTCTGTATAAGAAAGTTCCGTCGCAGCACCTAAACTACTGGACCGATTATAATGAATGAGGTGTCAAAAGTTTCGTAAAAATAGCCAGGGTGTCATAGGCTATATAAATTGTATCATTTTCTTTTCTGACTAAATTTGAACCTCAAAGAAATTGCTATTTAAATTTACAATAAAATATGAATACTGTGTTTCGGAAGGCACGTTAAGCCGTTGGTCCAAGTTGTCATCGGTAGATGGCAGTCGATAGTCTATGTTAGATGCCTTTAGACAGTCTGAAAAATCTGACAGTGTTGTCTACTATCACACCCGGATCATGTGATAAAATACTCACGCCATCTACCGGCAGTTCTCTGAGATGGTTCAGAGCGACGTTCAGATCTCGGAGTGCAGGCGCTGTCCACATCTCGGATGGGTGTGCAGGAAGATACCTAGCTGATGAGATACTCACGCCATCTACCGGCAGTTCTCTCAGATGGTTCAGAGCGACGTTCAGATCTCGGAGTGCAGGCGCTGTCCACATCTCGGATGGGTGTGCAGGAAGATACCTAGCTGATGAGATACTCACGCCATCTACCGGCAGTTCTCTCAGATGGTTCAGAGCGACGTTCAGATCTCGGAGTGCAGGCGCTGTCCACATCTCGGATGGGTGTGCAGGAAGATACCTAGCTGATGAGATACTCACGCCATCTACCGGCAGTTCTCTGAGATGGTTCAGAGCGACGTTCAGATCTCGGAGTGCAGGCGCTGTCCACATCTCGGATGGGTGTGCAGGAAGATACCTAGCTGATGAGATACTCACGCCATCTACCGGCAGTTCTCTGAGATGGTTCAGAGCGACGTTCAGATCTCGGAGTGCAGGCGCTGTCCACATCTCGGATGGGAGGGCGCGGAGCTTGTTGTTGCAGACATCGAGCACGCTGAGGGAAGGCAATGAGAACAACTCCGGCGGTAGTTCTTCTAGCCGATTGTCCTGAGAAAGCGGTTTCATTATTGTTTCAATAGGTAATCATCAAAATTTTGAGAAGTAGCGCCCTAATGAGAAGTAGCCAAAATGAGAAGTCGCCATAATTAGAAGTAGCCCATTAGCGAGTCGGTTGTCATTATGAGAATTAGCCCTAATGCGCCTAAACGATCATTTCGAATAGGCGTCACGGTCAATCGACCATGCACACCCTGGTGACAGAGTTCTCCACAACCGCCTCTCGGCCTCTGACGTGGTTCCTTTAACGACTACCAGATGGCATCATTTTTATCAGACAATCAGGGGGCCGATTCTGCTAACGTTAAATCACAATCGTGTCAAAATCGTGTTTCAATAGTAGTGCTTTTTTACACACTAGTTACAAGAAATGTATCTTTTTTTATATCACTTCTGATGGTCACACCACACACTACATTCACGTCACATCATACTGTCATAACTCTTATAAATAGTGTGTAAAAAGCACTACTATTGAAACACTATATTGATACGATTTTGTCTTAACGTTAGCAGAATCGATGCCCAGGTGATTCAAGCCTGCAATGTCCTAACCAAACAACTAAACAAAGTATGCTTCCCGTGGGATTCGAACCCACGACCCCCGGGTCTACAAATGCAAATGCCTTAACCACTGGACCACAGGAGGCAGTTTTAGTTTTAACGCAATACATGATGTAAGGCGACTTCTCCCTCACTCAACCCCCCCCCCCCCCTCGGTATCTCTGTGAATTTGAAGGCTTGCCTGCAAATACAATTCCTGCAGCACCGGCGCGCTGTACACTTCGGGCCTTTTGAAAGTCTTCTTGGCCTTCTTACCGTCGTCCTCGAACGGATCAGCCGAAGTTGGCAGCCGCTCCAGCTTATTCTGAGCTGCGTTTAAATACCTGCAAGATAAAAATACAACTAATATTTGTAAGGTCCATAAATTAAGTGAGATGTTTAAGGTGGGGAGGGGTAGAGGCGAATCTCATCAGCAATTGCATCAGCGATAAGTCCGCCTTTGTACACATTGTTTGTATTTGTATTCAACATGTATAATTTGTATGATAATGGTACAATAAAGAGTATGTCTATCTATCTATCTATCTCATCTAATCTTAAGTTGGAGATAGGGGGGAACTCACAGGTCTTTCACAATAACATATCCAATGCGTTTATGTAAGAAATTCACATTTTGAAAAATCTCACATGAGATTGGTTGAATAAAATCTCATGACAGCTCACCAGCAGGTCGACCGCCTATCTCGATTCTCTCCTCTCGTAATGGCTACTTGTATCATTTCGCTCCGTTTTACGCACAAAAGACTTAAAAAAGAACAATTTTGCCAAAGTTAACAAAAAAAAAATTTTTTTAAGCTATTTAGCGTAAGACGGAGCGAAATGTGGCGAAAGCGATACAAGTAGCCATTACGAGAGGAGAGAATCGAGATAGGCGGTCGACCTACAGGGGGGGGGCACATCACGTAATTATTGGACGCTTCCTAAATGCGAAAGTGGGTTTGGTTATTTGTAACGCTTTCACGCCATATCTACTGAACCAATCTTCCTAAAATTTCGGATACACATAGATAGAAGTATTAAGAAGGACATAGGGTACCTTTCATTACGGGAAAAAGCACTGTTCTTGTGGGAAATTCATGCGGGCGAAAGCCAGTCGTATATATTTATTGGTACAATAAATTCTTCCATGCTGGTCTGGGAGAAAAAGAAAAACATAGAATGTACCAGCTGCTTCTCTTCCCGCGCAAGCCGTAAAAGTCGTCTGAGGGAATCGCCGAATGGGGAAATCATGACATAGGCGATGCGGCTAGCAACCCATCACTATTGATTCCCTGTTTCAACTACCATTATGCTAAACGTGGCCTAAGGTCTTATGGCTCTAGGCTCTGTCTACCCCGAATGGGATAAAGACGTGATTATATGTATGTATGTACAATAAAGATTTTTTGTCTTGTCTTTGTCTTAGTCTTACCGCTGTATTAAGAAACTTTTGATAAGCCCATTTTAACTAAAATATGTTTTGGCTCTTTCTCTCTTACCTGACACTCCATGTGAAAGAACGAGACGAAACACATTTTAGCTAAAATAGGCTCAACAAACGTATCTTAATACGGGGGTTAATTACTTACCTAAGGCTTATTAGTGTGAAAACCTCTGGCGGGAGCGACCTTAACTCGTTGTTGGCCAAGTCGAGCCGAGTGAGCGCTGAGAGCGCGCTCTTTGCGCTCGACAGCTTGCTGTTGACGCGAAGACACGCCTTGGCCACCCACGACATGCTAAACATAAATCCATATCCATACATCCATACTAATATTAAAAATGCGAAAGTCTGTCTGTCTGTCTGTCACCTCTTCACGGCTAAACTGCTGGACCGATTGTGATGAAATTTGGTAGGGATGTAGTTAACGACCTGAGGTCAAACATAGGCTACTTTTGGGCGCGATATAACCGAGTCCCACGCGGGGCGAAGCCGCGGGGAACAGCTAGTAAATATATATACGGACAAATATCACAGATTGAGCTAGCCCCAAAGTAAGTTCGGGACTTGTGTTATGGGATACTAACTCAACGATACAATATTTAATAATAAATACATGTATAGATAAACAACAAAGACCCAGGTGAATTTGAGAAAAATATTTTTTTCATTTTGACCAGATCGAACGCGGAATCTCCGGTCCTCATGATAACTACAAGGCCACAGAGGTCGTCAATATAAAAAATCCATTAAAAAATCTACAAAAAAGAGTCTATATCGTATATATATACATATTTTTTATTGCAAAAATACAATAGGCGGACTTAATTAGTTGTGAGACCATTAGCACGCATATCGTTTACAGCGGCATCAAGCAATTTTTAGGTTTGTGCACTTTCTACCCAGCACCAGGGGAGGCGGCATTGGCTACTATACTTGTTTCCAACGTAACTTGTCGTTCTATAACCATTGGAGTTTAATCTGGTACCATAATTAAAAGCACTGGGCTCTGAAGCGTAAATTTATGATACAACTAGGAAACACAAGAAAATACAGAGCCCTTAAACAATTTTAAAAAGAAAATGAAATTACCGTATCGTAGGTAGTTGACATCTCAGCTCCCGCCAATCAAGCATGACGGGCGTGGCCGGGCACAGAGCGTTGTATGTCAGAGTGGAGTCTTCCCTGCTACTGAACAGGGCTTCGGAGATGGACGAGCGGTTCAACTTGTAATCAGGGTCGGGATACGCCTATAGTTGTAAATAACCGTTAGTTACTTTTAATGGTTAGCTACCGATACAATGCGGTTAACGGTTAATTATCCGCTTCGGACAAAGAACAGGCTTTGAGGCCTAAGCATTATAAAGACAAATGTAATAAGCTCAAAATCGATGGAGTTGCGTTGTTTTATTGCTGAGTTACTACGCCTAAAATGCGGTTAGTTAACCGTTTATAACGGATAATGCTTTTTAAACGGTTGTTTAAAATCGTTATTAGCCGCCTTGCCATCAATAGGTAAACTATACTTTATTATGATCTTATATAATAAAGCTAGAGAGCTATTTTTGCAATGACTCACTCAAAAGCGGAGAGACGAATAATTATCATTAGATTTTGAAAACATTAAATTTTAAAACATTGTAAACCTAAATTAACCTTATATGCAGACAAAAAAAAACCTATTCTAGCGGCCAGCATTATTAATTACCGACCGCTAGAAAAGATGACAAAAAAATATATAAAAATACCTATACATAATAACATATTCGAATTGTTACCTAGGCCCTCAATGAATCTATTGACGTATATTTTTTTTAATTATGAAGCTATTTCCGTGCAGGTAGAAAATAATAAAACATCCCGACGAATTGAGAACCTCCTCATATTTTTGAAGTCGTTTAAAAAAAGTTAACAACGTCAAACACAGACCTTGCAAGCCAACAGCGTGGCCAACGCGTCCAGCAGTCCAGCGCTGGCCAGCTCGCCAGCGGCCAGTCCCGTGGGATCGGTGGCACCAGCCGCTAGCAATATCTCAACTATTTGGACATTGCGCGCGCGAGCGGCAATCGCTAAAGCCGTCCATGGTACGTCTCCTGGGAAGGGCAATGCTAAAATTAAATATGGCGGAAACAAATTTGTGAAAATTTTCAAGTGTCTAACTATCTCGGTTCATGAAATACCGTTGACAGACAGGCGGACAGTGGAATCTATTAATAAACGTTAGTATTATTATGTACTAGCTTTGGCCCGCGGCTTCGCCCGCGTGAATTTCCCTCGGGAACAATGCTTTTTCCGGGATGAAAGGTACCCTAAGTCCTTCTCAATACTTCTAACTCTGTGTATGCGAAATTTCGGGAAGATTGGTTCAGTAGATAGAGCGTGAAGGCGCTCACACATTAAGTGACTTCAATCTTTGTCAACGAAATCTCCAAGATAGTACTGAGTAAAATTCTTTCACTGCTTCACTTAGCCCTCTGACTAAGCTTACTTGACTTGACTACTTACTTGACGTATGACTAAATACTGGACTAAAGAATTTTGTTTTTGTAGCCTCATGTATCCCATTGCTAGGTAAAGGCTTCCCTCCGAAGAATATTAATAAATAAGATTAATAAATTAAATAAAAAGGCCTTAAAAGCCACCACATACAAGTAGTCCCTCACAGAAACGATACAAAATGCACGCCTTCGCCTCCGGCACTTCTCCGGCTTCTGTGTGTGGCGGCTTAAGGACTAGTTTCCAGGGCCGTAAAACTTATTAAAAAAAAACTCACTATCAGGCGTGTGGCCAGCTCTAGCGGGCGAAGGCGACGTGGCGTTTCGCGCGACGGCGGCCGACGCACTGCGCGAACGACGGCGCGTCGAGCGATTCAGTTCGCCCACCTATGTATATTTCAATAAGTATAATAAACTAGCGGCTCCACCCGCGTGCGCCTCGGTTGTATCGCGCCCGAAAGTAGGCTATGTTTGACTCTTAGTGCATAACTATATCCATACCAAATTTCATCACAATCTGTCCAGCAGTTTAGCCGTGACAGACAGACAGACAGACTTTCGTATTTATAATATAAGTATAGTATAATAGTAAGTATAGTATATATAGTATGGATTAAAATACCAAAAAACACGCTTTTAGCATGCACAAAAAAAACCCTTACATTTGATACCCATATCATGAGGGTGCATTTCAAATAGCCTGTCCGCCATCTTGGACGTCCGCCGTAGAAAAGAAAGATAGGAGTCTTCCCCTTCTTCTTTTCGAGTCTAAATGGCTGTTATAGTCTAACCGCCTAAGAAACGTTTGATAAGCCCATTTTAACTAAAATATGTCTTCTCTTTTTCTCTTACCTGACACTTCACATGAAAGAAAGAGACGCAACACATTTTAGCTAACATGGGCCTAACAAACATTTCTTAATACGCGAGAAAGTTAGGCCTTACCTACCTTAGGCGCGGGTGGCAGCGCAGGCGCGCTCGCGCTGGCGCCGGCCGCCAGCAGCCGCCGCAGCAGCCGCGCGTGGCCGGCGCGCGCGCAGCACGACACGCAGCTGTCGCCCGGGCGCCCGCACGACACGTGCACGCAACGGATGCGGTGATCGCGCTCCGGATCCTGCCGGTGTAGGGGATACATAGATAGATAACATTCAATTTAATATTAAAAAAAAAAAAAACCCACGACACATTTTCTTTTTAGTGGTGACGGTCGACTGGTTCCCCCCCCCCCCCCCACTTATTTTTTGCAGACATTAGGCATTTTCCCCACTTACACCCCCAGTAACAGCTCAACCGATTTATTTTGAACATATTATTTTGTAATGTGCACGTGATCCGCTTTCATTTGAGACCCCACTCGAGTATATTTGCAGACATTCGGTTGTTCACCCCCACAACTTCTAAACGGCTCAACCGATTTTCATCAAACGAATCTAAGAATATTCGCCCGTAGGTCAACTTTAATCCAAAAAATAAATAAATTAAAATCGCTTCATCCTTTCGGGAGCTATGATGACAGAGACAGACAGACAGACACGTCAAACTTATAACACCCTTCTTTTTGCGTCGGGGGTTAAAAAGAGTGTGACAATCGGGGACTGCCGCGGTAAAGCTATTGCATAGCATTTTTTATCAACTTATGCAATTATAAATATAAAAATAAGTATCATGTTATGAAATAAGTTCGCCCGAGCTACATGGTAAGAGGGTGTCAGGTTTTCGTTACGGAATTTCTTGATTCGCCCGCCGCGCTCAAAGCCCGCGATGAAAGCTATGCAATAGCTTAAAACTTTATTCAACGAAACTGCATCACATATATACGAAAACAGTAAGTGTATGGTCCAAACCACACATTTTCTGAATTATTTGATTTTGTATAAGTCAGCAATTCGCCGCGCTGCACATTTCACATTACTTTTAATTGTCAATCAGTTCACGTTTTTCGCTATATCATCGCGGACGCGTACTCACTATCATTTTATCATTTCTTATAAGTTTTCCAGTCGCTCAATAAAACATTTTTAAATCAAACCATCTTTCAGTAGCTAACAACTAAAGGTGTCCCATACATCTTATTGGTCCTTCGAGTATAAATTGAACAGCTCAGGATCATTTTCGCATGAACTAGTTAAATTGAACAGTTTTCGTGAGTGATTCTGTGCAAGCAATACCTTGGATGCAGTGTCACCTCATCAAAGGATATCAGGGATCTTAGCAAGCAGCTAAGGCCATCAGCATCATCAGCAATCAGGTTGCCAGACCATCAGCAGAAAAAGTAAGATCTTTCCTTTTTGGCTTTCTATCAATTACAAGCTATCAACATGGAAGACATTCTCGCAACTCAAAATCAAATCATGGGAGCCATCAACCAGCTTCTTATCAATTTCAAAAAAGATGGAGCAGATCGCAAGACTGCTACATATATCAAAAAACGTCTGGAAACACTAGAATCATATTGGAATGAATTCCAGATCAACCACAATAAGTTATGTGAGTTCGAAGATCAGTCTCATGTATACTTTGTTGAAAATTATTACCAAAAAACTTATGTATTTTATAACGAAACTCGTGCAGTCTTTCAAAAGTACATTCCATCAGATCCTAAAAAAGAGGACAAGCCGCTCATCAGGCCGGCGACTCCTTTAGCATTGCCTAGGTTTTTAGAAAACCCTTCTGAGCAGTTATCACCCAACGCGGACGCTCCTTCCGGGACAACTCCGGGGACGTCACAAACAGTTGACTTTCCATTATTTTCGTTATCAGGTAGCAAGCAACCCTCTAAACTAATCTCCAGCGGTAATAACAGTAGGTTAGAGGAAATGTTACGTAAACAAAAGAGCAATTTTAGAGCTTTTTCTCGTACAATAACAAGCACCGATCTAGACACCCTTACGGCTAAATGGGAATTAGAAGATTTTCTTAAGGCGGTTAACTCAAGATGGTCCACTATTGACGAACTTCACTGGGAAATCGATAGTGAATTGTATGAAGAAAACCCCGACTATGATCAAGCCTACAGCATGTACGAAGAAAAGTTCAAGCAAATAAAGAAAGAGGTCAATATCAAGATGTGGTCAACATGTCACCGAGAAAAATCAACTCCTCAAATTGACATTCCAACTTTCAACGGGTCTTACCATCAATGGACTTCATTCAAAGATCTCTTTTGTGAGGCTATCCACAATAACAGATCAATATCAGACGCCCAAAAATTACAATATTTAAAAGGTAAACTTCGGGGAGAAGCCGAAAAAATTATTCAGCATCTGAAAATCACTTCGGATAATTATCAGGTCTGTTGGGACATTTTGAACCACAGATACAACCACAGTAAATTAATTTTTAGCTCTTACATAAATATCATTCTAAATTTACCAACATCTCAGCAACAATTTTCAGCACATATCAAGAAAATCCATGACAGTACCATCGAAAGTCTAAATGCCATCAAAAACTTAGGTATCGACATATCGACATGGGATCCATTATTGGTGCACCTCATTTCCCAAAAGTTAGATCCTGAAACTCATAAAGAATACATCGAATCTCTAAAAAATCCCAGAGATTTACCAAGTTTAAAAGATTTTACGGATTTTCTCGAAAACAAGTTTACATCATTAGAAGTCTCGAAACGTAAGCAGGAATCTATACTCCAAAAATCAAATCAATCAGAACCATCAAACTCCTCCAAAAAATATCATCATTTAAAATCATTTACAAATCAAAGTAAAAATCAAATATCGAACAAAAAGGCACAAATAGGATGTCTACTATGCAAAAAGTCGCATGGAATATTTCATTGCGACACTTTTCTCGGATTACAACCTACCGAGCGTCGCAATATAATTACGAAACACAAATTATGCATAAATTGCCTTTACGATCATCACGGTAATGCGTGTATGTCCGAAAAAAGATGCCGTGAGTGTAATGAACAGCACAATACTCTTATCCATGATGCTTTCGTAAAACAAACGCTTTCAGACTCCCGAAAAAACGTTAATCACGTTTCCCAAAATGATATCAATGAAACTCTTCTAGCAACAGCTTATGTGAGGGTACAAGCAGCCGATGGGTCCTTAATCAATCTAAGATCAATTATTGATGCAGGTTCTCAAGTTTCTCTAATTTCGTCACGATCAGCAGAATTATTAGGGTTACCTCGACAAAATTGTAAAGGCACCATCTTCGGTATAGGATCAAGCGCCAACTCGAGTAAAGGAGTTATAACAATAACATGCCACTCAAATCATAGCGATTATTCATTTACCACGGATGCTCTCGTTATGAACAATCTCATCAATAACTTACCAAATTATTCATTCCCCAAACCATCATGGCAATTCTTAGAAAGTATACAGTTAGCAGATCCCGACTTCAATATCAGTCGCCCCATCGACTTGTTGTTAGGGGCAGACGTATATGCCACCATCATCATGAACGGTATCATCAGAGAAAACGAGTCTGTACCCATAGCACAACAAACACGGCTCGGCTGGATTCTTTGCGGAAATTTCAAATCATATAAATGCAACGTCGTCGTAAACAACGTCGATGAACTCAAACAATTTTGGACGATTGAAGACATTCAACCGGACTCATCATTATCAGAAGAAGATTCCAAGTGTATACAGCACTATAAATCGACAACTACTAGGAACGAAGAAGGCCGATACGTCGTAAGATTACCAATGCATGAAAATGCCAAAGAAAAGCTAGGGAACTCCAAATCAAAATCCGTTGCGCAGTTTTTGCAAATTGAAAATAAAATTAAGAAAAATCCGAAATTAGCAGCCAATTATAAATCATTTATGTCAGAATATATTCAACTAGGTCACATGCATATATCTGATAATAATCAAACATTCAGCAACTATCTACCACATCATGGAGTCCAGCGTCCGGACTCTGCCAGCACCCCTTTACGCGTTGTTTTCAATGGAGCCTCAAAGACGTCTAGTGGATATAGCTTAAACGACGTCATGTACTGTGGCCCAAACTTACAACAGGATCTGTTAAATTTAATTCTAAAATGGCGTAATTATCAATATGCATTTTCAGCAGATATACAAATGATGTATAGAATGATTCTTATTGATGTTAAGGATCAACATTATCAAAAAATCATCTGGAGAGACTCATCACAGGATAAATTACAAGAGTATCAGCTATCCACCGTCACATACGGTACAAAAGCAGCGCCTTTCTTGGCCATGATGACCCTTAAGCAATTAGCAGCGGACGAGGGTCACAAATTCAGCAAAAGCCCAGCAGCAAGGGTTCTTACAGAACAATTCTACATGGATGACGTTCTTAGCGGAGGCCATGATCTAGTCTCAACGAAGCAACTACAAGCAGATCTAATAGCACTTCTGAAACTGGGAGGATTCAACTTGCGAAAGTGGTCTTCCAATAAACAAGAACTTCTAGAAGGGATGAGCACAGCGCAAAAAACTGAAGAGGCATACTCTTTTAAACATCAAGAGTCAACCAAAACTTTAGGGCTGCGCTGGTGTCCTGAAAGTGATCAATTTGAATTTAAATTAAACATCGATACCTCTGTAAGTCAGATAATAACAAAAAGGAAGCTGTTATCAGATATCTCCAAGATCTTCGACCCGGCCGGGTGGATTAATCCAATCACTACCAAAATTAAATTACTGTTCCAAAAAGTGTGGGTCTATGATAATTTATCGTGGGATGACAACCTACCGGAAACAATCAATGAAGAATGGAATAAAATAAAATCAGATTTAATAAATATCAACTCTATCAAGGTAGCAAGATGGCTTCGAACGTGTCAGGACGAACAACTAGAACTTCACGGTTTCTGTGACGCATCTAACAAAGCATACGCATGCGTCATATACTGTAAGGTATTAAAACAAAATCAAAACTCCTCTATTGTTATAGTCGCAGCAAAATCGCGACTCGTATCACCTAACAAAAATACGTCATTACCTCGGCTCGAGTTATGTGCGGCCGAGCTCTTATCAAGGCTCATGGAAAAAGTCCATGCATGCTTAAATGATTACAAAATCACTTGTTATTGTTGGTCAGACTCGACTGCAGTACTAGGATGGCTACAAGCAGACCCAAATCGTTGGCGACCATTCGGAGCCAACCGAGTTATCAAAATAACATCAATTATTCCAGCAGAATGTTGGCGTTACGTCAAATCATGCGATAACCCAGCAGACTGTGCAAGCCGAGGCATTTCTACCGAACAGTTGAAACATCATCCGATTTGGTGGAGTGGACCATCCTGGCTGCCATCCTTCTCTGATCAAGGACAACCATCAATCTTTAATACAAACGAAGAACTGAAAAAATCAAAACAAACAAATGTTAACGTCACAACTACTACGTCAAAACACGACACAAGTTCCAATGACGACATTATAAGCGAACTCATCAAAAAATATAGCAGCTGGACGCGCGTAACCCGAGTACTCGCTTGGATATTACGTGTGGGAAATCGTAACAGCCGTTCTTATCCTTATCTTACTATCAGTGAATTAAGAAAAGCAAAATTAATAATCATCCGATACTATCAGCAACTAGAATTCTCGCAAGAAATTCAAGACCTGAAAAACAATAAAACAATCAGTTCAAAAAGCAAGCTACTCCCTCTTAATCCCTTCTTAGATAAAGATGGTTTAATCAGAGTAGGGGGCAGATTAAAGAACGCAAACATTCATCCAGACATGATTCATCCATTCATCCTTCCTCACGACAGTACAATAACACACTTATTAATAGATCATGCACATATACTTACATATCACGGAGGGGCTAAGTTGACACAAGCTTGGCTTCGTTACCAGTACTGGATCTTAGGAGGAAACAGAGCAGTAAAGAAACGGTTACGTACCTGTGTCAAGTGTAGAAGATACCAGCCAATTCAGCAGTCTCAAATCATGGGGGACCTTCCTGAAGCAAGGGTTAATTTATCACGTCCATTCGAAAAGGTTGGAGTCGACTACACCGGTTTCGTTCTCGTAAAAGCAAGCAAGGGCCGAGGAATCAAAACATCAAAAGGGTACATCGCGGTATTTGTTTGTATGGCGACAAAGGCCGTCCACCTCGAGTTAGTATCAGACTTAACCTCGTCAGCATTTTTAGCGGCCTTGCGTCGTATGGCGGCAAGGCGTGGAACACCGAGTCACGTATTCAGCGACAACGGGACGAACTTTGTCGGCGCAAACAACACATTGCAAAGAGAATACCTAGATCTTACCACTATCATTGATACGGAGTTTTTAGCAGAATTGGCCAGCATGAAGATCAACTGGCATTTCAACGTTGGAACCTGGGCTAGTGCCGGTGGGCTATGGGAAAGCTCAGTTAAAAGCCTCAAATATCACATGAAACGTGTAATTGGAGAGCAAAAACTTACTTTTGAGGAGTTTACTACCCTTTTAACGCAACTAGAAGCATGCCTAAATACCAGACCCCTCGTCGCACGGACTGAGGACCCAAATGATTTAGATTATTTGACTCCGTCTCACTTTCTAGCAAGCGGTCCGGTTTTGAACATCATCGAAACTGAGACTGACGAACGCACGCGATGGTGCCTAACACAAAAAATATTCACCGACATATGGAAACGTTGGAAGGCAGAATATTTAACTCAGTTGTCCACTCGTACCAAATGGTTGACACAGCAACGCAACATGCAATTAGGCGACATCGCACTCATTCATGATTCAAACCTACCGTCCGGCAAGTGGGCAATGGGCAGAGTCATTGACCTTCATCCGGGCGCAGACGGATTAGTGAGGGTAGTGACTCTCAAAACAAAATCGGGAGTTCTCAAAAGGCCCATAACAAAACTATCACCCTTGTTAAGTGACAAGGAAAATAAATCGGATCAGCAAAAAGTTGATAAATCATCCCACTTTATCACTACCACAACATCAAGCAAGGGAGTATCTTCGAAGCAAAACTTTAATTTTTATGCACTATGCATCTTGTTAATGAGTATGTTCGTAACAGCAACAAAGGCCTCATTCAACATTACTTCACTAAATAATCAAAGCATTTACTTCGATAAAATCTCCAACATGTATTTAGTTCGCGACGATTGGAAACTCATAGTGTATTACAACATGGATCCATATTGGCTAAGTACGGACCTATATAGCAAGTATATAAATCATCTCGACAACATATGTACAAACACATCAGAAAGAGGCCTCTGTGACGCAGTCCTTCTACAGCTACGTAATAGTTATGATGAACTTAAGTACTACAATGATATGTTGCTAAATCAGCGTTTTGGCGACGCCGCTCCGTCTCGTTCGCGTCGTGGGCTTATCAATGGCATAGGGCGCATTGCAAATAGTCTCTTTGGTATATTAGACGAAGATTTCGCCAATCAGTACAGCAAAGACATCAAATTAATTCAGGAAAATCAGAAACATGTTATATCCTTATGGAAAAATCAACTTCAGTGATCGAAGCTGAATACAATCTTCTGAAAAGAGTCGAAAACAACATGGAAAAGCAATACAAGATAGTTAATCAACATATCAACCGCTTGGAAACGACGGTTAGAACTCTAAAGGCACATATGGAATTTACAATGTCAGCAATCTTAGCCAATGGATTAGTAACCCACTTGAAAAACATTCAAGACTGCTTCCTAGACACCATTGCTGACATCTTCCATGGGAAATTCGACATTCATCTTATCACACCTGATCAGTTGAGAGAAGAATTGAATATAATCTCTGGACAGTTGTCAAAGGACTTAGCTCTTCCCATCAACAATATTCACTCAGATTTAGCAAAAATATATCATCTACTGAAGGTTAAAGCTAGAGTTACCAAGGACTTCTTAATCTTCGAAATCAAAATTCCTCTCGTAAGCAGAGAAAGTTACGAAATATTCCACTTGTTACCAGTGCCACATCAAGTATCTAACAACAAAATTGAAATCATTCCCATCGCAACCCATTTGGCTATCAATATTCAAAGAGATACCTACTTACCAATGTCTAGTAATGATTTTCTTAATTGTGGTGCCTGTGACACGAACAGCTACCTATATACATTAAACACCCCTATATATCAAATGACCTCTGAAACCAATTTATGTCTACTTGAGCAAGGAACTAGGCAATGTAAATATAACAGGCAGGAATGTACTAACACATGGAATCAGCTGACTGCAATGAATCATCACCTGTACTTTTGTTGCGGCCAATGTACTTTCCGTATCATATGTGAATCTCAAGTTACAGTTCAACAAGTGCACTCCGCGGGTATTATCAGCCTCGGTAATAATTGTCTCATCAAAGGTGATACATTTACGGTTTACTCTCATCAAAAACGAAATAATGAGCTGTATACTAAAACTGACTTCATAAAACTAGTAATACCGCCACTCAATAATATAATAAAACTACCAATTTCCAACAATGTGACCCAATCAAACTTCTCTATGGAGCTTATGCAGATTGGTGATAAGATTCAAAATATCAAGAAAGAACAACCTGTGATTGACAATATTTCCTATCATGACGTCCATCACTACGTACTTATCTACGTTATACTGGGAGCAGCAGCGATCACGGGAGCAACCCTGGCCTGGCGAGCGTGTCACCGCCGCCGCCGAGCTACCACTACCCCGGAACCTCGCGTCGACACGGTCGGCGACGGACACGTCCCCGGCATCAGCATCAGTGAAGGTGTTCAGTGCGCGAGTGTAAAAGCAGAGTATCCGAATGTGTATGCAAGTGTCAGTGATCGTGTAAAAAACTCTCACGTACTCAATAAAGCAACCTCTCCCATTCTTACAAAATTTGACTTTAGTGAAATCAAGAACAACTAACAATTAAGTTTTGAGTAATCTTATAATTCAATGTAGTATCACTTATTTTACTTTAAGCAAATTGTTTTTCACCTTGTCTTAGCATTAGCACATCTCATCATCGTCATCTCTGGGCCGGCAGCATGTATGGTCCAAACCACACATTTTCTGAATTATTTGATTTTGTATAAGTCAGCAATTCGCCGCGCTGCACATTTCACATTACTTTTAATTGTCAATCAGTTCACGTTTTTCGCTATATCATCGCGGACGCGTACTCACTATCATTTTATCATTTCTTATAAGTTTTCCAGTCGCTCAATAAAACATTTTTAAATCAAACCATCTTTCAGTAGCTAACAACTAAAGGTGTCCCATACAGTAAGTAATACATGATTTATTGACAAAACACAAAGGGCAGACAATCAGGGGTGCATATCTCCAGCTGTAGCTGCCGAAGGGTTTCCCACAGGTACCATACATACATACCTTACACTAAAATTGTACACAGTAACGTGCACGAATAAAACTTAATTTAATAATATCTTTTTTTGTGATATTATGCCACAATATGGCAATCAAACTTATAGCGTACTAGCTGTTTCCCGCGGCTTCGCCCCGCGTGGGACTCGGTTATATCGCGCCCAAAAGTAGCCTATGTTTGACCTCAGGTCATTAACTACATCCCTACCAAATTTCATCACAATCGGTCCAGCCGTTTAGCCGTGAAGAGGTGACAGACAGACAGACAGACAGACTTTCGCATTTATAATATTAGTATGGAAGTATGGATTTTTGCCAGTGTCAAGTTTTATAAGAATTTTCTTCATTTAGTCAAGTCAATAACGTTAAGGCTGGGTTGCACCAACTTACAAACACTGTTATAACAATAACTGTGTAGTCAAAGTACCGGTTAGGTGAAAAATGGGTTGCACCATTTTGTCGCTCGTCAAAATACGTCATACGCAACGGATTTTGATGCGGTTTTTTTTTAATATACAGAGTGATTCTAGAGGAATCTTTTTATGCCCATGCGAAGCCGGGGCGGGCGGTGTGTAAATATAATATAACTTACAGTTTTAGCGGCGCCGGTAAGTTTGCTGACTATGGCATGTATTCCCAAAGAAATGCCAGCTCGAGCGGGCGAGGGTGTCTCGGCCGGCTGCGGCGACTACAAACAAACACTCGTCTTACGACCTCCGTGGCGTATTGGTTAACATGCCTGACCGCTACACAGGTCTCGGATTCGATCGTCGATCAGGACAACATGAAAAATGATCAGTTTTTCTGATTGGCCTGGGTTTTGGATGTTTATCTATTTATGTTTTCGTTCGAGCGTGTTTCCCGGTTACGTCTTCAGCTTACGCTTCAGAGCCCAGGGGGCGTACTATCACCTGTAATAAACCATGCAAGAACGAGTAAGCGAGACAGCGCAATACATGATGTAAGGCGACATCTCCTTTACTCAATCGTTCTTGCATGGTTTTAAGAGATGGTGGTAAGGGGGCAGGGTACACTATTATTCATTGTCCGGATTTGGAACTGGTTATAACCTTATATACTATATTTTATAACAAATATGTTTATTTATATATGTATTTGTTTGTTATAAAATATAATATCGTTGAGTTAGTATCCCATAACACAAGTCTCGAACTTACTTTGGGGCTAACTCAATCTGTGTGCTTTATTCTTACATATTCTTATTTATTAAAGCCGCAAGCTGTCCACTGCTGGACATAGGCCTCTATAGGCCATGAACACGGATGAAGCTTACAGCTTACACACACACTTTTTGACATTCGAAATGTTTTTTCGTTCGTCCCAGAATAGACACAGATTTCACGAAAAAGTGCGATTCCCTTATATCTCGGAGAGTTGTGAACATACATACATATAATCACGTCTGTGATAATACGGGGTAGACAGAGCCTAGAGCCATAAGACCTTAGGCCACGTTTAGCATAGCACGAAACAGTTTGTTGAAATTTGAACATATGCTATATTTTTTGATTTTAGATCGAGGAATAAAAACAGATTTTGTTTTGTTTTCGATTACAAATTAATACAAATTGTACTTTTGCTGCGCGGACATAAGTCACATTTTGGATTGTAATTAGTGTGTCATCTTACCTGTGCGATTCTAACGGCCAGCACGGTGACGGCCAACAAGCATTGATAGAGTGCAATGTAAAATTAACATTAGTGGCATTGAAATAAGGATCAAATCCGTGTGTTATGTTACCTGTGCGATACTGTGTTCAACAAGCATTGATAGAGTGCAATGTATAATGAACATTAGTGGCATTGAAATAAGAATCAAATCCGTGTGTTATGTTACCTGTGCGATACTGTGTTCAACAAGCATTGATAGAGTGCAATGTATAATGAACATTAGTGGCATTGAAATAAGGATCAAATCCGTGTGACATGTTACCTGTGCGATTCTAATGGCCTGTACGGTGTGCACCCCACGTACAGCATTGATAGAGTGCAATGTATAATGAACATTAGTGGCATTGAAATAAGGATCAAATCCGTGTGACATGTTACCTGTGCGATTCTAATGGCCTGTACGGTGTGCACCCCACGTACAGCATTGATAGAGTGCAATGTATAATGAACATTAGTGGCATTGAAATAAGGATCAAATCCGTGTGACATGTTACCTGTGCGATTCTAATGGCCTGTACGGTGTGCACCCCACGTACAGCATTGATAGAGTGCAATGTATAATGAACATTAGTGGCATTGAAATAAGGATCAAATCCGTGTGTCATCTTACCTGTGCGATTCTAACGGCCGGCACGGTGAAGCCCAACAAGGCGTCGAGCACGGGCATGTTCCCGAGCGTGCACGCCACGTACAGCGCGCTCTGGCCGGAAGCGTCGCGCGCGTTCACGTCGAACGCGAACGAATACTGCCATTCGCCGGATTCGTCGCTATCACACACAAATACAAATATCTTTATTGTATCTATATATATAAAAATTAAACCCGTTTTCCGTTGTCACGACATAGCATGAAAACGGCTTGACCGATTTGGCTGATTTTTTTTTTGTAATACTCTGTACAAGGTTCTTACGGAAAAAAATATTAAGAAAGGCGGTACGAAGTTCGCCGGGTCAGCTAGTCCATACTAATATTATAAATGCGAAAGTCTGTCTGTCTGTCTGTCTGTCACCTCTTCACGGCTAAACTGCTGGACCGATTGTGATAAAATTTGGTAGGGATGTAGTTAACGACCTGAGGTCAAACATAGGCTACTTTTGGGCGCGATATAACCGAGTCCCACGCGGGCGGAGCCGCGGGCAACAGCTAGTATATTATATTACTGTCGAGGCCGGAAATAAAGCCATGCAAATTCAATTTTCTTAAGAGTTTCGTCTTGTTCATCAACATCGTGTAAATTTTTATATTGACGCATATTTAAATTCAAATTGTTTATTCTCAATATAGGCCAGTCTTACTACTTGAATTAAGTTTAACCACCACTTGCAAAGCGCAAGTGGAGAAGAAGGCATATAACAACTTAACAAGCCAGCGCCCGCTTAAAATAATAGTACATCAATGTCGAAGCCCGAAATAGAGAAATTTAAGGCCGTGCAATATTACTCGGCCGTAAATTGCTGAGACCTTACCAAGTAATTTTAAAAGGACAAAACAGTGCCGATTTCCCGTTATTAATTTACCAAGTAAGAAAATGCAAATGGTATTTTTTTTTTTGTAATTTAATTGTTTAAATTATGAAGCTATATTTCCGAGCAAGTGCAGAAATAGTACATTAGTGTCGAGACCGGAAATGTTACCAACCATTACCAACCTAACAGAAGTGTCCAGCAATTTCCATTACCGACTGCTAGAATAAGTTATTAAACATTAAAAAACCTCCATTAGTGGCCGGCAATGAATTATTTTTAATTACATCGTTGGCCTAGGCCAGAAATTAGTCTAATGACGTTTTTTTAAATAATGAATCTATTTTCAAGCTAGAGGAAAAAATAGCCCGTCAATGATTTTTTTTTAAATTACATTGTTGGTAGACCAGCAAAGAGTCTATTGACGTATTCTTTTTTTTAAAATATGTTATTGTACTTACACGTAGGTGTTGAGCATATCTCCAGGGTATGGATACTCCAGCAGCAAGGAAACCATGGAAGCGTGGCCGCCGATGCAAGCCGCGTGGAGCGGAAGCCATTTTTCAACCGTCTCTTGCTGAAATTTATAAGATTTTGTTAGCACTAACACGTCACTTCACGGTAAGACACACGTCGACACTAGCGCCACAATAACAAATCTACTGAGATGCGCAACAGATGGCGCTATAATATCTCGGAATTGCATATTCAGTTAACTTTTGATTGCAAAAATCAGACAATTTTTTTTTATGTATTTATTTTTCTTCACATACAAATAAATAAATTGGATTTCTTTACAAATAAAAATCATTTTTTATTTAAGGGCAGCTGCTGTCCAAAATAGTTTTGCCTAATTTTTGCTGTCAAATTTGTTATATAACAGTTTGTCCTTTTACCTGAACAGCTCTCGGAAAGTTGGCCAGCAGCAGCCTGGCGACATCCAAATGACCATGATAGCTGGCTATGTACAGGGGGCTGTATTTGGTCACCGGGTGGGCGCGCCCATCCGCACCAGCCTCAAGTAAAGCTGACACGACACTCGCTGAACCAGATTCTGAAGCCCTGATGAAGATTGTGTTACTGATAGATAAGGCGTTTTGATTTTCTAGTTCGTGATCTCGGGAGCTCTTTTTCTATACGATTCTTGATCTATGGCGAGTCACGCGTTGAACCACTCAGCCAAATATGGTCACAAACGGCGATTCTCAGCTCTGATTGGCTCGCCAGATAGACGCGTCGTATTAATATATTAATATTATTGTTTTGTCACTACAAATTTTTTTTATTTGAAAAGACCAACAAGTAATTTGGTGAAGAACCTTTAAGACGATACCTCGGCGAACACTAGCGCCACCGTCATTTAAAAATCATTATTCACTGAAAACACAAGTTATCAAAAATCCGTGTTAGGTAATTAAGGTTCTGGATCTGAAGTTAATTTTAATCTTAATAAATTATTTAATTATAGTTACAAATTGAAAAACTGCTAAAAGTGGCCGTTTGAAGCAATATTGCAATTTGTAACTATAGGGAACTATAAATTAATAATTTAATATGTTTAAAATTAACTTCAGATCCAGAATCTCAATTACATAACACGGATTTTTGATAACTTGTGTTTTCAGTGAATAATGATTTTTAAATGATGGTGGCGCTAGTGTTCACCGAGGTATCGTCTTAAAGCCGCAGGCAACAGTTAGTAAAAATATTTATTTTGGAAATGTAAGTAGATTTTGCGGTGCGTCAGTGTTGCCACATGATAAAACGACTTACACGTATAGAAGCGTGCTAGCGCCACCTGGCGTCAGATTGACCACAATGCCGGCCGCTGTCCCTAAGGACGTCAGCTTAGCACGTAGTCCTTGGGTATCACCGCGGTTGACGAGCGAGCGGAGTTGGGAATGCTGCGATAGACGTTCCCGTTCCAATGCATCTGAAATAGGGGAAGATCCTTAGATCATGTACCTATAGATGTACAAATAGTGCCGCACAAGAGACAGAAGATCAAACCCAATTTCGTGAATATTTCCCTCACCCGGCCAAATATCTCTCTCTCGCTCGGATGATATTAATAAGTGTCCAACAGTAATTGATTCGTTTGAAATTTGGTTGATTTTATATAACATATTAGACGCAGAAAAACTGTTTCTAAAAACAGACACCAGGGTTAACGGTTTTACCTTCTCCCCTCCATGGGTCCGCTACGTCTTCAGCGAAGTACTGAGTGGCGTCATACGCGGCCTCCGCTCCCGCTTCCGCTACCGCTGCCACCCGCGCTCTCGCCCGCGCTTCTAGCGCGGCCGAGCGGAAGCGCTTCAGCATTGTACTGCCATTTTGTTTTTATATTCTCTCACAAGTCCGTGATGGTCTATGGTTATGTCACTTCGCATTCACTTATAATTTTATCGCATTTATTTCAATATAATTAAATAGATAGAAAAAGGGATGTTGAGATGGTTTGGACATGTAGAGAGGATGGATGAAAGGAGACTGACGAAAAGTATATACAAAGCAGAATTGGCTGGGAGCGGCGGTCAGGGTCGGCCTCGTAAAACATACTGCGACCAAATCGCAGACCTTTTGAAAAAGGGAGACATTAGGAGTACCCGAAATCGGCGAGCGTGTATGAAGAGAGTGATGAGTGTGGAGGAGGCGAAAGAGATATGTAAGGATCGTAGCCAATGGAAATCTCTAGTCTCTGCCTACCCCTACGGGAGACAGGCGTGATGATATTTATGTATGTATGTATATTTTACTAGCGACCCGCCCCGGCTTCGCATGTGCATTAAAACCCTTCTCTTGAATCATTATACCTATTGAAAAAACCCGCATCGAAATCCGTTGCGTATAGTTTTAAAGATTTAAGCATACCTACAAAGGGACATATATAGGGACAGAGAAAACGACTTTGTTTTTTACTATGTACCTAGTGATAGTGATGAAGTGCTTTTTTCATTAATTTTTGAAGCTTTAGTTTGAAGGTTTGTTGCTTATTCATCAACACGTTACCGGTAACTTTTATTGGGGCTTAGGGACTGATTGTAAGCATGTTCATGAGATTCAGGCGTTAGGTACTTTGCGGCAGTCAAAGTTACAAGTGCTTACCAAATTACTTTGCGTGCTTCCTCCATCAGTAGTTTATGACTAAATGATGGCGAAAGCACGCAAATTTTATTATCGCTAAGAAGCTTTGTAACTTTGAATCTATCTGAATGGAATCTTACGCCCGAATACTCAAACGCTACTCAATTTTGAGAACTGCTCAAGTATCATGCTGTCGCGCTGAACGTCAACGATATGGCAGTGACAGCATGATACTTGAACAGCTATCAAAATTGAGTAGCGTTTGAGTATTCGGACATAAGCTAAATATGATATTTTCAATGGGTTTGTAAAAGTAACAATATAGCACAGAATACATAATAGTTCCTACTAACGACTATAAATAGGCTCTCTCTTATTCTTCTTCGTCCGAGCGTGTTTCCCGGTTGCATCTTCAGCTTTCACTTCAGAGCCAAGGGTACGCTATTAATTATGGTCCTGATTTGGCGGTACTGGCAATAGAGCGACTGCCGCCTGACCTCCGTAACCCTTTTATACAGGGAACCAGACCAACAGGAACATGACCCGGGTGTGTTAGTGGCCACCACTGTCAGATTTTTCAGGCTACCCAAAGACATCAGACATAGCCTAACGACTGCCATCTACCGATAACAGCCGGGACCAACGGCTAAACGTGCCTTCCGAAGCACGGATGAGCTCAAGATAGAAAATGCCACTAATGACAACCAATCCAAACATTGCCACGCACTCACCGTCGCTTGACGCACGCTATCGTTGCGAACACGCGCGCCGCGCTTGGCTATCGACCTCCTCCACTCACTTTTTGGAGTATTCTGGGAATAACCCCTTATTATCACACACAAATACAGCACAATCTAAAACCGTGTTATCACTACATAGTATAAAACAAATTCGCTTACTCTGTCCCTATGTCCCTTTGTATGCTTAAATCTTTAACACTACGCAACGGATTTGCGGTTTTTTTTAATAGAGTGATTCAAGAGGAAGGTTTTTACGCCCATGCGAAGCCGGGGCGGGTCGCTAGTATTACACTAATTATTAACCAAACAAGCTTACGTCCCACTAGAATAAAATATTCTACACAAAAGGTACAAGTACACCGCTCCATTTTGTAACAATTTCGCGTACGACAAGTGGACATTAAATAGGATTACCGTAACTCGAGACGCGCGACCGGCGAGCAAGCGAGAGCGACAGTGTCTCTTAAACTGTTAATAATTGAGCCTGCATTCGAGAGTCCCATACCGTCTCCATTTTTAAAAAAAGAGTAAGAAACTTCTACCTGTCCTTATCATCTTAATTATATTATTTTGTATTTTTAGTAGTAGGTATATATTTATATAATAAATGTATTAATATGTAACTTATATTGTGATGTAGTTATATGGAATTATAATAGTTGATTTATGTATTTATAGTACATATTTATATGTATATATATTATAATAATAATTCTTATTTAGAAGTACATGCCTACTGCCTTTTTGTTTTTAATCTCCTATCGCGGGTCTCTTCACGCCCTACTGAACCAATCTTCCTGAAATTTCGCATACTCATAGTTAGGAGTATTGAGAAGGACAGAGGGTACCTTTCATCCCGGGAAAAAGCACTGTTCCCGAAGGAAATTCATGCGGGCGAAGCCGCGGGCTTAATGTTATAATAATGCAATTGTCAAAAAATATATCCACTTTTGCTTAGTTTGAGAGCCACTGTCTTCTAACCACATTAGTTGCGTAAAGGTTGTTAATCGTGGTATGGACAGACAACCGCGCATTACTTATTATATGTATATTAAATTCCTTTTCTCTCAATCTCTAGAAGAAACTGACAGTTTGAGCCTGTGCATCTTGAATTCCATATCAACATTCTTTGCATGAAAATCAGATTTGATACTAATACATATTGTAACAAACTTTTTTTATTTTATATTCTCTCTTGTTTTTGAGCTTTCCATTTGATGTATTAGTTAGTTTTTAGTTGTAAATTGTGTACGGAATGAAATAAAGAAAGAAAATTGATTATACAATACAATGTATGTTTGTTTGTTTGTTTGTTATAACTTTATTATTATATACTAAAGTATATAAATAAAACAAAAGTACAATAGCGTTAAATGTACCTTGTTGTCTTAGAAAAAATATTATTTCAAAACCCATTTTCATTATAAGATATCATACAGTTCTCCATTCATCACTATCACTTTCACTATTACTACATAGTACAAAACAAAGTCTCTTTCTCTGTTTCTATATCCCTATGCATACTTAAATCTTTAAAACTACGCAACGGATTTTGATGCGGTTTTTTAATAGATAGAGTGATTCAAGGGGAAGGTTTTTATGCCCATGCAAAGCCGGGGGGCGGGTTGCTAGTTACAAATATAATATAGCTTTGTTTGTTTGCCCCATTCATGGATTGAAGGTTAAAGGCTATTTATTCTATTCATTAAGATGAAGGGGGTGAAGAGAAGAAGAGAGAGAAACAAGCACACGCATCATTACAAAACAAGAAATCCCAAACACGCTAGTTTTAAAAACATCACGTCTACCATTTCTGCAGCCGCAGGCTGTCCACTGCTGGACATAGGCCACCCCCAAGGATTTCCAAAATGACCGGTCGGAACCTGCCTGCATCCAGCGCCTGCCTGCTCGAACTTCCTTGCCACAACATTATAAACGAAAAGCGAAGTGATAATCCGCCGGATAGACGGTATTACCCACGGATTAACCAATTAATTAAGTAAAGGTCGTAGAGTCGTATAGCCAAAGTACTTATACCAATATAATCCAATTGAGAAGTTGTAATTGGTACTTGTATTTTTAGATTATATGACAGTAGTGAGCTCGATAGACTTAGGGGCGGTCGCGTTAATAACGATAACGCATGTCAAACGACTTATCTTGGATTGGTCGCCATTAGTGGCATTTCTATCTTGAGCTCCTCCGTGCTTCGGAGGGCACGCTAAGCCGTTGGTTCCAGCTGTTGTCACTAGATGGCAGTCCTTAGAGTCTGATAGAGGCGAACTTTAAGCGGCTAAAAGAATTCTCGCATCGGTGGCATAAAATTCGAAGCGGCCTCGAGAGGGGCATAACTTGAAAAGTAGGAGCACATCAAGAATACTGCCACAAGCAGACAAAGAAGACGAAGAGAAAAACTGAAACTGTGACAAACTCAAAGACCTAGAAGACAGAAGCTGGCCTCTGGCCGAGAAGGCAAGCGAGGCGTACTTGTGAACGTAAGCCCCCTAAGGATGGGGGAGAGTTATTAAAAGGCAATGATTGCATAGATAGGCGACACTATAGAGAACTTGTAGGGATATCAAGCAGGACTGGAAAGAAATGCGAAATGCTAGTACAGCGCACTCTCCCGAGATTCGGATCGTATAACCGAGAGGTTGGTAGAGCCATGGGAGGTGGAGGGAAGTCCTTAGAGTCTAAGGTAAAGGTATTAAATACTGTCTAAGGCTTAGAACTTAGACAGAATTTGATACCTTTACGCAGCCTAAAAAAGGGACACCACTAACACACCCGGGTCATGTTCCTGTTGTCTGGTTTCCCTTTAAAAAGGGTTACGGAGGTCAGACGGCAGTCGCTCCAATGTAACAAGTAGTACCGCCAAATCAGGACCATGATTAAAAGCGTGCCCTAGGCTCTGAAGCGTAAGCTGAAGATGCAACTACGAAACACGCTCGGATATAAGTCACTAATATATTAATGATCTATGTTTGTGTGTATGTTCGTAAACTCAAAAACTACTGTGCCGATTTTAAAAATTCTTTCACTATTCGATAGCTACATTCACCCTGAGTGACATAAGCTATGTATGTACCACGAGCGAAGCCGAATTGGACTGCATGTATTTTATAAAATTTGATACACGTTATGTCTCCTAGCATAATAAATATTCAAGCTTTTCAAATTTTAAGCAATTTCACCATCGCACTACTTACAAATACTTTTAAATTTAGTGAAAAGTTTTTCCGCCAAGGTTATATGTATATTAAGTATTAAGTAATAGAAAAACTGACAGCATTGCACACATAATCTAATTTTGGAAGTCTAAACGCAATATCATTTAAAAACCGGTTACTTCGCGAGAGCATAAAGTTGAAAATGTATTTCTCTCTTCATTATTTATTTATTTGATCACGTATACAGTTTTGCCGCGTAACCGGTATGTATGGTATGGCCGTCGTCGGTCAACTGGCTAATTGTACCAATGTCATGCATTTGACTCGATACTATAAGTATATGCTTTTATTGGCTGGACACACACTTAAGACTTATTAGAAAAAAACATTCGAAACGCTTTATTAAGGTTTCGAAAAAAGAACAAGGGGCTTAGCCAAAGTCACAATTTCGAAACGTTGACGAATGTCGACAAGAACAAAATATATGGGATTGACATAAGCCGCGCTAAATCACGTGGTCAATCGTACTTCAACAGGCTGAGGACGTAAAAACGTTAAAATGATAGATTTCTTAAACGCATTTGACACCTGAGCCTCGCATAAAGGTCTACTTGGGTATTTCACTCTTACCTTGAATCACCTGATTGTCTGATAATAAGATGATTCAGTGCTTCGAAAGGCACGTGAGGCCTTTGATCCCAGCTACCAGCTGATAGTCGTTGATCGTTGAAAGGAACCACGTCAGAGGGAGAGAGGCGGTTCCAAGGAACGTACACCAAGGTGTGCATGGTAGATTGACCGCAGATTGCATAGATAGGCGACACTATAGAAAACTTGTAGGGAGATCAAGCAGGTGCGAGTGCGACTGAAAAGAGATGCGAAATACTAGTACAGCGCACTCTCCCGAGATTTGGCTCGTATAGCCGAGAGGTGGGTAGAGCCATGGGAGGTGGAGGGAAGTGACCGTGCCACAGATACGAAATGGTGATAACTACCCGTTTCTGCCGCCAAACAGCGCTGCTTTTATTGTTGTAAGTCGGTTCGACAGACTGTCTCCAGAACAGTACCCAGTAATACTATGTCGGAATAATCAACTGTCGAAAATCAGCATGACACTCGTGCAAAACGGCAATACGGTTATCGACCGTATTACCGTTTTGCACGAGTAACGCCCATATAAGGTGGGCCTTATGTCTTTAAGAAATGCCTGAAAATTTATCTTCAGGATCAGCAACGCGCCCGTGATTCTTCTGGTATTGCGATGATCCATAGGCATTACGAAAACAGCTTTCTATTAAGAGGGCCGTACGCTTTTCCTACTCAATATTTAGAACAATACCTCTAGCAGTTATATAAAGACTTATCCACGACTAATCACGCTGTAGTACACTTACTAACTGTAGTATAAAATTTACTAACAAATTATATGGTTATACTAGCGACCCGCTCCGGCTTCGCATGGGCATAAAAACCTTCCTCTTGAATCAGTCTATCTGTTTAAAAAAACCGCATCAAAATCCGTTGCGTAGTTTTAAAGATTTAAGCATACAAAGCGACATAGGGACAGAGAAAGCGACTTTGTTTTTATACTATGTAGTGATAGTGATAGTGAAGCATCGAAATAAATGATAATTTAATTTTATCGTAAGTGTGCGCTCCATCTCTTCAAGATAAAGATTTTTGTTTTAATAAATTATTCGATAATGACATAATCTGAGATAATGACGAAAGGGAAGATGCAATCATCTTATTTTTTTTGTTAAATATGTAATTTCTCGTTATTATTGAAAAATGATCTTTCTGATTGGCCTGGGTCTTGGATGTTTATCTATATACGTATTTGTTATAAAATATAGTATCGTTGAGTTAGTATCCCATAACACAAGTCTCGAACTTACTTTGGGGCTAACTCAATCTGTGTGATTTGTCCCTATATTTATTTATTTATTTATTTATTTATTAAGACCGCAGGAAGACGCGGGTCGTTTTGAATCGGTCCGATTGGAAATCTATGAGGGAGGCCTATGTCAAGCAGTGGACTTGTGGCTGATATGATGATTAATACTGCACAAATATAAGTACTTTACTTACGTTGTCACAATTTTATGCACACGCCAGTCTACCTCTATTAATCACCTCTACTCTCACGGGTCTACTGGAAGAGATTCCTATTGAAATAAGTAGTACCTTTGTACTCATTGTGTTTTATATTGTATCCTATGTATTTATGTGTACATAAATAAATAAAATAACGAAAGCTCGAATTTTACGCAATTTAAGCCCATTTACCTGCCAAGTCACGCAAATAGATATTTTACATCAAAAACAGAGAGTTTCTTTTGTCGCTCAATTTTGTGACGTTTTTAAATTGAATCTCGAGGCGGATGTATATAATTGTCCAATAAGTAGACTTCTTGTCAAGAAAACTTACTTGTGTGTATGCAGCATTGACCTTGCTATATACCTAGTATTTTATGCTAGTATTTTTTAGACATGATAGATTTGCACGCCTTACTAAGGTAGAATGTATTCGCACATTCATATTGTTACAACATCATTTTGTACATACATTCATGCAAATAGAGAGATTTGATTTGATTTGCTTATTTTTAATCTAATTCTATCTGTGGTGACTTTTAATTGGCTTTTTGTCATTTAGTTGAGTTGCCATTTTCTCGTATAACAGCTGTAAGTCTTCCTAAAACTGTATACATATCCATATCCATACTAATATTATAAATGGGAAAGTGTCTGTCTGTATGTAACCTCTTCACGGCTAAACTGCTGGACCGAATGTGATGAAATTTGGTATGGATATAGTTATGCACTAGGAGTCAAACATAGCCTTTTTTGGCGCGATAAAACCGAGCCGCACGCAGGCGGAGCCGCGGGCAACAGCTAATAAATAAATAAATAAACTTACCTCTGGCTTCCCTTAGCGCCTGCGCCGCGTGTCTATGGCAGTTCCTCTCGGCCAACGACAACGGAGTCTCTCCCGTCGCGTCGAGCACATTGAGGGAAGCCCCGGCCGAAACCAGGACCTTCACGTTTTCAACATGGCCGCGCTCCGCCGCGATGTGAAGCGCCGTCTGGTGATCAAATAAAATCTGTTTCTATCAAGGATTCTAAACAACTATTCGGGGTGTTCCTATTATCCATTTACAATGGGTGCGACCACGGCTTTACCATGAACATTTAAGTACCTATGCATTTCTGGATTTCTATCTCAACTATGTCCTTGTTTCATCCTTTTTAGACACCACGTAGTCGGGTTATAGTTTTTTAACTTAATTTTTATTTCTACGCATGTTGGGGCCCCTGTGACCCGGGGGCCCCGTATAATTGATACGGCAGATACGGCGGTAGCTACGCCCCTGCTTCTGACGTTTTTTTGCTGCCGGGACCATTGGCTTAACTTGCCTTGGAAACTTTTGCAGCTACATTCCTACCTTGCCTCCAGTAGCCGCGTCGGACGCCGCATCCAGATCCGCGCCCGCCGCGCACAAAGCAGCGAGACAGCGGCTGCGTTCAGCTAGAGCCGCTGCGTGTAAAGCGCTGCGGCAGCTAGCGTCCTGAGCGTCCACGTCCGCACCAGATGCCAGTAATTCTTGTAGTAGCTCGTGATTGTCCCATAATGCTGCCTGCAGAAATATATGGACATAATCAAACTTCACTCACAGCTGATCTGTGTTCTAGTAATTTACAGCTAGCAACTCCCCCTCACTGCACTAGATTTCTTGTCATGTCTTTCCATGTAAGCTTCTTTGCAGTAAGACTATAATATGTGCTAACAACCCAAAGTGTATCCTGGCCTCCGACTCAAGAGCTCTCCACTACCTCCTATTCTGCGCCACCCCTTGCCAGTCGGCATCTTTGAAGATGTTACTAATTAGGCATTATTGCCAACAAACTTTGTGGGAGTAATATGTATATGAATAGGTATGTTACGTTTATGTCTATAAAATATTCAAGTAGTGTAAGTGTTATATGATTTTATTATGTACTAGCGACCCGCCCCAGCTTCGCATAAAAAACTTCCTCTTGAACCACTCTATCTATTAAAAAAAACTCATCAAAATCCATTGCGTAGTTTTAAAGATTTAAGCATACAAAGGGATATAGGGACAGAGAATATGATTTTATTATGTACTAGCGACCCGCCCCAGCTTCGCATAAAAATCTTCCTCTTGAATCACTCTATCTATTAAAAAAAACGCATCAAAATCCATAGCGTAGTTTTAAAGATTTAAGCATACAAAGGGACAGAGAAAGCGATTTTGTTTATATACTATGTAGTGATATTTTATTTCTATCATCTTAACTATTTATATCTTACTACAAATGTAATGAAATTATTTGTTTACATTAAACATGGAACAATAGGGTGGTAAATAAGTTAATTATTTACCATTCCTTATGATGAGAACCTCAAGAAAACTGAGAGAGATAAACCTTCTAAGTACCTACTGGAACTAGGCCACGAAGGAACAGTCATGTGGTCTGTTGGCTCTATAATAATTGTTCCAATTGACGTCAGTATTAACGGTAAATATAGCGTACCCTAGGCTCTGAAGCGTAAGCTGAAGATGCAACCAGAAAACACGCTCTGACAAAGATAGTTAGTAGTGAAGTCTCGGCCATCATTTAGAGAACTCTCTTGGCAGTTGAGTCAAGAGACAGACACAGAAGGCAGTACTTCTGACCACTGCCCGCATGGTGAAAAGATTCCTCACTTTGAGTTTTGATCAGAATTATCGTGAGTCTGTACTCAGTTGCTAATAGTGTCCCTTTTTAATTAACATTTTTTTATTTCTTTTGTTATTCTAAATACCAGTAAAAAAATAAACGAAGGAAATTATAATAATACTAGTGACCGCTGGTGCTCCACTTCCGTGGGAATTTAGGAAAATCCAGCTGTCATATCCTACCAATAAAGCTACATATCTGCAAAATTTTAGCTTCAGTCGATCCAGTAGATTTGAAATTAAAATTCGGTAGTCTTAGTACAAAAATCGGTATGAGAGTTGAACAAAGACATTGAGAAATTCATTGCGGATTCCCACAAATTATAAATACACACTCGATGCTATAAAACAAACAAAATTCCAAAATGTATAGGACTTTGAAAACTTTGACTTATGCTATAAAAAATTTACTTGGTGTAATAATCGGCCTTGGAAGTTGTCTTCGTCTGGAGAGAGATCCATCGCAGTAATATTTTTATGAATCGCGCGTATTAGAACAACTAATTCAGGCAAGAAACCGCTGAAGCGCGACGAAAAGATTGTCTTGGCTTTACCAGCTACATATTTAAATTCCGCTTATAGTTACTTCACTAACACCATAATATGTATACCATTAGAAAGATTTATGATTCATCTTTATAATAAAACTAATAAGAATACGTGTTGCGAATAACTTTTCGAAAGCTTTTGTAGTAAAGTAAAGTACATAATATTGATTTGTTTTGAAATCCTTCCTTCATAGTTCATTCCTCGACCTCGACACTTGCTTGACATTGACAGTAAATTGACAATGGCGAAGGTGACAGCTGTCTTTTTTTCTTTGTTGTGGCAATGGCAATCAAATTTAAGGCTTATTTTTGGCAGTATTTTATTGTTCTTCTTAGACGTATTAATGTGTATTGTTGAACGCGCGCCTGAATATTATCTAAAAATAATCATATAGTCAAGGTGGCTTACTATACTACCATCTCTTAAAACCATGCAAGATCCATTGAGTAGGCGGGACAGCGCAATACATGATGTAAAGCATGTAAAGCGACATCTCCTATACTCACTGGATCTTGCATGGTTTTAAGAGATGGTAGAAGCCACCAAGTAGTCAAAACTTAAGTCAAATCGACGTCATGTCTAGCCAAGTTAATTAGTCAAGTCCATAGGTCTAGTCCATACTCTTTGGTCTAGTTAGAGGGGCAGGACAAAATTTCACTTATGTTGACACTGTCTGTACCACTTCTAAACACATTATCCTTATTCAGGAACACTTAGCGAAATAAATAAATATTCAACTATTATTCTGCACAAATACTCGAAAAACACATAAGAAAATAAATACGACGATATCTTGTGACTTTACTTACATTAGTTTAAATCCACCTTACATGGACTTTACCTTCCCTTCCCGCCAAAACCCTAGCACTATAGCACCATATTTTTAAATATTTAAAACATACATACATACATACATATCATCACGCCTGTCTCCCGTAGGGGTAGGCAGAGACTAGAGATTTCCATTGGCTACGATCCTTACATACCTCTCTCGCCTCCTCCACATTCATCACTCTCTTCATACACGCTCGCCGATTTCGGGTACTCCTAATGTCTCCCTTTTTCAAAAGACCTGCGATTTGGTCGCAGTATGTTTTTATGTTTTAAAACATATTTAAATAAAAATTAAATATTTATTACGGTTCTGGATACTAGTCCTCAATTTCGCATATCGCCAAATACTTAGTACCTTCCTACTTATCTATTACGCTGAACAATTTTCATAACTCGTAAGTATATTCACAAAGAAAATGGAATCGCGCGATTGACGCCAGGCAAATTTCTTTAATCTATGTATATTCATGGTAGCGTAGCCGAAGAAACCGGCCCAGCAGTTCTTTTTTTCTGATTTACTTTGTTTACCGTAGGGGTTGGAAAAAGAAGTTTTCCGGAGTTTTGGATAATGGCAAAAATAAGTTATAAGTTTGATTGCCATATTGTGGATTATTGCCGCATAAAAAAAGAAGTTTTCCCGCGGTAAAAAATACCCTACGCTACGCTTATGTCCTCTCTCAACTTATTATCTATGTTTATGCATTTTATCAAAATCGGTTCTGTAATTTAGGCCTAAAAGAACAGACAGACAGAGTTACATTCTAATTTATAATATTAACTAGCGACCCGCCCCGGCTTCACATGGACATAAAAACCTTTCTCTTGAATCAATATCTTTTTAAAAAAACCGCATCAAAATCCGTTGCGTAGTTTTAATCATTTAAGCAAATGTGGCTGGCTGGCGACACTAGGAGCGAATTTGTTTTATACTATGTAGTGAGATGTGATAGTGAAGTATGGAATAAGTCGAAATAACCAATATTAAATTTTTCTTATAAGTAGTTTTAATTCTCCAAATTATTGGGTTATTTTTAAATATGTATTCCAGTTAAACCCCCGCGACTTTAAAATCGCACGAGTTTTTTTATATACCTTATAATATTAACTAGCGACCCGCCCCAGCTTCGCAAGGGCATAAAACCTTCCTCTTGAATCACTGTCTATAAATAAAACCAGCATCAAAATCCGTTGCGTAGTTTTAAAGATTTAAGCGCATACCTACAAAGGGACATAGGGACAGAGAAAACGACTTTGTTTTATACTATGAAGTATGGATTAACCAATATTTAATTTTTAATAAAAGTAGTTTTAATTCTCCAAATCATTGGGTTATTTTTAAATACCTACCTATGCCGCGAATTTCAAATCGCACTAGAGTGGTTTTATTTCTTTTATAATAAAATAATATATATAGGTATCTAAATAGGTAACAGGAAAACTCAATAAAACATTGAAATCACTATTTAAAGTTACTTTAATCGCAATATTGTTGTATGTATCACACGGAGAAGGGCATTGCGCGAGAGCGCTACAATGAATGTAGAAAAGCAAATTGTATGCATACCTGCATACCAACACATTTATTTGAGTAGCTATTTTCCATTCTTATACAATTTCATAAAATACTTACGTGGTTCTACTACCTAGCTGTACGTGAAGCGGAGGCTGAGCTTACGACACGGGCTTATTTACCTCTAAAACGATTCAAAAACGAGTAAACGAGATGGCGCAATACATGATGTAAAGCGACATCTCCCTTTACTCAATAGTTTTTGCATTGTTTCTAGATATGATAGTAAGCCACCAGCTAGCTGTACCACAAGAGGACGCCCGCCGCGACACGTATGACACACCGCAAGTGCTTTTAGTTGAAACTAAAAATCTTTTGTATTAACATTTGTCAGCGTACCCACTAGGCGACATTTATCCATTACACATATCTTCGGAGACATCGGGCGACATCGCAGAGTGTGACAATGTCGTACGCACGATGTCGCCCAAAATCTGCCGAGCGGGATACGAGTCGCGCGACATTTCCCTTATCCTAATGGGTACGCGGCTTTAGCTACGCCCACAGATATTTAATATTTTGAGAAATATTAAAAAGCCTGTAGCTACGCCGACCGCCAGTAGTGCTAGACAAAATTCTAGTGGAAATATTATAAGACTAAATCAATCAACTGCAAATAGTTTCGTGTTGGAACAAGGAAGATCTAGTTTTTGTTACATTTTGTACGATTCTTATTAATAAAATGAATGATATGATAAGTATGTTATACGACATTAATATTAATGTTTAGTACAAAAATTTGTTATACGAAAATGATGCGTTATTTTCAATTTAGATGTAAATGATTTCGGAAAACAATTTTGTGATTATCTACGAATGAAAAGCTAAATAACCATTTTACTACATCTATTAAATTCAATTTGGTGTTTTAGCGCATGCACGAGGTAGCTACGTTGCAAGGACATCCATTATAATCCATTAAATAGGTAAATAGGCAGGTTAATTATAAGTATAACGAGACGAGCGTTCACATAAGTACCATGTACAACGCTGTTTTTGTATTGTGATGATACATTACATTGGATAGGGTTTTTTGAGACATACAGTAGGTATAAGACAAGTAATAAGTATGTAATAAATATGTTAGTGTCAAATTCGTCAATGTTAACTAAGCAATGATGACTTTCTAAAGAATCAAGAAAAGAAGATTCGAAGGATCTTGATTCTTTAGAATCAATTTTATCAAAATGTGTCTTAAGTTTTTTTTTTTTTGATAAAATTGATTTTTTGGAATCAAGATCCTTCAAATGTAGTTTGGAACTTAAAGCATTAGGCAAATAACTTTCCTGCATTAAAACTTTTTAAATAGACACACGTTCATAATTATATAAATCAAGGGAAAAGGCCAGAAAATATTTTTTAGGCGATTGTCTAGCAATCTATTAAGTGGGAACGTATTTCAGAATTTATTTTATATCTACAAGCGAGATAAATAGGTACTAAACGTCCTAGTTTTAGAAACCTGAGGCACAGTTTATCTCCGTAAAGGATAAAGACGTGAAAATATTTAACATCGCTGAATCAGTCATAATAAGATTGTTATTACATCAAAATTTATTAAGTACCTACTTATTGCTTGAGTAGCTGTGCCCAAATCTACCTACTAAGTCAGTGTATTCGTACATACAAACGTTATACATAATTTGACACGCAGACATATTAATAAGATACATGATATTTTGCTAATAAATATTTAACATTTGAGATGATCAATTAACATTTATTTGTAAAAACATCACATTTTTTGTCAAAATAATATTGTTTTAAAAAAAATACTTCGATTTTGTTATGTTGCCTTTAAAACACACCAGGGCAAACTGGTTCGATTGACCTTGTCTTGTGAACTACTCATTTATTTATCGAGCAACTTAAAAAAATCAAAATTTAATTTTACTAGATCATTATCAGTTATTTTGATTTTAAATCAAAACTACTGTATTGATTTTAATGAACTACGGGACAAAATTGAATATACTTAGGTATCCCCATTCAGTATGTGCCTTAAATACGCATACCCACTAGAGTTAAATGTCGCGCGACAACTCGTTATATCATGAGTACCTAAGCGAGGGCTTTCCTAAACAAACAGTTGATGGTTATTCTTCTGTTCCGAGTAAGGACGTGTTGATTTGAGACAATGGACGAATGACGACGTTTCTTATCCTTTTCGAAAGAATAATTATAATTGTATTAAACTAGCGGACTCGGCTAACTTCATGATAGGAATCACTATAATAGTGAAAACTGCATAAAAAATCCGTTTATACTAACAAACGGACACAGACAGACACAGTGCGGGCGACTTCATTTCACACTATGTCTAGATAAGCCGCACTGCACAACCAACACTACCTTTTCTGGCGACATCATGGGATTGACTAAGCAAACATGTACTTAGATGACGACAAGATTTCGATTGATATTGTTGAGCGATGTCGCCCGATGTATGTGTCCGAAGAAAGGAGTCGGTCGACAAATGTCGCCTAATTGATACGAGGCTGGCGAGGCTTTAGAATAAGGAATAACAATTAGGTATTTTTACTTAGAAATGATATTATTTTACTAGTCTACGCCTCAACAACAACGTCGTCATACGTCGCACTATACCATTACACACAAACCGCAGCGCATGCGTAAAATCTACGCTGAACTAAGTTCAGGAAATCACACCGAATATGCTAATGTTGGACAAGCATTGGGTCGTAACGTTCGACGAACTTATAGCGAAAGTAGACACTTAAAAATATATACTGCGAAACATTAGTAAAAAATGAGCTCGCTGCTCGCCACACACCAATTTACAATGTCATGCAAAAATATTTTAACACCTATGTATAATTTAATTAAAGCACACAATAACACGCTATTTACAATTAAGGCTACGATAGTAGTTAGTTGTATGACTACATATTGTAACTACCCGGTTGTAAGTATATTATGTATGTAATCTATACGAGGTTTAGACGATTTGTTCCCTCGATGTTGAGTCCCGTTACGTCGAGTTGCCGCCGCCACGTCTACTCTGATAATAAAGCGTAAATTTTCCGAGTATACGTGGCGACGACTCGACGTAACGGGACTCGACGTCGCGAAAAAAAATCGTTTAGACAGTGAAGTCAAAGTGGCTGCTGTATAAAGGATTTTTACTTGCTATATATAAAAAGTTGAGTGATTTTACCGAATCATTTGACACTCTCTAAAATTAATAGTAGTCCCATTTTACTCGGATTTCTGATTTAGGATATGATTGGTCTGATGCATGACTGAAAATTGTTTTGATTCGTCAAGGAAATTTCTAGTCTTTTTTAGTTCTGTGCCTCTAGCATGAGTTTTTCTTAACGCAGACGCTAGCGACTGCGTTAACGATTTAGTATGGCAAACCTGTACAGCGCCTCTGGCGGATAGTAATTAAGCAGCTAAGAAATTCCATACAAAATCCTAACACAGTCGCTAGCGTCTGCGTTAAGAAAAACTCATACTAGGGGCACTGATACTTTATATAAAAGAAGCTAATATATTGAAAATGGCACTTGTGAACAAATAACTGAATCTTGCAAGGAATTGAACCCATTTGATTACAACATTGTAGTGTTATTTTATTATACGCAGGTATATACCTACCTATATCCATATATAACATAGTTTAGAAATATCTTGTGAATTTAAAGTATCCATTGAACAAAACAAAAGAATTTTAAAAATCGGTCTAGGTTGATCGGACATGATATGAGTCAAAGAACAAACAAAAAAAAACGCACCTACTGAGAACTTCCTCTTTTTTTGGAAGTCGGTTGATTATTACTACCATTTAATAATATCAGTAAGCGCAGAAAGAGAAAACAGGTAAAGAAAAGAAACAAAAAAAGTACAATAGCAGTGCATTTAATATTTAATAAAATAATAAAAACGACTGAGCATGACATTCATCTATGTTACAACGCTTTGGTAAAATGGCTGGCATTTAGAGACTTTGACAGCTGTCAAAAAATTTAAATGGCGTCCACTAACGCCCATTTGCTTGTGCTGCCATCATAACAAATTTTTGATGGATCGAAAAGATCTATTCACAAAAACTTGTTTAGATTTCGAGGAGCGAGTGGAAAGTGGGTACGCACATTCTTAAAAGATTAATTAAAACCAACTGAATAAAAAATGACAGCTGTCAAATATTAACAGACGAACCAAAGCTACAATAAGGTGACAAATTATGAAAAAAAAAAACTTATATCAACTCTACGTCTAACAGCCGGACTCAGTTGTTTAATGATTAAGTAAGCAACTAGAAAGATCTCGTAGGTCCCGGCTGTTATCGTTATAGGGCAGTCGTCGCAAGGCTATGTCAGATGCCTTTAGGCAGCCTAAAAAGTCTGACAGTTTTGGCCACTAACTCACCTGGGTCATGTTCCTGTGGGTCTGTTACGAAGGTCAGACGGCAGTCGTTACAATGTAATAACCAGTTCCGGGAAATCAGGACAGGAATTAATAGCGTACCCTGGGCTCTGAAGCGTAAGCTGAAGATGCAACCGAGAAAGACGCTAGGACGAAGAAGAAGAAAGATCTCAGAGGGAAATCTATACTAATGAGTTGCTCAAGTAATCAGTAAACTACTGAATGCGGCTGTAAGACATGGTAATCAGGATAATAACATCATTTCATGGCCGACCTTGTGTGGTGATATTAAATAACTGAGCAAGTGATATAGTAAGTTCACATTATCGTAGCCAGGGTTATAAAAAGGGAGAGTTCCACCAACAGCTTAAAAAAAAGATTTCAAATTTGAAAATGTATTTATTTTCATTTAAATTGTTTTTGAGACCATTTCCGTTAACACTAGCAAGTCTGGGTGCTTATGAAAAGATAATGGCCATCTTCAAATAAAGATAGGTGTGAGAGAGGCCTATGTCAAGCATTAGTTGAATCTAGCGGCTGAAATGATATAACAAATGTACAAAGACAATTGACCCTATACACCCTAGCGTGATAATCTCAGCCTCTGACGTGGTTATTAAAAATCCACAGCTTGGCAGCTGCTGGTACCAACGGCTTAACGACATGATCATAATATGATAGGCCAAATGAGGGGATGGGTAAATTTTGGAATTGGAAGATGGAAACTATGGAGAAAAGACTAGGGGTGTTATTTTTGAGAAGTATGACTCACCAAAAACTGGTGAGTCGAATGATTATCCTTCGAGTCACCGGTTATGTCGCATGAAAATCATTCGACTCACCGATTTTGCTATGTCATACATTTCAAAAATAGCACTCCAAGACCTACAACGAAAATGACCAGTCTCGATTATTTACCCAGCAAATAACGAATTGACTGTAATCGGGGCCAGATAAAACTGACTCCCCAGTCATTACGGTAGGTACGGTGTAAGTTTATCAGCCCTCGACTGTACTTAATATTTTTTTCTTAGCTTTGGTGGAACTGAGGGGTCACCCATACAAACATAATTGAAAAAAAAAAATATTTAACGTAACGGTAAATACGATTATTAAGTAGATTACAAGCTGACATAAGGCGGACTAATAAAGTCGGTAACAATACAGAGGTACTGCAAAATCTGACCGGATTCTATATACAACAGAGAAACAATAATACTTAATGTTGAGGGGTTGCGATAGATGTCGCTAGGGATCCAGAAAACTGTCAAATACTAAGCGAACCGTTCGGATCCTAAATATATAGAGTTCGAACTATATAGCATACGTCTATGGTTCGAACTCAGGTTCGAACACCATTTTATTCGTAAAATGCCTAGCCTATACCTTGTAGAAAAGAGTCACACATAAAATATGCCAAAAATAAATTTCTAATTCAGTCAAATTTTTAAAATTTTCCCAATGTGCACAGAACATCACTTTATTATGAAAGTAGGCGTAACTTTGACTTAAATTGATCTAAAGCAGACAAGCATTTTACGAATAATGCATCCGTGCGGTGTGTGCTAAAATGGACCAATCAGATTGCTTCTCCACAGAAGCAGAGCTGTGATTAGTGGATTCCCTCAAGCAAACGCCCTCTTTTATACAACAGTTAGTCAAAAAGTGGTAGCTGTGATATAATCAATAAGAACTATTTTCGCATGAACAGTGTGGATAATTGTATTGCAAACTATTTATTTACACCCTTATTCACGAAAATTAACATACGTTTGTTAAGCCCAGTTTAACTTAAATGTGTTATGTCTTGTTCTTTCACTTTAAATATCGCTAAGAGAGACAGGGACAAAACATAGTTTAAATTGGCTTTACACAACATATGAAGAAAAAAATGATTAAAAAAATCATTCTCCCGACTTTAAATAAAGGATTTATTTAAAAAAAATCACTGCACTTCCACTTTTTGACCTGAACTCATAATAAATCAATGAAAACAATTTAAAATATTTGTAGATAACATAAAGTCATTTGATTAACTAAAAATATGCCAATAGATTTCACAATACACTCGGAACATCTTAACGAATCAAACATAATTATAATAAAAAAAGCAATATATAGACGTACACATCGCACAAAGTTATCTGTTCCGGTGGCGAAAATTGGAACTAAAACAATTTATGACAAATTAATTAATAGACGACTACACTAGCGCCACTAGGAAGACCGGACCGTAACAGATATATTTGTGGTGCTATTAATAAATTGTAATACGCTAAAAATCAATAAAGCTTTAATTAACTATTGCCGTCTCACGTGATTGTATAAAAACAAAACGAGACACATTACATTGGACCAATTATAATAACTAAACAAAATGATCTGCGTGTGATCTACATTAATATAGAAAAAAAAAAAAATGCAGTAAAGTAGCACCACGTTTCAATAAATATCATCGATGTACAGTCGGTGGCAAATAAATCTAACATAAATAAATACGCTCACTTTTATTAGCCACCGACTGTACCTGCGCAGGAGTTTGAATGGCGCGAAAATATCTTACCATATGTGATTGCGAATTTGCTCCGTAATTTATGCGCGAGACTTGTATATTCAGTGAGATTTGATTATATAGTCGATAATTTTTAAACGTAGTACTACTGTACCGGGCTGACGTCTAACTAGCGTGATGTGTTTAAGAGGAAGATATTTGTCTCTGTCGCTCGTAGGCTCGTCGAAATGCGTGCGAGAGTGACGGCTCTATACAAAGCGAGCATTAATCGATTATCTTCCTGTTGAAACACCGAATAAAACTATATCAAAACAAAAATTTAATAATTTTGTCATATTTGAGTGTGGGAAGACACAAGATTTTTAATCGACTATATATGCATACATGTTAGGATGTTACACCTTTACTCAACCCTATGTACTAGATAGTAAAACTCAATTTACTTTGCGATTCGGTACGCTAGACAGACAATTAAGAAATATTAACTACGGCTAACAATTGTTAACTAAATTATAACTAATTCATGTACAAAGGGCAATGTGGAGGGTCCAAAACAACTTTTGCCCTGTTAAAGTAATGACCAGTGTTAGACAGGCAACTAAATCTCGTAATATGCCTTAAGCATCTTAAATCATTAAGGCTAAAAGCGATAACCTTCGAGCAACACGCCGTACCGGAAATAGCCAGTCGCTGCGTTCCCTCTGTCAAAGTATAAATCCTCTATTTTTTGTAAAATAGCCAACTAAACTTTGCAATTCCCCTTCAAAAAAATTAAAAGAAATAGGAATTGCTAAGGAATTCGTAATATGAAATCCATTTGATGAATTGCTATAGTATAAGTTTTGTATGTGTAGGTATGCAGAACTGTATTTGTATGTAAGTACCCCCCCCCCCATCCCTAAAAGGCCAGATCTATTGGAATAGTAAAATATCGCCAAGGCTATTCCATTCAGGGATGGTAGCCGTATTGCTCGAAGCCTTTAGAAGGAAACTGAACTTCCACAATGTATCTTAGTGTGCAACCGACGTAGCAATTAGATGATTGAGGCCTTATTTTATGAATCATACATAATATTTCCTGTACGTTTGATAAAATGTGACGGACACTAATAACGTTGAACTTCAATTAAAGATTAGAATTATATAGCAAAGTAATCAACGAAGTAATGTAGTTTTTTTTTTTTGTTACAAAAGCTCAATAGTTAAATTTCAGATTTTTTTTTCTTCTTTTCAAAAACATTACTGATTTCATTTGACGTGTAATTATTTAATAATGCGCTATTAATTCGATGACACGAATTGACACTGATTTTAAATCACACTGTACTTATTGCATGCACCCACGGCAGAACATGGCACAAAGCGAGAACGTAAGATTTTTTAATGCCAAGCTTACGCCGAAAAAAAAAAATAACACAACGACGTCAACAAAAAAAACTTTAAACTATAAAACAAAACCTTACAAGGAGACTGATATGATTCTTTTTTTTTAATTTTATTTACAATTTCATTATTTTCAAAATGGGGTTTAACAATATTTTTTCCACCACCAGATGGCGCGATGGATGATTAAAAAGAAACGGCAAAATCGCTAACCAATCACATCGTTTATCCGAAATTTCAACAGAGTTGGCGGGAAGACGTCCTTTAAGGTTGAAAGTAACTTAAATAATTTGTACCGAATGCATCCGAAGAAATAAGCTGAACTATTAACAACTTGGGTCCCAGCAGATTGGTATAGAAAGAGAGGAAGGCCAAGAAAAAGGCTTTTGGCCCAGCAGTGGGACACATACAGTTAGAAAAAATAGCATTAACATTACTGGGGCCTATGCCGATACACTTAATTTCGAAATTCAACATGGAAATGACATTTTTTTCAAATTCAGTATCTTCAAAAGGTAACTAGCATGTAAAGGGGTTACCGTGACTGAGCATCTGAAGGCCGTGTTTTTGATTGCCAACTTTTCATCATCAATTCATGTAGGTGACAAGGTCAATCGACCATGCACACCTTGGTATCATTGTTCCGTATACCCATCTGTCTCATTTCGATGCCTCCCGAATGGATATGTTATTTACATCAGATTTTAAATACAGTACCCCTAGTATGTTATGAGATTTTATAAAGCAGACGCTAGCGACTACATTAGCGATTTTGTATGACAAACCTGTACAGCGCCCCTAGCGGATAGTAAGGAAACTAAGAAATTCCATACAAAATTTAACGCTAGCGTCTGCGTTTATAAAATCTCACGCTAATGGTACGGGATATGGCAATAATACAAAATAATAGTACTATTTATTGCACCTTACAACTGACACGACACTACTATTCCTTCAAATGGGCGTAATAATATATTATTAAAAAAAAACCCTTGCAGTCGGGTAAAAACAAAACTAACAGTTATATTATAACAAACGGCATATGAATTCTAGCATTGTGTACATCCTATTTAATTTTTTTACTCTCTCCGAATATAATACAGTCAAACCACTACCACACGCACACAAGCCAAGCCAGCACACATACAAACAAACAACAAGTCAACAATATTGCATCGTTACAACAACGTGGGTTATTTGCGGCGCCACTGTCGAATTATTTCGAGGTCTTTGACAAATCTCAGTGCTGCCATCAGTATAACCTCATACATTGCGAGTTGCGAACTATTTTGATATGTTTAGGTTAAGAAAACGACGCGAAAATCGCTTTGTTTAATACGATCTTGCATATTTTGAGGCCATAATAGCATTAGAACATATAATTCGTCACTTTGTTTGAAGATATAGATATGTAAATATATATGTATGTATTTAAAAACATATACGCCTGTTACCCTTATCTTCTCGTTATATTTTTCTGTGTGCATGTATTTGAAATAAATATATTAGTGTAATGTAACTTCCACGCTGGTCTGGGAGAAAAAGAAAAATATAGAATGTACTTACTAATACTTTGTCACCCCCTCTGCCCAGACCGTACCTATTATTCTACCCTAAGGTTGGCTGGGAGAAATTGCATTAGCGATCAGTCCTCCTTTGTACTAATTTTATTTCCGATTTTGTACAATCCAATGATGAATTTATGTAATTGGTGCAGTGTTCATTAATTCATTCATTCATACATTCTTTTACAGTTTTTTTTTTCGGAAAAACTAAACTAGGCAATCCGAGAGCTTTCTCTATATCTTTTTTTATACCATTTAGTAGACAAACAGGCTTACAGCGCACCTAATGGGAAGCGGTTACCGGTATCTTTAAAAAAAGTGACTCATATAATACTAATCGCACTTTCAAAGTTCGTTTGATCATTTATAAGTCGTTATTTATATTTTATTGAAACTTTAAACATTTTAATTTGCTGTGTCTTAGTATTTGTTATTTGGATACTTAGTAAAGAATTCGTTCAGTTAAAAATTGCATGCATCCCGAATCTAATACAGGAAAAGTAGTCTAAATATTATATTTGGAAATGTTAAGAGTATTAACACCCGAATCCCATTCTTTATTGAGTCTTTTTTACATTTCGCTACATTTTGTCTTACTCTCATAAAATACCATCATATGCAAAAAGGATTTTTAAGTCCTATAGCCTGATTTTTGAGGAAGGTTATATATACCCCCATATATGTAAAGCCTATCCCCCGTATTTAGAAACGTTTGTTAAGCCATTTTAACTAAAATATGTTTTGTCTCTTTTCTCTTACCTGACACTTCACGTGAAAGAAAGCGACGCAACACATTTTAGCTAACATGGCTTAACAAACGTTTCGAAATACGGGGGATAGGCTTTACATATACACCACATAGATAGATAAACGGTGGGGAAAATCAAATTTTTTGAAAGAAGAAAAGTCACACCCTTGTATAAAAAAAAAAAAAATTGGAAAAAAAAAAACTTTTTTTTTAATGAAAATTGCGAGCAGACAAGATACCAAAATGCAAAAAGGACTCCCTAAATCGAACCAGTCAACATTTACAACACGATATTTTAAAAAATACATATACTACTTACATTTTACTTTGCAAAAAATATCCTTTTGTGGGACTAAGGAAATATTTTCAGGCGTTTTTTGGACGAAGAGAAACATGCCTACGCAGCCAAACCATACGTACAAGAAATACCATTCCGCACACGTAAAAAAAAGCAATTTTTTTATACAATCACCAATTTATAACTGTCATAAAAACCACACATTTTTACATTTGATACAGATCGTTACGTTAATAATATCCGAAGCTGTTATTATTAAAATTAACATGGCATTATTATTAAAAAAAAAAACTTAACATCCTACTCTTATACGATACTCGCAAAACGGGACGAAAATCCGAAAATCCTTAAAAAAAAAAACATATTGCCTTCGATTTTCAAAGTCTTCAAGCTTGAACATAGTCTTGTGAAGCCGTCGCTACGAACACACATTAGATACACTATGCCCTGAAACAACACTGTCTAGACAAGTGGCGCCATCTTTTGCCCCGGGCGCTACAACACGAACACTGTCCACCGAAGTGGCTGCGCAAGCGACGCTTCCCTCGAGATCGGTGTCGACACGAGCCGAGGTGTCGACACGAGTGTCGGACACAGCGCACCGAGTGTCGCGGCAGTCGCGTCACTCGGTGTTGTTGAAGTAGTCCGACGCGTTGCCGCGGCAAATCGGACACGTTCGGTTTGACTGGAAATAATATAATAAATATATATATACTAGCTGTTCCCCGCGGCTTCGCCCCGCGTGGGACTCGGTTATATCGCGTCCAAAAGTAGCCTATGTTTGACCTCAGGTCGTTAACTACATCCCTACCAAATTTCATCACAATCGGTCCAGCAGTTTAGCCGTGAAGAGGTGACAGACAGACAGACAAACAGACAGACAGACAGACAGACTTTCGCATTTATAATATTAGTATGGATATAGGAACAAATCACACGGATTGAGTTAGCCCCAAAGTAAGTTTGAGACTTGCGTGGATACAAACCACAGTATTAAGAAACGTATTTTATTTAAGCCTATTTTAGTTAAAATGTGTTTCGTCTCGTTCTTTCACGTGAAATGTCAGGTAAGAGAGAAAGAGCCAAAACATATTTTAGTTAAAATGGGCTTATCAAACGTTTCTTAATACGGGGATAACTCAACAATACTATATTTTATAACAAATAAATGTATAGATAAACATCTAAAATAAATAAAAATAGGGGACAAATCACACAGTTTGAGTTGGCCCCAAAGTAAGTTCGAGACTTTTGTTATGGAATACTAACTCAACGATACTATATTTTATAACAAATACATATATAGATAAACATCCAAGACCCAGGTCAATCAGAAAAAACATCATTTTTTTCATCTTGACCTCACCGACTGACTATTTAGTTACGTTGTCGGAAGGCAGGTAAACCCTGGCTGTTTGGCAGTCGTTAGGGCTATTTCAGATGAATTTAGGCACTCTGAAAAATCTGACAGTGTTGGCCACTAACACACCCGGCTCATGTTCCTGTTGGTCTGGTTTCCCTGTAAAAAGGGTTAGGGAGGTCAGATGGCAAACGCTCCATAGTAATAAACAGTACCACTAAATCATGACCATGATTAAAGCGCACACTGGGCTCTAAATCGTAAGTTGAAAATGCAACTAGGTATCCTCGCTTGGACGAAAAAGAAGCCTGTCTGAAATTAAGCATTTCACTTTTTTTTTCCATTTCTTTCACGAAATAGTAATTCAATAATTCTTTGATTAACCATTATTCAAATAGTAATTCATTACAATAATTCAAGCAGCAACCTATGTCTAGGGCTATGCCCGGTGGTTCCCTTTGAAACCGAATCAAAAACGAGAACTGTAGTAGAACAAAGGTTGACAATATAGCCAAGCGGATATGCTCTTAAAATTGTAGTAGGTGCCGCCTACTAGGCGGGGCACATAGCACGACGAACCGATGGCCGATGGGGCAGAAGACCACACATTGGCAAGCGTAGCTTCAGACACCCACCGACCAATGGTATGCAGACCGCTTCCAAACCAATCATTCTGGAAATTCTTAGGGCCTATGTCCAGCGATGGATAGCCAGAGGGGTTACTACAATCTCTTAAAACAATGCAAGATCATGTAAGGCAACATCTCCCTTACTCACTGGATCTTGAATGGTTTTAAGAGTTGGTGATAAGCCACACCAGTAGCGACGCTTCCAACCGATCATTCTGGAAATTCTTAAGGCCCATGTCCAGCAGTGGACAGCCAATAGCGAAGATAGTTCAAACTCACCCGCAGCCACTTGTCGACGCATTTGGCGTGGAACTCGTGCGCGCACGGCAGCACACGGAGAGTTTGCCGCGATTCGAACTCGCACATGCAAACCACACAGGAAGACTGCTCGCCTGTAATAAATATATTCAAAAACTAAGAATAGAATAGGAAATAACTAGCGACCCGCCCCGGCTTCGCATGGGCATAAAAACCTTTCAAAATCCTTCCTTCTTTTCAAAATCCGCATCGTAGTTTCAAAGATTTAAGCATACAATGGGATAAGGAAAGGAATAAGGACAGAGAAAGCGACTTTGTTCTATACTATGTAGTGATGATAGATATATGCCTTTAATACAAATGTCTATTTTACACCCACATTCAAGCTTTCTGCTTTACCCAAAGGTTGACTGTTAGATAATGCTTTTAGCATTAAGTTCGCCTATTGTGCTTTATATCTTGTATTTTGTACAATAAAGGTTAAATAAATAAATAAACAATAGAATAGAAAAACTCTTTATTGCACCAAACAAATGTATTCATAACAGTCCACCCCGACTTCGCTCGTGGTACATACATAACCTATATCACGCAGGGTGAAGGTAGCTTTCGAATGTTGAAAGAATTTTTGAAATTGGCACAGTAGTTTTTGAGTTTATACAGAACAAACATACACACAAACCACAGATTATAGAATGCTATACTAGCACAGATATTCAACTGCCATACAAAGAAGCGCGCCTATTTTTAGTGTACCAATGTAGTCTCCCCATACTGAGACTTACTAACGCCATCTATCGATCACTTGGAAAGCTGAGATTCTAACTCCGATAACTTAATAAATAAAGCACTAAATCAGTTTGTGATAGGATACGATACTTGAAAAAATCATGTTTGGATAATTCACTCTTTTTTCGCGAAAAAAAAAGCGGGATCTTAACTAAATTCGATGTTTTTCAATTCTTGTAGCGCCAACTATTGGCAATAAAAGGAACTAAATCTTTTTATTAGGCAATGAGACCACATGCACCAACATACAAATCTTCTAACAAATAACTATAACCGTATAGTTACCTTGATGCGTCTGCGGGCTGTATTTATAGCTGGGCAGCTGGTCTATCTCGGCCCGGGCGAGCCCCCTGGGCTTGGCCTCGCCCAGTCTCTCGGCCAGCGACAGCAGAGCCTCGTAGTTCTCAGTCTCGGGCGAGTCGGGCGAGTCGTCGCTCGAGACCACCGACACGCCGCGCGCCTCCGCGTACGGCGACAGCGGGAACATCGCCAGCAGGTTCAAAAACACCTATTGCAATACAACAATATTATTATATTGTATCTCCTTTGAGAATCACGGGTCTATTCACCCCGGACTTTTGAGAGGCTTGCGCGGGGGTATTGATACAACGCGTAGAGGCCCTTTGGGGAAGTTGATGTTATGTGGTGCTCCTGCCAAAACCCGTTCCCGGCTATATCAATAGATGATATATCCATGAACAGGTCTCGGCAGGAGGGGGAACTATTTCTAATGAGTGAAAAGTAAATATGGGTTATGGAAATGAAGTTTGGATGGATAAAAACTGGGCTATTTATTATTATTATTTTTAGTATTCAATGACCAGCGATTGACCACGATCCCACCTGATGGTAAGTGTAGATGTGGTCTACGGACGAATCAGCGAGCTCTATCTTAGAGCTCGCTGATTCATTAATAGCCTATTCACTCTGGTCTTAAAAAGACCCGTTATATTGTTTTATAGTAGTCATCCAAGACCAAGAAGGAGTTTTGTAGATCAAATAAAGGAAAAAGTGCGAGTCGTGTCGTATCAGGATGTGAATAGGCTTACGTAAGATAAAGACACCTGGAAGAGACACCACTGACAAGAGCACAGCTCTTAAATTTTATATATATAGTAATCATCAGCAGGTACCAATCATTGGTATTATTTTCGTATTTTATTACATAATAAGACACCTACAAAGAGATCTTTGGTGATGAGCTCGATTGCCAAGCAGGGCAAACATGTTCAAACGATAGAACGAGTCAGACGACCGCAGCGCGGCCTTGTTTGGATCGGTCGCCACCTATTAGCGTCTCGTATCTTGAACGTGCTTCGATAGGCACGTTTACACGTTGGATCCGATCGTAATCACCGGATCGTTTTGCCAAAGTTGCAGTATATTGTTATAATGCCAATTTTTCCGACTTTAAAATAATGATGCTGAAACGAGGTTTTGACGCCAAGGTTAAGTCATCAAGATGTCGTCGTATTTTATTATGAATTTGTGTTTTTTTTCTAATATTTGTGGATAATAATTAGTGGATTATTATTAGGAATGTGTGTTAGGCGGAGCGAAATGTGGCGATAGCGATACAAGTAGCCATTACGAGAGGAGAAAATCGAGATGGGCGGTCGACCTACGGGCGTTGATTAATAAATAATGGATGATATCATACCTGATAGGGTGGTACTGGCAGAGACAGTTGCGAGGCGACGTGGAGCTGCGCTTGCAGCTGCGTCGGCAGCGTCGCGCTCACCAGCCCGCCGCCGCCCTGTGTGAACAGCCACATATAACCCCTTATTCGTCAAATGTGGTAGTTTTCGGAAGTGGTCATTATTAACAACTAGCTGTTGCCCGCGGCTCCGCCCGCGTGTAGTTCGCTTTTCGCTTAACCTGTGGAAACTACAACTATCCAGACCTATAGTTAAATCTATAAGTAGTATCCTATTCCCGTGCCAATTTTATAAAGCCATTACATTGCTACGATATCAAACTGAAAATATTAACATTCATACTATCACATATTTGTCTCTAAAAGAGTAGACGCAGCCTATTACAGGGTCATTAGAACCTAACTCAATAAATAGTGTTATGTTAGTTAAATTAGACCTTACGACACGACCGTATGTTCCGTCGAACAACAACTGAACTGACTTGCTGGTTTGATTATTTTTTAAACCAAAGCCAAACCAACCAACTAATCAATTCAAATTGCTTACAATACAATACAACAAACGACCGATAAACAAACCAACCAATAGAACTAAATAAACAACCAAAATTTTTTTGAAATAATTAGAATTAATTGCTGGAAAAATTTCAATCTGCTATAATACCATATGAGAAAAAAATAATTAAATTAACTTCAGCGCCATCTATCGATATTTTATGTAACTAAATTATACGCCCACACACATTCAATGTGTTAATTTTTTAAAATTTAATAGAGACTGCAGTGTGTTTTTGTCTTCATTGATATCGATAAAACAAAGTAGAAATTGTAGCTTTATCTATATTAAATACGTTTATGTAAACCGGATTCAACTCTGTAAAAGTTTTGAAACAGTGCTAGAAGTAAACTTCAATTGACCTTAACTTCTTTTTCCCTTAACCGATTTTGACGAAACAAAGTTTTGACAAAACTGTTGAACGTATATGTAATCCACCTGTGAAAACCGCGTTCGAATCTGTTGAGTAGTTTTGAAGTTATAACGTACCAGACATACAGAAAGACAGACAGACAAAAATTCCAAAAATTGTTTTTTTTGGTTTCTGTTACACGTCTTTCTTTAATCGCCCCGTATCAGTTTTTTAGAAAAATATTTAATGTACAGACATTCAATTTTTACTGTCCTATTATATGTAAAGATAGATAGATAAGTACAAAATCCATATCCATACTAATACTATAAATGCGAAAGTCTGTCTGTCTGTAACCTCTTCACGGCTAAACTGCTGGACCGATTGTGATGAAATTTGGTAGGGATGTAGTTAACGACCTGAGGTCAAACATAAACTTTTGGGCGCGATATAACCGATTCCCACGCGGGGCGGAGCCGCGGGGAACAGCTAGTACTTATATATTAACGGACTTAACGCTAAGAGCTTTCTCTACCAGTCAACCATTTGATTAATCTTCTTTTTTAATGTCGTCAATGACAAACTATTAGATATGATTTGTAAGGGGTTGCGATATCGTTTATCCTGAAATAAATTTGCAAATGAATTTATTTGTTTCTTTTCAAAATTATAAAAAAAAAGTAAGAAAATAATTCTAGAAAACAAATAAAACACGAAATCATAAAATTATTGTTTGTGACAGGATTCGATCCAGGTACTTTCTTGAAACATTTCTTTACTAAAGTATTAAAAAATTCTTAAAAATTAATACAAAACGAAAAAAAAAAGTAAATAAAAAAAGTAAGTAAAAAAAAGCAAGTAAAAGAAAGTAAGTAAAAAAAAAGTCATGTATAGCAGGATTCGAACCCTCGACTTAAAAATATGATCTACGACCTCTACCGATAGGCCAACATACGTTGCTAAAGATTGGCGAAATTTCAAATGGGATTTGTCTATAGGTACGCAAATTCGCGCCATCTATTGAGATTTTATGTTACTAAATTTACGATCAAATTCAATGTGTTATTTTATTAAAATTAATAGGTGCAGTGCGTGTTTTCGTCTTTATTGATATGGATAATAAAAAGTAGAAATCCTAGCCTTATCTAAATTAAATTAAACGTAAGTAAACGCATTAAAAGTTTTGAAGCAGTGTTTGAAGTAAATTTTCAATCGACCATAACTTCTTTTTCCCTTAACCGATTTTGACGAAACAAAGTTTTGACAACGCTCCTAATCATATGTAATCCAACTGTGAAAACCGCGTTTAAATCCGTTGAGTATTTTCGAAGTTATAACGTACCAGACAGACATACATACATACATACATACATACAGACAGACAAAAATTCCAAAAACTCTTTTTTTGGTTTCTGTTACTCCTTTTTAATCGCACTCAATCAGTTTTTTTGAAAAATATTAAATGTACAGACACTCGCATTTTAGTGTCTTATTATATGTATTGATAAAATGACAACCAAAACCAACATGACAATGACATTTGTTTTTTTTACCAAACGAAGCAAAGGAATAGACCGCAAAAACTGTAGCGACGCCATTCATACGTTATTAAAATATAATATTTTATGTAAAATAATTGGCTGATTCTAAAAATCTGAGATTTATTTCTGGTATCAAGGAACCTTATTCCTACCGACAGAAAAAAATTTAAGCGTTTTCAAAATTTTCACTCCTTCCCTATTTCGCCGAGTTAGCTAGTAGAAAATAAAATCTAGTAAAATGGCTACTATATGTATACATACCTGCGTGTGTATGTGGTGTATGGGATGGTGCGGCCACCTAGCGGCGTGTCGCACGTAGGGCCGGCCCGCCGAGCCCACCACGTGCGCGCCCACGCCCACGCCCACGCCGCCCACGCCGCCCACGCCGCCCACACCGCCCACACCGCCCACCGACCCGCCGCTGCGACGCTGTCGCCAAACATGTATTTATTTATTTATATTTTTGAACACACTAGCAGCATATGAAGCTGATGCGTGTGCATCTTAAGTTTAGAGATTTTATACATTGTCTAATCGATTTTTAAAAGCGTTGACTGAAGGTGCAGTGATGACACTCTCATATATAGTATACTGACTAAACACTACAACTGGTACTAAAATCTGAATTTGCCGTTCAAATATTTGCAGTTGATTTGTGACTACCGCGAATGCGAAAGTCTGTCTGTCTGTCTGTCACCTTTTCACGGCTAAACTGCTGGACCGATTGTGATGAAATTTGGTAGGGATGTAGTTAACGACCTGAGGTCAAACATATATAGCAATAGGCTACTTTTGAGCGCTATATAACCGAGTCCCACGCGGGGCGAAGCCGCGGAGAACAGCTAGGTCAGCTAGTAATACAATAAAAATAAAAGTAGTTAACATGAACTAACTGGTGGCGAAAGCACGCAAATTAATTTGGTAAATACTTGTTACATAAAACAAATAAAGAAAGCAATAAATAAATAATCACTTGTCACTTACATGATGATGATGTGACAACGCGTGTCGGGCGTGATGGGGCATTAGGTCCAGAGGAGCGCCTCGAGGCTGAAAGAATACATAATTGTCTTTGTTTTTCAAAAAGAAAAGGGTAAATGGCACGTCACCCCTGGTATTTCAGGCGTCCATAGGCCGTATGCCTGTTTACCAATTAAATGATATAAAAATAAACTTAGAAGTAGATATAAGGTGAACACAAATCAACTACAAATATTTTAAGGGCAGATTCACTATACTGAACAACTTTTTCAAATAAACTTACGTCGAAATACAAACATTTTTTTGACCTCCCATTCAATTTGAGAATTAGCTGATCTAGTTTAATATGGAGAGTGAAAAATAAATTTCGTATTTCGATATGTTTATTTGGAAAAGTTGTTTACTATACTGGTCTGTATCTGCCATTAAAATATTTGCAGTTGATTTGTGTCCACCTTATATAACACGATAGCCATCAAACTAATAGCCGTTTCGTTTGTCATATACGACTTTTACTCACACAAATAAACGTACTACCGCGATACACACACATAGGAGGCTATTTTTGAAATGACGAGATAGATGAGATAAGGCGAATAGATGATAATTTCCGTATACTAGGCATTTGGCATATTATTTTGAACCACTGGTCGGAATTCAAAAATTCTATCTGCATATGAAAGCCTGATTCTTGGTGAAGGCAATAGGCTATATTACACACAGCAATGGCGAGCATAACCGCGAAGAACGGCTAGTATAAGATAACAGAAAGGCACTCACCTCCGTGACTATCTATCCCAACTAATTATTATAAATGCGAAAGTGAGTTTGTATTATTTGTTGTTACCTCTTCACGCCTTATCTACTAAACCAATCTTCCTGAAATTTCGCATACACATAGCTAGGAGTATTGAAAAGGACATACAGTACCTTTCATCCTGGGAAAAAGTACTATTCCCGAGGGAATTCATGCGGGCGAAAGCTAGTACTCATATATTTTCATATTGACTGTTGTAAAAATCTTTCTGCATATGATAGCCTGATTCTTGAGGAAGGTTATAGGCATAGTACATACACTCCAAGGGCGAGAGAAATCTCGAGGAAGAGCTATAGATAACAAAGGTCACTCACCTCCGTTGCCAGAAGCAGTGGCGCGTGATGCATGTCGGGCGCGGGCTGTAGTGGAGACAGGGTTCCGTCGCCGCTGCCCAGTAACTCCAGGCGACCGCCTTCAGCACGCTGTCACCATCATAATATAATAATTTAATAATAAAATAAAAATAAATAAATAAAATTCATTTATTTCGGACCTTGTCCATATGTCCCTGTCCAATGGGCGGGCGCCGGCCGGCAGTAGTTTGCATGAACAAACTGGTGTCGGAAGCACGCTAAGTAATTTGGTATGTACTTGTAACTTTGACTTCCGCAAAGTAACGCCTGAATCTATTAATTAAAACTGCCTCCGTGGTCTAGTGGTTAAAACGTTTGCCTGTAGACACGGGTGTCAGGGGGTCTATTCCTAGTTTTTCTTTTATTTAATTTAGTTGTTTCCAGTTTGGTCAAGACATTGCAAGCATAAATCACCTGATTGTCTGATTATAAAGTTGATGCCGTGCTTCGGAAGGTAGGTTAAGCCGTTGGTACCGGCTGCCATCTGGTAGTCGTTAAAGGAACCACGTCAGAGGCCAGGAGACGGTTCCGAAAAACTCTAACACAAGGGTTTGAATGGTCGATCGATCTACACAAAATGATGATGCTTTTTTATGAAATTTGGTATGGAAGTAGATCAGCTACTTTGGAATATTCTCGTAGATTTAGTAAAAAAATCTGATAGTCAATTGCGCTTTATAAACTAGATGGCGCTACTGTGTATAAGAAACCGCGGGTGACACCGCAACTTGCGGCTAGTAAACAAACCAACCGACGATACTTACCTGCGAGCTGGCGAGGTAGTGCGTGTGGTGTGGGTGCGGGGGGGAGGCGAACGGCGCGCGGGGGGGTGGGGCGAAGCTCCCGTGGTGGTACTGCAGCCCCGCGTACACACCGCCCATCTGCGAGGTAGCGGCCACATGACGCAACCCGCCAAAACGGGCCACACGTGCCACGCAAGTAGACTACACCGTCAATATTTCAATCACCAGAAAAAAAACTATCCGTGATAATCAACAGCTTATTCCGCGCATTTAGTGAAATATGTCAAAAAAATGGCGTCTCATTTATTAACACAGAAAACAGATTATAATCAAGTCATTAACAATATGTTAGCAATAAGGTTTTGATCAAAATTATAATTCAAAGGATGTGTTCCAAAAAGCTTTATCTCATCGCAAATAGTTGAAAGAAGACAGGCCTTAAAAACTTCGACACAGAGCCGTAAAATATATATTTTTTTAAGTTGACTGCTAAATTTGCATATAGACCCGTTTTTCTAAACATTTTGCTATATGTTACCTGCTGTAAGTTATTATCACGGACTGAATCTAAGATTTGAGATTGACAGGTGATTAAAATTTTAGGTGTATTCGGTCGGACCAATAGGAAAGTTTCATATGATTCAGCTAAGATCAGTACTGACACATAGCTCTTGGAGAAAGAGGGAGACAGAAATCTTTTCTCTCTTTTGCTCACAATTTCGCTGCTAAAACGCACCTCGCGAGTATTCGATTGATCGATACTAAATCGATCCAGGAATACGGTATCCGCACACTAAGCGCGGTATTAAGTTTTTAAGATAATAAGTATATTTAAATTGGTGCAATAAAGTTTTTTTTCTTGTCTCGGTTAAGACCAACCAAGACTAGTTACAAAAGAAAAGGCGTTCATCAAAAAAATGCTATTTTCGTCAATATATGACGAGCATCAAACTAGTGTGAGTTTACAGATCCTAACACAATTATATGAAGCTTTCCCTTCCGAATTTCTACTCGTGTGACACAGCGTCATAAAGTCATCTAATCCAGTCAGCGAAAAAGCTACTTTCAGTAAAAGGGATAACAATGTTTATACTGCCACCCTGTATAGGTATACAAGGTGGACACAAATAAACTCCAAATATTTTACGGGCAGATTCATATCGCTATTCTGAACAACTTTTCCAAATAAACTTCATCGAAATACGAAAAATATGTTTTAACCTCCCATACAAATCAAGAATCATCTAGTTTAGTATTAAGAGTGAAAATCGTATTTCAATGTTTATTTGGAAAATGTGTTCAGTATAGTGGTCTGAATCTGCCCTGAAAATATTTGCAGTTGATTTGTGTCCACCTTATATATGAAATTCGAAAAGATACTGTTTTTTTTTTGTTAAAAAAACAAAGTCGTCTATCATATATTATGATTACCTTTTCACTAGACCGAAATAGATATATTTATGAAACTTTTACGCATGAATGTGGATTACAAAACATTCGGACACGACAAAAGCAGTGTCAAAATATTTTGAAATCCCGAAGACCTACCAACGCCATGCTCACTAATTAGCTAGATGTAACATCTTTTTGAAATAAAACTTATTAAATAAGTATTTAAGCTCAATTTCGTTAATTTTTAGGGGTTACTTATTACGCATCAGTACCCAAGCGTTATCAGCGAGAATGGCGTTCCAAGTAAGTATGTAAAGTGCCAAAAGGCATGTTTGTTGCGTCGGATGTACCATCATCTATATTTTTTTACAGGTTTTCATAATAGGAAATTAATATTCAAACAGGAAGTCTTCGCTTTAATCAACGAGAAAGATTGTAAGTTTGTTAATTCTTCAAGTTAAAACGGCTTGGCCAACTTTTATGAAATTTGGCATGGAGCTCTTTGGTATTAAAAGTACACGATTCCCGTAGGTTTAGAAGATAGCGCTGCCGTGTATGATAGGCCGCGGGTAACACCGCGGGATGCTACTAGTATTAGATACAGATAATGGCACAAACGAATGGCGGGCTTTTGTCAACAAGAACCAAGACCAAACATTAACACAAGAGGCTTGAAGCTAGGTGTTCGTCTCGTTCGGGAGCATAAAAAGCGTGTCTCTTTCGTTTTCTATAGAACCGGGCGAGATGGAATATAACAAAAGGTGTTCAGAAAGTTAGAAAGTATGTATTTATTCCGGAAACATCTAACTCAATATTATAAAAGGTAGTTTGATTTTATGTACATTGATTTGGAATTTCTTTTAGCTTATTTATTATAATGTGAAACATGCATTGTGATCAATCTCCTTTTCAAGTAAGACTTAAGATTACAGGTGGAATTGTTTGAAAAGTTGTTCAGTATAATAATCTGAATCTGCCCTTCAAAATTTTCAGTTGATTTGTGTCCACCTTATATAACAGTAATAGAGTAATTTGATTGACTAAACTAGAGGTAGATGAAAAAGTATGGATTTAGAGGGTCTGAATTACTATAAATGATGTTCATTGAAGGCGAAATTCCTTGTCTAACCGTTTATAGAAAGATATATTTACCGATCTAACTTTCTGAGCGTAATATTTCTACAAAAACTGTTCATTCTTATTCAAATATATACATAAAAAAATTAAATAAAAAATTACTACACAACGAAATTAATATTTGGGTTGAAATATATAACAATTAGCTAGTATTAATATATATAATAAATGAGATAAATATATCAGTAAAATAAAATAGTATTATGCACTTACAATAAATACGTATAAAATATAATAAAACATTTATCTAAAGGGGAACGAGAAAAAACCTGGTGCTCAGCTACGTATAGTTACAGAGCCCGTGTTAGACCGCAACCCGCACAACGACAGTTATAATTTTCACATTAAGAGCATATCTTAGGAAACAGCCCAATTCTAAAAGCGACCAGCCAAATATTTTTATTCGTTTCAAATAACAAAATCTACAAAAATACCAAAGCTCGAGTTGCTAGCGGCAAAAATCTTAAATAAAGTGTGGCAAAATCGTAGCGAGAATTCGACCAGTGCCCCTAGTATGAGTTTTTCTTAACGCAGACGCTAGCGACTGCGTTAGCGATTTAGTATGGCAAACCTGTACAGCGCCTCTGGCGGATAGTAAGGCAACTAAGAAATTCCATACAAAATCCTAACGCAGTCGCTAGCGTCTGCGTTAAGAAAAACTCATACTAGGGGCACAGTGTGGGACGATCCGCGTCCGTGACGTCATAGCGCTCGATCGCCACTGGCCGAGACGCGCGGCACGGTTCGGTCCACACGGGGCGAAATCACCAACGTTCGGAAATTAATAATACACGTAGAACACGGAGCACATTCACAGGTATCCAAAGTGAGGGAAGTCGAAGCATGCGGTACACGATAAATAATCAAATGGGTGGTGGGGGGGGGGGGGGGTTAAAAATATTTGGAAGGTCGCTGTCGACCGGCTAATAGGTACCCTTTACGGCGTGTCGCGACAAAATGATCGTTTGTAAAGAGTCCTTGTTGCTAGAGTGACATAGTAGCTAAACGAGTACATATATAGTATGTACAAAACCAAACAGTATGAGCTCGAGTGTTGCATGCTATCGCCGAGCCCCAACGCCACTGATTCAATCAAGTTTGGCGTCGAAACTTTGACGATTTTCATTAATTATTGTGTATTTTAAAAAGAGTCTGTCCGGAAGTGTGAGATGAATAAAACATCGACTAAATTGTATAGTAAAAATGAACACATGGTCCAAGAGACTCGATTCACAAGTCGCATCGAGCGTCAACTAATCATGAACCTTTAGTAGTAAAAACCCAGACATTTGATTGGTTGACGTTGTGGAGCGACTTGCCACAAGCCAATAGGGACATGCGTTCACACAGACATGTATTACTGTCATCAAGCACTGTGCAGACTGAGTCTATGTAATAATAATACATATAAATAATTAATACCGGCTAATGTGTAACGCAACACCAAAAGAATAAAAAATAAAAAGTTTTGAAAATTTCATAAATAGTTGAAATGTATGCTACAGAAAATCTAATGGCGAGGCGTCGCACGAATTTTCACAGTGATGCACACATCGTCTATGCAGCTACCGCCACCGCACCGCTAATAGCGTCTAGCCTCAAGTCCAACGCCTGGCTTAAAATCCAGCATTGGAAACTCTGCAACTACTCACATACAAATTGAACCCAAAGGCTACACGGAAAAAGGTTTAATTTCATTTGAAATACAAAATCATCACGTGAAACCAGATAATTATTTATTAGAAACAATTTACTATTTTTAGCTCTAAATCTTGATACTGCACTTTTTATACTGATATCGGTGGACGAAGCAACATGCGCAATACAAAAGTAGACACAAATGTTAGATGTAAGGGTATTTAAGGCCTATTGTTTCAAGGTAAGGACGATATTCGTTTACAGAGGATCCAAAAACCGGAGCACAATCACACGAGCCAAGCTGCTAATATGACAGGGTGCTTATAGTAGCGGATGTGTTGTCCAAGATCACATAATTAAAATTGAATCGTCTGGGCAGTGACCCCTACTATGAGTTATGCGAACTAAGTTTTTAAGGAATGAAATGGTTATTTTTTAACTATTGACTATGGTTTCCAAAAAATCATAGTAGAGGTGAAACTGGAATGTCACGCGCCGTAAGAGACTGAGGGGGAAATATAGCTGTTCACAACGATCCAATGAGTTAAAGATAAATAATCACAAGAAACTCTCAATGGTCTCTTTTTTCTTTTCCCTTTAATTAGGATTAAAGCTTGCTAGTTAATAAGAATAAATATAGTATTTCTGTGAACAATTTGATAATTTTTCACGACACTTCTTTTGACTCATGATCTTAGTTTAATAAAACGTTCACTGATACTATATAAATAAACATGTAATTTTTTTTTATTTTAGTCTTAAATGTTTTTCTTATCGCGGCTCTAATTCTCCGCCAACTCGTAAAAAAGTCAAGGCAAATCAATCTAATTTAGGAAGACAATCTGTGTGATTTGTCCCTATATATTTATATTATACTTATTTAATTCTAACTCTTACGGCGGCGACAACGTAATTTAGTAACACAATAAATGATTAGTGAACCAGACCCGCGCTACCTAGTTATTAGAACTCGCAGGCTGTCCGAATATACCACACTATCGACCATTCAAATCTTAGCAATGCTTAAACAAAAATTTTAAACTAATTATTTATATAGGGTGTAAACGCCCTATAAGGTGAACACATATTAACTACAAATATTTAAGGGCAGATTCAGACCGCTATGCTAAACAACTTTTTTAAATAAACTTATATCGAAATACGTGCTTTTTTATTCACTCTCCATACTTAACAAGATCAGATGATTCTCAATTTGTATGGGAGATAAAAATATTTTTTTTATATTTCAATGTAAGTTTATTTAGAAAAGTTGTTCTGTATAGTGATCTGAATCTGCCCTTAAAATATTTGCAGTTAATTTATGTCCGCCTTATAGAATAAATACTGTAGTCGATAATTGAATTGAACATCAAACATAGTTTTAATACTAGTGTGTTTTAATGAATACAGATGTTATGAAAAAAATTTGCCCGAGCACGCATCACGCGGGCATAATGTTAATGTTTAATGGCGACTCTACCATATATTAATGCATACTAAAGTCGCTAGCGTATCAAGATATATTTTTTATGGAAATCCCAAGTTGCCTAACTAATTTATTTGCTATGGCTGCTTTACGGATTTCCTTACAAAATCCTTAGACGCTAGCGACGGTACATTGTGAAAACAATGTACCGTCTTTGTAACCAATAGGTTCCCAGACATAGTTTCTTGGAGAAAAATGTTATCTTGATGAGGAAAGTACATAGTATTAGAATATTCCATTGGAACGTTTACACCTTGTATAAATATTAAATTAAAAACTGAAAAAAATATTGGCATACTTTGAATGATTCGGACAATCTCCGGTACAGAATATCTGGCCGTTATGCCACGTTAAGTTTACATAAGACAAACATGTGAACAAATCTGACAGTCTTTAACATACATAACAATGCCATTCGAGCGTTAGTTTTTTAATAACCCGAGAAAAAAAAATCATAGACTCAGTCCGTGATACTGAATAGCTTTCTAAGTAACGTATAATAGAGATTTTTCGTAGAAATTAGGATCTGCTGATTGCTCGTTTTGTACCGAAGATACAATTTTTTTTTGTGTATTGTTCCTAAACATCAACTGAGTCTATGGTGCCAGATTCTCGCATAATCAAAAATTTGCGATATATATAAAAAAAAGTACTGTCAAAAATGTTACTGGCCGTTATACAATTAATTACATGTAACAAATTTGAAAGTAGACTATCGTTGTACTGTAAATATGTATGTTCTCATTTTAATTCGTCGTGAGGCAATTTACGAGACGTTAACACAAAGCTCGAAATCTCGAATTAGTATTACTGTGAGAAATGTAGAATGTAGATGTAGTACTGTCAAAATTGTCATGCTTTCCCACGCGGCTATCTAAGCGGGTTCCTCACATTATCTGGGCATGCATAGTGCTCACGTGACATCAAGATGCCGAAGGCCTAAAACTAAGTGTGATGTGGAATAGAACTTCAGATTTTGTAGTTTAACTTTCAATACATTAGGTCAGGACACTATACATTTGATGAAGAATTGTTAATTTTTATAACTAAAGACACTAAGAGCGAACGCACACTGCAGCCGGACCGGTATTTTGCCGGATAATGACAGTACTTTTATTAACGTTACCGAGTTAACGATACCTAAAACGTAACATAACCTAACGGTAACGGTCCGGCAGCAGTGCGCATTCGCTCAAACTCGGTTTTTAGTATCAATCACCCATTTATAAAAGCTTATCTCCATGCTTTATAACAATAACTCACAGGAACTGGCTATTTCTAAAACTATGAGACTTATAGTGTAACGAAAATAAAAGCAAATTTATAAAGTGACAAATTCATTCAAGATCTAAAAGGTGTAGAACTCTGTAACAAAGCCATAGAAAAAACATCCATGTGTCCAGATAACACGGTCCTTTTTCCCATGATTAACAAGTTTACACGAAGCTGTGTTTTCAACCAATAGCGTAGTTAAGCAGACTACCCTCACAATCCATTCCATGAATTCACGTGGTCGTACGGCGGAAAATTTAATGTTTCTTTATTATTTAGATTACTATTATTTTTGAAACAGTATCAGCTTTATATGAGGTGGGCACAAATCAACTGCAAATATTTTTAGGGCAGATTCAGACCACTATACTGAAAAACTTTTTCAGATAAACTTATATCGAAATACGAATTTTTTTCACTTTCCATATTTAACTAGAAGTTTTATGTTGTATGGGAGGTCAAAAATATGTTTTTGTATTTCGATATAAGTTTATTTGGAAAAGTTGTTCAATTTAGTGATCTGAACATGCCGTTGAATTGTTTGTAGTTAATTTATGTCCACCTTACATAATAAACATCGACAGGGGAATCGACGACTATTGAGCTTAGTCCAAAGTCACATAACAATCGCGAGTTTCAATCAATCACATACAGCTGCAATCAGAATTGTTTAATGATTGTTTTAGCAAATTCTTAGTATAGATTTCCCTCTGAGTACAGCTGATAGTCACAGCGTATTGCCCGAAAACGTAAATACACCTGATTAAAAATTATATTCCCTTAATATAGTAGTCAGTCCCTTGGACTATATCGTGTGACATATAATAACGCCAAGACGTTACTTACAAATCATTTGTTTCCAAAGATCTATAATTCAATCAATTTATTGTCTAGTATTAATAACATATTTCAATCCCCGCCATACGACCGTACTCAAAATATGCAGTTCCAAAAATGCTGGGAAGTAGTGGAGAAAGCAGTTAGAATTTAACGGTTATAATAGGTACTAAGCTACACTGTTGATGTATAACGAAACAATATCTCGTGTTAAGATAGATCTTTCTAGAATTATTATGAGGCATGTGATAGTGTTGCTACAACATCCAAGGCGCGCCGGGAGACAATCTTCAGTGTTTGAGGAGTCGTTTAACGTTTCATTGATTGTTTGATTTTTTATGATATTAAGTAGGGAAACAGGCATACGGCCCACATGATGGGAAGCGGTAACCGCAGCCTATGAGACGCCTGCAACACCAGGAGCATTGCGAGCGCGTTGCCGACCCTGACGGAATCAAATTGGTCGATGCTTCTTCGTCCGATCGTTGTTAGCATTTTCAGCTTACGCTTCAGAGCTCAGGGTACGCTTTTTAACCATAGTCTTGATTTGATAATACTGGATATTACAATATTTACAATGGAGCGACTGCCGTCTGACCTTCGTAACCCTTTTAACATGGAAACCAGTCCAAAAGGATCATGACCCGGGTGTGTTAGTGGTCAACATTGTAATTTTTTTAGCCTGCCTTAAGGCATCTGAAACGCCTAACGACTGCTTCCTAGCGGTAACAGTCAGGACCAACGGCTTCAAATGCCTTCCGAAGCACGGAGGAGCTCAAGATGATGAGAGAAGAGAAATGCTACTAATGGCGACCGATCCAACAATTTTGATGAAATGTTGTTTAGATATAGTTGAAGACTGGGGTCAAACATAGGCTATTTTCTGGCGCGATATAACAGAGCACCACGTGGGCGGAGCCACGAGCAACAGCTAGTTGTATTAATAAAAAATGTATTTAACAATTGAGGTCAATAAGTGATAAGAATATCCTATATTGGAAATAAACAGTTTGAATTTTGAATTTTTTTTAATTTGCATTACGAGAAACGACTCCTCTATGTGACAACTATAACGGGAAAATCGGCACAATCCAACCTCCGACAAGTCAACTAAGCCACCAAGACCAGAAGCTGTAACTAGACCAAACCACATGACAATCCCGAGCAGGCCACATGCAAAAATAGCGAAGACTCTCTTATGGTACATTCCGCAATGCCCGTCCAAAAATAATACACCCTTCATGACTGGTGCGGTTTGTAACTGTCTCACTCGCACATTTGAACTTTTTAAGCGATAAAAAATTATTGTTATTGTTTTTGAAAAATGTTACCAGTCAATTTAAAAAAAAAATTATTAAGAATTCATCTGTTAATTAATAGACTTTGCTAGAAACATCCCATAGCGGTTAAGTCCGACATTTACATGTTATTTATGTTATAAAGTTAGAATTAAAAAATTAAAAAATAAATTTCGTTCGGGCAATTTTTTTTCTGACGAAAAAATGATTCCTTTAAAGAAGACTAAATAAGGACGAAAGTACACAAAATAATTTGGTAAAATCTTTTACCTCGAGTAACACCTAAATCAATTAACTAACCGCATCACAGTTAATCGGTGATAAATTCTATTTTTATATAAAGTGGATACAAATTAATAGCAAATATTTTAAGGAAAGACTTTTCCAAATACAGTTATATGTTTCAACACTAAACTATATCAGATGATTCTCATTTTATATGGGAGATCGAAAATATTTTTTCGTATTTTATTATAATTATAAGTTTTCTTGAAAGTGTTCAATATAATCCTGCCCTTAAAATATTTGTAGTTAATTTGGGTCCACCTTAATGCATAACCGTAATAAGAGAATGTATATTGCCAAAAATGAATAAATTGGACGAGCATTGCTTTTCAAAAAAAGTCTTTAAGCGTATTATAGATAAAGAAGAAATTTGCATGTGCTCTAGCTGGGCGACTATACCTCAACAAAGGTTACTATGGACACTCGAAGGAAGCTGGGAACGATTAGTACGAATATCTTAGCCTACCCAAGCTCTTGGGGACGTGCCACAACCCGCAGGCTATGCTCGCTTGCGCAGGCGCTGTTGTACTCACTCCGTTACTAATTATATCGCTTTTGACTGATGTAAATTATTACATTATGGCAATTATTCAAGTAACAATTTATTGTAAAAATAAAGGGACTCATAGGGCAAGTTTTATTATCTATAGAAGAAATCAATAAAGTTATATCTATTCTACCTATGGGATGTACAAGCAGGATTTAGAAAGGGGATGGGATGTACGGACCAAGTATTCTCCTTACGATGCATCACTGAAAAAATTTTGGCTAAAGGCCAAAGAGTTTATTGCGCTTTCGTGGACTTGGAGAAAGCCTATGATAGAGTGGAAAGAAATGAGTTGTGGTCTACTTTGTCGATGTACGGGTTGAATAGCCAACTGATAAGAGCAATGAAATCCCTTTATAAGGATTCCAGCGCTTGTGTCAGAATAAATGGGAGCTACACAGACTGGTTTGAGATCGAAAAAGGTGTCAGGCAAGGATGTGTAGCGTCACCTTGGCTGTTTAACCTGTTTATGGACAACTGTCTGAAAGATTTGAAAGATGCTGAATGTGGTATAAGAATGAATGAGTTATGCATCAAATGCCTTCTTTATGCCGATGACCAAGTGCTACTTGCTCAATCGGAGGAAGACATACAGAAGATGATAACAATAATGAATGTAGCGCTAGTAAGTAAGGGTATGAAAATAAATGTAAGTAAGACGAAAATAATGGTGTTTGAAAAGGATGAAAGTAGAACAGTATGTAATGTAAGTATAAATGGAGAGAGTGTTGAACAAGTGAATGAATTTGTATATCTGGGTTGTAAGTTTACTAGAAATGGCAAGCATGAGAGTGATATTGAAAAAAGAGTGGCTGCTGGTAATCAGGTAAATGGGGCATTACATTCCTTTATGAGCAGTAGAGTAGTGTCCAAAAAAGCACGTCTCGCTGTTCATAGGGCAGTGTTAATACCGACCCTTATGTATGGTAGTGAAAGTTGGGTATGGCAAAAAAATAATGAAAGTAGAGTAAATGCGGTTGAAATGAGAGCTTTAAGGAGTATGTGTGGTTTATGCTTGAGCGATAAAATAAGAAATAGTGAGATTAGAAAAAGATGCGGTGTAAATGAGGATGTAGTGACAAAGATAGAAAAAGGGATGTTGAGATGGTTTGGACATGTAGAGAGGATGGATGAAAGGAGAATGACGAAAAGTATATACAAAGCAGAGTTGGCTGGGAGCGGCGGTCAGGGTCGGCCTCGTAAAACATACTGCGACCAAATCGCAGGTCTTTTGAAAAAGGGAGATATTAGGAGTACCCGAAATCGGCGAGCGTGTATGAAGAGAGTGATGAGTGTGGAGGAGGCGAGAGAGGTATGTAAGGATCGTAGCCAATGGAAATCTCTAGTCTCTGCCTACCCCTACGAGAGACAGGCGTGATGATATGTATGTATGTATTCTACCTACAATTTTATCCCTCATTGTACCACGCCTCCTCTTAAATATACTTATAAGGAAGTCAGTTTCAATTATAAAGCTGGCTACTAATAATTGGCATGGCCATAATAACAATGGTCACTACTAATTTTGATAATGAGAATTGCCGTAAGAAAATAAGACAGACAATTGCTTTAAATAGTTAAAGGCAAATCATTTCTTTTTTCTTTAAATCACAAACGAACCCCTAATGTGATGTGTTAAATAACATAGGTATGGCAATAATTTACATCCATCAGACAAAAATACTGCAACATTGTGGAACGGACCATGTTGACAAGGGTGCAACCACTCAGGCTAGACAGTTGCCTGTTGATTTACTACTTTTAATTGCGCTTTTTAGAGTTCGTAACCAAATGGCAAAATCGGATACCTTATAGATTCGTCAAATCCGTCTGTCCCTATGTCAAGTCATTTTATTTTAATGAGAATTTTTCTGATAGTTATAGGTTAATTATTATTTTTCAAAATGTGTTATGTTGTTTTATGAAAACTCACGAAACTTTATGTATGGAAATTTATGACAAACTAGCTTTTGCCCGCGGCTTCGCCCGCGTGTACTTCCCTCGGGAACAGTGCTTTTTCCCGGGATGAAAGGTACCCTATGTCCTTCTCCTGGCTCTAAACTACCTCCCTGACAATTTTCAGCTAAATCGGTTCAGCCGTTCTTGAGTTATAAGTGGAGTAACTAACACGACTTTCTTTTATGTATATAGATGAGATAAACTAGAAAAAGGGGGATATATAAATTAAATCATCGTGTTCGACGCAAGTTTTAATGAATAAAACACAGAAACATTGTCAAACCCGGAACGCCCGACGCGATCGTTACGCGATCGTAGCGCATTTAGAGTGTCGTAGCACGCTCGTAGCGCTTAAGCAAGCTCATAGCGGGTTGTAGCACGCCCGTAACGCGTTGTAGCACGCTCGTAGTGCATACACCGTGTCGTAGCAGATACACCGCGTCGTAGCAACGTTGTACCTGTGCGTAGCGCAGCGGCAGCGGCGGCGGCAGCAGCGCGGGCCACACGTCACCGGCGCCCGACGCCTGCACTGCGCGCGCCGCTCCGACCGACCACTGATCGCGGATGTACACAATATTACGACCCATGCACTTTAACTTTGCCGCTGGCATTGACATTTTCAAAAATTAAATTTTATGAAACAAGTGATTTTATGTTATTTTTTCATAATGTTTATAACCACGATGCCATCTGATGTTAACTGCAGAGGATATAACATCAGTTTTTACTAACGGAGTTAGGGACTGTGTTAGCAAATTTCTATGTAGACTCTGTGAAACGGTCATGGCGGATTACTAAGCATTTTTAGTCAAATCCTAACGCGGTCGCTATTGCCAGTGTTGCGACTGCAAAAACTTTTCAAAAAGGCCCAGATGTGATCTAAAATGGAGCTCACTTATTTTTATCGTTGGTGTTTTTAGTTAATTTTATAGCCAATTAAATAACTTAATGGTATAAGGAAGCGTGCATGTCACCGAACGGTAAACTTAGAGCGCACGGGTACCCTCGACCGATGTCTTGGGTTCATACGATACACGTCATAATGTCGACAACCTCGAGAACGTGTTTAGACTTGACGGACGATACGACAAGTCAAATATGTAGCTCGAAAAATAATAATGATTCCCTTCACTATGTTTACATTTAAAAAAAGGGCAAAATTTTGTCGTATGGTATAGGGTGACAACAGCAGCGGCGCGTCAGCCTAAGCAATCAAGTGAAAGACCATTTCATTTACTCAATTTACTACTTATCAAAGTAGCCAATTAACTCGAACGATTCTAATCCATAACTGTATGTATTTAAAGTTCAAAGGTGATTCGCAAAGAAGGCGTGAGTCACACCGCAGCTAGATGCTGTCATCCCGGAGTCTAAGCCTAAGCCGCGTCCTATGCACAGTTTCGAAGAGAAAAACATCGAATATATTCTAATTCGAACGGTCATACACACTCGAAACAATGTTTTTTGTTCGAAATTCTACGCAGCGGGCGCGTCCTTATACAACACACTTGCTCGCCAAATGTTTATGAATCGTGTAAATACCATAAATAATATACCTACAAGATTCATTTCACGTCAAGTATATTGGAAAACGTATCCAGTACACTTATATTCTAATACAAAAACTTACAAACTTAAAGTACTAAAACTGACTTAGTCATTAACTCTATGCTATGCCCAGATTGACATCTTAAATCTAAAAGGGTCCCGAGACGGTCAAGGGGCTTGAATGCAAGCGGGTTGACATATTTTAAGGAAACATGTTGACCGATGATAGGATTTCTTATAAAAAAACCAGCTCGTTTTTCTATCGTTACATTTTTTCAGCTACTGATAACATTACGGTTTCGCTCAACCGAAAAATAACGGTCTAAACCAGGTATTTAGGACCCTAAAATCGACCGCTGTATTTTTTTTATCAGGTTAAAGATCGTTATTTTTGGGTCTTAAAAATACCGGTTTTTATCCCTGATGTTTACCGTTCGTCAGCACAAAACTGTGTCACTTAAACAATTATAAAGGAAAACAATAGTAAGAATATGTAACTTTGAGAAATAGAAGGGTCAAATGAAAAAAACACGCGTGCAAACAAGCCCTTGACCGTCTCGGGACTTTATTATAAAAATAAAGACTTGAACATAAGGGCATTGAAAAGTTTGTTTATTAAAATGAGGTTAAAAAAACTAAAATTGTGATTTTACAAACCAGTTCATGTTCAATGTAGCCAAAAAAATTGGTGTGTAATCTGCTTAAGTAATCATCGAGGTAAGTCTATACTGTTATATTATAATATATGTTATTACATACATGTTTGTGTGCATTGTAATAAATAAATAATTATTTATTTTATTTTTAATTTCCTAGTAAGTGTAATTTTTCATGTATAAACTTTCACTTGTACAAATAAATCTTAAATATAATAGGTATACTCAATGTGAAAAAATTTAAAAAAATAATTTAAATTCTTTTGAACCACGCACGCAAATATAATCTCCACTTTATAACGGTGAATTTTCCGTATTTAATTTGACCAATCTGCGCAAGCCTCACAAATAAAAACAAACAATATGATATGATGTCTGTTAAGTCAATCATATTGAAATCCCACTTATATTTACTAAATATGTGATTCAAGAGATTAAACGATGTATAATAATCTTTACATTTATAAAAATAGTATGACTACAATTTTTTTTTAAATAGCTCGAGGACCGGCTACGGGATCATACAAAATAATTTGATATTAAAAATATATATTTTTTTTTTATTAAAAATTTATTCAGTCATTTAGTTGTTTTTGGTGTTTTTCAATAAAATTTGAATTCAAGTTTGTAATTTATCCAAATAAAATAAATTAAAAAAAAAAGTTGTCATGTCAAATCATTTCATGTAAGTGTGGGTGGTGTAAGTTCAAAACAAAAAAAATAATATAAAATAAAAACGTTTCATGTTTGGTTTATGTGGTTTCAATAGTTTTGGAAACTAGTGTGATTTTTGTAACTTACAATTTTACTGCCTGTATATATGCTGTTTGTATAAGGTAGACGAAAATTGACTGCAAATATTTTAAGGGCAGATTTAGATCACTATACGGAACAACTTTTCTAACTTATATTGAATGGGAAAACATATTTTTGACATCCCATACAAATTGAGAATCATCTAATATAGTTTAGTATGGAAAGTGAAGAAACAAATTTCGTATTTCAATATACAAGTTGTTCAGTAGAGTGGTCTGAATCTGCCCTTAAAATATTTGCAGTTGATTTGTGTCCACCTTATAAATATACCTGAAATACTCAACTTATCCGGTCCTTCATAGTTCTAAAATTAGACTAAGAGCCAAGAATCAAAATCACATTTTGTAATAAAATTCTCAAATAATAAAAAGTAACAATGTGGTTTTGACTTGTGACTAAATAAATAATTAAAACTAAACAAAATTTAAACCCTGTATTGAAAAAAATCTTGAATTAATACATATAATAATTGTTGAGCTCATTGTCATAACATTCAAAATGAAAATATATTTTTTTTGTTTGTCGTCAAATTTTTTTTACGAATAGTATCATGATATCAACATAATATATTTTTTAAACAAATTCGATAAAAAAAGTCTCGTGGATGCAAAATCCCGTGGAAAAGTTAGTCCAAATATTATATATGTGAATGTAAGTTTGGTAGGTTTGTTTGTTAAGTTTTCACGCTAAAACGATTCAGATAAAACTCGGCACAGACACAGCGTATTCCAGCTAAATTTTTGAACGCAAAATAACGCTGATGAATCAAGAAAAAATAATCTCACTAATATTACACAGGCGAAAGTTTGTGTGTATATTTGTTTCTTCTTCACACTCAAACCGCTAGGCAAATTTTTATGGAATTTGGTATGGAGATAGTTGATACCTTGGATAGGGTACTTTATATCCCGAAAAGTACGCGATCCCGTAGGTTTGTTCGAAGTCTTATATCCAATTACGATTTATAAACTAGATGGCGCTGTGTATAAAAACCGCGGGTCAAAATCAAAATAAAAAAATCAGACAATGAGCTCACCGCACGCCTTAGAGCAAACAAACTCGCACATACCTGATTCCTGCCGTGTTCCCGATGCGGCGGGTGTGGCGGGTGGTGTGCGGGGTGCGGCGGGTGGTGCGCGGGGTGAGGCGGGTGTGGCGGGTGGTGCGCGGGGTGCGGCGGGTGTGCCACGTGGTGGTGCGGCCACACGGCGGGTGGCAGCGCGGAGAGGCGAGCGCCGCGCAGCGACATCTGTTGGTACGTACACGAAAAACTTTATACATTTACTTTTGACTGGCTGTTACTATATGAATTTTTTTAATAATTAAATCACTTAGATTAAAAAGGACAAAGCAATGCCGAGGCCTTTTAAAAATACGAGGACGTTAATTGCAATTTCGGCCAAGGATTGTACAGTACTTTTCTTCCTCGACTTGTTTTTAAATATATATCACATAATTTATGAAGTAGTGGTCGGATTAAAAAAATTCTTTCTGCATATGATAGCCCGATTTTCGGGGAAGGTTAATGGCGTTAACTACGGTCGGTGGGTTAGATTTATCTGCTGTACTTACATATCACGGGCAAGTAAAACCTCGTGAAACAGCTAGCTTCTTCCAAGTCGTGTTCCTCATAGCTGAGGCTCGTGACCACCATAATCCAAATTGGCAGTTAATATCCTCCAGTCATATTTATACTGGGCCCGGTATGGCCTCTTGTTGGTGGTTTTGCCCTAGCTCGTGTTCCCGCCATACGGCTAACAAACAGCTAGCTAGAGGACAACATGTGACTGACCTGATTGATGTCTAGTAGTAGAGGTGCGTGAGGGGCGTGCGGCGGCTGCTCGTGCCAGCCGCCCGACACGTACCGAACACGCCGACTGGAAAACACACCGTACACTCTCAATACGGAAACATCACTACATAGTATAAAACAAAGTCGCTTTATCTGTCCCTATGTCGCTTTGTATGCTTGTATCTTTATAACTACGCAACGGATTTTGATGCGGTTTTTTTTAATAGATCGTGTGATTCAAGAGGAAGATTTTTAAGCCCATGCGAAGCCGGGGCGGGTCGCTAGTTTATCATACAAAGAGCTTCAAATCAAAAAAATCTTAGTCTAATAAAGGAAATTGAGAACAGAAGAGGGAAAATGTGGGGACATTTAATACGGCACGACGAGTTTATGAAAAACATTATGGAAGCAAGGCAAGATAGAAGGAAGACGGGGAAGAGGTAAACCAAGAAGGAGTTTTGTAGAACAAATAAAGGAAAAAGTGTGAGTCGTGTCGTATCAGGATGTGAAAAGGTTAGCGGAAGATAGAGACACCTGGAAGAGACTCCACCGACAAGAGGACAACTCTAAAAGTTAAGAGATAGGTAAGGCTTGTTCATACATTATTATTAACTAAAAGGGTGGTAATAGAACACGAAACAATGGGTTTTAGGTTCGTTTTAATATGGCGTTGTTTTATTTTTGTTTTTATATTTACAAATGAAGTTTACAAATAACTGTGGTGCAGTGCAAGCAATAGTTCAGCCTCTAATAGAGGACCTTGGTAACAAAAGTATCGTTAACTTAATAAAAACCTGCGGAATCGAACCCATGACTCCCGGATCTACAGGCACACAACACCTTAACCACTAGACCACGGAGAGTTTGGCGAATGATGATGAAAATATAATATACTCACGGAGGTTGGTAGTGGTGTCTGGGAGTGCGTCGCTCCACGGCCGGCGTGGACACAGATATGTTGCTTTCCGCTGAAAACGTATGGCCATATTTTTGGTTTATTATACGTGGAGATCATCATTTGATATTGATAGGAAAATTCTCCTGTCACTTGCGCAATCATCTCTTCCTTTGTATAGGCACACAATTAGTAATAGTACTACGGTATGGGGGTGGTATTGCAATGGCGGTTGACAATAGATCTAGATCGGGCAATTTGAATATAGACGCGCGGCAGTGCACTGCGGTAATGAATTGATTTAAGTGTTATCTCGTGTATGTGTTGCAATATGTTTAAATGTGTGCTGAGAGCTAGCTATCACTTATTGTCCAATGGGCGAGAAGCCTGGTGTTCGGAAATGGCGTGAGAGGCGCTTGGATGCGCGAGTGTCTGTGAATTGTCGACCCTTGATTTCACCAATTGCTGTTGGTTGTCAATTGTGTTAGCACGGAGGAGACTCAGGTAAACTATTGTGTTGTGAGTCACTGTGGACGCGAGGCCGTGATTCGGGTAACCGTAACCGCCCAAATTAAATAAACCGTATTCAATTGACATTAAATTTCTTTTCAAAAGGTGACTGCTTAAAATCAGTGCTAGACATCCGTCTAGTGTAATGCTGAGCCGCCACCTATTGAGATATTTGTCACATTTCATGTATGTTTGTTAATTTTGTTGATTTATATGTGTGATAAATGTCTATTCAATTCATCTTGCTGTACTAACCAGAAGACAAATGCCGTGAGATCCTCCTCCTCTTTCTACTGGGACTGTCTCCAGCCTTCGACGACAATTCGCCATCGGAAGACCCGGCGCCGCTTACCACAGACTCCACTGGTCCTTCCAAAGGATTGGTGTCCTGAAAACAAAGAGATATATTCAGTTTTGCTTTCTTACAAGTATGTGCCAATCACAGTTAAATACTTATATATAGGTACGGTCACGTCCATAATTGCGGTCATAGTTTCCAAAACAAAAACAAAAGAAAACTACGACTGCAATTATGAACGTGACCGTACATACGTCTGTCTCCCGCAGGGGCAGGCAGAGACTAAACATTATTAATCACACGCTACCATCATCATCATCATCATTTTGTGTCAATCGACCATGCACATCCTGGTGTCAAGAGTTCTTCGGAACTACCTCTCGGCCTCTGACGTGGTTCTTTAACGACTACCAGATGGCAGCTGGGACCAATGGCTTAACGTGCCTTCCGAAGCACGGAATCATCTTTATTATCAGATAATCAGGTGATTAACGCCTGCAACCAAACCATTATCTATCCTAGCCCCACTAAAATATATATTTAATCTATCTTAAGTTACTATTTCTTATTACAGTGGCAACAAAAATACATCATCTATGAAAAATTCATCTGTCGAGCTATCACAGTTCATGAGATACAGCCTGGGTACAGACTGGGGACAGACAGCATGATATTAATAGAATCCCGATGTTACCCTTTGGGTACGGAACCCTACAATTTTTATTATTATTTTCTTACCATGTGATGGTGGTGATGGGGCACGTGGCTCATGTGGTGCGAGTGATGGGGCTCCGCCGACGGGCCGGCGCCGGGACTGCCGCGCATGTCTGGAATGTTACAAGGCCGATTAGTGGGGAACATGGTATATACTGTAGATTATCTATTTACTTAATCGAACCCGGGACCTCTTGAGTAAGGGATAGGCATGACTATCCCTTACTCAAGAGGTCCCGGGTTCGATCCCCGGTCAGGTCAATATGAAAAATGTTTTTTTCTGATTGGCCAGGGGGGGTTACTACCATCCCTTAAAACCATGTAAGATGGAGTAAGGGAGATGTCGCCTTACATTATGTATTTCGTTGTCTCGCTTACTCACTGGAACTTGCATGGTTTTTGGAGATGATAGTAGGCCACCTGGGTCTTGGATGGTTTATCTATATATGTATTCGTTATGAAATATAGTAACGTTGAGTTGGTATCCCATAACACAAGTCTCGAACCTACTTTGAGGCTGGCCCAATCTGTGTGATTTGTCCCTGTATATATTTATCATCCATCACAAGTTTACTGGAAGTGATATCTATTGAAATAAGTAGCGACCTAGTAAAAATTATTTTGATTTCTTTATTTGTATTTTTAAGGCCTTTGGTAACTTATAGGAACATTCCCGTAAACTTTCATTGGGAATATTATTGTAAACTGTACATTTCCAGCGGCACACTACTAAGTACTACATACATAATCTACTAGCTGTTTCCCGCGGCTTCGCCCCGCGTGGGACTCGGTTATATCGCGCCCAAAAGTAGCCTATGTTTGACCTCAGGTCGTTAACTACATCCCTACCAAATTTCATCACAATCGGTCCAGCATTTTAGCTGTGAAGAGGTGACAGACAGACAGACAGACAGAAAGACAGACAGACTTTCGCATTTATAATATTAGTATGGATATGGATACTTGAATCTGTGCCAATGTTCTAAGGAGTTCGAGTGCATGAGTGTTCGTTAAGATAATGCGTGTCAAGCAAGGGAGAGCAGCGGCCTAACTCGGATTGGTCGCATTTCACCACGAGTGCGTCGGGATCCCTGCTGTTAGGGCAGATGTCAATTGCCAGCCTAAAAAATTAAATAAAAGTGTTCACTACTAACACATCCAAGAAATATTACCACATATGTTGAAACTTACTACAGTTTATCTACAGTGTGATCGAATAAAAAACCATAAAACTCTATCTCAAATACGGTCCAAGATATCATCCAAACAAATGACCGCGAATGCAGTAAGTTTCACTGAGCTAGTTTCCATTGATAACCTACATAGCGTAAACGTAACGCGTTGCGTAATCCATTTCTGGGGGAAAGTGCCCGCGTGTCGCGAGAGCGCCCGCCCGCCGAGCCGTGTGTGACGAATGCGGCGAAACCGTGGAGAAACTCCGCTTGGGAGGGTGAGAGACGCAGAGTAACCCGATTTAAGAAAAGACCAATGGTAACCCTCTCTTAAAACCATGCAAGATCGAGTGGCGGCGAAACCGTGGAGAAACTCCGCTAGAGAGGTTGAGAGACGCAGAATAACCCGATTTAAGAAAAGACCAATGGTTACCCTCTCTTAAAACCATGCAAGATCGAGTGGTGGCGAAACCGTGGAGAAACTCTGCTTGAGAGGGTGAGGCAGGGTTACCCGATTTAAGAAAAGACCAATGGTTACCCTCTCTTAAAACCATGCAAGATCGAGTGGCGGCGAAACCGTGGAGAAACTCTGCTTGGGAAGGTGAGGCAGGGTTACCCGATTTAAGAAAAGACCAATGTTAACCGGGTCTATACCCTCTTTAAAACCATGCAAGTTCGAGTTAGTGAGACAGCGCAATACTTGATGTAAGGCGACATCTCCCTTACTCAATCGTGGTTGCATGGTTTTAAGATGGTCGTAAGCCACCAGGTAATGAAATGGATTCCTGGAAGTCGCAAAATCGTCATATTTTTCTTGAACCTCAGTACGACTGGATGGGTTTAGTCAGGTTGCAGGGTGCCTGAGGTGCCTCATGGAGGGAAACCATTAAAACATCGCGAATGAGAGCAATCGCTTTCGAAGGTCGGCAAATACAGGTTTGGGTGCAACCAGGATAATGCTGGTATTTGATGGATAAAATGTATTATTTAAAGTTTTTCTTGGACACATTTTTACTTACCTAAATTTCACTATAGGAACAGGTCAGGGCTATACAACTGAGTGTAGCATTCCTTCATCACCAAAACAATATGGTTAAGTCTTATAGAAATGTATAGGTTTCAGAAGCATTAGCTTGGGACGCAACCACGAAGCATATACAGGGCAACACCGAGATAACGCTTAGATGAACAGACAGTGGGCCACAATCCCCCCTTATCTGGTCTGCATATCCATGTGGCCCACTGTGTAAATCGGTCAAAAGCTATAAGCTATCTACAATACAAATTATACAAAAATGCAATAGTAAAAATAAAATATACAATGAACTTCAATGAAGGACAAGTTTGAAACATATATTGAACAATACGATGAACAATAACAATATAGCCGATATTAAATGAAACTGTGCCAAAAAATAATTAAATTAAAAAACATCCTGAAAGCCCTCCAAAAAGCAGACTGAAAGAGGTGGCGTAAAGCAGGGAACGGTGGAAATTTCTGATGTCGCAAGACTAAATCCTCTTTTGGTCGCTGAGCGATCACAGTAGATAGATAGATATACTCTTTTCATACAAAATTATACATGTTGATACAAATAGAAACAATGTGTGCAAAGGTGGACTTATCGCTAATGTAATTTCTTCCAGTAAGCAAATAAGACATCATGCTATTCCCTTTGAGTCGCTAAGCCCGAGCAGTAAGCAGTGAGTTGTACATCACGCAAAAGTCAAGGTGTGCAGTAGAGGTGAAACACGTGGCGCAAGGATTATGTGCAAACTATTGGTAGCGGGCTTGCTAAGACTAACTGTGGTGGTGGGTGCCAACCGGCATCATCACTACATAGTAGTTAGTAGTTTGTATGCTTAAATCTTTAAAACTACGCAACGGATTTTGATACGGTTTTTTTTAATAGAGAGAGTGTTTCAAGAGGAAGGTTTTTATGCCCATGCGAAGCCGGGGCGGGTCGCTAGTACATAATACAGCATGAACTAACTGTTGAAAGGTTTTCTGCTTGGGAATTTCACCTATTTCAGCAACCAAGCAGCAATGTTTGCTGTGGCCCGGTTTTAAAGCTGGTGACATTCTGAAGGTATGACGAGCGTAAATAGGATACGGTGACTGGTGACAACACGCCCATCCTTGACGGCAGATACCTGTTTATCGTTTAAACGTTAGTAAATCAAGAGCTAGTGACCGTGACTTGTATGGGTCGCATACAACACATACATGACGCTTTAGAGACGACAAATACGGGAGGAGGTTTAGACCGGCCCTCAGCTAGTACCGGTTCACTGAGAGCTAAGGGACTCGATATAATTATGGGCTCCTCCGTGCTACGGAATACACCTGAAGCCGTTGGTTCCGACTGCTATCTTGAGAGCAGTCATTAAGCTAGCTCAATGACGACAGCTTAAAAAGTAAGTGTTGATGGCGGACGCACGAAAACAAGGTACAAAGTGCATGTAATTAACTATCAAGCATTAGTGCACCTCCCTGCATGATCTAAGCTTCGGTCAGTAAAGGTGCGTTCCCACTGACGCGGAGCTGGGCAGAGATGAGCAGAGCGGACTGTCAATTAACCAATCAAAATATTCGATTAAAACATTGTGATTGGCCAATTCAGAGTCCGTCCAGCTCCACGCCAGTGGGAACACACCCTAATTGTAGTACCTGTTCGTCGCCTTTCGGAAGGGCCGGCGGTGCGCCGCTCGGCGCGACGCGAGCCGCCGGCGCCTCCGCCTGCCGACCACCAATACAATTGTAGACTTGACTAAAGATGCGAAGCCGGTTATTAACGATTTTTGCCAAGCGGTTAAAATACATTTATCGTTATTAACGGTTAATTAACCGCATTTATGCATATTAACCGCATTTAATCATATTAACCGCATTTTATGCATAGGAACTCTGCAATAAAACAACGCAACTTAATCAAATTTAGGCTAATAATATTTGTCTTGATAGGAACTAGATACTACATCACAATAAAAGTTTGAACGTAAAAAGTTTTTTTTTTCCATAATACTTCTTGTCGCAGGCAGATAATTAACCGTTAATAACCGCATTTTTGTAAATAACCATAAATTTGGTTGAGTAACCGCACCTAACGGGTTTTTTATAGTATAGACATCACAACTATAGACATACACCAATTTGTAAATAACCGAGAGACTAAAACCATGAACACATGTAATACCGAAAAACATTTCCCAGGGATATATTTAGTCAAAAATTGAGACTTCTCAAACAATATCGGATCAGTAGATTGTCTTATTTGTAAGCATTAATGTTTTAATATATTGCTTCGCTATGTATGGTCAGAGAGATTTGTAGAGCACTTTCCAAACTTATTTGTATGTAACAGGACTCGCAGGAATACATTAAAATCCGAATTTTTTATTCGGTAAATTACTAAACCGCCCTGCACATATGCACAAAAAAGGTACTCCTGTTACTGATGCAATTTTTTTTATTATTTTTTGTGCATTAGAAATTATATTATTTTACCTCTGCTCATGCGCCGCGTATCGTGGTGACGCACGTCCCGCTTGGCCGGCGGTGGGGACGAAGCCACACACGCCTCCTTCGGGCTTCCGGCGCTGCTGCCATCACTGTAAAACAGAGAATCAGGGAGTTAGTTGCATTGCATCTCTGAAGATAATAGTATAGTCCGGAGTAGATAAACCCTCACGATAGTAATGTTAGAAGGGGGTTCAACTTATTCTTTCGATCCGACTGTTTAATAACCGACACATAAGCTGATAGTGTGAGAGAGACAAAACTATAATTATGTAAGAAAAAGTAATAGTCAGTCCCGCTCACACTTGGTAAATTATTAGCGTTGGATAAACCAATGTTTACATATAAGCAATTTCAAATGCAAATCTCTCAGTTAAAACAAAAATCGCGAGTTGTATTCGGGTTAAAAATGTTCATTAAATAAACAACTTCTTATTTATTTACCTAAAATACTAATATATTTACCTAAAATATATTAGTAGTGCTACATTCCGTAATTTTTTGTCTTGCGACATAGTTTCCATTACTTTCGTATAAGATATCTAGAATTGGGTAATCTTTTTGCTGTAGGTAATTTGGATGACAAATTTTGTTTATATTATTAAAACCTAAAGTTTACTTATACTAATGTCTGATTTCTAAGCCTTGGATACTAAATCATATAGATTACTTGATTGAAAAGAAGGGTTTTAAAACATTTGTTAAGGCAGTCCCTTCTCTAGCCTTCCCTGGATCATATAAATCACTGATTAACTCAACTCCACTAAAAGTTAACAGTTTTAGTAGTAGTATAGGAACCGAGTAATTGTGCGCGCCGGTTAAACACGTCCGCCTGTTCGTTTGTTCGTCGGGGCACGCAGCGCATGCGCACGATAACCGATAACGCACGTCGTCGTCCGCTGACAATGCTGCGAATGCGATAAGTTTCTACCGAGGGCGAGAATTTCCTTGAAAATAATGAATAGAATCACTGTTTACTGAGATAACTGATCACATTTTATATGGGAATAACAAAACAGCAAGCGATAAGGTGAGGGAGTGCGTGGGCGGTGGGTGCACGTTAGACAATAAAAAAAACATAGAACATTCCGACGAATTGAGAACCTGCTCTTTTTTTGAAGTCGGTTAAAAGCATTTGGAACGCTATTACTTGCAAAATGAAATAATTCCCTTGTTTTGCAACACGAAAAGTGAGTTGTGCTGTGCTATAGAAGGGTACGAGGCTCATATGTAAAAAAATCTGTCGAAAAGCTTCTTTAGCCCAACGCCATAGAAGTGTTGAACCAAATAGACATGGGTAATTACGGACTAGTGTTGTGCCGTTGCCGGAAATATTGGAAACTTTCCCGGGAACTCAGAAATATTCCGGGAATTGCCAAATGACTACGGCAACTTTGGGAAAGTTATCAAATTCCTTGGTAACATTGGGAATATTTCCGTAAATTTCCATAGGGAATATTCCCGTAAACTGTAAATGCCAGCCGACACATCACTACTCTGGACTCGAAGATTCAAATGAGCCGATTTCTTGACAGAAGCCGAATCCCTTAATGAGTGCGAGCAATAACCAAAGAAGCGTATAGAAACGTGCACCGAAATCAACCCATGTGACCAAAGTTCCATAGGTGGCGGCTCAGTATTACACTAGACATGCGGAAATGTCTAGCACTGATTTTCAGCCACCACCTTCACGCTTTTTCTTAAAAATGCAACCGCTTTGAACATGTAGACAGACTGATTTCAGTTTCGGAGATGGTAAACTTTGAGTAGACACCGAAACAACAAAAACCGACCATACCCTGTTTTCTGTGCAGCAATAAGGCTGCTTTCACGCGATAAATTTCGAAGACGCAACGGCTTTGAACCAAATACCACCTTAGGGGACCACCCTACAACCTACCAAACGTAAAACTACCCGTCCTGATCGTTGTAAATTTTTGAAACCAACTCAAGGCAGGTTTGCCTGCAAATATTAGCAATTTCAAACGAATGAACCAAATTGGATAATTATTTGTTGTTTTTGGTTATTGTCATGACAAACTTTGTATAAAAAAAGTTGCGAGCTACAGTTAAGATTGCAATAATTTTTTAATAGGGCGCCGTGGCAGTGAAAGTTCGGAATTTCGACGCAAGACTTGGGACTTGTAAACCGACAAATAACCGACTTTGAGACATCAAGTCATGGTAGCAGCAAGCAGCTTTAAATTCAGATATCACTAACGTCACTATATAGTATTTTTAAAAAAAGTCGCTTTCTCTGTCTCTATGTCCCTTTGTATGCTTAAATCTTTACAACTACGCAACGGATTTTGATGCGGTTTTTTTAATAGATAGAGTGACTCAAGAGAAAGGTTTTTAGGTGGGTAGCTAGTTCCTTCTAAAAGGTACGAATTCTTTTTTAACCACCGACTTTTTTAAGTCTGTAGGAAACTAATTCATATTACAAATAGGTTGTCTTTTTTTTGAAATACTTTTTACGGCCATGGAAAGATGGAAACTAGTCCTTTAAGGCCTATCTTCATTTTATTAATCTTCTTCAGTCCTACTTTAGTCAAGTCAAGTCAAAAAGTCAAGTCAATAGTCTAGTCAAGTGAGTCAGAGTCAGATGGCTAAGTGAAGCGGTGGAACGAGTGGGAAGAGATTAAAGAGCAATAAGGTCGTCTTTTGTTTACCTTACATTTGGTTTTGTAATATTTAAGTAGGTACTGCCTTGGTTCAATGAAGAGTCAACTAAACAAAACCATCAAAACACAAGTAGGTAGGTACTTTACTAAGTATTTTGTGGAACATATTAAAGGTCCGTAGCTAATTAAATTCTTTTGATTTTTTTAACTAATGGACCGAATTTAAAGAAATTTCAAAGAATATGCAGAGGAGATATTTTGGGGTATAGTATAAGGGAACAACAATAAAACGTTTGAAGTCGAAAAGTCTAGCAGCGAATACATCATGCTGCGTATGCCTTAAGGTCGAAGCTTATTTCCATAAAAACATGAAGAGAAGTAGGTAAGTACGTTCAACCAATGCGTCATGTCGAACAACAAAAGAACTCCACTACCTAGTGTCTTCCGTGACAATTAAACATGGCCGCCAAATCCTCAATGTTGACAAGACAATCCTTCAACCCAATGCGGGAGCAGACTACAGGAACGCGGCAACTGTAGTAGGGAGTTCGACGACCCTCTTATTTTGGGAGGCTAGTGTAAGCAAAAAACTAAAACTAAACTGCAATCCGGTGACAATAAAGTCGAAAATACTTCAGAGTTTAGTGTCAATGGCAAACAACTTATTTTTTGCTCATAATAATAGAGTTCAAAATTCAAATTATTCTGCCTGTAGATATTTGAATCTCAGCTCAGATAGTTTGGAATAACGTAGATTGTTCAATGACAGTAATTTTGAGGATACTGAGTACAGGAAAATACATATTTCAACTAGAACTTATCACTTAAGCGTTAAAGTACAGTTTTGTATGTGCGCAATTTTCATATTGCGCAGTTGTACGAGAGCGTTCTTCCTGCTTGCACTGCTGTGAGCGAGAAAAGGATGGAACCAAACAAAGATTTCGCATTTTGCAGGGCGAGGTTTAAAGGTTTTCTTTTTTCGAGAGCATCGGCGATCAAAAATACTGCATGGGAGGCTCAGTCGAAATCTTGTGGAACCGTTAAGAACCAGACCAGACTGGGTTCGAAATAACGGCACAAAACCTGATTTCTTGTACCAATTCATACAACAAAACTATTTTAATGTAAGAACTTTGATTGGGTCAAAAAAACTTCGGGTTAAATTGTGGTAAAAATAGTCCGGAAACCTGACGTAAAATATTAAAAAAAAAAAAAAAAAAACCGACTCCTATTTGTTTACTTGGGCCAACATAAACTTCATCGGTTAAAAAAAACTTAAACACCTAGGTTTGCAGGGTCAATTAACCTAGTATTCTGGACTACACATGAACGATAATAGTAGTAGCAAAAGTACCGCAAAATCTAAAACCAAGATACGAATGTACCCTAGGCTCTGAAGCGTAAGCTGAAGTTGCAACTAGAATTAAATGTGGATGAAGAAAAGTGGCTGACGCCTGGATCTGAACTCTGAAGCCTTACAACGAAATACATAAGGAAGGACCAATCACACTGACAGACTTGTTACCTACGTACCTACCTACTTACTTAACGATACTACTGCTAAAACTACTATAGACTACCCAATAGCAATTTGAAAATGATCATTTGCCAACTTGGGCTGAATGGGGATTAGTGATGTGCTGTTCGCGGGAATTTTGGAATATTCCCTAAATTTACAGAGGGAAAATTGCCGTAAACTTTGTAAATTTCCAGTGGCACATCACTACTAGGGATCGAACCCTCCAAAGGTCGTCAAACGATGACATACAAAGGTTTGAAACATCACATACACATGCATATTATGCACATTCTAAGCCCGTGACTCGACCGCGCATGACCGGCGACCACACCCGAGAGGTTCCGAAGTCAGCCGACCGCTTTAATACAAATTACAACACGTGTGACGGACGACTGACGAGCGGGGCACGTGCGGGCGGAGCGCGCCTGTGCCGTGACGTCATTGTTTGTAAACTCAATACTACAGCTGGTAGTAACGTCGGCAATTGAAATAGGTGGGCCGTCCATACGTTTTTGTTGTTTAGACGCGCCCGTTCAATTCGGCCGTGCTATGCTGATGTCACTTAACTGGTTACACGGAAATATGATAAAATTAATCATAACTTATATATTTATTTATTTTAATAATATTAGGTTCCGTATTTAGTTATTATGTAGTGGCGGATAGGAATGTTAGTCGTGTTTTCCATCAACAATAGCATTGAAGGGAGGGCTGCAGTCAGGGTAGGCGGCCGGTCATAATAATAATGTTACAAGATTAGATAAATAAGAAATGAGTATATGAGAGAAAGTATGAAAGTGGCACCCATAAATGAGGCTATAGGTTAGGATGGTATCGCCATGTCGTGAGGAGGGAGGAAAGCCATGTTACCATTGCAAAACCACGCAAAGATTATTAAATATGAACATTAAGGGAGCTAAGAGTAGAGGAAGATTACCTTATTTCCCCTCATTATGTTGCTGAGCATTGAATATGAAGATTACGCTGAGCTAGGAGTAAAGGAAGACCAAAAAAGAGATGGATGGATTGTGTAAGAAATTTGAGGTCGAAGATGTGAACAGGAAATGGCTAGCAATATATCTAAGTGGAAAGACTTACATACTGTGCCGACCCCACATAAGGAAGTGGGTTCAGTAAAGTAAAAGAAGAAGATATCAAACATCGCACATTGTCTCTCGCAGGAGGCAGAGAGACTAGAGATTTCCATAGGCTAAGACAAGGATCTTAGCCTATAATCTGTAATGAAAGACCTTATTCACAGACTCTATTGATTGATTGATAACTCATCAACTGTTTATTGAATGCCTACGCTCGCAACACCAGCTTGCGAAATCCTATAAGTTACGCCTTCTACTACCTTTCAAGGCCTATATATCAGTACAATAGCACCATTTGATGATAAATGATGAAAAAATCTAAAATATAATTTTTTTCCCGGCTTAGAACCACGTCTTGCCAGTCAGCTATTTTTAGGGCTTTTAGGTCCATCGCGACTTTATCTCTTTAGAGGCACCTGGGATTGAGATCTCTCTCTCTCTCTCCCTCAACAGGGGAATCATTCCGCGTTGGTATACAAAACCAGGTGCGCCTCTCGGGCAGGCTTAAAGCACGACCTTCGGAGTCTTTATGCAAACCCCTTAAAACTGGACCACTGAGGCAGTTATTCATCTGGCAAACTAAAAGAACTCATGAGCGCCTAATGGTCTGCAACATCTTTTCCTTTACCTTAGCCTAATCCAACTTTCTTATGTGGGGCGGCACAGTTGTAAGTTATATGTTGTTGTCTATGTATTAGACCAGTTTAGTTTGCAGGCACAGAACAGGAGTGCTATTTTTGAGACGCAAAATTGATTATCATTCGTTTTAGAATGATTTTCATTCGACATAACTAACCCTGATTTTGCGTACTATGTCATATATTTCAAAAATACTACCATGGATTTACCCATTTTCTAAGATCGTCACGCGAAGTCACCTAGTCACCTAATACCGCTAACACAATTTGAATTTGGAACCGTTTCTCTTCCGGTGAAGTGCTGCACTCCTGATGGCTTGAAAGCGCGATTAATAGAACAACCACTGAAGTAATTTACTTCGCAATTCTGACTAAGCGTTCGCGCACTTAGCGTCCTGCTGAACAAAGACTGTTCCCACGGCAGTGGTGCAACTGCTCCGCGAAGGTCGCTCTAACGAAGGTAGTTATAAGTACCAGTATTGGTTTATTGTTGGCTAGTGGTCTCAGAAGAATAGACCACTGTCTTTCTTCCCGTGGGTGTTAGTAACTGAATAACAGAGATCCCAATTAACTTTTGTCTTTGTCCCACTGGTGACGGATCTCACCAGTATTCCAAGAATTGACTTCGGATTTCGAAATCATATGTAACATTACATTAACTGATTCTGTATTTTGCCTTGTCTTAACTTTTTGTAGACAATATTACAAATACAAAGAAAATCTGCGATTAGGTAGTTTTTATAATCATCATTTCAAGCGCCAACAGGACGGCCTACCCCTAACACTTGCATTTAGAGTCAAGACCAATGGGAAGCAACCTAAATAAAGCCAGAACTTCAATAATCGACACTATTTCCATTGTTTTAAGGGCCTCGAAATCAGTGACCGTCACAAAACCACAATATACCTCACGAACGAACAGCAACTGGTGACCACAGGCGCACTCACAAGGTCGGGCTAAGTGTGTCGCTGATGTGACGTGGGCTTCAAAGTCAAAGTCGAATTTGGTTGCAAAATTCACCAATAAGTGTTCGTTGGAAAGTTTGGAAATTCTGTTTTCCTATTGACACAGATAACAAAATCGATATAATCGATGTTTTATTTCGAAAAACAAACTTAACTTGAAAGACAAAATTTGTATTTTCCACATGGGCCAACACGAAAACGCACAAAGTCACAATAAAGAAACGAACAAAAATATCATAGTAAACACTTTTTTTGTAAGTTTGCTTGAAATTCTTTACTTTATTGTACACTAGCAGTCCACCCTGGGTTCGCCCGTGGTACACACGTATCCTATGCCACTCGGGGATAGTTTGGCTTTCCAAGGGGAAAAGAATTTTGAAAATCAATCCAGTAGTTTCGAAGCCTATTCTATAATATTAGATGTACGTATATAATATAAGTAGTAATGAAAATTTTCAATTTACGGGAACAACTTTGGAGATTACATATATTATTCCCAAAGTCATTTGGAAATTTTGGGAATATTTCCGGGCACAATCGGAAAGTTTCCGAAATTCCCGCGAACGGCTCATCACTATCATAAGCACAATTAACAACAATTTAATAAGGAATTGAAAATCGCGTAAATAAGACACGTATACGTTCTGACCTGACACAGTTCGCGTAGGGTCTACCTTCACCCAGAGACCTTGTAACACTTGACCGGCCTCTGCAGTCAAGCATCGCTAGTTGACTTCACCATTACCACTGGCGTCGTAGTGCGTATATCTAAATTTACTAACCAGGTATTATTTAACTGCCTCCGTGGACCAGTGGTTAGGCGTTTGCCTATAGACCCGTCGTGGGTTCGATTCCACGGGAAACATATTTGTTTCTAGTTTGCTTAGGACATTGCAGGCTTGAATCACTGGATTGATAATATAGATTATTCCTTGGTTCGGCAAGCACGTAAAGCCGTTGGTCCCGGCTGCCATATGGTAGTCGTTACCGAGCGGCGGTACCAGGGTGTGCAATGGTCTATTGACCATGTAACCCTACCGATATGATGATTGTTTCTCTAGTATTTTGTTTGATAATCCATACTAATCCATACTTACTTCCATACTTCCATACTAATCCATACTTCCATACTATCCATATCCATACTTCCATACTATCCATCCATACTTCCATACTAATATTATAAATGCGAAAATCTGTCTGTCTGTCTGTCATCTCTTCACGGCTAAACTGCTGGACCGATTGTAATGAAATTTGGTAGGGATGTTGTTAACGACTTGTGACGTCGCGCATTCTCCTACGGCGGTCCTTCCTCGCTGCCCCGCACCGCATCACCCCCGAGGGCCATATATAAGGCTGCGCGCGTCCAGTGGAAGACCTCTTTCGGCTGACCTCACCATCTCAAGTTAAGTGGCTGGCTATTTCATAGCGGCTGCCTGACTGGATTTCGTGCCTACTTTGATCTCACGACCCCTATAATCTCTCATTAACGGTTATCTTTAAGAGTCTAACCTTTTGTAAAGTACAAATAATAAATATTGTGCGATTCGCTGAAACCTGGATTTATCTTCTCTCCTCACACATACCTTAAGTAATTAGTAAATTCTACCTACGTTATACTGGCGCCCAACGTGGGGTCAAACATAGGCTACTTTTGGGCGCGATATAACCGAGTCCCACGCGGGGCGAAGCCGCGGGGAGCAGCAAGTAGTTTATAAACTTTCCTCAAAATATGGCGCATATGTGTTCGAGTTATGGTGGCTTACTACCATCACTAAAAACCATGCAAGAACGATCGAGTAAGGGAGATGTCGCCTTACATCATGTATTGCGCTGTCCCGCTTACTCACTCGTTCTTGCATGATTTTAAGAGATTGTAGTAAGCCACCTGCAGTACAGCTGAACTGTATCCGTGGTCAGAGGTCTAGGTGTTTGCCCTACGATACAGAGAACGTAGGTTCGATGCAGGATAGCCTGATAGTTGGAAAAGATTATTGGTTATAGTACATACACATCAGGGGCGAGAGAAACCGGGGGAAACAGCGTGTACATATGCACACCGTCAGTACATTTAGTGTGTTTTATACGTGGTTTTACATTAAGTATAAGTACATTACTCGTAATTTCCGCGTACGCTAAGGTTATTCGTTCCATACTACGAGTTCAGCATGTAGTCTTATCAAGGGCATTTGACTGCCTCTGTGGTCTAAGCGATTGCCTTACGATTCGGAGGTCATGGGTTCGATTTCCACGAAAAGCATACTTTGCATAAGTTGTTAAAAGCTTGAATCACATAATTGTCTGATAAAAAAATATAGCTTCGGAAGGCACCTGACGGCTGCCATTTGGTAGTCGCGCGGCTGAGAGGCGGATTCTAAGAACTCTGATATCAGGGTGTGCTTGAAAATTTTTTACTGTCGGCAAATACCTCCGTGGTGAATGGTGACTAGTCAGAATCCATCTGTTGCAGGTTCGAACCCAAGTCAGGGCAAGTTTGAAAACGGCCTTGGTTGTTTATCTGTTCGGTGGATTGAGATCCACTTTGAGCGTGCGATCTGTTGCAAGTGGAATCTGGAGTGCTATTTTTAAAATGTATGACTCACCCAAAACCGGTGAGTCGAATGATTATCGTTCGAGTCACCCATGCGACATAACGGGTGATTCGAACGATAATCATTCGAACGGGTGATCATTCGAAAACGAACGATAATCATTCGACTCACCGCGGTGAGTCGAATGATTCTGGGTTTGGGTGTCATACATCTCAAAATAGCACTCCTGATATCGCTCCCTAGTCCACTCTGATCGAGACGTATAGGTCTTAGCCGTTCCCGGGAATTTCGGAAACTTTCCCGGGAAGTTTGTTAATATTCCCAAAATTTCCAAATGAGGTCGGAAAGTTACCTAAGTCTGGTAACTTTTGAAATATTTCCGTAAATTTCCAAAGATAATATTCCCGTAAACTGTCAAATTCTAAGCGACACATCACTAATCAGACCTTAGTTACGTTAGTACTATTATATATTCTGTGCCTTAGTGTCTAGTATTTAACAACATTCAATTCAGTACCTTCACGCGGTCCGGAGAAAAAAAATCTTGTCGGATAGACAGACCGGCAACGAAATCCCAACTAATATTAAAAATGCGAAAGTGAGTTTGTATATTTGTTTATTTGTTACCTACACATAGCTAAGAGTATTGAGAAGGACATAGGGTACCTTTCATAACGGAAAAAGCACTGTTCCCGAGGGAAATTCATGCGGGCGAAGCCGCGGGCGAAAGCTGGTAATTTTATAAGAGACCATATTTTTCCCTTAAGAGGTAGGACACCCTAAAATGTGTGTGTGTATAGACGTATGTAGACGCCTGATGTGACTCAACAAATTCTCGAAAGGGCCGAGTCAGCCGCTGAAATCCATACTTCCATACTAATATTATAAATGCGAAAGTCTGTCTGTCTGTCTGTCTGTCACCTCTTCACGGCTAAACTGCTGGACCGATTGTGATGAAATTTGGTAGGGATGTAGTTAACGACCTGAGGTCAAACATAGGCTACTTTTGGGCGCGATATAACCGAGTCCCACGCGGTGCGAAGCCGCGGGGAACAGCTAGTATTTTATAAATTACTAGCTGCACCCCGCGGTGTTACCCGCGGTTTATTATAAACAGTCACGCCATCTAGTTAGAGCGCCATGGCTCAAAACTACGGGAGTCGCGTACTTTCCGGGATAAAAAGTATCCTATGTGTTAATCCAAGGCATTAGGATAGAGGAGAATAGGAGATATTTAGGACAGGCTAGGTAGCTACCTAGCCTATCCAGCAGTGATGGCTGGGTCTGTGGCGCGGTACAAACGATGGACAACCTGCTGTCGTACCCCAGCTGCCCTTTCTCATGTACAAAGGATGACCTGGCTGTGGCCTCTGACTCGGCCGTGAATGTTGCATCTTACTGGACCAAACTTATATGGTTTTTAGCCATTGACGATAGAAGAAGAAGCTATCTACATAACCAAATTTCATTAAAATTGGCCCAGCTCGTAAGCGAAGCAGACGCTTCAGACAGAATTCTCCCACAAATCGTAAGTGTATGATGAATACGGTAAGTATCTACTCGAATCTCTGACCAGTAGGTCGAAATTTTGTGCGTAAAACGGAGCGATATGTCGCGAAAGCGATACAAGTAGCCATTACGAGAGAAGAGAATCGAGATAGGCGGTCGACCTACAGTTTCTAAAATGAAAATCCTAAATCTTAGCATATGGCAACCCCCAGCGGAGCAGAGTGCGCCATATTCCGGGTATATTTAAGGGTGCCGAGGGCGATGACCCCAAGGTCGCTACCTGCGCGCGCGCACGTTGTGTCTACCGACCCGACCATTATGCTTCTCCCTACTAGTGGGATTCGGATATTTTACAGGTTATACCATATTTTTTATGTAAAGAATAGACTATAATGTGTGAAATGAAGTCCACTGTTGGACCACTGAAACAGACTGCTTTTTCCAGTTTGTCGGAGATAGCAAATTAAAGTAAAATTCCCAAGGAGGGTTGATGTCAGTTAGGGTTATCATAAAATTAATTCCGAATCTTATTCCCATTTCTTATTTTTAGATGTAAAAAAGGACTTTCCTAACACAAACCCAAGCAGGGTACACGCGGGCGGCGGCCGGTCTTAAAATTAAATAACCGTATTCCCTAGGAGGGTTGATGTAAGACCGGCCGCATATTGTAAAACTTTGCCGAAACTTCAATCACAGCATGACAAGTACAAATGAGGAAAATCTTAGGGTGTACATACAGATTAGTGGAAGAGGGTTAGCTTAATATACCCAAGCGACTAATTATTACCCCCATATCATTTTTAAGCCCATTTTAACAAGAATATGTTTTGTCTCTTTCTCTCTTACCGATATTTCACATGACAGAACGAGACAAAACCCTTTTTTAGCTAAAATGGGCTTATAAAAGTTTCTTAATTACAGGGATATGGGAAAAAAAATATGGGGATAAGTATAGAAATTTATGTGGAATTTATAAAATTAAATTTTCGAAGGATACTGTGCGGTTTGGAAAAAGATAGAAGATTCATTTCATGTTGGTGTCTTGGTCAATCGACCTGTGGGAATCGAACCCACAACCTCCAGGTTTTAGGCAAACCACTGAACCACAGGGGTACACTATTCAATTGTAGTGAGAGTAACTTTGTATCCCATATAGCCCTACTATATTAGGGTTAAAAAAAAGTATAAATTTTTGTGCACAACCCTTCTTTGGGACCATGTATGTACAGTGGGCTGCAGAGAAATCTGAGCCCTTTTCAATAGCAATACTTATGGCATGGGGGTCAGATTTCTCTGCAGCCCACTACATAAAATTCACAATCAAAATATGTCTCATTATCTAGAATTTTTTTGTTTTACTCAAAAGCGGCAAGTTAGCAAGGTCGTAACATAGAGAACATTAAATGAAAAATTTAAGCCACTGACAGGCAACCTTCTTTGTCAAGAGTGTAAGACCGCCGGTCATACTACTTGTACTTTTGTGCATGTGTTTTTTTCTTATGCTGGATAATTTTTTGGATTGGTATTAATACTTATTGTTTGTTACCTCGCCCGGCGCACACAATTGCGCAGACATTTTCAAATAGAAAAAGGTGCGCGTGACGTCTCCTGTTCAGTTTAATACTCTAAGTGGTAAAAATTAAAATACCTGCCGAAATGCTTGTACAAAAATGGCTTGGGAAAAAAAACATTGAGGGAATGATATTATTTGAAGAGCATTTTCGTCAGCAAACATTTTCTGCCAATTTCAACCAAAACTGCACGATGGAATAACATTGATACCTTGGCAGAAAGGACATTGCCTCTTAAGGGACATGTGTCACAGTCGGAGTGTGACAAAGGGTGCACAAGATAAACCTAACCGTCACAGTCTGAGAGTGACAATGGGTGTACAAGAAGAATGCTCGCTCGCTTATTTTGGGGGTTGCAAGATGGCCATAACCTAACATATGAGCCTCGTATAATCCAAATTTTTATGCTCCCTTTCGTATACACTCTAGCGTTGCAGCTAATTTTGTAAAATGAGTTAATTTTTATAAGCTAAGTTTGCAAATTTTTATTATATTGTAGGTATATAATATAGTTAATTATTAATTAATCAAAGTTTGATTTTAATATTATCTTCACCAAAAAAAAAAATATGAATTCATAAAGTAATTGAATGAATATCCATACTAATATTATAAATGCGAAAGTCTGTCTGTCTGTCTGTCTATCTGTCTGTCTGTGTGTCTGTCTGTCACCTCTTCACGGCAAAACTGCTGGACCGATTGTGATGAAATTTGGTAGGGATGTAGTTAACGACCTGAGGTCAAACATAGGCTACTTTTGGGCGCGATATAACCGACTCCCACGCGGGGCGAAGCCGCGGGGAACAGCTAGTATTACCATAAATTCAGAATACAAGCAAATTAATATTAATGTATGATATACATACATCTGCACTAATGTAGGTAGATGCATGTTTATTCCAATGTCATACAAACGAATATAAAAATGATAATAATACAGTCGATGCGTCAACAGTTTATGTAATCTCCAGGGTTCGTTTAAAAAACGTGTTGCGTTGTGAAAGTAATAATGCACAAAAAATCATTGCAGGACGGAACCATAGGCTAGATACGAAAGTGGATTTGTTAATTCAGTTACGAACCTATAATTTTGCTCGTAGTCCCAATACTCTTTGTACCGCGGGTGCCATCGCGGGCCCCCGCGGGAGTAAGGCCTTCTCGACCCTCCTTGGCTCATTTTTGTTGCGCCATCACTGCTATTATCGATCGGCGCCGATGTGACGGCTCTTAACTTCAGCAATTCTTTTCCACTTTCACACCACACATTAAAAATACACTGCACTACGACACATTCACGAATTAATAAACTACGATATAATTTGGGGCTCCTATGGAGCCCTACCTACGCGATGCACGCAATGTTTAACAGAACAATAGACAGACAGAAACCTTCCTACTAGTCTCGCTCGCTAGTTGTTTTGAGGATGCTGCACTGGCGTGAAGTTCACGCGAATGCGAATTGACGCGAATGACAATCCAAGTCAAATCCAAGTCTCCTTCCTTCCTTGGTTTGACAGTATAGTAGGGCAGGGCAGCCTAGCTACTAGGCTTGTGAATAAGAAAATATCGATTGATATATCGATAATATTTATATGATGTATCGATATATAGGTATGAATGTAAAATTCCAATTTTTATTACTAATATTTATTACTACATAGATACAAATGCCTATTCCAAAAAAGTAAACTAATTAATATATAAAAAAACAAAATTCTTAAATATAGAGCCTAAATTACTGTGGTCGCAAGAAGGTAAATTGCCCAAGAGGCTAGCTGCATTGCCATGTTACTCTTGATTAATTATTAACTTTTGCCCATCAGTGGGACATAAATAGCTAAAAAAGAATTTATAAAAATTTATGTCAATTAATTAGTATTTATTTAGTAAAGTAAGAATTAATTAATCTTACTGATATGATTGAAGTAGAGTAGGCCTAATAAATAAATTTTTGGAGCGCTAATTTTCTTCTTAGCATATTTACGTCTACCGGTAAGCGGCGGTTCTGGTCCAGGTCAGCGAATAGAACGCTAGTATTCACTGTCAAATATATACGTATTTATGGACATTTTATATTTATAAATATATATGTATATTATTTTTGACAAGAAGACATTGCGGAGCTTCCCGTAGGCTGCCCAGCCGAGTCGGATTCGACGAGAGACCTCATCCCTGAAGCTGGAACTATCAGCCTGGATCAACTAACCCAAGGAGACATATTGGTACACAGCTTCAAGGATACAGCTCTCAACAGAATAGCGACGGTGTAACAAAGACATTAAACATTATTTTGGTTTTATCCATGTTCATTTTAAAGCCCACCTGTTGAAAGACTTCATTGAGGTCATTAAGCATGGTACTTAAGCCCTGCAGCGATTCTGCCAATACAACCATCACAACCTCCATCACAACAATATTTAGGTCCTGGTGGCTTGCCACCATCTCTTAAACCATGCAAGAACGATTGAGTAAGGCTTTACATCATGTATTGCGCTATCTGCGAGTAAGCGATTACTCACTCGTTCTTGCATGGTTTTAAGAGATAGTAGTAAGTCACATGGTGTATGATATACTCGCCATTAATATGATGCCAAGTCCTTCCCAATCCAGGAGCTTGAAGGCATCATCCAGAGCAGTGGTAACAGTTTCGGAAAAATGATGTCTCCCTGATTCCCTCCTCTCTGCAGTGAAATAGCTCTCATGCTCTGCTCCTGTACTTGGGTTGACAGTGGCGTTATTATATAAGCACTTTAACATCTCGACGTACCTATAATTAATGTGGCACCGCTGGAAAGACTGCAAAGCCCATGTCTCGATCGAATCGAAGGCTTTCTCATAGTCCACAAACTCTAAGCATAGTGAGTGGCCGATGGCCGGTTATACTTTTTGGTCTTCTGTATAAACTGCCGCAGCGTATGAATGTGGTCTATGGTACTAAAGTCTTTTCAGAAACCGGCTCGTTCGAGAGGCTGAAGGCATTGAACCTGTTCGCGAGACGATTGATGATCACCCTCAGGTATCCTATCAGATTTCCTAAGACTTATTTTCCGACTGTCATGGCCCTTACTACCATCTCTAAAAACCAAGTTCCAGTGAGTAAGCGAGACAGCGCAATACATGATGTAAGGCGAACTCTCCTTTACTCACTGGATCTAACATGGTTTTAAGAGATGGTAATAGTAAGACACATGGTCTATAACAAATTTGCTATAATCTTCAGTTAAAATCTTCTTTGCCCGAGCGTGTTTCCCGGTTGCATCTTCAGCTTACGCTTAAGAGCCCAGGGTACGCTATTATTCATGGTAATTTTCAGTTGCAATAATCCCACCAAAAACATACCTGTTAAAAAGAGAGCCAAGTTCCTATTGGCTAATTGTTCGCCTAAAAAAGGGTTGAAATCCAATCCAATGCCAAGTATAGATGCACTTTAAAATTGATTATAATCATCTTCATCAATAGCCTAATCCACAATATTAAGATTTATTGAAATCAATTTTAACTTGGCCGGTTTTCGTGCTGTACGTAACACTTGACTTATTGTATAAATAAATTAACATATATATATAATTAAATTAACCTGCCAACTTCAAATTTATCTTAATGAATCTTAATATTTCGCTTAATATTAATCTTAATAATTCGCATAAAAAATTCATATTATGAATTCATTGTATCGAATTCATATTATGAATTCATTCACATTGATGCAATATAAATCGATACTTTTTGTAATTCAACATCCCTACAACAGATATGCTACAACCAAAGAATTTATATACAACACTAGAATGCTTACGAATAACAATAATCGCAAAAAACAACATTCAAAATTAATCCTTATTACTCTACTGCAAAGTTGATTTTCCTTTAAAACCTACATACAAATACCTAACGTTCCAGAAAAAGGTCCAAAATTTGTAGGTGTCCCTTTTCCTCTTGAATATTATACAACTTACTAGAAAGAGATACCTACAAACTTTAGGTGTTATTTCGGGAACGGCTTTTGTCCTCCGTAAGCATTCTAGTGTTATATCGATGGTTATATATAAATTCTTTGGCTACAACTTTGATAACACCACAGATGATATAAGTTTATTTAGAAAAGTTGTTCAGTTTAGTGGTACGAATCTACCGTTAAAATATTTGCAGTTAATATGAGCACCTTATAAAAGTTATGCAACCTTCATACAAAAAACATGCCATACATACATACATAACGGGCGTTAGTTATAATCTGTGCTTTTAGTTTACTAGGAGACTAGCGAAGCTCTACAGAGTTCCTACATCCATGTAAAGCAAAGATTTAAAAAAAAATTGCGGCGCGCGATTTGAACTTCTTTGATGTAAAGTGTTCCCGCTACAGTGAGCTACGAGCAACACGGATGGTTTTCGTACCGGAGGCCGTGTTGCTCGAAGACTGTGACATATTAACGCCATCTATGGATCACCTGACACTGTATAGCACTTAATCAGTTTGAGGTAGGACGTCGATACTTTAAAATAATCGTGTTTTATTAATTTACACTCTTTTTATAGCCAAAAATAAGTGGCTATAAATTTACTAAAATTTTTTAATAGATAAAAGGATTTATTTATAAAATCCTTGTAGCGCCAGTAGCGCCACCTATTAGCAAGAAAAATAAATAAATCTTTTTCTCAGGCAATGGGACCAAATGGGCACAAACTAAATAGAGATACTACGTCAAATGGGTACAATTTTCAATACCAACAAGTTTCACTAATTCTTTGATCGAACTATATAATAATAAAAGTAATTAAATTATAGAGATTATAGAGGAGAACAAAACGAATGACACAATAAATAGAAAAAATTAAATGTCTAAATTTTATCCGTGCTAGAAAATCCTCGATACAAAATTGAAAATAAGATGTTATTGCTTACAAAATAGTTTTTAAAAATGGATATGTGGATAGTTACATCATTCTTAACATCTGTCCTGTTTTAATTGTGGTTTGTATTGGAAGGGGAAGTTGTGCCCGCGATTTGGTCTCCGTGGGCCGACCATTAAGGAGGTGGGCATTAGTACCCCTTTCGGACGAAGGCCGCCGCGACAATGGGCTCCTGTTTTAGTACGAACAATGACCGACGGGTGTGTAACCAATACAATAGATATATGTATTTGCCTTACCACCATCTTCAAAAACCATGCAAGAACGATTGAGTAAGGGAGATGTCACCTTACATCATGTATTGCGCTGTCTCGCTTACTCAGTGGATCTGAGATGGTATTATTAGTAGGCCTTATCATCTCTAAAAACTATCCAGTACACTACACACTAGTGAGTAAGCAAGTCGGCGCAATACATGATGTAAGGCGACATCTCCCTTACTCAATCGTTCTTGCATGGTTTTTGGAGATGATAGTAACCACGTAGACTCCTCCGTGGTCCAGTGTTTAAGTCGTTTGGCTGTAGACTCAGGGGTCATGGGCTCGATTCCCCCGGGGAGTATACATTTTTTATTTTTCAGTTTGGTGAGCACATTTCCCTTGATTATCTGATAAAATAGAGATGCCATCAAAAACAAAACTTGTAAAAAATCCAAGCAAGTTAGTTGTTCTACCGTCAAAAGTTGTGAGATCTATGTAATACCAAGTCGGTTAATTTAATCAGTCCCTTCTTAAGGGACCTCCTGTCTTCCGTTATTACGTACGTAATCAGCTAACCTAACAACATCTTATAGTATAGTGGCCATATCAATATATAAAATCTGATAAACAGTATGACTTGGCAATGGCACCAAACAATCTAATTTAATCCTAGTTAATATGCATAATTTGTGAGATAATAATGTGTTTTTATGCGATGGCCAGTCGTACTGTTTATTTATTTTTTACCTTCTCGCCAAAACTAGTTGTTTTTAGGATTCCGTACAAAAATGTAAAAACGGAACTCTTATAGGATCACTGGTGCGTCTGTCTGTCCGTCCGTCCGTCTGTCACAGCCAATTTTCTCCGAACCTACTGCACCGAAACAGATGAAATTTGGTAGGATGGCGTAACCCTCTGATCCAAATACAAATGTGCAAAGTAAATAAATATTCATTTTCGGTGGACGACTTAAAAATAAAAAATAAAAGTTTTGTTAACCTTACCGTGTTATATATCAAATGAAAGGGCTCGTTATGAGAATCCTAAATATATTTATGTTATTATTGTAACATAAATAGTTTTGATTTTATTCATGAAAGAAGACGACTGACTTGACTGTTAGATAATGCTTTTAGCATTAAGTTCGCCTATTGTCCTATACATATGTATTTTGTACAATAAAGTTTAAATTAATAAAATTGACCATTCCCCCACTAAGCTCCGATACTACTGAGCTTAAAATTAAAAAAAAATATATGAAGTATAGTTCATTGCCTGTAGATTACCGGAAAACCTACAAGATTCTATAAATTGACAATAAGGTGGTAAATTCAATATAAAACGTTCACTTACGGAAAATAGTTCACTAAAATACCACTAGATAGCGATAGTAGTAGATAAATACCACAATTGAATATAAAAACTAACATTGGAATTGTACGGAACCCTCTCCACGCGAGTTCAACTCGCACTTGACCGGTTTTTTTTTGTTATCCATACTTCCTATTGAAATACGTTTTATTTTTTATTTTAGCAGCAGCCGGCGCGACAGCAAATGCATACCGCTCCTCCGCCGGGAGGTAATCGTTATTTTATAAAACTATGGCGTGAATCGTAGTCTGGCTTCGCAATACAGAGCTTCCGCAGTAGCGTGTATCGCAGTCTAGTGACGTCGTGGTATCGAACTTTCGCGACACCGCGACAACATGCAGCGCAGTCTTATTATATCGCAGTAGCATTCATCGATGTTTTGTGCGTTGTGTTTCCGTATTATAGGAACTATTAATTTGAAAAAAACGAGCATGTACCTAGTTCTCTGTTTTTTACCCGACTGCCTGAAGGACAGTTATGTTGTTCGAATGTAGCTCAAACGGAAACAGATTTCAACATAAAATATTCATCAAAAAGTTGTTTTGTTATTTATTAAATATTAAAGAATGATAATAGTTACCTACCTAATTACTTAACCGAAATTGTTTAGTTTTTCCCCCATGTCCTTCTCATTTGTTATTGTATGTTTATTTATCTTTGTTTCTGAAATAAATACTTTTACTTTACTCCCTGTAGGGCCAGGCTAAAGATCAACATTGACAAGAGCACTTAAATACTTATTTTTTTAATAATTGTTACAGGTTATCAACAACAACCGGTAGGATGTTTAACTTTCTAAGTACCTACTTAAGGTGATACCTCGGTGAACACTAGCGCCACCGTCATTTAAAAATCATTACTCACTGAAAACACAAGTTATCAAAAATCCCTCTGCTGTAATTATGGTTCTAGATCTGAAGTTATTTTTTATCATATTCAATTATTAAATTATAGTTCCATATAGTTACAAATTGCATTATTGCTTAAAACGGCCACTTTTAGCAGTTTTGCAATTTATAACTATATGGAACTATAATTTAATAATTGAATATGATTAAAATTAACTTCAGATCCAGAACCATAATTACAGCAGTGATTTTTCATAACTTGTGTTTTCAGTGAGTAATGATTTTTAAATGACGGTGGCGCTAGTGTTCACCGAGGTATCACCTTAATGAAATATAGTTCACAGTATTATTTATGTTTATAGTTATTAGTAGAAATGCACCGAATATTTGACCATAAATTGGTATTCTATTGAACCTAGCTAACAAAAGCTATGCCATGTGTACCTATTTAAAGTAAGAAATTATGCGCCGAATGTAGGTTCAATAGAATACGAATGTTTGGCCGAATATTCGGTATAGGATATCACACGCCTTTTGCTTATATCTTTAACATATGATGTGCCTATGATTAGAGACGTGCCGCTTGGAAATTTACGGAAATATTCCCAAAGTTATCAAAGGACTTTGGAAACTTTCCCAGTTTCCGACGTCATTTGGAAACTTTGGGAATATTTTCAAGTAACCTTTAAACTTTCCTAGTTTCCAAAATTCACTACTTGTGATTCACAGCGGCAGATAGTGGATACCGTCGCAAAGAGCGGGGGCGGTCACATTGGCAAGACGGTGGGTGCGGGCTTGGCGGGCTTGGCGGCTGGAGGGCTCGGAGGCTTCGCGGCTGGTGGTGGATTCAATCCTGTTAGTAACTTTTAATTATTACCAAAAGAGCGATAATTATCTGAAACAAGACCTCCGTGGCGTAACGGTTAACATGCCTGACCGCTACTCAAGAGGTCCCGGGTTCGATCCCCGGTCAGGTCAATATGAAAAATGATCTTTTTCTGATTGGCCAGGGTTTTGGTCGTTATCTATATATGTATTTGTTATAAGATATATTTATTTACATCTGTCTTGTGGTCCGATCATGAACAAGTCATATAACGTAGCCAAATGGCAAAAACGGAACCCTTATAGATTCGTCATGTCCGTTTGTCCGTATGGCACAGTAATTTTATTGGAGACTATCCAAGCATAAGGTTGAAATTTGGAAAGTAGGTGCATTCAATGAACCGCTCCAAAATTGTGTATAGTGTGATTTTGAAAAACAAAATTATTAAGGGTAGCATTTCATACTTGTACTGAGAATTTTTTTTTAAACATAACCTTGTGTTGTGTAGTATCGTTGGATAGGTCTTTGTAAATGATATAGAGGTTTTTTTTTTATATTTTCCAATATTTTGTGATGTATTCGCTTCTAAAGTATTAAAAAGCCTGTTAACATTCCCAACGAATCAGGCTATCATAATGCAGAATTTTTCAAATCCTTCTACGGTTACCATTTAAATTCGACGGTTGAACTAACGAGAAAAAAATATCTTAGTTCGACGGACTGATGATTCGAGCAAATGAGAACACACGCTAGCTTCAGTGACTTTGTATTAGTTAGAATTGTAGTTAATTGTACAATATGAATTGCAATAAATGAATTGAAACCTAAATGTTTTTCGGTAACAGAATCAAAATCAAACAGCACAGCAAGCTCCTCTACACGTTCCTCAGCAAGCTCCTGAGCAAGCACCTCCACAGACAACATACGACCAACAAGATGACCAATATGATAACAACGATAATGACTACGGCAGTGGCGGTTTCGACGATGGAGGGGATGATTAAAGGCGAAAAGAAACTGACATTTGTTTTATATTGCTTAAAACTCTACTCAACCTCGCTCGAACTCCGTGACATTATTAGTCGACTCTCCGAGAATCCAGAAAAAAATCTTGTTATATGCGGTACCCGGGTACCGCCTGGTCGTCAAGGGGTTTACGAAAATTTTCACTGGAGGTGATTACCGCACTGTCAAATATAAAGTTAGTTGGGTGGAACGTCGAAGAACGTTTGTAGAGAAATAAAAGAGAATATACCTACTCTACTTACTCGTAATCTTATTTCCCTAAAAACAACGCGACCTCCATTTGTTTACCGGATTATGATTTGAATACCTACTAAAATATGCGCCTATTATCTTTCTTATCCAAGTTTTGCTGGCGTAGCGTAAGTTAGCGCAGCAGAATCTGTTTTTTGTGAATATCTCAAAAACTACTGAACACACTTTAAAATATTGACACACACACGAGACAGACACACTTAGTATTTTATATATACACGTTTTGATTCTCGACAAGATTTTGCTGGCGTAACGCATACGCCAACCAATACATAAGTTTTGTGCGTTCAAACAGTAGCAGTACCTACTACGAGTACACTACGCTGCCCTCGTGTGAAATTAGCATTATGGTTGGGTTGTGTGTTCGACCGGGGTCGTATGATGACCATAGAGCTCAACTCTGAACTAAGCCTTCTTTCAAAATCTGATACATGGCCACCAACAAACATGTAAGTATTTCTCTGTGGTAGTGCATAAAAAAGAAATAAAATCAAAATAGGTGGTCTTGTAATAAATAAGCTTTTATTTCAATACTTTACACTTCAATAATCTGTAGGTACCTATTATATAAAATTATTGCTTTACTGCACCTATTTTTCACCGGCAAGCGCAGCGTCGGACATCCACCGACTAGATGGTCAGATGACTTAAAGAAGGTCGCAGGCAGACACTGGATGCAGGCCGCTTCCAACCGGTCGTTCTGGAAATCCTTTGGGGAGGCCTACGTCCAGCAGTGGACGACCTGCGGCTGAAATGATGATGATGAATGATGATTGCTTTACTGAGTGACTGATAAAAAACACACAGCTAAAACCACTAGGCCGATATACTAAATTTTGCATAAAGTTCCTGTCATTTAACGTAGGTGAGCACTAAGAAAGAAATTGAAATTCAACCCCCAAGGGGGTAAAAAGGAGGTTGATAGTTTGTATGAAACCTACGCGGGCGAAGCTGCAGGCAACGTCTAGTATTATTTTAAGTTATAATAAGAACATTGATACAATACAATAATCATTATTGTACAGAAAAAGGAGATAGTTACAACGGACTTATGGCTAAAGTAATCTTGTCAACCAGTGGCTTAGCGTAGACTAATAATAGACGAGCCGTGGTAGAAAGCGCATTAGCGAGGCCGTTGTACTTTGGTTCCTAAGATCTACCCAATAAATTTCTTTTTCATCCGAGCTTGTTTCTTGGTTGCATTTTCAGCTTACGCTTCACAGCCCAGGGTACGCTAACAATCACGGTCCTGATTTGACGGTAGTGGTTATCACAATGGAGCGACAGCTGTAAGCGACAGCTCCGTAACCCTTTTATACAGGGAAACCAGACCAAAAGGAACATGATCTAGGTGTGTTAGTGGCCAACACTGTTATATTTATCAGGCTGCCTAAAGGCATCTGACATAGCCTAACGACTGCCATCTACCGATAACAGCTGGAACCGTCTTCCGAAGCACGGAGGATGATAGAAATGCCACTAATGGCGATTGATCCAAACATGCCCGCGTGCTTGCCGTCGCTTGACGCGCGCTATCAAGCTCCTCGCCTATCTACCCAATAAATTTATCTACCAAATATAGGTCATTATTTAATTTTAAAATAGTAAGGGCTCGTTAATTCTTGCGGCATGACATTAAAATAGGCGATCGCAAGGCCCTTTACAAGTACACGGCCACGTCTAGCTACGCCACTGGAAAGGGCTGGAAAGTTAACAGAATCACTACATAGTATGAAACAAAAAGTCGCTTTCTCTGACCCTATGTCCCTTTGTATGCTTAAATATTTAAAACTACGCAACGGATTTGGTTGCGGTTTTTTTTAAAAGATAGTTATTCAAGAGGAAGGTTTTTATGCCCATGCGAAGCTGGGGCGGGTCGCTAGTATATAATAAATAACAGAATTTATGTATTCATTGCACTACACTTTCAGACAATTGCACAATAGGTGTAATAATAATTATATTACTAATCATTATCCAGTTCGTCTTAAATCTAAATTATAATATTGGCAGTTTAACAAAAATCAGTCGGATTTTTTTTTCTAGGGTTCTGTACTTAGAGTATTAAACCAAAAAGGAGACAGCACGCGCGCCTTTTTCTATGTGAAAAAGTCCGTCGCATTCTGCGCGCGGGGTGATGTAACACACACACAATAATTATTAACACTAATGCATTATTTGATCCCGAAGCTACGTGCACACTGTAGCTACACACTAGGCAAAATGATCAAAAACAAGTAAAAAATACAAGTATAATTAAGTAGTATGACCGGCGGCCTTATACTTTTGGCAAAGGGGGTCCGCCTGTCAGTGTCCAGGGTGTAGATTCTGCTAACGTTAAGTCAAAATCGTATCAAAATAGTGCTTTTTACACACTATTTACAAGAATTATGATAGTATGATGTGACCTTCTGCACTGATATAAAAAATATATACATTACTTGAAGCTAGTGTATAAAAAAGCACTACATTGAAACACTATTTCGACACGATTGTGACTAAACGTTAGCAGAATCGACGCCCAGTACGGTTGGTTTAATGCTCTGTGGTTCTGAAAAAATTTAAAAATGGGACATATTACGACTTCAGCAAATAGTATAATTCGTCTTACATACGAAAGATTATTCACATTAGTAATATTCTACCGATACGGAACCCTTGTGCGATACTGGATTGCGCTCGACCGATTTTATCTTTATTCAATAACTAGCTGTTGCCCGAGGCTCCGCTTCCGTGAGAATTCCGAGCTATAAAATATAGCGTTATTCCAGGGTCTCAACAATCTCCCTTCCAAATGTCATCGGTTCAGCCGTTTTCCTGTAAAAGATTAACCAACATCCTTACATTCTTACAAACTGGCATTTATAATATTAGTAGGATTGCCTTGTTGACCACACCTAACTTGGACCAGGTGTGATCGGGACCATAAGTTTATCGACCTTCTGAATCCGTCCCTGGTCTGGCCTGGCGACGCCGTGGATCCTGGTGAGATGTTTCCTCACATTCCTAGGCCTGGTGAAGATGCCTGCGCAAATTGGGCAGACGAAACGATAATTTGTGATCTTGTGGCGCCCGTAGATGTGGAGGTTGAGACGCTTTTGGGAGAATTCCCGCTTGTCGCAGAATTCGCACTGTGGAACAGAAATGGGGGATATAACTCGTTATTTTGTAGAAAAAAAGCTTTCAGGCCGCAACCACAGACTTGAAATAACTACAGACGGATCATCGTCGAATTGACAGTGAAGTTTGAAAATAACCGCCTATGTTTGTGTATCGCGATGATATATGGCAATTGGCGCCATCATCACTAGTTGGTTTATTTGTGTGAGTGTAAGCCGTATATGACAACCGAAATGGCTGCAAATATCTGTGGCCGCAACATACATTTTGGAATTTACGAACGTAGTAATGAAAGAAATGTTCGGATTTTAGAACTTTAATTTTTTTTACGTGTACACGTCTTCATGTATATTATCTAAGCGATATCTCGAGCGCCTCAACTGCCGTAGGCAGCCCGGAGTCGGAGCCCCGAGTCCGTTCAAGTATGTAAATACATCCACGTCAAAAATATAAATATTAAAAAAAAAAACCTAAGCTGGTTTTCTTAATATTTATATTTTTAAAGAATTAACCTATTATCTAGAAAATCTAAAAAAATATGTAGTGCTGGCCATAGCGAACAAAAATTTAAAAGCATATCAAAAAAAGTCGGTAAAGGCACTAGTGCTTGACATACATTTTATTAGGATATTTTTATGCAATAATTTATTTATTCATTAAACAGAATTAGTATATTTTTAAATTCAACCACTAGTGCTTTTTGACTAAGCGAAATAATATACATTCCAATTTATTACTTGTATTAATAAAAATAAGAACTATAATTGTTTAAACAGCAGTAAGTGCCTTTACCTCACTTTTTCAATTCACAGAAGATTTTTGCCGCCGATTTATTCTATACTAAACAAATAAATGTTCAACCATTACAGCACAACAGTACCACGTTTGATTATCTTGCTATATTTTTCAGTAGGCGTAGGTTACGCTATATAAAACCAGGTATATCAGAAACTTGGTTAAAATAAAAAATCTGCTCATTTTTTGCCCATGCATTTTTACCGCTCAATAGGTATATACCGAAAAATAACGGTCTTAAACAGGTATTGATTTTAGAAGTCGACCCCTATTTTTATTCATACCAGTTAGACAAGGCTAACCTTGTCTAACTGGTATGAATAAAAATAGGGGTCAAACCGGTATATTTGAAACCACGGTCTTTGTCTAAACAAAGACCGTGGTTTCAAATATACCGGTTTCTGTCATTGTATATAATTGTCAATGAATAACTGCGGAACCCTAAAAACGTGACATTGCTGTACAAACACATTATTTATTTAGTATAAAAATGGGTGAGTGAGCTGTAGCACGTGGTTAAGACAAATATGTCGAATACTTTTTATATACACGTTTTACATAGTAAAAATGACGTATTCTACAATTAAACTGGCATTATATTAAAATTAATACTGATGGTACTAGCCTACTATTGAATATAAAACATATACATTCCCTAAACGATTAAACAGGTGTATTCATATAATAATCTATAATAGTAGTATAGGCCGGCAGTAGTTTGCACGAACTAACTGGTGTCGGAAGCACGCAAAGTAATTTGGTAAGTACTTGTAACTTCGACTTCCACAAAGTAACACCTGAATCTATTAAATATATATATAGGAGATACCAGAGTCCTCCGGGGGCAATATTATTTGGCTAGTCCAATTTTTTACAAAGATGTTTAAATCGAAAACCATTTCGAGGAGTAGGCTTAGAAAACAGTTTGCCACAATCAGATTTTTTATTAAGCAAGTATTTTTTGAGATACTTACAAAAAACCCAATGACCTTCATTTTCAAATATTTACTACAAGGTCAAATAAATTGTATGAGCCGCTTACATGTGACGTAAGCGGCTTTCTCAATTTTGTTCTATAAGTTGGCAGCATAGCGATTATATACTCTTTGCTTGGAAGTATTGCTAGCACAAGCCAGTCAAATCGTCATAATCTGTCATTGTCATATATTTATTCTAGTAAAAATAACCTAAATACTTTGTTTCAACAATCAAGTATGTATCTTTATAATTAAATCAAAACATATTGACAATATTAAGATTTTATTCTTTCAAATTGTATCTCTAAAATGGTCTATTTTATCGAAAAACCACATAAAAATCACTATCATATTTTTTTTTGGACTAGCCACCATGGCAACTTAGTTTAACAGCTAGTTGTGAAAAAGGAGTTTATATTGTTACTTGGCAACCAGTTGCCTTGGAAGAACTTTTTTTTCTAACCACCAAACTACAGCTGCACCCTAACAATCGGCGGCTGCTGTTCGTCAGGTAATCCGTGCACGCGGCGAGTGTGAGCGCGCACTTTGTTCGGCTTCTCGAACCTGTGATCGCAAACGGCACACAGGTAGCCGTAGCGGCGGCCGGTGTGCGCGTTATGTTTGTGTATCTGCAGGAACTTGCGGGACTTCAGCCGCTTCGGGCACATGTCGCACTGGGGGACAGTTTCGCTTTCAATTGATTATCGAAATTTCTATAAAAACTCTACTTCAGTTAACAATAAAGTTATGTTAAAGATAAAAGTTATTAAATTTTTTTTTTTAATTTAAAAAGAGATAGTCTCTTTTGTATTATTAAAATTTTGTATGCCTGATGGCGCAACATAGAGTACCTACTATTTTTAATATATTTTATGTAACATCCTTAAACCTATGTTGGACGAAATAAATGAATTATGAATAAAATATTTTATTACTTTTAAATACTTTATTTCGGCTTTTATAAGCCCACTCCTGGACATAGGCGCCGCAATTTCTCCTCTCCGGTGGGGTTTTTGTCATCTATCTATCTTACTACAAAATTCCGACACCACCAATGTACGAATTACGGAAGTGCGAAAACACGAAATTGCGAATAACTAAAGAGCGACATTGTTCGAACTTCAATGGTGTCGTGGTTTAGCAATCCCCAATTTCAGGTTCAGACAAGTAAAAAAAAAATGTTTTCTTTTCGAATTTGTTTTCAGCCGAAACTGAAACACAACCGAAGATTCGTTTTACAGTTTCTTTAAAAACTCCTTATTTAGTTGTAAAGTCGGGGGGCAGATAAACTGACCCCCCGGTCACCATTTTAAGTACGTTAGGGGGGGGGGGGGGTCACAATTATTTATTTGCCCCCGATTGTACACTAACAGGCACATACCTGAAAGTTCTTCTCCGGGAGGTGTATAGCGATGTGTTGTACCAAGTTGGATCGGCGATGGAAGGTGGCGCCACAGTGGTCGCACACGTAAGGCCTCTCACCCGTATGACGACGCTCGTGGATCTAACATTGAAATGAAGATTTTCGATAATTTTTAGTGGTTCCGTATACAAAAATTACTAGGTATTTCATTTCTCAAAAGAATCATGTGAGTGTATCTTTTAAATATTGGGTACTAATTTTTTTCCTTGCAGTATTCTGTCTTCTCTTTCTCCACTCGTCTCTAAAGGCAGCCCCTGGCAATGAAGTTGCTTTATCAAAGAAAAAAAAATGAGGTATGGAAGCCTGAAAAAGTTTAGGTGCTATACGGATGCAGACAGACATATAAAACTTATGACATCAATCTTTTTTATTAACAACTAGCTGACCTAGCGAACTCAGTACGAATTTTGAATTAATTTTCACAATTTTTTTTTTTTTTTAGTATCTTAATTGAGAACTTCCTTTTTGGAAGTCGGATGAAAACTTACCACTAAAGCCTCTTTGGTCGCCGAGCTGTATTCGCAGTAGGCACACTTGTGAATCCTGCCCAGGCCGTGGCGAGCGCGCTTGTGTTCCTGTAGCTGATTGTTGTTCCTACATCGCTTGCCGCACGACTAGAACATTGAAAATGTATATATTGAGGCTGCTGTCCCCGTTGGCAGACTTACGCCCGAATACTCAAACGGTACAGTGAGGCAAAGTTATCTGTTCCGGTGGCTAAAACCTGAACTAAGGAAACTTCATACAACTTTGTGCAATAGACATAGATTGTGGCGCCATCGCGACCGGCACAGATAAGTTTGTTTAACTGTACTCAATTTTGAGAGCTGCTCAAGTATCATGCTGTCGCGCTGAACGTCAACGATATGACAGTGACAGCATGATACTTGAACAGCTCTCAAAATTGAGTAGCGTTTGAGTATTCCGGCATTAGAGCGTTAAGGCTATTCCTTCGGTCTCACTAGCGCCACTTCCCAAAAAAATCAATTTCTCTTTGTGTAAGTGAGCTTATCAGAAACTCTCGCGCAACTTTTTTGCTAGTATCCTTAACTTACATTAGAACCTTGAAAGTCATTGAAATACTATTCACTTTAGTTTCCTTTGTAAAAATTACTAAAAACGGCCTCTTTGGACACTTTTAGATGATAGCCTGTCACAGAACTGGAAGGCTAACTGTATTAAGAAATATTGCAGATATTGTAACACACAAAGACAGGGCTTAGTAATGTCTATATGACAGATTACCATGATACAGTGAAATATAAAAAAAGTTAAATTGAATCACCTCACACACGCAGTAGTTAGTGTGAAACCTCATATGAGCCTTGTAGGTGGACTTCATCCTAAATTCCTTGTTACAAGTAGAGCATTTGTATGATGATGCGTTGGGAATATTCAAATATCGTTTCCGAGTTCTTTTCTGTGAAATACAATAAAAAAAATCATTTGACAAGCTCCGTAGAGTAATGGTTAACATGCCTGCCCGCTACTCAGGAGGTCACGGGTTCGATCCCTTGTCAGATCAAGATGATAAATGATCTTTTTCTGCATGAGCTGGGTCTTGGATATTCATCTAGTATGTATATGTTATAAAATATGGTATTGTTGAGTTAGTATCCCATAACTTACTTTGGGGCTAACTCAATCTGTGTGATATATTTATCAACAGTTTTTGTGATAATTTAGGATGAAATGCAGGAAAGAAGAGATAGATGGATATACTCTTTATTGAATTTACAATAAATTTTTATTTAAATTGTTTTTTATTTTTTTTAAAGAATAATTCCTTAAGTCAAAATAACAATTAATTTTAAACCCACCCGTGACCGTTTTCAGTGCAAAGGTGCCTAGAACCTGCGTTACCTCTTTGGATAGCTATGGCAATTCTTTGCGCCAAAAACGAACCAGAGCGGGAGTCCCCAGTCTTTACTGCCATCCTTTCTCTTTATTGTACCTTTGTTCAAAGGCAGACTCATTGCTAAGAACCTATGACTAGGCCACTGTCTAAATCACGTTTCCATATGTATCTTCGTTCGGGTGTGATTCCTGGTTTCATCTTCAGCTTACACTTCAGAGCCCAGGGTTATGCTTTTTAATCATGGTCCTGATTTTGCAGTACTAGTTATTACAATGGAGCCACTGCCGTCTGACCTCCATAACCCTTTTTACAGGGAAACCATATCTATAGGAACATGATCCGGGTGCGTTACTGGCTAACACTGTCAGTTTTTTCAGGTTTAAGGCACCTGTCATAGCCTAACGAGTCAGCTGTATAGCTGTGACCAACAGCCTAATATGCCTACTGAAGCATGGAGGAGCTCAACATAGTAAATAAGTCAATAGAAATTTAAAATTAACTTACTGTTTTAGCATCACTGATGCTAGTTTCATCATTCCCCATACTGTTTGTTCGTTTTCCTTCATCAAGACCGTCATTGTTGAAATCATCATTGATGAAATCATCATTATTGAAGTCATCATTTATATAATCATCCTTTTTCAAATCATCATTTAAATCATTGTCATATTTATTTTTACATTTTGTTTTAACTTTCTTCTTTAAAACTTTTTTTTTGGAATATGTCTCATATTTTTTTTTAGTTTTTAATTTCGGTTTCATAGACATTAGTGCTTTTTCAGCTTTCCGACTTGTCCTTCTAAAGGTTAAAGCATTGTTTACAGACTCCACACATTGTATGCATATCTTCTGTGATAGTTCATCATCCATTTTTATCTGTAAAGGAAAGTATGTTATTGTTTCTTAGTATAAAAGTATATGTGTATGTATATAAATCACTTATTTTTATATTTTATACTTTTTTATTATTTTCTGAAATTACATCATTAATTATTTTATTATTATTTAATAATGTACCTATTAATATTATAAATGTGAAAGTGTCTGTTACTGCTAAACAGCTGGACCGATTTTGATGAAATTTGGTATGGATATAGTAAAAAACCAGAGGTCAAACATAGGCTACTTTTGAATGCGATATAACCGAGTTCCACGTAGGCGGAGCCGCAAGCAACAACTAGTATATAGATAACAAGGATAAAATTAAAAAGAAAGAAGTGTGTTAGTCGTGTGGTCACATATTTCAAGTTGCCTTAAGCTTAAATGGCAAATCTAGCAATTAACAATCTAGTCCAAATTAAGCGTAATTTAAAGATCCTACCTCTAGGCCAGTAACAAGTTTCAAGTCGTCAGACCTCTTTTTCTCAGTCTCCTTGTTGTAAAACAGAGACACTAGGTCCCGAGTACTGAGGCAGGTCCTGCAGTACTCCAGTTCACCTGACTTGTGGTCACTTTTATTCTCAATTTTACAAGCATTCTGACTCTTATAACTCTTATAACGCCTCTTCATACTCATCCGATTCAGCAATAAAACGGCAAGCATTTTATTTTATAGATGAGAAAGCGCATAAAATTTACACAAACTTAACACTGTCTTGCTAGACTGTGATACTAGTGTTACTTATGAACAGATCAGAAATATATGTATAAAGAATATACCGAACAGACAATATCACAAATTAAAATCAATATTGTGTTTCTTTGATCTAATGTACCGCAAAAAACTTAAAACATTAACATTGATTGATTTGATAATGTTGATTTGTTTATTTATGTGATTGGTTGTACTTGTTGTGATTTGTTTGTGATATTTGACATTTTTTTCACTTCCGGTTTTCATCATTTGTTTTGTTTATGATTTTGTTTAATACTTTTTACGGCCCTGGAAACTAGTCCTTTAGGGCCTTTTTTGAATTTATTAATCTTCTTCAGGTGGCTTACCACCACCACCATCTCCTAAAACCATGAAAGATCCAGTGAGTAAGCGAGACAGTGCAATACATGATGTAAGGCGACATCTCCCTTACTCACTGGATCCTGCAAAGTTTTTAGAGATGATAGTAACCCCCATGTAAACACAGCCTTAAAAGACTCGTATTCAGAGCCATAAAAAAATATTTTAGAAAAATATTGCACATGTTTCTTGTTTGTGTTTTGAAGTTGGGTTTTGATACTTTTGAAGTGTTTTGAAAAAATTTCATTTGATTTGTGGGTTGAACTTACTTTAATAACAATCAACAATGTTATTAACAGAGGATAAAGAGATCGACATATTCGTTGCGAGTAAAATAGGTTCTTTCAAACGTAAGTGTACAAAATACAAATACAAGTTTTATTTTGCGTTTACATTAGATTAGACAAAGTATATACTAGTATTTTACTCTATTTTGCATTGCTTTCGAATCTCTTAATGTACCTGATACTAATATGACGAATAAGAATTAAAGTTTGGCTAAAAACCATGACCATTTTTAGGGTTAACCTGGGCTAACCTAAAACTAAAAAGGCTTTCAGTACTCATCATACTTATACATGCTGTACTTGATGTACATTTATAAATATGCACATGATCAGTAGTCGCTTGCTGGTGAGCTCACTTGGTTAGGGTTTACGAAAGAGGGTCCCGGACTTAAAAAAAAATTTAAATTTTTTTTAAGTCCGGGACCCCCCTTAACCCCCCCTTTTTTACTGGGAATGGCTAGAGGGGTGGCAGACAAACAATAAATGTCCTATAGATTGATATCGTCCGACGCACCGCTCTCCTTATTTTCCGAGTCTTTCCAAAGGGGTGAGGGGATGGCGTAATTTTTCACAAATCCGACTTTATGAAGGGTTATAGGTTAGGTTATGGTTATCTTGCGACCCCCAAAATAAGCGAGCGAGCGAGCGTTCGACTTTCGCACCGGGACCCTCTTTCGTACACCCGACCGCTCACTTACCTCTAAAGACAAAAATTCAACAAACCTTATAGCGCAACATTGCTGATTGCAGATATAAATAACAAAAAGAACCTAAGTACCTTCTTCTGATGCCCTCTGTGCTGTTACATATGGCGTTAGTGGTTGCTTTTCTAATGGAATGTGTAGAATCAATTATCAGTTATCAATCTATACTCTATAGTAATGTAATAAATCTGGATTTTGTTCGTACGCTTATATTTTTTACTACTGGACAAATTTGAATAAATCTTTTTGGAGTCATATATAATTTATAAATAGTCCTATTATTAGGAACAGTAGAGAGGGCCTTGCATCTTACCAAATTTCATGATTCTAATTCAGTGAGAACTAGTGACTCTCCCCGGCTTCGCATGGGTGGAATATTATGGGTTTTGCTTACATAAAAACCTTCCTTTTTAATCTCTCTATCTATTAAAAAAAACGCATAAAAATGAGTTGCACAATAAAGCATACATAGGAACAGACAGTGGAAAGCCACTTTCGTTTATACTTTGTAAAGATTAGACAATAGGTTTTGAAAAATGACATGTTTTTTATTATTTTACAGCCCAAAGAAACTGTAGACCAGAGTATTTATTAAAAATACCAAGTTCCTCAAAAAGTTTTACAGACAAAAAAGTGATCTTATAAGGTTACCATTTTTGCCTTTTGAGGTATGGTACCTTAAAAAGCTTAGTTTTATTTTATCATTGTTCCTAACACCATAAATAAAATTTCAGACATCAAATATTACACGGACAGCTCGAAAAACAACAAGAAATGTATAGAAAACTTAGTGGACATTAAGTTGCTTCAAAAAGATGACAGTATAACATGCATGGAGTGGGGGAATAGAGACCAAACAGAGGTGCTGCTGGGACGAGCAAATCAGGAGGTGAGGTATTTGTTATAAAAACTGTTATTGTAGGTTGATATCAATCAATACTTATCTTGTTTATGGTTTTTAATCACAAGTTTTTGAAGAATAGAAAACTGTCACTTTTTCAGCGCTGTATTTAATTTCCGAAACTTAGGTTTTTTTCGAGTATTTGTGCATAATATTGGTGGACTATTATTCGCAGTGTTCGTGAACAAGTGTAAGTGTTGGGAAGTGGTACAGTGTCGATTACATGACTTTTATCTTTGTCGCCAAACTTTCCAAGTTATTGCTAAGTGAAATTTTTCCACTGCTTCACTTAGCAATCTGACTCTGACTAGATTTACTTACTTGACTGAACTAGACTACTGAATTGAATGACTAAAGTAGGACTGAAGAAGACCTTAGATTCAAAAAAGACCTTAAAGGACTAGTTCCTGTGGCCGTAAAAAGTATTAAAAAAAACTTCAATCTACCTAAATGCATATGTACTCAAAATTTCTGAAAGTTTGGCTCAGTAAATAAATAAGGCACGAAAGCATAACACATTTTTTATATTAGTTGGGATTCAAATTCAGTGCAATTTGATAACATGAGTTGTTCAACTTTACAGATTCAAATCTACAATACGGAACAACGAGCAGTCACAAAAACGTACACAGCCGATTTTGCAACTGGCCATCTTGTGGGTCTTGGGCGGTGCAAACGAAAGGTAAATTCTTCTCGCAGTCAATTGTTTATTGAAATTTAATTAAACGTGAGGTTATTATAATCATCACTTCCCTTCATCACTACATAGTATAAAACAAAGTCGCTTTTTCTGTCCCTATATCCCCATGTATGCTTAAATCTTTAAAACTACGCAACAGATTTTTATGCAGTTTTTTTTACCCAACTTATAATACCAAAAAGATTTTTTTTATATTGTCTGTATGTTTAATCCGGCTAATCTCTAAAACGGCTGGACAGATTTTGACGAGACTTTCACTGGCAGATAGCTGATGGACGTGATAAGGAGTAACTTAGGCTACTTTGATTTTAGAAATTTTTTCGTTAATCGAAAAATACTTTTTGTAATTTTCCACGCGCACGAAGTCGCGGACACAGATTACAAATTAGTGACCCGCCCCGGCTTCGCATGGGCATAAAAACCTTCCTCTTGAATCACTATATCTATTTAAAAAAACGCATCAAAATCCGTTGCATAGTTTTAAAGATTTAAGCATACATAGAGATATAGGGACAGAGAAAGCTACTTTATTATACTATGTTTTATACGATGTAGTGATATATCTGATCCAGATGCCTAGATATAAGAAAATACGTACAATCTGAAAATTATTTTCTGTGACTTAAGCTATGGATGAAACTACAAATTATATATTTTTTTAAGGTCCTGGCTGCGCTGTCAGGTGGTGTTGTCAAGATATGGAGCAGGAAGGAAGAGAGTGAGGTACAAACAGGCAAACTGGATAGGATGAGGGTGTGTGCCGATGATCCCACTATTTTTGCCACAGGTAATCTACATTTAGTTGCCGTTCCACTTTTTCTTAAATTGCGATACCCGACCGGGGTCATGTTGTACCTTTTTTAAGACAGTGACTTCGTTTGTAGTTAGAACTGTAATCGTACAATATGAATTGCAATAAATGAATTGAAATTGAAATAGTAATAGCCTCGTTTCACAAGCAATCTTTGAAGCCCGTAACCCCTTAGATCACGTACTCGAGACGGACGACCTCCGTGGCGTAATGGTTAACATGCTTGACCACTACTCAGGAGGTCCCGGGTTCGATCCCCGGTCAGGTTAAGATGAAAAATTATCATTTTTCTGATTGACCTGGGTCTTGGATGTTTATCTACACTACATATGTATTTGTTATAGGAATATATTATCGTTGAGTTAGTATCCCTCGCTAGTTGAGTTAGTCGGGCGCTGACTGGAAAAGGGCTAACAGTCTCGAAGTTACTTTGGGGCTAACTCAATCTGTGTGATTTGTCTCTATTCATTTATTTACTAGCGACCCGCCCCGACTTCGCATGGGCATTATCGCAAAAAAAAACCGAATCAAAATCCGTTACGTCGTTTTAAAGATTTAAGCATACAAAGGGACATAGGGACAGAGAAAGCGACTTTGTATTATACTATGTAGTGATTTACTTATAGATGTAGCTATGACTTGTAATTTAGTGCAAAAATCAGATAATGAAATATGAAAGTGTTACGGAACCCTAAAAATAGGTATAATTTTAGGTGGCGAAGAAAATGACCTAAAAATCTGGCGTATCGGCGACACCGCACCTGTCTTCTCTGCCAAAAACCTGGCACACGACTGGCTACAACTCAGACGGCCGGTGTGGGTTACAGACTTGGCATTCCTGCCGCAAGATGGCGGTAGCACCGTCGCTGTTTGCTCAAGGCATGGCTATGTTAGGTAAGCGATTTGTCAAAGGTATTTTGTATTTAAGGTGGACACAAATCAACTGCGAATATTTTAAGGGCAGATTCAGATCACTATTCTAAACAATTTTTCCAAATAAACCTATTGCGAAGTACAAAAAAAATTTTTTACCTTCAATACAAATAAAAAATCATCTAGTTTTAGTATGGAGAGTGAAAAAAAATCTATTTCGATTTATGTTTTTTTGGGAAAGTTGTTCATAATAGCGGTCTGAATCTGCCCTAAAATATTTGCAGTTGATTTGTGGCCACATTATATATTATTTCTATTTTGTATTTATTGTGTTGTAGCACAGGTTCCAATAGGAACCTATTTTAGGAACTGGTCTCCTAACAAGGGTGAATCAGTTAAAAAATCACCAAAATGTAATTTTTGTTAGAACCTTTCTTATTTTATAATGACTCACTTGTAATGGAGAAAAATAAACGTTCATTTATTTATTATTTAATTATTTTATGAACAACTGCACCCAACGGCATCAACCGCGGTTTATACAGCAGCGCCATCTACTTTATGAAGTGTCGATTTTTGACTCCCTACTTCTTCGTCGTTCCGCTATTTATATAAGCCCAGATACACGATCTGGCACTCTCGAGAATGTTCGCAATACCTTCCGAAGAGTAAGAGAGAGATATTCTCTGTCTCGCTGTTCTATTTCTCGGATATTACGGACATTCGGTACGGGCGCACTACCACTTCCATGTATGTATTTCTAGAATCCGCGAGCCAATTAATTTTGAGCCTTATGCGAATACACATAGGGTTCATGACACAACATCATGATAAGAAAGCATCAACACAGTGTTTTACCGCGAAAATTTAATTTTAATTAATTATGGCGTTCAAGTCATTATTATCACTTCACATTCACATAGTATAAAACAAAGTCGCTTTCTCTGTCCCTATGTCCCTTTGTATGCTTAAATCTTTAAAACTACACAACGAATTTTGATGCGGTTTTTTTAATAGATTCAAGAGGAAGCTTTTTATGGCCATGCAAAACCGGGGCGGTCGCAAGTTTTTTTAAATTTTTACAATTGACATTGAAGAAAAATTACAAAAAAAGTTTTAAAGACTTCACAGCACAAATTCTAAAAATTCTTGTTTTTTTTTTTCAATTTCGTAACAATACAATTTCAGGTTGTATGACTCGAGGGCCCAGCGCCGTCCCGTGATGAACGTTGACTTCGAAATGGCCGCGACTTGTATCACTCCCAGTTTCGACGAGCGGTAAGTCCTTATCTATACATATAATAAAACAGTAAAAATATTATGTCTGTACATTTAGTAATTTTAACTGAAAAGGATAGAGGGACACTTAAAAAGAATAATATTAAGCAAAAAACTTTTTTTTGCATTTTTTGTCTGTCTGTCTGACCGTATGTATCGATTAATGATCACGCTTATCTCCGAAAGTACTGAACCGATTTGCATAAAACTTTCAAACGTTTTATTTATATTTATTTATTTTGTCTAGTGGGGTTTCTTTGTCAAATACCTACATATATATCATGATCATTTATCTTCTTCTTATTCACTACATAGTATTAAACAAAATGTCTTTGTCCGTATGTCCCTTTGTATGCTTAAATCTTTAAAACTACGTAACGGAACTTAAACTCTCCCTGAACTTCCACAAATATTTTAAGACTTTGAGATTTAAGCCATTCTCGAGTTGTAGCCAGACTAACGAACAGCATTTGATTTTTTTTATACTTGTATATAGATATTTAGTTATTTTATTTTACTATTGTAATGTTTTTGTAGCTGTTAGTAAGACTATAAATTATCCCCAAAGTCTACAAGTAAGGAACCTTTTGTGTGCTGTTCTCGGATTCGCGCTTGACCGTTTCTATTTCTCCCACAGCCAAGTCCTAGTCGGCTTCGGCCGAGGCCAGCTCCACCAGGTCGACCTCCGCAAGGCGCGGCCTGATAAAGGCTTCAAAGGCGCCGCGGGGGCCGTCACCGACGTGGCTGTAATACCGCAAGACAGGCTTGTAGTCAGCGCTAGTCTCGACAGGCATCTGAGGATACATAACTTTGATACCAAGGATTTGGTTTATAAGGTATGTTCTTGAAAAATACGTCCTTTTCAACCGACTGCCATAAAACCAGGTTCTCAATTTGGTTCAAATTTTGTTTTATGTTTTTTAACTTGTATTTGTACATCTGGAGCATTGCACTATGTACGGGTCCGAAACTTGGACTCTGACCAAAAAAGAAATAAACAAGATAGAAGCATTCGAAATGTGGTGTTGGCGTAGACTGGAAAGAATAAGTTGGACTGAACATATAACAAGCGAAGAGGTATTAAATAGAGTAGGAGAAAAGAGGAGCATTTTAAAAGTAATTGAGAACAGACGAGGAAACATGTTGGGACACTTGATAAGACACGATGATTTGGTGAAGTATATCATTGAAGGAAAGATAGAAGGAAGAAGGGGTCCAGGTAGACCAAGGCATAGTTATATAAAACAAATAAAAGAGAAAACAAACGTCGTGTCGTATCAAGAAATAAAGGAACTTGCTGAAGATAGACTAAAATGGAAGGAACTCCTCCGACAGGAGTCTAGCTCTTGAATTTATGATGATGATGTTACCTTATATATCTGTCATTTTGTTCATATTAACATTTTTTCGATTTGGTCCTATTGTTATGTTAGTATGTGAGATAATTGAATTATGCCCGAATAATCAAACGCTACTTAATTTTGAGAGCTGTTCAAGTATCATGCTGTCACTGTCATATCGTTGACGTTCAGCGCGACAGCATGATACTTGAGTAACTCTTAAAATTGAAGCGTTTTATTGTTCGGGTGTTAGATCGTGAGATGACCGATGAAACGACCAAATAAAATAATTTTTAGGGTGCAAATATTCTCTGTTAAATTATACCGATATATCCACAGAACAGTGGGTCTAAAATCGCCACTTTGAGCAATTCATCTAATCGAATTCATATTACGAATTCCTTAGCTATTCTTTAGCAATTCCTATTTCTTTCAATTTTTTTGAAGAGGAATTGCAAAGTTTAGTTGGCCAATTTACAAAAAACAGATGAATTGCTAAGGAATTCGTAATATGAATTGATTCGATGAATTGCTCAAAGTGGCGGTTTTAGACCTCCAGAGAAATTATCCAAATAGAAATGTTTTGACGCCGATCTAGTTTCAGGATCAGTGTGGCAGCGTATTATTTTTACCCGACTACGGCGAAGCCAAAAGGAAGGGTAATGGTTTTGGCAGTCTATGTAGGTATGTATGTATATTTCACCGTAGCGCCTAAACTACTGGACCGATTTTAATGAATGAGGTGTCAAAAGATCCGTAAAAATAGCGCGGGTAACATAGGCTTACCATGACCATTCATGTATCTATGTATTTCTGGATTTCTATCTCAATGTCCTTGTTTCATCCTTTTTAGACACCACATAGTCGGGTTATAGTTTTTTAACTTAATTTTTATTTTATCTTCAATTAATACATGTAAACCCATGTAAACCACACCACACCTTATAAGAAATGTATCACGTAGTTTACAACAAAGCCCCGTAATATTATCGATCAATAACAGTGGCAATAAATGAGGTAATCAAATTCCCTACCCATTTTTTCTGTGTGAAACGTTGGCTTGCAAGCCAAACTAGTGACGCGTTTTTCGTGCGCTATGTTACTTCTTGTTAATATTTCTAAATTCTGTGAATATTAATATCGATATTTTCAAAAATTATCTTACTAACTATATCAATTCCGACGTCCCTATTTCAGCAATACCTCACGTCGAAACTGTCAAAAGTGCTGGTGCAAACGGTCCGCAACACGCCGCTGCTGGCGGCGCCCGAGCAGGCCAAACTCGAAAAGGACGACATGGACGAACTGTTTGACAACATGGAGACTGTCAGGTAAGTCACTTACCTAACGGTTAACAGCTGATTTTGCTGCGAGTTTCTCGTCGCAAAAGTACTCCTTTCGCCCAGGAGTGCAGTGTATAATGAACATTAGTGGCATTGAAATAAGGATCAAATCCGTGTGACATGTTACCTGTGCGATTCTAATGGCCGGCACGGTTACGGCTAACAAGCATAGATAGAGTGCAATGTATAATGAACATTAGTGGCATTGAAATAAGGATCAAATCCGTGTGACATGTTACCTGTGCGATTCTAATGGCCTGTACGGTGTGCACCCCACGTACAGCATTGATAGAGTGCAATGTATAATGAACATTAGTGGCATTGAAATAAGGATCAAATCCGTGTGACATGTTACCTGTGCGATTCTAATGGCCTGTACGGTGTGCACCCCACGTACAGCATTGATAGAGTGCAATGTATAATGAACATTAGTGGCATTGAAATAAGGATCAAATCCGTGTGACATGTTACCTGTGCGATTCTAATGGCCTGTACGGTGTGCACCCCACGTACAGCATTGATAGAGTGCAATGTATAATGAACATTAGTGGCATTGAAATAAGGATCAAATCCGTGTGTCATGTTACCTGACGCCACGTACAGCATTGATAGAGTGCAATGTATCAGTGAAGTGCATCCCATAAAGACATTTAGACGTTGCCTACCCTGGGCTTTCCTACATACATATATTTTATGTTCATTCAAAACAAAAATTTTAAAACACGCGCCCTACGCGCAATTCAGTTTTGACTCTTAAGACGATACCTCGGTGAACACTAGCGCCACAATCATTTAAAAATCATTATTCACTGAAAACACAAGTTATCAAAAATTCGAGTTATGTAATTAAGGTGTGGATCCAATTGCCTAAGAAAAAGTGCTAATAGGTGGCCCTACAAGAATTGAAAAAAAAACACGATTTAGTTAAGACCTATAATTACATTTGTTATCAAGTCTAGATTATATTTTGGACTGTTTGTAGTAACCTTATTTTTTTGTTTCGCAGTGACAAACCCAAGGCGGCCGAACTTCCCAGTCCTGCGAAGAAAGCGAAGCGTTCAAATGCCGAAGACCCAGAGCAAGCCATCAGGAACCTTCTCCGGAAAACGGAGAAGACGAAGAAGCTACGCGAACAGAGAAAGCGGGAGAAGAAAGCGAAGAGCGTGTTCCATAACGCTTAGAAAATATATTTTATGTTGGATATATCTGTTTTTTTTATTATTTTTATTTTAGCGTTTTTCCAGTTGCAATCTTCAAAGATAGAAGAATCCTGTCCGCTTATGTAATGTCTTATCTCCATTTTGATACCACACCTATGTATATATGTGAATTGAAATCAATCACTCCAGCAACTGATTCGTCTTGGGAACTTTCTACACATAATACGAATATTCTATTGGTCTAAACCATAATCATATATATAAAAGAAATTCGTGTCAGTAACATTATTTATAACTTAAGAACGGCTGAACTGATTTGGCTGAAAATTGATGGGGAGGTAGCTTAGAACCAGGAGAAGGACATACCTTTCATCCCGGGAAAAAGCACTGTTCTCGAGGGAATTTCAACGGGGCAACGCCGCGGGCAAAAGATAGTAAATGAAAATTCTAGATTTATGGTCTAAACAGCTAAAATTCCTGGCTCTGTGGTTTAAACTTTTACTGTAAAGGATTTGTTTCCAGGGCCGTAAAACATATTTAAAAATAATTTACTTAAAGAATTTCGAATCGCGCGCGGTCTATCTATTCTTTTACTCAATGATTCAACTTTTCTAAAGGTTTAACAAAAAAAGTAGGCTTGACGAATCGGTTTATATTTGATCTCCGCCGCTGATGACAAGATGGCTGGCTGCTTTTTCGCCCAAAGGATTAGCATAGCTATCCAGAGGGGGAACGCAGCCAGTGTTCTTGCTACCATGCTTCACGGGCAAGAGCACGAAGTTCTCGAATCTTAGTTTTTTATTCTTTTGTACAAAAAATCTGTAAATATTAGTCTCAATTATGGAATATATTAACTACTAGCTTTCACCCGCGTGAGATTCCCTCTGGGTCAGTGCCTTTTCCCGGGATGAAAGGTACTCTATTCTTCTCAATACTCCCAGATATGTGTATGCGAAATTTCAGGAAGATTGGTTCAGTAGATAGGACGTAAGAGGAAACAAACGAACATAATATACAGACTCACTTTCGCATTCATAATATTAGTTAGGATTAACAAATTGAAACTACCAATAGATGAGTTAGGAATTTTCATAGACTTGACCAATCATTATTTTATATCATATTTAATAAAATAAAATTAATAAAAAGGAATTTATTAATCAATTATGAGGAGTATTCTCCTTGTCGGCACATTGCAACAACGACCACAACGCCTCGCTGTCCTCAGTCTGCATATCCAGTGTGAACGGCTGAAGAATCTTGCGGGCGGAATTTTTTATATCTGATGCGACGAGTTAAGGCATTAATAATATGTTGGCGACCCTTGTACTGTAAAGCCACTCCTACTCAGAAGGTCCCGGGTTCGTACCCCGGTCAGCAACATCATCGTTTTAACCACAAGCTCTCCGCTGCTGGACATAAGACTCCGCTAAAGATTTACAAAATGACCACTTGGAAGTGGCCTGCATCCAGCGCCTGCCTGCGACCTTCTTCAGGTCATCTAACCATCTGGTTGGTGACCGCTTGCCGGTGTATCAAGGTCAAGTCAAGATGATAAATGATTTTTTTTCTGATTTTCTGGGTCTTGGATATTTATGTAAGTACTAGCTGTTCCCCGCGGCTTCGCCTTCGCCGCACTCGGTTATATCGCGCCCAAAAGTAGCCTATGTTTGACCTCAGGTCGTTAACTACATCCCTACCAAATTTCATCACAATCGGTCCAGCAGTTTCGCCGTGAAGAGGTGACAGACAGACAGACTTTCGCATTTATAATATTAGTATGGATTTGTTAAATTATATGGTATCGTTGTTAGTATCCGATAACACAAGTCTCGAACTTACTTTGGGGCTAGCTCAATCTGTGTGATTTGTCCCTATATATTTATTTATCATTAAATTACTGTCAAGGCCTGAAATAAAGCAATTAAAAGCCGAGCGGGCGAAGATCGATGCGCAGCTAAGGAAAGCTCGCCCGAATTTGAACGGCGAAAACAGTTATGCTACGTACCATTAAGACGATACCTTGGTGAACACTAGCGCCACCATCAGTTAAAAATCATTATTCACTGAAAACACAAGTTATCAAAAATCCGTCTTATATGTAATTAAGGTACTGGATCTGAAGTTAACTTTAAACATATTAAATCATAGTTCAAGTCCAAGTATAGGTACAAATTGCAATTTTGCACATCACGTATTTTTGATAACTGGTGTTGGCAGTGAGTAATGATTTTTAACTGATGGTGGCGCTAGTGTTCACCGAGGTATCGTCTTAAGTTTCATATTGCGTTCCTAAGGCAAATCCGTCCGCCACACGCCACGTCTCTTCTAAATAAACCACGCCTGCAAACTAATGGCCCCAGTAAACTAAATTAATGTATACATGTTTTATTTTTTGGGAAATATTAAATTTTATGAAAAGGATACATCCTTTGGCCACGTTTGGCGGCGCTACGAAGTCGAACCGTATGCCAGTCAGCTCCTTAGCCAGTTGATAGGTCTCCCTGAAAAAAACAAAAAAAATCATGTTTTTTTTTTTAAATATTTGTGCTTCTCATGCACCAGTAAACATATACATTGAATCTATTTCGTTTTCAATGTAGAGAAAAAACGATTTCGTGATTCAGAAAGCACATTTACTTTATTTCAAATTCATGTACACAGATAAATATACAAAAGAAAATAACATAGAATAAAGAACATTAGTACAAGGGTGCTGCTTATTTCTAAAGAAATCTCTTCCAGCAGACCCAAGAGAGGAAACGAGAAGAAAGTTCACTTTATTTGTATATGGTATATTTTTTCTGCACCACCTATATTTTTAAAATATCACTATGTCTATAGACTTATTATCAAGACCTTTGTTTTTGGGTCTTATAATGGATTCCATCCCTGGCGAAGAGTGAGAGAGAGCTAGAGGCTAGAGTAGGAAACAAAAATACTCACTTAGCATTGTCCAGTCTGTTCTGGTCACGGTCGGCAATCGTCAACTTTGATTCAAACGCAGTGCACACCCGCTCCAACTCACCGCCTCGCCTCGAGAGCTCGGCCAAGCGTTGTGTTAGTTCAGACTGGAAATCACAATCAAAAATATCGTCAATAAAAAAGTCAAGGGGCCTCAGCAGTGATATCTTTTAAGTAAATGATTACAAAGACTATTCATATAGACAAAGGCACCTTCAGTCAACACGTTTAAAAATAGATTACACAATTCATAAAATTTCCAAACATAAGACGCACACGCATCAGCTTCATATGCTGCTAGTGTGTTTAAGGATATCACTACATAGTATAAAACAAGGTCGCTTTCTCTGTCCCTGTCTCTTTGTATGCTTAAATCTTTAAAACTACGCAATGGATTTTGATGCGGTTTTTTTAATAGATAGTAATTCAAGAAGATTTTTATGCCAATACGAAGCCAGGGCTGGTCGCTAGTAAATAAATAAATTGATGGAAAGTGTTGCTCTTTTTGTTCATGTTGATTAGTTCAAAACAGTTAACTTTATTACTCCAGAAGACAGCAGGGAAAATTAAAAAAAATGTATACTAATATTATACAGCTGAAGAGTTTGTTTGTTTGAACGCTTATAACTTGGGAACCACTGGTCGGATTTGAAAAATTCTTTCTGCATATGATAGCTTGATTCTTGGGGAAGGTTATAGGCTATAGTGCATACACACCAAGGGCGAGGGAAACCGCGGGGAACAGATAGTAAATAATAATAGTACAGAAGTATGCCAATGCCACTAATGGTGGAAATTAACACATAAGAATTAATATATTTTATTGAAAAATTTATTGACAAACGAGCGAAGCTAGAGAGAGTCCATTTCAAGAGTGCCCAATTGTGCTTATGTCCGGTTGTCTGTCTGTCTGTTTGTTTCGGGATGGAGGTTGCATTTCTGATCAAATCCGAATGAAACTTGGCACACATGTTCCTTGAATTTTTAGTAATTTTTTGTCAAGAGCTTTTTTAATTTAGATAATGGCATAAAAAGTGCACTATGCACTAATTATGTGGTATACTCATATTACTCTGGGACCTTCATTCCTACCAGGAAAACACACATTGGCAAGTGTAGCTTTATCTATTGTTTGTATTTATTTTAACATTTAATTATGATGGTTACAATAAAGAGCATATCTATTTTTTTATTTTATTTAGCCTACTTATAATGTGTCCCACTGCTAGGCAAAGGCCTACCCCCTCTCTATTTATCATATAATAATAGTAAATAAATACCTTAGGGTAAATTAACAGTTTTAGCGTACCACGAGATCCGAAATCAGACAGATTTGAGACAAAGCAGAGATGATCATTTTAAAAAGAAGCAACACAGGTACTAACATTTAACTTCAGTTCTTGAGCTAATCTGGATTCCAGTTCAGTCTTTTTCTTGCACGCTTTAAGCTGTTGTTTCTCCTTCTCGATTTTATCTGTAACAATACAGTTACTGGTAAATTTCCAAAGCAAAAGAAGCAACGAATAATATTTATGAGCTTTACCTACCGTCGACTTTGGCATAGAAGGCATTTAATTGTTCAGTAATTTTCAGAAGCCACGGATCTTTAGCGTCTAATCCCATTTTATGATACAAAGGCTTATTATATTACGAAACAAATCAAATCACTAAGCGTTCGAATACAAAAACTGTCTCAAACCGCCGAACCGACCGAAACAGAAATTCAAAAATGTCAAAACAATAAACAATAGGGATGGGGGATGTATGACGTCTGACGTCGATTGGCAACATAAGCCACCTTGAAGCCATAACCAAACTATAACTTAACCACAGATTATAGAATGCTATACTAGCACCTTAACTTAACCCAAAGAATTTATATAAATATAAAATTATTTGCCTTTTGCTTTTTTGATTTGCCTTAACTATCTGGTGGCTTACCACCATCTCTTAAAACCATGCAAGATCCAGTGAGTAAGCGAGACAGCGCAATACAAGATGTAAGGCGACATCTCCCTTACTCACTTGTGCCTTACCACCATCTCTAAAAAACATGCAAGATCCAGTGAGTAAGGAGGATGTCGTCTCACATCATCGCGCTATCTCGCTTACTCACTGGAACTTGCGTGGTAGTGATAGTGATAGGTTCTAGGAAAGACCTTAAAGAACTCATTTCCAGGACCACTTCCCTCCACCTCCCATGGCTCTACCAATCTCTCTTTTATACGAGCCGAATCTCGGGAAAGTGCACTGTACTAGCATTTCTCATCTCTTTCCAGTCGCACCTGCTTGATCTCCCTACAAGTTCTCTAAAGTGTCGCCTATCTATGCAATCATTGCATTTTAATAACTCTCCCCCATCTTTAGGGGGCTTACGTTCACACGTACGCCTCGCTTACCTTCTCGGCCAGAGGCCAGCTTCTGTCTTCTAAATTTCTTTTAGCCGCTTAAAGTTCGCCTTAGACCCCATGAGATCGCAATAGTACACCGGGCCCACCCCGAGCGGGACAACATTATCTAATAGTTCCCTACGCGCCTCCTCATTTCCAGGGCGTCGATTCTGCTAACGTTAAGACAAAATCGTATCAAAATAGTGTTTCAATAGTAGTGCTTTTTACACACTATTAACAAGAGTTATGACAGTATGATGTGATGTGAATTTAGTATGTGGTGTGATCATCAGAAGTGATATTTTTTTTTTTTTTTGTTCCCTGCGATCTGCCATCGGCTGTCAGCCATAATCAGATGTTTTCATGTGGTTGGGATAAAGGTAGGTGCGATTCCATCAAACAGCACCACATACATAGATAGAGACTATTCAGTTAGTTTCTCTGGTCTAAGTCCAATATTTGTTTTCTCTTCAGGCGTTTTACATCTTCCTGTGCATTTAACAGACTCTTAGCCAGTTTGTTTGTATGCTTATTGAGCCTTTCCTTATATCTGCTGCATTTTTTGCAGGCTTCCTCCTTTACAGTTGACATTTCCAGATATTCATGTATTTCTGTGTTTCTCACAAACCAGTGTGCATTTGAAATGGTTCTTAGTGCAATATTTTGAAACCTCTGTAGGATCTCTATATTAGAGTTACTAGCACTGCCCCAGAGCTCCACTCCGTATGTCCAAATTGGTTTTATTATGGCCTTGTAGACAAGCAATTTGTTACTAAGGGACAGTCGGGATTGGCGCCCCAGTAACCAAGACAGTTGCTTAAATTGCAAGGAAGCTTCTGTTTTTTTGGCTTTAATATGGTTAGCCCATGTCAGTCTTCTATCCAGGTGCAGGCCGAGATATTTTACGCTGTTATTGCTTGGTAGCTGTTTGTCTTCCATACTCACCGACGGGCAGTCCCCCTTTCTAAGTGTAAATGTTATTTGTGAAGACTTAGTTACACTAGGTTTAATCCTCCACTTCTGCAGCCATGAGTCCACTTTATGAAGCTGTGTCTGGAGTTTCAGTGATGCGTTAATGGGGTCTTTATCACTTGAAAGGCATGCTGTGTCATCAGCATATGTTGCCGTTAATACATCCTCTGTTTCAGGCATATCTGCCGTATATATCGAATAAAGGACAGGGCCAAGCACTGATCCTTGAGGGACCGAGGCGGTGATGTAGTATAACTTTGAGAGTTCCTCTTCGTACTTTACTTGGAATCTTCTTTGATGAAGGTAGGATTTAAGGATCATGTAAAAAGAATTTGGTAGAAGGATCTTCAGTTTAAACAAAAGCCCCTTGTGCCAGACTCTATCGAAAGCCTGTTGGATGTCTATGAATACTGCAGAGCAGTACTCCTTTTTCTCCAGCGATTGCCTTATTTTGTGGACTACTCTATGAACTTGTTCTACAGTAGCGTGTCCTTCCCGAAATCCAAATTGGTGTTCCGGTATAATGTTGTTTTCTTCTAGAATTGGTTTAAGTCTTGACAGGAGAATCTTCTCGAACACCTTAGATAATACAGGGAGTAGACTGATAGGCCTGTATGAGCTCGGTTCTGTTGGTGGTTTCCCTGGTTTTGCTATCATACAGATTTGTGATACTTTCCATAGCTTTGGAAAGTACTGAATTCTAAATACTGCATTAATTAACATTGTTATAAATACCATAGCTTTTCTAGGTAGTTGTTTAAGGACTTCACCAGTTATAAGGTCGAACCCAGGGGCCTTTTTGTTTTCCAATAAGCGAATATTTCGTAATAATTCACGTGGGGTGACAGGTTTTAGCGGTGGTGACAACTGTTGATCACTGTTAACTATTCTATCCACTTCTTCATCGAATTCGGCCATGGATGACTGGTTTGGTGTGAATATTTCACTCAGGTGTTTAGCAAAGAGTTCAGCTTTTTCCTTCCCGCTCCTAGCCCACGGGTCGTTGGGGGACTTTCTTAAAGGTGGTACATGGCTACACGGTCTTTTGAAGTTCTTAGTGATTTTCCATAATGAGTAGTTGTCCTTTTTATGACCTGAAAGTGTAGAAAGTCTTTCCTGAAAAGATGCATTCTGGTTTTCTCTGATTAGTTCCTTTAGTTCTCTAGAGACTCTATTGTATTCAGTCCTATCTGCATCAGATCTGCTTGCATGCAATTGTCTTCGTAGTCTCCGTTTTTCTCCCAGCTTGTTGCGTATTTCCAGTGGTATATTATTTTTTTGGGTGGGAGAAGTCAGTGTTGGAGTAGCACGCCATGCAGCAACCTATATGAGATTTGTGATGTAGAATGTGGCATCATCTATGTCTTCTTCTGTTTTTAGCTTAACCTTTAAATTGATCTCGTCTTCCAAGTATTCTGCGAATGCATTCCAGTCCGTCTTATGGTTATACAGTGCTGCTGTCTGTGTTCTATGTATTGGTGCAATGCTAAAGGTTGCAATAATAGGGGTGTGATCAGACACACTATCAAGAGATGATTCCACATCAAAATATATATCAGACAGCCCCTTCACAACAAAGAAGTCCACCAGATCGGGTATCCTGTTTACATCAGCTGGCCAATAAGTTGGTTTGCCGGTTCCTAATGTTGTAAGATTGTACTTATCAACACACTTTTTCAACTCACGTCCTTTAGTGGTGGTCAATCTAGATCCCCAATGGGTATGTTTACAGTTCCAATCTCCACCACTTATATATCTATTTCCTAAGGTCTGGAAGTAACTCTCAAACATGTGTTGTTTCAAATTGTGCTTTGGTGGGCAATAGATGGCGCTTACATTAATAGGACCCATACTTTCATTAATAGTGATAGTAGTAGCCTGCATCCAGTCTTGTTGGAATTCGCTATGGAGATGGTGTTTTATGTTGTTCTTCACAATAACTGCAGTACCTCCGTGAGATGTGGTATCAGGGTGATTAGTGCAGTATACACAATAGTTGTCCATCTTAAAGTTCTTACGATCAGTGAGGTGGGTTTCAGATATTAAAGCAATATCGATTTTATTGTCCTTTAGCAATATTTCCAGTTCTTGTCTATTTGGTGTCAGACCATTGGCATTCCAGGCAGCAATACGTATCGACATCATTGAGGAAGCCTACTGATGATTGTCATGATGAGATTCATCATTGTGCTGAGCTGGGTTATTAATTGATCAAGTCTTTCAGTTTGCTTTATTAAAAGTGCTTCTAGATCTAGTCTATGTTCTTGTTTGGTTTCTTTTTTGTTCAAATATGTTCTTTGTGACTCGTAGTCAGCGGGGTTTTTGTCATTTGTTACTTGAGAATCTGTATGGTCCTTGTCTTTTCTGTGTGGTGTCTGAAGTTTCATGTGCTTATTGTTATCTCTTGGGGATGGTTTATGTTTCTCAATAGGGTCTACTATGCTATTGATCGTTTTTTTAATAACGTCACTGTACAATATTTCTGTATCTCTAACTCTTGGTTGCTGAATTTTCGGTTGCGTAGCTCTGGTGTAGTTTAAAGGTTCAACGGTTATTATGTCCGCTAGAGTTGGTATTCCATTACATATGGTGTCCTTATCTGGTAATTTCAAAGTAGTTGTTGGTTTTGGATGTTGAGATTTACTTCCAAATTGCTTTCTTGCCAGAACTTCCTTATACACCTGGCATCCTTTGTAGCTAGCAGGGTGGCTTCCCGAGCAAAGTGCGCACATTGCTGTAGTATTTTCATCTATTGTGCACATCGTGGTTTTGTGTGCCCCAGCACACTTCACGCATCTGTACGGCCTCATGCAATTATTTTTGCTGTGCCCATATTGTTGACACCTTTTGCATTGTACTATTGTTTTTTTCCTTATTGGGTCTTCTATTGTGACTTTCTGGTTATATATGACATTTATTTCCTTGACTAGCTTATTATTTTCATGGGGGGCTATGTTGACAAAGAATGTATTTAAGGGCTCTTTAGTACCTTGTTTCCGAGCAGTGACTATTTCTCCTTGTACCCTGTTTCCAGTTTTTTCTATTGCTTCTATTATTGCATCTTTTGGGGTACTGAAGTGGAGGTGTTTGATGACAATCCTTATACATTTTTGATCTTTGCGCGTAAAAGTGTGTCCTATAAGTCCTTTGCTTCTTATGTGATCTATCAGAGTCTTATATTTATCAACCGTGTTGGAAGAGATGATAAGCTGGTTTTTAGATACTATTTTATAAGTATAATCATCCTTTTCTACAACTTCTTCAATGAGATGTGTGAGTTTTGAGAGGTCATCAACACCAAACAATATTATTGGTGGTGGTTTAGGTATTCTTTTGACTGGAGTATCTCCTACATCCACATCCAGCAAAGCGAAGCTATTGCTTGTTTCTACTTCTGAAGAAGTGCTTTGTTTTGGATTAGTTATTCCTCTGTTATTATTAACAATTTCTTCTCTTTTCTGTGTTCTTTTAGCTTGATTTGTTCCTAATTCTTTCTCATCAGGAGAGCGGATTCTTTTTTGATTTGGTACTCTTTGCCATGGCACATTAGGGTTGTACAGTCCGCTTTGGTCATTTATTGTCTGTTGATGATTATTAATAATATTTTTATTTTTGCACGTGTCACCAAGTGATGATGATCGTTGTCGTTGGAATAGTCCAGGGTGAAATATTTGTTGAGTAAGTGTTTTCTTTGGTTTATCCGGTAAAGTTTCCTTGGGTAGCAATCCTTTGCCCCCCCCAGAGTACGTGGGGCTGCCTAAGCTATGCTCAGGGAGGGATTCTCCAGCTTCGCTGGTACCCTCCTGGGGTAGTTTCTCTTTAAGTCTTGCTTCTTCCATTTTTAGTGTAATTTTTTTTTTCCTAAGGGTTTTCTTCCCTATCCAGGTAATTCGGTTATGGCGCCGAAGACTCGCCTTCGCCCTTCATACTTTGCTACTGAGGTCACGAGGTAGATGGTATGTGCGGGGCTCGTTGTTGACCACAGCATTGCCCAGAGGGGACGACCCACACAGATGGATGTGTGTGGGCCCATCTCTAGACCGCTTCGGCAGTCTAGAGATGGCGTGGACGTGTATGGAGCACTTGTTGGTGCGCGCCTTATAGCCTAGCTCCGCACACCTAGGCGTACGCTATAGGCATTCTTAGCATTTTTTAAGTGCGCATTCCTAGGTAAGAATACGTCCCACTAAGGCCTACACCAACCACCCCCCTAATCAGAAGTGATATAAAAAAAAATATACATTTCTTGTAATTAGTGTGTAAAAAAGCACTACCATTGAAACACTATTTTGACACGATTGTGATTTAACGTTAGCAGAATCGACACCCAGGACCGTAAAAATTATAAAAAAAAACTCGATAGTGTCGCCATGCATTGTCATTTTCTAGAACTAATTAGATCGCCATTTTTGTGATGGCGGCCGAATATTTATAGATTGCGAATGTTGTTAAATAAGTAATAAATGCATTAAAATGGAAGAAACAAAAGTAATTTACTACATAGATGATGAGGAAACTCCCTACTTAGTGAAAATTCCCATATCTCCTGAAAAAGTGACGTTATTAGATTTCAAAAATCAGTTGAATAGGCCGAACTATAAATTTTTCTTCAAATCCATGGACGATGATTTTGGTGTGGTGAAAGAAGAAATTGTGGACGATAACGCGCATTTGCCATGTTTTAACGGTCGTGTGGTGTCCTGGCTGGTGTCTGCTGAGGGTTCAAATCCTTCAGACGGGGCATCACAATGCACTGATAGCAATGCAGGGAAGGGCAAGCAAAACAACCATGGGGCTCCGTCTGCTCCCCTTACGAGGGATACCTGTACTGACACTGACAGTACAATCAGCTCTAGACCTGGTCACAGGGCTTCCTGTGACAAATACAAGTACAGAGGCCTCAGAATCAACGGCCATTCGAAATACGCGAATCACGGACTGGAATACGAAACGGCATCAGTCTTAAGTTCAGATTTGGACTCTACCAGCTTATTCGACAGTCAGTCTGAGATCACAACGACTACAGGAAGACACACAAATGCGTCAGTAGACCGTGCGTTGACAGAATGCAGCAGCGTATCCCATTTACAAGTTAGTTCTCGAAAAAGACCACAGAGAAGAAGAAAGAGACCACAAGTGATGTCAAGAACGTCTTCCTACTCCTCAATAACTGATTCTACAATGTCTATGCATATAATAACGGTGACTTTGAATATGGATACTGTAAACTTCCTTGGTATTTCTATTGTGGGACAGTCGAACAAGGGAGGAGACGGAGGTATCTATGTTGGGAGTATTATGAAGGGTGGTGCAGTAGCGCTGGACGGACGGATAGAGCCTGGTGATATGATACTACAGGTATGTAGTTGGGTGTTGATTTACAAATTCAAAATAATTAATGCCATTACAAATAGACCAATATGAATTTGAAAGCTAAATCGAGAATGCACAACTTTACAAATATAATTGGTTAACTGTTATGTTTTTTCTTTCTCGCTCTGTAAATTCTTTGAAAAAGAAAGAATATTTAGGCACTAAAACTATTTTACTATTTATAATGAGGTATTCCTCGAAGCGCAACCATTTTGAACCGCACCTTTCGAACCGCAACTTTTTTATTCCTCGAAACGCAACTGAAAGATTGCGCTTTGAGGAGGACTTAAATTTATTAAAATTTCATTCCTCGAAACGCACCTATGATAAAATTAAATTAGTATGAAACTATCGATATCGATTAAAAGGCGTCTTTTCGTATTATATGTGAAAACTATGTAGGTTCGTGAGATTAGATTGGTTTTAAAAAATAAATAAGTAATTCTTGTTAGTATGGAGAATCGTAATATCTGGAAGGTTGCGACGCGGCGCGGGAGCACTGCACACGACTTTCTGTGTCGCCCCGCCCCTTCCTATTGTATCCTGGATAGTTCTGTCACAAGTTGCATTCGCCGAGTTGACCCGAATCCAGCCGAGGATTTCCGGAACTTAAAATTGCATATTTTTGTTTTGTTTACTCAGTAGTTGCGCGAATGTGTCACGAAGGTTCAAGTGTAGCAGTGAACTCAAAAAAGTTTGTTTTTTTTTAAAAGAAAGTTTGTGTATTAAGGCAATTTTGTGAGCATAGAACCAATTTCTGGACCAAGTAACAGAAACGAGCTAATAAAATATGTACGAAGCAGAAAAGGCAAAAGAATGTTATTTCATGATAATAAAACGTACAGACTGATTAAAGAGAACAAAAATGGAAACACTTCGTGGCGATGTACAATAAAGATGTGTGGGGCCCTCCTTACTATCAACAGATATGAAGATATTTTAAAGAAGAAGGAGCACTCTTGTCAGCGTGATTACACATCACAATCACAATTTGTTCAGGAAGTAGTGGATGATATTCATCAAGAAGCCATGTCCAACTTGGACCCTCTTCCTCAGGTTTATAAAAGAAAACTAAACGAATTACTAAACCAGGGAATTGATTTTACCAACGAAATACCAGAATTCAAAAATATTAAAACTGGATTATATAATAAAAGGAATAAAACTCTTGGAGTTAAGCGTTTGTTTGGGAAATCTCCAACAGATAAGTAAGTAATTTTTTTTTTAATTTGTTCAGTAAGTAGATAAGTAATCATACTAATATTATAAAGAGGAAAGATTTGTTTATTTGTTTGTGTGTTTGTAATGGATAAACTAAAAATAAGGGGCCAATTTATAAAATTCTTGTACTATTGGATAGGTATGCTATCCGTGAGTGACATAGGCTATGTATGTACCACGGGAGAAGCCGAGGCGGACTGCTAGTTAATAATAATTTACTGATAAACAATGTTAAGAAGATACATATAAATACTTATAAATCTATATATATAAAAGCGAAAAACACTCACTCACTCATCACGAAATCTCCAAAATTGCTGAGCCGATGGAGATGAAATTTGGCAGGAAGGTAGATTGTGACTAAAAGACGTCCGCTAAGAAAGGACTTTTGGGAATTTTATTCCTAAAGGGGTGAAAAAGGGGTTGCCAGTTTGTATGAAACTTCGTCATTTATGAAGTGAGACACATGGAATTTTTAATTTGAATTCGTAATTGGTAAAAAATAATAATGCATCAATCTGATTTTGAAAATTACATCCCTATAGGGGTGAAATAGGGGTTGCCAGTTTGTATGAAACTTTGTCATTCTTGAAGTGAGATACATGGAATTAAAATTGAAAATGTCTTGGTATAATATTTTGTATTGTATTGAATTGTATTGTATGTACACAACTAAATTATAGAAGTTAGAGTGCAAAGGTTTTATTTATTTGTTAATATTATGAGTTCAGTAATGGGTCAATAGATGGCGCCACCATACATTTTAAAAGTCGATATGGTTTGTCATTCGCATTTAATCATCATGTGTAGCAATTGAGATTTCAAATAAATAAAACATTTTTTTTTGCTTTTCTAACGATTTGATTGTGTGTTAAGACGATTTGGTACCTGTTAAATATAAAATAATAAAATTAAATTGGAATTAATTGGAGTATAGAGTGGTAATTGCGGCATTATATTGTATGTATAGTTTAATGTCTGCGTTTTGGGCTACTCATTGATTCGTTTAATTTAAGTTTGAAAAGTAATTTTTCGGATTCCGGAGTTCGAATAGTAGTTTGAAAATAGGTAAATCTTTGTGTTATTTTCCATAAGTTAGTTGCATATCTTAAATATATTGTAAGGTTTCTCAAATAAATTGTAGGTCTTTAAGTACTTATATTTGTATTTATTTCTAATTAGGTAGTAAGTAGCTTAATATAATTTCTTCTATATATAAGAACAAGGGCAATTGATAAATCAACGCCCAGCCTAAACCATAAAAGCTATAAACTTGAAATTTGGACCGAAATTTTATGTTAATACGTAGAGTGTTCAGTTAAGAAAGGATTTTTTAAAATTAGACCGCTAAAAGGGTTAAAATTGAGGGCAAAGTTTGTATGAAAAAAAATTAAAGTCTTCACTGATGTACTTGAAACTTGGCAAGAATGCTTCTCAACAAAAACAACTAATAGCGTATTTCAGCGTTTTTTAAAATTCAACCTCTAAAGGGGTAAAAAGGGGGAGGTTATCTAATTTATCATCACAAAACCGAAACTATAAAAGCCATAAACGTGAAATTTGGTTAGTGTCTTCATTATTATACTATATACTGCCCACATAAGAAAGGGTTGTTCACAATTCCAACAATTTTATTTTTTACAGTTAACAAAAAAGGGGTGAATTAGCGTACCTATAGATAAATTCCATTTGAAATTTCGCCAATTACTAACAACGCATGTTGGCCTATCGGTAGAGGTCGCGGATTATTTTTTTGAGTAGAGGGTTCTAATTCTGCTAAACATGACTTTTTTTTACTTACTTTTTTTTCGTTTTGTATTAGTTTTTTAGAATTCATTTTTTTTTTTACTTTTGATATTTTAGTAAAGAAATGTTTCAAGAAATAGCTAGAAGTAGCTGGATCGAATCCTGCCACAAACAGTAATTTTCTGTTTTCATTTTTTATTTGTTTTCTAGAATTATTTTCTTACTATTATTTTAATTTTGAAAAGGAACAAATAAATTCATTTGCAAATTTATTTCCGGATAAACGATATCGCAACCCCAATCAAATCAAATCTAATAGTTTGTCATTGACGACATTTAAGAAGAAGATTAATCAAGAACGCTCTTAGCGTTAAGTCCGTTAATATATCAGTATTTTGTACTTATCTATCTATACAAATAATAGAACAGTAAAAATCGAGTGTCTATACATTAAATATTTTGATACGGAGCGATTAAAGAAGAGTAACAGAAACAAAAAAAAAACAAATTGTGGAATTTTTGTCCCTCTGGTACGTTATAACTTCAAAACTACTCAACAGATTTGAACGCGGTTTTTACCGGTGGATTACATATAATTAGGAGCATTGTCAAAACTTTGTTTCGTCAAAATCGGTTAAGGGAAAAAGAAGTTATGGTCAGTTAAAGTTTACTTCTAGCCATGTGGTCCCATTGTCTAATGAAAAGATTTAGTTCCTTTTATTGCCAATAGTTGGCGCTACAAGAATTGAAAAAAATCGAATTTAGTTAAGATCCCGCTTGTTTTTGGCGTAAAAAGAGTGTGAATTATTAAAACATGATTTTTTCAAGTATCGTCATCCTATCACAAACTGATTTAGTGCTTTATTTATTAAGTTATCGGAGTTAGAATCTCAGTTTCCCAAGTGATCGATAGATGGCGTTAGTAAGTCTCAGTACGGGGAGACTACATTGGTACAATAAAAATAAGCGCGCTTCCTTGTATGGCGGTTGAATATCTGTGCTAGTATAGCATTCTATAATCTGTGCTTCTAGCACTGCTTCAAAACATTTAAACAGAGTTAAATGCGGTTTACATAAACGTATTTAATTTAGATAAGGCTAGAATTTCTTCTTTGTTTTATCGATATCAATAAGAAAAAAACACACTCCAGTCTCTATTAAATTTTAATAAAATAACAGATTGAATGTGTGTTGGCGTATAATTTAGTTACATAAAATATCAATAGATGGTGCTGACTTTATTTTAATTATTTTTTCGCATAATGGTATAGCAGATTGAAAATTTTCCTTACGGCAATTAAAATGAATTAATTAAAAAAAAATTGGTTGTTGATTAAGTTATATTGGTTGGTTTGTTTATCGGTCGTGTTGTATTGTAAGCTATTTGAATTGATTGGTTGGTTTGGTTTGGCTTTGGTTTTGATTGGAACATACGGTCGTGTCGTAAGGTTGAATTTAACTAACTTATCACTTTTTATTAAGATTTTCTCCACTTTTCACGCCCACTATAAATTTAGGAGTGGCTTTTAGGTCCAAATGACCCTGTAATAGGCTGCGTCTACTCTTTTAAAGAGAAAGATGTGATAGTATGAATGTTAATATTTTCAGTTTGATATCGTAGCAATGTAATGGCTTTATAAAGTTGGCATGGGAATAGGATACTATAGATTTAACTATAGGTCTGGATAGTTGTAGTTTCCACAGGTTACGTGAAAAGCGACCTACACGCGAGCGGAGCCGCGGGCAACAGCTAGTATGTATATAAATTTGCTTTATTACTTTTATTATATTCATTACATGCATATGCTAAAATTGAGTTTATAACTAAAACTAGCTTTTGCCCGCAACTACGTCCGCGTGGAGTTCAGTTTCTTATGCTTTGTTTTCCTAGAGAGCGGCACCGCTCTCCCTCATAGGTGTAAGCGGGATAGACTTAATAATATACGTGCATAAGATTTAGTTTGGTGAGGTTTTCAATACCTACACGATTTTTTTTAAGATTTATCATTGTGATTGATTACAAATCAGACTGATTTACTTAGTAGCTTTTTAAACCATACCTTAAAATATGTAACTATTAAGCAATGACTTTTAAGATAATTATGCAAACTGTATTTTTTTTTGTTGTAATATTAATATATTACTAACTTTGTAATGATCTTACACTACTAGTGATATGATTATTACATGTGATTATAAACTAGACTAATTTAAAAGCGTTTTTAATAACTTACCTTAAAATATGTTAATATTAAGTCATGATTATGTATACCATTTAAAATATGTGTTTTTTATGATAGATAATAATAATTTTTAATTATTATCGGATTTATACCTGTTCTAGTTATTATAAATCTGTTTTTAATGAAAAAAATACATGTATACAACAGTATTTACGAGAAAACCACACAAAATGACCTTGTAATTATGGTCTTGCTCTAGCGTGATTATTATACGTATGTTCTTTATATCCATGAGTTTTATTTTTTAATATCCTTTATGTATACACACACAATTTAGTGCGGTAAGCGAATATTTCTTTTTACTATCTAAAATAAAAATAATAAATCATCGATATCATTGATTACGTTTACTTTATGCTCTTTACTAGTTTTTAGTCATAGGTGCGGTTCGAAGAATAAAATTTTAATGTTTTTTAGTATTCCTCGGAGCGCAACTCGTTAGTTGCGTTTCGAGGATCAAAAAAGTTGCGGTTGGCCAGGTGCGGTTCAAAATGGTTGCGCTTCGAGGAATACCTCTTTATAATCACAATCAATCAACAAAACCAAAGATGAATTAGCATTAATAAAACAATGTGCCAGAGGTTGCAATGACTGACCCTTTGTGTTATGACCCAATATAAGCTTAAAATTGAGCTTATAAGCGGCCAGCTATAACTATTGGAAGATTTTAACTATTTTACCCAGAAAAGTAACTTTTTCATTAAACATACTTCTTATTATTTATCCTGTAAAATTCAAGAAAAGTCCTATATTATCACTACATAGTATAAAACAAAGTCGCTTTCTCTGTCCCTATATCCCTGTGTATGCTTAAATCTTTAAAAATATGCAATAGATTTTGATGCGGTTTTTTTAATAGATAGAGTGATTCAAGAGGAAGGTTTTTATGCCCATGCAAAGCCGGGGTGGTTCACTGGTATATAAATAAAAACATTAAAAAAAACTAGGAGGCCTATCTATATGTCACAAGGACATAAAAAAGGCTCTGAAATTAAAATTAATGATTCAATGAATTAATGATGAGTCTGGGCGTCAGTTCTGCTAATGTTGGGTCACAATCGTGTCAAAATAGTGTTTCAATACAATTTTGTGCTTCTTGCACACAAGAATTATGACACTATGATGTGATGTGAATGTAGTGTGTAGTGTGACCATCAATAGTGATATAAAAAAAAATATTTCGTTTTTTTTTTTGATGAATTGAGTAAAAATAGTGCTATTTTGACATGATTATGATTAACATTAGCGGAATCGATACCCTGCTTTTGTGGTGAAATAAATCTGTAAATTATTAGGACACAAACACCACCTTGAGGTACTCAGGAGGTCCCAGGTTCGATCCCTGGTCAGGTCAAGATAAAAAATAATCTTTTTCTGATTGGCCTGGGTCTTGGATGTTTATCTATATATGTATTTGTTATATAATATAGTATCGTTGAGTTAGTATCCCATAATACAACTCGAACTTACTTTGGGGCTAACTCAATCTGTGTGATTTGTCCGTATATATTTAAGTATTTATTTATTCTGTTCTCCTGGTCTAAGGCAGTTTACACCTTAAATAGATAAATAAAATATGTTTCTTATCAATGGTTTCAGGTAAACGATGTCAACTTTGAAGACATGACTAATGATGAGGCGGTGAGGGTTCTACGCGAGGTGGTGCAGAAACCAGGGCCGATTAAATTAGTGGTAGCCAAGTGCTGGGACCCCAACCCCAAGGGATACTTCACAATACCACGGACTGAGCCAGTCAGGCCTATTGACCCAGGTGAAACTATTTTCAAAAAATGAATAGACAATTTTTTTTATTCATTACTAGCTGTTCCCCGTGGCTCCGCCCCGCGTGGGACACTGTTATATCGAGCCCAAAAGTAGCCAATGTTTGACCTCAGGTCGTTAACTACATCCCTACCAAATTTCATCACAATCGGTCCAGCAGTTTAGCCGTGAAGAGGTGACAGACAGACAGACTTTCGCATTTATAATATTAGTATGGATTATAGTATCCATACTAATATTATAAATGCGAAAGTCTAGTAACTAGCTGTTCCCGGCGGCTTCGCCCCGCGTGGGACTCGGTTATATCGCGCCCAAAAGTAGCCTATGTTTGATCTCAGGTCGTTAACTACATCCCTACCAAATTTCATCACAATCGGTCCAGCAGTTTAGCCGTGAAGAGGTGACAGACAGACAGACTTTCGCATTTATAATATTAGTATGGATTATTCTTTACTATACTATATTAAGCTATAAGACACCCGAAAAAACCGGCCAAGTGTGAGTTGGACTAGCTTTCCTTACAATGCCAATGTCAATTTATAAATTTAATTGTGGTATTTCAACAACAGAGTTCTTGTAGATTTTCCTGTAATCTACAGGCAATGAACTGTATATTGTATTTTTTTTCAAAATTTTAGGCTCAGTAGTTTCGGAGATCAGGGGGGGGGGAATTATTTATGTTACAATAAAAACAAAAATATATTTGAAATCTTCATAACAAGCTCTTTCTTTTGATATATAACACGGTAAGGTTTGCTAAACTTCTATTTTTAAATTTCTAATTTGTCCCCTGAAAATGGTACTTATTTTATAAAAATATTTATTTACTTTGCACATCTGTGTTTGGGTCACAGGATCACGCCATCCTACCAAATTTCATTTGTTTGGAGAAAATTTTCTCTCCTGTGATGGACAGACAGACGCACAAGTGATCCTATAAGGGTTCCATTTTTACATTTTTGTACGGAACCCTAAAACAAATAAATAAATTGTGTGCGTGGGTGGCTGCCTGAAATATAAGCTTTTAAAATTGTCCAATCACAGCCATTATAGGTGCGTGCCTGAAATATAAGCTTTTAAAATGGTCCAATCACAGCCATTATAGGTGCGTGCCTGAAATATAAGCTTTTAAAATGGTCCGATCGCGGCCATTATAGGTGCGTGCCTGAAATATAAGCTTTTAAAACTGTCAAATCGCGGCCATTATAGGTGCGTGGGTGGCGCACACGCAGGCGCTGCGCGAGGCGTACCCGCCTCCCCCGCCGTCGCTGTCGGCGCTGCCCGCCGCCTCGGGCGCCGCCTCCGAGGCCAGCACGCTGCCGGCCGGCGGCCTGGAGCCCCAGCTGTCGGTCAATATGGACATGGCCTTGGTGGTCAGGGCCATGCTGAGGCCCGAGTCTGGTGAGTCAATTTCAAATTCATTCTTAGGGGCCGTCCAAGTTTGACAAAAATCACGAAATATCACGAGGGGGAAGGGGGGGGGGGGGGTGTAGTAAGATATCGAGTGTATTTTTTTTCATTAATTTTTTAAACGCGCAATTTATAAATCGAAATATAAGAGATGCACAATGTTCGTCCATCACGCGACCATCGATCGGTAGATCGAGAGAGATTCTCTGCGTTGTGTGCGAAAATGACGTGACCGAGTGGTTTGATGAAACTGACGATGATCTTCAACAAAGCACAGTTCCAACAACTGATCTGCAAGGTGCTATATATTTCCCTGCAAATATATAGCAATATATCTTGCCTTGAGTTCATTCAAATAATGATAACTTTTTTTGGAGATGGAGATGTAACAAACTTTAATGTTTTGCTGAGTTAAAACAAAGCAACTGGTGAAAGTTAAGTAAATCGGTTCAGTACTTTCGGAGATAATCGTGATAACACAAACAGACAGACAGACAGACATAAAATTAAAAAAAAAATAGTGTGTATATATATTCAGTCAAAAATACTAAATGTACAGACAAAATGTTTTTACTGTTTTATTTTATATGTATATGTATATAACACCTAATCTAAAAAGTAAAAAAAATTAGGTACATATACTAAAAATACATGTGATGTTGGGTGGGGGGTCGGGGTAGTCTTAAACCTCACCATGTATCACCAAGGTGGAGGGGGGGTTAAAAAATGCTTAAAAAAGATCACGTAATTAATGGACGGCCCCTTAGTCAATATTGACGTGGCCTTGGTTGTCAGGGCCATGCCGAGGCCTGAGTCTGGTGAGTCACTTTCAAATTAATTCTTAGTCAATATTGACGTGGCCTTGGTTGTTAGGGCCATTGTAAAGGTGGTGTGTTAGGAGACCGAAAGATGAGTTAACACTGAATTATATTTCATATTAATCACTTATAAATAGGTTACATTGTCTTCCCTCTACATCTCCCCCGCAGGAGAAATTAAAATAAAATACAGTTTTGTTTTAATTTTATCGATACACAAGTTTATATAATTTTATTAATATCAACTTATATGTAGCATACAATTTAAATGTAAGCAACAAAACCATGTACCGTATAATAAACTATGTAAGTACCATATAATAAAATAAGTACCGTATAATAAACTAAGTACCGTATAATAACCTAAACTTTTGTGTGTGTTCTCCAAGCTACCCAGTGTCTGATGATGATAGGCTGTTGACTGCAACTGTTCTATATTTAAAAGTTTACAAACCTCTTTGAAGATTGATGATAAAAACTCTGTTCCTCTATCTGTCGCTATAACCTTGGGAATACCATACCTTAATATAAAATCGTTTACAAACTTCTGAGCTATTTCAACACTACTTTTTGTTATCATAGGGTACGCTTCAACATACTTAGTTAATTCACACTGAATCGTGATTATATACGAATAATTATTATTATCCCTATCTATAGGACCTACAGTATCAAGAAAAATCTTCTCAAACGCTGAGTTAGCAGTTGTCGTCACTACCATGGGCTCTTTTATATAATGTGAAGAATACTTCATTCTCTGACACTTATCACAACGTTTTATGAATTCCTTTACGTCATTTTCAAGCCCTGGCCAATAGTAATATTTTTTAATATTTGTAAACATCCTTCTAATGCCTGCATGGCCACTTGTAGGCAAAAGGTGGAAGTCATTTAAAATAACTCGTTTTTCATCTTTATCTTCTATCCTTTATATATCATTTAAAACACACAACCGTGGTCCGGACCACTCTTTTATTTCTTTTATAGCACTAATTAATTGCTCAATAAATGTAAAATTATTTTTATTTTTAATAAAACATACTTCACTTATGTCATTATTTTTACATAAAACACTCAGCTCTCTCGCAAACTCGCCTGACGAAATTTGTGATTGAGAAGCTGGATTAATAAAAATGCTCTTTTTCTCTTCAGCGTATAATAATGTATTTGTTTTACTACTTTTATATCTAATATTTTTTAAAAATTGCATGTCTGTAACACTCGCATATCTTAACTCTATAGATGTCTTGGGTTTAATATGTGTTCCTATGACTCTCGGGTGATCAGTCCGATCGTTAGTAGGTATCATATTATTCCCGGAATCTTTAATTATCTCATTCTCACGTCTTTTCTGTGCACGCGTCATTACACTCACCATTTGCTCATTCATTTCCTTTAATTCATCAGATGATATCCTTAAGCGAGACAATGCATCTGCAGCTGCATTATCAGCTCCTCTTATATACTCTACCACAAAATCGTACTCTTCTAAAGCCATTCTGAATTTCATCAACCTACTTGACGGATCCTTCATATTAAACAGATAAACAAGCGGTTTATGATCTGTCTGTATAATGAATTTTCGACCGTATAAGTATGGGCGAAAATGTTTTATGGCCCAAACTATTGCCAGTAATTCCTTTTCGATAGTTGGATAGTTCTTTTCCGCTTTATTAAGACTCCTACTTGCATACGCTACTGGTTTGCCATCGTTGTTATTTAAAACTGCACCTATAGCATATCCCGATGCGTCTGTCTGAATTATAAATTTATTTTTCTGAGATAAATTGGGATATTGCAAAACAGGGTGAGAAATTATTGCATTTTTAAGAGTTTCAAACGATTTTTGACAAGCATCATCCCACACAAATGTTAAATTTTTTCTGCATAATTGATTTAATGGATGAGCCTTTTCAGCAAAATTTGGAACAAATCTCCGATAGTAATTAACAAATGCTACAAATCTTTTTGCCTCATCAGTTGTTTTTGGAACAGGATAATTTTGAACTATTTTGATTTTTTCTGGGTCTGGTAAAACACCAGTTGACGAAACTACATGACCTAAATATAGAATATCTTTTTTCAAAAATTCACATTTATTCGGATTTAATTTAAGATTTACTTCTCGGAGTCGTTGAAAAATATCCTGTAAGTTTTTATTGTGACTTTCTAGGTTACGTCCCATACATATTAAATCATCTTGATATACCATACATTTTTTATACGTAAGACCTGTCATAGCTATATTCATCATCCTGGAAAAAGAACTAGGACTAGTTTTTAAACCCATAGGCATCCTAGTCATTTGAAATTGACCTGAACAGAACGCAGTATATTTTCGGCTACCTTTTTCTAAGCTGACATTGTAATAACCTTGGTGAAGGTCTAAATGTGTATAGTAAACACATCCCGATAACGAATCTAATATTTCATGAATATTTGGAAGAGGAAACTTATCCTCCTTAATAACATTATTAATTTTCCTATAATCTATTACCAACCTCCACTTTTTCTCACCTGTGGAATCAAATTTTTTAGGAACCAATAGTATCGGACTTGACCACTCACTTTGACAAGGTTCTATAATACCTTCACTAAGCATTTTATCAATTTGTTTTTTGAATTTCATATTTTTGTGAATGTGGTAATCTGTACGGTTTCACGAAAATCGGTTCAGTATTTTGTTTTAATTGTATGCTATGTTCATAAATATTAGTTGTTGATAATTTGTCCGAAGGTAAATAAAATATGTCTGCATATTTAGCACATATATTTTTAATAGATTTTTGCTCCTCCATATTAAGATAATCTAACTTTAACTCCATTAATAATTTTCTTACTCGATCAGCATTTATATTACATTTTCCAAACGCACAAATTTGATAATCACTAGCTTTGTGTACTATAGGTTTTATTTCACTTAATGTCAAGTTCTTTTCAGTCGTATTCAAAATTTGTACAGGAATTTTACCGTTCTCAGGTTTTACTAATGTACTAGCTATGTAAACACCATCACATATTTCAGACGAACATACAACACTTTCTTCTATCAAATCTGTATCAATATAATGTATAGTCTCACATCTAGAAAGAATATTAAAGGAACACTGATTAGTTGTTAAGGGCATGACTATCTGTTTATTTTCGTTCGTATATAAACATAGCGATTTATTTTCAAAATTTAATGTCGCTCTATATTTATTCAAAAAGTCTTGTCCAATTATTCCATTCGCCTTACAAGGTAACGTATCGAATACATAAAACTTCTGAGTAACGCTGTTCTTCATAGGTGGTATGAATAGCTGTAAACAAACGTATCCAATTGCTTTAACTTTACCGCCTATGCCGTCTATCACTATGTGCTCTTTTTGGAGTGGAATATTTCGCTCTCTGACATGTTTATACTTTATAGCCGATATGGACGCGCCGGTGTCAACTAACCAAGAATATGCACAGTTGTTAGACATATGTAATGTTACATGACAAGTATTGTTGCTAGCCAATATTTGATGTTTAGTCACGAAAAAACTGAACACTAGAATTCGTTTCAGCTTGTCCCTCTACGTCATCATGTGAAATCATATGAACTTGATTATTCTGGTTGTTTGCTCTACCTCGATAGTTCTTTTGTCCAAAATTTTGGCGAGGAGTCGAACCTCTATTATTATTATTACGACCACCTCTATTGCGCCATACTCTCGTACCTTGGTTTCCTCCTCGTTGACCGCTATACACCTGTTTCACCTGATTATACTGAGTGTACCTACCTTGATATACTCTCTGACCTCTATTGTAGTTACCACGGCCTCTAAAATAACGATTACCATTATAACGATAATTCCTCATTGCCATAACATTGTTGGAAGTCGATGGGGATGCGACATCTTCCTCCACCGCTGCTTGAACTGCATCTTTTAAGGATGTAAATTTCTGGGCTAAAATAATAGTGGAAATCCTACGATTTCGCAATCCTTCAGAGAACTGTCTAATGGCTTGATTTTCATTTATACTTTTTAAAGTTTTATATTTTTCCGAATCTCCTTGTGACTGCGAAATGGTAAGATTTACAAACATCTCTGAAAGCTCTTTTCCATATTCTACAATTGACATCTCATTCTGTTTTAATGATAATAATTGTTTCTGTATTGCTGTTGCTGATTTTCTAGCTAACAAGCACGATCTCATCGCAATTACTAAATCAGTAATAGTGTCATATTTATCATTTAAAAGTAATTTTGCACTTTGTGACAACCTACTTTTCAATACAAAATTTATCAATTTCTTTTGTGATTCACTGTCTAGTGTTTCTGAATAATACTCAATAGTATCGATTAGGTGTTTGGTGCTATTTTCCTCATCATTCATAACAGGTAATAAACCCAAAGCTACTTTATGGTTAAATTCCTCCATTGTAACTATATTTTTACTACTTTTACACAAACTTTCTATCTCTTTAAATAAATCTTTAAATAAATTACAATGTTTACACAATAATTCGTAATCTTTACTGTTAAAATCACTTAACTCCTCGTATACCTCTCCTAGTACATTCTCAAATTTTAATTTTATCTGTTTAGCTTCTCTTAATTTCTGTTCAAGAATTTCTCCTATTCGTCTAGAAGGTCCTATTTTTATTAAGTAAGTACGTACACATAATAATTCCTTGTATAAATCATAAATCAATTGAGCCATAACATTACATCAAATATAAGAGCTTACCCTTAACTATTGTTTACTTATCGTCCATCCGTACACGGAGCCGTATCGCGTTACACTCTTCACTGCACTTCATATTTATTAATCGTAATGATTTATTTTTAGATTTTCAATTTTTATGCATTATTTTTAAAAGTCAGTGTCCACTTTTATATATATATTTAAAGGTTCTTTACATATATATATTTTTATATATATATATATTTTATCACTTCACTTTTATGCCGACACTTGTATTGTATTACACCTTTTTCGCATTTTACGCCTTAGACCTGCTCGACCTTATCTGCATATACTTCACGTCGTCCACGCCATGACCTCATCAGAAATGACTCTCTCTTATTTGTTTGCCTTATCTCGTCTCTAATCCACTTTCTGTGGCATTTTTTGTAAAAATGGTAAATGACAATGCACACCCCGACAAATAGAACAGTACAAATAATGATGAGTATAATGTTCGTTAAGCCCATATGTTGTTCTATTGCGGCTTGATTGAAAGCTCCACCACCAGCTGCATTTTGCGCCAAAATGATTTCCTCCTTAGTTTGAGATGCGCCCATTTTGAGGAATTAAAATAATTACTTCACGCGTTGATAGATAGAGAACAAATATCGGACTGCCCATTGTGCCTTGCAGTGTACCGAGGCGAAATTAGAAACTACGCGCGTCATACCGACACCAAATATGGCAGGGTCGCCATGTAAAGGTGGTGTGTTAGGAGACTAATTGATAGACCGAAAGATGAGTTAACACTGAATTATATTTCATATTAATCACTTATAAATAGGTTACATTGTCTTCCCTCTACACCATGCTGAAGCCCGAGTCTGGTGAGTCACTTTCAAATTCATTCTTAGTCAATACTAGTTGTTCCCCGCGGTTTCACTCGCCATTAGTGTGTTTGTACTATAGCCTATAACCTTCCCCAAGAATCAGGCTTTCATAAACAAAAATAATTTTGCAAATCCGACCAGTAGTTTTCAAGTTATAAGCGTTCAAACAAACAAACAAACTCTTCAGCTTTATTATATTAGTATAGATTGACGTGGCCTTCTTATCTTAAATATGGGTCCTAAATTAAAGGAACCTTTGGGTCCTTTTGTACTTACCCCATCCCTTACTCACCCACACAGGGATTTCTGAAGAAGGACTGCATGAGCTTCAGAACATCACCTGGTGCGAAGTGCCTATAGTCCTCCAGGTCAGGGTACGCTGCTCCAAAGAGGTCCATTCGCTTGCTGGCCAGTGAGTCACAGCAACACAAAATGTGGCTCATGGACTCCTCTGCTTTTGCACATGCCCTACATTCGGGGCTTTCGACAAGTTTCAGTTTAAAGAGGTGACTGCGGTTTTCAAAATGTCCGGTCAGAGCTCCTATTATTGTTCTTGTCTGTGTTCTGTTATACCTACAGACCTTCCACCAGGTGCCATTGGGACCAATCGTCGCCTTCGAGTGTGCGAGTCCACTCAGTGTATTCCATTCCGCCTTTTGTCTCCTCTCGACATTTTCTTTGACAGCTGTAATTGCCGTTCCATATGCCAGCCCTACGAAGGGCTCAGGTCCTATTAAAGGATTACTGGATCCTTCCCTTGCCAGTTTATCGGCTTTCTCGTTCCCCTCAACCCCAACGTGACCGGGCACCCAAACCAGTCTCAGCCTGTTGTGTCTTCCCAATTTATTAAGGGAATTCACACAGTCCAAGACTAGTCCAGAATCAATCCTGTCTGAGCTGAGAGCAGCAAGAGCCGACTGGCTATCGGTAAGAATGTAGATAGATTGGTTTTTTAGGCCTTTCTCTAGATTCAATTTCGCACATACAGTAATCGCATACGTTTCTGATTGACGTGGCCTTAGTTGTCAGGGCCATGATGAGGCCTGATTCTGGTAAGTGACTTTCACTTCATAAGTTAACACGGACGTGGCCTTAGTTGTCAGGTCATACTGACTTTCAATTTCATTCTTAGACGGTCGTGTATTCGATTCCCACGGGAAGAAAACTTTGTTTAGTTGTTTCCTGTTTGATTAGGACATTGCAGGCTTCAATCACCTGATTGTCTGATAATGAAGTTATAGCTATATTATTATAGTGAAATTTTTCCACCGCTTCACTTAGCCATCTGACTTTGACTAGTCTGACTTACTTATTTGACTGGACTAAACTGCTGACTTCACTGACTAAAATAGGATTGAAGAAGATTAATAAATTCTAGATAGACCTTAAAGGACTAGTTTCCATGGCAGTAAAAATTATTAAAAAAAAAAAACAATATTACGGATAAAACTTCACCTACACGAAACGATGAAGATTAAATTGTATTCACAGGTAAATAAAATAAAAGGACCCCAACCAACAAGAGCTCTAATTAATGATGATTGTGTTTGGATTTATTTGGCCATTTATACTTTTGTATATTTACTTTGATGTTACTGTTTGAATATATGTCACTCCACTTCACTTTTTATGTCTCCATAACTCATCTTCTTTCTGTATTTATTAAATTCAATATATTTAATTATACCAGGGTGTACTATTTATTGATGATTGATATTCGCAGGTCTCGAGATCCGCGACCGCATGTGGCTCAAGATAACGATCCCGAACGCGTTCATCGGAGCGGACGTGGTGGACTGGATACTGCAGCACGTGGCTGGCATCGCCGACCGGAGAGACGCTAGGAAGTACGCTTCACACATGCTCAAAGTGAGTGTTTGTTTGTAATATCTTTATTGTATAAAAAAAAACACATAAATATATATGGTGGACTCAAATCAACTGCAAATATTTTAAGGGCAGATTCAGAACGCTCTTCTGAACAACTTCTCCAAATAAACTTATATTGAAATATGAAAAAAAAAAATTTGATCTGCCATACAAACTGAGAATCATCAGTATGGTGAGGAAAAAAAATTACGTATTTTGACATAAGTTTATTTGAAAAAGTTGTTCAGTATAGTGGTCTGAATCTGCTCTTAAAATATTTGCAGTTGATTTGAGTCCACCTTATAGAAAGTTATCCCATATAAGGATCTTTTCCAGTCAACAAGCGATTGATTGAGAATATATTTTTGTTGAATGACTGTTTACATGTCATCAACTTGCCTAAGAAAAAACATATTTATTTTCAATTTGGTTAGTTCAAAAAAATATGATAGTTTGTTTCGATTGAATAAACCATTTTAGAGATACAATTGAACGAAAAAATTCTTAAAATTGTATTTGATTTTAAACATACATATAGTGATGTCGTAGCTCCGCGTTGAAACAAAGAGGTTGGGTTATGTTTACTGGAATAAAAATATGTTATGACAATTTGACTGACTTCTGTTGAGCAGATGATACTGGTCAATAAGATTTATGGTTTGTTTTATAAATAATCTGTCACATGTATTCAAAAAGAAATATAACTCAAAAGTCATGTCTGAAGAACTAACGTGTTTTATTGTGATATAGTTAAATAAATATTATTCAGGACTGCGCAAAGAGCGGAGGACTCGATTTTTCCTTCAGGTTATGGGCGTATAATTCCGTGCCTGAATAAAATTTATAAAAAGTGGTGTGCGAAAATTTTTCAAAAACAAAATGACAGACGATTCTCCTGTTGGGTCCGTGTTTGGGATCAAGAAGCTGCAAGGTGCGAATGATTTCGCCAATTGGAAATTCCAAGTAAGAAATTATCTTGAATCTAAAGATTGGTGGCAAGCCGTAGAGGCAAATGAAATCAGTGTAGCACTAAAAGAGGCTGATAGAAAAGCGCGCACTACGATGTGTCTCCTCGTAGAGCCAACTTGTTTTGCTCATGTATACAATGCAAAAACAGCGCATGAAGTATGGCACAATTTGTGTAGAGCATATGAAGATAAAGGCTGGGGACGACGTATATCACTACAGCGTCAAATATGGTCATGTAAGCTTGAAAACTTTGAAAATATGGAAAAGTACATATCAAAAGTAGTGACCTTAGCTCAACAACTCAATGATATCGACGCGAACATTTCAGACGAATGGATAATTTCCATTTTATTAGCTGGCTTGACATCAGATTACAACCCGATGATTATGGCTATAGATAATAGTGGAAAAGAAATGACTTTGGAGCAGATCAAAACAAAACTGCTACAGGAAGCTAATAGACAAGCTGATGTAACCACTGGAACTGGTGAGCAGGCCCTTCTCACATCAAATAGAATGGTAAACAAAAACCTTGCTCGAAAGAAACCAGTGTATAAGTGTTTTAAGTGCCATGAAGTAGGGCACAAGGCATCTGAGTGCAAAAACAAAAAGAATGCCAATGTATGTATGAGCACAGGAGATCAGAATACCACTTATAAAAACAGTTGGTATGTAGACAGCGGTTGCTCGAATCATATGACCCACGATGTGAACAATTTATCTAACTACCAGAAGTCTAGAAAAGAATTCACGATAAGAGTGGCTAATGGCGAAGAGATTCCAGTAAAAGGAAGAGGAAATACAGTTATTGAAGGAAGTGGTAATTCAAAACTTCCGTTGCAAAATGTTTTGCATGTTCCTCGTTTATCAATGAATTTGATTTCTGTGAGCGATCTTATTAAAAAAGACTTCATAGTAAATTTTGACAAAAAAGGTTGCATAATAAAAAACCGAAACAAAGAAGTAGTTGCGAAATGTCAAGAAGTTGACGGAATATTTCGAATCAAAGAAAAAGAAAACTACGTTGTCAATTTTACAATGTCAAATGAAACTTTGTCAAATTTATGGCATAAAAGATTAGCTCATTTAGGACAAAAATATATGAATTTGTTGAAAAATATGGTGACTGGAATTGAATTTAAGAGTACGGATAAAATAGAACCGTGTATTCCATGCATTAATGGAAAAACATGCAAAGTTCCTTTCAAGAACAAAGGCACGAGAGCAGGAGAGATTCTTGAAATTGTACATACAGATATTTGCGGTCCAATGGAGGAGCCCTCATTTGCAGGTTCTCGATATATGCTTATTTTTATAGATGATTTTACACGTAAGACGCATGTTTATTTTTTGAGAAATAAAAGTCAAGTTTTAGATAAATTTAGAGAATATAGAGCAGAAGTCGAAAAAGAGACTGGAAAATCTATAAAATGCATTAGATCTGACAATGGTACAGAGTTCTGTAACTATGCCTTTGATAAAGTGTTGAAGTCAGCTGGTATAAAACATCAAAAGACGGTGGCATACACGCCTGAACAAAATGGCGTAGCTGAGAGGGCGAACAGAACGATCATTGAAAAAGCGAGAACGTTACTATGCGAGGCAAATTTAAGTAAAAAGTATTGGGCGGAAGCAGTTTGTACAGTAGTATATTTAAAGAACCGAAGCCTCACAAAGGCTGTCACGGATAAAGTACCGCAAGAACTCTGGTCAGGTAAGAAAGTAAACTTAAGTCATTTGAAAGTATTTGGATGTTTGGCGTTTGCATTGAAACCTAAACAGAAAAGGCAAAAGCTTGATATGAAGACTGAAGCCTTGATTTTCATTGGCTATTGTGAGACTACGAAAGGTTACCGATTAATCCAACCACAGACTGGAAACATTAAAGTAGCCAGAGACGTGAAATTTGTGGAAGACGTATTTCCAGGTGATGGTACGAAAGTGACGAAAAACGCAGTTGTTCCTGTTAACATTGAGGAGGAACAAACTGAACCTGCGATTTTGGATGAGGATTCATACTCATCTTGTGATGAACAAGTTGCTGATCAAAATATGAGCACAGAGTCTAATGTTACTCCCGAAGCGCGTAACGTAGAAGTAATGACTGAAGGCGCTGGAACACCTATTATAGAGCCTTGTGAGTCAAGATATAACCTACGTGCACGCAATCCTGTAAATTACAATTGTTCGTGTATTAACGCTATTGCTAATATTGACGGTGATCCAACAACGGTAGAAGAGGCACTATCTAGGCCTGATCGTGAATTATGGCAAAAGGCCATGGACGATGAACTACAATCGTTGAAGGAGAATCAGACGTGGACATTAGTAGATATACCTTGTAACAAGAAGCCGATTCAATGTAAATGGGCATTTAAGATTAAGCGTGATAGCGATGGTAATGTATGTAAGTATAAGGCTAGATTAGTAGCAAAAGGTTTTACTCAAATACGTGGGATAGACTACAACGAAACTTACTCGCCAGTAGTTAGGAGCTCGACTTTGCGTTTGTTATTCTCATTAGCTGTAGAATATGATTGGTTAATTGATCAGTGGGACATAACAATTGCTTTCCTATACGGAAAATTAAAAGAGGACATATACATGTTCCAGCCAGAGGGCGCAGTTGTAAAAGGTCAAGAACATAAAGTTTGTAAACTACAAAGGTCATTATATGGACTGAAACAGGCGTCAAACGCTTGGTTCAATGAGCTTGATAGAGAAATGTTGAGTTTAGGTTTTAGTCAATCTAAGATAGAACCTTGTCTTTATCAGAAGAAATTTAGAGATAATGATAGAATAGTAGTAGTAGTTTATGTTGATGATATTTTTGTATTTTATGGTAAAAACCATGAAAATGAGAAACTCGCTTTAAAACATGGGTTACTCAAAAAGTTCAAGGTCAAAGATTTAGGTCAGGCTAGACATGTACTAGGGATGCCACTTAGAAGAAGTAATGATACTATTTACCTTGATCAGGAACAATATATCAACAATGTTTTGATGGAGTTCGAAATGACAGACTGTAAACCCGCAGTTACCCCAATGGAAGTAGGTCTCAGATTAGAGATAGCTTCGGAACCTAATAGTAGGTTACCATATCAAAACTTGGTAGGATGTCTGAACTATTTAGCTCAAAATAGCAGTATCTGGCCTGCTATTTTGAGCTAAATAGTTCAGACATCCTAGCTCACACAGTAAGTGTTTTGTCTCAATTTAACTCCTGTTATGATGAGGTTCACTTCAAAAGTGCCAAGCGGGTACTTAGGTATTTAAAAGGGACATCTGACTTTGCTTTAACTTTTAGTAAGTCAGGAAAGCCGAAGTTGTCGGGGTACGTTGATGCAGATTGGGGCGGAACTTATGATAGAAAATCATTTACGGGTTTATTGTTTAAGTTAGGTCATAATTTAATTTCATGGGAGAGTCGCAAGCAAAGATGCGTGGCGTTGTCTTCGACAGAGGCTGAATACATAGGTCTTAGCCAAGCATGTAAGGAAGCAATTTATTTACAAAGTTTGTTAAAAGACTTAACAAATGATGCTTGTGACAAACCTGTTGTCATTTATAACGACAATCAGTATGCACATCATATTGCACAAAATAAGATGAACCATAATAGAACGAAACACATTGATGTTAGGTTCCACTTTGTTCGAGAAGCGATATTGAATGAGGCGGTTGAGGTGTGTTATCTGTCCTCACAAGAAATGTTGGCAGATATGTTAACAAAATCTCTTTCAGGCCCCAAAATGAAATTAGCTTTGTTAAGATTACCCATTAAGAGGGCGGAAATTAGGAACGAAGGGAAATAATTTAAGTGTTTGTATAGTTTTATTTTTGTAATGGTTTATCTTAACATTAACTTAAGGGTGCGAACTGTTAGTATGAATGTTTGTACGGATTTGGGGTATGAACGTTTGTATGAATCAGGATGAGAATGTTAGAACTGAGGGTGTGCATGTTCGAAAGGCTGTTGAATGAATGTGGCAGATTAAGGGTGCGTGTTGAGCGGATGATACTGGTCAATAAGATTTATGGTTTGTTTTATAAATAATCTGTCACATGTATTCAAAAAGAAATATAACTCAAAAGTCATGTCTGAAGAACTAACGTGTTTTATTGTGATATAGTTAAATAAATATTATTCAGGACTGCGCAAAGAGCGGAGGATTCGATTTTTCCTTCAACTTCTGCTTGCGGTAGTGCCAAGCAAAGGTTATATAATCCCAAATATAAATTACAAATTACAGAAAAAGATTGAGCAAGCTACGCTCACGTCACACGTTGACCTTGTGGAAATTTTTGAAAATGAAGGTCATTGGGTTTTTCGCAATAATCTCAAAAAATATTTGCTTGATAAAAAATCTGATTACTGTAAACTGTTTCCTAAGCCTATTCCTCGAAATGTTTTTCGAATTAGATATCTTAATAAACTTAAAAAATACTGTACTGATTTCAAAAAATATTTCACCATTCGAAAGTTACATTCACCTTAGTGACATAGGCTATGTATGTACAGTCGGGGACAGATAAAAATGATCAGGTCATTACGGTAGATACGGTAGGGGAGGTCAGTTTAATCTGTCCCCAACTGTACCACGAGCAAAGCCGGGGTGGACTGCTAGTAAATAAATACATACATATAATCACGTCTTTATCCCATAGTGGGGTAGACAAAGCCTAGGGCCATAAGACCTTAGACCACGTTTAGCATGATGATAGTTGAAACAGGAAATCAATAGTGATGGGTTGCTAGCCGCATCGCCTATGTCATGATTTCCCGATTCGCCAATTCCCTCAGTCGACTTTTATGGCTTCCGCGGGAAGAGAAGCAGCTGGTACATTCTATGTTTTTATTTTTCTCCCAGACCAGCATGGAAGGATAGTAAATAAATATATATATATAAATATCCTCAGGCGGGCTTCATACGTCACACGGTGAACAAGATAACATTCTCTGAACAATGTTACTACGTCGCGGGCGAGCTTTGTGCGGATATGGCGAGTCTGCGGCTGCGAGCTGCGGACGGAGACAGCGTGCTCAGCGACGCGTTGGCACCACTGCCAAACCCCAAGTCAGTATGCTCATTAGGGCTTATTATTATATTTTAGGGCCCATTTTGAAGAAGGGTCGCACTGGACAGTATGCAATTGAAAGGGTTGGAAGAGGTACACTGAGCTCAGAGACATTATTTGAGGAACACAGGATTCAGTTCAGGATCAAAGGCTCTTAGATAGATAGATAGATTATATTTTAGGGCATGTGCCAGCATAGGAGTCAATGAGCCATATTTTGTGCTGCTGTGACTCACTGGCCAGCAAGCGAATGGACCTCTTTGGAGCAGCATTTCCTGACCTGGAGTATAACTCGGCCGTAAATGGCTTCATTTCTGTGCCCCTAGTATGAGTTTTTTTTAATGCAGACGCTAGCGACTGCGTTAGCGATTTAGTATGGCAAACCTGTACAGCGCCTCTGGCGGATAGTAAGGCAACTAAGAAATTCCATACAAAATCCTAACGCAGTCGCTAGCGTCTGCGTTAAGAACTCATACTAGGGGCACTGGCCTTGATAGTAATGTACTTTTACTTCCTCTTGCTCGGAAATAGCTTCATTATTTAAAAAAAAAACAATACGTCAATAGACTCATTGGTGGCCTAAGAAAACAATGTAATTTAAAAAAAGTCATTGCCTGCCGCTAATGGAGGTTATTTAATGTAACCTTTTCAAACGTTAGATTTTTTAGTTTCACTCTGGCCAACCTACCAAATAACCTATTCTAGCGGTCGTTAATGAAAGTTGCTGGACACTTTTGTTAGGTTGGCACTAACAATTAATTCTTTTATCGTTAAAAAATATGAACATTTCAAAAAGTATGAACATTTCAAAAAGTTTCAAAAAAAGAACACAGAGAATGCTGGCTTGTTGTTGACGCAATTATAAAATTTGACACGATGTTGTTTCGTCTCAAGAGGATTTCAGAGAAAGTAAAGTACTATACAAGCCTCGGCCGAAATTGACAACATTTCATTTTTTTTTTTGCCATTTGTTTTCTTATGCTCAGTAAATAGTATTTTGAAAACTAGGAAACACGTATTTTTTCTTTTCGTGATATTTTAGATCTAAGTTATAGAAAAATATTTTTAAAGTTTTGTAAATACAAAAAATGCTTTAGAGGATAAATAAACCCATTACCTTTGCTACACGAGTTAAAAAAATAATGAAATTGACATTGTCACGATTGACGTTTGACGTTTGTTTGTTTTTGTTTTCGGTTGGTAGTGGTGATAACATAGATTTAGAAATAATATAGATGTAGTTATGATTTGTCATTTCCTGCGAAAATGAGATGGCGAAATAGGAAAGTCTATCTTCTGTCTCATGTGCCGCCATGCTATTTGTACATCTATAGGTACATGATCTAAGGTGATAGTAGGAGGATGATAGGAATGGTCAAACCACAGACTATCTCTTTATTTGATTTGACAATGACATTTGACACCTCAATTTTATAATTATACTGTAAAAATGCGCAAAGGTATACACGACGTTAATCCGCCATTGAGACTGCACAAAGTTTTTTGGGAATATTTCGATAAGTAAGCGATAAAATTGGTCGAATATTTTTTTACGGTATTATCAAAACATAAACTTCAAAATAGTTAACAATTTGAGGTACCTATGAAAAATTGAAATGTTGTGAATTGCAATTTACGTCCTATTATTTGTTTGAAATAACATGTAGTATTGTTTTGTTTGCAGCATGATGGGCCCGGGGTACATGCCTTACGCTGGTTCGTACGGCTACCAGCCCATACCTTTCAAATATACCTCGTGTGTGGCCAGTGAACACACTATATACGGGTAAGTTGAACATATTGTCTCACAAGATACAAATGATCATTATATCTTAACAATAGCCAATAAACTAGTTGACTTGTATTTTGTTTATCATCATACTTCATACTTTCTATACTTACTTACTTACTAATATTATAAATGCCAAAGTCAGTTTGTTTGTTACGCCTTCACGGCCTATCTACTGAACCAATCTTTCTGAAATTTCGTATACACATAGCTAGAAGTATTGAGAAGAACATAGGGTACCTTTTATCCCGGGAAAAAGCACTGTTCCCGAAGGAAACGCGGGCGAAGCCGCGGGCAAAAGCTAGTGCTTAAAATAATATTTTTTTCAAAAGTTCACTTTTAATATACTATAGAAAACAGCCTCAGCCATTTTCGCAGTTTTGTGACGTAATTATATCACAGCATTTTGTTCTAAAATTTCGATTTACAAAATTTTTATTAAAAATTATTTTAGACATTTCATTTTCTACATTGAATTATGACATCATTCATTGTGGAGAATTACAGAAGATAGTACAATAATAAACTCTCTATGTCCTGTAGTTTATCCTCTCATTATGTACATTTTGTCCTCTCATTGTGTTTTTTTTGTCCTCTTATTGTGTACATTTTGTCCCCTCATTGTGTACATTTTTGTCCTTTCATTATATACATTTTGTCCTCACATTGTGTACATTTTGTCCTCTCATTGTGCACATTTAGTCATTTCACTGTGTACATGTTGTCCTCTCACTGTGTACATTTAGTCCTCTCACTGTGAACATTTTGTCCTCACTGTGTACATTTTGTCCTCTCACTGTGTACATTTTGTCCTTTCACTGTGTACATGTTGTCCTCTCACTGTGTACATTTTTTGTCCTCTCACTGTGTACATTTTATCCTCTCATTATGTACGTTTTGTCCAGGTACAACCGTGAAGAGAGTGTTCTATCCGGCAGCGGCGGGTCTAGTGCCGGCTCGGACCACCTCACCGCTAAAGAGACCACTGGTAAGTGAACATACCATAAGTAGAGTTAACGGGCTTGTCCTGGATGCGAATTATTTCTAGGATTTTGAATCCATTTTGACTCCAAAAACTATACGCTAGAGCGTATAGTAAGTAGTATTAATGTACACAAAAGTGCGAACATATTATCTATGTTTTTATTTTATACATACATACATACATATAATCACGTTTTTATCCCATACGGGGTACAGAGCCTAGAGCCATAAGACCTTAGGCCACGTTTAGCATGATGGAAGTTGAAACAGGTAATCAATAGTGATGGGTTGCTAGCCGCATCGCCTATGTCATGATTTCCCCATTCGGCGATTCCCTCAGACGATTTTTACGGCTTGCGCGGGAAGAGAAGCAGCTGGTACACTCTATGTTTTTATTTTTCTTCCAGACCAGCATGGAAGTTTTCATTTCATGTCCTGATTAATACATATAATGGGTAAACAAACAAACACCAAATTTCAGTATTTTAAGGAATTTTATACATGACCACGTGCGTTTCGATTTCGCCAAATGTTTCGGCCGAAACCGAAACTGCCGCCGAAACTTGATTTTTTGTTTATTTATTTCCAAATTCATGTACTCAGAAAAATGTACAAAAGAAATGAACATAGAATAAAGAACATTAGTACACAAGGGTGCTGCTTATTTCTAAAGATATTTTTGTACGAAACTCGGCCGGAAATCGGAACCGAACTTTTGGTACTACACTGCAAAATACTCGGTATGTTTGTGCAGGTGGTCGTGAAGGTGAAGTGAAGTCAGCGTCGAGCGGGTCGGCGGAGGGAGCGGCCCGCCGCGACCGCTCGCACTCCAGCGGCAGCGACCGCCCCGTGCTATTCTTGTAACGGTTTGTCTGTTTGTTTGTACAGTGGCCTGCAGAGAAATCTGACCAATTCAATTTATTTGTTGCATTTCATGTTGTACAATAACAGTTCTAGCTATAGGTATACAATACACAAGTCACTGTCTTTTTAGTAGGTACAATTGACCCCCTTTCAATAGCGATTCTTGTGGCATGTGTGTTATAAACTCATTACAGATTAACCTTTTTTTTATATATTTTTAAAAGAAATTCTAATTGTCACGTTTTTTAGTTGATTTTGCATCATATTTTGTCATTCACCTGTCCCGTAGGTAAGTTATATCCATTTTCTTTTCATTAAAAACCTTTTATCAACATAATATTTTTATTTATCACACAGTTAATATATATACAGTCCATTCCACAACAATGTGGGTCAGATTTCTCTGCAGCCCACTGTGTCAGCATAGTGCGAAATGCAAGTACGGCGCACTCTCCCGAGAATCGGCTCGTATAACCTAGAGGTTGGTAGAGCCGTGCGAGGTGGATTGAGTGTACCAGCATAGTGCCTGACTAGCGACCCGCCCCGGCTTCGCATGGGCATGAAAACCTTTGTCTTGAATCACTCTATCTATTTAAAAACATACATACATATCATCACGTCTGTTTCCCGTAGGGGTAAGCAGAGACTAGAGATTTCCATTGGCTACGATTCTTACATACCTCTCTCGCCTCCTCCACACTAATCACTCTCGTCATACACGCTCGCCGATTTCGGGTACTCCTAACGTCTCCCTTTTTCAAAATTAAAGAAAACCGCATTAAAATCCGTTGCGTAATTTTTAAAATTTAAGCATTCAAAGGGACATAGGGACAGAGAAAGCGACTTTGTTTTATACTATGCAGTGATGTGCGGTGTACTTATAGATGTTAAAAAATCCGTATGCGGTAAATGCGGTTAATAACGGTTAATTAACCGCAATCTTTAATAATTGCAAATAAACTGTTTTATTTAAAAAATGTATTCTTCGTCCGTGCGTATTTCCCGGTTGCATCTTCAGCTTACGCTTCAGAGCTCAGGGTATGCTATTAATCATGGTCTTAATACTTTCATATGTTAAAAATAAACTTCAGATCAAGAACCTTAATTACAAGCATAACAGGGATTTTTGATAACTTGTGTCTTCAGTGAATAAATGATGGTGGCGCTAGTGTTCAGAGGTATCATCTTAACTGTTATTGTTATCTCTTTTACTGTCCGCGAAAATGTTAAATAAATTAATTATCATGTAAAAATTAACCTTTTTTTTTTTGCAGGACTCAACTCTAAGCTTCATCCGAGCATACTGCCAAATACACATAGGTAATGATTTATGTAAACTTATTGTTAGGTATAAGACGTGACTTTGAACTATGTTATGTTAAAAATAATAATTGATTTCGTCACATTTGGAAAGTAGGTAAGCCACGCAGTTATATGTTAAAACTGGCCAAGTGCGAGTCGTACTATTGTCTATACAAAACGTCAAAAAAATCACGTTTGTTGTGTAGGAGCCCTACTTAAATATTTATTTTATTATTAGCGATCCGCCCCGGCTTCGCATGCGTGCAATTCTATATAATAAGAATAAGAAGAATACGAAAGTTTAATGTCTCTGTACTCATCATATGATTTATACTTAGTGTTAACAATAAGTACATACCTGATTTTTGTGTTTCTAGGACTATTAACGACATTTATGTTGGACTAGCGACCCGCCCCGGCTTCGCATGGGCATAAAAAACTTCCGCATAAATCACTATCTATTAAAAAAACCGCATCAAAATCCGTTGCGTAGTTTTAAAGATTTAAGCATACATAGGGATATAGGGACAGAGAAAGCGACTTTGTTTTATACTATGTAGTGATAATGATATTCTTCAGGGTTGCGATTTCGAAAAAAAAAACATAGGCGACTCGATATGCTAGATCGGTTCTATCCCATTGTAAACTACTTTCCAGATGTTGAATTTTTGTCTTAGATCATTAAACTACCCGAAGACGCCTAGCGCACTTATTTCTACGTGAAAATGTCTGTCAAATTCGTCGCGCGGGCAGGGCTCGGAAACCTGGTTAGAATCATGAGCCAGTTCATTTATCTGTGCCCCTAGTATGAGTTTTTCTAAACGCAGACGCTAGCGACTGCGTTAGCGATTTAGTATGACAAGCCTGTACAGCGCCTCTGGCGGATAGTAAGGCAACTAAGAATCCTAACGCAGTCGCTAGCGTCCGCGTTAAGAAAAACTCATACTAGGGGTACTGTCCATACATTTATACAGCTACCCATAGCAGTGTTTTAAATTACCAGGTTATTTTTGGGTCTTCAAAATACTCGTTCCCAGCCCTAAGCGCGTGTGTTACCTCAGTAACACAATAATTACTATTTACGCCAATGTGTTATTTGATCACGTCGCTAGGTCCTACGCACACACTTGACAATATTATCCAACACAAGGAAAAATTACACGCACACAGCTACAAGCAGTATGACCGGTGGTCATATACTTTTGGCCGATGACTCACTCCGGTTGGTTTAATGCACTAAGATTTTGGTATTCCGAATATCCACACATATTGTTAATTTTTTTTTATAAATATATACAAGATTGTTAATGTACTATCAAAATTAATGAATTTTAGGTTCTGTCGTAGTTGGAATTGAAGTCTGAAGAAACCCCCTCTGAGAATAAGAGAAGGTTTTCTTAACATATAGCTGTTGCCTATGTTTGATCCCTGGTCCTTGACTATATCCATACCAAAAATCAAAATCGGTCTAGCGGTTTAGCCATGAAATCTAACAAACGACGGTTAGACAGACTTTCACATAATTAAAATTTACTCGTAATATGGTTGTATAATTGTCGTAGTATAAATGATTGAAAAATAAATTAATTTTGTTATATTAACAATCTTGTATCTTAAAAACATAGCAAGTGGAACATTACAGGACATGTATATATATATATATACATATTATAGTGATAAATTTGTAGGTAATATATATGTACTTGAATATAACGTCATACGCCGCTTTTTTAATATGTTATGAAACTATTTTCAAACAGACTTCAATTTACGCTTGTATTGAGTTAATTTATTTTTTGGATGGACAATACATTTATTATTGTATGCCATTTTATTTTGAAGTTGTATTATATTTATGACGATTAGAATTTACTCGCGTGTTCCCGTGGGAATTCCGAGATACAAAAGTATAGATTAGGTTTATCGCGCATTTATAAATTACATAATTCATCCCTTACAAGCATTTTACCATATAATTTTAAGCAAGCAGGGTGCGAGAGTTTTAAACGCATAAAAAGTTACTAATTAATTTAGACTGATAATGTAACTTGAAATATTCAAATAACTAATAGTAAGAGTGTAAAATACTTTTAATGTTTGTAATGTTTCTGTCTCATTCGCACATTTTAACTTTTTAAAAGGTATTGAATGATTGTTATTTATTAAAAAGTTTTTGGAGCAAGGGATTACTAAATAAATAAATGTTAAAACATCCTTAAGTTGGTTCGCTGAATCCGAACACAAAAAACTATTGTTTTGTGACATATTCGTGCGCGAACCAAGCGGAAACATTAACGTTGTTTGTTTGTATACGTTTTGATTGCATTTCCCAAAAAATAAAAACTATCATCCATTATCTCTAAAAAAATTCAAATGTGCGAGTAAGAAACGACGATTTTGAAGAAAAAAAACTACAGCCCAATTTAAAAAAAAAAAAAAACTAATTTAAAATCTATATACTTCGCACTCTTGTTGCTGCCTTGTTTTGATTTGTCAAAAACAATCACACGCCTGATTTATCATTTAGCTATGGTTGTGTAGTAACAAAATGAGATTAAATTTATTATTTATTTTATATTATCTAAAATAATCTAAATGGTTGTATATACTCGCATAGACACGAATATATAATATTGTATTAATTGTATTAAAGTTACATTTTACAGCTATGGCTCGTGCGGTGATTGTAAAAATTCTGGAACTTCCTATTACACCCCTTTGAATGTCACAAAAAAAAGCTTGTTAAACAAAAAAAAAAAAAAAACACGCTTGTTGCTCCGGTCGGAACTCGTGAATCCCGTCGATGACCCTGGTCAGGATAATTAGACAAACTTCTTAAACAAAAGTTATGGCAATTGATAAGTAAATAAAAAGAAAAAAAAATTAAAGCGTTCGAAGATTTCGTTACATACATACAGGTTAAACTAACAAAACATTATATAGACGACCTCCGTGGCGTAATGGTTAACATGCCTGCCCGCTACTCAAGAGGTCCCGGGTTCGATTCCCGGTCAGGTCAAGATGAAAAATGGTATTTTTCTGATTGACCTGGGTCTTGGATGTTTATCTACATATGTATTTGTTATAAAATATAGTATCGTTGAGTTAGTATCCCATAACACAAGTCTCTAACTTACTTTGGGGCTAACTCAATCTGTGTGATTTGTCCGTATATATATATATCTATATTATAAAAAAAAAAAAAACATTTTATTTCAGACCAGTTATTCCATATGATAAAATAACTATGATAATAGTCAAACAAAACACCTAATAACACAGTGCTTAAAAAGCTACTGTCCAGCCTGTTCCCTATTATTTCCAGGGTATAAGTGAGTAGAAAAACAAGAAAATAAAGAGTATTAGCCAGTTTCCTATTATTTCCAGGGTATAAGTAAGTAGAAAAACAACAAAATAACAGTATCCGTATCTTTATTCCGTAAGCTCCGTAAGCAAATGTCCTGCAAATGGTTTGCATAAATCTAACACACTGTCGAATTCAGTCTAGTTTAAACTGCATGTATAATAATTCGTGTCGTGAGTAGAGATGGGTAAAAACCCTAAAGGTATTTACCCGGGTAAATACCCTGGCCTTGGGTAATTACCCCGTAGAAACCCATCGTGAGTAAGCACAGACTAATAGGGATACTAAAATTGAATGTCTTTTGAATTTGACGTGATTCACCATCTGCCTATGTTTTCTAATTTTTAATTTTCAACGTTAGAACGAACCTGTCGACTTGCGAAGTGCGATTCACATCGGGTCAGTATTATATGCGCCTATATATTGCATTGTAGTATGTGGATTTGGACGAGACATGCGAACTATACGTGAAGTACGTACGCGTATAGGTACGGTCACATTCATAATTGCAGTCATAGTTCGCATAACAAAAATAAAAGAAAACTATGACGGCAATTATGAACGTGACTGTATATATCCTATGTGAATCGACCTTTATAACTCGTGGCATAACTCAAAAAGGTTGTAAAGTTACTGCCAATTATTTATTTAATTCCATTTAAATAAGCTTTATTTATTGACATTTCGGTAATTTACCTTAGGATTGGCTAGCGTGGTCAGTTTTTTTTTGTACAGTTTTTATATCAATTTGCATAGACTAGAAAAATCTGACATTAAAAGTGTAGATTATTTGAAAAAAATTAGGGCACATTAAAAGGAATATGTATACGTAGAAATTGTCTATTATATAAAAAAATAATAATATAGACACGTAACCGTATGATGATAAAAAAATGTATGGAAAATTAATAGATTGTCTGACAGTTTGTATGATGAGGGTTCATAAATTATTTAACCTTACTTTTAGGGAAATTAATTGTATTTTCGTAGACAGGGTTTGTCTGTTAAGGGTGTAGATGCAGACATATTCGCCTGTAACAATTAAAAAAAAATAACTGTCAGATTTCGGCGCGAAACTGAAAGCTACCGGGTACATTGAATATTTCCCGCTAAAATTGAAAGTGCGCTCATTATGTACATAATTATAATTTTTCAATACCGCCATATGTAAAATAGTATAATGTTAAGTTAGATTTTTATAAACATATCACGAATGCTTACGTCGCCAAATTATTTTAATAGAAAATTTTTATTATTTCGACCATTTTGTTATATGTGCTGTGTTAATTTTTTATGTGAATTTTATTGGCATTATTACATAAACGTATAGTCGTTAGTTTCAACTCATTTAAGTTTAAATTGTAATGTACATACATCATAAAATTTATTACATACACATTTGCATCCATGCAAGATTACATACACACTTATTCTTAAATGATATTTTATAAACTGTTCCAATTTTTTTTTTCTAAATCTATACATAAGGTGAACACAAATCAACTGCAAATATTTTAAGGGCAGATTCAGGCTCTGAATCTGAACAACTTTTCCAGATAAATGTATATTGAAAAACGAAAATCTCCCATACAAATGATTTGTGTCCAACTTATTTCTAAACGGTCGCTGTTTTGTAGCTGAAGGCAAATTGTGGGAAGTTCGGCTTGTCGTCGAGCGCGCCAAAATGGAGTTTGATTTTTAAGGACGTCAATGACTTTAATAAAATATATAAGTGCACTGTATAAATCAAATGGTCCTAATTATGTTATTTAATTAGATTTTAATACTCATTGTAACGACCGGTCACATGATAGCATTTATTTTTTATTATTAATAATCAGTAGGTTTGTCGGAAATGTTTAGACTAGTGTGGGCGCAGAATTTAGAAAAATTAACAAGTGGCATAGCGCACGAAAAACGTGTCACTAGTTTGGCTTGCAAGCCAACGTTTCACATAGAAAAAATGGAGAGGGAATTTGATTGCGTCATTTATTGCCACTGTTATTCGTCGATAATATTAGGTGGCTTTATTGTAAACTACGCAATACATTTCTTATAAGATGTGGTGTGGTTTACATGTATTAATTGAAGATAAATAGAGAGAATACGCTGCCACACTGATCCTGGAACTAAATCCGCGTCAAAAAATTTCTATTCGGATAATTTCTCTGTTCTGTGATCTTATTGGTTAATTCGAAAAAAAATACGTGAAAAACTATTGTCGGCTCCTGTTTTAAATCTTATTATCATCCAAGCGTGTTACTTAGTTTCAAAACCCGGGCAGGGTACGCTCTAATATGGCGGTACTCTGTTTTACAATGGAGCTACCTGCCGTCATGTATATTTGGTTGTATTTTTTTATATTTGTTGTTCCGTTATTACTGTACCAATTTTAAAAACTATTGCCTAAAATGTCAATTTATTTTGCATCATTTTTTTTTAATTTAGTAAAATTTAAAATTTCCTTTCGTGTAAACGTAATCAAATACGTAATTAATAGTAAAATCTTCCGCCATTTCATATCTGATATCGAGGATTAGTATTGGAGTTAAGATATCCTAATAATATATATAATTGCGCATTATGTAGACGAGTCTAAACATTTTCAACAAAATAAATATGTGATAGAGGCAAATTAGATTTAAGTTTTGTATGTTTGTGTTTTTGTATATTAATAACTATTAATTATTTTTTGATATATATTATTTTTAATGTATGCCATGTTTATATTTTATCATGTAATAATGTAATATTTAATAAAAACAAATAGCATTTTGTAATTTGTGTTTTTTTTCTCTTATGCATTATTTAATTCTCGTTTGCGTCAGGGGGTTACCATCGTTTGAATCAAGAATAATATTTTTTTATTCTGTGGTTTTCTTCCGCCAAGGGCGCTTTAATCCGTACTATCCCTGCTTACTTATATTATAAATGTGAATCTGTTTGTCTGTTAGCACAGTCACGGCTAGACAGCTGGACCGGTTTTAATGAAATTTGGCATGGATATAGTTTAAGATTGGTTGTCAAACATAGGCTATTTTGGCGCTATATAACCGACACGTGGGCAAAGCCGCGGGTAACAGCTAGTAAAATGATAAAACCTGTTATTGAAAGAACATAACCACTAACTACCATCTCTTAAAACCATGCAAGATCCAGTGAGTAAGCGAGACAGCGCAATACATGATGTAAGGCTACATCTCCCTTACTCAATAGTTCTTGCATGGATTTAAGAAATCAGTGTCACTCTAGAAGTGCTCATAGTAGTGGTCATTTTCAAATAAACGTATTAGCGAGCTCTATCTTAGACCACATCTGCATTAAGCATCGTGGGTTCGTGGTCTTACGTCGGTCATTAAATACAAACATAAAAAAAAATAGTTGTATGTAAGTGATGTTGGAATACTCAAATATGTAAATCGAGATCATCTACATCGAGATGTAGGCCACACCCAGTATCTGACTCCGGAATGTTGACCACACCCAGTGTATGACTCCGAGATGTTGACCACACCCAGTGTCTGACATCGAGATGTAGGCCACACCCAATCTGACTCCGGGATGTAGATCACACCCAGTGTCTTACTCCGAGATGTTGACCACACCCAATGTCTGACATCGAGATGTTGACCACACCCAGTATCTGACTCCGGGATGTAGATCACACCCAGTGTCTTACTCCGAGATGTTGACCACACCCAATGTCTGACATCGAGATGTTGACCACACCCAGTATCTGACTCCGGGATGTAGATCACACCCAGTGTCTTACTCCGAGATGTTGACCACACCCAATGTCTGACATCGAGATGTTGACCACACCCAGTGTCTGACATCGAGATGTAGGCCACACCCAGTATCTGACTCCGGGATGTAGATCACACCCAGTGTCTTACTCCGGGATGTTGACCACACCCAGTGTCTGACTCCGAGATGTTGACCACACCCAATGTCTGACATCGAGATGTAGGCCACACCCAGTTTCTGACTCCGAGATGTTGACCACACCCAATGTCTGACATCGAGATGTAGGCCACACCCAGTGTCTGACTCCGAGATGTTGACCACACCCAATGTCTGACATCGAGATGTTGACCACACCCAGTGTCTGACTCCGAGATGTAGATGTTTGTTGTAAGATGATAATTATCTTAGAACAAAAAACAACCGGGCGGCCGCCAATCTAACGTTAACAGCATCTGGTTTGTCTCTTTATCGCTTTTTACAATATCCACGGAAAGGAGGTTCTTTGATCTCTATTTAGTTTGTGGTTCTTTGGTTCCGGGTATTATACAAAGGACCGATAAACGTAACTTCTAGTTAGAACTGGGAGATGCGTAGGCGTAACTGTACAGGACCAAAGATACATTTTCTGTTTTTGTCAGCTAAAGTAGGACTTGAACGCCATACATAAACTTAGGCCAAACAATTATTTGTGTTTTAAATAGTATTATTTACTTATTTGTGCATTTGTGGATTGTGATATTTGGCCGGAGTAAGGGAAATATTCATGAAATTAGGTCTGATCTCTCATGTGCGGGCACGCTATTTATAAATCTATAGGTATATGATCTTAGGGTATTTCTTAGTTCTCTTATTATTCGCTGGTTTGTTGTACAAAATCGCTAACGCAATCGTCGCTTGCGTCTGCGTTTGTAAAATCTCATGGTAGGGGTACAGTGCCCCTAGTATGAGTTTTTCATAACGCAGACACTAGCGACTGCGTTAGCGATTTAGTATGGCAAACCTTTATAGCGCCTCTGGCGGATAGTAAGGCAACTAAGAAATTCCATACAAAATCCTAACGCAGTCGCTAGCGTTTGCGTTAAGAAAAACTCATACTAGGGGCACAGGTAATTGGTTTTTGCAGGTCATTCCTCTGTAGCTGTAATCAAATTACGGTACCTATCTACTCGACCTACTTGTTGTATATACTTACCTAAGTACTTATACGATATTGCTATGCTAAGCAAAAAAGTGGCGTGATCCAAAAACATTTGATATCATTTATTGCGTTTTTACTAGGTAGGAACTGCCTACGTGGTCAAGTGGTTAAGTGGTTTGTCTGTAGACCCGAAGATCGTGGGTTCGATTCCCATGGGAAGCACTTTGCTTAGTTGATTCCAGTTTGGTTAGAACATTGCAGGCTTATATCACCTGATTGTCTGATAATAAGACGATTCCGTCAGAAGGCACGTTAAGTCGTTAAAGGAACCACGTCAGAGGCCGAGAGGTGATTTCGAAAAACTCTGACACCAGAGTGTGCATTTGTCGATTGACTGTGTCACCTAGACGAAATGATGATAAAGATAACTGTTGTTTGGCATCAAAAATAAGTGAGTGGGGATAACCAAAGCTCACGCACACTTCGTATAGTCTACTTCAGATAAAACCTACCGGGACTTCCTCAAGATGAGGTCGATCAAGTAATTAAGTACGTCTAGTAAGTAACCTTTAGATAATTTTTCTGTCCAAAAAAATCACACAAAGCACGATTGATGATCAAAGAATTCGTGACTCACATATCTTTGAAACAGCAGCCTTGCACGAGTGTGATTTTAGGAATTCTTGAAATGATGTCACACTCATCTTGTAGTATCTGACAGAATTGGCATTTGTGTATGATGTGTACAAGACCGGTTTCTATTTCCTTTCGGAACCGTATACTCGGTCAGATGAGCAGTGGACTGGGGGGTTACTAACCATGCAAGATCCAGTGAGTAAGCGAGACAGCGCAATACGTCATGTAAAGCGACATCCCCCTTACTCACTGGATCTTGCATGGTTTTAAGAGACGGTGGTAAGCCTCCTGTAGATTATGGAGCAATCCACGTAGCTATCGAAGGTCGCAGAGTATCAGGGGGGTTACTACCGTCTTTAAAACCATGCAAGATCCAGTGAGTAATCGAGACAGCGCGATACATGATGCAAGGCGACATCTCTCTAACTTAATCGTTCTTGAATGGTTTTTAGAGATGGTAGTAAGCCACCAGGACGGAAAATAAAAACACGAGGTCTCTTGAGTATTAACAGGGCGAGCGAGAGAGGAAGAGGCCAGAACCGAAACTAGGAAAGGATTTTTCCCTAGTTTACAGAGTTTCTTGTTCCTTTCCTCTTGAGAGGCCGCGGTCGACTGAACCAGCGACCTATGGATCTACAGGTGGCCTACTACCATCTCTAAAAACCATTCAACCAAGATCCAGTGAGTAAGCGGGACAGTGCAATACAAGATGTAAGGCGACATCCCCCTTACTAACTGGAACTTGCATGGTTTTAAGAGATGGGGGTAACCTCCCAGTTCATTGTCGGGCACAGTGGGCGTCTAAAACCATGGCTGACAAACTTTTTTCGTTTGGCAAAGGATAGGAGTGCTGAGCTGACGGCCAAACTTCAGTAATAGAGAGGCACTCGAAGAAGAATTAAGTAAATCACATAAGTAAGTAGTATTTATACAGATTCGAAGAGGAACTGCTTATTGTTTTGTAATAATTGCAACATTGATACATCGACACGGCACAGTGAAAGTGACTAGGTACGTTGTTCGCTAGAGTTCAATAACATCAATATCTTGCGGACATAGATTACAGAATACTATTTAGTACTTACTAAATACTAGGAAACATTCTTGAAGAAAAACTTCTTTAGCGGCGTTGTGCAGTTTTTGCGATTGGTTAAAAAAAATAAACTCGTGTCAGGACAGGGACACGTGACCTGATTGAAAACTCATAAGACGGAAGGAAAATAGACCGCCGGCGCGGTGTAGGAGAGTATATATGTCAGAGTGGTCAACCGACCCTTTATGCCTTGGTATCATTGTTTCAAATATGTGGCACTGCCACTGTTATCGTTTACTCCTAGTACCCCAACAGACTTCGAGGTTACCTAGGTATCCGAGATTTTCTTGACTTAGTTCAAGTCGGCCCTAGTAATCAAATGGAAGTCGGTTTTTGTGTTTTTTTGGGAAAAGAGTATATTGTTATTCTGTTTGAAAATCTAACACAAACTCTACCCCGTGCCGTCGGAAGCCGATAAGGTGTATTTGCGGATGTTTTGGGTTACATGCTGTTTTTAGTAAATATTTATACCAGAAGGCCGTAAAAGCTTAAACCCCGTATTAAGAAACGTTTGTTAAGCCCTTTAATTAATTATGCTTTATCGCTTTCTTTTACACAAATCTTACCATGTACCTTGGGCTCTAATGCGCATGCTGTAGATATGCAACTAGGAAACACGCTCGGACGAAGAAGTCAAGTAAACGTCCATTGACATCATTCTTGTGACACTTTCTAACTTGTATATTCATTTCAGTATATTAGATAACCATAGATTTAAAAAAATAAAATTGCGTCGCGTCAATGCGCGCGATTCCTAGTTCTATGTAGATAACTGTTTTCGTAATGCCGTATGGAATGTATAAAATCACATGTTATTTTGTAAAATAAAGTACGAAGACACTTGGGTATAATCCATACTAATATTATAAATGCGAAAGTCTTGTCTGTCACCTCTTCACGGCTAAACTGCTGGACCGATTGTGATGAAATTTGGTAGGGATGTAGTTAACGACCTGAGGTCAAACATAGGCTACTTTTGGGCGCGATATAACCGAGTCCCACGCGGGGCGAAGCCGCGGGGAACAGCTAGTATAGATATATTTTCAAAAATGTCTGCCAATGTGTTAAGGAGTTAGAAGAAGAGTCACTATCATAACTTCACTATCACTACATAGTACCTACATACTTAGTATAAAACAGTCGCTTTCTCTGCCCCATGTCCCTATGTATGCTTAAATCTTTAAAACTACTACTACGGATTTTAATGCGGTTTTCTTAATAGATAGTGATTCAAGAGGAAGGTTTTTATGTCCATGTGAAATAAAGCACAGTACTGACTCCCAATATGGGAGTCGGAACCTAACTATCTTTTTTTTTTTAGATTGATATTGAAATTATGTTAAACATGAACGTGGTGATGGGTCACCTTACACTCATTTCCATAATATGCCCAGCTACGGGATGGGTCACACTGATGTGTGAGTCACACATCAGGAGTTGGGCAAATGATGAAATCCCAATTTCATTGGACAACCAATGAAATTGGGCAAAACGATGAGAGCAATGCATTCGTCGATATTTTCCTATACCTATATTCTTGGCGACATCGTGATAAGCCATGACAATAACCTGGCATTTTTAAGACCCACAAAAAACGGTCTAATAAAAATGTAGCCGTCGATTCTAGACCTGAATACCTGATTAAAACCGTTATTTTTGAAATACTCCGCTTGAGTGGAACCGTGATGCAATCGGTCGCTGTGAAAATCATAAGGAAATTACATAGTGACGACTTTATATCCTCCGTGATAAAATGTATGAGCAGAAAAATTAGCGGCGCTTTCCTGTGTTGCCATAATTCAATTTCTTTGGTGTTGTCTTTTTATTCCATTCCATACTTTATTGGAGGAGCGATAATTTAAAACAACTGTTAAATATTAAATAAATATATTTATTCTTAAAATACTCGCAAATACATTTTGTAAAATAATACTAGCACATGGCAGTGGCATAGCGAAGTCCATATTATATTAAAATACAGGATTAATTACACATAAAATACATGTACACCTTACCTTCGCTAGTTATAAAACTTAACTTATATAAATAATATAAATGAAAATTTAAATTAAAAAATAAAATTTGGAGTCGATAAATGGTCGACCTGTTTTTAACTTTATATTACAGAAATTGACCGCACCTAACCTAACTAAACCGGCTGAAAATCAGTGCTAGACATCCTTAGGCACACATTACATGCTCATGCACGCATGATGGTTTTCCATCAAACAAAGGGATGGTACTCAAAAGTTAAATTGAATCGACTGATTTCCAAATCAATTTATTTTTTTTTAATTTATATCAAGAATTTTGCGATGATTTCTTTGGAAATTAGTTGATTTAATTGTTCCATCTTAAATCATCGCAAAATTCTTGATTTAAACTTAAAAATTTTGGATTTCTTGTTTGGAAATCAGTCGATTCAATTCACCTTTCGAGTACCATCCCTTTGATTGATGGTTTTCCATCATGTGCGCATGAGCTTCTAGGGTGCGCCTTACATGTCTAGTGTAATACTGAGCCGCCATCTATTGAGATATTTGTCACATTTCATGTATGTTTGTTTGATATCTTTGTCCTTCTTTGTTTTGTATGTGTGATAAATGACTAAATAAATGTCTATTCTAACCTAATGAAGGTATAAGGCTGTAAATATACGCCATGGGCGAGTGAAACCGCAGTCTTCTTCTTCATCGTGTCGATGTCTGATGGATGAAATACCGGAAACCGCAGTGAAAAGCTAGTCTTTACTAATATCATAAAGATAAAAGATTTTATTGTTTGTATCGAATAGGCTTCGAAACTACTGGACCGATTTGCAAAATTATTTCACCGTTGGACAGCCACACTATCCCCGAGTGACATAGGCTATGTTTGTACCACGAGCGATGCCGGAGTAGACTGCTAGTACTAAAGTTAAAAACCGGTCAAGACTGAATAATCTAGCACTTTTTAAGTGTCAAATATTTGTGACGAAATTCGATAAAAAATAATTTCTTACGTATTTCAAAATATTTAAAACAAAACATAGTTAGGACTAAAAATACACTGTTTGTTTTATAAATAAAAAAAATAATTAATAATTATAGTTTATGTAAATTCATATAGATCGGGAAAATGCAACGTAGTAGAAAGTACCGTATGTACAGTCAACAAAGCTCAAGTAACCACATCCATAGATTAAAGAAATTTGCCTCCGCGCGCGATTCCAAATTCATTGAACCACATCTGAATATTATTACAGTTTATTTACTCATCACTACATAGTATAAAACAAAGTCGCTTTCTCTGTTCCTATGTCCCTTTGTATGCTTAAATCTTTAAAACTACGCAACGGATATTGATGCGGTTTTTGACGTGACAACGTCTTATAATTCGATGGAGCCGGCTGTACGCACGAAAAACATGACGCAATACGGCGTTACCTCGCTCTGAGGCGTTTCATTTAAGGCTTGAAGTGCAAGCGAATTTCTTATGACGTTGTCACGTTCAACTATCGTTAGTAAACCGACTTTACGGACAAAGGAAGGTTTTTATGCCCATGCGAAGCCGGGGCGGGTCGCTTGTTTATATTAATTTAAAACATCTATTCAATAGGGTTCCGTACCCAAAGGGTAAAACGGGACCCTATAACTAAGAATCCGCTGTCCGTCCGTCTGTAACCAGGGCGTCGATTCTGCTAATGGTAAGTCAAAATCGTGTCAAAATAGTGTTTCAATTGTAGTGCTTTTTACACACTATTTGCAAGAATTATGACAGTATGATGTGATGTGAATGTAGTGTGGGTTGTGGCTATCAGAAGTGATGCAAAAAAAATATACATTTCTTGTAACTAGTGTGTAAAAAAGCAGAACAATTGAAACACTATTTTGACACGATTGTGACTTAACGTTAGCAGAATCGACACCCAGGCTGTATCTCATGGATCGTGATAGCTACACAGTTGAAATTTTCACAGATGATGGTATTTCTGTTGCCGCTATAACAAGAAGTAAAAGAAATGCGAGTTGTTTTTTTTTATTATAACCTGGTTTTTAACTAGTAACGTGCCGCTGGAAATTCACAAAGTTAACGGGAAATTTCCCTTGTCAATTCACGGAAATATTCCCAAAGATTTTGTTGTCAGAAATTTTGATAACTTTGGGAATATTCCCAAAATTCCCAAAAACGGCACATCACTAATTAGAACAGATATTCTACTAGAGACTTCATATAGTATATTCAGTAGGTAAACGGGTTTAATGGGAAACAGTGGATTGTAGTTATTTCTTAGGTTTTTCTGTTTTATTTACTGTATACTTATCTAGCTTTATGTTTGGAGTTCTTGATATGCTAACTTCCTTTATTCACAGGTTACCTGCAAAAAAGTAATTATTTAGTAAACAATCATGTTATCTATATCTAGAAACATAATAAAAAAGAAGAGTTGGTTTGTTTAAACGCTGATAACTTTAGAACCGGTATTTTTTAAACCAATTATGGCCGAATACTCAAACGCTACTCAATTTTGAGAGCTGTTCAAGTATCATGCTTTTATTTTCATATCGCTGACGTTCAGCGCGACAGCATGATACTATTCCTATTCGGGCGTCTTTTATTTAAAAATAGATTAGACAATGTATAAAATCTCCAAACTTAAGATGCACACGCATCAGCTTCATATGCTGCTAGTGTGTTTAAGAATATAAATAAATAAATAGTTAAGACCGTTATTTTTGTTGAAATAACGTGATGCTTTGGGTCGCTGTAAAATGTATGGACAGAGCTGGTTTATGATTTAAACCTGGTTACCGATCCCTGGTGGCAAACTACGCTATCTCAAATAAAATTGCTGGTGGTACGCCTGCTCGATTTATTGAATCATAAACCTCTGCAACGAAATTTCAGAAAGGTTGTAACTTGCACCTGCTGGCTTGCCACCTTCTTTTAAAACCATGCAAGATCCAGTGAGTAAGGGAGATGTCGCCTTACATCATGTATTGCGCTGTCCCGCTTACTCACTGGAGTCACTGGATCCTGCATGGTTTTAAGAGACGGTAGTAACCTCCTTGAAAGATATAGCTTTTGTAATAGGGTTTCGTATGAAATCGAAGAAAGGTGATCAATGTTTACAAACACCAAACAAACAACCTTTCGCAGTATTGAAACATCGCACAATGAAGGCGCAGTAAGGTGTGCGATGTATCAATTTACGAAGTGTTTCGCAAACACACATAAATAGTGTGGAGGAGGCGAAAGAGGTATGTAAGGATCGTAGCCAATGGAAATCTCTAGTCTCTGCCTACCCCTACGGGAGACAGGCGTGATGATATGTATGTATGTATGTACATAAAAAGTGGTTATACATAAAATTTGATGATTTTTGTTTTTGACATATGTTTACACTAGCTGTTCCGCGCGGCTTCGCCCCGCGTGGGACTCGGTTATATCGCGCCCAATAGTAGCCTATGTTTGACTTCAGGTCAGGTCAGAAGGTGAAGAGATGACAGACAGACAGACTTTCGCATTTATAATATTAGTATGGATATGGATTATATGGGTACAAAAAAGGGTATTCTATTATATTCCATTATGAAAACTGGCCTATTTACGACTATGGCCCAAATGAAACTAAAACCATCACATCATTATCAGCAGGAAATAAGCTGATAACACAATTTTAATTAATCAATCAGCATTATGATTTTATTGTACATTTGGAGTTAACAAATTTATGAGCGGTAATAATGAGCTTAACACAAAATAACTAGCTTACTAATATATATAAATAAAAATAATAAAACTAAGATTTTAATAATTTTCACCCGACTGACTAAACTAGCCACCAGAAATCGCCCAAAAAAAGAAAATAAAGAAAATAATCGACAAAGAAAGTAATAAGTTGACTGAACTCTAGATTTTAAACATTTTGCGACATGCAAATTTTCTGTTTCTTCTTTTTGTAGAGAATGCATTTAGCAATAAATCCGCCAATTAGTATTAGTTATTTGTGGAACAATACTTTTTTTTTATTATTTAATATAAAACAAAGTCGCTTTCTCTGTTCCTATAACCCTTTGTATGCTTAAATCTTCAAAACTACGCAACTGATTTTTATGCGGTTTTTTTAATAGATAGAGTGATTCAAGAGGAAGGTTTTTATGCCCATGCGAAGCCGGGGCTGGTCGCTAGTATATATATATAATATGTTTTTATTTATTAGGAACTGTAGTCTATATCAAACAATGTGTTGCTCTGTAAAACAAAGAAACAACATTTAAAGATATTTAATTGAGCTACAATTCCTTTTTATATTATATTTTAATTATTTTCATTGTGAACCATTTATTAAAAATTAAAATATAATATAAAAAGGAATTGTAGCTCAATTAAATATCTTTAAATGTCGTTTTATAATATGTTTTTATTTATTAGGAACTGTAGTCTATATCAAATAATGTGTAAAACAAAGAAACGACATTTAAAGATTAAATATCTTTTAATTAATATTGAGCTACAACTCCTTTTTATATTATATTTTAATTATTTTCATTGTGAACCATTTATAAGTCCAATTGACATATATCGTCAAAAATTCTAGTATGGGAAAAGAGATCGGTATCCACCATTGTAGCTCTACATAGTTTGAATCAAAGAAGTTTGAATTAAATGCCGTTTCTTTACATATATATAAAAGAAAGTCGTGTTAGTTACACAATTTATACCTCAAGAACGGCTGAACTGATTTGGCTGAAATTTGATGGGGAGGTAGCTTAGAACCAGGATAAGGACAAAGAGTACCTTTCATTCCGGAGAAAAGCACTGTTCCCGAAGGTAGGTCACGCGGGCGAAGCCGCGGGCAAAAACTAGTATTTTATAATTTGAACTTATTAATTGTTTGACAGACGTTGATGATAGTTATTAAACAAATGTTTGTTTTAATCCACCTTGACCTTAACCTGGTAAATACATCTTTGGTCAGCAAATAAAAAGTCGAAGGTCGACGGCAAGTTGACGTGATGTGGTTGCACAAACAATGTCGTACATACAGCTCAATACAGCTGTTAACGGTTGGGAAGGGATGCGTTAATTAAACAGGAAGGTTATGGCGTCGGAAACATAGCGCTCGGTCGGAGCGGTCAAAATTGGTACCAAGTTCGCCGTGTCCGCTAGTTTAACTAATCCTGAAACTACTACATTGATAAAAAAAATCTTGTGAGAAAACTACACAGCTTATACCTATTTAGATATTAATGCCCGAATACTCAAACGCTACTCAATTTTGAGAGTTGATGTTGCATGCTGTCACTTTCATATCGTTAACATTCAGCGTGATAGCATGATACTTGAGCAGCTCTCAAAATTTAGTAGTATTTGAGTATTCGGGCGTAACAACATCATACTCACAAAAATAATTCTATGGCATAGTCTGGCTGCCTTGCGGTCTTAAACTGCTAGCTCTCCCCAGCTTCTTGCCAAGCGTCTGCACATGGAACCCGATACTCAGCAACTTCTCATGATTCAAGATTTTCCTACCATCAAACATGTATGCTGGCTTCATCATCACATCGTATATTTTCTGATAATCTAACTCTTTGAATTCATCCCATTCGGTACACAAAACAATCGCATGCGCTCCTGTAACCGCTGAATATGCTGAATCGTGAATCTTTACGTTCATTTTTACTTTCTCTGGATCTGATGTTACGTACGGATTGGTTAGTTCGTGTAAAATATGTTCATGCTCAACCTTTGGGTCGTAAATATGCAGTTTTGCCCCTTCATCAAGCAATGTGCTCGATACACATATTGCGGGAGACTCGCGAGTGTCACCTGTGTTTTTTTTAAAAGAAAAACCGAGTATGGCAATTTTTTTGTCACTCACCGTGTTGAATAAAGCCTCTATGACTTTACGAGTGAATCTCGTCTTTTGGTACTCATTCAAATTGACTACTTGCTGCCAGTAGGCGGCCACTTCGGGCAAATTTAGACTTTCACATAAATATATCAAATTAAGTATGTCTTTCTGGAAACAACTACCTCCAAAGCCAATTGATGCTTCAAGAAATTTAGGACCGATACGGGAGTCTCTGCCGACAGCTCGTGCAACTTCAGACACGTCGGCACCAGTTTGTTCGCACACAGCTGACAGAGAATTAATACTAGATATCCTCTGAGCTAAAAATGCATTTGCAGCTAACTTAGACAACTCAGAGCTCCAGGTGTTAGTCTTGATGATATTTTTCGCCGGTATCCAGTGCTCATACACCCAGCATAAATCTTCCATAGCCTTCCGACCTTCCGGCGTATTTTCACCACCAATCAACACCCTTTCTGCCTCAATCAGATCAACTATAGCTGTACCTTCGGCCAGAAATTCTGGATTAGACAGAATCTGATACTGAACACCTGGCACAGTATTGGCACGGAGTATTTTCATAATTATTTCAGCAGATTTGACGGGAACAGTACTCTTTTCGACGACAATTTTGTTGCCTGTAGCAATATCGGCGATCATTCTGGCGGCTCCTTCGATGAACTTCAAATCCGCCGCCCTGCCCTTCCCGTTGCCAATTGTTTTGGTTGGCGTATTAACAGAAATAAATATTAAATCCGCTTCCTGTATTCCTGTAACTATGTCTGTTGAAAAGAATAAGTTTTTCCCGCGACATTGTCTAACAACGTCATCCAGACCCGGCTCGTAAATGGGTAATTTCTCCGAGTTCCACTGTCGTATTCTTTCTTCACTTTTATCACATACAGTTACTTTGATATTCGGGCATTTCAACGCTATAACGCTGCACGTTGGCCCGCCGACGTAGCCCGCTCCTAGGCAGCAAATTTTTTGTATCACCATTGCAAAAATGCTATCAACTGTATTGTATGTTTTATTTTGTGATTGCTAAGTGAAAAATGTTTCTGAGCGATTTTTTTATGATTAAACACGTATATATTAAGAATGTTTTTTTTTTATTAAACTCTTTGAAAGCAAGTAACACGACACGAAGCAACTGACTGCCGCTGAATGTTGAATGTTCCACTTTTATTTATTTTGTGCTGTGCTGTGTGTGACGAACCACGACTTTGGTCAAAATCCGGTCTCAACCAACTCAAAGAAAGAACTGCACTAACTTGCACTGCACAGCACAAACAAAAAGTTTAAATTAAAATAAAAACAAATCTTTGATCAAACAATGCATAGACTAGGTAGGTATATATATTATTTATGTCAAGTAAAGTCAAGTTGCTTGTCATGTCAAGTGAACTCAAGTGTTGTCAAGTCCGTGCAGTGTTTCCAGATGACTTTATATATTTACCACCAAGTCTTCTCCAAAATCCACCCACAACATTTTTTCATAATAATGCAAAAATACGGAGACCATTGCCTAGCAGCAGAACAAAAATAGGTTAAAAAATATAAAAGCTATTCCAGGGGCGTTACTATCGTCTGTTATAAAAATCCCAAAATGAGTGATTAAGCGAGATGGCGCAAACAATACGACATCTCGCTTACTCAATCGTTATTGAATGAATTCTATAGATAACTAACTGTGGGTCTAAAAACGCCACTTTAACAATTCATCAAATCGAATTCATATTACGAATTCCTTAGCAATTCTTTAGGTAATTCCTATTTCTTTCAATTTTTTTGAAGAGGAATTGCAAAGTTTATTTGGCTATTTTACAAAAAATAGAGGAAATGCTACAGAATTCCTAAATTGAATCGATTCGATGAATTGCTCAAAGTGGCGTTTTTAGACCCCCTGATTCCGGGATAAAATATAGCCTATTGGATGTTCCAGGGTATAAGCAATCTCCATTCCAAATTTGAGCAAAAATTAGTTTAGCCGTTTACTTATGAAAGAGTACCAAACATACACACTTACAAACTTTCGCCATTATAATATTAGTGTGATAGTAAGGCCCCAGCAATGTTATAAATGGCATTTTCAACTTCAAGTTCAAGCCTTCTGCAAATCTGTATATTTTTTGAAAACTTTTATTTAATTTTAGTTTTATCTGTCTCGAATCCCGATGTTTGTCTATAATACTAATATTACAAAGAAGAAAGATTTGATGGTTTGTTTGTGAATGAATGTTATTGAAACTACTGGATCGATTTGAAAATTTTGACGTGACAACGTCTTAAATTAGGTTGCGGCTGGGAGTCACTTATGAAAAAGTGTAACGCTCGGTAACGTTACGATGAGTCACCGAACGAGAGAGAGGCCCGCCGAATGCCTTGCGTCTCTCTCCCACTCAACTATGATCGCGGCACGCATAATACGCGCGCGGCAGATTATATTCATATCAATAAATATTCTACCGAGAAAAAGACGTTGTCACGTAAAATCTTCGCCCGTAAAACCGACTTTACAGGCAACCATTTTTTTTCACTGTTTGATAGCCACACTATCCCTGAGTGACATCCATACTAATATTATAAATGCGAAAGTCTGTCTGTCTGTCACCTCTTCACGGCTAAACTCCTGGACCGGTTGTGATGAAATTTGGTAGGGAATCAAGAAAATTATCAAGTTTTGGCTAGTTTGATTCGTATTGATGAGTACCTTTGATAAAAACAAAGGGTGATTGATGCTGAGTGCTTATGATTATAGTTAAAAACTTCTTTAAACTTTAGAGAGCATTTTTAAGCCCAGATTAAAACGTACACAGAAATTCTTCAATGGAAAATTATTTATAAAAAATATTCCAAGTTTGGAGGAATCAAACCTTTTTCCTTCATATTGTCCATCTATGCCATGAGCCTCCCCATGACCTTAAAAATACCCCAAACTTGGGGAAATCTCAATCTGGCATCAATGTAGACTGTCGGTCGAGTGATTGTCAACAATGTCAATGGATCAATTGACAGCATAACAGCGAAGCCCGTCTTCCAAAGCATACGAACCGCTACAATGATTATGAAGTAAAACAAACACAGTTATTTGTGGTTGTGTAAAATAGATATTAAATTAATAAATACCATACCTAATTTTGGACGTGAGGGTAAAAGCAGCGCAGTTACGTAGATTATATTTATTGCTTGAAAGAAGCCGTACTAACGCCATCTGTTATGGAGTGGCTGAACTAATAAATTAAACCAGACATTTTAATTTTTCCTGATTTTTTATTATTACTACTACGGAAGTACCTTTAGTAATGACATCTAGTAGCGAATAGCGAAACTAAAAGTTTTGTTTTAGTTCCTTTTCAAAATCATAGATGGCGGTAATAACCAAAATTCATGACTTACCCGACTGCGTCAAAAGGAGGGTTAAGCTTTTCGAGGAGCTATTATAACTCCTCGAATACTGGCGGTTAAATCAATAAATTTTGAATGCGATGCGATGCGGATCAACCAAATGATGGAAGCGGAAAAGTTTGTGGCCTGGACACTGCGATTATTAATAAATTGATTATTACCTTAAATGCAATCCTTGACAAACGCAGAGCCGGCGGCGTGATGATGCGATATAGTTAAATGCGTAATCTTGATAAAACATAAAATTAGATGCGATGCGGGTTTTTTCTTTCAATGACAACGGTGTTATTTTTCTCTTAGTGCCGTTACTAAGTTACGTCGTGCTCCTAGTCAGGATTGGCAGCAGTGCCATCTAGCTGCAGTAATATCAATTAATAAACAACCACAGCTATCCAAGAGCACAAACATTCTCCGGCGCCTTGAGAAACGTAGATTTCTCAAAGAAACAAAAAAAAGCAAATCAATTGCGGTAATTAATTCATTTAAAGGAGAAAAAAAAAATATATAGATGAAATCATACAAAGTAGAAATTAAATGATGTATTAACATAGAAGGATTGTTATTGAGACGGTAATGGACTTAATTTAACTATTGGCCTTTTCAGATGGCCGGAATGCGTTTTAACTAACGCTACACGCGTGACACCATCTGAGCCTGAATAAGTTTTCTCAATAACACCCATTGGTCATCGTAAAGGTGGCGTGTTATCCTCGTTTATTAATACCACAGTACCAACTTTAACATTTTCAGCGTTTTTTAGCCATTTTTGCCGTACTTGTAAATTATTTAAATATTCTATGTGCCATCTTTTCCAATAGGAACGAACCATTTGATCTAATAACGATTTTCGCGTAAGAAGCGGGGTAGTAGTAAGCGGAGCAAGCGGCAAGTACTGCAAAGGCGACGCCATAATAAAATGTGCGGGAGTTAAAGGTTCCGGGTACGGTTCCTCTTGTAAAACACAGAGCGGTCTCGAGTTCATTATACTTTCTATCTGTGTTAATACTGTTATAAGCTCTTCATATGTAAGAAGTTGATTTGCGGAGTTGATTGTTGAGTTGCCGGCGCCTGCAAAGCGTAATGTTTATGGGTCCAGCGTAATCTACACCGGTATGTACAAATGCTTTAGTCTCTTGAACACGAAATGCGGGAAGATTCGCCATTTTTGGTATTGGATGTGTTGGTGAATTTTTAAAACAAAAATTACATTTATGAACACGTTGTCTTATTATTGACCTAGCGGAAAATATCCAATACTTTTGACGAATTAAAGAGCTGAGAAGAGCGGCTCCTGTATGACAATTAACGCGGTGAAAATAATCAATTATTAAGTATGTCACATTATGATGCTTAGGCAGCAAAATTGGATGTTTTGCATCAAAAGGTAAGTTTGCATTTGATAACCTGCCTCCTACTCGTATTAAGTTGTCTTCAGAAACAAATAAATTCAACCTACCAAGCGGCGCAGGGGGCAAACTACCCTTTTTAAGAATATCGAACACATGTGAAAAATGAACTGCCTGGATGGCACGGAGCAAATAAATTTCAGCGGTAAGCAAATTTGCGGTATTAATATTTTTATAGTGGGGTACTAAACGAGCAAATCGTAAAATATATACAACAATTCTCAATAATTTATTCCATGATGAGACTTTGTCTGCTACAGAGCAAAGTGGAGAAGATTCAAATGTATAAGAAGCGGTTGTAGCAAATGACTTACTATTAAATTCTGGTAGATCCTCATATTTTTCAGGTTTAAAAGATTCTATCGGCCACTCATGTGTAGGAGTATTTAGCCAAGCGGGACCATTCCACCACAACTCGTGAGTAAGCAACTGTTCGGGCAGGAGGCCACGTGACAAACAGTCAGCAGGATTATGCACTCCAGAAATATGATGGAAGGCTTCGGGATCCAAATATTCATGGCATTTGGCTACACGGTTGCTAACAAAAATATTCCATCGATGTGCAGATGAATGAATCCATGAGAGGGCGATTTTAGAATCAGAAAAGGCATAAACCTTTTGTATAGGTATGCGGGTTAAATATGTATCGTAAATTAATTTAGTTAATTTTGACATTAAAACTGCAGCACAAAGCTCTAAACGTGCAAGAGAAACTACTTTGATAGGAGCTACCTTTGACTTTGCACAGACCAATCTTATATAGATTTGACCTGTGGCATCTGTCACATGTAAGAAAATGACACTACCATATGCTTTCATACTAGCATCGGCAAAAGCAACGATATTTACTGTACAACCAAATGTAACAGCAACATGACGCGGAATTTTTAAATTTGAAATAAGTAGCAATTGTTTTCTAAATTTGTTAAATGTAGCGGTAATATATGCCGGGGGCTCATCATCCCATCCGACTTTTTGCAGCCAGAGTTCTTTTATCAATAATTTAGCATAAAGAATAACTGGCGCGGCAAACCCTAATACGTCCCATAATCTTGCGATTGTTGAAAGTATAGAACGTTTAGTGCATGAGCGGTCATCAATATTAGTTTTAAAAATGAAAATATCTTTCTCGGGTTGCCATTCAAGCCCAAGTATTTTAAGAGATTCGCTCTTATCAAATTCTACTTGCTGTGTAAGTCTAAATGCAGGCGGAATACTCTCAAGCACCTTTTTCGAATTAGATGACCATTTGACCAAATCGAAGCCACCAGCTTTAAACATATTAATTAATTGAGCAGAAGCCTCAACAGCTTCAGTTTCACTAGAAATGGAACTAGCTAAATCATCCATATAAAGTTCTTTCTCAGCTATGGAAGCAGCTACAGGAAAATTATTGCGTTCATCATTACAAAGTTGGCGCACTGTGCGCATCGCGGTGAATGGGCTCGACTTGAGGCCAAATGTCACTCTATTAAATTTATAAGTACGAATTGGTTGAGAAGTATCAAAACGGAAGAGTATTTTTTGATATTTTTGATGCTCATCCGTTACTAATATCTGAAGGTACATTTGTTTTATGTCAGCAGTTATAGCCACCGGGAAAAGACGAAAATTAATTAAAAGTAAAAATAAATCAGCCTGGAGATTTGGTCCGGCGTGTAAAATATCATTTAGGGATACGCCGTTATGGCATTTACTGCTCGCGTCCAGTACGACTCGTACTTTTGAAGTAAGTTTATCCTGTCTAATTACAGCATGATGAGGTATAATATACCCACCATCGTCCTCTTCAGATGATGGTACAAGTGACAAATATTTATTATTTATATAATCCATAATAGCAGCATTATAGCTTATACGTAAATCATTATCGCAAAGCTTACGCTCCAATAATAATAAGCGGCGATGAGCAACAGCGTAAGAATTTCCCAAGCAACTAGGGTCTTTAGAAAATGGCAATGCGGTGCAATAACGACCAGTAGGATCGCGAGAAACTGTAGAGATATACATTTGTTCACATTCTTCTTCAGCCTTACTGAAGAATTTCTTGACAGGGACCTCCTCTAACTCCCGAAATTTGGACAGAGAAGCGTCTATTTTATTGTTTACACAAGTGAAGAAAGACGCGGTAGGCGAACAATCAAAATTAGTAAGATTGCCATGAACTTGCGATGCGGCATTAGCTGCTGTCTCGCCCATAAACACAAAACCGAACACAGTTTCAATAGCAGGCGGAGCAGGCGGGGATATTATTTTTCCACTAAGGAGAATGTAAGGGAATAATCCTGATCCCAGTACTAGGTCTATCTCACTTGGTATGTTCCAGTGCGGGTCTGCAAGCGGTATGTCTACTAAATGACTAATAATATTTTTATCAACATACTCGAATGGAAGTCTATCGGTAATACAATCGATAACTAAAGCGGTTAAATTAAAATAATATTTATTATTTTTCGCGGAAATCTTAAAATTAACATAACCAATTACAGGTCTGGACGTTAATCCAACACCTTTTAAAGTTGAATTTGAAAGCGGTATAATATCTAGTTTAAGTTTTTTGCAACAATTTAAAGTAATTAAATTATTTTTTGAAGCATTATCTATAAGAGTTCGAATGGTTATTTTAATATTATAATTATGAGCATAAACACTAGCCGTAGAAAGAAGAATTTCACTACGGTTGACGTGTGACAACGTATCATGCCGTACATTAGTAGCGACAGGCGAACGAGAACAAAGCGAAACGGGCGATCGGTCTACCGTAGTAGCGGATGGCGGTGCCGATTGTACAGAGGTACTCGCACGATCGTTCGTTCCTTTCGGAATGACGACATCCTGCCTGACGTTATTAATGGTCGAAGTTCTGTCTTCAAAACGCGAATTATTTTTATTTTGATTATTTTCTAAATGAAGTAAAGTGTGGTGTGACTTTCCACAATGTTTACATTTGTACTTTGATTGACAATTCAATGACGAGTGAGTCAAACTAAGGCAGTTTACACACCCTCGTTTGGATTTAATAAAATCGAAACGACTTTTTGGTGACATCGATTTAAAAGCGGAACAACAATAAAGTTGATAATGTTCTGACGTATTACATATAGAACAAGAAGGACGATTATCATAATTATTATTATCGCGGGTTACGAAAGAATGGACTGTATTGCGGGGGCGGATGTTATTATTATTATTTTGCGTAATGCGGTTGGTTGAACTATTATTAGTGGTTCTATCTAATATTTTAACTTGAGCTTTGACAAATGCGGAGAAATCGGCATATGTCGGTATATCCATATTTATCGCAGATAATTCAAAAGCTTGAGCGGTACTTAAGTCAATTTTCCGAAAAGCCAAGTTAAATAAAAGAAAATCAAAATTATCCTCAAGTTTTAGTTGCTTAAGTGCGGCAACAGCAGCGTCGAATACTTCAATAAAATTATTTAAAGATGCAGAATTATTCGCTGCGGCTTTTATATTGAGTAAAGTAGAAATATAATGTGAACCTAACGCTCTTTTATCTTGATATTTATTTGTAAGGCTTTCCCATATAGATGAGTAATTTTCACCGGCAGGAATTACACCAGCAATTATTTTTTGTGCATTACCTGTAAGTTTACTCACTAAATATTGAACTCGATGAGAATCGGTTAAATCGGGATAACAGTGTATATTAGCCTTAAATGATTCGTAGAACACAGGCCAGTTTTCAATTTTTCCGTCAAAACTGGGAATATTGAGTGGAGCTAATTTGTAGGGAGCCTTATTTTGGCTCTGCTGAGCGTGCGAAGATAAGGGCTTTACTTCTGTGCTCGAGCGATATCTTTTTATACGAGCAAAAATATCTTCAAAAGATGAAAGTGCCTGGTAGTTCGGTTCGAAATCCGGGTCTATATCAATTTGAATTTCGTTGATTAGGTCCAAATTTCGAATGAACTCATTGCGTAGCGTGTCAATGGTCTCACTCTCAGACATAAAATTTTCGACCGAGCGTAATTCGGTAGTAGCGGGCGATAGGTTTTTACCTGCGTTATATAATTTGGTAACACGTTCAAATATTACCTTATTTTTAGCTTGAAGCAATTTTAATTTCGATTCCATTGTTAAAGATGGCAATGAATATTAAATTGCGTACCTATAATGACGACAAGTTGCGGGATTTTTATAGCAAAATCTTCGTCTCAGTAACAATACCTACTATGTTGAAGTTGGGTAAAGGGAGAAGAGAAATGCTATAACAAGCGATGCGGTATGCGGATAATGTATATCCGGCTCGTGAAGGACCAAACAAATGGCGGTTAAATCAATAAATTTTGAATGCGATGCGATGCGGATCAACCAAATGATGGAAGCGGAAAAGTTTGTGGCCTGGACACTGCGATTATTAATAAATTGATTATTACCTTAAATGCAATCCTTGACAAACGCAGAGCCGGCGGCGTGATGATGCGATATAGTTAAATGCGTAATCTTGATAAAACATAAAATTAGATGCGATGCGGGTGTGACGTCGCGCATTCTCCTACGGCGGTCCTTCCTCGCTGCCCCGCACCGCATCACCCCGAGGGCCATATATAAGGCTGCGCGCGTCCAGTGGAAGACCTCTTTCGGCTGACCTCACCATCTCAAGTTAAGTGGCTGGCTATTTCATAGCGGCTGCCTGACTGGATTTCGTGCCTACTTTGATCTCACGACCCCTATAATCTCTCATTAACGGTTATCTTTAAGAGTCTAACCTTTTGTAAAGTACAAATAATAAATATTGTGCGATTCGCTGAAACCTGGATTTATCTTCTCTCCTCACACATACCTTAAGTAAATAGTAAATTCCACCTACGTTATACTGGCGCCCATCAAAAATAAAGGCTAGGCACGAGGTCTGGTGAGTGTAAGCCCTAATTTACTGTGTTTCTTTTTCTGTGTTTTTTTTCCCAGTTCAAAAGGTGCGTAAGTGTTTTTTTTACTTAGTGGAAGTGCCTTCCGTAATTAAATTATCCTGAGCACGCGCATGTACGGACTCGCCACGCGTCTCGGGTGTGGTCTATGTGCATTTTATGCTGTGGCTATAATATTTTTTTTTTTTTTTGCTATACCTACCTACTGTAATAGGCTTTCGGCTGCTATTGTTATCTTACTAAAGCTATTCTAGATTAATTTCTTACTGCACCTTTTGAACGGTATTCTTAATTTTGTATTTTTTTCTCGTGTGGGTGATTACTCTTGCGCCGTTTGGTTGGTTATAATGCCGTATACTATTAAATTTTCCTTATTAAATAAAGCTGAACTTGAGTATGAAATCCAAATACGTAACGGCAATATTTCTCAAACCACAACGGTAGAGGAATTACGTAAACAGATTTTAAAACTTTCGTCCGATTCTCCTTCTGAGGATATCCTAACGTCCGTCTTTTCTCCCGATGAGGATATAGCCGCGGTTAGTAACTCCCTGCTCCGTGTTTCCAATAACGTCAAAGTATTACAGTCTAAATTTGAGAAAAATCTATTTTCTAGAACTAATTCTATTCTTAACCATGTTTTTTATAGGCTATCTCGTATTGATGTTGCTTCATTAGTCGATAAAAACCCACTTAACCTAGTATGGAACGACTTTCACGCAAATCATAAAACCCTATCACTATTGTCTCAACCGATGTCTTCGCGCGGGGTCGAGCCACAGAACATTCCCGAACCTTCTTCTGAGTCAATTCTTTGCGATCGTAAATTGTTTGCGGAATTAAATAAATTTAAATTTAATGGTAAAACTTGTGTGCGTTCATTCATTCAGAGAGTAAATGAATTTATGTCGAGTAGGAATATACCTGAAACTAAAATACTTTCTTTTGCTTTTGAAATATTTTCACATGATGCGTTGCATTGGTACCGTGCGATTAAAGATAGTGTTGGATCTTGGTTCGATCTTTGTCGTTTACTTAAACGTGATTTTAGTCCGCATAATTATGACTATAAACTCACATCGGAAATAAGGCTTCGTACACAGGGGGAAAAGGAGAACATAACCTTATACATCGCTAAAATGCAAGGATTATTTTCTCTTTTAGACGTACCTATGAACGAGTCTTCCAAACTAGAAATTCTATTAAATAACATTCGGCCTTGCTATACAAATGCTCTTCTAACAGCTGATGTTGTGGATATTTCTTCCTTGGTTAGCGTCTGTAGGGACTTTGAAAAATATGACAGTCGTAGCCGAGAATTTTCTGAACCACCCAAGGTTACTTCCAATACTTTGGCTCCCGAATTGGCTTACACTACTTCAAATAAAACTTTCAATAAAAATTATAATTTTTATAAAAATAATAACTACCCACAAAATTTTTATAAAAATTATAACACCAAACCATCACCTATTAACGAAGTCGAGTTGGAACAACAAATTTGTGCTATTGAAAATGCTTCGATTCGTAATAATTCTAAACAATATTGTCCGAGATGTCGTACGGATTCGCATTCTTTAGGTACTTGTCGGCAACCTCGTTATCTCATCTGTTTTAAATGTGGTTCTAAGGGCTTTAAGTCCACTAATTGTCCTAAATGTAATAAAATAAATAATAGTCAACTTCAAAAAAAACTAGTAAAGGCCGATCAAGGGAAATCTATGATTAATAAAACTAAAACAAATAAAACTGAGTGGCATAATTGGCTACATTATGTTGCCAATTTTTTTAATACAAAAAAACTCTCCTCGATCGGCAGTACAAACAATTATACTCCTTATATTCCTGTCACATTGAACGGTAAAAATACTATTGGTTTGCTCGATTCTGGTTCTTGTTTAACCATTCTGGGTAATAATTCCCATGATCTCTTCTTAAAGGGTTTAAAACTCGATACTTCGAAACCTTTAGAATTTATCACTGCTGGCGGCGATAAATATTCGTCGCTCGGCTCGGTGCTTCTTCCTTTTGTATTCCAGAATAAATCTATTTCTCTGGTTACTCATATTGTACCAGGAATAAAAAATTCTTTGATCCTGGGTATGGACTTCTGGAAGGGTTTCGGTTTGTTTCCGGACCACATAGTGACGGTTTCGCCACCGAGTAAACTTGGTACTAGTGTCGCGGAATCACAATCCGGCGCCGCTAGTAAATTGGTTTCTTTTGATAGTCTGACAGAGGATCAGAGGGCTGTCGCTAACAATATTATTTCTCAATTTACCGATATTTCCTATCAGAAAAGGGGTCTTGGTCGTACTTCGCTCATTACTCATTCGATCGATACGGGTGACAGTCCTCCAATTCGTCAGCGTTACTATAGGATGTCCCCCGAAAAACAGCGTATTTTGATAGAACATGTCGATGAAATGCTTAAGGAGGATGTAATTGAGCCTTCGGAAAGTCCTTGGTCTAATCCCATAATACTTACTCCTAAAAAAAATGGCGAATTGCGTTTTTGTTTGGACAGTCGCAAATCAAATTCAGTAACAAAAAAAGATGCCTATAAATTGCCATATATTTCTGAGATTTTGGATAATTTAAGGGATGCTAAATACCTATCTGCTTATAACTTCGAAATAAGGCATCGTCGGGGTTCTGATAACTTAGTCCCAGATTTTCTTTCCCGTAATCCTAATATTATGTCCACAACATTTAACGTAAACTCTAATATAACAGCTATTTCCACTAACGATCCTTGGTACTTGAATATTTTTAATGGCTGTACAAAATCTCCCACTTCTTATATAGACTATCAAATAATAAATAACAAACTATATCGTTTCAAAAAAAGTCTTAATCCTTTAACTAGAGAGTTTCAATGGAAAGAAGTTGTTCCGGCCGAGCAAAGATCACAGATAATAAAACAAAACCATTCTTTGCCCACTGCTGGTCACCTCGGTATATTCAAAACCTTTAAGCGTCTATCTCTTACCTATTATTGGCCAGGCATGTACTCGGATGTTGTTAGCGCGGTTAATTCGTGTGATGAATGTATCGCTCATAAACATCAAAATCACTCAACTCTGGGTCTTATGGGTGGACCTAAGTCTTGTTCTAAACCATTTCAGGTCATAAGTATCGATTTGATAGGTCCATTACCTCCTACTAGAAAACAAAATAATTTTATTTTTGTGGTCTGTTGTTGTTTTTCTAAGTATTGTTTGCTATTCCCTATAAAACGAGCCACAGCCGAAGTAATAACAAAAATCCTCGAAGAAAATGTTTTCTTAGTACATGGCATTCCTTCAACTGTCATACTAGATAACGGTAAGCAATTTATTAGTACACAATTTAAAAACTTAATATCTAAATATAAAATTCCCAATTTACACTACACTCCATTTTATACGCCCCATGTTAACACCGTAGAACGATATAATAAAACTATAACTACAGCTATTTCCACATTTATTGATAAAGACCACAGGGTGTGGGACACAATAATACCTCAAATACAATTTGCAATGAATTGTGCCGTTAACGAAGTAACCGGTTTCACACCATCATTTCTTGTTTACGGTCGTGAACTGATAACGTGCGGATCTCGATATGTTGTGTCAGATCAGAATATGGTACATGAGCCTATAGATTGTTATGCTGAATCGCTTGGTCATTTATCTAATATCTTCGAGAAAGTACAGGCGGCTCTTTTGTCGGCTCATCAACGTAATTGTCAGTCGTATAATCTTCGCCGTAAGCCGGCAGAATTTAATGTTGGTGATGTTGTTTGGAGGCGAACATTCTACCTAAGTGATAAGGATAAATATTTCTCAAAAAAATTAGCACCTAAATTTATTAAATGTAAAATCGTAGCAAAAAAATCTCCCTTAGTATATAAACTTTCAGATATGTCGGGTAAGCCGCTGGGCGAATGGCATATCAAAGACATTAAACTAATCAACTATAAACAATAATTATAACTAAAAATAATTCAATCTTCTTAAATAGTTACAAAAACCTCGTACGTTCAGCCGTACATTATAGTTTGTATGAATTGTTGTGCTGTTGACTGTACTCGAGTCTAGTTCCTGCGTTCGATTAATATTGTAGTAGTATCACCTGTTTGTGTTGCGATCATGTTATGTAACTAGGTACTTAACATTCCTTTGTTCTCTGCTAGACTGCTCGCGCACCGGTGGCGCTGTCTGCGCTTATTTTGTTTTATGTAGTTATGCATTAATACATCAATCCTTATTAATACCAATTTTTTTTTGCAAATTACTTTAACCTGTTCGGCTCGATTCTGTTCGCTGGCTAGTACCGTATCCTCCTGTTAGTTAGCCACCTACATGCACTTATTAGTATATATACTATACTGGAACTTCTCCAATTTCAGGGTTCCGGCCAGCCGTCTACCAGCTGCCCACCAGCGCCGGCCAGCCGTCTACCAGCTGCCTGCCAGCGCCGACCAGCTGTCTGCTCCAGCACCATCTACTGACGGCGAGCAGTCGAATTTCCCGGCTAAGGGAAATTCTGGTCTAACGGGGGGGGTGTGTGACGTCGCGCATTCTCCTACGGCGGTCCTTCCTCGCTGCCCCGCACCGCATCACCCCGAGGGCCATATATAAGGCTGCGCGCGTCCAGTGGAAGACCTCTTTCGGCTGACCTCACCATCTCAAGTTAAGTGGCTGGCTATTTCATAGCGGCTGCCTGACTGGATTTCGTGCCTACTTTGATCTCACGACCCCTATAATCTCTCATTAACGGTTATCTTTAAGAGTCTAACCTTTTGTAAAGTACAAATAATAAATATTGTGCGATTCGCTGAAACCTGGATTTATCTTCTCTCCTCACACATACCTTAAGTAAATAGTAAATTCCACCTACGTTATACGGGTTTTTTCTTTCAATGACAACGGTGTTTTTTTTTCTTAGTGCCGTTACTAAGTTACGTCGTGCTCTTAGTCAGGATTGGCAGCAGTGCCATCTAGCTGCAGTAATATCAATTAATAAACAACCACAGCTATCCAAGAGCACAAACAAATACATACATATAATATGTATGTATCGCTCTGTAGCTTATCAGCATTATGGATTTCAGCTTTTAATATGTCGTTAGATTTGTATTACTGTGAGTGAAACTGTGTATTTAAATACTAAGAATTATAATTACTTTTCTATTCATAATTAAATTACTTATTAGAAATGCATGTAACCTCTGTTCAATGACTAGAATGAAATAGTTAATAATATTACAAATCAACATGTTAATTTTGTATGCCTGCTGGCGCACACCGAGAACTGTACTGAATTTGTAAAACCTTTTGTAACCTGTGTATGACAAAAATAAATGATTATGGTTATGATAAGATTCACCACAATTGAATATTGTTCGACCGTCGACCGAATACGAATAAATAAAGACTGGCAATTACGAAAATAATTTATTCAACAAAAATGTAATATTAACATTATTTATTTTTTGATAATTCACGCCAGATCCGGCGCCCAAAGCTTGAATGTCCTGTCGTAGGAGCACGTGGCTATGTACTTGTTGTCGAATGATATATCTGCACTCATCACCTGCAACATTAACAAAAAAAATCGTTAAGTATACAATGTGGACTTAAATCTACTGCAAATATTTTAAGGGCAGATTCAGACCACTAAACTGACCATCTTTTCTAAATAAATCTATGTCGAAATACAAAAAATTTTTTTTTGTCTTTCCATACAAATTGAGAATCAGCTGATCTGTTTAAGTATGGAGAGTGAAAAAAATGTTTTCATATTTTGATATAAGTTTATTTAGAAAAGTTGTTCAGTATAGTGATCTAAATTTACCCTTAAAATATTTGCAATAAATTTGAGTTCACCTTATATAATGTGCGTATTTATAGATACTAGTAGTCCACCCCGGCTTCGCCCGAGGTACACATAGCCAATGCCAAGTTTTTTAAATTCCGAAAAACATCTCTCAAACTCGTGACACTTCCCATCAGGTGGGCCGTATGCCCGATTTCCTACTAAGTGGTATAAAAAAAACATGTTTCAATTTCTCGAAATATTTTTTCTTCTTCTACTTCGACCATTTCGCCACAAAGGTCGTCAATCTAGTCGAGTAAAAAAAAAAAACTTTTTTGTCTGTTGATGTCGCGTCCCACTGCTGGGCAAAGGCCCCCCTCTTATGGTTCACTCTTCTATGTGCAAACAACTTAAATTAAGATAAAACATTTGTCTGAAAGCAGACCGATTACATAAATACATTGTTAAAAATCTTATACATATGAATAATATGATGTATTTTCTCTTTCTTCCGAAGCAGAGAGGAGCTGCTAGGGGCGACCGATCCAAGGACCGGCCACACTCGTAAGGTGCTTAACGTGCGTTACCTTATTGTCGTGGCCCGACAGCGTCCGCAGGGGATGCCAGGCCGGGTTGGACCACAGTTTGGCACTCCGATCGTATGAACACGTCAGAAGGAAGTGGCCATGGCTACGCTGGTACCTTACATCTGAAAAATATTTAATGCCATCACACATAGTATTACTATAGTTCGTGCAAGGCTACAGTATTAAAGATATAGTACAGGATTTTTTCAATTTATGACATTACTAGATATCGCCCGCAGCTCCGCCCGCGTGAATTTCCCTCGCGAACAGTGCTTTTTCCCGGTATGAAAGGTACCCTATGTCCTTCTCAATACTCCTAGCTATGTGTCCGCGAAATTTCAGGAAGATTGGTTCTTTAGAAAGGGCGTGAAGAGGTAACAAATAGTGATGTGCCGTTGCCGGGAATATTGGAAACTTTCCCGGGAACTTTGGAAATATTGCCGGAAATATTCCGGAAATTGCCAAATGACTACGGCAACTTTGGGAAAGTTTCCAAATTCCCTGGTAACAATGGAAATATATCCGTAAATTTCCATAGGGAATATTCCGGTAAACTGTAAATTACCAGCCGGCACATCACTAGTAACAAACAAACAAATATACAAACTCACTTTCGCATTTATAATATTAGTTGGGAATGGGATTAATTTAAATAAAGTGAAATTCATTAAAAAACATATAATCAAGTCATAATTATTTATACCGAACAGAACAGAACACGGATTTTTATAACTTGTGTTTTCAGTGAATAATGATTTTTAGTTGATGGTGGCGCTAGTGTTTACCAAGGGTCTCGTCTTAATGACACGGGTTATATAACTTACCACTCTGAAGGTGCGTATGCGCAGGTATGGTGTATATCGGGGCCCGTCGACGCAAATCCCATATTTTTGTCTGTAAAACAACATATATGCAATCAAAATATCAATAGTATACGCGCTCTCTTCGTCTGCGCAAATGTTCTTTTTTAATATTTAGAAATGTAAAAAAAAAAACAGAAATGAGATAATCTGTATATATATAAAAGAAAGCCGTGTTAGTTGCACTATTTACAACTCTAGAACGGCTGAACTGATTTGGCTGAAAATTGGGGAGGTAGCTTAGAACCAGGAGAATAATAATAATAAAGAATTTATCAACCATAATATTTTACCGGATCATCTGGATACTGAACTGGATTTTAATACGTTACACACCTTAATATACTGTTCAGCATTTACAGCTACTATTTGTAATGGTACCAAAATTAAATGTTATGATAATAATATCAGAAGAGTGCCTCAAAAAGTACAACCAGCTTGGCAAAAACGATTAGAAAATCAAATAAGTCAGTTAAGAAAAGATATAGGAAGAATGAAACAGTATTTAAATGGAAATAGAAGCAATAACATCCTTTACCACATTAATGACATACAACGCAGATATAGAATACACTCGCAATACGAAGACCCTAATATTACACCGCAAGAATATATAGACACTATTAAGCAAAAATTGGCTGCAAAGTCAAGTAGACTCAGACGATATAATGAATGCACACAACGCAAAACCCAAAATTCACAATTTACTTATAATGAGAAACAGTTCTACAGATTACTTAATAAATCTGATGGAGAACCAGTACAAGATGTACCATCTGCTGAAAGTTTACATACCTTTTGGTCTGAAATCTGGATGAATCCTTTAGAACATAATGCAAATGCAGAATGGATGGGTAAAATCGACAGCGCCACAGAAAATCTTGTGGAAATGCATTTCGAATCCATTTCCCTCAACACAATTGTACAAGTCATTAATAAAACACATAATTGGAAATCGCCTGGAACTGATAATATCCATAACTACTGGTACAAAAAACTAACTAATACTCACCCGCACATTCATACATTCATCAATAGCTTCATACAATCTCCAGATATCCTTCCTACATTCTTGTCACAAGGCACAACACATATGATCCCAAAAGACGGAATTTCTCCAGATCCATCCAAATATAGGCCTATCACATGCCTCCAGACATTTTACAAAATACTAACAAGTTGCATTAGTAACATTATCTACATACACCTGGACAATAATAATATTTTAGCAGAACAGCAGAAAGGCTGTCGGAAACAGAGCCAAGGATGCAAAGAACAACTAATCATCGATGCGGTAGCCATGAAACAGGCTCACGTGAAAAAGCGTAGCATTTACACTATGTTTGTCGACTATCGTAAAGCATTCGACTCTGTTCCCCACAGCTGATTAATAGATGTTCTTAAAAAATATAAAATAAACAACGCCATAATTAATTTTCTAGGAAGTATTATGAAAAATTGGCAAACCAGACTTAGATTAAACACTACACAAGAAAATATCACCACTGAACCGATTTTTATTCAAAGGGGTATATTCCAAGGCGATAGTTTAAGCCCGCTTTGGTTTTGCTTAGCTTTAAATCCTCTCTCAACACTGCTCAACGAAAAACATGGTTTCAAACTCATCCACAACAGAAATAATATTGAACTTTCGCATCTTATGTATATGGATGACATCAAACTGTACGCCAATAACAAAAATGATTTGCTCCAACTAACAGAACTAACTGAGAAGTTCTCTAATGATATATGCATGCAGTTTGGCATTGATAAATGTAAAATTCATTCTGTAAATAAAGGTAGAATCGAATTTAATACATATACTATATCAACAGGAGAAACAATAGAAGCTTTAGATGAAAATAGCACTTATAAATATCTAGGATTCCATCAATCAAAATTCATTGAACACAAAGATATAAAACAAAATTTAACTAACACTTTTAAACACAGACTATCACAAATTTTAAAAACACATTTAAACTCCCGGAATATTAGCAAAGCTATAAACACATACGCAATACCTATTTTGACATACTCTTTTGGCATAATTAACTGGTCACGAACTGATTTACAAAAAATGCAATCATCTATGAACGTTTTACTTACACAGCATAGAAAACATCACCCTAAATCTTGTATTCAAAGACTTACACTTCCCAGATCAGAAGGAGGCAGAAGTTTGATAGACATCCGGAACTTAAATAATAAACAGATATCCACTTTACGTCATTACTTCCACACAAAATCAGAAAATTCTGAATTACATAAATATATTTCCCATATAGATAGCAAATTTACACCGCTTAATCTAAGTGATTACACTATACAGCCAAACGAGGTGCAGACGAGTATTGCAGAGAAGAAACTGGCATGGCAACAAAAGTCTTTGCATGGTAGGCATTACAAAGATCTTGAACAAACTCATATAGACAAGCGATGGTCGAATACATGGCTGCAACGAGGAGAACTCTTTCCGGAGACAGAAGCATTTATGCTTGCTATACAGGATCAGGTTATCCACACAAGAAATTACAAAAAATACATCATCAAAGACTGTAATCTTGCAACAGATTTATGTAGACATTGCAATAGTGCTAGTGAGACCATCCAACATATAACAGGAGCATGCAAAAGTCTAGTTCAAAGTGATTATAAACACCGGCATGACCAAGTGTCAGCAATAATACATCAACACATAGCATTTAACTACAAATTAATTGACACTAAACAACCATATTACAAATATACACCAGATAAAATATTGGAAAGCAATGCAGTTAAAATTTACTGGGATCGCACAATAGTAACAGATAAAACCATCCATTTTAATAGGCCCGATATAACCATTCATGACAAAACCAATAGTACAGTGTACCTGGTAGACATTGCTGTTCCTAATACACACAACTTGCAGACTACATACACAGAAAAAATGAGTAAGTATAAGGATTTAGCCATAGAAATCCAAACACAATGGCGCGTTGGAACCGTCAAAATAATTCCAATCATACTGTCTACAACAGCCGTCGTACCACAAACACTTTTCACAAGCTTGCAAATACTCAACATACCATCGCACATCACCCACACTCTACAGAAAGCTGTCATCTTAAATACCTGTCGCATCACACGCAAATTTCTTCAATAAAAAACATTTAGGTAGTTTTATAGTAAGTAAGTACTTACCCAATATACAAGTATATACCTTGCACTTAGCTATGGCCCGTGCTATATTTTTACCTCTTTTAGAAAAGAGAGAAGAAAACGAATAGAACGAAATAATAATAATAATAAATCGTTTATTTTCTCTTCACAAAGAAGTTACATTTACAAGTTTTTTAAGATACATGAATAAATCACTGTGAAGAGACTAGTTCCTAGAAATAGGATCCTGTCGGAACCTGTGCTACAGGTAACTAGGCCTCCCCCTTGTTTATCCTACACATGGACATACAGTTTTGTACACCAATGTGTACAATGAATAGTAGTGCAAGCTTGTGTTGAATTAAATGACAAAGTATTGATTGGGTATGTATAAAAGAAAGTTAAAAACAAAACAAAACAATAAAAATAAAACAATCCAAGGGACTGTGAAACAAAACAGTAAGGAAGGACGGCAGGGTGTATGGGTGTGTTTTTGTGTATGTATATTCGAGTGAATGTGAGTCGTAAGTGTGTGTGGCTGAGAGTGGGTGTGTGAGAGTGCTGGTTATAGAATCCTATACTAGGTGAGAGTTATGCGAGTAGCTTGATATTATTTATATGTTATGTGTATTATGTTATGTGTATTATGTTAAGTCTATTTATTAATCACGAAATGTTAAGCACGGTGAGATCAATAATATTTGGTAATTATATTTGGTAATAATATAAAAAATACATCATTCGTTTCATTGTTATGAACTATTGAGTCATTATTTTTTTTATTTTTTTAGAAGGACATAGGGTAGCTTTCATCTTAACGAAGATTGGCGACCATCATGGCTATCCTAAATGAAAAATTGCGAGAACTGCTATGAATGAGAATTGTAAAAACCGAACCCCAATCAGGTTGGAGGTATTAGAATAAAAAAAAAACCTATCTGACCCCGCGAACTACGTACCCTGATGCGAACATTCAGCAATAAGGACCTTTTGCTTTGAAAACTAGCAGTCGTTTTTAATCGAGGACGTTTTGCTCTCAGAGCATTATAAATTGCAGTCGATGTGCACCCAAGGACATTTAGCTTCCATAACTGATCCTTCCCTCCACCTCCCATGGCTCTACCAACCTCTCTGTCACACGAGCCGAATCTCGGGAGAGTGCGCTGTACTAGCATTTCGCATCTCTCTCCAGTCGCACCTGCTCGATCTCCCTACAAGTTCTCTATAGTGTCGCCTATCTATGCAATCCTTATCCCGAACCTTCTGATCCGTAAAGGAGCACTTCCCTTCACCTCCCATGTCTCTACCAACCTCTCGGTTATACGAGCCGAATCTTGGGAGAGTGCGCTGTAAAGGAGCAATTGATTTTTATAAGATTTATTGCGATCAGGGCGTCGATTCTGCTAACGGTAAGTCAAAATCGTGTCAAAATAGTGTTTCAATTGTAGTGCTTTTTACACACTATTTGCAAGAATTATGACAGTATGATGTGATGTGAATGCAGTGTGGGTTGTGGCTATCAGAAGTGATGCAAAAAAAAATATACATTTCTTGTAACTAGTGTGTAAAAAAGCACTACAATTGAAAGACTATTTTGACACGATTGTGACTTAACGTTAGCAGAATCGACGCCCAGTCCATATGACGAGCCCACTGACCTGGTTGTCGGCGGCGGCCGTGGCCAGCTGGTGGCCGGCGGGCGCCCAGTCAACCCCGTGCACGGCTCCCAGGTGACCCTCCAGGAACATCACGCAGCGGCCCGTGCGGATGTCCCACACGCGCCCGAACGCGTCTAAACCGCTACAATATGACATTTTTTTTGATGTAGCTTTAATCCACAATTTTTTTTTTTAATAAATAAATATATAGCGACAAATCACACAGATTGAGTTAGCCCCAAAGTAAGTTCGAGACTTGTGTTATGGGATACTAACTCAACGATACTATATTTTATAACAAATACATATATATAGATAAACATCCAAGACTCAGGTCAATCAGAAAAGATCATTTTTCATCTTAACCTGACCGGGGATCGAACCCGGGACCTCCTGAGTAGCGGTCAGGCATGTTAACCATTACGCCACGGAAGTCATCAAAATAATCAAACTTATAGCTTATTTGGAGTTTTTGGAGGGAAAGTAAACTGTCGCTATGTCCGCGCTGTATTTAATTTCCAATACTTAGGCTTTTTTCGAGTTTTTGTGCTCAATATTGGTGGATTATTATTCGCAAAGTGTTCGGGAACAAGCGTGAGTGTTGGGAAGTGGTACGGTGTCGATTACGTGACTTTTATCTTTGTCACCAAAATCTCCAAGTTATAGCTAAGTGAAATTATTCCACCGCTTCACTTAGCCATCTGACTCTGACTCATCACTTGACTAGACTACTGACTTGAATTTTTGACTTGACTTGAGTGACTAAAGTAGGACTGAAGAATATTAATAAAATGAAGAGAGGCCTTAAAGGACTACTTTCAATGGCCGTAAAAACTATTTAAAAAACAAAAACATAGCTTATTTTTCCCAGTATCAAGTTTTATATAAATGTTCTTCTTTTTGTCGAGTCACAGAGTCAAGTCAGGCCTACTACCATCTAAAACCATGCAAGATCCAGCGAGTAAGCGGGACAGCGAAATACATGATGTAAGTCGACATCTCCCTCACTAACCGGAACCTGCACGGCTTCAAGAGACGATAGTAACCCCCCATTAGTCATGTCTAGTCAAGTTAGACAATGGCTAAGTGAAACGGTGGAAGTTTCACTTAGCTTTATCTTGGGAGATTTTGGTGACAAGGATTAAAGTCACTTATACGACATTGTACCATTTCCTAACACTCACACTTATTCACGAACACTTAGCGAATAATAATCCACTTTTATTATGCACAAATACTCGAAAAAATACAAATATTAGAAAATAAATACAATGACGATAACTGAGTGACTTTAGCTTCGCGCCAAAACCCCAAAATATGACATTGTTCATCAGAAAGATACTGTTTTTTTTATTTACTAGAATATAATTAAATTTAATAATAATTTAACATTGATATTCTGTACTTATTATTTTACACTAGCTGTTGCCCGCGGCTCCGCCCGCGTGTAGTTCGCTTTTCGCTTTACCTGTGGAAACTACAACTATCCAGACCTATAGTTAAATCTATAAGTAGTATCCTATTCCCGTGCCAATTTTATTAAGCCATTAAGTACATTGCTACGATATCAAATTGAAAATATTAACATTCATACTATCACATCTTTGTCTCTAAAAGAGTAGACGCAGCCTATTACAGGGTCATTAGAACCTAAAAGATAGTGGGCGTGAAAAGTGGAGAAAATCTCAATAAATAGTGATAAGTTAGTTAAATTAGACCTTACGACACGACCGTATGTTCCGTCGAACAACAACTGAACTGACTTGCTGATTTGTTTATTTTTTAAACCAAAGCCAAACCAAACCAACCAATCAATTCAAATAGCTTACAATACAACACAACAAACGACCGATAAACAAACCAACCAATAGAACTAAATCAACAACCAAATTTTTTTTGAAATAATTAGAATTGATTGCTGGGAAAAAATCAATCTGCTATACCATATGCGAAAAAATAATTAAAATGAATTCAGCGCCATTTATTGATATTTTATGTAACCTAATTAATTATACGCCCACACACATTTAATGTGTTAATTTTTTAAAATTTAATAGAGGTTGCAGTGTGTTTTTGTCTTTATTGATTTCGATAAAACAAAGTAGAAATTGTAGCTTTATCTATATTAAATACGTTTATGTAAACCGCATTCAACTCTGTTTAAAAGTATTGAAACAGTGCTAGAAGTAAACTTCAATTGACCATAACCTCTTTTTCCCTCAACTGATTTTGACGAAACAAAGTTTTGACAACGCTCGTAAGCTCGCAAGTATATGTAATCCAACTGTGAAAACCGCGTTTAAATCTGTTGAGTAGTTTTGAAGTTATAATGTACCAGACATACAGAAAGACAGACAGACAGACAAAAATTCCAAAAAAATTTTTTTTGGTTTCTTTTACTCTTCTTTAATCGCCCCGTATCAGTTTTTTAGAAAAATATTTAATGTACAGACACTCGATTTTGACTGTCCTATTATATATGTATAGATAGATTAGATAAGTACAAAATCCAATAATCCATATCCATATAATCAATACTAATCGTGATAGTAATATTATAAATGCGAAAGTCTGTCTGTGGACCGATTGTGATGAAATTTGGTAGGGATGTAGTTATCGACCGGAGGTCAAACATAGGCTACTTTTGGCCGCGATATAACCGAGTCCCACGTGGGGCGAAGCCGCGGGGAACAGCTAGTCCTGAAATAAATTTGCAAATGAATTTATTTGTTTCTTTTCAAAATTATAAAAAAAGTAAGAAAATAATTCTAGAAAACAATTAAAACCGAAATCAGAAAATTATTGTTTGTGATAGGATTCGATCCAGCTACTTCCAGCTACTTTCTTAAAACATTTCTTTACTAAAGTATTAAAAAATTCTTAAAAATTAATACAAAACGAAAAAAAGTAAGAAAAAAAAGTCATGTCTAGCAGGATTCGAACCCTCGACTTAAAAATATGATCTGCGACCTCTACCGATATGTCAACATACGTTACTAAGAACTGGCGAAATTTCAAATGGGATTTGTCTATAGGTACGCAAATTCATCCTTTTTTTGGACTAAGGGTTGAAATTGTGAACAACCCTTTCTTATGTGGGCAGTATATAGTATAATGAAGACACTATCCAAATTTCACGTTTATAGCTTTTATAGTTTCGATTTTGTGATGATAAATTAGTTTACCTCCCCCTTTTTACTACTAAATTTACGATCAAATTCAATGTGTTATTTTATTAAAATTAATAGGTGCAGTGCGTGTTTTCGGCTTTATTGATATGGATAATATAAAGTAGAAATCCTAGCCTTATCTAAATTAAGTAAACGCATTAAAAGTTTTGAAGCGGTGTTTGAAGTAAATTTTCAATCGACCATAACTTCTTTTTCCCTTAACCGATTTTGACGAAACAAAGTTTTGACAACGCTCCTAATTATATGTAATCCAACTGTGAAAACCGCGTTCAAATCCGTTGAGTATTTTCGAAGTTATAACGTACCAGACAGACATACATACATACATACATACAGACAGACAAAAATTCCAAAAACTGTCTTTTTGGTTTCTGTTACTCTTTTTTAATCGCACTAAATCAGTTTTTTGAAAAATATTAAATGTACAGACACTTGCATTTTAGTGTCTTATTATATGTATTGATTACAAAATGACAATTTATTATATAAAAAATTTTCGCATGCCACAATATGGTGAAACATGTTGATATATCTATTGCCCTTGGGCCTAACACAGTTGTACTACCATGTTTTAGCAAAATAAATATTTCATTTCATTTTCATTTTGACACACAATCATGTGATTCAAGCCAGCAATGTCCTAACCAAAACTAGAAAAAACTAATACAAAGTATGCTTCCCGTGGGAATCTCGAAGTCATGACCCCCGACAGTTTGTAAAAATTACTAAAAACGGCCACTTTTGAAATTTTTTGGTAAGGTTTCTAAAGCGGATAGTATTTCAATAACTTTCAAGGTTCTAATCTAAGTTAAGGATACAAGCAAAAAAGTTGCTGATAAGTAATATATAGATAAATCACATACAGTAAAAGAATTTTTAAGCTATTGCATAGCTTTTATCGCGGGCTTTGAGTGCGGCGTGCGAATCAAGAAATTCCGTAACGAAAAAACCCGACACCCCCGTACCATGTAGCTCGGGCGAACTTATTGCATAACTTAATACTTATTTTTATTTTTTTATTTTTATAATTATAATTGCATAAGTTGATAAAAAAATGCTATGCAATAGCTTTACCGCGGCAGTCCCCTAGTGCCACACGCGTTCTTTTTTTCTGAGAAGTCAGACCGAAGGTGGAGCCCTAACCACTAGACCGGATGGTAGTTGAGCAGTACTCACCCGGTGGCAGCCAGCGAGCCGTCTCCTTGCAACGCTATGCTGTACACCGGCTTCGCGTGACCCTCTTGATGTAAAACCTCCTTAGCTGAAAATTGTACGCCATTTGAGCCCCAAAACCAATCTATATCTACGTGTATACTTATATAATCTACTAGCTGTACCCCGCGGTTTCACTCGCCATTAGTGTATATGTGCTATATAGCCTTTAACCTTCCCCAAGAATCAGGCTTTCATATACAAAAATAATTTTGCAAATCGACCAGTAGTTTTCAAGTTATAAGTGTTCAAACAAGCAAACAAACAAACAAACAAACAAACAAACAAACAAACAAACAAACAAACAAACAAACAAACAAACAAACAAACAAACAAACAAACAAACAAACAAACAAACAAACAAACAAATCCTTTAGCTTTATTATATTAGTATATAGATACTACAGATTACAGAATACTATTTTAGTATAGATATTCAACCGCCATAGAAAGAAACGCGCAGATTTATATATAAGAACGAAATACTTTTCTTAGACAGTGGGACAACTGTCCATACGGGTTCCCTATTTCGTTTCGAAGTTTGGTGATGCGATTTATACTTATATCACTACATAGTATAAAACAAAGTCGCTTTCTCTGTCTCTATATCCCTATGTATGCTTAAATCTTTAAAACTACGCAACGGATGTTGATGCGGTTTTTTTAATAGATAGAGTGATTCAAGAGGAAGGTTTTTATGCCCATGCGAAGCCGGGGCGGGTTAAGAAGCATACATAGGGATATAGGGACAGAGAAAGCGACTTTGTTTTATACTATGTAGTGATAGTGATGTATTGATGAAATAAGATTAGAGACTAGACTGACCTGTGTTGAGGTCCCACAGCCTCCACGAGTTGTCGTAGACGGCCGTGGCTAGAAATCTACCCGACGGGTGGAACTCCACCCGCGCCACCCGGCTCGGGCTGTGCCCGGGTAGAGAAGCTATTGGTGACGCGCTGGTGAAAAAAAAAACCTTATTTAGCGGCGTTGTGCACTTTTTGGGATGAGTAAAAAAAAATGAAGAAACTCGCGTTAGGACTTTCTTCATTTCTTTACTCTTACTAAGGAGAAAATATACAGAAAATGAATTAAGACGAGACCTCGGTGAACACTAGCGCCACCATCATTTAAAAATCATAATTCACTGAAAACACAAGTTATCAAACATCCGTGTTATGTAATTAAGGTTCTGGATCTGAAGTTAATTTTAAATATATTTAATTATAGTTCTTTATAGTTACAAATTCTAATATTGCTTAAAACGGCCACTTTTAGCAGTTTTGCAATTTGTAACTATATGGAACTTTAATCGAATAATTTATTATGATTAAAATTAACTTCATATCCAGAACCTTAATTACATAACACGGATTTTTGATAACCTGTGTTTTCAATGAATAATGATTTTTTAATTGATGGTGGCGCTAGTGTTCACCGAGGTATCTTCTTAAGGATACTAGCAAAAAAGTTGCGCGAGGATTTCTATTAAGCTGACTTACAAAAAGATATTTTTTTTTTGGGAAGTGGCGCTAGTGAGACCGAAGGAACAGGCGCCCGATTCTCACGCAATCGAAGTTCACTTCACCGATTTTCTCCAATTTTTTTCAAAGGCTTATCATGGTTTCTGCTTTTTCAAAAAAATTAAATTGAAAAACTACAATCGAACGCATCGATCGATCGAAACTTTTCGATTGTGTATTGACTAAAACTCATCGAAAAAAATTGGAGAAAATCGGTGAAGTGAACTTCGATTGCGTGAGAATAGGCTTGTTGACTTGTATTTTGTTTTGGATTAAAATAATTATTCTCCGTTTGTTTAGATTGAAACCATTTTTTCCATATTTTTCCGAGCCCTCTAAGGCAGCAAAATTTTATTTCAAAAGTTCACTTATAGAATGCCATCAAAAACACCGTCGGCCATTTTTGCAGAGTTTTGTGACGTAATTATTGTTTAAGGTGCTATTTTTAAAACCTGATTCTCGCTAAGAACCACAGAGTCGCATGAAAATCATGCGATTCCACAGTTTTGTCGAATGAAAATCATTCGAATTGGACTTCGAACGAATGACAGAAGTCAAAAATAGGTCTGAACGTCAGTTTACCACAATAGTTGCGTCACGTCATGGCGGTTGATGGCCGGCCCGCGTTTTGACAGTTCCGAATGTTATGAAAATTTGAAATTGAAATTATAATGTCATCTTGCATTTTTCTTAGCGAAGATCGATATATTTCGGTTTCGTGGGCCCACTGTAAGGCAAAAACATTTGTTGCATCAAAATTGATATCCTTACTATAAACAACTCACCTGACAAAATTCCACAAATGTACGGAACCGTCGTACGCGCAGGACGCCATCGCACACGTCTGGCTGGCGTCGGCCGTGTCCATCACATTGTCATCACTCGCTTCTTTAGCGGCGTTTATCTGAACAATGTTTGTTTGTCTCATTTTAATATCTTTATTTTGTGATGTATGAGCTAGTTAAAGGTTATACGTGATATCCTTGTATTAATTGTATTTAGATGAAGATTATAAAGATGTAGGTCACACCTGGTACTCAAACTCAACCTAGAACTAGATATACTTACTTCCTTTATGATGACCAATAGCCTATTTTGTATATGTATATTAACTCTGTCCAACCATTAATAAAAAACAGTTTATCATCAATTATCTACGAACCTACTCGGAGTGCATTTCATTTTAAACACACCTCTCAACGTCACACCTTCACAATTTATCCAAAAATACAAAAGTAATACAATATTTCTTAAAAAAATACTAGAGACGTAACGCGCACTTATTGCTAAGTAAAAAAAAAGTCTACCACATTCTGCACTAATGTATTAATCGACCACGTATACACGTACACTATAAACTTAACAAAATTATCAAAAACAAAAAAATACACGCATACAATTATGTCAGTCAGAGGAAGAAAAGTACTGTACAAGCCTCGGGCCGAAATTGCAATTTACGTCCTCCTATTTTTAAAAGGACGAAGCAATGTCTCAGCTGCGCTTCGGCCTTACAATATGACTAGGCCTTAAATTGTTCCTTTCCGGTCTCGACAGTAATAATTATTTATTCTCCGGTCAGTTTAGTGCCCAAGGTTTAATTTATTAAATAAAAAAGAACATAATTAAAACATGAAATTATACTTTTTTTTATATTATTACTATACTAATATTCATGTTTTAATAAGAACATAATTAAAACATGAATATTAGTATAGATTACATACCTTGTCTTGAAAATGATGGGGTAAAACCGCGTGGGGGTGAAACGTGGCCGCGCTGACGTTGCAAGTGTGGCCTTGCAGCGCTTGCAGCGGGGTGCAATCCGGCACCGACCACACTTTGACCAGCCCTGACCTGGGCAGGATATTTAACACCGTGGATGTTACTTCGACGACCCCTATAGCTTAGTGGTAATCGTGCCAGGCTGTCACATTTGAGGGGGTTCGATCCCCGGTCGGGTCAAGATGGAAAATGATCTTTTTCAGATTGACCTAGATGTTTATATATATATAACTAGCGACCGGCCCCGGCTTCGCATGGGCATAAAAACCTTCCTCTTGAATCACTCTATCTATTAAAAAATCGCATCAAAATCCGTTGCGTAGTTTTAAAGATTTAAACATACAAAGAGACATAGGGACAGAGAAAGCGACTTTGTTTTATACTATGTAGTGATACATAGTTATACTAGTGGTTCTGTGAACAGTAGACCTCGCGAACCTCATCCGTTAACCCCCTTTTCGTTTTTTTATTACTCTATATAGAGTATATATAGGTATTTCTTATTCTGTTAATTTTTTCCCTCGTATATTCTCAAAAGAATATTTTCTATATTTTTTTATTTTGTCATATTATCCTATTCTGGTCAGACAGTCATAATATACATAAAAATAAAAATAAAAATAAAAATAAAAATAAAAATAAAAATAAAAATAAAAATAAAAATAAAAATAAAAATAAAAATAAAAATAAAAATAAAAATAAAAATAAAAATAAAAATAAAAATAAAAATAAAAATAAAAATAAAAATAAAAATAAAAATAAAAATAAAAATAAAAATAAAAATAAAAATAAAAATAAAAATAAAAATAAAAATAAAAATAAAAATAAAAATAAAAATAAATGCCCGAAAACGAATTCAAAGCGCAAAGTTGTAAAAGAACAAGTACCATGCGGCCAGTGGTATAAGCAATATAACAAATAGCAAACATCCCCCATTTTTGCCCCCATTTTCCTTCCAATCAAAAAACGCTCTCGTCAAAAAATTGCAAATAAATCAAGGAACACGTGTGTCAAGTTTCATTAAGATCCGTTCGTAAACAACGTCACAGAAAACTTTCCCCCTTTTTTCCCCCCTTTTCCCTCCAATCAAAAAAAACTCTCGACAAAAAATTGCAAATAAATCAAGGAACACGTGTACCAAGTTTCATTAAGATCCGTTCAGAAATGCGACCTCTAGCCCGGAACAAACAGACAGACAGACAGACAGACAGACAGACAGACATCCGGACAAAAGCAAAATTTGCCAGTCTCGAAATGGAGACTCTCGCTCGCTTCGCTCGCTCGGTCAATAAACAAACATCAAATAAGCCATTATTTTCTATCTTGACCTGACCGGGCATCGAACCCGGGACCTCCAGTGTGAAAAAAAAAACATCTTCGGATTCTATCTATCTTTCCAAAATTTAAGAGCTGTCGGTGGAGTCGCTTCCAGGCTGTCCACTGCTGGACCAAGACTCCCCCCCCCCCCAAGGATTTCCAGAACGACCGGTTGTCGCGGCCTGCATCCAGCGCCTGCCTGCGACCTTCTTCAGGTCTTCTGACCATCTGGGCGGTGGGTGTCCACATTTTGACATCCTGATACAACAGAATTGTATAAGAACCCGTTATTTCATTGCAGGGTTAAAATAAAACTCACCAACTAGATGTGATCAGCATTTTACTGTCTCCACTAAAACGACAGAAGCTTATTGGCCGCGTGTCGCCGATCTAAAACACAAAATTGCTTCTTAGTACAAGCTGACTGCCTCCGCAAGCATACTTTGTTTAGATTTCCAGTTTAATTTAGTGTATTGCAGGCTTGAATCACCTGATTGTCTGATAATAAAGATGATTCCGTGCTTCGGAAGGCACGTTAAGCCGTTAGTTCCGGCTGCCATCTGGCAGTCGTTAAAGGAACTACGTCAGAGGCCGAAAGGCGGTTCCAAGCAACTCTGACACCAGGGTGTGCATGGTCGATTGACCGTGACGCCTACACGAATTGATGACGATGAGTTTTCCATAAGACAAGTCTAGAACTTTGGGGCTAGCTCAATCTGTGCGATATGTCCGTATATTGGGTAAAACAGACCTGACTGCAGTATATAGCCATCGCGGACGCCTTCCTCTGCGATTCTTGCTTCGCGGCCGCGCGGACGCTTCCCGCCAATTTCAAGTCCTCACGCGCTTTGGTCAATCTAGTGAATAAAACATAATAGCTTTAAAAACAAACAAAAAAACACGCGATATCCTGAATCTTGATGTCTTGAGGTCTTGATAAATAGACAAACTTATTTATTTATTCATTTATATTCTTACTAGCGACCCGCCCCGGATTCGCATGGGCATAGAAACCTTCCTCTTTATTAAAAAGAAGAAATCTCTTGAATCACTCTATCTATTATAAAAACCGCATCAAAATCCGTTGCGTAGTTTTAAAGATTTAAGCATACAAAGGGACATAGGGACAGAAAAAGCGGCTTTGTTTTATACTATGTAGTATAAAACAAAGCCGCTTTTTATAGAACCGTGTGCATCTTAAGTTTGAAGATTTTATACATTGTCTGAATTTTAAACATTTATTAAACTTTTATTAATTTTATAAATTGTATTAAACCAATTATTATATTAGATCGAATCAGAAATGCGGAGATCCGAAAGGAAAACAAAAGTGCTAATAGTAATTGTGTGTTTCCTTAACCGGCGAGCAAAAGGTGGCAGTGAATTCTGGCGGGAGGCGAAAGTGACAACATGTCGGTGTTGTACTTATTTTCCAAAGATTTATGTTTTTTCAAGTATTTGTGCATAATAATGGTGGATTATTATTCGCTTAGTGTTTGTTAACAAGAATGTTGGGAAGTGGTACAATGCCGTATAAATGACTTTAATCCTTGTTACCAAAATCTTCCACCGCTTCACTTAGCCCTCTGACTAACTTGACTAGACATGACTCTGTGACTCGACTAAATGAAGAACATTCAAATAAAACTTGATACTGGCAAAAATAAACTATATGATTGATTGGCATAATGTGGAGTCATACCACAACAAAAAAAGGGGGGCAGTGAAAAATGTGTCACTTTTTTTTAAAATCTCATCTTCAATCAGTCACACACCCCCGTATTAAGAAACATTTGTTAAGCCCGTGTCAGCTAAAATGTGTTGCGTCTCGTTCTTTCACATCAAGTGTCAGGTAAGTGAAAAAGAGGCAAAACATATTTTAGTTAAAATGGGCTTAACAAACGTTACTTAATACGGGGGTCAGACTATAAGCACATGTGGTGGGTGCTTCTAAGCGTGTATGGTACTGCTCCCATCGGAGCTAGCCCACTATTATCCTTTTTTTTGCATGTCTAAGTAGGTACTTGTTTGTATGCAGCATTGACCCTGCTTATTTTTAATCTAATTCTGTCTGTGGAGACTTTTAACTGGCTTTTTGTCATGTATTTGAGTTGCCATTTTCTCGTGTAACAGTTTAAGTCTTCCTAAAACTGTATAAATAAATAAATAAAAATGTCCCGGCGTCCTTTGAGCCGTCGCATGGTTTCAGGGATTGTGAGTTGGCCCGCTAAGGGGTTAGGGTGCCTTGCTAGTCTCAATTCGTAGCTTTCTCCATGGCTATCTATACTGTTTTATAATATTTATTTTCTACTCACAAGCAAAAAGTCTCTGTTTTGTACATATATATATATATATATATATATATATAGATAAACTCTTTATTGTACCATTATCATACAAATTATAGATGTTGAATACAAATACAAACAATGTGTACAAAGGCGGACTTATCACTAATGCCAGTGACGTGCACAGACATTTTCTTTAGGGTAGGCAAAAACCTACCTAGACCAGAACTATTTCTATTTTAATCTATACTTATAATTTAGGTATAGGTAAGTTATTTGAGTTACAACTAAAACAGTAACGAGCAAGAAGATAATAAAATTAAAATATATTAATCATGTAGGTACCTACTTAGGCCCTGAAAATTTTTAAAAGACTACCGCCTTAACCTACGCTCCCGTGGGAGTTTTGGAAAAGCATAGCAAACATATTAGTTTGAAAATCATATTAAATAATGTTGTTGTTAGCTTACCCTTCACTTCAACTAAATCCAATCAATCCCGGTTGATAACATCCATTTATTATTATTGCCATTTGTTCGTCAAATGAAAGATTACTTAGAGCGTCAATTTATAGTTTTTGTAAACAAACACTCGGTTTACAACAATCACATGAAAATTTTACAATTTTAAACTACAACTGAGTAAATTTGTTAAAAATAAAAGTGCTATTTTTCACCTCATTGTAAACAATGCACATTGCAATTATCAATTAATTAAACATTCAAAACAAATGCATGCAAGCAAAGCAAACAAAATATAACCCTACGGAATTGGGAATGTCATCTTGTTTCTATAAAGTCTTCAAGTCTATGCGTTTTTAAATTTGCAGCATTACTCGTTTAATATCCAATAGACACAGTTATCATGTTGCTGCAATCGATTGTAATCACTAATCAGATTTAAGTATGTGTAGTGCGTAATTCTTATTTGCCGTAACAAAAGTGAGAGCGAGATGAAATGTCATCTTGTTTCATCTATAGTGGAGGTCTTAAATTTACTCACACAGGCGTGATTTAGCGCATATGTGTCTGTTCATGTAAGTTTTTTACTTGCACTACTACACGAGCAAAAGCACATCTATACATAGTGATTTCTTTGTGAGAGTAGTAAACTTCAGACGTTTTACTAAAAAGCTGGCCTGACTGGCCTAGCTAGCTAACTGCGCGTATGGGGCGGCGCGGCGGCGGCGGCGCGCCGCGTTTTCGCGCGAATTTATAGATGGCGTTGTTAAGATAATTCAATATCTTGTGTGAAAAAATATATATTATTTATATGTATGTATATATATATATTTTATTATTTACTACAAAAGTACAGGGTAGGCAACGTCTAAACGTCTTTATGATATGCACGCCACTGACTAATGCAATTTCTTCCAGCCAACTGTTATGTATCAGTTAACATATAACGCCACCGCGTAATGCGGGTGGGCAAATAAATATTCAGTCTGCATTCAACCGTTGTTTCATTGTCACGTATATAACACTGGCGACGAGGCTCGCAAATAAACAACTACGCGTGTGCGGATAATTAATTTCTTGTTCAAAATGCCTATCGGTCATATTGAACCTTACAATTTCGCGAATAATAATTGGGACGCGTATGTACGGCGAGTGAAACAGTTCGTAGCATTAAATAAAATCGATGACGCCTTGCAAGTGGCTACTTTAGTGACGTTAGTAGGTGCCGAGTGTTACGAGTTAATGTGCGACCTTTGTTCTCCAAATACTCCAGAATCAAAATCGTTTAACGAACTTATCTCGCTAGTTAAAGATCATTTGGAACCCGATAGATCCGAAATTGCAGAAAGGCATATTATGCGCCAGCGCAAGCAGCGTCAAGGTGAAACCGTTCGTGAATACCTTCAATCTTTAAAACATTTGGCAAAAACTTGTAATTTCGGAGATAAATTAGAAGAGAACTTGCGAGATCAATTCGTTTCGGGTCTGTGCAATGAGGACATGAGATCTAGGATCTTCGCGGAGAGAAATGTAGATTACAAGCGCGCCGTGGAGCTGGCGTTGGCGCTGGAGGCGGCGGAGCGGCACGCGGCGGTGGCGGGCGCTCCGGGCGCCGGGCCCAGCGCAGCCGCTGCGGCGCGGCCGGCGCTCGAGGCGCACGACGACGGCTTGCATCGGATACACGCCGGCGCCCGCGCCGCCAGGGAGCGCGGCACCGGAGGTCGCGGTCAGCGCTGCTCACGGTGTGGTAAATCAGGGCATATCGAAGGCAAGTGTCGTTTCAAGTATTATAATTGCGATGTCTGTGGTGAAAGAGGCCACATAAAAGCGGTTTGTGTAAAAGTGAGAAGTGATCAAAATAAAAGTGAAAAAAAATCTGCAAAAGGTCAATATTTTTTGAATGAACCGGACACTGACGACGAATGTTGTAACTTTTATAATTTAGTAGTTAGTAGTGAAGGTGATGGGCCTTATTTTGTGATGTTACAAATCGAAAATTTATTATGTAAATTTGAGATTGATACCGGAAGTAAACTGTCCGTGATATCCAAAACTTATTATGATTTAAATTTTTCACACATTCCAGTTGAAAATAAACAAATAATATTAAAATCCTACACAGGAGACGTCATCGAGACCTTCGGTTTTATTGTAGTGCATGTCCGTTGTGGTGAGAACGAGGCCAAGTTAAATTTATATATTGTTGAAAATGGAGGGCCACCATTGATGGGCCGTACCTGGATTAAACTTTTAAAATTGGCTATTGTAGACATGAAATGCCACAATTTGACGGAGGATAACTCTATGGCGTACTCATTGCGTAAGGAATTTCCAGAGGTTTTTGCAGAAGGTTTAGGTACTTTTAAGACGGAATTTAGGCTGTATCTTAAGGATGAAACGCCTATCTTTATTAAGGCGCGGCCGATCCCATTAGCACTTAGACAACCTGTGGAGAAGGAGCTCGAGCGCCTGCAGCGGAAAGGAGTCATATACAAAGTTGAACGCTCAGATTATGGCACACCTATTGTGCCGGTTATTAAAGCAAATGGTAGGATTAGATTGTGTGGGGACTACAAAGTCACAATCAACCCGCTTTTGAAGGACTATCATTACCCTATGCCGCGCATCGAGGACCTTTTTTCAGCTTTAGGTGGTGGTGAACAGTACACTAAATTAGATTTATCAAATGCCTTTCAACAATGTTTATTGCATAAGGACTCGCAAGCGATGACAGCCATCACCACGCACGTAGGGACGTTTGCGTATAAGCGCGTACCATTTGGCATCAAGTGTATACCTGAAAATTTCCAAAAAATCATGGAAGAAACGCTAACCGGTCTACCATCGATGGCTGTGTTCGCGGACGATATTTGTATAACTGGGAAGGACAAACCAACTCATTTAGCTAATTTAAGGGCGGTGCTACAAAGACTAAAAGAAAACGGACTAAGAATAAATTTTAGTAAATGTCAATTTTTTGAAGACAGTGTTACTTATTTAGGCTATAGAATTGATAAGTTCGGTTTGCATACAGACAAAAAGAAAATTCAGGCTGTTGTAGCAGCGCCGCCACCAAATAATATTACTCAGCTTAAAAGTTTTTTGGGATTAGTAAACTTTTATTCTAAATTTTGTTTAAATATGAGTAATATTCTAAAACCAATGTATGATTTATTAAAGAAAAATGTGCAATGGGAGTGGACCGCCGCCTGTATCACGGCGTTTAATAAAATTAAAAATGTTTTAAGCAGCTCCCCTGTGCTCGCGCACTATGATCCTAGTCTCGAGTTGATTTTATCGGTAGATAGCAGCGCGTATGGCCTGGGGGCGGCATTGACTCAGCGATACGCGGACGGCTCGGAGCGCCCGGTGTGTTGCGCCTCGCGTATGCTTAATGCGGCTGAAGTAAACTACTCTCAGATTGATAAAGAGGCACTCGCCATTGTGTTTGGTGTATCTAAACATCACCAATACCTTTATGGTAGACATTTTACTTTGCGAAGTGATCACCGTCCTTTAAGTTACATTTTTGGTAAAAATAAAGGGTTACCGGTAACCGCGGCTTGTAGGCTACTACGCTATGCAGTTAAATTAGCGGCATATGATTTCAGCATTGAATTTGTGACATCGGCAAAGAACTGTTTTGCTGACGCTCTTTCTCGTCTTCCTCTAGAGTTGCCCGATAAACTTAGACGAGAGGAAGAGAAAGGCAGTTACCTTAATTATGCACAGGAAAGTTTCCTGATTTGTTTTAAGGATATTAAAACAGAAACGGCAAGGGACGCCTTACTCAGTAAAATATACGGTTTTATTATGCATGGTTGGCCGGATCACAAAAATTTTAACGATGTAGAAAAAATATATTTTAATAGGAAAGATAGTTTACATGTCGACCAAGGTTGTATAATATGGGGATATCGCATAGTTGTTCCCAATACTTTACGAAATGATATTTTGAAAGAAATCCACGAAGGTCATCCTGGTATAGTCAAGATGAAGCAAATCGCGCGTAATTATGTATGGTGGGAAAACATAGATCGCGATATAGAAGAGGATGCACGCGCATGTGTCCCATGTCGGGAGCTGCGACCCGCGCCCCCCACCGCGCCCCTACACTCGTGGCCCTGGCCGCCCGAGCCTTGGTCACGATTGCATCTTGATTTTTTAGGGCCATTTAATAATAATTATTACATTGTTGTGATTGATGCACATTCAAAATGGATTGAGGCGGAAAAGGTACCCACTACGTCAGCTAGCGTTGTCTGCGATTGTTTACGTCGACTATTTGCTCGTTTTGGTCTGCCAAAACGCATAGTGAGCGACAACGGACCGCCATTTTCGTCAGCGGCCTTCGCTCAATACTTAAAACTTAATGGTATTAAACATACATTAGTACCACCATATCACCCTTCCAGTAATGGCGCTGCAGAAAACGCTGTGCGTACGATTAAACGAGTCCTTAAAAAGGCAGAGTTAGAAAGAGACGACATTAATAATGCATTAAGTCGTTTCCTATTTATGTATAGAAACACAGAACAAAGTACGACCGGACGTGAACCGGCAGTCGCTTTATTGGGCAGGCGGCTGCGCGGGCGCCTCGACCTGCTGCGGCCGGACGTCGCGGAGCGCGTGCGCGATCGCCAGCTGATCGATGAACAGCGTCAAAACACACCGCCGTTGCGAGTTGCTGAGCGAAACGATCCAATCTTAATACGAAACTATACAAAATCTGGCAATAAATGGACGGAGGGTGTGGTAGATGAGCGAGTAGGACCTGTCTCATACACTGTACAAACGAATGATGGTAAAATTCATAAACGGCATATTGACCAAATAGTGGCACAGAAATCACGCCACTCACTAAGTCAGGTCTTAAGTAGCACACTGAATAAATCAGAGTTAGGTAGTCAGCCGCAGGAAGATGAATTTTTTGATAGTGTACAGGAGGAGTCGAGCGAGAACTCGACAATGGCCCCTGCGCCACTGCTTTCTCCCATTCAGTTAGAGAGTACTCGCCCACCGCCCAGGGAAGCTGCATTGCGTTGTCGTATTAAATTGAAAGATATAAATAATAAATAATATAAGTTGCAACTATTATTGCTAAGTATTGAATAACATGCTGTTGAGTCTAGTTTTTACAATTATTTAGAATATCTACCTACTTACTTACTTATACTGTTTAAACAAAAAATAAGCAATGTAACCCTGAGTCACTTACTACTATAGAATAATAGTTTGTATTAATATTTTAGAAGGGAAAAGTGTTATGTATCAGTTAACATATAACGCCACCGCGTAATGCGGGTGGGCAAATAAATATTCAGTCTGCATTCAACCGTTGTTTCATTGTCACGTATATAACACCAACCTTAGGGTGGATAGGAACAACGTGGAAACAAATGGGGTAGACGGTACCGAAACAAATCCATACTAATATTATAAATGCGAAAGTCTGACTGTCTGTCACGTCTTCACGGCTAAACTGCTGGACCGATTGTGATGAAATTTGGTATGGATATAGTTTAGTTATGCACTAGGAGTCAAACATAGCCTACTTTCGAGCGCGATATAACCTATGCGCACGCGGGCGGAGCCGCGGGCAACAGCTAGTATAAAATAAAATAAATAACATAACATACCTCTTTTTCGCCCTCGGCAACGAGTACCTAGCGATCCAAAGCCTCGCCTCCCTCAGCTCCGGCGGGCCCTCGTGGTACCAGGTGCCTTCGCGACCTCTGTCGCGTTCTATACGGGCTTCCTCCTCTTCGAGTTTCTTATGTATGGCGTCCTCACCCAAACTGGAAATTGGAATTTAACTTGAATCCAGATTGTTGTATTTTTATATTCATTACTGGCTAATCAAAATTTGAATTTATGTTTCCTTTTACTATCTACTGTTTTCTTATGATGTCTATATGTCACTTCTTCTTTAAATAAAGTCAATTCCATCACAGATACAATAGAAATATTATGTTATGTGACATATTCGTGCGCGAACCAATCGAAAACATTAATTTTGATCTTAACTAGGTGTTCCCCGCGGCTCCGCCCTGCGAGGGACTCGGTTATGTCGCGCGGTTATGGTCGTTAACTACATCCCTACCAAATTTCATCACAATCGGTCCAGCAGTTTAGCCGTGAAGAGATGACAGACAGACAGACTTTCGCATTTATAATATTAGTATGGATTCAAGCGCGAACCAACCGAAAACATTAATTTAGATCATATTTTAGTTGCAATGAACCTTAATAATTTTTAACCGACTTCAAAAAAAAAAGGGGGAGGTACTCAATTCGTCGGGATGTTTTATTCTGATAAATATTAGTTATCTGCCAGTGGAAATTTTGTCAAAATTAGTAACTACTAATTAGTAGTCCAGCTGTATTAGGAGATTAACCAACAGACCAGATGGACAGACAAAAAAAGTAGGAGCTCAAGTTAGAAATGTCACTAAAGGCGAGCAATCCAAGCGTAGCCGCGCGCCCCACTAGGGTGGCTTACCACCATCTCTTAAAACCATGCAAGAACGATTGAATGAGGGAGATGTCGCCTTACATCATGTATTGCGCTGTCTCGCTTACTCACTGGATCTGAGACGGTAGTAAACCCCCAGAGCTACTGAATTCCGTATTATAGATATCAGTACTCTAGTTTTAAATATATTAAACGGAGACGCTAGCACTGCGTTAGCGATATTGTACGACAAACCTGTACAGCGCCCCTGGCGGATAGTATGGTAACTAAGAAATTCCATACAAAATCCTTAAGCAATTGCTAGCGTCTGCGTTTAAAAGATCTCATACTAGGGTTACAGAGGTAAATCTGTACTCCCCTTAGTATTACTCCTTTGCTTTAATAATCTTTAACTAGCGACCCGCCCCGGCTTCGCATGGTCATAATTCACAATCCTCTCACTCTATCTATTAAAAAACCGGTCAAGTGCGAGTTGAACTCGCGTGGAGAGGATTCCGTACAATGCCAATGTCAGTTTTTAAATTCAATTGTGTTATTTCAACTAACTACTACTATCGCCAACTAGTGGTGTTTTAGCGAACTAAAATGTTTTATATTGAATTTACCACTTAATTGTCAATTGACAGAGTTCTTGTAGGTTTTCCTGTAATCTACAGGCAATGAACTATATTTTGTATTTTTTTTCAAAATTTTTGGCCTAGTAGTTTCGTAGATCAGGGGGGGGGAATGAATTTTCGTCTTCTTTCATGAATAAAATCAAGACTATTTATGTTACAATAATAACAAAAATATATTTAAAATCCTCATAACGAGCCCTTTCTTTTGATATATTACACGGTAAGGTTTGCTAAACTTTATTTTTTAAATTCCTAATTTGTCCCTCGAAAATGGTAATTATTTTATTAAAAAAAATATTTACTTTGCACTCATCTGTTTTAGTCCAGTAGGTTCGGAGAAAATTGGCTGTGACAGACGGACGGTCGGACAGACAGACGCACGAGTGATCCTATAAGGGTTCCGTTTTTACATTTTTGTACGGAACCCTAAAAACCGCATCAAAATCCGTTGCGTAGTTTTAAAGATTTAAGCGTACATAGGTACAGAGAAAGCGACTTTGTTTTATACTATGTAGCGATAGTGATAGTGAAGATTGAGTAGGGCTGTAAGCCACGTCATAAACAACATGTCGTCTAAATAAAAAGAAGTATATCTTACTAGCTGAGAAGATCCCTCAGGCGAACTCGCCTCTCCGCAGGGCCCTCTCCAAACAGACAGACGGGCTCGCCCAGCTGACGTAGACTGCGACGGACCTACCAACATTACATTCACTTATATATATTTTGGGCTGGACATGTTTGCCGCATGCCGCCAGGTAGATTTATTTATTTTTATTCTTAAACACACTAGCAGAATATGAAGCTGAAGCGTGTGCATCTTAAGTTTGGAGATTTTATACATTGTCTAATCTATTTTTAAAAGCGTTGACTGAAGGTGCAGCAATGACACTCAGGGAGCCTGTTCCAGTCCGTGACCACATGGTAAGATAAAAATGGTTAGATGGGCCCGACTAGCAACATTCTGGGTTCCAGAAGGCCTAAGACCGAGGCAGACCACGCAAGAGATGGCAGGATGACCTGGTAAAATTCGAGACTGGCAACAAGCGGCGAGTAACCGGGACGCTTGTAAGACAAGAGGGGAGGCCTTTGCCCAGCAGTGGGACAAATAAGGCTATTAAAAAAATATATATATATACTAGCTGTTCCCCGCGGCTAGGCCCCGCGTGGGACTCGGTTATATCGCGCCCAAAAGTAGCCTATGTTTGACCTCAGGTCATTAACTACATCCCTACCAAATTTCATCACAATCGGTCCAGCCGTTTAGCCGTGAAGAGGTGACAGACAGACAGACAGACAGACAGACTTTCGCATTTATAATATAGGAAGTATGGATTTTATACTAGCCTTTAACACTACTTTCTATTTTACACCACATTCAAGCTCTTGGCTTTACCCAAAGGTACACTGTTCATCATCATTTCGTGTAGGTAACTTGGTCAATCGCCCATGCACACCCTGGTTTCTTCGGAACCGCCTCTCAGCCTCTAAAGTGGTTACTTCCGAAACATACAGTCATTATCAGACAATCAGGTGATTCAAGCCTGCAATGTCCTAACCAAACTGGAAACAACTAAACAAAGTGTGCTTCCCGTGGGAATCAAACCCACAAACTCCGGGTCTACAGGCAAACGACTTAACCACTGGACCACGGAGGCAGGCCTATGATGATGAATAAAATATAAATATTAATATACCTCATCATCATCAGTAGAGACGTTGAGCTGGCGTGCTTTCCTTCTCCTCTCAAACTCCTCCAAGAGAGCTTTTTTGTCTCTTGACATCTCTTCTTCAAGCTCCATATACTCTGAAAAAGAAATTAATATAAGGACGGGAGGAGTGTAATGCAGCACAACACTTTTACATCCCCAATATATGATGTACTAGCTGTTGTCCGTGTTTCCATCCATATTGGGCATAAAACAGTCCTCTTGAATCACTCTTATCTATTAAAAAAAACCACATCAAAATCCATTGCATAGTTTTAAAGATTTAGGCATACATAGGGATATAGGGACAGAGAAAGCGACTTTGTTTTATACTATGTATTGATATGTACATTGCACCACAACATACATAAAAAATTTCATCAAAATCGGTCCAGCGGTTCAGGTGTGAAAATGTAAAAAAAAAGATAGATAAATAGACTTTCGCATTTATAACCTGCACCCCTTTTCATTTTTAAATTTCAGCGCCATTGACTATAGACTTTTTGAACAAGTCAGGGTTCTGAAATCGCATCTTAGCCTCTGACTTGCTACCTATAGCAGCCTCTAGATAATTCACTTTGCTGATTTTTTGATTAGCTACTACTTATCAAGCCTAGATGATGAACGCAGGCCGCTTTATTGAAATCTTCTTCTTCTCGAAATGGCTATGGTATATATAAATATATATTTTAAATATGTTTCGACTAGTACAGTTGCCTCCCCCAAATCCTAAGTCGTACGGGAGACTGGGCCATTGGGGTATATCAGGAGTTGAGCTATAGACTGGACAGCTACGCAATTGCACAGGGCTGTGGTTAGAGTATACGAAAGGGTGCGCAAGACTTGGGACTTAGAAAATTTTTCGGAGTGATTTCGCTCGTCATATTGACACCCATTTTTTATTGTCCCATGTCGTAGACAACATTATTAGCATCACTTTTGGTCATGTGAAGATTTTTTGTGCGACGCTTATTTTCCGAGTTTTTCCGTATTTTCGATTTCGCCGGCCCAAAAAGGGGTGAGGGGAATTCGGCATTTTTCACAAATCCGACTTTATGGAGGGTCATAGGTTAGGTTATGGTTATCTTGCGACCCCCAAAATAAGCGAGCGAGCGAAGCGAGCGAGCGTTCGACTTGCGCACCCTTTGCGACACTCTGACCCAGGCTGTCAGTCGATAAACCTTATCTCTGTTCTCTTGGCACCTCCCAACACCAGCCGGGTGAAAGTTTTGTGACTGATAATAAACAAATTGATGTATGCGATTGATTTATTTAAGTATACAAATATTTCAAGATAAAGAAGCGATCGTGCCATAGCTACCGCATATCCATGGGGGGGAAAGAGTGCGTCATTTTGTTCATCTACTGGACTCGAGCTGAAAATCCTTGTGAATTTGTGACTAACCGTTAGAAACTTGTATATCCCCCAGTTCTTTGCCACCAGAATCCTCGACGCCTTCCTTAGCAGCAGCAGCCAGAGCCGCCAGCCGGGCTTTCTCTTGCTCTTCCAGCGACCCATAGTGGATTTGCTTGCTTTTCTTCGGCAGTGGAACATCTTCATCTTCGGACGACATTTTGAGGTTATATCACTATTCACAAAAATGGAACTACAGTAGTGTTCTTTTCGGAGTAACTGTTATTGTCGGTTTCTATAAAGCTAACGTCAGATCACAACTCATGAACTCAATACACAACACAACAACAAATTACAAGCAAATTACAAGAGTCAACACAGCCAGCCCAGCCAGCTTTGCTGATCAACATCTTTTTTTTTAAATAATTTTTACGGCCATGGAATCTAGTCCTTTAAAGCCTTTCTTGAAATTAATCTTCTTCGAGTATCTCTAGTTTGTGCTTCTTCGGTCCTACTTAAGTCAGTCGAGTCAAAAAGTCAAGTCCAGTCAAGTAAGTAAGTCTAGTCAGAGTCAGAAGGCTAAGTGAAGCGGTGGAAAAATTTCACTTAGCTTTATCATGAAGATTTTGGTGACAAAGATAAAAGATCACGTAATCGAAACTCTACTACTTCCCAACACTCACGCTTGCGACACTTTGCGAATAATAATCCACCAATATTATGCACAAATACTAGAAAAAAACCTAAGTTTTGGAAATAAAATACAGCGCGGACATAAAGACAATTTTCTTTCCCTCCAAAAACTCCAACATTTTCATCAACATCCATCACCCACCAAAGATCAAAGAAACACTAGAATGCTTACGAATAATAATAGTAACAAAAAACAACATCCAAAATTAATCCTTATTACTTATTATTAATCCTTATTATTATCAACTGCAAAGTTGATTTTTCTTTAAAGCCTACATAAAAATACCTAAAGTTCCAATAAAAGGTCCAAAATTTGTAGGTGTCCCTTTTCCTCTTGAATTTTATACAACCTACAAGAAAGGGACACCTACAAACTTTAGGTTTTATTTGGGAACGGCTTTTGTCCTCCGTAAGCATTCTAGTGTTATATATAAATTCTTTGTCAAAGATATAATCCTCTGACGACCTATCTGCTGAGATATAATCACTACATCACTACGCACGCACGCACAAACATTAAAAAAAAACTTTTTACGGCCATGGAAACTAGTCCTTTAAGGCCTTCCTTGGGGGTTACTTCCGTGTCTTAAAACCATGCAAGAACGATTGAGTAAGGGAGATGCCGCCCGAAATTATGTATTGCGCTGTCTCGCTTACTCACTGGATCTTGCATGGTTGTAAAAGACTGTAGTAACCCCCTTGCGTTTATTTATCTTCTACAGTCCTATTCCTATTAGAACAGTCACAGATACTAGTATAGTACTATCTCCTCCCTATTCTGTGAGTCACAGTTTCTCTATTTAGTTTGTGGTCACAGTGAAGTTATACTCTTTGTATACCTATTGGAGTTTTTGGAGGGAAAGTAAACTGTCGCTATGTCCGCGTTGTATTTCTGGTTCTGGTTTAAGAAATTTATTTTCTCATAAAAAGAATTTACATTCACTTGTTACTGAGAAAACTTTACAAACAAAAATTTGCAAAAAATATTAAAAGTAAGCGTGCGGTAGTCACAAAATAAATAAAGCAAACAAACAATCATCTGCGTGCCTACTGCGCGGTCAACCGCTGGCAATACACGGGGTCAACACTACTAGATGCGGCAAACTGTCACTGTCTATCTTAGCAAAGCGGGAATTTTTTGTATGTGTTTTTAGAAGTTTTTTGAATAATAATTGTGTTTTAATTTCTTTAATGTCCAATAGTAATTTATTATAGATTTGGGCCCCTTCATATAATAAAGATTTTTTTCCATAATTTGTTCTAGGACTAATAAGATGTAAGTTTTTAGCACGGCGCGTGATCCTTTTTTGTATTTGCGAATTTTTGGTAAATGATATGTTACAATGAACATCCTTATTAAGTATTTTACGGATTAGAATACAAGTATTATATACATATGTTTGTTTAACACTCATTATTTTGGTTTTCGAATAAACTTTTGAAGTAGGTTTATTAAGTAGTATTTAATTTCCAAAACTTAGGTTTTTTCGAGTATTTGTGCTTAATATTGGTGGATTATTATTCGCAGTGTTCGTGAACAAGCATGAATGTTGGGAAGTGCTACAGTGTCGATTACGTGACTTTTATCTTTGTCACCAAAATCTCCAAGTTATAGTTAAGTGAAATTTTTTCACCGCTTCACTTAGCCATCTGACACTGACTCACTTGACTAGACTACTGACTTGACTTTTTGACTTGACTTAACTAAAAGTAGGACTGAAGAAGATTATTATAAGACCTTAAAGGACTAGTTTCCATGGCCGTAAAAGTATTTTTTTTTAAAGTATCTATTTATTTTGTCTTGTACTTTTTGAGATAGGTAACGATCCAAATATGTCAGATAATAGGTAGGTACTTTTACAAATACTTACCAAATTACTTTGTGTGATTGGGTGTTTGTTGTTCTTTAAACATATTCTTTCTAATTTGTGGTTGCTGGGGAGCATGACATGTTATTCCAGCCCCTACAAAATATATTTATTTATTTATGATTATAATTTTAATATAAAACACACTGAACCACTGAGGTTTGTCTACAGCGCAGATTAAAATATTCTATTCCTAAAACTGAATAAATAAATAATTAGCGTCAGTTCAATAATATACAAAACTATCTACGTCATAATTTATTAATCTATGCTACTAATATACTTTTACTTTACAAATTCCGCTCTGTTGTCGAACAATGTTCGATGTTATTAATTTACATAATGTTGCTTGTTACAGGAGTTTTTTACATAAGCAAATCAGAACATACAGTCGTGCAAAACCGGTAAGTATATAGTGACGAAGTCCCAGTACCTACTACAGCTAGTATTTTTAACTCCAGACATTTCTGTGTGTCTCCGTATCTGTCTGTGGTATCGTAGCTCGTAGCTCCCTAATGGAAATGTTTAGTTTCTTTTGTGTTTACATAGTTTTATCCCAAGTGTTCTTAGCCATGTTTTTTGAAAATCTGTGGGTCTAAAATCGCCACTTTAGCAATTCATCTAATGGAATTCATATTACGAATTCCTTAGCTATTCTTTAGCAATTCCTATTTCTATCAATTTTTTTGAAGAGCAATTGCAAAGTTTAGTTGGCCAGTTTACAAAAAATAGAAGAATTGCTAAGGAATTCGTAATATGAATTCCATTAGATGAATTGCTAAAGTGGCGATTTTAGACCCACTGTTCAGCCGTTTGAAGATCATCTGTTCTTTAATAGTTGATGAGGGGATCTGACTTCCTTCCATATGTCCTATCCGTTCGAAATTTGGTACCAAAAGATTCTGGTAAGGTAACCATGAAAACTTAATTAGCCTCAAAGTAAGTTAGAGAATTGTGTTATAGGATACTAAACAATACTATATTTTAAAACAAATACTTATATAGATAAACATCCAAAACCCAGGTTAATCAGAAAAATATTATTTTTAATCTTGACGTGATCGGGGATCGAACCCAGGACCTCCTGAGTAGCGGGCCCATGTTAACCATTCGCCACAGAGGTCGTCACATCTGATCTTTTCAAATAATTTTGTTTGTATTAATGTTTGCAGATTATTACAATGCCTGTGTCCATGATAGACCGAGGGGTTATTGATTTCTTTGAAGCCCTGACTGACTCTACACCTAACTGTTTGGACACTCCACTCCTGGCTGAGGGCGAAGTCAAAATTAAGCTGGAATCAGATGTTGCCAGCGCTGAGATTAAAGTTGAGCAAATAAATGGTATGTCTTTTCGATTGCATATATTCATACATCCATCTATAACAAAATATAATAAAATAGTAAAAATATTTTGTCTTCATATTTACTAATTTTGATTGAAATGTATAGAGGGACATTTAAAAAGAATAATAGAAAGCAAAAAAAAAAAAAATTTTTTGTTCGTAAGAACATCTTTTTTTTGTTACGGTTTTTGTGTGGAAGGCTATGTGGAATTAAAAACAATTTTGATTGCATAAATTGCAGAGTATTGGCAGACCCCAGATGCTGAATTCGTCAACATTCATGATATTAAATTTGAAGAGGATGACCATGGAGTCACAAATACATGTGGTCCAGTACAGCAGAGCACTGGGATAGACCCGAAAAGGATGGATAAAGGTACAAAAGTAGTTCACTTTTGTGGGTGATAGAAAATTCGATAAAGCATTTAGTATAAACACCATAAAAAACACGATTTTGACGAATCTTTCTTCAATAATTAGAAGAAGATGACCACGGAGTCACACATACATGTGGTCCAGTACAGCAGAGCACTGAGATGGACCCGAAAAGGATGGATAAAGGTACAAAATAGTCAACTTTTGTGGGTAACAGAAAATTCGATAAAGCATTTAGTATACACTCGAATTTCTGAATGACTTGCATTTAATCATTCATAAATAAAATAAAAAGATTTGAATGAATAGACGACAGTTAAATTAACTCTAGATGGCTGTCACAAAGCATTAGTTTTTAACTTCTCTACTCGTCGGTAGATGGCGTCTAAAATAATTACAATACCGATAATCTTATCCGCCTCGTCGCAAGTCGGCGACACTGTGTTTCTAAGTTAAAAAGATATACCTCCCCCCTTGTCTTCCACGCGTCACGGCCGCTCGCCGCTCGTTGCCATCCAATCTTTTTTTTTTGTGGCATAATTCCACGAAATGTCAATCAAACTTATAGCTTATATTTGCCAGTATCAAGTTTTATTTCATTTGGTCAAGTCACAGAGTCAAGTAAAGTCATTAGTCAGTCATGTCTATTCAATTTAGTCAAGTCAGAGAGCTAAGTGAAGTGGTGGAAGAATTCCACTTAGCATTATCTTGGAAGATTTTGGTGACGAGGATTAAAGTCACTTTTAAGACATTGTACCATTTCCCAAAACTCATGCTTGTTCACGAACACTTAGCGAATAATTGCGTGGGCAATGCACCTGCCATTAATTTTGCAATTTACGTTCTTTTAAACTTTTAATTGGTGGAGTCTTGTTATTAGCACAGTCCAACATTCTAATTGTATTTTATACTATACTATATTAAGCTGTAAGACACCCGAAACACAAATAAATAAATAATTAATAAATAATCCATCATTGTGATGCACAAATAATCGAAAAAACATAAATTTTGGAAAGTAAATACAAAGCGAAATATTGTCACTTCCATCTTCCCGCCAATACCCCCATCTTGAGCTGTTTAGAAGTTGTGGGGGTGAAAGTGGGGAAGAATCACCGAATGTCTGCAAATTTAATTTTTAATTTAATGTTACATTGCTTGTTACTATTAATTGGCCAACATGTGTACATACCTCGATTATCTACCTATAAAGAACTATGTTTATGCTAATAAAATTCTATTCTATTCTCTAATAGAATTTTATTAACTGAAAAATACTTACATAATTGCAGATGACAGACGAACACACACAGAAGAAAGTTCTAGATCAGAGACAAAAACAGAAAAACGTCAAGGACTTTACAAATGTCACATTTGTGAGCACCTTTTTGCTAAGAAGATTCATTTATCAAAGCACTTGATGATACACACGGATGAGGAACCTTATGAATGCAAAGTGTGTCATTGTTTTTTTAATCAAGAATCGAAAATAACAAGACACCTCCAAACGCACTGTGGTGGAATATCTAACTATGGATTTTTAACTACCCGCACAAGCGAGAAACCTTTCAAATGTAAAGTGTGTCAACATAATTTTCATACAAATATCGGTCTTTTGAGGCACATCAGTAACCACACGGGTGAGAAACCTTATGAATGTGAAGTGTGTCAACGCAGGTTTAATACAAAATCGCTAAAAAAAAGACACTTCAAAATTCACACTGGTGAGAAACCTTACAATTGTGATATGTGTCAACGTCCGTTTAGTGAAAAGCAACATTTGATAAGACATTTAACTGTCCACACGGGCGTGAAACCTTTCAAATGTGAAGTGTGTCAACATAATTTTAATACAAAGTTCGGCCTATCCAGGCACTTTAGAATCCACACGGGTGAGAAACCGTATGAATGCAAAGTGTGTCATCGCAAGTTTAATACAAAATGGCAAAAAAAAAGGCACCTCAAAACACATACGGTAGGGAATTGTGAGAAACCTTATGTATGTGAAGTGTGTCAACGCAGGTTTAATACAAAATCGCAAAAAGCAAGGCACTTCAGAAGTCACACTGGTGAGAGACCTTATAAATGTGATATGTGCCAAAGTCGGTTTTCTCGAAAGTATAATTTGACAATACACTTAACTATCCACACGGGCGAGAAACCTTACAAATGTGAAGTGTGTAAACATAATTTTAGTACAAAGTCCGACCTATCGAGACACCTCAGGATCCACACGGGTGATAGACCTTATAAATGTAAAGTGTGTCAGTGCACGTTTAATACAAAACTTGAAAAAACAAGACACCTCAAAACACACACGGGTGAGAAACCTTATATATGTGATACGTGTCAATGTACGTTTTATCGGAAGTATCATTTGTTAAGACATTTAAGGACCCACACGGGCGAGAAAACTATGAAATGTGAAGTGTCAACATATATTTAATACAAAGTCCAACTTATTGTGGCACTTCTTCTCGCAAGTGAGAAACCTTACAGTTGTAATCATAGATTTAAAATTAACACTACCGTTCAAAGATATGCAATGAGAAAGAGACTTTGCGTATGTTAGAACGAGATAGAGAGCTAGTTGACATTTATTGTTTGCCACAGATTGCATTATATTTTTCACCTGAGAGTCTGAGACGTTAATATGTACATATCATTCCAATAATATAATCCAACTAATATTATAAATGCGAAAGTGTGTTTGTATATTTGTTTGTTTGTTACCTCTTCACGCCCTATCTACTGAACCAATCTTCCTGAAATTTCGCATACACATAGCTAGGAGTATTGAGAAGGACATAGGGTATACATCCAAAAGGTATTGCGTCTTTTAAAAAAGCGAGTTAGAAATAAAAAAGCAACATTTATTATGTAATTTTATTTTTTCTTATCCCGAAAATCTAGAATGTTTAACCAACCAAAGATGGCACGCGCACTTATTTTTACGTGAAATAAACTGCCGGGGTAAGAAAACACGCACAAAAAGTATTAACCCTAGTGCATTATTCGATCACAGCGCTACGCAACACTTGTCAAAATTATTATTTCTTAAATAATTAACTTGGGTCAGTCGATCTAGGCTGATAGTTCCAGCTTCAAGGATGAGGTCTTTCGTCGAATCCGACTCGGCTGGGCAGCGTTCGGGAAGCTCCGCAGTCTTCCCGTCAAAAATACCTCAGTGCCTTAAAACTTAGGTTTTCGACCAGTGTGTTAACAGTGATGACATTTGGGTCCGAAACGTGGTCTCTTACTATCGGCCTCATAAAAAAGCTCAAGGTCGCATCAGAGCCATGGAGAGGTCTATGCTCAGTGTTTCCCTTCGAGACCGAGTCAGAAAATAGATCCATAGTATTCCGTAGGAGACTTAAATAGGTTGCTGACATAGCCCAGCGGATTAGGTGATCTACCACCATCTCTTAAAACCATGCAAGATCCAGTGAGTAAGCGAGACAGCGCGATACATGATGTAAGGCGGCATCTCCCTTACTCACTGGATCTTAAATGGTTTTAAAAGATGATAGTATGCTTTAGGTCTTTGAAGTGGCAGTGGACGAGGCACATAGTGCGACGAACCGATGGCCTATGGAGTAGAACGATCGGATGACCTGAAGGAGGTCACATGCAGGAGCTAGATGCAGGCCGCAACCAGCCGTTCATTTTGGAAATCCTTGAGGCTAGGTCTATGTTCAGCAGCGCACAGCCTGCACCTGAAATGATGGATCGCTATTTTTTCGTCAAAGTGGTACTTGTACACACAAAGCCAATACGACATAACATACGACGTAGTACTGTACTACAGATTATAGAACGCTATACTAGCAGTAGTACCAAATAGCTTAAAGGACTCTTATCCAGGGCCGTACAAAAATTACGAAAAAGTGAGGGTGGGTTGACATGCATGACGTAAGGTTGACGTTGACGTGCGTGCGTCAAATTGCAATATTTTTTTTTGTTGCGTTGCGATTGCGAAATTAAGCTATTTAATAATTTTAACGAAAACGTACAAAAAAGTGAATATGAGATGTTACAATTGACATTCTAATTCAATTAAAGATTCTAAGATAATAAAGAAAAATCTGGACTTACAAGATTATATTGTTGAACATAACCTCTGATAATTGTAATATTCTTCGTGATTATTTGTGTTTACCATGGCAGTACAGCTATCTCGACGTGAAGTTGATGAGCTGAAGCCTTCTTTGGATGGTGCCATATACAGGACACTCGGAAAATCTGATAGTTCCCTTCTATTGACGATATCTTCATGTTTGACTAATGGGTAAGCAATTGCTTTACTAATTTTTAGATGAATCAATCAATCAATGTTTATTTGTTAGAATACAATATAAGAACAGGTGGTAATATAATTACATATTTAGATGAATCAATCAATCAATGTTTATTTGTTAGAATACAACCCCCTATATATATAATAATAAGACCTCCGTGGCATAATGGTTAACATGCCTGTCCGTGATTCAAGAGGTCCCATGTTCAATCCCCAGTCAGGTCAAAACGAAAAATGGCATTTTTCTGATTGATCTGGGTCTTGGATGTTTATCTATATATGTATTTGTTATAAAATATAGTATCGTTGAGTTGGTATCCCATAATACTAGGGGCTTACTCAATCTGTGTGATTTGTCTTTATATTTTTTTTTTAATCAATCAATCAATCAATCAATTTATTTGTCAAACATAGGTACAATGATACAGTTGTTATATAATATTATTACAGTTCGCTATGTCTTGCTGTTTAAAGCATACAAATATTAAAAGTTCATGCGTTATAAAATTAAAATAATCATATCAAAAATCTGTAGTAGTGAAGTACATAAATATATCAATGTAAAAAGAAAATAAAATAATAAAAAGAAAATGTCAAATTAAATCATAAAATAAATCAAAAAAAATAAATAAATAATAGTCTATAGCTTATCATCTATAAAGAAATCGTTCACAGAATAGTAACACTTATCTATTAATATTGAAAGAAGTCCTTTTTTAAACATTTTAAGATTCAAATCTTTTAAATCATTAGGTAGTTTATTGTATATTTTAACTGCCATACCTAGAATGTCTATATTGTTGTGTGCATAAAGTATATCTATATTGTGGTCTCACGGGATTTCTTGTCACTTCCGATAACTTCACAAACAATTCTGTGTTCATTTTTACAAATGAAGCCATTTCAAAAATGTACAATGAAGGGAATGTTAGTAATTTAAGCTTTTTAAATAATGGTTTACAACTGTCTCTTGTACTCAGACCGCACATTGACCGTATACATCGTTTCTGTGCTTTGAAAACGTTTTCTTTTTCGGTGCAGTTACCCCAAAAAATAATACTGTATCTAAGCACTGACGCAACAAGACCATGGTAGGCTGTAAGCGTCGCATCTGTTTTTGCAGTTTTCTGTAGTTGATGAAGAGCAAATGCCGATTTACTTAATTTTTTACATAATTCATTTGCATGTGTTTTCCACGAGAGTTGGTCATCTGTAATAAGTCCGAGGAACTTAGTCTCTTTGACCGTGTTCAAATTAGTATTCCCGTTCTTTATAGTCATTTTTTGGTTGGTTTGTACAGATTTAAAGTGCATTATACTAGTTTTATTTAGATTAATAATTAATTTATTCATGTCAAGCCATTTTACTACGTCATTTATATTTCTTTCGTGATCAACTATGTCATTACTTTTAACGCATATTGTACTTTCATCAGCAAAGAGAACCATTGATTGTTTTGTAACATTGGGCAAATCATTAATATAAAGTATAAAAAGCAATGGTCCCAATACACTTCCTTGAGGAACTCCACATACCACATTCCTTGTTTCAGAAGTGTATTTGAACTCAGTTTTGTTCTTAGGGGAGATCCTTGTAATTTCAGTAATTTGCTCCCTACCACTTAAATATGACCTTATTAGATTTAGGATATTGCCTCTTATACCATAGGCCTCAAGTGTGCGTAGTAAAACTACATGGTCTACGTGGTCGAATGCTTTGGTCAAATCTGCAAAGCAGCAGCTTACAGGTTTCTCTTTATCCACATTTATTAGAATTGTATTTAATAGATCGTAAATTGCCATGTTAATGGATTTGTTTTTCCTAAAACCTTTTTGCTCCTGACTAAGAATTTTGAATTTAGTTAAAAAACTAGTTATAGCTTCATGAATGCACTTCTCAAATATCTTAGAGAATATAGATATGAGGGCTATAGGTCTATAATTATTAACATCCTCCTCCTTTCATATTACAGTTATGAAAGGCGAAAAATCATCGATAAATTGTCATCTTACATAGACTCAAAAAAAGCAAGCAAGCTCGCAGACAAAGTCATCGCGTTAGCACAAGAGCTTGTCTCCTCAACAAAGTCTCAGAAACGGAAACATGAGCGAGAGTCGGACAGAGAGAAAGAGTATAAGGACTCGAAGAAATCTAGACATAGTGACAGAGATCCATCTAAAGATAAAAATGAGGAGGACAAGAAGGAGAAAGAAAAAGAAAAGGAGGCAGAGAAGAAATTAGGTATGTAATTAAAATTATTTTCTACCCACGGATTTATTTGCATAAAATAGTGTAAATGTACAATGCATAGGTGGACATACAAAAGTAAGCACCAAGCCTATTTTGCTATTTTAAATAGCATGCAAATTTTACACAAATCTAACGAGCAGTTAGGTACATATAATACTTTCAAGTAGTAGACTGTTTAATGTCACAATAATAAAAACAATTTGAAATCATGAATTACCTTTTCCAAATAAAATTAAATAAAACAAAATTTACATATATAATTCACTGCACAATCAAGTTAGGGTCCGATAAAATTTAGGAGGTATGTCATAATTTTTTGAGTGTCGCAATCCTACTACAAACTGATCTGGTGCTTTATTTAATAAGTTATTGGATTTGTAGTAATCACAGTGTCTCAAGTGATCGATAGATGGCGTTATTATGTCTCAGTAAGGAGAGGACTCTATTAGTACACTTAAAATCGGCTCGTTTCTTTGTATACAGTTAAATATGTGCAAAAACAAATATCTTCATGAAATAAGTCCCCTGTTGCACAAAAGTATTATAAATAAATACCCAAACAAATATTAATTTATTTTAAATTAATAATAAATTTTGTATTAACTGTGTATTTTAAAACAATGAAGATATTACAAAACGTCTTTTAAGTTTCCCCATTTAACTGGCATAGTCACATTGAGTTGCAAAGCCTCAAAAATAAAAAAATACTGGTCAAGTACGAGTCGGACTCGCGTGGAGAGGGTTCCGTACATTACCAATGTTAGTTTTTATTTTCAATTGTGGTATTTATCTACTACTATCGCCATCTAGTGGTGTTTTAGTAAACTATTTTCCGTAAGTGATTGTTTTATATTGAATTTACCACTGAATTGAATTGTCAATTGATAGTATTCTTGTAGGTTTTTCTGTAATCTTCAGGCAATGAACTATATTTTGCATTTTTTTCAAAATTTTAGGCTCAGTATAGTTTTGTAGATCAGGGGGGGAATGGTCAATGAATAAAATCAAAACTATTTATGTTACAATAATAACAAAAATATATTTGGGATCCTCATAATGAGCCCTTTTATTTGATACTAGCTGTTACCCGCGGCTCCGCCAGCGTGTAGGTCGCTTTCGCGTAACTTGTTGAAATGAAATGACGCAATCGAAGTAGCCAGGACATTATTCAAATATAAACAAATATCATGTTTCAGAGTTAAGTTCAAAGAATCTCTTTGTACCTAGACAACATTAGCAGTTCTTCCCTCAGAGGCTAATAAAAATAGATTTTCGGCGCTACTGACCCGCGAGCAAGCCACATACAGTTGTCCATGCGAGAAACATCTTGTTGACTTGTTCTTAGGTCGATGCCAGCTGCTTTTAGGGTTTGTCCCTGCGACTTATTTATCGTCATGGCAAAGCATACAGCAACTGGAAACTGGGTGCGTTTAAATTGAAAGGGGTAATTGTTGGGGATGAGTGGTATTCGAGGTATGTACACCGTTTCGCCTGAACCACACCCTGTGAGAATTTCGGCCTGTATTAAGTTGCGCTGCAAAACCGTTACTTTGAGTCGGGTCCCGTTGCATAGTTTAGGCGGAGAAAGATTTCTTAGGAGCATAATGGGAACATCGACTTTAAGGGTAATGTTATGAGCAAGAAGACCACTTGCAGCCAATGAACTCAAAAACTCGATAGGTTAGGTGGTAGCATCATCCTGATGCACAACACTATTATATGACGTGTAAATCACTTCATCCCCGACAATTTACGCCAAAACCTTGAGTTTCGGTAAACGTTTCCGAAGCCCGAGATGACGCATGCCGCTCGCGGTCAGCGGACAACCGAGACTCTGTCAGAAGTAAAGACCGAGACAATGCATGGCGTTGCCTATCTTCATGGAGTCGCATCTGTCTATCCGCATTCGATTCTTGAGATCTAGCTAACCTTCTGCTTTTAGCTATTCTGGAATGATGCGACAGATTAGATCGTTTCCTCCTAGGCATTATTTAAAATAATTAAAATTCTATATATAAGGTGAATTTAAATCAACTGCAAATATTTTAAGGGCAGATTCAGACCACTCAACTAAACAACTTTTCTAAATAAACTTATGTCGAAATACGAAAAAAAATTTTTGACCATACAAATTGAGAATCAGCTGATCTAGTATGGACAGTGAAAAATAAAATTTCGTATTTCGATATATGTAAGTTTATTTGGAAAAGTTGTTCAGTACAGTGGTCTGTATCTGCCCTTAAAATATTTGCAGTTGATTTGTGTCCACCTTTTATATACGACACGATCGTATGTTCCGTCAAACAACAAATTCAATTTTCAAGCAAGACAACTAAACTAACAAATAGCGAACCGAACCGTCCATTTACCAAACTAATCAATAGACAACAACCATAGAACCACAAAGACAAAGATCATCAAATTTATTAATTTGCAAGAGTTAATTTCAATCTGCTATACCATAATGCGAAAACGTAACCATAGCGAGTTGTAAAGTAAGTCAGCGCCATCTATTGAGATTTTATGTTACTAAATTTACGATCAAATTCAATGTGTTATTTTATTAAAATTAATAGGTGCAGTGCGTGTTTTCGCGTTTATTGATATCGATAATATAAAGTAGAAATCCTAGCCTTATCTAATTTAAATTAAACGTAAGTAAACGCATTAAAAGTTTTGAAGCAGTGTTTGAAGTAAATTTTCAATCGACCATAACTTCTTTTTCCCTTAACCGATTTTGACGAAACAAAGTTTTGACAACGCTCCTAATTATATGTAATCCAACTGTGAAAACCGCGTTTAAATCCGTTGAGTATTTTCGAAGTTATAACGTACCAGACAAACATACATACATACAGACAGACAAAAATTCCAAAAACTGTCTTTTTGGTTTCCGTTACTCTTTTTTAATCGCACTCAATCAGTTTTTTTGAAAAATATTAAATGTACAGACACTCACATTTTATTGTCTTATTATATGTATTGATAAAACACTGTAAGGTTTGCAAAACTTTTTTTTTAATTCCTAAATTGTCCCCTGAAAATGACCTTTAGTTAAAAAAAAATATTTATTTACTCTGTGTTTGGGTCACAAGATTACGCCATCCTACCAAATTTCATCTGTTTTGGTCCAGTAGGTTCGGAGAAAATTGGCTGTGACAGACGGACGGACGGACGGACAGACAGACGCACGAGTGATCCTATAAGGGTTCCGTTTTTACATTTTTGTACGAAACCCTAAAAATTATAAAACAAACAAACAAATCCATGACATTGTATTTGCAGGCAATGGTATTGAAATGATGCCGCTACCATCAGTAATGCCGGAGAGTGAAACTGTCGGTGCCAAATTCGCATCGCTCAGTGCTGATAGGATTAAGGTATGTTGAAATGGGGTTTACATCTACTAACCCCATATAGATCCAACCAACGACAACGTGAACCATTAGTGTACTAATTCAGGGGGGATAGTGCAGGAATGGGTCAATTCTTTTGTATTCACTAATATAGCCTACTAGCAGTCCAGTCCGGCTTCGCCCTTGGAACATACATAGCCTATGTCATTCGGGGTGAATGTAGCTCTCCAATGGTGTAAGAATTTTTGAAATCGGCACAGTTGTTTTTGAGTTTATTAATTACAAACATACACGCAAAAAAAATACATATCTTTCTCCTTTATAATAAAAATACAAATCTTTCTCCTTTATAATATAAGTATATATATTTTATACTAGCTGTTCCCCGCGGCTTCGCCCCGCATGGGACTTGGTTATATCGCGCCTAAAAGTAGTCTATGTTTTACCTCAGGTCTTGAACTACATCCCTACCGAATTTCATCACAATCGGTCCAGCAGTTTAGCCGTGAAGAGGTGACAGACAGACAGACAGACTTTCGCATTTTTAATATTTTTATGGATTTTCAATGATGTATTTATGTAATTGGTGCAATAAACTGTAAATAACAAAACTATATTATAAAAAGATGTATAGATATAGATAAGACAAACTTTTTGAGACATATGTTAAAATTATTTCATTCATTCATTCATTCAAAGGATTGGCACTATTGTGTCAATTGTGGTAGTGCTTGTTTGGATCGCCGCACTGAAACCATAGTTTCAAAACATTGTAGGGTAATTTGATGAAAACTCGTTTAGGGGATTTAAGTTACTAATTCATACTAATATTATAAATTAGAAAGTCTGTCTGTCTGTTACACTTTAACAGCTAAACTGCAGGACAGATTTTTATGAAAGTATGTATGGATATAGTTTAATGATGATAATGAATTTTTAGGTGATGATGGCGAACGCTCAGAAGGAGATAGAAGAGCGCAAACGCGCCTTAGTCGCCATGAAGGAGCCAAAACCAGGTGTTAACGTCGCGGCGGCGGCCGCCCAGCAGCTGAAAATACAGATGCAGCAGAACAACTCCATACCACCGCCTTCTGTCATTAAACCTGTACTATATTCAAAGCCTGGTGAGTTGATTTTTTAAAGGTATGCGATAGGGATAGGCTCGACCGCCTTGTATTTGTAGGGAGATCAGCAGGTGCGACTGGAGAGTGCGAAATGCAAGTACAGCTCACTCTCCCGAGATTCGGCTCGTATAGCCGAGAGGTTGGTAGAGCCGTGGGAGGTGGAAGATTGAGGTTGGGATGAAAGCTGATCTTTTTCTGATTGGCCTGGGTCTTGGATTTTACCTATATGGTTTACTAACTTTCGCCCGTGTGAATTTCCCTCTGGAACAGTGCTTTTTCCCGGATTGAAAGGTACCCTATGTCCTTAATTACTCCTAGCTATGTGTATGCAAATTTCAACAAGATTGGTTCAGTAGATAGGGTCTGAAAGCGAAACAAACAAACACACTTTCGCATTTATAATATTAGTTAGGATAGGACAGTATCGTTGAGTTAGTATCCCATAACACAAGTCTCGAACTTACTTTGAAGCTAGCTCAATTTGTGTGATTTGTCCATATATAAGGTGAATTTAAATCAACTGCAAATATTTTAAGGGCAGATGCAGACCACTAAACTGAACAACTTTACTAAATAAACTTTTTTTGACTTAGTATGGAGAGTGAAAAATAAAATTCCATATTTCGATATAAGTTTATTTGGAAAAGTTGTTCAGTATAGTGGTCTGTATCTGCCCTTAAAATATTTGCAGTTGATTTGTGTCCACCTTGTATATTTAATTAATTTCATATCAATACTGCACAGCTGCCGGTCCAATCTCAGCCGCTGAATTAGAAAAACAGCGGAAGATAGCGGAACTACAGGCGCGTATTCAGCGGAAGTTGGCGGGCGGAGCACTAGCGGCCGCCCCCGGCTGCGGGCCCGCGCCGCTCATACTGGACCAAGATGGCCGGACTGTGGACACCACCGGCCGTAGGGTGCAATTGACACATGTCGCGCCTACTTTGAAGGTAAATTGAATAGTATTTATTTATTTCTCGCTTACATGTACTTGCATAAATAATTTAGATGAATATACAAATAATACATTAAATTAAATATATATTGATTTATTAATACTATTGCATGAAGAATATAAAGTAAATATAATACCTAATACATATTTTTTAAATGTATTTAATGATGCATAAGGAAAAATTAAAGGCTATTTTTATTTTATTTTATTTACATGTACTTAATATGAAGTAGGTGGGATCACATAAAATGAATATTTAATATATATTTTATAATTTAAAATATAATTACATAGAGAATGTACATAAATCTAGGCAGGTGTTGCGAAGTCTTTGAATTTGTACCAAGATCAAAATCAATACATTACAATTTAATTAATATCGAAAAATAAAATAATAATAATAATAATAAAATAAGTATGTCAATAATGTTTAAATGAATACGTAATAATTATATTTATTATTTCAGAAAGATTGGTTCAGTAGATAGGCCGTGAAGGCGTAACAAACAAACTCACTTTCTCATTTATAATTTTATAGTATATAGTATGTAATATAAAATATGCCACTTCTTGCAAATATTTCTGAACTAGTTTTTGCCCGCGGTTTCGCCCGCCTTTCCTTCGGGAACAGTGCTTTTTCCCGGGATAAAAGGTACCCTATGTCCTTCTCAATACTACTAGCTATGTGTATGCGAAATTTCGGAAATATTGGTTCAATAGAAAGGCCGTGAAGGCGCAACAAACGAACAAATTCACTTACGCATTTACATGATATTATTACTCATCTATAGGCGAACATCCGCGCGAAGCGTCGCGAGGAGTTCCGCGCGCAGCTGTCGGGCGCCGCGCCGAGCGAGCCGGCGGCGGGCGGCGCGTGGGGCGACCCGCGGCTGCGAGTGAAGCCGGCGGCGCGCGGCAAGCGGCCGCTGCGGTTCCACGAGCCGGGCAAGTTCACGCTGCTCGCGGAGAGGCTCAGGATGAAGGTGATCATCGCAATATGCTTACTTTAGATGTTCAGATAACTGCTTCAGTGGTTAAGGCGTTTGTAGAACCGTGGGTCGTGAGTTCGATTCTCACGGGAAGCGTACTTTGTTTAGTTGTTTCCGGTTCGGTTAGAACATTGCAGGCTTGAATCACCTGATTGTCTGATAATAAAGATGATTCCGTGCTTCGGAAGGCACGTTAAGCCGTTGGTTCCGGCTGCCATCTGGTAATCGTTAAAGAATACATGTCAGAGGCCGAGAGGCGGTTCCGGAGAACTGTGACACCAGAGTGTGCATGGTGACCGTGTCGCCTGCAAAGGTGCCGAGTACACTGACGGTATTACCATGCGAATTGTTTTATATAGATTCTAATATAATTTCCAGGCGCAATTAGAAAAGCTACAAGGCGAGATATCCCAAATAGCCCGGAAGACGGGCATATCGTCAGCTACCAAATTGGCGTTGTTGGCGGCCGACACGCCGGAGTCAGACCATGTACCTGATATTGAATGGTAAGTAAACTAACTTAAAAGTACTAAGGGTGGGTTGCACCAAAGTACCAGTTATCGTAACAGTTGAAGTCAAATGTAACAGTAACATTACTGCTCACTATAACCGTTGAAGCGACATAGGTTGCGCCGTCATATTTTGTAGCATAGTTAGTTACCAGGGTTATAAGTATAATGACGTCCGTGGAGGTTATTCGACCCGCCTGACAGATAAATTGACAATAACAATAGCGCTAACCGGTCAAGTTTGGGCGATTACGGTTAGCCTAAAAGTTATGACGTATTTTAACGATTGTCAAAATTGATTTCCTGTTTCAACTACCATTATGCTAAACGTGGCCTAAGGTCTTATGGCTCTAGGCTCTGTCTACCCCGTTTGGGATAAAGACGTGATTATATGTATGTATGTCAAAATGGTGCAACCCATTTTTCACCTAACCGGTACTTTGACTTTGATTAAGTTGGTGCAACCCAGCCTTAGTAAGTATCTTTGAATACATTGTTTATATTTGTATCAACATGTATAATTTATTTATTAATGGTACAATAAAGAGTATATTTATCTATCTATCTAACCACAGAATTTAGAAATATTAACAAAAAATGGCATAGCGCACGGAAAGCGTTTCACTGGTTTGGCTTGCAAGCCAACGTTTCACACAGAACAAATGGACGGGAATTTGATTACGCCATTTATTGCCACTGTTATTGGTCGATAATATTAGGTGGTTTTGTTGTAAACTACGTAATACATTTCTAATTAGGTGTGGTGTGGTTTACATGTATTAATTGAAGGTAAGAAGCGAGAAACGCTGCCACACTGATCCTGGAACTAAATCTGCGTCAAAACATTTCTATTCTAATAATTTCTCTGTTCTGTGGAACTAACCTATCACCCATATGCATAACTAGTTTTTGTTAAAAAAATTTACATCATAAACATGACAATACTAGATGCACCTCGCGTTTATCATACAGAGCAGCGCCATCTACAATATGACTTTTGACCAAACCTACGTGAATCGTGTACTTTTCGGGATAAAAAGTACCTGAGGCCTAGTCAAGTTAGTCAAGAGCTAAGTGGAGCGGTGGAAGTTTCACTTAGCATTATCTTGGGAGGTTTTGGTGACAAGGATTAAAGTCACTTATACGACATTGTACCACTTCCCAACACTCAAGCTTGTTCACGAACACTTAGCAAATAATAATCCACCATTATTATGCAGAAATACTCGGAAAAAACACAAATATTAGAAAATAAATACAATGACGGTAACTGAGTTACTTTAGCTTTGCGTCAAAACTCCCACGTCCCGTTTGTGGCCGACTTATGTGCCGGGTATATATATTTTTTTGTGTTTATGCAATAAATAAACTATTCCAGGTGGGATAGCGTTATTCTCATGACGGCTGAGGAGCGCGAAGTGAAACGCAAGAGCGCAGTCACGGACGCAGACAAGCGAACAAACACTCAGCGCGTCGACGCGTGCAACGTCGGCGACGACGACATAGTCGAGAATCTCAATGAGGACGCCATCACCAACCTCGTTGAACACCCGCAGCAGCTTCGCCCGCCTAGTGAGTTTTTTTTTTTAATTTTTTTGTCTTCCTCTTGCTCGAAAATAGTTTTATAACGTATCTAGTCCTGCCCTGTAAAAGTGCGGTCCTGTATAACTCTCTCAGTATCTCTGCGGCGGCCTTCGAGCTGCTGCTATATAGGTAATGTGTCGTGTCAAATAAATAAAATCTTGGCTTTAAAACATATAATTGTTAGTTTCATTATTTAAAAAAAAAACAATACGTCAATAGACTCATTGCTGGCCTAAAACAACAATGTAAAAAAAATCATTGCGTAAAAAAAAAACATTGCCGGCCGCTTATGGAGGTTTTTTAATGTACACTTTTTTATACATTAGGTTTTTTTGTTACACTCTGGCCAGCCTACCAAAAAATCTATTCTAGCGGTCGTTAATGCACACTTTTGTTAGGTTGGTACAAACCATTAATTCTGTTATTGTTTAAAAATATGTATGAATATTTCAAAAATTTGAAAAAAAAAGAACAATATTCTTAATAATAATAATTTAATAAATATACATGTATGTAACTGCTGTAGTCACTGACTGAAGGTTCGATTTCGACAAAAATGTCTTGGGTTTCGGCACCAATTTGAAATATATTTATATTGCTAATTGTTTCTTTTTTTTAATTATTATTTATATTAACAAGTTTAACTGTCTGTATTGTATAAGTGTATATAAGCTTTTAAAAAAACAACAAGATTTTAACATTATTGAAAAAGTTTAATTCGGTTTTGGCTGAAACCGAAACAGATACCGAAGATTCGGTTGCTGTAGAAAGTCGGGCACGATTGCTAGTTGCTCTTTATTCTACCTCCAAAAATTTTTCAGTCTTAATAAGTATTGTGCCGATGGAAATTTTTAAATTTACTGGAAGTTCTTTTTAAATTTACGGAAATATTCCGAAAGTTATCAAATGACTTTGGAAAACGTTTCCGAAATTCCCGGGAACGGTACATCACTAGTCGTAATCCATATCCTTGACACAGGAAAAGCCGATCCTCTTGTACAACTTCGGGCAGCCTAGCGCTTGACACAAGAAACAACTTTCTTGTACGATTGGCATATCTGTCTTTCCATTTTCTTTAGTTTTGTTAAATCCATTGCTCTCCCCAGTTGCCTTATGATTTAATTTGTCATTAAACAGACCATTATTTTGATTCAAATCATTGTTATATTGTCCATAAGTATTATATTGTTGATAATCACGAAAAAACTCATTATTATTATGGTAATTATTATTATAGTTGCCATTATTATCGTTATTTGTTCTGTTATTATTATTTGACGCGACATTATTGTTATAATATTGGGTGTTACTGAAATTATATGGTATGTAACTATTATATGACCAGTTATTATTAAATGAGCTATTGTTATTATTTTCATCGAGACTGTTATATGGTTTGTAAGGGTTTGGATAAGAAAAGTACGTGTTATTAGTATTTGGTACGTAACTATTGATATTTTTACCAAAATTGTCCTTCACCGTGCTATAAGCGTTATTGTATGGTGTCGAATTATTATATGGTAGTAACGTAGTGTAATATAACTTGCTTTCATATCTATAGGTTTTATTATAATTGCTAAAGCCTGAGTTATTTTGTCTATATCTGTCGTATGATATATAATTGACAGTTGTACTATAAGTACTAGATTTCAGATTATTATTATATGGGCTATACATATTACTATTTTGTCTGCCATCGTTCAATAGTGCGCTATTAACTTGTTTGTTATTTTCGTTATTTATTCTATAAATATTACTGTAATGCGTGTTTGAGTATTGTCGTTTCGATCTAGTCAGTGCCATTTCATTTAACTTAGTATTTTCTAAATCTTCAGTATTGTCTATTTTATTTTTCTTTATCCCAATACTTTCTGAATCCATATTCTCATGCTTCATGCGCGCTATTCGATTGTGAACTTTATACAATTGTTTGACAATTACTTTTTCGTCAACGTCATTATTATCGTTCAAATATTTTGTAGATTTTATTCGATTATCGTCATATCCATCTTTTTCTTCATTGTTTAATAAAATTTTAGTGTAATCATATAAATTCTTAACAAATTCAAGATTTTCATCCATAAATATTTCAACGTTATTCATGGTTTTTCGGAAATCGTCATATATGATATTTCTTCTTACTCTTATGTCCATGTGTCTATTTTCAGGTATATCGATGTTGTAGTTTTTGCTTCTTGCGACCACTGTTATTACACCCACTATCACGTACAATATGATAAACATATTTTGCCTAAAAAATTAAAAAAAAAATGTATATAGGGCAATATTATAAATGCGAAAGTCTGTCTGTCTGTCACCTCTTCACAGCTAAACTGCTGGACCGATTGTGATAAAATTTGGTAGGGATGTAGTTAACGACCTGAGGTCAAACATAGGCTAACTACTTTTGGGCGCGATATAACCGAGTCCCACGCGGGGCGAAGCCGCGGGGAACAGCTAGTATCTAATATAGGGACAAATCACACAGATTGAGTTAGCCCCAATGTAAGTTTGGGATTTGTGTTATGGGATACTGACCCAACGATACTATATTTTATAACAAATATATATATAGATGTTAGCTGCTGCCCGGGGCTCCGTTCCCGTGGGAATTCCAGGATAAAATATAGCCAGGGTGTAAGCAATCTTCATTCCAAATTTTAGCCAAATTGGTTCAGCGTTTTTTTATGAAAGAGTAACACACACTCGCAAACTTTCCCTTTATAATATTAGTGAGATGAGATATATAAATATAGATAAACACCTTAAACCCATGGCAATCAGAAAAATATAATTTTTCATCTTGAGCTGATCGAGGATTGAACCTGGGACCTCCTGAATAACGGACAGACATGTTAACCATTACGCCACGGCGGTCGTCAAAAAAGAAAGGCAATTTGGTCCAATTTAATTTGCAAAATGGCTACAGCCAGACAGAAAAGGAATAATTTCTCACAATGCGTATACAAGTAATTTCTATCAATGCGTAAATTTCATGTAGACATGGGTTCTTTGTAGATATTCACTTCAAATTTTCAGAAAATGTTTGATTTATTTTTTTCCTTTAATTATACACAAATTTCTATCTTTTGTTATTTATTTATAATAATTCGCTATACTTACAGTTTTTTAAAACATATAGTGAGTTTTAAACAATTAGTTCGTATTTGTCAAAAAACGAACTAAAATAACTTTTTTTGTACTAAATACAATATTCATTAACACAGTGCCGTCACATTGAACAGTAAATCACAATTAAACAGTGTTTTTTATTGATAAAAAGTGACCTCGACTTTTACTGATAAACCTAATTGAGTCGCATTTAAGACTCTAGGCTGGGTGATGTCTGCCATTACAAAAAAAAAAAAGTGCGGCACTCGGGGACTGCCGCGGTAAAGCTATTGCATAGCATTTTTATCAACTTATACAATAAGTACGAACGCTCGGCCGAGCTACATGGTCGGCGGAGTGGGAGGTGTTAGGTTTTCTTTCGTTACGGAATTTTTTGATTCGCTCGCCGCGCTTAAAGTCCGCGATAAAAAAAGCTATGCAATAGCTTAAAAAAAAACAAACCTAACAAATAACACGGATGATCAAATACGCACGATCTTAACTAAATTCAATTTCAATCCTTGTAGCGCCAACTATTGACAAGAAAAGGAACTAAATATTTTTACTTTTCTTCACGTTTCCTCTCTCGGGTCTGCTGGAAGAGATTTCATTAGAAATAAGCAGCACCCTTGTACTAATGTTCTTTATTCTACGTTCTTTTCTTTTGTTTATTTTTCTGTGTACATGAATTTGAAATAAATAAATAAATAAATATTTTCTTTAGGCAATCGGACCATATGCCAGAAGTAAGTTCGAGCGGTCGTTCCTGCTCGTCATCCCTTGACGAGTGCGTTTTTTTTGTTAGAAAGATCGTAAACCACAATGAAAGAAAGAAAGAAAAGCTGTTTATTTGGTACCACAGAATCAGCACAACTACATACATTAATTATATTTAAGTTCAGTGGAGTATGTACCAAATTGGTCCCCGCTCAGCACATGTCGCGGTGTAATGATGTACTACTATTTATATTTCACTAGCTTTTGCTCGCGGTATCCCTCTATAACAGTGCTTTTTCCCGGGATGAAAGGTAACCTATGCCCTTCTCCTGGTTCTAAGCTACCTCCCCACTAGTTTTCAGCCAAATCTGTTCAGCCGTTCTTGGGTTATAAATAGGGTAACTAATACGACTTTCTTTTATAAATATAGAAGACTAGCTGTTCCCCGCGGCTCCGCCCCGCGTGGGACTCGGTTATATCGCGCCCAAAAGTAGCCTATGTTTGACCTCAGGTCGTTAACTACATCCCTACCAAATTTCATCCCAATCGGTCCAGCAGTTTAGCCGTGAAGAGGTGACAGACAGACAGACTTTCGCATTTATAATATTAGTATGGAAGTATGGATTTGAAAAAAAAAAAAAAATTTTGAGTAAAGTAGTTAAAGCAAATAAAAAAAAGAAAAAAAAAGAAAATTAAAACAAAATCATTGTTTCAAATCAAATCAAAATAAAATCATTCATTTGCCAAAATACAGTGGGTAAGTTATTAATAAAAGTTTAAAAAAATAGGTAAATATTTTTCGTCAGCAGATTAATGTTTCCGCTTGGTTCGCGCACGAATATGCCCCATGTCAATAGTTTTTCTATTTCGTTTGGATTCTGTGAGACGACGGGTTACGAAGCAATTTGTTAAATATTATATTTTTGTCCACAGCGGAGCCTCTAAAGCCGACTTACATGCCAGTGTTCTTGACTAAGAAGGAGCGAAAGAAACTAAGACGGCAAAGCAGGCGCGAGGCTTGGAAAGAAGAACAAGAGAAAGTGCGGCTCGGATTGGAAGCGCCGCCAGAGCCTAAACTCAGGTAAAATACAAGAATAAATAATAATGCCCATGGAGGTACTCTTTTTCCTTTATTATACAGGTTGACTGGAAGAGATCCCTGTTGTTGTATAATATGTTTAAAATTAAATTCAGATCCAGATTTTTAATTACATACGGATTTATGATAACTTGTGTTTTCAGTGAATAATGATTTTTAAATGATGGTGGCGCTAGTGTTCACCGAGGTATCGTCATAAGCTATATAACTTTAGAAAAAAAAGGATACAATTAAATTATTTATTCTTGCTTATTATAGGATATCAAATCTAATGCGGGCGTTAGGAACGGAAGCCGTTCAGGACCCGACGGCCATTGAGGCGAAGGTTCGCGAGCAAATCGCCAAACGACAGAAGACCCATCTCGAAGCTAACAAGGCTCGGGCGCTTACCAAGGATCAGAAGAGAGAGAAGGTGAGTCGGAGATGATAGAATAGTATAGACATTTATTAAGAAGATCTAGAACTTTAATTACATTAACTTGTGTTTTCAGTGAATAATGATTTTTAAATGATGGTGGCGCTAGTGTTTACTAAGGTCTCGTCTTAATAAGTTATTGGAGTTAGAATCTCAGTGTCTCAAGTGATCGATAGATGGCATTATTAGTACACTCAAAATCGGCGTGTGTCTTTGTATGGCGGTTGAATCTTTGTACTAGTAGATTATTATGTAATCTGTGGTATAAATAAAAAACAATTGATAGAAAAGCAATTGATGTTTATTAAAAAAAAACAAATGTGCTTATTTACAGGTCGATCGAAAATTACGAGAAGACACTACAATGGGGGTCCACGTGGCCGTTTATAGGTGAATATGATTTTATTTTTTATCGCATTGCCTGGGTCTTGGATGTTTATCTACATAATATGTATTTGTTATAAAATATAGTATCGTTGAGTTAGTATCCCATAACACAAGTCTTGAACTTACTTTGGGGCTCACTTAATCTGTGTGATTTGTTCCTATATATTTATTTATTTTATTTATTACTAGCGACCCGTCCCGCCTTTGCTTGGGCATAAAAACCTTACTCTTGAATCACTCTATCTATTAATAAAAACCGCATCAAAATCCGTAGCGTAGTTTTGAAGATTTTAGCATACATAGGGACAGAGAAAGTGACTTTGTTTTTATACTATATAGTGATTTGAACTCAAATACTAACATTGGAAATATAAACCTTGGGATATATCGTGAAAGGGTGCTCATTTTTATAGAAATGACTTCCATTTTTTTGTCGGGTGTGCGTGCGTTTTTGTGACGTCGCGGCCTGCATCCAGCGCCTGCCTGCGACCATCTTCAGGTCATCTTACCATCTGGTCGGTAGATGTCCGATGCTGTGCTTAACGGTGCGTGGTCGCCATTCAAGAACCTTTCTGCCTCTGGTTGCCAATATAACTTAATAAAGATTACAAAAAATAGAGCTAATCCGCTGGGCAGTCATGTATGTCAGCAACCTTTGTTCTCCTACGGATCTCCTTATTTCTGATTCGATTGATTGTTTTTATGTTTATATGTATGTATGTCTTCAATTAATTCCAGAGTGAAAGACCTGTTCGAGTGTGCTTCAGCCAAGTTCAAAGTGGAGGTGAATGCCCAACAGCTGCATATGACGGGGTGCGTGGTGCTGCACCGGGGGTGCTGCGTCATCGTGGTGGAGGGGGGGCCGAGACAACAGGCCAAGTATAAGAGGTCAGTACAGAGAGCATTATCCCCGTATTAAGAAACGTTTGATAAGCCCATTTTAACTAAAATATGTTTCGGCTCTTTCTCTCTTACCCGACACTTCACGTGAAAGAACGAGACGAAACACATTTTAGCTAAAATAGGCTTAACGAACGTTTCTTAATACGGGGGTTAGAGTATAGTTTTTAAGGTTTATTTATAAAGTTTGTTGTTTTTGCATTTATTTTTGCCAAATAAAAAAAAAATAAGTAAAAAAAATAAAAAAAAAAAGCATTAAACTTACTGGAGACGCCACGCGCACGAATTTCTACGTGAAAAAGTCTGCCACATTCTGCGCGGGGTAAAGTAAAACATACGATAAGTATTTACTATGTACACTTATGCATTTGAGGTCAATATTTAGAGCATTAAACCAAACTGGAGATGTTACGCGAATAACTTAGTAAAAAAATCGCTTATTTGTAGTCCATGTGAGTACAAACTCACAATATTTTTTTCTTAAATATAAGTTAAATCTTGTTTACCACCAGATTGATGCTGCACCGCATCAAATGGGAGGAGGACTTGGTGAAGGACTCGGAAGGCGGCGACGTCCCGAACAGCTGCCAGCTTGTGTGGGAGGGAACCACCAAGCAGCGGTCCTTTGGAGAGATCAAGTTCAAGGTTAGTATTATTCAACCATGTGGTCCCATTATATAAGGTGAATTTAAATCAACTGCAAATATTTTAAGGGCAGATTCAGACCACTAAACTGAACAACTTTCCCAAATAAACTTATGTCGAAATACGAAAATTTTTTTTGACCTCCCATACAAATTAAGAATCAGCTGATCTAGTTTAGTATAAAGAGTGAAAAATAAAACTTCGTATTTCGATATAAGTTTAATTGGAAAAGTTGTTCAGTATAGTGGTCTGTATCTGCCCTTAAAATATTTGCAGTTGATTTGTGCCCACCTTATAGATGAATTAATTTGCATTGACCCTAAAAATAAATATTTCATCCGAATAATTAGGAAGTCAAGTCAATTAATTTTAAAACGATATGTACATGCCATACTATTGGCGACATGCAGGTATCAAATTAACTATGTAACATCTTATTGTTCCATGTTTCATGTAAATAAATAATTTCATTTCAACAAAAAAGGAAGTTTTCAATGAATATCTTTTATTTTTACTTTCAAAATAATAATTTGTATTGATCGAGCGGGCAAAGCAAGCGAAGTTCTCTAAATCGATTTGGGGGCGAAAACACATTGTTTGTATGTATGTACCGCGACAACAGCCGTTGATAAAATTTGCTAGGCATGTAGGAAATATCAATAGAATTTTCAGGTTCGTTAAGCATCAAAACAGGTTCAGTAGTTTTTGAAATATTAATAACTAACGAACGGCTTCGCGTGGGCATAAAAACCTTACTCTTGAATCACTCTATCTATTAAAAAAACCGCATCAAAATCCGTTGCGTAGTTTTAAAGATTTAAGCATACAAAGGGACATAGGGACAGAGAAAGCGACTTTGTTTTATACTATGTTGGGTTTTATCTCCACAGGTGCTGCCCACAGAGAAGCAAGCTCGGGAGTTATTCCAGAAGCATGGTGTGGAACACTACTGGGACCTCGCCTACAGCGGCTCCGTATTGGGCACGGGTAGTGATGACGTGTAGTGTAGATGAAGCGTGGAAATTTGAAATACAAATATATTTAAACACGTGTTTCAGTTTTATTTTACTACAAAGACCCCTTTTTTAATAACTTCATGTGGTCCCGTTGTCCAAGAAAAGATTTAAATTCTTTTCTTGCCTATTAGATGCTGCAAGGATTAGAAAAAAATAAAATTAATAAAAATCCCGCTTGTTTGTGGCGAAGTGTAAATAATTAAAACTTATTTTTTTTAAATATTGTCATCCTATCACAAACTGATTTACTACTTTAATAAGTTATTGGAGTTAGAATCTCAGTTTCTCAAGTGATCGATAGATGGCGTTATAATGTCTCAGTATGGGAAGACTATCAACACACTAAAAATCGGCGCGTTTCTTTGTATGACGGTAGAATATCAGTACTAGTATCGTATTCTGCAATTGTGATAACATTAAAGAAAAAATATCCCATATTCCTGCACTGTATAGCCAAATAATTTACTTGCTTCAGACACTTAGTTCAAATATGAGCATGTTGTGACTGCCATCTATGAATAACAACCGAAACTAGTAATGTGCTGTTACCGGAAATACTCAAAGGTATTTCCCTTAAACTTTGTGTTGTCTTCTATGCAATTTCGGTTTTCTTACTTTTAGTGCCATTTGTCTTAGTAGGTTGTGGCGCTAGTGTCGCCAGAGGCTAAACTAAATATGTTTTCTGGAGAATCGAACCCACAACCACACACCATAAGAAAATGCCCACTGGACCACAGAGGGAGTTTTAATTCACAGTGGAGAAATTCAAGTAAAAATTATAAAACAAAGGTATTTTGTAAGCTACACAATGATAAAATGTGTATAAAAATATATATTTACCAATCCATAGGTAATAACAAATTGTCTCTTAATCTAAATCTATCTATCTATATATATGTAACAATGTCAGAATAGGTACACCATTTATAACTCAAGAATTGACAGGAATCTGCTTATTTGCATACAGTACCCCTAGTATGAAATTTCATAAATGCAGCACTAGCGATTTTGTTTGACAAACTTGTACAGCGCCTCTGGCTGATATTAAGACAACTAAGAAATTCCATACAAAATCGCTAATGCAGATAGAGTGTGTGTTTAAAAAATCTCATACTAGCGGTACATGTAGGGTAACCCTAACAAAACACAGGCAAATATTTCATTCCAAAAAATAAACAGAAGTGAAGCCACGGGATTATAAAATGATGTATATCCTGAATAGGCAGTAAGTGGAAATTACAAAAATGCTTTGTTTTTTTTTGCTGGTAGTAATGAGGTTAAATAAAACAAAAAAAAATGTTGTGGCCAATTCTATGTAAATTATAATTTTTCTTAATTAATTTGTGAATACTTAAAATCTGATATATTTTTCTTCCATGCTGGTTCAGGAGAAAAAGACAAACATATACAGCCGCTTCCCTTTCACTGAGGGAATCGGCAGCAAATAAAAAATAATCAGAATCATGACATAGGCGATGATGATAAATGTGGCCTATGGCCTTATCGCCCTTTCCATGAAAAAATATAATCCATAAAAAATTTATTAATTTATGAATCCACAATTCCACATGCACAAAGGCTTGGGCAAGAGCTTTTATGTTGTTTTAGGTTATACTCTAACAGCTGAATTCAACTTTTCCTTAAACTAAAATATAATAAATCAGGTTACATCGTCAGACATAAAAGGACTTATGGATTACATTCATTACCCGAAACAGTTATAAGTGCTCCCAGTGTGAACAGTTATAAAAACAGACTTGACGAACACTTGAAGACTTTCCCCCGTATTAAGAAACGTTTGTTACGCCTATTTTAGCTAAAATGTGTTTCATCTCGTTCTTTCACGTGAAGTGTCAGGTAAGAGAGAAAGAGCCAAAACATATTTTAGTTAAAATGGGCTAATCAAACTTTCTTAATACGGGGGTTTAAATCCACGAGTGCAGTGATATACACTCATCAGCTATAAGCTGCTAGTGTATTAATTAAATAATAATAATATATTGTGAAAATATATATAAAGCTGTTTTGTTATTCCTCTTTCCATATAAAACCGCTTAATCTAAAAGCGCCACTCATGTCCCAATTGAAGATTCTTTCACCAGGTTTGGCACCTCCGGCTCCAGCAACCACTACCAATGGCATAAAATGTTCAGCAGCACGCATCGGATGGGCGTCAGTTGCACCCGGCTGCTGTCTCCAGGCGACCAGCCCGTCTCTCCTAGCAGCCTCGTCAGCTGTACAAACTTTATTGAGAAACTTATCAAATTCTTCATTTACAACCTCACTCTTGTTACGAGTACGAAATTCTCTCATGTTATGATACGACATCCCTGATCCTATTATTGCTATACCGTCCTTCCTAAACTGATGTAGAGCCTTACCCAACTTAAAATGCTGCTCAGGATCTTGGTTTGTCAATACAGAAATTTGTACTATTGGAATATCAGCCTTAGGGTTGATTAACATCATAGGTACAAAAACTCCATGGTCCCAACCTCTATTAGGGTCTAATTTTGAATCAATACCAGCGTTTTTTAAAACTTGTTGTATACGTTTAGCCAGTTCTGGGTCGCCAGGCGCATCATATTTATATTTGTAGGATTCTGGAGGGAAACCGTAATAATCGAAGTACAGACTGTGTTGCTTGCCTGAAGAAATGGTCACGACGGTTTCCTCCCAGTGCGCCGTTACTAATATAATCCCTTTTATTTGTTTGAGACTGATGTGCTTGTGGACATCTTCGCCTAAGAACTTTGTTAATCCAGCGTGGTCCTTGTCTCCCAAAAGTGGTAATGGACCTCCTCCGTGGTTGACAAAGAGAGCAGGAGCTACAACAGCCATTTGGCGAGCACTGCCACTAAAATATTTTATGATATTCACTGAAACTAGTGACATAAACACTATGAAGCAAATGTGTACAAGTATTGAGAGCGTGTTTAGGACCAGCATTAATTTTATTTATTTAACACATTACATAATATTTAACTAGCGGTATAAAATGTGGATTGATAGGTTTAAATTAGTATTTTAATACCCTTTTTTACTGTGTTCTATGCAATATTTTGATGAAATATAAAAAACAATAAAAATTAAAAAGAATTAAAATGACATGACATCATCAAAATCACAAACTAAATAGAGATCAAAACTTCAAAATCATATGACTGACTACTAGAGGTGAGACGTATTTACTGGAACAGGTTTTTGGAATAGGTTTTGGCTTGGACGCGTAAGTACGCGTTCCCGCATGCGAGTCTTTTAGCGTATCGAGTATTTACGAGTACGGCGACTTCATCGGTCCGCGCAACTCAAAAACTAGGATGCGAGCGATCGGGACTATATTCGGAAGACGTCGTCGTGAAACTTCGGGATCGCTCGACTCGCCCGCTGCCGCACCGAGCTGCCGAGCGATGTATTTCGGCGAGTTATTGTTTATTCAAATAACACTTTTATTACAAACACAATAAGGTCATTTTCTTTTGGTAGCATATTTGTTTTGGTGTGATAATAATACTTGTTGTTTACTTACAATTTTAAAAACAAACAGTTGTTAGTTGTTAGCTTTCGCCGAAAGTTCATTATGAAAGTAGGTACTAATGTATAAACGTATTGAAAAAAAAACAAGAAAACAAAATAATAAATAAAAAAAGATTAAGAATCACTTTGTATATAAAAAAAATGTAATTAAAAGTAATCAATGTATAAAAAATCCATTGAAAACTTCTAATATATATTTTACAAATACACTTTTTGATTGAAATTTTAATGACTGGACTTGACTATTGACTCAATTTTGACTCGACTGACTTAAGTAGGACTGAAGAAGATTAATAAATTCAAGAAAGGCCATAAAGGACTAGATTCCATGGCCGTAAAAACTATTTAAAAAAAAATTGGAAAAAAAAAATATTTTCATGGCGTCCTTTTCATGGTGGCTGGCCGACATAAATTGCTGAAATTTTACTACAATCTTTGTTGTAAAATTTAAATATTTTTGGAATATTACAATAAAAAATGTTAATTGTCCTTAGCTAAAATCCTGTTATTTATAAATAAGGAATCTCGGTGGCTATATTTACTAAAATAAACAAATGTAGGACAATGTCGCTGTCGGGGCGAGGCGCGTTTCTTGTATTTTTACCACAATATTCGATTAACTGTGCGTTTCTACGTGTAATTCCTGCGTTTTAGGGAGCTAGAATATAGTGAAGTGCAAAAATGGACAAGAAAAACAAAAAGAAAGTTGTGATTAAGAGGAAAAGTGATGATCCTCTTGATACTGAGAAAAAAACTAAAATTATGGTGAATAGAAAGACAGACGGTGATAAAGATAAGGTTGAGGTCGTGAATCAGGTTGTGGAAGTGCCCGTGGAACAAGGACAGCAGATAGTGCACACAGGACAGCTTGTAGAAGGAAATTTCGAACAACCTGTGTTTGTCAATATGAAGGGAGAACCAGTGCAATTAGGTAAGTTTAATATTTGTCATGCTTTCAATCACCAAATTAGCAGTTGACCGCAGCTCTGCTCGCTCTGTTATATCGCGGCCAAAAGTAGCCTATTTTTGACCCCTGGTTTTTAACTATATCCATATGAAATTTCATCAATATTGGTGGACCAATATTGATATACGCAGTTTAGCTGCGAAATTGTGTCAGACAGACAGACATACTTTCTTTATAAACCCTGTCCCGGGTGGCTTCATGTGCTTTACAAGCAGCAAAATCCTCCATCATTATAATGTGGAAGGCATTGAAAATCTATTCACACTAAATCCTAACACTCAACTACGAGGGCACTCTATGAAGCTTAGCGAACCTCTGTGTACTAGCAACAAACACACTTTCTGCCAAACCGTGTTGTGCAAATATGGAACTCATTACTAATAATAAAAAATTAAGGTGCCAAATAAAAAAAATATTTATTATGGTATACCCAGTACAGCACAAGTGAAAAGAGTTGTTATTCACTTGAGTTTCTTGATGTTTATACCGGATGCGGATTCTTGTGGAGGAAGCTTAGAACCAGGAAAAGGACATAGGGTACCTTTCATCACGGGTTCTGTTCCCTATTTATCAATTCCTAATGACAATGCACCTTATTTTCCAGGACCAAATACTGTAATACTTTATGAGCAAGGTGGGAATCCATCAAACTTTGCGTTTGGCAGCATGTGGACAATGGACGGTTCTGGCCGTATTGTAATGGCGGAGACGATATACGATGTGAAGGGCGAACCTGAAGAAGAAGGTGGTACATTTGTGCAGAACGCCAATGAGGTGAACAATGTAAGTATTCATGTTCATATCAAAATCAAAAATAATTTCAATATCCCATATCCATGTCATAAAGAGGAAAGATTTAATTGTTTGTTTGTTTAAATGCATTGAGCTAGTCTTCGAAACTACTAGAACAATTTGAAAAATTGACATAGGCCACAGGTGAAGCCAGGATGGACTGCTAGTAAATTATACAATGATAGGTTCGTGGCATACCATCTAGTGTGGAATTGAACGCAAGTTACGTCAACAATTCGACAAAGTTGTGTTCTATTCCACACTAGATGGCAGTAAAAAAACATTACTTTTAACTTCTCTACTCATCGTTAGATGGCGTGTATGTAACAAATCATCCTCCCACTCTCTTGCAGCTCGAGGACACTGTGTTTCTAAGGGAAAGAGTAATAGGGCACCGCCACTCTATAAAGATAGATAGATATACTCTTTATTGTACCATTAACATATAAATTATTCATGTACATACAAACAATTTGTACAAAGGTGGACTTATCGCTAATGCAATTTCTTCCAGCCAACCTTAGAGTGGATAGGAACAAAGTGGAAAAAAGGGGGGGTAGGCGGTACAGAAATAAATAATATAATAAACTATGAATGAAATATATATACACAAATAGAACCTAGTAAATGAAATTAATGCTATCAGTGTATATTATTTGTGGTATAAAATATAAATATATAGGGACAAATCACACAGATTGAGCTAGCCCCAAAGTAAGTTAGAGCTTGTGTCATGGGATACTAACTCAACGATACTATATTTTATAACAAATACATATATAGATAAACATCCAAGACCCAGGTAAACCAGAAAAAAATCATTTTTCATCTTGACCTGACCGGGGATCGAACCCGGGACCTCCTGAGTAGCGGTCAGGCATGTAACTATTAATGCAAATATTTTTCATTACAGCAGCAAGTGGAAGAGCAGAGTAGTACATTCCAGCAGTTCGAGCTGGGCAGCAATAATCAGGTTGAGCAGCAAGAGTTCGAGGTGGCCATCATTGACGGCTCCGAGGAAAGGTTTGCAGAAATACCAAGTTTTTTTTTCTGGATAATAGATCGCGCTACAAGGATTGAAATTAATTAAATTTGGCAAAAAGTGTGTGAATTGTCTATTAATACACGTTTTTTTTTTTAAATATTGTCATCCTATCAAACAATTTGATTTAGTGCTTTGTTATAAGTTTTTAGGATTTAGAATCATACTGTCTTAAGTGATCGATAAATGGCGTTAACATGTCTCAGTATGGGGAGGACTTACACAGCAGTACATATTAGCTATCCGACCGAATTACCCATTCGTGTCTAAGCTTTGGCACTAATCACGGTAAAGATAGGAGCACCAACCCCGCTCCTATCACTGGGATCCAGCCTGAAGCGTACCAATCCTTCGTCCGTGCCTAACTATGTTAATCTACATTTACATTTGAACACATTAAAATTATCAACAGCAATATCATATCAATATCAAATACTAATAAAGGCCATGTTACATCACTAGAGCACAATACACGTCTGCACCGCTCGGCGAACCCAAGGAGAAGAGAGCGTTACACTCATACTCACCCCGACACTACTACTGCCAAGAGGGGTTTACCTGTAGTGGGGCGATACCTGTCACGTGATGTTACCGGGCGCTGACACTCGGCCGTCCTGAAAAATCCGGTCGTCCCCGACCGTCGAGCTCGAACCATGAAACAATAATACATTTATTGAATACAAATCACCATTTATGCTTTTTCTATAATGACCTCGCCATCTCGATAATGCATAGTATCTTATATGTTTATCAGTGTTCCGAGACCATTATGACTTTTCCGTTTCAGTCACTTCTGGTTTTTAACTGATCGGAACCCTCACCTATGCTAAAATCGAGAATGAAGTAAACAACTATATTTCAAACATTTACAAACTGTATTTTATCAGAAACCGTCTTTTTTTTTTTGCACATCATTTTATTCAAATACCTACAAAGTTACTTAAGCTTGCTGTTCCTTCGTAGGTTAGCTCACTTCATTTTCACTACTAGTGATTCTTTCGCGTATTGTAACAATTTAACTTAAGCAATCACATAATTTAACCACATTTAAGTAAATAAACAATAGATACCAAAGTAGATTTATCAAAGTCATCACTCGTTTAAGAACTCACGGATAAGACAATGAAAAACACAAATAATTCACATAATCATTTCATAAACCAAATATTATTGTTAACCTTTTCAATATATTGACATCGAATTCAATCACAAATACCCAAACGTAAAGGGTTTTTTTTTTTTCATATCATTTTTAAAATACCCACAAAATAGATAATTTTCACAGAGATATTTTTTTTCACACTTTTTAGGATTGGTGTCACATAAAACATGAAAAGACTTACCGTTTCTGCACCAATACTTACAGCTGTGGTATATCATATCACAACATTACATTTACACTTGAACACTCACAAAAACTTTTTCGACTACTTTAGATTACAAATTTAATCTTACCGTTTTGTTAAATTTACTTACGCGTGTGTGTCAGAATGTTAACAATTAAGTATCACAAAACATGTACAATTTACTAGGCGTGGTAGAATATTAAGAAATATTCTTTCATCATCCAACTTCTGATATTAGCTATCCGACCGAATTACCCATTCGTGTCTAAGCTTTGGCACTAATCACGGTAAAGATAGGAGCACCAACCCCGCTCCTATCACTGGGATCCAGCCTGAAGCGTACCAATCCCTCGTCCGTGCCTAACTATGTTAATCTACATTTACATTTGAACACATATTAAAATTATCAACAGCAATATCATATCAATATCAAATACTAATAAAGGCCATGTTACATCACTAGAGCACAATACACGTCTGCACCGCTCGGCGAACCCAAGGAGAAGAGAGCGTTACACTCATACTCACCCCGACACTACTACTGCCAAGAGGGGTTTACCTGTAGTGGGGCGATACCTGTCACGTGATGTTACCGGGCGCTGACATACACTATTAGTAGACTAAAAATCTGCTCATTTCTTTGTATGGTGGTTGAATTCGTCATCATGTGACACCACCAAAAAATGTAGCTTTTCATTTTTATCACAAATCTAGGTTTTGCCCGGGGCTCCGCTCCTGTGGAATTCTGGGATAAAATATAGCCTATGTGTTGTTCCAGGGTCTAAGCAATCTCCATTCAAATTTTTATCCAAATCAGCTCAGCCGTTTTCCTGCGAAACTGTAACAAACATCCATACACACTTTCGCGTTTAAGAATTTGCAACACTGAACGAGTCCTTTTTATGAATATACTAGGTATCGCCCGCGGCTTCGTCCGCATGAATTATGCTTTACGCTTGGGAACAGTGCTTTTTCCCGTGATGAAAGGTACCCTATGTCCTTCTCAAGACTCCTAGCTATGTGTATGAGAAAATTCAGGAAGATCGATTCAGTAGATAGGGCGTGAAAAGATAACAAACAAACAAACAAATTTACAAACTCACTTTTGCAAATACTGAGTAACATTTATATATTCGACAGAGATCCTGAGACACAGGTGATAACTACAGAAGAGCAGCTCGTATCAACTGGCACAGGGGCGGTGCGTTGGCTTAATCAGAAGTATGACTTTGTTGTAAGGAAACTTCAGCTCAATTATGGTGAGTACTAGCCATTTCCCACGGCCCACGGCGGGTTGACAAAAAAACAATAGGTTAATAGACTCATTGCTGGCCTAAGACAACAATGTAATTTAAAAAAAAATTATTGCTGGCGTTAATGGAGGTTTTTTAATGTACACGTTTTCATACTGATGTTTCTTAGTTTCACTCTGGCCAGCCTACCAAAAAAGAACCTATTCTAGTGGTCGTTAATGGAAATTGCTAGACACTTTTTTAGGCTGATACCATTAATTCTTTTATTGTTAAAAATATGTATGAACATTTCAAAAAGTTTAAAAAAAAAAACAGCGAATGCTGGCCTGTTTTGACGCCATTTTAAAATTTGAACTTGGCCGAAAATGGCTTCATTTCTGGCCTCGACAGTAATGTACTATATCCGGACGCCTGACAATGCTACGCGTGGTACAGTACTACCACGTTTGTAAGTTACCTCGGCATTGTTCGATGGCGTAGAATAGGGCAACAAACCAACCCAACATCAACATATCGAAAAGCAGTAGTAGTCTTGCCGTCTCGCTCATCCGACTACAGATACGACGCGATCGTGCTGCGAACTCCAGACATGCGCGTACGCATTAGCCAATAGCGGACGGTTATTTTACATAGGTGTAACTTATAAAAGAGGTAGTGTATTTGTTTAAAAAGTATAGTAGCGTTGAGTTAGTATCCCATGACACAAGTCTCCAACTTACTTTTAGGCTCACTCAATCTGATTCATTGGTCTCTATTTATTTATCAATTGTATTTGTTTCCGCCGAATGGGAAAATCATGACATAGGCGATGCGGCTAGCAACCCATCACTATTGATTTCCTGTTTCAACTACCATTATGCTAAGCGTGTCCTAAGGTCTTAAGACCCTAGGCTCTGTCTACCCCGCATGGGATAAAGACGTGATTATATGTATGTGTGTTTGTTTACAGATGCTGGCGTGAAGCTGTTGCACTCTGCGTCCGGTTGCATACAGTGCGTTTACTTCACAACACCGAGCATGCAGCTCGCGTTCAATGCCGTGCCACAGTTCCTATGCATTGAAACAGGTGGTTATCTATACTAATATAATTAAGCTGAAGAGTTTGTTTGTTTGTATGAACGCTTATAACTTGAAAACTACTGGTCGGATTTGCAAAATTCTTTTTGTATATGAAAGCCTGATTCTTGGGAAAGGTTAAGCTATAGTAAATATACACTAATGGCGAGTAAAAGCGCGGGGAACAACTAGTTTAGTATAAGAGAGAGAGAAGACAATAAAATATATCTTTTGCAAACCTACAAATAGAACATAAACACATAATACATATACACCCCCTTATTAAAAAAATTATAATAAAAGTTTGTTAAGCCCATTTTAACTAAAATGTGTTTTGTCTCATTTTTACGTAATATATCGATAAGAGAGAAAATGACTATGTGTTAGAAAGAATTAGGAAAATAGAATAATCTTGTGTGGCGCGACTTATAGTGTACTCACATCATAATACTTATAGCTGTTTAAACGTGCTAAGAGTGTATAGTGCATAATATTCAATTTCCTTTATTAAGACGAGACCTTAGTGAACACTAGCGCCACCATCAGTTAAAAATCATAATTCACTGAAAACACAAGTTATCAAAAATCCATGCTATGTAATTAAGGTTCTGGATCTGAAGTTAATTTTAATCATATTAAATTATAATACCCTATACTAACAAATTGCCATATTGCCTAAAACTGCCACTTTTAGCAGTTTTACAATTTGTAACTAATAATTAATAAAATATAATTAAATATGATTAGATTAATAATAACTTCGGATCTAGAACCTTACATAAGACTAATGTGAATTATGTGAAAAATAGTGAATAATGATTTTTAGTTGATGGTGGCGCTAGTGTTCACTGAGGTATGGTCTTAAATTACATAACACGGATTTTCGATAACTTGTCTTTTCAGTGAACAATGATTTTTAACTGATGGTGGCGCTAGTGTTCACTGAGATATCGTCTTAAATTTTAGATTGATAGGCAAATATACAAATTATAGTGTAGTATTGGTTTGTTCACACAGGCATAGAGTTCAACTCTAACATCCCAACGGTGGGCGGCGCGGGAAGTCCCGCCATCAAACAAAATGTCACGTTATTTCTCGCTGAAGACGGCAATGGGAAGTCGGTTGTTGTCAGTGCTGGTGAGTTAATTTAAAAAAAAAAAATACTAACGACCCGCCCGGCTTCGCATGGGTATAAAAACCTTCTTGAATCACTATCTATTAAAAAAAACCGCATCAAAATCCGTTGCGTAGTTTTAAAGATTTAAGCATACAAATGGACATAGGGACAGAGAAAGCGACTTTGTTTTATACTATGTAGTGAAATCCAACTAATGTTATAAATGCGAAAGTGAGTTTGTTTATTTGTTTGTTTGTTTATTTCACGATCTATTTACTGAACCAATCTTCCTGAAATTTCGCATACACATAGAAGTATTGAGAAGGACATAGGGTACCTCACGTCCCGGGAAAAAGCATTGTTCCCGAGTGAAGTTTACGGGCGAAGCCGCGGGCCAAAGTTATTATGTATATACACGGACAAATCACTCAGATTGAGCTAGTCCCAAAGTAAGTACCAGACTTGTGTTATGGGTTTGAATAGGACTAAGTTTGTAGAAAAGTATACATTTAAACATTAGCAGCTTACAACACATGAAAAAAAAATATGTAAAAAAAAAACAAAACTTGTTCCTTTTAAAAAAAATACTGTCTGAACTGTGAAAATATCACTATCTAGTATAAAACAATGTCGGTCCCTATGTAGGGACATAGGGACATTTAAGTCCCTTAAGGACATAGGGATGTATGCTTGAATCTTTAAAACTACGCAACGGATTTTGATGCGGTTTTTTTTTAATAGATAGTGATTCAAGAGGAAGGTTTTTATGCCTATGCGAAGCCGGGGCGGGTCGCTAGTTATATCCATACTAATATTATAAATGCGAAAGTCTGTCTGTCTGTCTGTCTGTCTGTCTGTCTGTCTGTCTGTCTGTCTGTCTGTCTGTCTGTCTGTCTGTCTGTCTGTCACCTCTTCACGACTAAACGGATGGACCGATTGGGATGAAATTTAGTAGGGATGTAGTTAACGACCTGAGGTCAAACATAGGCTACTTTTGGGCGCGATATAACCGAGTCCCAAGCGGGCGGAGCCGCGGGGAACAGCTAGTTAATATATATATATATATATATATATATATATATATATATATATATATATATATATATATATATATATATATATATATATGTAATATAATAGTTTTATTTTATTGTATTATTAGTTAATTGTTGTGGTATTGCAGGCATCTCGACCCTAATAGACAACGACCTGACGTGGCTCCTAGACACGTTCAAATCGTGCAATCCCGCGTGGAGGCAGGTGCGGTGTGTTGTATGTGACCCCACTAAATGTCAACAGGTTGGTATTTAACGTTTTTTTTAAAATTAGCTAGAAAAAAAAATATTTGATAGTGTTTTAATGAGTTTTTTTGATAAAATAGACCATTTTAGGGAAACCATTTTAAAAGAAAATTGTAAATAATTGTTTAATTCGTTTTAAAGAAACATACAGCAATGACGTCACTCCGCGTTGAAACAAAGTATTTAGGTTATGTTTATTAGAATAAAAATATGACAATGACAGATTATGACAATTTTGGCTTGTGCTTGCAGTATTTCCAAACAGAGTATATAATCCCTATGCTGCTAACTTACAGAAAAATCGAGAAAGTGTACAATTTTTTAATCAATTAAATATATCAATGTCTTGTGACACATCGTTAATTATATTTACTGCCCGCGTCACCGGTGCCTGTTTAAATATATTAGTTCGGACCGTGGGAACCTCGAGTACCCTTGTTCTTAGACCTAAGTCTGGTACTTGGGACCACCAATGCTAACCTCTCTAGTACTACTGGATTTGTCAGCTTTCCTCTCAGCACATCATACACATATTTAGCCAATGCCAAACAGGGAACGAGTGAAAATTTTTAAAACGCTTGAATTTTTTCCTATCTGTAGGAATAAGGTTTCTTAATACCAGAAAATAATATCAGATTTTTAGAATCAGCCAATTAATTTAAATGAAATATTGTATTTTAATGACGGATTAATAGCGTCGCTATAGTCTTTTGCGGTCCATTTCTTTGTTTCGTTCGGTAAAAAAAAAAAAAACAAATGTCTTTGTCATGTTGGTTTTCATTGTCAAATTGTCATGAATGAACCGTTTAAAAATTTTCACTCATTCCCTATTACGTCTCACTTCCAATGTGTAATATCCAAATATTCTGGGTGTGCTGGGGCATCAGCTGGGGGTCAGTCTCCTGATTTTTTTTTTGAATACTTTTTACGGCCATGGAATCTAGTCCTTTAAGGCCTTTCTTGAATTTATTAATCTTCTTCAGTCCTACTTAAGTCAGTCGAGTCAAAAATTAAAGTCAATAGTCAAGTCCAGTCAAGTAAGTAAGTCTAGTCTGAGTCAGATGGCTAAGTGAAGCGGTGGAAAAATTTCACTTAGCTATAACATGGAGATTTTGGTGACAAAGATAAAAAGTCACGTAATCGACACTTTACCACTTCCCAACACTCACGCTTGTTCCCGAACACTTTGTGAATAATAATCCACCAATATTAAGCACAAATACTCGAAAAAATCTAAGTTTTGGAAATTAAATACAGCGCGGACATAGGGACAGTTTAATTTCCCTCCAAAAATTCTCAGTCTCCTGATTTTTTGAATAAAAGTCAGATTTCAAAACGCTAACGAAGTTCGACAAGAACAAAATGTTTGGGATTGACATAAGCTGCGCTAAATCACGTGGTCGATCTTATGTCCATTACATACATTTTTGTCAAATGAAGTTCTTTACTGTTAGTTTTTTTGTCTTAAATCCGTTTAAGTGCCTGATAAATAAACAAATCAATAATAACAATATCATTGACGACGCGCGCGATGTCGCGAGCGAAAAAGCTAATTTACAAAAACAATAATTCGGCATGCAACAGAGCGTGCGTACGGCGTTTCCGTCAGCGCACGTGACGTGTTCCGTGTGGCAAGCGGCGCTGGCGTGCGGCCGCGCGGCGAGCGACGCGGCGCGGCGCGAGGACGGCGCGCTCGCCGCCGGCGACGTCGCCGCGCGCGCCAAGACGTACGCGCTCGCGCTGCTGCGGGGGGAGCACACGCAGGCGCAGCTGCAGGTCAGTGACCCCGCCGGCGACGTCGCCGCGCGCGCCAAGACGTACGCGCTCGCGCTGCTGCGGGGGGAGCACACGCAGGCGCAGCTGCAGGTCAGTGACCCCGCCGGCGACGTCGCCGCGCGCGCCAAGACGTACGCGCTCGCGCTGCTGCGGGGGGAGCACACGCAGGCGCAGCTGCAGGTCAGTGACCCCGCCGGCGACAGCCGCCACAGCGCCAAGCGAGATTGATGAAATCCTAAATTTCAATTTACGTCCTCTTATAATATAGTATTACATCCTCTTATAATGGAGTATTGTAGGTCTCCGCCTCTGGGAGTTTGACTTAAGAGGAAGGAAAGCACTGTACAAACCTCGTCTGAAAAAGCAATTTAAGTCCTCGTAACTTTAAAAGGCTCGGCCTTGCAATATTTTATACTCGGCCGTAAATTGCTTTATTTCCTGTCTCGACAATAATGTAGTATTGTATTGTATTGTATTGTATTGCAGGTGCTGAAGCGCGGTATAATAGGCACGAGCGCGGGCACGCTTCGCCTGTGGGAATTGCTGACGCGGCCGAATGGAGCGATCGCCAAGTTGGACTCGTGGCTAGAAGCCGACAACTACACCAATATATTGCACAAGGTAGGTAATAATCTTCTAGGTCTAGGAGAAAAACACGCTCACGTGTAGTCGAACGCGCGTGAGGTCATGAAGTGGACGTTTAGGGAAATAGACGTTCAGGGAAGTGGACATTTAGGGAAATAGACTTAGAACCAACGAGACCGACCACTCGTTTACGAATGATTTTAGCGTCAAACATTCGTTCTTATGTCAAATCAAACACAATTGACGTATCTATGATTATACTTTTTTTTTTAAATATATATAACGTTCCTTTCTACAGATATTTGTTACCGATTCGTCAGTAACTTTGCGTGAAATGAAGTATCTCGTGTTTCGATCTTCGTTTCATACTACTGGCAACATCGCTAGTCGAACGATTTCAAATATACGAAAAAAAAACGCTATGTATGACATAGATGTCGAGCGTGACATAAAAAAGTGCACTTTGTGAGTCATACTTCTCAAAAATAGCACTCTTGGTGGGACTACCAGTCATATGTGTATTATGTTAATGTACCATTAACTACCATTATGCTAAACGTGGCCTTAGGTCTTATGGCCCTAGGCTCTGACTACCCCGCATGGGATAAAGACGTGATTATATGTATGTATGTATATGTATTAGGTAATTGTCGATCGCAGGGCTTGGAGCGGCTGGTCGGCAAGTTCAACAGCGTGATGCGGTCGCCGATGCAGCCCGAGGAGTTCGTGTCGTTGTTTTTCAACGTCGCCAACCAGCTCGAAGACGAGAGGAGGAACTTCGCGCTCAGCAGGTTGCGGGTGAGAATGAATATATTTCAATTACAATTCATTTATTGCAATTCATCATTCATTCATTTCGTGTAGGTGTCATGGTCATTCGACCATGCACACCCTGGTGTCAGAGTTCTTCGGTACCGCCTCTCGGCCTCTGACATGGTTCCTTTAACGACTACCAGATGTCAGCCGGGACCAACGGCTTAACGTGTTTTCCGTAGCACGGAATCATCTTTTTTGTCAGACAATCAGGTGATTCAAGCCTGCAATGTCCTAACCAAACTGGAAAAAACTAAACAAAGTATGCTTCCCGTGGGAATTGAACCCTCGACCCCCGGGTCTACAGGCAAACGCCTTAACCACTAGATCACTGTTGAGGCAGTTATTGCAATTCATATTGTACAATTACAGTTCTAATTATAAACGAATTCACTGTCTTAAAATAGGTACAACATGAACGTGTCGGGTATCTCAATTTAAGAAAAGTGGAAGGGCAAGCGGATAGATAATATTAAATAAATTTGTTGCATAATGTCAATATGTCTTATTCAATCAATTTATTTATTTACTAGCTTTCGTCCGCGGCTTCGCTTGCGTGAATTTTCCACGGGAACAGTGTTTTTTTGCGGGACGAAAAGTATCCTTATGTCCTTCTCAATACTTATATGTGTATGCGAAATTTCAGGAAGATTGGTTCAGTAGATAGGACTTGAAATCGTAACAAACAAATTCACTTTCCCATTTATAATAAGCACTGTTTCCAAAGGAAATTCACGCGGACGTAAGCTACACCTTGCCTTATTTAAGATGATAATTTTGACAGCGGGACAGAAATATGGATAATATAGAAGTGCGTAAGAGACTAACAACAAAATGTATACGATTTGACAGCTGTCATTTTAATCCAGTTATAATTGACAAAGTATAGTAAAATATATAATTTTTTTTATGCAAATGTAAGAACTTGTAAGAAACATCAATAAATATCATTTATTTTCCAGGATACTGAAACGCTGAAGCAATCTCCGACCGACACGATCACTCAGTACGCGTACAATCTCATGAGCCATCAGACGAAACTCGCGCAGAAATGCCTGGACGACCGCGCTGGCAGGCAAGTCGCAACTCTGACATTTATTTATATACTAACTTTCGCCCAAAGCCGCGGGCGTGGTCAGTGTTGTTTTTTCTTATAAATGTATTTTTATTTACCTTCACAATTAAGTTTACAAAGAAAGCAATAACAGTCAATTAATATTAAGGCCTAACAATTAAGAATATGTACTTTGTAAAACCCATCTCTGTGAAGGTCTGGTGCCTGAAGTAGGTTTCCAAAGGAAACCTGTGACACAAGTCACCAGTGCCCCCTCGCGGATAGATTCTAAAAGTTCTGTTTCCCGGGATGAAAGGTACCCTATGTCCTTCTCAATACTCCTAGCTATGTGTATGCGGAATTTCAGGAAGATTGGTTCAGTAGATAGGGCGTGAAGAGGTAACAAACAAACTCACTTTCACATCCATACTAATATTATAAATGCGAAAGTCTGTCTGTCTGTCTGTCACCTCTTCACGGCTAAACTGCTGGACCGATGGTGATGAAATTTGGTAGGGGTGTAGTTAACGACCTGAGGTCAAACATAGGCTACTTTTGGGCGCGATATAACCGAGTCCCACGCGGGGCGAAGCCGCGGGGAACAGCTAGTTTATAATATTACTTGGGATACTCCGTACCGCCTGAACGCATTTTTCTCATCGTTCTAACTTTCCCTGAACCTCCACAAATATTTCAAGACCAAAATAAGCCAAATCGGCCCAGCCATTCTCGTGTTTTAGCCAGACTAACGAACAGCAATTAATTTTATATCCATACTAATATTATAAATGTGAAAGTGTGTTTGTTTGTTTGTCCTTCCTTCACGCCGTAACTAAGCAACCAATCGACCTGATTTTTGGCATAGAGTTAGTTGAAAGGATGGAGAGTAACATAGGCTACTTTTGGTCCTGAAAAAGCATCAAGTTCCCAAGGGAGATTACTGGAATATTTGTATGTGTACACCAAAAAATTTCAATGCCACGCGAGCGATGCCGCGGGTAAAAGCTAGTAATTTATATTTTTGAACACACTATCCATATATAAAGCTGATGCGTGTGCATATTAAGTTTGAAGATTTTATTAATTGTCTAATATATTTACGCGCTGACTGGTTCGTTATATATATATTTTTTTATTCATGTACAGTCGGCTGCTGAGAAATCTGACCCCCATGCCGCAAGTATCACTATTGAAAGGGGGTCATATTTCTCTGCAGCCCACTGTACTAATTGAATTAATTCGATTATAGACGTCACAGCAGCGGAGCGATCTGCAAATACGGGACTTCGACGCAGGAGTGCTCGTGCCTGTTCAGCAAGGTGTTCCGGCTGCCTTGCAGACACATACTGATGCTGACTACTGAACTGAAGGTAGCTACTGATGCAGGAGTGCTCGTGCCTGTTCAGCAAGGTGTTCCGGCTGCCTTGCAGACACATACTGATGCTGACTACTGAACTGAAGGTAGCTACTGATGCAGGAGTGCTCGTGCCTGTTCAGCAAGGTGTTCCGGCTGCCTTGCAGACACATACTGATGCTGACTACTGAACTGAAGGTAGCTACTGATGCAGGAGTGCTCGTGCCTGTTCAGCAAGGTGTTCCGGCTGCCTTGCAGACACATACTGATGCTGACTACTGAACTGAAGGTAGCTACTGATGCAGGAGTGCTCGTGCCTGTTCAGCAAGGTGTTCCGGCTGCCTTGCAGACACATACTGATGCTGACTACTGAACTGAAGGTAGCTACTGATGCAGGAGTGCTCGTGCCTGTTCAGCAAGGTGTTCCGGCTGCCTTGCAGACACATACTGATGCTGACTACTGAACTGAAGGTAGCTACTGATGCAGGAGTGCTCGTGCCTGTTCAGCAAGGTGTTCCGGCTGCCTTGCAGACACATACTGATGCTGACTACTGAACTGAAGGTAGCTACTGATGCAGGAGTGCTCGTGCCTGTTCAGCAAGGTGTTCCGGCTGCCTTGCAGACACATACTGATGCTGACTACTGAACTGAAGGTAGCTACTGATGCAGGAGTGCTCGTGCCTGTTCAGCAAGGTGTTCCGGCTGCCTTGCAGACACATACTGATGCTGACTACTGAACTGAAGGTAGCTACTGATGCAGGAGTGCTCGTGCCTGTTCAGCAAGGTGTTCCGGCTGCCTTGCAGACACATACTGATGCTGACTACTGAACTGAAGGTAGCTACTGATGCAGGAGTGCTCGTGCCTGTTCAGCAAGGTGTTCCGGCTGCCTTGCAGACACATACTGATGCTGACTACTGAACTGAAGGTAGCTACTGATGCAGGAGTGCTCGTGCCTGTTCAGCAAGGTGTTCCGGCTGCCTTGCAGACACATACTGATGCTGACTACTGAACTGAAGGTAGCTACTGATGCAGGAGTGCTCGTGCCTGTTCAGCAAGGTGTTCCGGCTGCCTTGCAGACACATACTGATGCTGACTACTGAACTGAAGGTAGCTACTGATGCAGGAGTGCTCGTGCCTGTTCAGCAAGGTGTTCCGGCTGCCTTGCAGACACATACTGATGCTGACTACTGAACTGAAGGTAGCTACTGATGCAGGAGTGCTCGTGCCTGTTCAGCAAGGTGTTCCGGCTGCCTTGCAGACACATACTGATGCTGACTACTGAACTGGGGGGTTACTACCGTCTCTTAAAACCATGCAAGTTACAGTGAGTAAGCGAGAAAGTGCGATACAAGATGTAATGCGACATCCCTCTTACTCACCGGATCTTGCATGGTTTTAAGAGATGGTGGTAAGCCACCTTGTTTGGTTTTAGTATTCAGGGTTCCGTACCCGAAAGGTAAAAATGGTACCCTATTACTAATATGTCGTTAAAGTTTGTCGTCCGTTCGTCCATCCGTCTGTCGCCAGGCTGTATTGTATGTCATGAACCGTGTTAGCTAAATAGACAATTGAAATTTTCACATTAGATGTATTTCTGTTGCCGCTATAACAACAAATACTCAAAACATAAATATGTACAGTCTGTAAAATGTAAGCGTGGTCTCTGTGACAGCTGTCAAATCGTATACATTATCTTGTTAGTCTCTGTCGCACTTGTATATCCATACTAATATTATAAATGCGAAAGTCTGTCTGTCTGTTTGTCTGTCTGTCTGTCACCTCTTCACGGCTAAACTGCTGGACCGATTGTGTTACAATTTGGTAGGGATGTAGTTAACGACCTGAGGTCAAACATAGGCTACTTTCGGGCGCGATATAACCGAGTCTCACGCGGGGCGGAGCCGCGGAGGACAGCTAGTTATCCATATTTCTGTCCTGCTGGTGACCGCTGTCACAGGGATCAAGCTATATTTTACAGACTGTATGTGATATTTTTGCTGTATTTTAAAGATAATGGTACAGATCCGACTCGCACTTGGCCAGTTGCTAACAGCTAGCTAAGCTAGTTGCACAAACTGCTAAATGTGACCGTTTTAAACAATATTGCAATTTGTAACTATATGGAACTATAATTTAACAATTTAATATAATTAAAATTAACTTCATAAATCATAAATCATTTATTTGCACGTAAATACAGGAAATTGAGGTCTGATTATTATAGAATAGAACATGTATTTTACCTGCATGCAGGCATGCAAATATTAAGTGTCTGGAGACAATACAGTATCTCCGCCACCACGACTTGAAAAAACTAAATTTAACCAAATACGAAAAAAATAAATCTGAATCATGTCATGACATTTCTAAAAATAATTATTTGTGGTTGTTGCAATAGTCAATAAATTCTTTTGTTGAATAAAAGCAATGTTCCAGTAACCATTTTGTCAATTTAGATTTGAAAATTTTACCTTTAAGCAATTTCATATCATTGGGAAGCAAATTAAACAAACAAATACACATATTATAAACATTACGTCTGTAAATTTCTTTGTAGCAAGCGGGTTGATACAATCTGTTCATAACACTAGGACGGGTCTGCCTTGGATTAACTTCACTTCTCTTAGGCCAGAACTTAGAGTGAGATTCTACAAAAACACAAATGTCTCTTATATATAAACAAGGTAAGGGTAGGATATTAAGTTGCTCAAAGAGTGGCCTACAGCTATCGTCCATCCATGCATTACAGATAGCTCGGATGCACTTTTTTTGTACCTTGAAGACTTTATCAATCTCGACAGAATTTCCCCACATGATTAGGCCATAGCTGAGTACAGATGAAACATAACCATGGTAGGCCGTTAGCGCAGCATTCTTTGAAACTGTCTGTCTTAATCGTTTCAAAGCGAATACGAAACGATTAAGCCTGTTACAAATTTCATTTATGTGGGCCTTCCAATTTAAATGCTCGTCAACAATAATGCCTAAAAACTTAAATGATTTGACTTTATCAATTTTATTATTATTGTGATTTACGTCAATTGGCAACTGTTTAGAATTATACGAAGAAAATTGCATAAAATTAGTTTTGCTTAAATTAATTTTTAAGTCATTCGCCGTCATCCAATTAACAATGTCATTTAGAGCCGTGTTTATAGCAGCTTCATAGGTATTTCTGTCATCACACTTAATGATTAATGTTGTATCATCTGCAAAAAGTATTGTTTGATGGCTTGTGGAATTTGGAAGATCATTTATATAAATTAAGAATAAAATCGGTCCAAGAATACTTCCTTGCGGAACACCGGTATTACAATTTCTAAAAGTTGATCTATAAGTTGAGTTATTTGGAGTTTTATGACATTTTTTAATTTTGGTTACCTCAGTGCACTGAGGCCGATCCCTTAGGTAGTTTCTTACCCATTCATAAGCTTTGCCTCGTATGCCGTAGTGATGAAGCTTATCCAAAAGCTTCTCCTGGTTCACAAGATCAAATGCCTGGGTCATGTCAAGAAAAGTAGACATTACCGGCCTAGGCGTTCTGTCATTAATAGTCTCCGTTATTGATTTTATGAGATCGAAGCAAGCTAATGTCGTGGAACAATTTTTACGAAAGCCATACTGATTAGGATGAAGAATGTTATACTTATCCAGAAACTCATTTAGCCTTACACAAAAGGGCTTCTCAAATACTTTGGATAAGATAGGCGGTAAAGTAATTGGCCTAAAGTTATATGGATCTTCTCTATCACCCTTTTTGAACAATGGTTTAACTATGCATACTTTCAGCTCATCAGGAAATATACCCTCATTAAAAGACAAATTGATGACATGAGCAAGAGCAATGCATATATATGGAGCACACAGTTTGAGAATCCTAGTTGATATGTTGTCGTACCCGCAACATTTACTATTTTTTAGATCCATTATTACTTTATATATTTCACCATGATCCACTGGCCTTAAAAATATTGTGTTTGGATTATTATTAGTAAGATATTTTTTATATGTCATATTTTGATTTTGTTTTTGGCGATTTTTATTTCTTGAATCTAGGAAAAAATTATTAAATCCATTACAAATGTCATCTGGATTGGTATATACATGATTGTCAAAATTTATTTTATTAATGCCATTTATATTTGTATTATTGTTATTGGAGACAGTTGATGTTATCGTATTCCAAGAAGCTCTGCATTTATTTTTGCTGTTCAAGATATATTGATTGTTTTTTAATAAGCGAGCTTTTGCTATACATTTTTTAAGGAGAATATTATATTTTCTAATTTTGTTTTTATTTATTTCTTTATTTTTGCCTCCTTCTCTTCTATATTTTTGGTAAAGGATACGCTTCGTTTTACACGATATTTTAATGCCTTTTGATATCCAGTTCAGCCCATTAAATCGATTAGTAACTCTCACCCTAATAACTGGAAAGCACAAACCGTGAAACATGCACAAAACTTCATAGAATTCTTTAAATGCCTGGGCAAAGTCTGTACATGCAAGAACACTAGAAAATGATAAGCTAGAAATGCACTGAAGAAACTTCCTGATATTAGAGTCACTATAGTCATGCCTAAACTCAAACCAAAAAGAAAATTTTATTTGTTTTTTGATTTTGAAAGTAAGAGATTGTGCAGTTTCATGGTCTGATAGGCCAAGATGATGTATCTCGGGTGATGCTGATTTTATGTTACTTGCAATCTGGTCAATGCACGAGTTATCTCTTGTTGGTGTAGTTATATGAGCCTCGAAACCATAATTATGTAAAATATGTAACAATTCTTTGGCAGACCAGTCATCCTTAAGCAAGTCAATATTCCAATCCCCGCACAATACATTCTTCAGATCCAGAACCTCAATTACATAACACGGATATTTGAGAACTTGTGTTTTCAGTGAATAATAATTTTTAAATGATGGTGGCGCTAGTGTTACCTTAAATGAAACTTACACTTGTGCGATGTATATACATAGATGAATGTTTTCAGGTTAAGACACACATACCGTTCGAGCCGCGCTGGACCGTGCAGCACTGTCTGTTCGGATGTGAGACCACCACGCCCGCACCCGCGCAGCAAACCGGTAATTAGCTCTCTCTCTCTCTCTCCCTTTTCCCTCTATTTCTCTCTCTCATCTTTCTCTTTTTCTTCCTCGCTTTCTCTCTCTTTCTCGCTCTCTCTCTCTCATCTTAGCGCTTTGCCGGATTTAATTTGCATCACTACATAGTATAAAACAAAGTCGCTTTCTCTGACCCTATGTCCCTTTGTGTGCTTAAATCTTTAAAACTACGCAACGGATTTTGATGCGTTTTTTTTAATAGATAGAGCGATTCACGAGGAAGGTTTTTATGCCCACGCGTAGCCGGGACGGGTCGCTAATTTATAATATTACTAGCTGCACCCCGCGGTGTTACTCGTGGTTTATCATACACAGCAGCGCCATCTACTTTATAAACCGCCATTTTTCAGTAATCGCGTACTTTTCGGAATAAAAAGTTTCTCATGTGTTAATGAAAAGTATCAGCTAACTCCATACCAAATTTCATCAAAATTTACATAAAAATAACTAACATTTCTAAACGTTGCCTGAGAGAAACTGTTTTTGCGATAAGTCCGTCTTTTGCGTTTAAATTTTTGAATTCGATCGAACAATATAACCTACTCTATATAATCTACTAGCTGTTCCCCGCGGCTCCGCCCCGCGTGGGACTCGGTTATATCGCGCCCAAAAGTAGCTTATGTTTGACCACAGGTCATTAACTACATCCCTACCAAAATTCATCACAATCGGTCCAGCAGTTAAGCCGTGAAGAGGTGACGGACAGACAGACAGACTTTCGCATTTATAATATTAGTATGGATGTGCAAAAAAGGGTTCTGTATTAATTGTACTAGCTTTCGCTCGCGGCTTTGCCCCGCATGAATTTCCCTCGAGAATAGTGCTTTTTCTCGGGATGAAAGGTACCATATGTCCTTCTTAAGGTGATACCTCGGTGAACACTAGCGCCACCGTCATTTAAAAATCATTACTCACTGAAAACACAAGTTATCAAAAATCCCTCTGCTGTAATTAAGGTTCTGGATCTGAAGTTAATTTTAATCATATTCAATTATTAAATATAGTTCCATATAGTTACAAATTGCAAAACTGCTAAAAGTGGCCGTTTTAAGCAATAATGCAATTTGTAACCATAGGGAATTATAATTTAATAATTTTAATATGTTTAAAATTAACTTCAGATACAGAACCATAATTACAGCAGATGATTTTTGATAACTTGTGTTTTCAGTGAGTAATGATTTTTAAATGACGGTGGCGCTAGTGTTCACCGAGGTATCACCTTAATACTCCTAGCTGTGCATGCGAAATTTCAGATAGATTGGTGCAGTAGATAGGGCGTTAAAACAACGCGTAACAAACAAACTCACTTGCGCATTTATAAAATTACTAGCTGTTCCCCGCGGCTTCGCCCCGCGTGGGACTCGGTTATATCGCGCCCAAAAGTAGCCTATGTTTGACCTCAGGTCGTTAACTACATCCCTACCAAATTTCATCACAATCGTTCCAGCAGTTTAGCCGTGAAGAGGTGACAGACAGACAGACAGACTTTCGCATTTATAATATTAGTATCGTTGATGGTGTAACAATATGAATGTGCGAATACACAATAAGGTATGTGTGAGGAGAGAAGATAAATCCAGGTTTCAGTGAATCATACAATATTTATTATTTCTACTTTACAAATTTTTGACTTTTAAGGTCACACGTTAATAAGAGATATAGACAGGGGTCGTGAGAGCGAAGGAGGCACGAGATCCAGTCAGGCAGCCGCTATGAAATAGCCAGCCACTTAACTTGAGATGGTGAGATCAGCCGAAAGAGCCTTAAATATGGCCCTCGGGGTGATGCGGTGCGGGGCAGCGGGGAAGGACTGCCGTTGGAGAATGCGCGACGTCACACTCTTCACGGCTAAACTGCTGGACCGATTATGATGAAATTTGGTAGGGATGTAGTTAACGACCCGAGGTCAAACATAGGCTACTTTTGGGCGCGACATAACCGAGTCCCACGCGGGCGGAGCCGCGGGGAACAGCTAGTTTTGTACATACATTCATGCAAATAAAGAGATTTGATTTGATTCAGGTTCGAGCGGCGCATTCATGGATCAGGTCGTGGTGGAGTCTGACGGACACAGACAGAGCATTCAGCCGCCGCAGCAGATCCACCAGGTATGTCTTAAGGCGAGGCCTCGGTGAACAACTAGCGCCACCATCATTTAAAAATCAGCATTCACTGAAAACACGAGTTGCAATTTACGTCCTCGTATTTTTAAATGGCCTCGGCTTCGCCTTGTATGTAATTGATTAAGGATTCTGGATCTGAAGTTAATTTTAAACATAAACTTTAAAAAGCCATATTGCAATTTATAACTAGATGGAACTATAATTTAATTTATTTAAAATTAACTTCAGATCCAGAACCATAATTACGCAGGACGAATTTTTGATAACTTGTGTTTTCAGTGAATAAAACGGCCGAGTTATATTGCAAGCCAAGTGCGTCTAAAAGGACACGGCGAAGCCGAGGCCTTTTAAAAATACGAGGACGTAAATTGCAAGTTCAGCCGAAGCTTGTACAATACTTTTCTTCCTCTTAAAACCTCTTGAGAAACAACATCGTATCAAATTTCATAATGGCGCCAACATAAAGCCAGCGCTCGCTGTGATCTTTTTTCAAAATTTTGAAATGTTCATATTATTAAACAATAAAAGAACTAATGGTTAGTACCAACCTAACAAAACTGTCCAGCAATTACCATTAATGACCAGAATAAGTTTTTTTTTGTTGACTGGCCAGAGTGAAACTAAAAAACCTAATGTATGAGAACGTGTACAATAAAAAACCTCCATTAGCGGCCAGCAATGATTTTTTTTTTAATTACATCATTGTCTTGGGCCAGCAATGAGTCTATTGACGTATTGTTTTTTTTTTAAGTAATTCAGCTATTTCCGAGCAAGATGAAGAAAAAATATTCTTTGCCTGTTTGTCTATTGATCTGTGTGTATATATGTACTAACTGTTCCTTGAGGTTTCACTCGCCCTTGGTGTGTATGTACTATAGCCTATAACGTTCCCCAAGAATCAAGCTATCATATGCAGAAATAATTTTTCAAATCCGACCAGTAGTTAACAAGTTATAAGCGTTCAAACAAATAAACAAACAAGCGCTTCAGCTTTATAATATTAGTATATAATCAGTATTTGTATTGCATATTTGTATGACATAGGCGATGCGGCTAGCAACCCATCACTATTGATTTCCTGTTTCAACTACCATTATGCTAAATGTGGCCTAAGGTCTTATGGCAGTAGGCTCTGTCTACCCCGTACGGGGTAAAGACGTGATAAAATAGAATAGAAAAATTCTTTATTGCACCAAACAAATGTATACATAATTTTGTTAAAAACTAAGTAAGGTCTACAAAGGCGGATTTATCGCTTATGCAATAATCAAAAGATTTATTTATTTATTTATTTATTAAAACTTTATTGTTCCATAAGTACAAAATACTTATACAATTGGCGGACTTAATGCTAAAAGCTAATGATTATATGTATTTGTGTTGCAGATAGGCGGCGTGCGGCCGCAGCAGTACGTGCTGGCCGGCCAGCCCGCCACGCCGGTGTCGCAGGTTCGCAACCAGTTTACTTATATTGTTTGAAACCGTTGCAATGATAGATTTCGCATTTTTTTTTTTAATACGTAGAATTAATTCACAATATGGCAATCAAACTTAAAGCTTATTTTTGCCAGTATCAATTTCTAATAATAATAATAATTTATTTTTCGACCAACTATAGATCATTTATTGTTAGTAATATAGAGAACGTACTTTGGGAGATGCGTGATCATACATACAGACAGAGAAAAAAATCATAGAAAGCAAAATTGTTTTTTGCTTTCTATTATTTAACTTCCCTCTATCCATTTCAGTTAAAATTACCAAATATACAGACAAAATATTTTTACCGTTTTTATAAAATGTTTAGATAGATTTATTTAGTAACAATATTGACGTCAATAAGTGATAAGAATATCCTATATTGAAAATAAACAATTTGAATTTGAATTTTGAAATTTTGAATTTGAATTAATTTCAACTTTATTGTTCCATATTCCATGAATGAATGAATAAATATAAATGAATATATAGGGACAAATCACACAGATTGAGTTAGCCCCAAAGTAAGTTCGAGACTTGTGTTATGGGATACTAACTCAACGATACTATATTTTATAACAAATACATATATAGATAAACATCCAAGACTCGGACTCAATCAGAAAAATATCATTTTTCATCATGACCTGACCGGGGATCGAACCCGGGACCTCCTGAGTAGCGGTCAGGCATGTTAACCATTACGCCACGGAGGTCGTCAATGAATGAGTACAAAATACTTATAGAAATGCTCACGTCCCAGGTGATATTCTGCAACAGCGGCGTGGGCGGGCTCGCGTCGGTGTTGCCGCCCGGCGGCGCTGTGCTCACGCCGCACCACTCGCTGCATCAGTGAAATTAAACAACACATCATTTTTATATGATGACTAGCTGTTCCCCGCGGCTTCGCCCCGCGTGGGACTCGGTTATATCGCGCCCAAAAGTAGCCTATGTTTGACCTCAGGTCTTTAACTACATCCCTACCAAATTCCATCACAATCGGTCCAGCAGTTTAGCCGTGAAGAGGTGACAGACAGACAGACAGACAGACAGAAAGACAGACAGACAGACTTTCGCATTTATAATATTAGTATGGATATGGATAATATCGACTCGATAAGAAGAAATCATTAATAAACCACATGGATCACGAGTGGCTGGACTTAAACACATACATGTATATATATAAGGTGGACACAAATCTACTGCAAATATTTTAGGACGATACTTCGGTGAACACTAGCGCCACCGTCGTTTAAAAATCATTATTGGAAACAAAAGTTATAAAAAATCCGTGTTATGTAATTATTAAGGTTCTGGAAGTTAATTTTAAACATATTAAATTATAGCTCCCTATAGTTGCAATGCAAACGATAATGACAGAAGACGGAATTTCAGTGAATAATGAGTTTTAACTGATGGTGGCGCTAGTGTTCACCAAGGTATCGTCTTAAGGGCAGATTCAAATCGCTATTCTGAACAACTTTTCCAAATGAACTTATATCGTAATATGAAATTTGTTTTTTCACTCTCCTTACTAAACTAGATCAGATGAATCTCAATCTGTATGGTAGGTCAATTTTTTTTTTCGTATTTCGATATAAGTAAGTTGTTCAGTATAGCGGTCCGAATCTGCCCTTAAAATATTTGCAGTTGATTTGTGTCCACCTTATATAATCACGTCTTTGTTCCATACGGGGTAGACAGAGCCTAGGGCCATAAGACAAAACCACGTTTAGCATGATGGTAGTTTAAACAGGAAATCAATAGTGATGGGTTGCTAGCCGCATCGCCTATTTCATGAGAAACACGGCCTCCGTACTGGAAGGCAGTAGCCATACGCGTTCCTCTCTGTCTTAGTATAAGCCTAATCGGCATATGCAATATAATGTAATCTGTATACAAATTATTTTCTATTTTGTTTCATTTTTTAATGTGTAAGCGTCATCATCACAGTCAGGTGACAATATAAGTTTTGACATATGCAGAACTTCCTCCATATATGTATCCATGTTATATATAAGTAAAACGGCAACTATTGCCCTACATGTCTATGCAGTGCCCTTGCAGGGCGTCACTTTTACTATATAATATTATATCATGTATAACACCTTTAAAATTTGTGACAAGCAATAAAATCTGAATCTGAATCTGAATCCACCTCCCACGGCTCTACCAACCTCTCTAATACGAGCCGAATCCCGGGAGTGCGCTGTACTAGCATTTCGCATCTCTCTCCAGTCGCGCCTGCTTGATCTCCCTACAAGTTCTCTATAGTGTCGCCTGTCTATGCAATCATTGCATTTTAATAACTCTAAATATGCAGAACTGTACTTGTGTATACACACACATTTGCGAGGGAAATGTACATTTCATACGCAAAAAACGCCAAATCTAATGTAATATTAAATTACCGCTACGGCTACTCCCTTCCGGTAATAACACTTTTATTGCATTCTGTAATCTATATTTGTAATCTGTTAAGGTGATACCTCGGTGAACACTAGCGCCACCATCAGTTAAAAATCATTATTCACTGAAAACACAAGATATTAAATCCCTGTTATGTAATTAAGGTTCTGGATCTGAAGTTAATTTCAATCATATTAAATTATAGTTCCATATTGTTACGAATTGCAAAACTGTAACAAGTGACCATTTTAAGCAATAATGCAATTTGTAACTGTAGGGAACTATTATTTAATATGATTAAAATTAACTTCAGATCCAGAAGCTTAATAACATAACACTGATTTTTGATAACTTGTGTTTTCAGTGAATAATAATTTTTAAATGACGGTGGCGCTAGTGTTTACCGAGGTATCGTCTTAAAGCTGCTACCATATACAGAAAAAAATAATTATCTTTCTGTAAGTTAAATTATCAGGAATCCTCGCACAATTTTTTGCTAGTATCCTTAACTTACATTAGAACCTCGAAAGTCATTGAAATACTAGCCGCTGTAGTTTCATTTGTAAAAAATACTAAAACAGCCACTTTTGACACTTTGTGGGTTTCTAAAGCAGACAGTATTTCAATGACTTTCGAGGTTCTAATGTAAGTTAAGGATACTAGCAAGTTGCGCGGGAATTTCTGATAATCTCAATTACAGAAAGATTAACTAATTTTTCTGTATTTTCAAGATCGCTAGCGCTGGTAAGCAACCTTAATCAACTTATTCGTTTAAGGCCGAAGCCGTTTCGATGTAATACCATATCCAATTTTTGTAAGAATTGTAGGCTATTAGTTTAAGTTGTAAATATTATTATAATAAGTAGTGAAATCTCTTATGTTGACAGACCATACTAGTGTTGTTCTGTACTATATAAGGTGGACACAAATCAACTGCAAATATTTTAAGGGTAGATTCTGACCACTAAACTAAATAACTTTTTCAAATTAACTTATATCGAAATACGAAAATGTTATTTTGACCTCCCATATAAATTGAGATTCATCTGATCTAATTAGGTATGGAGATTGAAAAAAAATTCGTATTTCGATACAAGTTAATTTGGAAAGTTTGTTTTGTTTAGTGGTCAGAATCTGCCCTTAAAATATTTAAAGTTGATTTGTGTCCACTTATATAAATAGCTAAATAGTTTGTTTGTTTGAACGCTTACATCTCTAGATTTCAAAAAGTATTTCTGATGATAACCTGATTCTTAGAGAAGGTTTATAGGCAACTAGCTGTTGCCTGGGGCTCCGCTACGCTTAGTGTATCACTATCATCTCTACATAGTATAAAACAAAGTCGGTTCTCTGTCCCTATGCATGCTTAAATCTTTAAAACTACGCAACGGATTTTCATGCGTTTTTTTTAATAGATAGAGTGATTCAAGAGGAAGGTTTTTATGCCCATGCGAAGCCGGGGCGGGTCGCTATTGTACTATAGCATTACGAAAGAATCAGGCCTCACACATATTTTTTCAAATCCGATCACTAGTGAACGTAGTTCTCAAGTTAAAAGCATTCAAACAAACAAACTTCAGCTTTATGATATAAGTATAGATTGACGTCCACTGTTAAACTATTACCAAGTCCAGTGTTGGACATCCGGGGGAGGGATGCAAACCGGTATTATTCCAAAAATAACGGTATTTAACTCGGTAATTAATATAGCGGTCGATTAGAGTCCGAAATAAACGGCAAAGACCGTTATTTTCGGTATATACCGGTTGAGAGGAGCTGTAATATAAAATAAATAAATAATAATATAAGTCCCTTGAAAAATGTGTGGTCAGAAAACGAACTGATTTTTGACTAACCAAGTTTCCGATCCCTGATCCGGGGCTACATATACATACAGGCAGAGACCAGATTTCCATTGGCGACGATCCTCATATACCTCTCTCGCTTCCTCCACACTCATCACTCTCGTCATACACGCTCGCCGATTTCGGGTACTCCTAATGTCTCCCTTTTTCAAAAGGTGTGCGATTTGGTCGCAGTATGTTTTACGAGGCCGACCCCGACCGCCGCTCCCAGCCAACTCTGCTTTGTATATACCTCTCGTCAGTCTCCTTTCATCCATCCTCTACATGTCCAATACGGGGGCTAAAATATTAAAATGGGACAAACAATAAAATTTGGTTTGTCAACAACACGCGAAAGGTGCGAGAGTTCCGATATGTTATGTAATGGACTTTTGTAAAAAAGTAACTAGGTTTTTATATATTCGTAGGACGTACGAATGGAGCGATGTTTATTTATTTAAAAAAAAATCTCGGTTTAATGGCGTATGCGTTTTATGCAAAATACTTGAATAGCCACTCTTGGCTATTCAAGTATTTTGTCTAAATTTTCGACGAATAGGCAAATAGCGCAAATGTTTTGGCAAATATAACGTTCACATAATATGGTCAAATAGGCAAATACAAAGAGCGAAGTGTGGTACCGGCATTATGTTGGTTGTTGCTACTCGATAAAGGCCGAAACACATTATTAAAACGCGACGCGACACCACGTCTCGACAGTGCTCGCAATACAATTTGATTTGACTCAACACGCGTCGCGTTTCATTGGGTCGCGTCGCGTTTTAGTAATGTGTTTCGGCCTTAATAATTGTTTTAGAATCGAGCAGCGTCCCAAGCGTTGTGAAAATTCCATGCTCTGTGGAAATCTTCGAGCAACACGGCCCCGTGAAGCCGTGTTACTCTAAGGTGGAAAGGGATTATCCTTTTTTTTTGTTTTAGTTGGTAGTTGCCAAAGACTAAATTTCAGACTATCATGAAAATACATCACTCGAATCCTACGTTCCACAAAAGGTTATAGTTAACTGATGTAACTTATTACTGCATAGCTTATTTTTTAAAATGTATGAAATAAAGACGGTGGTGTTATGATGTGTGTTTTATTTTCCTTATCTAATATATAAAATTCCCGTGTGACAATATTAGTTACCTTACTCCTCCGAAACGGGTTTACTGATTTTCACCAAATTTTATATGCATATTCAGTAGGTATGAGAATTGGCTACTATCTATTTTTCATACCCCAAGTGATAAGGGTTGTTCACCCTTAAATTACCTAGAAATCCATACTAATATTATAAATGCGAAAGTCTGTCTGTCTGTCTGACACCTCTTCACGGCTAAACTGCTAGACCGATGGTGATGAATTTGGTAGGGATGTAGTTAAAGACCTGAGGTCTAACATAGGATACTTTTGGGCGCGATATAACCAAGTCCCACGCGGGGCGAAGCCGCGGGGAACAGCTAGTAATTTATATGGCAAAACAACGTTTGCGGGGTCAGCTAGTTTTTATAAGCTTTCTGCGCTGCTACTTCAAACCTGCCAGCAACAACGCCTAGATACAGAAAAGATGTATTCGTAGGTACGCTGCGTTCCCCTCTGTCAAAGTAAAAGCCTAAATCTGGCTATGTTGTAAATGAAATGCAACAAATAAATTGAAATTAAATTATTTATTGGCCACTAACACTCGAATAAAAAGGTCAAACCGCGGCGCTGTTTTGAAAACACCAGTATACCGCCAAAATATCCTTTTGTCCTTCCCATAGATCTATTTCAAAGAATAATATAAATATAATAAATTCTGTCCGTCACTAACACGCGAGTTTATATGGATGTTTGTTAACTCTTTCGCAGAAAAACGGCTGAACCGATTTGGCTGTGGAATGGAGATTGCTTAGACCCTGGAACAACACAGGCTTTATTTTATCCCGGAATTCCCAAGCGAGCGGAGCCCCGGGCAACAGCTAGTAGAAACAATGACAACACAGATGAATTCAAGAGCACATTACGTCTTTTACTCACCTATTGTATTTTTTTCAGACATAATCACGTCTTTGTACCAAACGGGTAGACAGAGCCTAGGGCCATAAGACTGCCATGTTTATAGCATGATGGTAGTTGAAACAGGAAATCAATAGTGATGGGTTGCTGGCCGCATCGCCATTGTCATAATTCCCCTATTCCGATGTATTTTTTGAAAGTGCAATAAACTTCTAATTTAATCAATGTTAGACTTGGGGAACTAAGGCACTGAAGAAAAATACAACAGAATTTCCATTAATATATTTACTACAAATAAATTACCGTATCTTATTTATTGTTACTTTTAATTTGTGATAGTTTTACTTATAATTGCTATCTACACTTAAAATCATCATCAGATATTACAAGGGCATATCCACCATCGTCTTTCTCAAGTACCCACTAGAGAGTGGTCTAGGACCGACGACTAAGGGTTCTTACTACTTTTGTATGGAAGCTGGCATATTGACCCGACCGCCATATTGTTTTTTTTTTGCGCGTGTTATATATAAATGGCATGTATGGATAGAGGACAGATAGATAGACGGACAAAAATGTCGTAACATGTACCCCACAGAGTATGTAATCACTCCCCAAAGGACAATAATATAATGAGACATTTACGTGTCTTTGTCAAGTCAACCTCTATCGAATTCGAAAAACAAAAAAACAAAATGACAGTTATGTTCTAAGCCCCTTTGCCAGCCAGTTATGTTTTAACCCCCTTTGTCACACCTTGGTTGGTTGATTAGAATCCTAGACCGGTAATAAACTTATCCCTGAGATCAAAAAAAATAAAAAAACGTTAATTAATGGTCAGCAATGTTATTTTTTTTATTACATTGGCCTAGGCCCGCAGTCTATTGACGTATTCTTTTTTCAAATAATATAACTTACCACGTACTAAACTTGTTTTAAAGTAAAACTGATATTTTTTATCTACATTTATATAAATTCATCTAGACACGCAGTAGCGTGTCAAGCCAAGTTCATACGAAGAGAACTGCCAAACAACACCGTGTGTATATTTGTGTGCGTGTGTTTACACAAACGATTTAATGCCACTTTTGACCTTATTATAAAATATACAGTATCATTGATTTAGTATCCCATTACACAAGTCTCAGACTAGCCGAATGCGAGTGTATTGGCCGTATATACTTATTTCTTTATTTAAATCTCAGTTATTTTGTCGTTGAAGTAAAATATCAAAGCATATATCATAATATAGAACTTGGCTCTAATTTCACATTTAAGTTTTTGATAATCTCACGTCTAATACTGATTTTAATTTGAGAATATATATAAAAATACACACTGTTTCATAAAATAAATTTAAAAATCGATTTGTCATTTGTCAGAGGTATTAAAAAAATTGTGGAGCGGCCTAAATTGTATCATAAAAAATATATTTAAATGGAATAACAAAATATGTTATGAAACAAATTAAAGAAAAGTTACCAGTGCTAGTATGAGTTTTTCTTAACGCAGACGCTAGCGACTGCGTTAGCGATTTAGTATGGCAAACCTGTACAGCGCCTCTGGCGGATAGTAAGGCAACTAAGAAATTCCATACAAAATTCTAATGCAGTCGCTAGCGTCTGCGTTAAGAAAAACTCATATATTGGCGCCGTGTGGGTGGCCAGATGCTAAGCTAAATGACAATATCTATATAACTAAATTGATATTCTGAACCACAATGACAAGGAAAATGACCGGAAATTAATAAAAATTAAAAGGATGCAAACGATCGCCGTTGCGATTCAACGAGGGAACGCAGCCAGCGGGTTGGTCACCTTTGCACCGGAAATCTGAATGGGCGGGTAAACTTTTTTTCTTTATTTCCAGAAAAATAAATGTACAAAAAAAAGTAAAAAAAATAAATATTTTGTGTCTCAAAAAAGGGAGTTCGAAATTCGTTCGATTCGAGAAACTTGTCAGTCAGAACCACTCTACCATAGCGTAATAATATAAAATAACTATTTATTAATGACATTTTTCAGGTAAAATGTATAAGGGCTACTTTTAAAAAATAATTGTAAAAATAACCATCATATACACATACATTTTATGCAAATAAATGATTGATTGATAACTTGCAGAGCTTTGCTAGCTGTGTCTTAGTAAAAAGACTTCATTTTGAGCCGAAATATCTTCATAAAATCTTAATATTCACTAAAAATAACATCCGTCTATATCACACTCTGGATGGTGACTTTTGATATGCGACTTCAAACTAGCATTTTGTATAAACGCTTGTCCACATATATGACAGCGGTACCTCCTATCATTCGTGTGAGTCCGTATATGATACTGCAACGACTTCAGTCGCGGATAACTCTTGTCACAGTGTTCACATCTGAAGTTTCTCTCTCCGGTATGCGTGGCCATGTGTTCTTTTAATCTTGAAGGTAAGTAAAACCTCTGATCACAGTATTCGCACTGATGCTTCAACACTTTCTGGTGATTCCTCCTCTGATGTTCCGTTAATGTTTTCTGTCTATTGTAAACCTTATCACACAAGTTACAAGGGTATGTTCGCTTCTGTCCGTGAGCTTCGGTCAAATGTTTATTTTTCAAAGCGTATGACATAAAACACTCGTCGCACTGCGGACACCTGATTATTGCTTTCTTCTTATGAACAACATCAACGTGCATATCCTTATAATGATTAGATTTGAACACTTTTCCACATATTTCACATGTATGCCGCTCGTCATCATTATGTCTTTTCAAATGAGCGTCCAATCTCGGCTTCTCTAAGAAACACACTCCGCATATGTCACATGTGAAATTACTAAAATGCTCCACCATATGCGTGTTCAACGTATTGAAATCTTCAAACACATCGTTGCACATCACACAAACCAAATCGTTCCACGTTAGCCGGTACAGCAACATTTTGTCCGGAGCTTCGAAGTATATTTTCTTGCCGTGAACTTGATCTATATGTTGTTTGAACGCTGCGAGATCATCAATCTTCATCGGACACAATCGACAATCGATTCTGGTTATGTCGATTTTGGGCATTTTTTTATAGCCCATTAGCAACTGGAACGGTTTCGTGTCGTGTGTGACGGTGTGCTCGCGAAGATCCTCCGGTTTCGGATAGTAGTCTTTGCAGTAGAAACAGTAATAGTTGTTTCTGCGGTTCTTGAACGGACACACGTAGGAATATTGGATGATTGTTAACAGGTTTTCCTCAGACATACAGTCGAGGTCCCTGTCGTAGGTGTTTTTCTTTTCGACTGGTGGCTTTTTAGATACTTTTATTGCTTTCTCCTTTTTCGATGTACCTGCAACAATAGTCCCGTTTAAGATTAATGCTTTTAGCGATAAAGCCGCCTTTTGCGTTAAAGTTCTTTTTAACCTATTTTCTGTAATCTATGTGTAATAATAGTACATTACTGTTGAGGCCAGAAATGAAGCCATTTACGGCCGAGTTATATTGAAAGGCCGAAGCGGAGCTAAGGCCTTGCTTTTAAAAGGAAGAGGCGAAGCCGAGTAATTTACTTTCTCTGAAAACCTCTTGAGACGAAACAACGTATCAAATTTTAAAATGGCGTCAACAACTAGCTAGCATTCGCTGTTCTTTTTTGAACTTTTTGAAATGTTTATAACAACCTAACAAATGTCCAGCAATTTCCATTAACGACCGCTAGAATAGGTTTTTTTTGGTAGGCTGGCCAGAGTTAAACTAAAAAACCTAATGTAAGAAAACGTGCACATTAAAAAACCTCCCTTAGCAGCCAGCTATGATTTTTCTATATTACATTGTCTTATAATATCATATCTAGACAATAGAACACAATATGTTGAAATAGATAGCTTGTGTCAAAGCACTAAATTAGAGAAATAATATACATCCCACCATAAAATAAATAAGTAAGGTGTGCCGCAGGGCAGTGTGTTGGGACCATTGCTTTTCCTTATTTATATAAATGATCTTCACAAAAACGTACATCAACAAATGGTATTATTTGCTGATGACAGTACTGCTATTATAAAATGTAATAACTTAAATGAATATGACATAAATAAAACATTGAATGAAATAATTAAATGGCTTGAATTAAATAATCTGAAAATAAATTTAAATAAAACTAAAATTATGCATTTTTACCAAAGACTCAAAAATCCTCATGTCAATATACACTTTAATGAACAAAATATTGACGTAGTACATGTTACAAAATTTTTAGGACTAACTATTGACAATAAGCTTACTTGAAAACCACATGTTGAGGAAGTATGTAAGAGACTTAGTAAAGCGGCCTATGCTCTGTTTAAATTAAGTAAAAAAGTAAATATTGAAACTCTACTAGTAGCATATCATGGTCTTGTGTCTCCCATATTAAGTTATGGCATTGTGTTTTGGGGTAATTCGACTGAGAATGCCTCAGAGTTTAAAGCACAGAAACGTTGCTTAAGATCTCTGTGTGGATTGAAATCAAGAGATAGCTGTGTACCTTTATTTCAATCTCATAAATTATTGACTTTGACATGTGTTTATATATTAGAGATTTGTTATTTTGTACACTCGAACCCAAATCTATTTGATAAACTATGTAATACAAGAAAAAGGGTGGATTGTATAAGAGCACAATATCAAATGAAATTAGTTTCAGGTGGCCATAACACTGCACTATTGGGGAAAAGTGTATTTGGGATGGCACCAGTCATTTATAATAAATTGCCAGATCATTTTAAACAGTGAGAGCCACTGCCTTTTAAACGTAATTTAAAAAAATTATTGGCAAAAAAATGTTATTAAGAAATGAACGAGTATTTAAATGACAATTTGCATGTCTGGAAACTAATTTCCAGGCATGCAAATTGTCATTTATCTAAATAAATAATAATACGAATAAACGATATTATATTTGTTTTATATACATTAATTGAATAAATTAGTAACAAATATTAGTCTGCATGTGTTAATAATAATAATTATTGTACGTCCTTTTTGGGCAGATCACAGTGGTACAACCATTTCTGTTACATTATCCAATTTTTCACCTGTGTTTCACAATAAAGTATTTTTGATTTGATTTAGGCCAGAAATGGGTCGTTTGACGTATTGTTTTTTTTTAAATAATAAAGCTATTTCCGAGCAAGAGGAAGGTTTTTATTCTATTGTATTGTAATTAAGAACCACATTGTTCTCACAAGCCTTTGAAACATGTTTGCACATGAAGGCAACAAAAAACACGTTTATCGCAGGCCTCTTAAAAAGGAAGATATTAGAAGTATCCGATATAGGAGAGCGTGTATGACGAGAGTGATGAGTGTGGAAGAGATTGTAGCAAGTGAGATCTTAAGTCTCTTCCTGTCCTAGCGGGAGGCAGGCGCGATGATGTCTATGTATGTTACCAGTGCTGTAAATAGCCTTTTCTGCGCAAACTGAGACTTTTTTTAGCGCACTAGCGGGCCAGTCCTGCCTGATCTGGCCATTTTTGCGCCCCCCCAAATTATACGCCCTGTGCCTGGGCACCGGTGGCACCACCCTATTTACGGCACTGTATATTACTAGCTGTTGACTCCGGCTCCAATATCGCTCCAAAAATAGCCTATGTTTGACCTCCGATTTTAACTATATCTTATCCTTAGCAAATTTCATCAAAATCGTGCTAGCGGTAAAAGCGTAATAGACAGACAGACATACTCACATTTATAATATTAAAGTATGGATGTAGTGGTTAAATACCAATACACTGCAAAGTAAGCGTGACGTAAGGTATTCTTTATTCCGCATTTATGCTTGCTGGTTTCTGAATTCCGAAGCTAAAGTGTAAGAGCGCAAAAAATATGCTAATTACAAGAAAATATATAGAACAATCTTCGTTTCGTTTTTAAATGATTTCCATACGACATAGAGACGAACGATAATCATTTGACTCACCGATATCGAGTCACATATAAAAAAATAACACTCTAGAACCCAAACTGACCTGGCCTTTGCTTTTTGGAGCCTTTTTTCTTCTTTTCCCCGTTGGCCTTTTTTTTTTTCCTCCTTTTGATGGGCTTGTCGGAGTCTGAGCTGGAGTAGTCACTCTCCTCCTCGAACTTGGGGAGGTCCGGGAGGGGCGGTGCGGGCGCTTCTGCCTTCGTTTCCTCCTTTTTCGGCAGTTTTATGTCTGAGAAAATAAATGAATGAATTAAATTGCTATTGCACCATTTAAATACATTATTTACATGGTCTAAAATTAAACCTACTACCTAACCCAAACACACCTACGGGAATCGCGTACTTTTTGGGATAAAAAAGCAAATTATTAAAAAATTGGCCAGTCGTTTGTGCTTGAAGAAATAACAAACATACCCCACAAACATTGGCTTTTATAATATAGTGGATAATAGGATATTATGGGATGGAAAGTGTGATTGGGCATCTTAACAGGTGAGCGGGACACTTTTGAAAACACAATGGAAATTTTGTTGTCCGCCAAAGTGTTAAATGATTAATTACTGGCTGAATTAACATTAATGGGAAAAATTGCTAGTTTTTTATCGTCTAACTAGCGACCCGCCCCGGCTTCGCATGGGTGGTATATTATGGGTTTTGCTTACATAAAACCTTCCCCTTTAATCACTATCTATTAAAAAAAAAACCGCATCAAAATCCGTTGCGTAGTTTCGAAGATTTTAGCATATCGGAAAACAATTCGGAGCTCTACATAGGGACAGACAGCGGAAAGCGACTTTGTTTTATACTATGTAAAGATCATAGATTAAAAAAAAAATTGCAGAGACCGCGCGCGATTCGAACTTCTTTGGTAAAGATAAAGATATAAAGAGCTTAGACAGGCGACCCCCTCTGACAAAAGTTAAGACCGCCAGTAATACTACTTGTACTAGTGTGCGTGTACTATTTGCTTGTGTTTGATAATTTTGTCAAATGTGTACGTAGTAACGTGTTCGAATAATACATTAGTGTTAATACGCATTGTGTGTATTACCTCACCCCGCGCGCAGACTGTGGCAGACTTTTTTACGTAGAAAAAAGCGCGCATACCGTCTCCTTTAAGGTTTAATACGCGCAGGGTCCAAGAAAAAAAAAAGTCCCTTAGTCATCTACAAGGTCCACCAACAGAGAGAGATGTTTTTCTAATGCAGGATACCACACGGCTATAGTTCGCGGCATATAAATTGGCAATAAACTGAAATGACCTTAAATGCGCAGTAGAATAGAATAGATATTTATTAAGACATTCATCACACATAAAAATCAACAAAGGACAAACAAACATACATGAAATATGACAAATATCTCAACAGGTGGCGCGGCTTAGTATCTAGACACGCGGCAGCGTGTCAAGCCAAGTTCAAGCAAAGGAACTGGCTAGCCAGCGCCGAGTGTAATATTACACGAACCACTTGGTGCCACTTTTGACCCTTCTATTACTCGAAACCTCTTTAATGTAAACACATAAAACTACGTGTGTTTAATAAGATCCATCAGGACATGTAGAAGCCCAAATTTCATGAAGCTAGCTCAAACGGTTATAAAGATATGAAGGTCAAAAAGTTGTAAATTTTAGCACTGACTGACTGACTTATAGTACCTAAACCTAACCTACTTCCAGATGACCTAGAAGGATGAAATTTGGAATCCAGCTCGGAAATTGTGTGTAAGCGTAGGAAAAAATCAAAAAATAAAAAAAAGTCAAAAAATAAGTGGTGTCCCCATACAAAAAACTTGTAATACCTACGCGCTAAACAACCGGCCAACAACGGTGTGTCGTCAGCGGCGCGCGGCAGCACACCAGCCAATCAGCGTCACGCTCTGACTTATGGTACAAAATTATAAGCGGTAGCGATTTACTTAAAATTTAGCGTGTCGGTTGGTTTATACCAGCATAGTAGTTATCTTATAGTCCACGGCTCACTAAATTAACAAAGATCAGTGCCCAAGGTTCGTTTCTCTGATTTCTTTTGAAAATAAGAAATAATATTTTAAGGTATAAATTTGTTAGTTCGAACTCTTTGTACCCTAAAAGAAACTCCAATGTGTATGTATACCAAGGTCAAGGCAATAGCGAAGTCTTATTGGTACCGATATATGTATGTATTGACTAGTCTAAAAATGCTGCTTGAACTCGCTCGCGCCTTGCACTTGAGCGCGGCTCACAGCGCTATACGACTTAAAATGCGAACGAACCAAAGTATGCTCTTAGCGGCGCTCATTCGCGCCAGCGTCCTCGTTATGCCCGGTTGTTTAGCGGAAACCCACCTATTAGATTGCGTTTAATGCTGCGTCGTTCGACTAAATTTATTTGAGTTATAGCTGGAATAGTCCAGATATAAATTATTCCTTTTTAGTATTGTACTTTAACGGCATTTGTGAGTTATTTAATATTACGTAAATCGTTTCTTTCAAAACCTCATTTGTTTGTAGCTCTTTTAGGTTAATTTGTCACGCAAAAAAAAAAACATTAAATAGGAATACTTGCCTAGTTTTCTTTACAAAAAGTAATGATATCCCACCAAAAACATAAATGTAAAAAACGAGAGCCAAGTTCAATACAAAAATTATGCTTGGCGGTGAGCTTCGCCGCAAAAATAATGGCGATCTAAATGAGTGCCAAGTTCTATGCAAAATCGAAATATGTTTTTATAGGAACAAAATAACATTATGAACAAGTATTAAACTCTATTTCTTTGCTTTATTAGATACCTATAACAATTGCTGTTATTTAAAAATGTGAGATCTTGAAGTAGGTCAGATTTGACTTGGCCAGTTTTCATTACATAAGTCATTTTATAAAGTTATTCAACATTTTAATTGTGTTAAAACTGGCCAAGTCAAATCTAACCTACTTCAAGATCTCACATTTTTAAATAACAGCAATTGTTATAGGTATCTAATAAAGCAAAGAAATAGAGTTTAATACTTGTTCATAATGTTATTTTGTTCCTATAAAAACATATTTCGATTTTGCATAGAACTTGGCACTCATTTAGATCGCCATTATTTTTGCGGCGAAGCTCACCGCCAAGCATAATTTTTGTATTGAACTTGGCTCTCGTTTTTTACATTTATGTTTTTGGTGGGATTACACTAGACATGCGGGGATGTCTAGGACTGATTTTCACCTTTTGAGAAATCACAGACACATCACAGACAGCTGACAACTAGTCGAACCGGAACGAGTGTGCAAGCGAGACGGCGCAAAACATGATGTAAGGCGACATCTCTCTCACTCAGTCGCTTCTACACACAGTAGCCGATTTTTATACAAATTTTAATTTTATTACCGACTAGACAAATGGATATAAGTAAACGAAGTGTCACTGGTTCAAAATTGAACAACCGACTGTTCAGTGATTGACTGTGAACACTGCTTGATATAGACGCATCAGCTGTAGCAGCTGCCTGTCTATAAATATATAAATAAATAAAATTTTAAAGAGCGTCCCTTTTGTGGCCAACATGTGCCGGGTATTATACATACCTTCCGCATCGTCAGCCGAATAGTCCATAGACACGCCGTCGTCCATGTCCGGAGCACCGATGGAGTTGTGGTCGCTGACGTCATCTTTCGGCTCCGTTTTTAATTCAATTTCCACGGCCTTCTTTACTTCTGAAACTGAGAACAGCTATACATATGATAAAACAGTAAAAATATTTTGTCGGTAAATTTAGTGTTTTTGACTGAAATGGATAGAGGGACATTTAAAAAAAATAATACAGTTAAACGAGGTTGTTTTATTTTCTTACAAAAGTTTTAACATTAATTAATTTAATTACCTTCCATGCTGGTTTGGGAGAAAAAGAAAAACATAGAATGTACCAGATGCTTCTTTTCCCGTGGAAAGCCGTAAAAGTCAACTGAGAGAATCATAACATAGGCAATGCGGCTAGCAACCCATCACTACTATTTCCTATTTCAACTGTCATCATGCTAAATGTGGTCTACTCGTAAGGTCTTATGGCCCTAGGCTCTGTCTACTCTCTACCCCATATGGGATAAAGACGTATGTATGCAAGTACAAAAGTTTTACGAAAATGATTACCTGCTGGCTCCTTGTCCTCCAACTTGGCATGCAGGAACAGTTCCTCGCACTGCAGCACCTGATGTCGGAAGGCGCAGGCATCCCTCAGCCGAACGACACACGTGGCACAAACACCAGAGTCTTTCTCATTGTCATCCACATGCGACAGCTAAAAATATTTTATAATAACTTTTATAATAATTATTTTTTTTTAATTAGATAATGCTTGCTTCTTAAACACATCATAAATTAAACCACTAAAACTACATAATACATATATATATATATATTCAAAACTACATACATAGTATAAAACAAAGTCGCTTTCTCTGTCCCTTTGTATGCTTAAATCTTTAAAACTACGCAACAAATTTTGACGAGTCTTTTTTTTAATAGATAGTGATTCAAGAGGAAGGTTTTGATGCCCATGCGAAGCCGGGGAGGGTTTCTAGTGAAATATAAACAAACTATTATATTTATTGAAGGAAGACCAAAGCCTAAGAGATCCCATCCTGGGATAAGTCCGCCATTGTCTTCTTATTTTAATAATGTTCCTTTTACTTTGTATTTTAAAGCAATAAAGATATTACAAACAAACAAGCCTGAATGGGCTAGATTTCAATTCAATACATTGTTTACCTGTATGGTGGAACATTTTGAAGCAAAGGGTATTTGTTATATTTTTATTGGGAATTATTTAAAAAAAAACTGTTGTCAAATATTACCGAAATCAAATACAGTATTTTTTTGAAAAAAAAAAATCATGTTTGATTGTAAAAAACTAAAGTAATTAATTATGCATGATAAACTTATATTCTTCAAGCTCCAATAAAATAATAATAAAAGAATAGCTCATATTTAGTTTACTGGCAATGTATTAAGAAATACCCCAGTAAATAGGGTGTGAAAGCGTAACAAACAAATAATTAAACAACCAAATTTTCACATTTTATAAGTTAGATTGGATGTTTGGGTTATGGGTAACAGTCACAGAGGAAAATATAGAGTACTAGCAACTCGCCTCGGCTTCGCATGGGCATAAAAACCTTCCTCTTGAATCACTCTATCTATAAAAAAACCGCATCTAAATCCGTTGTGTAGTTTTAAAGATTTAAGCATACAAATGGACATAGGGACAGAGAAAGCGACTTTGTTTTATACTATGTAGTGACTATGTATATTCAGTTATTTATTTATATATTTCTCATGTAAACTTTCTTTTTTCAGCCTGAAATAAATAAATTAACTTACTAATATACCAAAGCAGTCCATGATCATATCAGCGTAAACTTCCTTTGTGTCCATCCAAGTGTACTCAGCAGTTAGCACTCGGCATTTCTTAATTGCCCTGCAGCATCTACACAATGCTGGGTCTACGATGGGCCCGTTATTTTTTGGGGTACTCATTTTATTGTCTTCACTACGTAATGATTTTGAACAGTTCACATTAATTTTTCACTTATATACCTTCATACATCATCAGGGCTTTCTTCCGCAGATTTGCAGACTAGATTTCCATACTTTTTCATATAATAATTTACAATGAATCAGAACAAGCGCTGAGCAGTGAGTAAACTAAATCACAATATTAGAAAGAATATGTTTAAAGACAGATGAGAAACGCAACTTCTTCAGTTCAGCACAGTTCATAGCACAAATTAGAAAGAATGAATAAACCAAAACCAATAAATAGAGAAGTAGTGAGCAAGAACCAACGCTCCTTGGATTTGGATTGGAAACACAAACTTTGTAGCAAACACAAGTGCACAAACTATTGGAGACGTATCTCCATGGTCATAGTAAATTCTGTGGCATAGCTTTGCGTGTAGTTACAGTAGGACACACAGAAAGTCGGAAGTCAGAAACAATCGAACGATTGAACACAAAAATCCCAAAGAAAATCCACAAATTGGCCACAAAACAAAAGCTCTTGCTTTGGTTTTTTTTTTTGTATAATTTTTACGGCCATGGAATCTAGTCCTTTAAGGCCTTACTTGAATTTATTAATCTTCTTCAGTCCTACTTAAGTCAGTCGAGTCAAAAAGTCGTCAGTAGTGAAGTCCAGTCAAGTAAGTAAGTCTAGTCAGAGTCAGATGGCTAAGTGAAGCGGTGGAAAAATTTCACTTAGCTATATCATGGAGATTTTGGTGACAAAGGTAAAAAGTCACGTTATCGACACTGTACCACTTTCCAACACTCACGCTTGTTCACGAACACTTTGCGAATAATAATCCACCAATATTAAGCACAAATACTCGAAAAAACCTAAGTTTTAGAAATTAAATACAGCGCGGACATAGTGACAATTTTCTTTCCCTCCAAAAACCTCTTGCTTTGGCTTGGCGTAAATTAGTGTTGGTTGTGGTTCGGATCGATACTTAACTATCGATAGCAACTATCGATTCATTTACTAACAATATTATCGATAAATTTCTGAAATAAGTTGTAGAATTATTACTAAGAAATCGCTGTTTTATTATTAGTACTAATAAACTAAAATTTTAAACAAAAATGTAAAAACTAACTATATAAAATAAAATAAAAATAGAGCCCAAATTACTGTCATCGCAAGAAGATGAGGTGCCCATGAAGATGAAAAGGCCATTGGCTGCATTGCCACGTTGTATGGTAAGACTAATATTATCGTTTATTTATTTATTTAACTTCATTACAAAACATGTAAATGGCGGATTTAAAGCCGTAACCTGTTTTTACCAGTCAAATAAAAAAGTCGTTAGTTAAAGATCCGTTCTCGTGCAATGTAAAACATCAACATCTTGATACTATTTAACTAAAGCACCAAAACAGCTATCGATAAAATAGATTATAACAATCAATCGTTTACAGCGCTAACGTTATGCCGGAGTCCGCTCCGGCATGACAGGCAGCAGTGTTGGGTGAAACAACTGTCGATGTCAAACATTAAGAAATGTAAAAAAAAAATCAAAAATAACCTCACTTTTTTTATTATTGTGTTGTGTACTTATCCTATCTATACCTAATTTATTAGATTTCAACTTTGTGAAATGTCCAACAGCAATTTATTTATAAAATCTGGCTTTGTCCGGGCGCCGCTACAGAATGGAGTCGGTCGTTATGTCTGCCAGCTACAAAGAATAGTACTAAAGTTCTGTAAAAATCACGGAGGGAGCAGAGGTATCAGGTGAGATAGAATTCCTTTCCGTGGCTTATGTGCCTAAAATAAGTTTGTTATTAAAAATAATGTTCGTATGCTTTGTTTGTGATTGTGATACCGCCAACTAGTAAAACTTGTGGTTAAAAGTGAGAAAGAGGTGCCTGTTAAGAAAACCTCAAAAATATTTTTATCACATTTAATTTTGCCATATTTGTTTGCTCTTATTACACTTTTTATGATAGATCCATATGCATTTTCAGCAGACGTTTCAATAATGCTTTTATTGACGGTACAATATTTTAGGCAGCGACTGCACATGGCTTTGGAAGGCATGTTAATCACTCAAATAACACTACATAATCATTAAATGTACTCCCGCATGCATCCCAAGCTGTGGTTTTAGAGCTTATTTTTTTCCTGCCCTTGCATTTTGTCCTTATTTATAACATAAAAAATATATATATATATATGGGCGAATTAAAAATCAAAATTATTTTGTTGCTTAAAAATTTACAAATATTTGTAAAGTCCACTTTAACGTTTATCTCCCCTCTCCATCGACAGGGGCTTTATTCTCATTTATTGGAATACAACAGTATAAGGTTCATTCTCTTATCAATATTTTATGTGAAAGAAAGTGATAAATAAATAAATATATAGGGACAAATCACACAGATTGAGCTAGCCCCAAAGTAAGTTCAAGACTTGTGATATTTGATAACAAATACATATATAGATAAACATCCAAGACCCAGGTCAATCAGAAAAAGATCATTTTTTATCTTGACCTGACCGGGGATCGAACCCGGGACCTCCTGAGTAGCGGTCAGGCATGTTAACCATTACGGTAAGCGCTATAGTTGAGGAATACGGCATTGAATCAGTTTTTATGCTAGGTGACTATAATGCAAATATTTCCGGACTGTTCTATAGGGAACTTGAAATTTACTGTAAAGAGCAAAATTGGTCTTGTATTGACGTAGAAATGTTAGGCGTGAACTCGGGAGCAATTACATATGTAAGCGATATCAACGGCGCGTGTAGTTGGTTGGATCATTGTGTGGTGACCCAATCGGCAAAACGTGCAGTTGTTGGTGTTTCTGTTGAATGTGATACTCGGTGGTCTGATCATTTTCCTCTCGTTATAGAATGTAACTTAAACCTACTTACATCCACTATATCGCTTAAGCCAAAATTAGACGGCTACGCCATCATGTGGGGGGATAGAAATGAAAAACAAATGAAAAAGTATACCACTGAGTGTCATAGATGTAGTGATATGCAAGTTTTATATTTTTAATAAGTCTACCGTCACAATGCATGTTGTAGGTAGTTCAAGTATGTGGAGAGGAATACATCAGTCTTGTACCAGCTAGCTCGTTTCATTTACGTGTCCCTTCGAAATATTATAAAAACATGGCGCAGTCTAAATAAAAAAAAAAAAAATAATAATACATAAAAGGATAAATATAATTTGCAATATTAAAAGACAAAAGTAATAACGAAATAAAGTGTTCCGAGTTGCAGATTTTCAAGATGGAAGCTATTTTACAGCCACCTCAACAGTTTATTTTCGAAAATGACTTAGTAAATGTCACATCAGGAAACCTGAGTAAAGAGTGGGAAAAATGGAAAAAATCTTATAAAATATATTATGAGGCTTGCGAACTACACAAGAAGGACAATAAGGTACAAGTGAATATCTTACTACATATCATCGGAGAAAAATGTCGGGATGTCTACTCACAGTTTAAAGGTGAATTTAAAACAACAGAGGATTTGATTAAGGAGTTCGACAAATTCTTTCTGCCAAGAAAAAATCTCACTATTGAGAGGCATAAGTTTTTCACGCGAGATCAGAAAGAAATGGAGTCAACGGAACAATATGTTTTTGAATTAAAGAAGATAGCTACTAATTGTGAGTTTAAAGATTTGTGCAGCGAGTTGGTACGTGACAAAATGATTTGTGGCATTAAAGATGGTACATTGAGAGAGCGATTATTAAGGGAACCGGAGTTAACACTGTCAAAAGCCCTCGATATTTGCAGAGTAGCGGAAATATCTCGTGCACAAGCCAATAGCATAAAAACAGAACATGATCAGGAAATTCATATGGTTGCATCATCATTATCCGACAAAGATAATAATATGCATTATGTTCGGGGTACTCCGAAAAATTCTTCGCAACGGGGCAACGGTACAAAATGGCGAATGGAATCGCGTAGAAAATTAACAAATCCGATGCAATTAAGTTCTTCACAACGAAAAGGGCTAGCAGACGTTAAACAACAACCTCGGCGTATTTCAAGTATGACTTCCTGCACCAGATGTGGAACCAAGCACCAGAAATTCGAATGTCCAGCATATGGTCAACGCTGTATGGCCTGCAAAAAAATGAACCATTACGCGCGGATGTGTCGGGTTTTTGAGATTACAGGGGACTCCAGCGATCAGGTAACTCCTATTGAAAAATATTTATTTTCAGACAATGATTGGTTAGTAGACTTAATAATTGAAAACAGGATAATCAAATTTAAATTGGATACTGGAGCGGACGTAAATGTTTTGCCTAAATCTTATTTAGGAAAAATTAACTTGTCAAATAACAGTATAACTAAAACATCAGTAAAGTTACATGGTTACTCGGGTAGTTCGATAAATGTGGTGGGTAAATGTTACCTTAAGGCAACTTATAAAACAAATGTGTATATTTTGAAATTTATAATAGTAGACACGTGTTCCCCCCCTATTTTAGGCAAATATGCATGTCAAGAGATGAAATTGATTAAAAGAGTATTGAACATCAAACAAACAGTTAATAGTAGCAAATCAATTCTTGATGAATTTCCAGATTTATTTGTAGGTATCGGTTGTTTACCAGGGAGTTACAAAATACAGTTAAAAAATAACGTTGAGCCCGTGGTGCATGCTCCTAGGAAATTGCCTATAGCTTTAAAAGATCAGGTTCAGAGGAAATTGCTTGAAATGGAAAAAGATGGAATAATAGAAAGAGTTCAGGGTCCAACTGATTGGGTAAACAGTATGACAGTAGTAAAAAAACCTAACGGTGACCTGCGTATTTGTTTAGATCCGAGGGATTTAAATAAAGCCATAAAGAGAGAACATTTTAAATTACCTACTCTTGAAGAAATAACTTCAAACTTATCAAAAGCTAAATATTTTAGTACTTTAGACGCTAAACAGGGTTTTTGGAATGTTAAATTAGAAAACAGTTGTACGGACTTATGTACGTTTAATACGGTGTTTGGTAGGTATAAATTTTTACGTATGCCTTATGGCATTTCGTCGGCATCTGAAATTTTTCACAAAAGACTATATGAGCACTTTGAGAACATGGAAGGTGTAATACAATTCATAGATGATATTTTAATATTTGCGGAAAATAAAGAAATTCACGATAAAATATTACGTAAAGTTTTAAAAAAATGTCAAGAAATAAACATCAAATTAAATAAAGAAAAATGCAAAATAGGTCTTAATGAGTTAACTTACTTAGGGCACAGAATAACAAAAGATGGCATATTTCCAGATGAAAAGCACGTATCAGCCATTAAAAATATGCCTAGGCCTCAAAACGTAAAAGACGTTGAGCGATTTCTAGGGATAGTAACATATGTTAGTAGTTTTATTCCAAACTTCTCTGAGAAAACCTTTCCATTACGAGAATTATTAAAAAAAAATATAGGCTGGCATTGGGATAGCAGACATGAAAAATGTTTTGAAATGATAAAAAATCAATTAAGTAATCCTCCTATACTAAAATATTATACTCTTGAAAAACCAGTCGTTATTTCAGTTGATGCAAGTAAGAATGGGTTAGGTGCATGTTTATTGCAAGACAATATGCCAGTGTGTTACGCATCAAAATCTTTGACCATAACGGAACAAAATTATGCCCAAATAGAAAAAGAATTATACGCGTGTGTCTTTGCGTGCGAAAAATTCTACATGTATATCTATGGCAGGTCAGATATCACCATTGAAACAGATCACAAGCCTTTAGTAAATATAATAAACAAACCGTTAGCTAGCGCCCCGCCACGATTGCAACGAATGTTAATGAGATTATATCCTTATTCATTCACACTTGTTTATAAGCCCGGTAAATATTTGTTTATCGCCGATGCACTGTCGCGTGCAGTTGCACCGGTGCCGGCCGGTGGCGAGGACACCGCCCCCCGCGACCATCTTGACGTGCAGGCGCAGGTTTGTGAGGTATCGGCTAGCAACCCGCTAACAGACTCTCACTTCCTGCAAATACAGAGGTGTACTCGGGAAGATGCAGAAATGCAAGCTTTAAAAAAAATAATTAAGCGAGGTTGGCCAACTCATAAAAACGAGGTAAGTGAAAATTATCTAAGGCAGTACTGGGATTGTAGGGATGAGTTAACAGTTAACTATGGTTTAATTTGGAGGGCAGGTAGAATTATCATACCAAAATGTATGAGAAATGATATGATAAAAAAAATCCACATAAGCCACTTAGGTATAGAAAAATGCAAACTGAGGGCCCGTGAAATTATGTATTGGCCTAATATGAATTCACAGTTAGAAGATTATTTGTCTCATTGTCAAGCGTGTTTATATTACAGAAAACAAAACACAAAAGAACCGCTTATTCCACATGAAGTTCCTAAGAGGCCCTGGTATAAGGTAGGCGCGGATATATTTCATTTTGGTGTGCATAATTATTTAATTGTCATTGATTATTATAGCAAATTTATTGAAGTAGTAGAATTACAGTCAACAAAGTCTTATGAAGTTATACAGCAACTAAAATGCATATTTAGACGCCAAGGTATTCCACAAATATTAATGTCAGATAATGGTCCTGAATTCTCTTCTCAATTGTTTAAAGATTTTGCCTTAAGTTGGAACTTAGAGCACACTACTTCGTCCCCAAGATATCCTCAATCAAATGGTCAAGTAGAACGTGCAGTGCAAACAATAAAAAATATAATGAAAAAAACTGCTCATAGCAACTCTGATTTTAATTTGGGTTTATTGGAATATCTAAACACCCCCATTAGTCGTGAGTTAGGGTCTCCGGCCGAGCTACTATATAATAGAAAATTGCGTAGTATTGTTCCATGTACACCAAAATTATTATTACCACAAATTCATAAGGATGTTTGTAAAAAGTTAAAATATCGGCAATCAGATCAGAAAAAATATTATGACAGGGGTTCTAAATTTCTTAAGCCCTTGATGGTCAATCAAAAAGTAAAAATAAGGATGCAAAACCAATGGGTTGCGGCAGTAGTGAAAGAAATAATAGGTGTTAGGTCATATTTATTACGCGTCGTAAGAACGGGTAATATTCTAAGGCGAAATCGGAAACACATTATCATTGATTCCGAGCGCCGATGCGACGAGTCATTTGTCGATTATGATACATATGGTGACACAAATACAGACACCAGTCATAGTCAGCAATCTCGCTCGCCCCTAGAAAGCAGCACTCTCGTCAGCTCCAGTATTCCACCATCCGTAACAATACCAAATACTAATAATAATTTGTATCAAACTCGTTTTGGCAGGACAGTGAGACCACCTGATCGCTATGGGTTCATCCGGGAGTCGTGAGCGGCCACGGCACCAATGATCGTATTATTAAAACTGTGATTCGCATATATATTTTTTTCCTTTAAATTTATACTGATTTGAATTAATTAAGATTAAAGAGGTATTTAAAATATATATTATGCAATTATAAAATGCAATTTTATCTATGTGCAGTTACAATCTAATCTATTATCTCTTAAATTTTTTAATGTTATGCAATGTGAAATTGATCTGAAATGTTTAATGTTAATTATATAATACTGTTATAAAACAATTTAACAACATATTTTCATTTTTAGTATACAATTTTATTTCTATTTTGTTAACTTGTCAATAAAATTGAATTAAATATCTAATATACCAAACTCTCAATAAAAATGTAGTTATATTCATTTATAGAATTAGTTTTTGTTTTGTCAAGCAAAACATTATTGCTATTTATTTTTCAATTTATCTACTTAGATCAAAGTTTATCTAATCAATAATTATTATAAATTGTTTAATTTGGTTTCCATTATAAAATTTTTCTGAATACGTCATAAAACTTACTGTAAATTTCTATTCAAATTTAAGCATGAAGTTGAATATATTTTGAGTTTAAAGATTAAATATAAGAATGAGAAATTGTATAGTAAATATTTACATTGGGTACTTCTAAATTATTTGTTGTATGAGGATGTCTATATACTTGTTAATTAAAGAAAGGGGGTTGTAGTGATATGCAAGTTTTATATTTTTAATAAGTCTACCGTCACAATGCATGTTGTAGGTAGTTCAAGTATGTGGAGAGGAATACATCAGTCTTGTACCAGCTAGCTCGTTTCATTTACGTGTCCCTTCGAAATATTATAAAAACAATAGACGGCTTAAACATATAGATTTTCCTTCCGAGTGCGTTAGCTGTGCTGATAAATATTGTGACGACCCTGACCATCGACGTGTTCTTGATAGGTTTTATTCGGACATAGTAGCCGCTCTATGCGGTGCGTCTGTGGCGGGTCGGGAAAGCAAAACGGTTGGTGAGCGTGGACCACACATAGTGGGGTGGAACAGGCATGTTAGCGGGGCTCACAGGGATGCCAGAGAGTCTTTCATAGAATGGGTAGCAATTGGTAAGCCTAGAACTGGTTTAGTTTATGATAAAATGTGTATGACAAAAAGGATTTTTAAGTCGAAATTAAAATGGTGCCAGGATCATCAAGATCAAATAAGAATGGATGCTCTGGCCTATAAGCATTCTAAAGGTAACTTTCGGGGATTTTGGAAAAGCACACGTAAAATGAATATGAAGCCTGGTCTCCCTGTGAGTGTCGACGGCGTGAGTGACCCAAAAAGTATAGCTGATATTTTTAAAGACCGATTTTCTGTAAAATCTTCCTTAGAGATGAATGTGGAGGTTCTCAATGTGGAGGTGAATAAGGGGCCGGTGGGGGTTCAGTTTCGCTCGAAAGATGTAGCCGAAATAATTAAAGGAATGACCAGAGGTAAATCACCCGGTCACGATGGCCTTAGCATTGAGCATCTCCAACACGCTGGTCCTCATGCTTCAAGGGTACTGGCGATGCTCTACTCACTGTGTGTGAGCCACTCTTACCTACCAGTGGACTTTATGCGGACTGTGGTTGTGCCTGTGGTGAAAAGCAAAACTGGTGACTTAGCAGACAAAAGTAACTATAGGCCTATATCACTGGCTACTGTAATAGCAAAGGTGTTCGACGGTTTACTTAATAGTCAGTTAGATAAATACCTACACTTACACGATAATCAGTTTGGATTTAGGCCGAAACTGTCAACTGAAAGCGCAGTTTTATGTCTAAAGCATACAGTCGGATATATACTTAACTCGTAAAACCCCCGTATATGCTTGCTTTCTTGACTTGTCTCAGGCTTTTGATTTGGTTGCATATGACGTTCTGTGGAAAAAACTAGAGAGCATAGGCCTACCTCGGGAAGTTGTATCAATATTTAAATATTGGTATACACACCAGATTAATAATGTCAGGTGGGCGGGTGCTGTGTCTGAGCCATACAGACTGGAGTGCGGGGTGAGGCAGGGGGGACTAACCTCTCCCTCACTTTTCAATCTGTACATGAACGAACTGATCGTCGCGCTGAGCAGCCTGTATGTAGGCTGTCATGTCGATGGAGTAAGTGTCAACAATTTAAGTTACGCTGACGATATGGTGTTGCTGAGCGCGTCGATCTGCGGTTTAAGAAGTCTTCTAGAGACTTGTGAGGAATACGTTGGTCGCCACGGATTGAAATATAATGTGTCGAAAAGCAAATATATGGTGTTTGAATCCGTAGGGGCTAGATGTCCAAAAAACTTGCCACCTGTTCGTCTGAACAGTGTTCCTCTGGAAAGGGTGGATGAGTTCACATATCTGGGACATATAGTTACTGCGGATCTCAAGGATCATGCTGACATGGAGCGGGAGCGGAGGGCGTTGTCGAGGAGGGCGAATATGCTGGCGCGCAGGTTTGCAAAATGCTCTCGTGAGGTTAAAATAACACTTTTTAAAGCATATTGTACCTCAATGTACACTTGTAGCCTGTGGGCTAGATATTCGCAAAGGGTCTACAATGCCCTCCGTGTCCAGTTCAACAATGCCTTCAGGGCAGTGTTGGGTCTCCCTCGTTTCTGTAGCGCATCAGGAATGTTTGCCGACGCGCGCACAGACTGTTTTTACGCGACTATGCGCAAGCGTGCCGCGTCCCTGGTGCGCAGGGTGCGAGCCAGCTCCAACACCGTTCTGGAGATGATTGCTGGTAGACACGATTGTCCCTACATTCGGCACTGCTGCGACAAACACGTCCCGTGTTGCCGGATGGAGAGACAATTTTAATTTTAATTTTGTTAATTTTATTTCAATTTTATTTTAATTTTATTTTAATTTTATTTCAATTTTATTTCAATTTTATTTTAATTTTATTTTAATTGTATTTTAATCGTATTTTATTTTAATTTGTTAATTTATTTGTCTACTTCGTTTTTTTTTTTTTTAATTTAAATTTCGTTTTATGTATAATTTAATGTTGAATATGGGTTTTAATTACCTGAAATAAATGAATTTTAATTTTAATTTAATTTAATTATGTTTAATTTAACTATGTTTCACCATGACGCCACGGAGGGCGTCATGGTGAAACATAGTTGTTTGTAAAATACAAATTAGAATGTAAATGTATTGAATACTAGCTTTCGGCAGCGGCTTCACCCGCGTAAGTTTTCCTCAGGAACAGGGCTTTTCCCAAGATATGTTTTTTCTAACTATGTGTATACGAAATTTCAGGAAGATTGGTACAGTATATAGTACGTGAAAGCGTAACAAACAACAAACAAACTCACTTTCGCATTTATAATATTAGTTGGGATATATGTTTCAGGGATTACATAGAGCAAGACCTGGTGGACTTTGCGAAGCAGAACCCCGGCGTCGTGACGTACCTGAAGCCGCGCCGCCACCGCAGCCCCGTCATCGTAGCCGAGTATTGTAAGTCATTCCATGTACTTTTAGCGTTTTAAGGTTCTCTACTTCCATTCACATTTTTATAAAATTTTAATTTTAGTTGTTATTAAATTAAAACTACTGTGACGACATTAGCGCTACAATAAATATCTACTAAGTCGCACAACAGATGGCGTTAAAAGCAAATCTCACAATTGCATTCAAGATGGCAAATTACTATGAAAGTCTCAAATGCGCTTGCTAAGTTTCTACGGATTGGAGCTATATATATATACATCCCAACTGGGAGCCCCTTGCGCCTATGCCGAAAAGGTTGAGTGGCGTCAAGCCCTCACCTCAAACTGTCTCTAGCTATTAAAGCTCTTAGAAGATATTATTGTTAGTCCTGCTCAAAAAAAAAAACATCGTTGGAGCCCCAGTTTCCCAGCATGACACCCGGCTTGGCGGGAAGATCTTCCCTTTGTGGCGGTCGAGCATATCCCTATCGGTCCAATATCGAATCAATCTGAGATTCTTGCTCATAACGCCATCAGTTGTGCGACTTTGAAGATATTTATCGTGGCGCTAGTGTCGCCACAAATACTAGTAACAAGTCAAAGTTTGAAAACTGAAACTATGGAAAAGTGGCTTGAACTGTTTCAATAAATGTTGTAGATGATGAATAAGATGATTTTTTTTATCTATTTTACGTAAAGTATATTTGTACCAAATTTCATCAGAATAAGTCCAGCAGTTTAGCTGTGAAAGCGTAACAGACAGACAAACTTTTATAATGTTTAGTATAGATAGATAGCACAAACATAAATTGCAAGGCAGAGAATAAATAACAGTTTAATTTGGACCTATGCAAACAGTATTGGATCGTTTCGCTCCATAGTCCGAATCGACCCATACCAAAAGATACTTTGAGCCATTCGCACTGCTTCGACGACTGCGGTGCGAAAGAACCCATTCAAGAAGTGCTCTTGGGCAATTCGCACCATGACGGTTCGAATAGCTTGTTGTTCGAAACGACTAAAGACCCGAAGCATCGCGCTTCGGAAGTATGATCGCTTGTGTGTGTTTGCAATGTTTTTAAATAAACTTTTATTCTATTCTATAAGGCGCACCTTAGACGCTTATTCATGCATGATGGTTTTCCATCAGTCATAGGGATTGAACTCGAAAGGTGAATTGAAACCACCGATTTCCAAACAAATCATCGCGAAATTCTTGATTTAAATTATATACATTAAGATGAATAAGCGTCTAAGGTGCGCCTACAGGTATTATATGCTTAATCTTGTTTATTTCTTATTTTCAGTGAACGGAGACCGTGTCTGGATGAGCGTCCACAACAAAACACACTCGGAGATCACCAAATGGATAGAAGTATTGAGAACACAGCAGGGGGACGTGTCAGCCACGCGTCTCCGGAAATACCAGTATACCGACCACCCGTCCATCCAGGGACCCTGGACCCCGTGGACGTTCAAGAAGCCAGAGTTGAACACGGCTGAGTTCCCGGACCCTAAGTTTGGCACGAATGACAGATTACCGATGACGGCGACCGAACGGTTGAGGATTATGTTTGAGAAGCAGAAACTGAGTGATAAGGAGATACCTACGGCGGAATAGGCGTTTTGGATAAGACGGTTTTTTAAATATATAGTACTAGCGGACGCGGCTAGCTTCGTATCGCCTTATAATCTATAATATCTATCTAATATATAAAATTCCCGTGTCACAATGTTAGTTACTTTACTCCTCCGAAAGGGCTTTACTGATTTTTAATAAATTTTATATGCATATTCGGTAGGTCTGAGAATCGGCTACTATCTATTTTTCATACACCTAAGTGATAAGGGTTGTTCACCCTTAAATTACCTAGAAATAATTTATATGGCAAAACAACGATTGCGGGGTCAGCTAGTATATATTAGCGACCCGCCCCGGCTTGGCACGGGTGCAATGCTATACATATAATACATGTTTTATACATATAAACTTTCCTCTTGAATCAGTCTAACTGTCTGTGATGTACTATAATAAAGCTAATGAATAAATGAGTCGTTGCTCGCGCTGTCTATCTTAGCTATGGTCATCACGAGAGACATTATCTGCGGATTGGACGGACGCGCATCGCTAACACAACTATTTAAAAAAACCGCATCAAAATCCGTTGCGTACTTTCAAAGATCTAAGCATACATAGGGACAGACAGCGAGAAGCGACTTTGTTTTATACTATGTACTATGTAGTGATATATAAATAAATTGCTGTTCGTTAGTCTCCCTAAAACTCGAGAACGGCTGGGCGATTTGGCTAATTTTGGTCTTGAAATATTTATGGAAGTTCAGGGAAGGTTTAAACGGTGAGAAAAGTGCGTTCAGGCGGTACGGAGTTCGCCGGGTCAGCTAGTTATTAATGTTTATATAAAATACTCTATGTATTTTATAGCTAAAACCTTCCCTGGGAATCACTTTATGTATTAGTCAAAACCGCATGAAAATCAGTTTGTTAGTTTTTAAGTTATGCACTCAGAGACAGACACAGTGCAATTTATACTATGTATAGATAGATACTTAAAGTAGATATAGGTAATGATAAATAAATTGTTATTATAAATAATGTCTTTGTTTGCGAGACCCTGTTTTCAACCTTCTACCCTGATTTAATTATGCAAGGTCCCATTAAAACTTAAAACAACTAAGTATGCTTCCAGTGGAAATCGAACCCACGACCTCTGGGACTTTAGGCAAGCGCCACCATTGGACCACAGATCTATTTTTCAAATCTCTTCAGTAGTTTTATGGCCGATTTGATGCAAACAAACAAACATTCAAATCTTTCCTCTTTATAATATTACTAGCGATCCTCGTCATAAAAACCTTTTTCTTGAATCATTCTATCTATTAAAAAAAAACCCATCAAAATCCGTTGCGTAGTTATAAAGATTTAAGCATACAAAGGGACAGAGAAAGCGACTTTGTTTTATACTATGTAGTGATATATTTAATTCATTAATTTAATTATAATCTGCTTAATTCAGACGGAAACCCCGTCGTACCGTATGCACCATTGACTTGCACCGACCTTATAATTCGACAACAGCAGCGTCATCTATCAGAGCAGATAAGCATAAGTTTTGCACTGAATATGATAATTATTATAATAGACATAGAATTTGGAAATCGCGCGCGAGACAATTTTCTTATGGTATTAGGGAATGGGAGGCTATGATGAAACTAATAAACGAGAAAAATAAGTGAATAAATATATTCCTTTAACAAAAAATAAACTTTCTGCAAGTTCAATATTACTTAAATCTTTTTCTTAGAACTAACATAGTGAGCGTTCTTCAAATGGACCCTGAGGTACCTGGGTGACTTGAAGATCTTCCCGCAAATATCACAACAATGGACCTTCCCGTCATCATAGTGCACCCTCCTCATGTGAGCTGCCAGGTACACCTCGCTCGCTAACTGTGAATCACAAATTTCACATCTCACAGCCTTACTATGTACATTTTTAACATGTTTCTGCATACAATCTTTACTTTTAAACACTGCGTTGCAATGGCAACATTCATACATATCTTTGACTTTATATTTCCTTTTTACATTGGCAACAAGGCACGGGTGTCGTCTCAAATTAGTTCTATTTTTATATTCTTTGTTACAAATGTCACATTTTAATTTTTTCTTTGTATGCACCTCTTTAACATGCGCATGCCAGTGTTTGTAATTGTAGACTTTGTTACAAATATGACAGCGATGATTTTTCTTTGTCTTTAATACATCATTTTCATTATTGTTGTCTTCATGTAAAATATCTACATTTGGTTCTTCCACGTCAGAATATTCGTCACTTTCGGAGCTAATAATTTCACATTTCACAGTTACATCCGCTGAACTATTATTAAAAGTAATATCTAATAAATCTGATTTTTCATCAACTTGTGAAGAGTTACTGTTCCTACGATCCATTTCTACGAGCAAGTCGGGTGGTTCGTATAACTGAACTATTTCTTCAGGTAGTTTGTCTAGAAACACATGTAAATGACACAAGTTGTGTCGGAGAAGGCTGTAGCTGTAACAAAAGCATAATATTTGCTGTTTTTATACTGATTTGGTGACCGCACTTTATGAAAGGGTCAAATCTTAACACACATAATACCAGGAGTGTCACATCTGCATTGCCTGTATTACATCAGACAAAAAAAACAAGCTAAAGTCTGTCTATCTGATACGGCTTTCATTTCTAAACCCCTTGACACTTGATGAAATTTGGTATGGATATAGTTAAAGACCAGTGGTCAAATATGGGCTACTTTTAAGTGCGATATAACCATATCCCACGCAGGCGGAACCGACAACAGCTAGTTAATTTAATAAGCATTGGCACACTTGACACATCGGTGGCTGCAGGCATTCATCTTAAACTTCATATAACTTTTCACATCTCTTAAAAAACAATTTGAAATTATTAGTTACTAGCAGTCAACACTGACTTAGCCCGTGGTACACACATAGCCCATGTCACTCGGGCAATAGTGTGGCTTCCCAAAGGTAAAATAATTTTTCAAATCGGGCCAGTAGTTTCGAAGCCTATTCGATGCAAAAACAATCAAATTTTCCAGTTTAGTATAGTAAATAGAATTATCAAGGGATACCTGTACCTGTCTATGAAGAGTTCGTTGCACCGGAAACATCTCTGTAAATCATTCAAGTCCTCGTAGCCAACAGTCACAAACTCCTCGATTCCCAAATGATTTATATTTCGAACGCATTCCCCTTCGATGGACCAGTCGTCGTTCAAATTCTCGATTTCTACGTGAAATTCCAATTTGGAAGTGTCTGATTCCTCCTTTTTGATAAATTCTTCTGTGAAATCCATTACCTAATGATGAAACCACTGGATGAATTATATAAAAAGTGCTGGTATATGCTTTTTGTAAGGCATGGAAACGAGGTAAATAAACCAATTTTAATGAGTTAGCATTACTTTGGTACCTACAGACATTATTAAAAACTTCGTAGGTAAATTCAAGATTATTTATTTTGAAAACTTGGTATTTTGTTTTGACCATACGTACGTCCACGATTTGACATTATTGACAGTGACAGTTGAAGTTGACATAATTTCATTGTCATTAGGCATTGGGATTGGTCCAATGGCTCCAAATAAATATAAATAGGTTAGTTTTTTTATCCGACTACGACGACGTCAAAAAAAGTAATTGATTATATTTATGACGAGTAAGCAAGTATTACCGAACAAATGGCATGGACACAGGTATAATACTACTACTACTAACGGCATGGAATATTTTATTTGGCATGGACGTAATAAGTATCTGAGAAGCTCGATAGCCTAGCGTGGCGCGTGTTTAATCGTATCGATATTGCGCGTCAATCGACGGCTACGGCGACGGCGAGTGCACGGCCATGTTTGGATTGGTCGCCATAAGTGGCATTTCCATCTTGAGCTCCTCCGTGCTTCGGAAATCACGTTAAGCCGTTGGTCCCAGCTGTAATCGCTAGATGGCAGTCGTTAGGCTATGTCAGACCCCTTTAGACAGCCTAAAAAATCTGATAGTGTTGGCCACTAACACACCCGGATCATGTTCCTGCCGGTCTGGTTTCCCTTTAAAAAAGGGTTACGGAGGTCAGACGGCAGTCGCTCCATTGTAATTACCAGTTCCGCCAAATCATGACCATGATTAATAGCGTACCCTGCGCTCTGAAGCGTTAGCTGAAGATGCAACCGGAAAACACGCTCGGACGAAGAAGGAGGACGTAATAAGTATCTATACTATCTATGCAAGTATGTAGGTATGTACTCTGTGGCATGTACAGTGCAATTTAAATACTTTAGATTTTTTCAGGCTGCGATTTTGGGGTACTGATTATATTATAACGTGATTATAACAATGAAGCGACTGCATGAAAACTAGACCAATAAGAACATGATTGTACACTTTATTTTTAATTTGTACAATAAAGTTTTGAATAAATAAATAAATAAATGATCTGTGTTAATGCCAAAAACACTTAATATTTTTAGGGTGCCTAAAATAACAGCCGGTCAAACGGCTTAACGGCTTCTACCTTGAGTTCCTCTGTTCTTCGGTAAGCCTTGCCACTATGGGTGACCAAGCCAAACTAGGCCGCGCTCACGAGCGCTTGACATTCGCTATCGTTGTGAACACGCATGCCACCCATTACTAAAGCTAAATAAAATGAGTACAGGTAAAGTCACGCGCGCGACATTGTCACTATCACATAACTACATAGTATAAAACAAAGTCGCTTTCTCCCTTCTGTCCCTATATCCCTATGTTTATGCTTAAATCTTTAAAACTACGCAACGGATTTTGATGGGGTTTTTTTTAATCATCATCATCATCATTTCAGCCGCAGGTCGTCCACTGCTGGACGTAGGCCTCCCCCAAGGTTTTCCAGAACGACCGGTTGGAAGTGGCCTGCATCCAGCGTCTGCCTGCGACCTTCTTTAGGTCATCTGACCATCTGGTCGGTGGATGTCCGACGCTGCGCTTGCCGGTGCGTGGTCGCCATTCAAAAACCTTTCTGCCCCATCGGCCATCGGTTCGTCGCGCTATGTGCCCTGCCCACTGCCACTTCAAAGAGCTTATCCGCTGGGCTATGTCGGCAACCTTTGTTCTCCTACGGATCTCCTCATTTCTGAAGCGGTCTCGAAGGGAAACCCCGAGCATAGCTCTTTGGGCGACCTTGAGCTTTCTTATGAGGCCCATAGTAAGGGACCACGTTTCGGACCCATTTGTCATCACTGGTAACACACATTGGTTGAAGACCTTAGTTTTAAGGCACTGAGGTATTTTGGACGAGAAGATATTACGGAGCTTCCCGAACGCTGCCCAGCCGAGTCGAATTCGACGAGAGACCTCATCCTTTAATAGATAGAGTGATTCAAGAGGAAGGTTTTTATGCCCATGCAAACCGGGGCGGTTCGCTAGTTTACTATAAATTGGTCTAGTTTTGCGTCGGTTGGATGCGTATTGCAAAAGTGCATATATAGAGTGCATCGCGAATCTGGGGCGCATTGTGTTTTGTGAGTGTGACTGGTGACGTGCAGTGAATATGAGGGTAGGTGCATTTATCTCAGCGTTTTCCCGGTTGAAGCCCAAGCCGCGTATTTGGGAACCCAGGGTTATAATACCCGGCACATAAGTCGGCCACAAACGGGACGTGCGGGGGGCTGCGCTCGTTAAAATCGATTTTTGACTCGTGGTCCCACCTATAATGTCCTGCCGGCCTTCCAGTCCCACTAGCTATGGGTTTGTAGTTCCACATTCAATTAAAAAATAAAAATACCAAGACCCACTGATATACTGATTATGGTTTAATGGCTCGTAGTATTACCTAATTAATCACACAGTGGAAATGCTCTTATCCTATACCATTAAACGAGCAATAAATTTATTTGTACTCGTGCTTTCGAAAACGGCTCTAACGATTTCTTTGAAATTTTAAACGTAAGTTCTTACCAAAGAATTTATATATAACACTAGAATGTTTACGGAGGACAAAAGCCGTTCCCGAAATTATACCTAAAGTTTGTAGGTATCTCTTTCTAGTAAGTTGTATAATATTCAAGAGGAAAAGGGACACCTACAAATTTTGGACCTTTTTCTGGAACGTTAGGTATTTGTATGTAGGCTTTAAAGAAAAATCAACTTTGCAGTAGAGTAATAAGGATTAATTTTGAATGTTGTTTTTTGCGATTATTCGTAAGCATTCTAGTGTTGTATATAAATTCTTTGGTTCTTACATAGTCAAAAAGATAATCTAGCTTGGTTCCAGGTCTGGGAAAATTCATTTTACTCATATTTTTAACGCAAAAAGATTTTCTGCATAAAACGAGTCGCCTAGGTACTTTGTATTTAAATCGGCTACTGCGCATTCAAGGTAATTTCATTTTCTTGCCAACTTACATGCCGGGTACACAACATAAGTTTGCTTCGATAAATATAATGTAATATTAGATTTTTAAAGCGTTACGAACATAAAGTATATAAATGCGTGACCCTATTGTGTACGCTGTCTGTCCGTCTATGTGTCTGTCATCAGTACCCCTAGTATGAGATTTTATAAACGAAGAAGCTAGCGGCTGCGTTAGCGATTTTGTATGCAAACCTGTACAGCGCTCCTGGCGGATAGTAAGGCAACTAAGAAAATCCATACAAAATCCTAACGCAGTCGCGCGTTTTTAAAATCTCGTACAAGGAGTACAGATTGTGTTTCAGGACTGTTCCTAATAGCTATAGACTTGAAAATCTTGAAACTTTTACAGATTTAGTATATTAGTATAAGGTGGACTTAAATCAACTTATACCGATATACGAAAAAAAAATTTTGACCTCCCATACAAATTGAGAATCAGCTGATATAGTTAAGTATGGAGAGTAAAAAAATAATTTCGTATTTTGACATGTTTATATGGAAAAGTTGTTCAGTATGGTGGTCGGAATCTAAGTACCCTTAAAATATTTGCAGTTGATTTGAGTCCACATTTTATAAATTTTAAAAAATGCACCTAACGCACAATGTTCCTTTTTTCCTAGAGCGCTCATCTTGAGAAGTGCGCGCCGAACCACACATAAGTACATTTTAAAAATAGTTATATAAATATCCACTTAATATTACTTTTAACTTCTTGCTATAAAACAAGTTTATGCGTAATTTTATTGCAAAAATGGTATGTTTTTTTTTTCAATAATACTTATTCATGATCGAAGAATCAGAAATAACTATGAAGGAAATAAATAAATATCCGCTGGGTCAAGCTCACTGAGAATAATGTAGTTATGTCAAATTCAAATTGTTTATCTCAACATAGATTAAAGAATTTGCCTTAGAGCCGCGCGCGGTTCCTAGTTCTATGATTCTCAATATTACTTAAATTAAGTTTACAACCACTTCCAAGTGGAGTCCTTAGTGGAGAAGAAGCGGCGCCACAAACTCCACTACTGCATTTTCTCTAGAACCTCAATATACAATGTGACGACGGACTTAAGGTGGACACAAAGCAACTGCAAATATTTTAATGCTACCACCACACTTGGCTATTTGAATACGAATATTAGCCTATTTGACCATGTGTGGACGGCATATTTGCCAAAACTTTTGCGTTATTTTCCCCTACTCTGTCTATTCGTCAAATATTTTGGCAAATATGCGAATAGCCAAGTGGTGGTAGCATAAGGGCAGATTCAGACCACTAAGTTACTGAACAACTTTTTCAAATAAACATATCGAAATACGATTTTTTTTTCACGCTCTACTAAACTAGATCGGCTTACCTACCACCATCTCCCAACTATGCAAGATCCAGTGAGTAAGCGAGACAGCGCAATACATGATGTAAGGCGACATCTCCCTTACTCACTGGATCTTGCGTGGTTTTAAGAGACGGTAGTAACCCCCCTGATGACTCTCAATTTGTATGAGAAGTCAAACATTTTTTTCGTATTTCGATATTTACTAAAGTAGTAATATTTTATCGATGATATAACTTTATTTGTGAAAGTTGTTCATTTGAGTGGTCTGAATCTGTCCTTTTGCGTTGATTTGAGTCCACCTTATACAGAGATGTGACCTCACTTCCTGGTTCCAGCTCATCTGTTTCTGGTGTTTCCTGGTGGCTGTGGCGGCGCAGGACGAGGGCTTCTACGCGCCACAGACCTTCAAACAGCGAGTGAGTGATTCTGTAATCTTCTACGTCCTAATGTTTTCTGTACTCCTAGTATAAGATTTTATAAACGCTGACGCTAGCAACTGCGTTCGGATTTTGTATGGAATTCCTTAGTTATAAATAAAATCTCATACTAGGGGCTAAGACTAGGGGTAGGCTTTATCTTATGTTTACGCTTCAGAGACCAGGGTACGCTTTTAACCATGGTCTTAATTTGGCGGTACTGGTTATTATAATGGAGCGACTGCCTCCGTAACCCTATTTACAGGGAAACCAGACCAATAGGAACATGACCCGGGTGAGTTAGTGGCCAACACTGTCAGATTTTTCAGGCTGCCTAAAAATCTGAAAGAACCTAACGACTGCTATCCTCCTTCGTCTTCATCGTGCTTTCCGAAGCACGGCACTCAGATATTCCACCAATGGCGACCAATCCAAGCATGGCCGCGCACTCGCCGTCGCTCGCGCTATCGTTACGAACACGCGCGCCCGCTGAGCTATAAATTGCGCTCCACACTATCTATTTACACACATTGATCTAGTTTAACTTAACCCTATAATTGACACTAAAACTTGTCGATCGGAAAGTCGAGGACTGTCCAATTAAACAATTAGAGAGGTTAAGCAACGCGCGCGTTACACCTCACTGGCCACTGGCCAGGCGACACGAATCATGTAATGTAATTAGAATTCTTGATGAGGTCGACCGATACCGTGTGGTGCCGACTTGAGGGCGCATACCACAAAACAAGGCTTGAAATACCGGTATTTATGTGAACCAGTATTATTGATTTTGGCGTGACAACGGTAACAGACTGGTATCTTACCGATACTATAACAGAAATAGAATACCAAATATTACAAAGACAGTTCACTCGAAAACCTGTGGTCTTCGATTGATCTTAAAATTAGTACCAGAATCACAGAATTAGTAATAGTACTACCAGAATACCAAAATAGCGAAAAATAGCCAGTGAAGTCCAATTTAGATTCTACTAGCTGTTGCTCGCGGCTCCGCCCGCGTGCGCCTCGGTTATATCGCGCCCGAAAGTAGTCTATGTTGGACTCCTAGTGCATAACTATATCCATACCAAATTTCATCACTATCGGTCCAGCAGTTTAGCCGTGAAGAGGTGACAGACAGACAGACTTTCGCATTTATAATATTAGTATGGAGTATGGATTTAGCCATTAATAAATTAGTAGAATTGAGACCCATTTTCTTTTATATAATATATAGATTGATTAATATTATTCATTTAAGTTAATACCTAGGAAGTATGTACTATTTTAAATTCAGCCTCATTGGGCAGTGTGCATTGATACGATACGTGTTTAAATAATTACGTAACTTATTTTTACATGCATTAAGAATAATTAGACGAATCTTTAACTTTGTGAAAACCATACAAGATTTCACAGTAGGTACTGGTAAATTAAAAGTACTTAAAGTGCAAGATTTGCAACGAAAAAATTATAGAACAAAAACGTTTTTAGACCCCCAGGGGGTCTAAAAACGCCACTTTGAGCAAATCATCGAATCGAATCCATATTATAAATTCCTTAGCAATTCTGTAGCAATTCCTCTATTTTTTGTAAAATGGCCAACTAACTTTGCAATTTCTCTTCAAAAAAATTGAAAGAAATAGGAATTGCTAAGCAATTCGTAATTCTGAATTCGATTTAATGAAATTGCTCAAAGTGGCGTTTTTAGACTCCTGACTACAGCGATCTCACGTAACTCGTAACTACACAAGGCGGTAAAGGAACGCTAACACCAGATTATACTAAATCGATTGACCTACTCGTATCACCCATTTCACAAGCACTCACACTCGCCCCCTGTCTGCCTGCAGGTGATGCGTCCCCTGTTCGCGCCGGCCCAGCCGTGGGATATGCCGAATCGGGAACAAGTCAGATGGACTAAGTTATGTACCAATTTCAACCTTAGTTACTTAGGCAAACGACCCAAAGTCGATCTTGGCCTCTGAAACTTACACTTTTTTTTTGTGGCATTAAACCACAATATCAATCAAACTTTATTTTTGCCAGTTTCATTTGAATGTTCTTAATTTTGTCAAGTCACAGAGTCAAGAGTCAAGTCAAGTCAGTAGTCATGTCTAGTCAAGTTAGACACAGGGCTAAGTGTGAAGCGGTGAAAGAATTTCACTTAGCATCATCTTGGAGATTTTGAAGGATTAAAGTCACTTATACGACAATATACCACTACCCAACACTCACGCTTGTTCACGAACACTTAGCGTATAATAATCCACCAATACTATGGTCAAAAATTCGAAAATATATTTTAAAAATAAATAAAACACCGGCGCATGTTTTGTTTACCTTCCCGCCAAAACCCCCCGCCATCTCGCTCACTCACTCATTACTAGAGATGATGGTAAAGCCCCTGGTAATAAGTATGGAATCCATATCTATTTGGAGTAGAAAAGATGGAGAAAGTTGCAGCATTTGCGGCCTAAGTGCTAAAGTGATCCATAAATACAGTTGGCTTACCACCATCTCTTAAAACCATGCAAGAACGATTGAGTAAGGGAGATGTCGCCTTACATCATGTATTGCGCTGTCCTGCTTACCTACTCACTCGTTCTTTCATGGTTTTAAGCGACGGTGGTAAGCCACCTGAACTCTTGTCCATAAACGATTGAATAGGCAAGATATTGCCTTACTTGTATTTCACCATCTCGCTTACTTAATCGTTTGCGGATGGCATTTAGAGCTGATAGTCATTAAAGCCGTTTGTCACAATAATATTTCTCTCACAGGTGGAGCCTTCATACCAGAGCGGGTTTTTCTCCCCGGCAAACAACGACGTTACTCCTCAGAGCACCATTGTCGAGCCTTGGAGGCCTAAAGTGGGACCCTCTTACGAGTCTTGGGGAGGTAAGCAACTTTCTTCACACCTAAACAGGGAGAGGCAGAAATTTTGAGCAGCTCGATAGCCTCGCGGGGCGCGCTTGTTTGTTACGATAGCGCGCGTCTAGCGACGGCGAGTGCGCGGCCATGTTCGGATTGGTCGCCATTAGTGGCATTTCTATCTTGAGCTCCTCCGTGCTTCAGAAGGCACGTTAAGCTGTTAGTGCCGGCTGTTATTGGTAAATGGCAGTTGAAAGGCAATGCCAGAAGCTGTCAACTGCTGGACATAGCCCCAAGCGGCCTGCACCCAGCGCCTGCCTGCGACCTCCTTTAGGTCATTGTTCGTTGCGCTATGTGCCCCACTCACTGCCACTTTAAAACTTGGCCTAACGGTATCGCTCGTGTAAATCACCGTGGACCGTATTTCAAGCGATATTTTGGGCGGCCAACAGGGCCTACTCATATCTTTCCCAGATACGCTGATTTGATTGCTAACATATCCTCTTTTTTTTTCTCCCTGTCTTTTCCCAAATCATCTGATGTCTCCTAGTTATACGGCGCCGAGATTGTCAACATAATAGTATTAAAACTTAAATTACTGGGCAGGTTCAAGCCAAAGCCAAGGGCCTCCGAAGCAGGAGCCCTGGAGACAGCCGTACGCCATCTCCAAGGAGCAGCAGGCGGCCATACTGCATCATAAACAGGCTCTCAGTTCAGGTATAAACACATCACTAATGGTAGTTTTTCATTTAAAGATCAAAATGTCCCGATGTCCCACTTACACCTATTTTTTCTGCTAATTAACAGTACTTACATGCTGTCAGTGCGTTCCGTTTTGATGGGTGAAAAAAGCAGAGAAACCTACAGTACCTTAATACTAATATCCCCAACCCAACAAATATTATAAATGCTAAAGTGAGTTTGTTTATTTATTTGTTACGTTTTCATACCCTATCTACTCAACCAATATTCTTGATATTTCGCGTACACATAGTTAAAAGTATTGAGAAGGACAAAGTGTACCATTCATCCTGGGAAGAAGCATTGTCCCCGAGGGAAAAGCACGCGGGCGAAGCCGCGCGAAAGCTAGTACTTATGTATTCTGGGACTACAGTGCAAAGGTGAACCCTAACTCTTAGTTCTTCAATTGACCTTGTGTAACCCACACGATATGATGATATTTAATTTCCAGAGGGTAGTTTTCAATACGAGTACGCGTCAGACAACGGGCTGGCAGCCGGGGAGGTGATACAGCCCGACGGCTCGAGGGTCGGCTCCTACCAGTACAAGGACCCGAGCGGGCAACTCGTCAAGCTGAAGTACAGGGCTGGGAAGGAAGGATTCCAGGTCAGTCTCTTGATAGCAGACAATGAGGAAGTTTGTAGGGAACTTGTTCTCAAATAGCCACCAACCACGCACCAGCATGTGCAGCATTGTCAAGCTGAAGTACAGGGCTGGGAAGGAAGGTTTACAGGTCAGTCTCTTGATAGGAGACAATAATAATAAATACATAAATTTTATTTCAGACAATGCTCATATTTTGTTAGTAGTATTAGTAAAAATTTGTTCTTAAAATACTAAAGTTAGTAATGTTAGTAGTAAATTCAATTTAACATTCCTGCTAACATGCTTCACGGGCAAGATTTATTTGACTTTGTTTTTTTTTCTTTTAGTTTTTTGTATTGTTCTTTGTCAGAGAAATTCGAATCGCGCGCGGTCTCTACGCAATTTTTTTTTAAATCTATGTTCTTTGTATATATATTACTAGCTGTTCCCCGCGGCTCCGTCCGCATGGGACTCGGTTATATCGCGCCCAAAAGTAGCCTATGTTTGACCTCAGGTCATAACCTACATCCCTACCAAAGAATGATGGCGGAATTTGTACGAATAAAAAATTTAAATATAGAGAACTTAAAATAAATCGCTTTAGTAAGAATACTTCACTAGTAACATGTTTACCACCACAAAAAAATTTAAACCCCAGGGCCAGTCGACCTTTAGTTTCGTTTTCATTCGCCATTTTTAACGCAACTGAAACATTATGTCACCCTGACAGTTGTTAGCATTGTCAAAGCGATATTGACAGTTCATTATGGTAGGTTAAATTCATCGATTAATTAAGTACCTGGGGGGCTATACCATCTCTTAAAACCATGCAAGATCCAGTGAGTGAATGAGATGTCGCCTTACGATATGATGTATTGCGCTATCCCGCTTTCTCACTGGATCTTGCGTGTTTTTAAGAGATGGTATAGCCACCTGGGGGGGTTACCATCAACTTTTTAAGTAGCAGGCTCACTATCAAATGGTAGTAGGCGAGACAGAGTAACACAGTAAGACGTCATCTCCTTTCATCATGTTTTTTTTATTACGCTTTAAGAGATGGTGCCTACCAACATCTCTAATAACCATGCAAGAACGACTGAGTAAGGGAGATGTCGCCTTACATCATGTATTGCGCTATCTCACTTACTCACTGGATCTTGCATGGTTTTAAGAGACTGTATATAGTAACCCCTCTGGGGGCTTACTACCATCTCTTAAAACCATGCAAGAACGATTGAGTAAGAGAGATGTCACCTTACATCATGTATTACGCTGTCCAGATCCAATGAGTAAGTGAGACAGCGCAATAAATGATGTAAGGCGACATCTCGCTTACTCACTGGATCTTGCATGGTTTTAAAAGATGGTGTTAGGCATCCTGGAATGTGTTCCTGAGCCACACAATTTATGTAACAAATGCCCTTATTTTTTGTATATCTTTCGTACAAATTCTACTACTTAAAATGAATATTTTTCTTAATACAAAAAATAAATAATTTCACTGTTAGTTTGGTGTAAGATTTTGTTTGGCGTCGAATTGGCCAAACAAAGGAAAAATTGCCACTTTGACAGAGACAAAAATATAAAAAATATCGTTGGTCCTTTTCTTACTCATGGACTTCCCTATTTCGCCATCTCACTTTTTCATCAAGTAAAAATTAATTGCTTAATCACAGGTACAACTACTTAATCTATGAACCTAACCTACCATAATGAACTGTCAATACCGTTTTGATAATGCTAACAACTGTCAGAACGACATAATGTTTCAGTTGCGACAATAATGGCGAATGAAAACGAAGCTAAATGTTGACTTAAAAAAAAATTAATATTAAAAAAACCCCGGGGTTTAAATTTTTTTTGTGGTGGTAAACATGTTACTAGTTATGTATTCTAACTAATTCGATTTATTTTATGTTCTCTGTATTTCAATTTTTTATTCATACAAACGATGTATGGAGTTTCGCCATGACTCTTTCATCACAATCGGTCCAGTAGTTTAGGCGTGAAGAGGTGACAGACAGACAGACAGACAGACAGACTTTCGCATTTATAATATTAGTATGGATATGGATTGTAAGTGTGTTGGTATGTTTTTTTATTAAACGATTAATATTCTCTAGAAAAAAATAAATAAATTTAATTTTGCCACTGACAAGCAAAAAGTATGTAAAATCACTATGTTTAGTGACCACCCTCACCCAGTGTCCTTGGATGGGGAAGTCCAAGCTTACTGCTGCCCCTCAGTGCATGTGGGTTCGATTCCCACGGGAAGCATACTTTGTTTAGTTGTTTCCAGTTTGGATAGGACATTGCACGCGTGAATCACCGGATTGTCTGACAAAAAAGATGATTCCGTGCTTCGGAAGGCTTGCTTAACGTCCGTTGGTCCCGGCTGCCATCTGGTAGTCGTTAAAGGAACCAGGTCAGAGGCCGAGAGGCGGTTCCGAAGAACTCCGACACCAGGGTTTTCATGGTCGACTGACCATGACACTTACACGAAATGAATGAATGAGTACATGAGAATGTTGGGGAAGGTTGGAACAGGGTGTGGCGCGGGAAATGGCTGGCAATAGATCTAAATGGAAGGAACTTACATACGACCCCACATAGGACGGTGGGATAAGGTGAAGGAAACGACACAGATTAAAGTATACTATAAGGCTATCGGTTCAGAAAGCGGCTTTAGAGGGGTTACTGCCGTCTTTTAAAACCATGCAAGGTCCAGTGCCAAGCCAGACAGCGAAATACATAATGTAAGGCGACATCCCGCTTACTCAATCGTTCTTGCATACATACATACATACATATAATCACGTCTTTATCCCATGCGGGGTAGACAGAGCCTAGGGCTATAAGACCTTGGGCCACGTTTAGCATAATGGTAGGTGAAACAGGAAATCAATAGTAATGGGTTGCTAGCCGCATCGCCTATATCATGATTTCCCCATTCGCAGATTCCCTCAAACGACTTTTACGGCTTGCGCGGGAAGAGAAGCAGCTGGTACATTCTATGTTTTTCTTTTTCTCCCAGAACAGCATGGAAGATCGTTCTTGCATGGTTTTAAAAGATGGTGGTATGCCACCAGGTAGCCTCTGACACTTATTGTCCTTACTGGGATCGACTCGTCTTCTTGTATGTCAATCATGGTATACTCTTTGGTATCTTGAGATTAGTTAGCTTATTGTCTATTTTGGTTTCAGATCCTGGAGGGTAGCCATCTCCCTAAGCAGCCAGAGCCGGTTCCTCCTCTAAATCAAGGTAAAAGACTACTATAAATTGAAAGGCAAGGCTGAAGTCTGGGCAGTTTACATCTGCTGGTTTCGAAGAACGTTGACACCAGGGTGTGAATGGTCGATTGACCGTGTCACCTACACGAAATGCTATAAACCTCTTGATAAGTAGGTCATGTTTTAACTGCCTGGTCTCTACTGATGGGAAAGAAAGCGTGAATAAAATAGAATAGACATTTATTAGGACACTAGCTGTAGCCCGCAACTTCGTGCGCGTGGGCTTCGTTCGTAGTATAAAGCAAAGTCGCCTTCTCTGTCCCCATGTCCCTTTGTATGCTTAAATCTTTAAAACTACGCAACGGATTTTGATGCGGTTTTTTAATAGATAAAGTGATTCAAGAGGATGGTTTTTATGCCCATGCGAAGCCAGTTTTCTAGACGACGCTAGTTTTCTAATAAATAATACGATAATGTATTTCAATCACGTGTAGACCAACACTACATCCACGCATACGAGCAGCAAAGGCAGCAGTACGAGATCCAGCAGCAGTATAACCAGCAGAAACCGGACCCTCAGACCTGGACATCCAACCAGGTAACCATTTTCACATACATACACATACATACATATATATATATAAACCACATGGATCACGAGCGGCTGGATTAAAAACACATACATATAGTCACGTCTTTATCCCATACGGGGTAGACGGAGCCTAGAGCCATAAGACCTTAGGCCACGTTTAGCATGATGGTAGTTGAAACAGGAAATCAACAGTGATGGGTTGCTAGCCGCACCGCCTATGTCATGATTTCGCCATTCGGCGTCCGTTTCTGCAAATAAATTTGATTTGAACATATACAGGCGAATTTGAACCAAATAACAAATATGATAAAGTTTATAATACCTTGAAATATCGATGTCAATCGTATCGTTTGAGGAGCTCGATAGCTTTGCGCGGCGCGCGTTACGAGTATTGTAACGATAGTGCGCGTCAAGCGACGGCGACGGCGACGGCGAGTGCGCGGCCATGTTTGGATTGGTCGCCATTAGTGGCATTTCTATCTTGAGCTCCGTACTTCGGAAGGCACGGAGCTCACTCCGTGGTCCCGGCTGTTATTGCTAAATGACAGTCGTCAGGCTGTCAGATGTTCCAGTGGGTCAGTTTCCCTTTAAAAAAAAGGGCTACGGAGGTCAGACGGCAGTCGCTTACATTTTAATTACCAGTTCCACCAAATCGGAACCATGATTAATAGCGTACCCTGGGCTCTGAAGCGTAAGCTGAAGATGTAACCGGGAAACACTCTCGGACGCAGAAATATCGATGTCGACTTAAAGGAACCACGTCAGAGGCCGAGAGGTGGTTCCGAAGAACTGGCACCAATGTGTGCATGGTCGATTGACCGTGTCACCACGAAATGAGTTGAGTTATATGTAAATTTGCAGCAAACCTATGAGGGTCAGCGCCCGCAGCAGCAGCAGTACTACCAACAGAACACGTGGAGGCAGGGGGACGAGGACGACGGCCAGGTATAACCAATATTCATTCATTCAGTACACTTTTAAGAACGAACGAAATCACAGATCATCTTAATCTGTAGGACTAAGCGCTCGCTCCACAAATTCAAAATTGTGGCTTGTATCTTACGGAAAGTTTAATCAAACTTAGGTTTATCCGGGTTAACTTAGTATTACCCAAATAATACCAATAAGTATTACAAAAATTTTTGGGCAAAGTCCGAATATTAAAGCAAATTAAATTTGTGTTCGGGGTTTACCCATACACACCTAAGCCTACCTTATAATGGATGGGTAATGTTAGGTGTTGCTAGATCATTTGCGCGTTGCCGACCATGATCTTTGTATTTTGAACTTACAAATAAAGTTTTTGATTCTAATATCCTGCTTCTTTTGGAAATGTTGATTTGTATTGATGTACAAAATACAGTTTTGTAGTACAATAGGCGAACTTAATGCTTAGAGCATTATCTAACAGTCAACCTTTGGGGAAAGCAGAGATGTTTTTGAAGTAGTTTAAAAACGTTCTTTTTTCCAGTATCGTGAGAATGACGTGTACAACAAGGGACCACACACCTTCGGCGAAGGATATGCTTTTGCTTTTAAAGGATAATATGATTTTTTTTACAAATTATTGTCAAAAATAGTGTTTTTTAATCAGCCAAGGTTACATTTAAAAAGTGATAACTATTCATTGATGACTGTGTCTATATATATAATATAAAATATAAGTATAGTTTATTTTTATAAGAATAAGTTAATTATGGAAGATTTATAAATTAATTATTGTAAAAATATAACTTCTGATACCTTAAATTTTTGATATTAAAATTAATCAAATTTTCATGTTAAAGTATGCATATAATTTTATTATTAATAATAGTTGAAGTACATTAAGTGTATAAATTATTGATAATAAGGTCATATTTATGTACTTTTTATTTTAAACGAAAAAAACTTCAAAGCTTCAAAAATAAACGAAATTAAATTTGAACTGTTTTTTTAATACCATTTTCAAGTCAACGAAATTCGAAGTGTTAAATCAAATGAAACAATAAGTTAGTTCATATACCCACATTTTAATAAAACAACACTCCAACAAAAACGTCACCACAGTAATATATAACATACATTTCGACTGTACCTAACAAATACTAAACGAGGCAGGACTAGATTATATATATGCTACCGTTAATGTGCGTAAATCAGTCAGATTAACGTGGTATTCTGCAGATTATCTGGCTGAGTCAGTTGAAGTGGAAAATATTTATTGAGTTCTCACAATACCTAGATAATCTGCAGATTTCCTAGGTAATCTGCAGACTAACGACCAAGCATACGGTAAATTCTATAAAACCAACAAATAGATATAAATAAATTCAACAAATTTATAATTATAACGAATTTTATATATGTTATATGATTGAGCAAACTAAATTAATTACTTAATACCATCTGAGTATGATTTTTATGCCATCAAAAATTCTACTTTATTATTGCATCGATGAGGACGAGCTCCAATAGAGTCCTGGTGACTTACTACCATCTAAAACCATGCAAGAAATGTGAGTAAGCGGGACAGCGCTAAACATGATGTAAGGCGACATCTCCCTAACTCAATCGTTCTTGCATGGTTTTAAGAGATGGTAGTAAGACACCTTAGGCTCATAGATTAGAGAATGTAAGCGGATGTGTTCAGAACGTATGCGTAAAATAATTAAAATATTAAATAAATATATTGTACTTTTATCCTGATATGGACAACTGTATCTGAAATAAACAATTTTTTGTTCAATTTTCGCAAAATTCTAAAAAATTAAAAATGACAGATATCACATAATAATTATTATATACCTACGTTCTACAGCAAATATACCTAACCTTAAAACTAGAATTACATAAAAAGCCTCAAAATATCACTAAAACTATCACATTTATATTTTATTATTCAGAGATTATGTAATATCCACGAATTAAAAATATATAAATATTCTTTATAATGATTAGTATAAGAAATATAATCAATTATATTACAAAAGGTTCATTTTATTACTACGATACACTTGCAGCTTTTCGCCATTGTATTATACTATAATCTTAATAATTAAATGTATATTCGATCATATTTCATTTTGAAAAACTAAAAAAGAAACTAACGTGCTTAGGTTTAAAGCTAGATGTATGTAATTACGCATGTTAACAAAAAATTAAATACAAGTAAATATTGCAATGCAAAAATACTATCATTAATATGATAAAAAATAATTAATAATTCACATTAAGAAAGGACCTAATCCCAGCTATTGCAAAATTTTCAAAAGCCTACCAAATATGAATGATTATAATGTCTAGGTACACTGATTTGTGACTTAAAGAAGTTCGAATTTTACTTATTATGTGTAGTTAGTATATTAGTTATAAGTTTTGGTAGTATGTTTTCTACTTACACTTTTTATATTTATATGATACTGCATATTATTTCAATAATAGGAATATTAATACATTTTTCACAAAGAGGAACCTCATGCACTTGTTTTACCGAGCGTCTAAATATAGAAAACAATTTGAGACTTAATACTATTATTTAAATAAAATAAGATGTTTAATTGAATTTATTTTTTCATCCTTCACATATTTACTGTAGAATTTATTTATTGAAATGCATATAAATATATAATAAAACAAATATAATGTTGCAAATATTTTTTTATGTTTTGGATAATTTAAAAAATTATATTTAATTTGCCGTGCAAATATGAAACTGGGTTAGTTTTAATTAATTTTCCAACAATATATTTAGACGGCTCAGTAATTTTAACATACAACATACATACACCTAATTTTCTAAATCCTTACGTCTAACCTAACACTGGAAGATTATGTGATTATATATTCTTTTTTATTTATTTAATCATGTTAAAATGGGTTGTGCGATAGTTATATTCAATGAATTCGTATTTATAATAAGTTCCAATAGTTATCGTAGAATCCTAAATCCTAAAATAGTACCTACTAATAAATAGACTGAAATTTGATGAAATCATATTAAAACATATTATGTAAGCAGGTTTCGATTTTGTATTAGAAAACTAGTTACTTAAACAATTCATATAAATAATTATAAAGAAAACAGAAAACACAACAGAAACATAACATCATGATATTATTATTGAAAAAATAATTAAACGAATAACGGATCACTTTTTTTATAACACTGTCTATGCAGCCATACATAGACAGTTAATGATTGTTTACTTTTTTAGACAGTTAATGATAATAAAATAATGTTTTGATAATAGCATCGATCGATTTTACTGGTTAATTTACTTTCTTAATACACGTAACATAATACCTGCAGATTATTTTATTCTTAGAAATAACTGAAATTAACAAAAAACAATTAAAAATAGTTACTTAATGAGCGGTCATTCAATGATAATAAATTGGTAAAAAATTCATTGAGTTGGTTAAATTAAATTAGAAAAGTGTCCGTACATTAAGCGACAAATACACAAGTAATAATAATGGGATAAGTCCGCCGTTGTGTTTATCCTATACAATGTACCTACTTTTGTTTATTATTTTGCAATAAAAATACATACAAACAATAATATATAAATATGATATTTTATATAATAAGATTTTACTGTATTAATATATAGTACTAGGACTTCTAAATACCTACAATTGCTAATGTTTAATGATTCTACCATTCTATATACCTATATTTTATTTTATACTAAATCATCAGTAATAATGCGATTAATGATATGAGAATAATTTATAGTCATTCATATTTGATTATATTATGAATATTAGGAAAATACTTCATTTACGACGTCTAAATGAAAAGTACTATTTCTAAACATTTTTATAAATCCATTTTAATAACATAATATTTTAAAGTTTTAGAAAAAAAAATTGGTATTTTTTGTGATGTACGCATGCACATATATTTACTTAATTAAATTAGGTCAATAACGTCAAATGCATTATTATATTATTAATAAAAAAAATGCAATTCCTGCATTTAAATACCTATTTACAAGAAATATAAGCTCTGATTTCAATAAATCGTCAAATAATAATCTACCGTTTTGGTCCTTTATCCCGAACATGTAAAAAATACAATATAAATATAATATATTATGTTCACCGGTGCATCGATAACGTGTGACATTAAAATTATTGTCTATATTATTATTGGTACTTAGGCATCAATTTCTATCTTTTAAAAATAAAATCAATATTATAGTGTTCAAATATTAATATTAATATATATATAAAATATTCTAATACAAAATAAAATCCTACTAAATTATCAATATTATTATATTTGAAATAGTTGTTTTCAATCGTCTGTTTATTTTTGTCTTTGTACTTAAAAATACTTGATTTGATTTTTTGATAATAATATAATTAAATTACAAAAATTATAAAAATTAACAAACTAAAATATGTTCAGTCCCTTTTTCTATTGTCGATAATAAAAACGAAACAAATTATATTTGAGTTAAAATGGGATTAATAAACTTTTGTTTATTTTTATGAATAGGCCCCTTATTCAAAGTTAAAACATTAAATTGTTAAATTGGCGTCCCACGTTGGGCGCCAATTTAATGTTTTAAAGCCAAGATTTTATTTATTTGACACGACACATTACCAATATGGCAGCTCGCAGGCCGCCGAAGACGCATAGACACTCCGAGAGAGTCATACAGGGCCGCACTTTCTACAGGGCAGAACTCAGTACGTCATAAAGTAATAATATGAAATTAAATATTTAAATTATAAGCATAAGAAATAGATGCCTAAAATTAACTGTCAACTAAAGATTATGAATAATCTTAACAATAAAAATCTAAACTTTAATTTTACAATCGTGTTATTGTCTAATTTTTATTAAACATATATATCAAAATGACATTGTAAAAACAATGAAAACATATTGTCAAAGTCACATACGCAAAATTATAGTCCAGTATATACCTTGAAAGCAGTCTTTGACACACATCTTTTTGTATACGTTTTATTCTATAATAATATATAAATTTATAATAAATATATTACATGCAACAGCTCAGTAATAAGTTTATAATTAGATAGTATTGATATATCTAATGGTATATTTGAAACACAGATATGTAATTTTAATATAAAGACCCTGACTAAGCGGCAATCTGCAATTTTAGAGCTTCTACGTTTCAATAATTTCAGATAGATATATATAAAAACAAGTACATATTATGTACATTTGAAGTATAAAGATTACACATTTAATATCAGAATATTGGTCTGACAGCGTACTACGAGGTGTAAATAGATGTAGACAGAATATATTATAGGAAATATATATTATAGATATATTTGGGCAATAACTACAGTATATGTAAACATCAATACAATCTGGTCACTATGTTAGTATGAATATTTTTATTAATCTACAATTTATGGCGATATTACAGCGGACACTCTTAGACGTCTATAAAATTTTACTATTAATTTATATTTCTCTAAGCAAACCCCATATAAATATATAATACTCCCAAATCTTAAATAAAAATGGCGGGTTCTCCAAGTGGCTGTAATATTCAATGGCAAATTATTCTTCTTCCTCGTTTTGGTAACTTACATACCTGACTGATGACTTGTCGCTGATTATAAGGCTCTGAAAAGACGAAAATATAAATACTCATAAGAATAAAGATTATATTATTTCTTTAAACTCTTTACATAGTAAGGTAAGTAGGTATACTTATAATAGTATCTCCTCCCTAGTCTGTGGTAGGTATATTTATAAGTACTATTTGGAAAAAAAATACACAATAGGTGGATCTCATAGAATTTGGAAACCAAAAAGTATGTTCATTGGAAATCGCGCGCAGTCTTATGACGCCAGGCAATTTTTTTTATTTCTGGTCTATCTTAATCACACTTTTCCTTTTTCAAATTTTGGTAGTGCGCATAGGTACAGATTTAAAAATTGAGTACATACCTACTTATTACACAAAAAAACCCTTTTTTAGCGGCCAGTTTTTTTTTGCTAGGAATAGTTGTGACGCATTTTTTTTTAGTTTTTATATATTCATTTATTTCAGGCAACAGAATTTACATTATTGGCCCATATTAATAAATACCTTAAAGTCTAACATACATATAAAATAAACAATTTCGAACTAATATGTATGGAAAAGTACTTGCCAAAGATTAAAAAAAAAATTTGCGGCGGAGACCGCGCGCGATTAAAAATTCTTTGGTACGTAGCACATTTAAAAATCCTCCGTTGTCTATTAACGTACTAGGTAGTTCTTTTTTTATATAAATCTATTGCGGAGCAAGTGGCAGTGTCAGAAAAAGGAAGTCAGGATTAATGACGTGCGTGGATGTAAGTGGAAGAAAAATAACTTCGCCGACAAAAGTCTAGTTCTTGATCATTTTAATCTTAAATACACTGTAAAAACTACAAACAAAGCCGCACCTGTTTCTCGTCCCTGGCCGGCGGCGACCGCAGCAGCACCAGCAATGGCGCGTATGCGAAGTTGAGGATCGCGATAATGACCAGCATCCACTCGAAGCCGATGCTGTTCACCAGCGTGCCGGAGAACGCTGGACCTGAGGGGATCGACGCGTTAAGTAAGTTTAGGATCGCGACGACCAGCATTTACTCGAAGCCGATGCTGTTCGTCAGCTTTACGAAAACCTTCATTGGGAAGTCCTCCTGTCGGAAAAGGTGCATGTCCTCTTTTTGATTCTTTATCGCCTGATATGACGATTGGAGGAGTGATTTATATGCTTAAACCACACGCTTATCAGCCAAGTACCAGGAGTGCATAAAAGAAGGAGAACAAACAGAAAGCCGTATCGCCTATAGGATACACCGAACCATAGACGGCGGAATGGCGGGTATCGACGAGGAAACCTTGTATAGTATCTCCTCCCTAGTCTGTGGAGGAATCCCAGTTTGGGTCTAATAGACGAATCCACTATGATGGTTTGAAAGAAGGGGCAGATCCTAATTTGACGTCACAATGGAGGAGCGTGCTAAAATGTTTTCAAAACGAATGATACCGATCATTGTTGATGATCAACAGAAGTACCAGGAGTGCATAAAAGAAAGAGACTTACCCACAGCATATCCCAAACAGAAGGCCGTATCGCCTATAGCATACACCGAGCCATAGACGGCGGCATGGCGGATGTCCACGAGGAAACCCAGTTCGGGCATCATGGACGAGTCCACCATGCCGATGGCGAAGCCGAGTCCAGCGTTGGGGATTATCAGGTGTTCCAGTTTACGCGCCATTGGGATCTAAAATATTGAGTACCTAAGTTTATATTTATATTCACGCATGCAATAACAACAATATAAACTCATTGTTCTAATGCACCATGAAAATACAGTAGTTAAATGAATGTAATTAATAAAGAATATGTAGATTTCCCTGCATTTAAGGTTTTGTTGCGTAAACCGTGACATTTTACATCTCACGGTATAGATAGAACCGGGGGTCATGGATTCGATTAACACGGGTAGCACATTTTGTTTAGTTGTTTCCAGTTTGGTTAGGACATTAAAAGCTTGAATCACATGATAAAGTGGTCCCGGCTGCCATCTGATAGTCAGAGGCGGAGAGGAGGCTCCAAAAAACTCTGATACCAGTGTATGCATGGTCGATTGAACACGAAATGATGATGAGTCATAAATATATAGTGTACTCAAAGATTTATAATTTCCTATACGTTCAGTAATTCTAGACCTATGAGTGTACTTATTGTAGACTCACCAGTATGAGACACAGGCCAATGATGACCAGCCCGGAGCAGGCGGCCAGCCAGCGGCCCATCTTGTGGCCGAGCGGCCCGAACAAGTTCGTACCTTTAACATGCAATAACCAGTATTAGCCGAAGCACAGCCAAAGTTACAATACTCGGAAAAAGAACAAATTTTTAAATTGATACAGTGTCAAAGTTGACTAAAATTTGCCGCCCATACCTTGCATTGTTCTATCAATTTTTTTTTTTGTATAGTTTTTACGGCCATGGAAACTAGTCCTTTAAGGCCTTTCTTGACTTTATTAATCTTCTTTAGTTCTACTTAAGTCAGCAAGTCTAAAAGTCAAGTTAGTAGTATAGTCTAGTCAAGTAAGTAAGTGTAGTCAGAGTCAGATGGCTAAGTGAAGCGGTGGAAAATTTTCACTTAGCTATAACTTGGAGATTTTGGTGAACCGATTCATCCAGTTGAAATGCCATAGATTCTCACCAATAAGATAGCAGATGCTGGCAGGCAGGAAGGCGACTCCCTGCTGCCACCGCCTGGCTTCCATGGTGTCCGCCATCCAGATCGGCAGGCTCGGCTCCAGCATAGCTATGCCCACGTTTGCGAAGGTGATGGCTCCTAGAGTAGGTACAAGATATTGAAGTCTAGCATTTTTACCCATTTTTTTATATTACGGAGATCCAGAGATAAATTCGAGCAATCTTGAAGGGCTCGTTTATGTCTTTTAGTCTAGAGAAAAAAAATACCATGAATGCTACCAGGATAGCATAATATATAAGTACCTGCCGTGACAACTTTGTGCTAATATTTCATGGCAACGAGAACGTAGTTAAGTATAGTATTCTATAATCTGTGGTAGTACTTACATCTATATCATGCAGGAATCTGCGTACGATGTACTACTTATATATTATCTATTCTGTTGTACTAAATAACACACATAAACACATACAATGTACCAGGTTATCATAAAGCATTTGGATCTTACCGGCGGCGATGATGATGTAAGGGTCCATAACAAGGTCTTTCAGAGAAGGGGGATCGGATTCTTGTCTCACCACGCCCGGCTGCAGAATCATCAGCTGAAGTACTGAAAAAGAAAGAATACTTTAGACTTTTATTAAAAATCTAGCGGTTCCTGAGACTAGCGCGTTCAAACAAACAAACAAACTCTTCAGCTTTATAATATTACTATAGATTGGTTGTTATCTCTAAAAACAATTTCTATAGCAGGGTAGTAGTTTCCAACCAAGAAAAGATTGACTATATTTTTTGTAGCCCCCTCTTTTTCTAAGACGTCTTTCAAAAGCCGTTTGTTACTATCCACTCTGAAAACTGTCAATTTTATGTCGTGGTCTACTTATTCTACGATCTTCTAGATCCTGAAAAGATGTCTATTTGGAGTCTATACTTTAAAACAACAGCATACTCTGATGGTATACTTACAACCATCGCCCAAGGCCAAAGCAGACAGCATTAGGAACGGAGCAGTTTTACCGACGAACTCATACATAAGGCCGCCGAATGGAGGACCGATGAGGACTCCCAGGGCCAAGCCACCTAGAGCGATACCCATGGCGTTGCCTCGTTCCTGAAACCAGAATGTCATTTGAGAACTCCTTCTTGTCTCTGTCGTCCTGGTAACTTGTGTGTTTCATGAATGTACATTCTTTTTTTCTTTTTGTTGAAAAATGTTTACAAATTGCATAGACGAAATCGCGGCCAGGCAGTATTTTTTTTACTCTTTTATTTATGGATGGGATAGAACACGGGAATATTGGTTGGCTAGGATGAAATATCACTTATAATTCTAATTAGCAGAGTGGATGGAGTAGTACTTAGTATTACTAGCATTCATGGTATTTTTTTTAGTTATTTTCATAATAAAAAAGGTAAAATTCCCACGGGAGCAAGGCCCCGGGCAAAAGCCATACCTTAGTTAGAGGTTCAAGAGATTCTGGCTTCACTAGGAATTTTATTAATTTTTTTATACAATTTAGTAGGCAAACAGACATACGGCCCACCTGATGGTAAGCGGTCACCATATTAATTCATAAATACTTTTTACTTATTTTGGTGGTACACATACATTTAAAAAAACCTGGCACGCGCGATTCCAAATTCTTTAATTTCCTCACAAATAGAATACAAGTTGCACCCATCCTTGTTTAGAAAAGAAGAACATCTTCTTTCTTCTTAATTTAAAGAATCAATGTACTAGGGTACCAAAAATCAAAAAGAGTAGTTACCTTATCATTGGGATACCGTTCCGCGAGCATGCCCATGCCGGATACAGAGGAACAAGAGGATCCGATCCCTTGTAGAGCTCGAGCCACAAAGAGTACGCTATAGGACCGGCCGAACGCGAAAACTGTAGAAGAAAAAAATACTAATTTCTCAGCAATTCTATAAAGTTATGTTACGCATACCGCAAAAGCTGTAGGCAATGTTTGTTGACTCCATTCGAATCGAAATTAACTAAGGAGTTTGTAACTGCATATTGCAGAGTTGACTATAGACGATTACTATATAAATTGTTCAAAATTCGTGTTTTTATAAAAATTGAAGAAAAGCAAGGAACCCGTATCTAGGGCCGTAAAACTTTACAAAAAAAATGCACTTACTGAGAGTGGACAGGAACATCAGTATGAACCCGGTGAACATGGGGATGCTGTAGCCGATCCTGTTGGAAAAAATAATAAGATTAGTGTGGGACGGTGAACATGTGTGATGATACAGCCACCAGGGTGTGCACTTGTAATCCACATGATATGAATGTCTCTCTCTCTCATCTTAGCGCTCTCGCGGATACTTCTTCAGCTGATTGCTTCGGAGCCCAGGGTCCGCTTTCCTGCGTTTTCTCCACAACTAACGTAACATCATTATCTCCGTGACATGCAACTTATTGTGCCGCTTTGGTTTGCGTAGTAGACGTCAGTCACACCCATACAATCAAATCATGATTAAAAGCGTACTCTAGTCTCTTAAGCGTAAGCTGAAGATGCAACTAGGATAACACGCTTGCATAACGATGATAAGGAGGTTGATCCTAATGATGCATTGAGAGAAAGAGAAAAACTTATATCACTTACTTGTGTGTGAGAGGACCAACGAAGGGGTTCGCCAGTAGCTGGACAATGGCCTTGCTCGCGAACATCACGCCCACCGCCACCGTCTCCTGGATCAGATCTTTGTGGCGCAACTCCTTCTCAGCTGTTATGTTCACTGGGTACAAAAATTTTAACATATGAAAAAGGGGTCATCTCTAAAAGCCAACCAAAAACGAAGTGAGTAAGCGAGACGGTACAATACATGATGTCGACATCAAAGGGCGACATCTCCCTTACTCAATCGTATTGCATGGTTTTTAGAGATGATGGTATAGATAGAAACCACCAGATGACGCAAAAGGAAAAGCACACAACACCGTTCCTATTGACGACAGTCATGCGGGCAGGATTATTTTTACTCCGAAGAGCCATAGTAGATTGTATCACAAGGGAGCAAAATAATATTTTTACGGCGAGGGCGATTTTTGAATCTAGAGCGGAGTGAAGAATTAAAGAATCCCTCGCTGCGCTCGGGATTCCACACTAGAAACCTGAACGGAGAGAGGGATTCAAAGTACATCGCCCGAGCCAAAAATATGTTTGCGTCCGAATGATACACTCTACTTTTCATCTCGCTCTATGAGAAATTTATTTCATCCGATGATTGCGTTTATTCTTACGAGCCAGTGTTTTTATTTTTCATAATTATGTGCACTCGGCATGACTGTATTGTTTTGTTCCAAATTTGAAACTCATTATTGCCCGCTAAAAAACCCTATCGGAAAGGACTTACTTTGGTCCCCATTTTGGGGCAGCAAAGTTGAACATTTCGAATAGAAGGGATGAAAAAATATGTCTGCCTTCCATAGAACAGAGCTACGTGGACTGTGGTTTAACTGCTTTGCTTTATGTACCAATTACCAGGCTGTCATAATAATTAAAGAGTGTAAATACCGTGCGTGAATCACATTTTCAATAGCCAGCGTACCACCACTACCGGTCAGTTTCCCTCGTCATCTCTTTAGTTCAAACAAGGGCAATCTGTTTTTGTTGTTGTGCGAAGATCTCATCAAGTGACAGCGAGAGAGATTCTCTTATTTCATAGGCTGGCGCGATGTCTTATTTTCTTCTTGTTTTAAATTCTTTTCATCTTTTTAATAAAAAGCTACGCGGTCTTACTTCCCCTCAACCGTGGTTGCTCTATGTTACCAATTACCAGGCGATCATAATAATCAAAGAGCTTACCGTGGGTTACATTTTCGATAGCCAAGGTCGTGTTTCTCTCCAAGCAAGGGCAGTATGGGGTTGGTGGTGGTGGCGTCGTGGTGGCCTCGTCCAGTGACATAGAGAGGGGAGCGTCGGGGTGGCGGATGTCGTAGAGGAACTCGGGGATGATGGGCACTGTGGAAAAAAGTGCATCAATTTACAAATTTTACAATAAAACATTTAAAATATATCTATTAAGAAATTCGGTCAAGTGCGAGTCGGATTCGCGCACGAAGGATTCCATACTATATACTACTAATACTTAATTCATTTTTGAAGTGAATAACTGTATAATTTAAGATTATGTAAATATATCAAGCGTTGCCGTTAATAAAATCGTACAAAAAAGGGGGTAAAAAAATTACGGTTTCTATATGGAAGTCCCCCTCAAATATGTTGTTGCAACAAAACTACATTATCAGAATCATCTAGCTACACGGCTCATTAGATACAACCTGGTGACAGAATGACAGACAGACGGACAGTAGAGTCTTAGACTAAATAAACATATATATTTACTAAAATTCACCTACCCAAGGTGGTATAATTTATACACAAAAGGAGAAAATTACTGCGAAGTAAGGTCATTTAAAAATATAGGTCACCTCAACTCAAATCCTAAGTCATTACCTCCTTGTTACAAGTCGGTGAAGTGCGGAAGCGAGGCAATTTCCCCGTCGCGAGATCAAAGTGAAATTCACTTACCCGCTAGCTTCGTCAAAGGCGCCGCTGGCAGTGATGGGGCGGAGTTTAAATTAATTTTATGATATCGATATCAGAGGCCGAAATGTGGTTTCGTAGATCTCTGACATCAGTGCCCCTAGTATGAGTTTTTCTTAACGCATACGCTAGCGACTGTGTTAACGATTTAGTATGGCAAACCTGTACAGCGCCTCTGGCGGATAGTAAGGCAGCTAAGAAATTCCATACAAAATCCTAACGCAGACGCTAGCGACTGCGTAAGAAAAACTCATACTAGGGGTACAGCGTTTGCGTCGTCTTTTTATTTTTTTAGATGATGAATATCGATAATTATTATCGAATTTTGGCTCTCTATACACTGTTAAACTTATCCAGCTAAGGCTCATGTAGATTTAAGATGACGAAACAAATTTATTTTTTTCCATGATTATTTTACAAGAATATTATAAAATCAGTGATTACTTAACATTTTATTCCTTTATTATTCGTTGATCATTCATCAGGCGAAAAAAGTCTTCATCTCAATTTAAATTAAGTGAAATTTTTAAAATTATGTATTTTGTCGGTAACAACAAATACAAAAATACTTTTAATTGTATAATTTACGGACGGAACCCTTGTTGCGCGAATCCAATTCGCACTTGGCCGGTTTTGTTTTATAAAGAGACGGCACCCCACAGAAAAGTGGACAATCTTTTCAATTTACCGACATATTTAAATTTATCGATAAATCATCGTGCCGACACTAGCGTGGCGCGGAGTGCGCATCAAAATCACATTGGCCGTAGTCTAGCGTCTATTAGCGACTTCGGCGCACTGTCCTAACTAAATTTGTCATTCTCAAAGCATTGCATGTAGTTATGAAATTTAAATATGCAACAACATAGTGAAATAAGGAGATCCGTAGGAGAACAAAGGTTGCCGACATAGCCCAGCGGATTAGCTCTTTGAAGTGGCAGTGGGCGGGGCACATAGCGCGACGAACCGATGGCCGATGGGGCAGAAAGGTTCTCGAATGGCGACCACGCACTGGTAAGCGCAGCGTCGGACACCCACCGACCAGATGGTCAGATGACCTGAACAAGATCGCAGGCAGGCCGCTTCCAACCGGTCATTTTGGAAATCTTTAGGAAAGGCCTATGTCCAGCAGTGGACAGCCTGCGGCTGACATGATGATGACGATGATAATATATAGAAGAGGATGTTCTTTTCTACTGGTAGTCTAAGTCTTGATTCTGATTGCATAGATAGGCGCAATATAGAGAACTTGTAGGGATATCAAGCAGGACTGGAAAGAGTTGCGAAATGCTAGTACAGCGCACTCTCCCGAGATTCGGCTCGTATAAACGAGAGGTTGGTAGAGCCGTGGGAGGTGGAGGGAGTGGTAGTCTAACCCTCGTATTAAGAAACGTTTGTTAAGCCTATTTTGACTAAAATATGTTTTTTCTTTTTTTCTCTTACCTGAAACTTCACGTGAAAGAAAGAGACGCAACACATTTTAGCTAACATGAGCTTAACAAACGTTTCTTAATACGGGGGTCAGTCTCTACATATACGATTCAAGAGATTTGAGAAATAGAGGAACAGATAGCGTAAATTAGTAAATAATTTATAATAAATTATTTGTTACTTACACCTGTTGTACTTAGTACAAAAAAATAAATGAAGTAAATATTCTAGCAGGTCTGGTAAAAAACGTTATTTTTAACAATAAATAAAGTAATACGAAACCCTAAAATAATACCTAACCACCCCACCAGTCACACAGAAATACGATGATAGTCGAATTGTACCTAATTGTTGAAAAGCAAAGATTTAAAAAAATGTTGGCTGGGAGACCGCGCGGCATTCCCAAATTCCAAAGAATTTGGAACCGCGCGCGGTCTCTGGCAATTTTCTTTCCTTTAATCTATGCCAAATTCTATGTTGAAAAGCATAGATAAAAAAAATTGCCTTCAAATTCTATTTTGAAAAGTAACCCTTTATTTTTTCTAGCATTTTCACGTTGTTTATGAAAGCCTGGTACTTTCCTGTTGTAATAATCCTTTTCTTCAAAGGCAGGTTACAAAGTAAAATTTATTGGACTATTAAAATATTAATCTTGAATTTTCGCAAGAATGAACAAAAGGTCAAGTTTTATTTTAGGAAATTGGACAAAAGAAGAAAATCAGACCCACAAGGTCTTTTTTATCTTAAACGATTTGTTGGTTGAATTTGCTGGTTCAGACAAACTTGAATCATTTCTCATATCGGCCGCCTATTTGTATGTGATATCAAATCTCCGACATGACGTGGCACCAGCCACCAATCGGAAATAGGTTAATATCTACATACCACTTATTTTATTACACAGTCAACGGCACAGCTTTTTTTTTTAATACTTTTTACGGCCATGGAAACTAGTCCTTTAAGGCCTTTCTTCAATTTATTAATCTTCTTCAGTCCTACTTTAGTCAAGTAAAGTCAAGATAGTCAAGTCAGTAGTCTAATCTAGTCAAGTGATTAATTTTAGTCAGTCAGATGGCTAAGTGAAGCGGTGGAAAAATTTCACTTAGCTATAACTTGGGAGATTTTGGTGACAAAGATAAAAGTCACGTAATCAACACTGTATCACTTCCCAACACTCACGCTTGTTCACGAACACTTTGCGAATAATAATCCACCAATATTAAGCACATATAGTCGAAAAAATCTAAATTTTGGAAATTAAATACAGCGCCGACATAGCGACAGTTTACTTTCCCTCCAAAAACTCCAACGGCACAGCTAATTATACTTGGACATCATCGAACTTTTTTAAATCTCCGCATTCTTAAACTTTGCCGTTGGTTCCGGCTGTTATAGGTAGATAGCAGTCGTTAGGCTATGTGAGATGCCTTTTGGCAGCCTGAAAAATCTGACAGTATTGGCCACTACATTAACACACCCGCGTCATGTTCCTGTGGTTTCCCTGTAAAAAGGGTTACGAAGGTCAGACGGCAGTCGCTCCATTGTAATAACTAGTTCCGCCAAATCAGGACCATGATTAATAGCGTACCCTGGGCTCTGAAGCGTAAGCTGAAGATGTAACCGGGAAACATGCTCGGGCGAAGCTGGGCAAAAGCCTCCCTTCTTTTCTTCCATGCGTCCCTGTCCTGTGCCGTTCATCTTAGACTTTTTAAATGAAGTCATTTTTATACTTGGTTAATAATACATCTCTCCAAATGATTTCTTATGTTTTCGCGATTGTAAAACAATATATTTTAATTGTAAAACCGTATAAAATAGTTTAATTTAACATCTCTCCAATTTTTTATTTTGACAATATCAGGTTACAGTCATTTTATACTTAATATATTTTTTCCTGATCGTCCTTAGCTTAGTCGCATAAAGGCTAACAACGTATAAAATATTTACTTCCTTAACTTTATGGTTGACCACAGAACACAAAGCCCAAGGCAATCTCTACATCTGACGTTATCTTCACAGACGAGTGAGTATGAGGGCGCGACGGCAACAAAATGGCGGCCACGGTACGACGGGTTTATTAATTTAGGAGCTATAGCATCATCGGGCTAATGAGCTGTGGCTTGAAACTTGAAATGAGGATTTGAATGGCATATCATACAGAAGACGACTTCTTCGACTGGAATTGAAGATTTAACAGTGACAGTCAATACAAATGGTTTCCCACGTACGTTAAAAATATGGAATGAGCGGTTTTCTCTGGAGATTACCACATAGGGTCTTTCAAATAGGCCGCAATAGGCATGAAAAGATTTCTGAAGGGTCAGCAATGCGAACGTGACACTCCTGGAGTTGCAGACGTCCATGGGCTACGGTGACCGCTTACGATTACGTGGGCCGTATGCTTGTTTGCCTACGAATATTATAAACGAGAATTTTGTATGGATGTTTGTTACTCTTTCACAGGAAAACGGCTGAACCGATTTGGCGAAAATTTGGAATGGTTATATGGAATTACTATGTTTTGTTGCTTTGTATTTTATCCCAGATTTTCCACGGGAAAGGAGCCCCGGGCAAGAGTTCGCTGTATATAAAACTTACATTACTTATTTGTCGTTAATTAAGTTTTTTTCTACTATGTCTGACTGACTATGTTCCATCTATGTTCTATGGCCAATAAGTACATACATTATATATCAAAATCATATTTCTCCTTTTGACTTCGCCGTAGTAGCGAAAATATATAAAGCTAGTGCTAGTACTTAATTATTAAGACAAATTGATCAAAAGATTCAGTTTATTTATAATTTGCAAATAATTTGTTTAGCCATAGTCAGTCTTTAATTAAGTCTCCAGCTATACCAGGGCAGCATATGTTTTCCTAATTATTATCCATAAATAAAATCGATAAAAATACTTGATTGAACCGATTGTTCGCTTCAAGTGGATTCGCACCACTATTCGCAAATGAGCTGTCAGCGGCACGCGCGGACGAGTGGCCACCATGCCTCTTCAATTTTCAAATATCGAATCTCGACCGAATTACTTTTTAATTTTATTTTTAGATCTATTTAACGCGACGCTATTCAATTTCTGTTTTAAATAAATTGTAGCGTAATAATAGTATCTTCGATAGCATATTCTCCCTGGTTTGTGGTAGTATAACTAACTACCACAAACCAGGGAGAATATGCTATGCAGTTAAGTAGGTATATGTTCACAACGGCTATATTTTGTTTGCCAACTCGTTATATCTTATTGCGACTAATATTATAAATGCGAAAGTGAGTTTGAATATTTGTTTGATAGATAGATAGATAGATACTCTTTATTGTACCATCAACAAACAAATTATATACATGTTGATACAAATATAAACAATGTGTACAAAAGTGTGTGTTGTTTGTTTGTTACCTCTTCACGCTCTATCTACTGAACCAATCTTCCTGAAATTTCGCATACACATAGCTAGGAGTATTAAGAAGGACATAAGTATTTTTCATCCTTGGAAAAAGTACTGTTGCCGAGGGAAATTCATGCGGACGAAGCCGCGGGCGAAAGCTAGTTACTTATACTACTACGACTTTTGTATCTTGTTTTTCCTTATGGATACTCTTTATACTCTAGATTCTATAATCTATGAATAGTGGTAACTGCTTCCAGCAGGCTCCTACACACAATCAATGACGTTATGAAAATCTCTGGTAAATACCTCGAATGCTAGCTATAGGCACACATTACATGCTCATGCACGCATGATGGTTTTCCATCAAACAAAGGGATGGTACTCGAAAGGTGAATTGAATCGACTTATTTCCAAACAAATCAATTTAATTTTTTTAATTTATAACTTGAATTTTGCGATGATTTGTTTGGAAATCAGTTGATTTCATTGTTCCATCGTAAATCATCGCAAAATTCTTGATTTAAACTTAAAAAAAATATTTATAAAAAAAATATTTTTTGTTTGGAAATCAGTCGATTTAATTCACCTTTCGAGTACCATCCCTTTGTTTGCATCATGCGTGCATGAGCATGTAATGTGTGCCTTATGGATCATAGTGTACATGGTCATCTAAAGCAAGATCTATGGATGCGTTACAGAAATCTGATGTAGTCAAATGCGAGTCAGACCGACCTACATATCTTTACTTACTAATTAATAAAGGTGAAGAGTGATTGTTTGAACTTTTATTTTTATTTTGATTAAAAATTCTTTCTGCATACGATAGCCTGATCCTAGTGGGAGGTCGATGTAAAAATGTCAGTTCAATAAAATAATAGAGTTGCCGTATATTGAATTCCAGGTGATTTTGTTAGCTCCTCGAGCGTGAAAGAGTAACATGATCTATTGTCATGACCGTTGGCATGTTAATATTAAGTAAGTAGTGTACTATATCACTATATAGTATAAAACAAAGTAGCTTTCACTGTCCCTATATCCCTATGTATGCTTAAATCTACGCAACGGATTTTGATGCGTTTTTTTATAGATAGAGTAATTCAAGAGTAAGGTTTTTATGCCCATGCGAAGCCGGGGCGGGTCGCTAGTATGTTATAAATGACAGATGCCATTGGCTGTTAATGCTAGATGTTTTTGTGTTCGATATGATGTATATCGGAACAACAAATTTCCAAAACAAGTACGGTCCCGTCTTTTTTCTGGGTGCACCACCAGATCATACATGAATCATCGCCATGATTCATATTTATCATTATTGCATTGTCATCACAACCAAAGGTGTTAAATTGAAACTTCAGCATAAAACGGAAGTAGATCAAATTTATTTTGGAAGATTTAATAACTGGCACCGGGCAGGTGAAACTAAATGAAAGCTTGTAAAATAATTCTCTAACCAGAGTATAATAAAGGAGCATTATTTTTCTTTCATTTAGAAACAAAGCCTATCCCCACCGCTACCTCCGATCCAAGATGGCCTCCAATTGGATGAGTGCCTCATCTGTAATTCATTAGATCTTTGATTTTTCTCGTGGCCGAGTTTAGTATTGATTGTACTAGGAATGCAAGGGGTTTAAGAGGTCCATCCTCCATTGTTCTAAGAGCTACTTTTTACACAGATTACACAGTAGAACTACGGAAAGAGGCAAATAAGCATAGAAGTATTAAATCGCGCACTACAGGATTTTTTTTAATCTATCAAATAAGAGAGAGAGCCTACATTTAACTAGCTACCGAGCGTGAGATAAGTATATTTTTGTTGAGGTGTCAACCACAAGTGTCAACCACAGGTGTCAAACTGTCAACCAACCAACATCGTGGAGAGTATTTACAAAAACAGAGTGCATTTGTAATACAGGAAAAGTGTCATGGCAGGCATATAGTCCCGAGTCTCTGAGAAATAACTTCCTTAGGTCTCTCTCTCTCTCTACCAAGACAAACACCAACTAAGAAAGCCATGGTTCCCGTTGGGTTGGTTAGTCTTGGTAACTCATTCGAGTTCGTTTATAAGAGCACTGAACAAAGCTAGTTAAAATTAAAAGCATTTGCTGAAAGTGCAGGTCGTGATACTCGTTTTTTTTTAAATAACTAGCTGTTCCATGGTAGGTTGTTTAACATAAAGCAACGCGTCCTCCGTTGCTGAAAAAGCCGTGTTTACTTTAAAGTACTAGGACTACCAGGGCGGCATAAGTTTACAAGGGCATCAACGCTGGTTGAAAGTACTAAGCGACGACGACCGACGACAGTCCGTTCCTTGGTTCCCACGGAAGACTACGTTGCCCTTGAGTATGATGGTCAAATTCAAGTTCTCGGACGATTAGGGTGACATAACCCATAAGAGTACTCATCGACGCATTCAACCAGCGCGTCCTTCGTTCCCTCGGGGATGAGGGTTGCTTGGGCTGAAGATAAGATGATCAAGTTCAAGTACTTGGATTATCCGGGTGACATGAGTTTATAAGAGTACTCACCAACGGTAGTGAGAAGCATGTTGTCCAACAGCAAGGCTATGGCTACGATGATCAACACCAGCTTTCTGGACTCCCGGCACGCGTCGATCTTGGCGCGCCAGCCGCCGTCGGACGCCACACCCATGGTGGAAAGGGGTTTGGGGAACCTGAATCAAAAAATGACAAATGATCTTTATTTAGTTACTTCTTAATATATTTAAATAATTCATATTTTGTGGGTTGCAAGCTTGGCACTAACAGGGTTTTTGAACCCGCTAGTCCACGGCCTCAGACGAGATGGCAGCTGGTACCAATTTGGACCAAAGGCTTAACATGCGTTCCGAAGTACAATAATCTGTATTACCAGACAAGCAGAGGAGTGTGCAATGTCTTACTTAATCAAATGATATATTATAGGTGATCAAACGAACTTCCGGAAGTGAAGTTCGATCATTATTATGTGAGTCGCTTCATTCGAAGATATATGTATTGACTAGGTAGTTTCCTTAACTTGCTAGGCAACGTTACACGATTGTTTAGAGAAAAATAAACTTTTTATCCGATTAAAAGTATTTTTATTGACTTCCGGCTACCCCATACGTCTGGAGCCGCCATACTTGTTCTCATTCCTTTGAGGCGGAAGCAAAACTTTTAAGGGATTTTCTGTATTTTTAATTCAGAAAAAATATGGGGGGGAGGGTCCTTATATATCTTCGAATGAAGCGACTCACATAATAATGATCGAACTTCACTTCCGGAAGTTCGTTTGATCACCTATTATGTTTCGTCGCTTCATTCTTCAGATATATGTATTGACTAGGTAGAGTTTTAGAGTAGGTAACTAAGTTTTGCTTCTTTTCTGTATGAGATTTAAATAAAATCACAACATTTTGTTTGATTATGCTTTTTATTTAAGTATATAATTTTGTCTAAATTTAACCAGAAGTTTATCATAAAAACTTTATATGATAAAGAAACTAAAAAAAAATAATAATTTAATAATAATAAAAGTTTTATATCTATTTTTGATTTGATGATTAATTACTAATCAGTCTGTAATTTGACGAGGAAAACAAACACTCCTTGCAAAATTTTCATTTTCATGATATAAAGGTCTAAGATAAAATCTTGCAAAGGTTTTAGATCTGGGTGTCCACCCCGCGGCCTTACGGATATGTTCTATGGAGACGCCTGCCGCGCTGGCGGCTGAAGTGGCGGCGTGGCGAGTGCTGTGTGCGCTGAACACGGACACGTCCACGCCGCTCTCGTGCAGAACTGACTTTATCTATCGACTAATAGTCTGGCTTGAGGCTGCTCTGTGGGGCGGCTTGTATGTCAACAATAGATTTTCCTGATTGTCAGTTCTCTTATTTTGTGTTATCAAAATGTAATCATTGAGAACTGAGGCAGTGCATATATTTACGTTTTCGCGGAAATATGGTAAATTTAATATGGGCTGTTCACGACCGGGAGCAGAAGTCTTGATCAGGTCGAGAATTGAAATTTTTATGCAGTTATCTGAAAAATTAATATTTTTTAATTTAATAAGTGACAGTGTTTGAACCCTATGTGCAGTACAAAGTGCAAGTAAAATAACAAGCTTTTTTGTAATTTTTTCGAGTGATAAATCAATATTCGGATACCAAGTTGTTATCAAGTCGAGAACTAATTGTGGGTCCCACGTATTTTTATATTTAGGTACACTGGGTTTTAATCTATAGGCTCCTTTGAGGAGTCGTTTTATACAATCATCAGAGCATATTTCTGATCCCAATAAAAGAGATAAAGCTGATCGATGGCTATTTAAAGTTCCGTATGAGCAGCCCTTATTAAATTCGCATGATAAAAATTTCAGAACTGACGTCATTAATGCATCCAATGGACCTAACGCATTATCAGTACAAAACGCCCACCAGAGCTTTAAAGATACATTGTACTGTTTTAACGTGTTATCAGCAAGTGACGCTATAGTTAGTGGCATGGCTTCCGGGGGGACGCCCCGTCGGGAAAAGGCTGCGCTGATAGCACCGCGGCAGCCAGGGTAAGGCTGCTTTGTAGGCGATGAGCTTGTCTGAAATGGGATTGTAATAATGACTTACTAGGGTTGAAAAACCAAATTTTAGAAACTAATAGGTCCTGTAGCAGTGGAAACCATGGCTGTGAGGGCCAATATGGAAATATCAAAATTCCCTTTGCCTCATCGTCAATGATTTTTCTTATGCATTTCAATATTAATGCAAATGGTGGAAATGCGTAAAAAAATCGTGATTTCCAATTGATTGTAAAAGCATCCACCGCTAAGGAGTCTGGTTCTTGGAACCATGAAACGAAATTATCGCATTTGGCATTGGCTCGAGATGCGAAAAGATCTACATCGGGATGTCCGAACTTCTTTACAATAGTTTGGAAAGCATCTTCTGACAACTCCCACTCTGTGTCGGGGTTGGTCTTTCGTGACGCTTCATCCGCACGATTATCTTTGGTGTTAACGTAAGATGCGTGGAGAAGAATATTGCGCATCTCGCACCATTGCCAAATTTGTCGACTTAATTCATTGAGGTGGGGAAATTGGATACCTCCCATCCTATTCACGTAGCTGATAGCAGTAGTATTGTCCACACGCAGCAAAATTACGCCATTTGATACATTTGCAGCGAAACTCTTTAAACCTAAGAAAACTGCCAATAATTCTAAGTAATTGATGTGGTTTTCTTTTTCAACAGTCTTCCATCGTCCGCCTGTACTAGAGTCTCCACATACGGCACCCCAACCAGTACCAGATGCATCAGTATAGATTTCTAATAAAAAATCTGATGTTCTTAATAACGACGAAGTTGTGTAAATGTGGTCTTTCCACCAAACCAGATCTTATAAATAAAAATCTGAAAGTTTTATTCTTGTTTCATAATTGCCATTACATTTTTGGAGTGCCAGAAATTTTTGTCTTTCTAATAGCTTTGTGTACAGCCAACCATAGTTGGTGGCTGGGCAGGCGGAAATGAGTACACCAATAAGTTGAGCATATTCACGAATAGTACATCGCGGTAACTTCATGAACTTTTGTATCAAATGGAATATTTTGTTGCGTTTGTCTAGGGGTAAAGATAAAGATAAATTGCGAGAATCAAAATTGAATCCTAAAAATTTACATATTTGAGCCGGTTGTAGCACACTTTTTTCGTAGTTAACAATAAAGCCTAGGCATTCTAATAATTTTATAGTCGCGTTTACGTTATTGACGCATTCTTCAAAAGTATCTCCTATACAGCATATATCATCAAGATATACTACGGATTTAAAGCCTTGGCTCCTTAAGTGTGTTACAACCTCTCTCATAATTTTTGTGAACACTTTGGGTGCTATCGATAATCCGTATGGCATAGCGGTAAACTCGTAAGTTTCTATTTCATTAGAGTTTGAATCAATGAACTGAAATCTGAGGTACTTTCGATCTGCCTTAGAAATAGGTGTAAGTAGGTACGCCTCTTTTAAGTCTATGGTTGCCATGAAACCATTACGAGGTATTAATTTAGAGGCAGTTCGATAGTCCTCCATCTTAAAATGCGTCTTCTTAACAAATTTGTTAAATGATTTAAGGTTCAAAATGAAACGCTTACTGCCATTCGACTTAGGAGCTAAGAAAGTACGAGAAATGTACTGATCTTTCCTAGGTAGACATTTTGTAATAGCCCCTAATTCAAGGAGCTTATTAATAGCTTCACGCATTTGTTGACTTTCATCTGATGTCCACGGTACTTGCGGTACCACAGTTTGTTGTACATGATAACATAATGGTATTGAAAAACCATGTCTAATCCAAGACAAGACCGTAGAATTACTTGTAATTTTTAACCAACATTTAAAGAAATGTCTCAGACGACCAGCGTGTACCTGCGTTACTGCTGAGCTTGCGCACGCGTTTTGCTTTGCGTCGCCGTTGATTTCGTTTGCGCAGTGGTACTGTGGTACGGGCGACGGGTCGCTGGTGAGGGATTCGCCTTCCGATTGCCTCCCCGCCCCCCCCTGTTCGACGAGTAGCGAGGAGGCCCAGACCAGTTTCCCTGTGATGTTGTCGGTCGGGCATTTGCTGTATTTGAGGTGGACCTCGAAACATTCGTGGTCTTTTTTATTTGCTGTCCTTGTCTTTCTATGGCCTTACTAGCCTTGATCTTTTCGGACAAGGTATTACCGAATAAAGATTCGTCTCTCTCCGTGTCTTGAATGACATGGAGAAAATTTTTATCCAGACTTGGGGTTAATAATTTTACCCTGTCCTTGGTAAAAAAGTTGTGTAAGTCAGAGAGGATACGACCTGCATCACTAAGGTATGCGAGCGATTGGATCTTGTCATCGCTTCTAAGTAGGACCTCCATCCCCCGATTAACCGCTGCAATCCCCTGTCCAAGTTGTTGTTGTACAACAACGTATTTTTTATCCCGACCACGAACAACTTCCGATACAGCCGAGGAAATTTCTGCGTTTAGCTTGGGAGCTTGTAGTAGCTTGCAGTTATTTGGGATTAAATGTTGCTTTAAAAGCTTCTCCTTATTTTCTTTAGTTAATCCTTTTTTAAGTAAAGGTGGCCACATATTTGCTAATGTGTCGTGAATATCTGGCCCAAATTCGGGCGTATCGGAGGAGAGTTCTCCTAACGCGGCAAGGAGCGCAGGGTCTAGCGACGGCACAGCGACGGTGTCTGCATTAGCCTCCGGTCGAAGGTCGTTCTCGTCCGGAGCTTGCTTGTCATTATCTGTAGACGGAGGCGGCGATGCATCAGAGTGATGAACACCTAGAACAGGTCAATTGTCTAGGTTAGGTATATTACATAGTGTACATATTAACAATAACATTATCTCGCAGATAATGTAATAGATCTATCTGCTTCGAAATCGAAACTAACTCGCAGTTAATTCCGTTATCGCGGTTCACTCGCAGTGAACCCCGATTTCGAAGCTACTTTGTATAATTTATTGTAAGTTGACCGTAATGTTTCATTACGTTTTAATCGCAATTAACTCGCAGTTAATTACGTTATCGTGGATGACTCGCAGTCATCCCCGATATTATAAGGATGTTTTTTTTTTTTTTTTTTTGAGGGTAGAAGAAAAACAAAACAATTATTTGCTTACCTTCTTCGGCGTCTGAATCATCCGAGTACACAATAATACGACGCCGTCGTTTATTTTTAGAACTTTCTTTTTCTAATTTTTGAATTTTCCTTTTATAACGCTTGATTTTTTCACTATTTGTTTGCACTGATGACCTTATGTGCTAACGCTGCCAAGCACGAAAAAGGAATGAGAACAAGTATGGCGGCTCCAGACGTATGGGGTAGCCGGAAGTCAATAAAAATACTTTTAATCGGATAAAAAGTTTATTTTTCTCTAAACAATCGTGTAACGTTGCCTAGCAAGTTAAGGAAACTACCTAGTCAATACATATATCTGAAGAATGAAGCGACGAAACATAATACCAGACGGTAGCCGGGACCAACGGCTTAACGTGCCTTCCGAAGAACGGAATCATATTTATTGTCAGACTATAAGGTGATTCAAGCCTAAACCTATAAGTAATAAAAGATCTTTAGATAAACTCCAATAAATGCGAAAGTAATTCGCTCTCGTATGTTTACCTCTTTGAAGTTAAAACGCTGAACAAAAAGAACAAAGATATAAAAAAATTGCCCATTCCAATAAGTTCCAAATTCTTTGATAAAGATGGACATCCTTCAAAATTCAACCCTTTTTGGCACAGCAACAAAAACCACGAACAACAGCAAGTATTTATAAACTTACATCCGAGATAATGGATAAGGTCAGGTACCCTACCTACATCTAAATTAACATATAGAATACTTTTTTATCCTGAAAAGCCAGTGTATATTAGAAATGCGTGTTTGTTTGTGTTTCTTTCATGTGCAAATGAAGCATCGAATACACGAGATTTTTATCCGACAAATGAAAAGAAGGTTATGTTTTGTCTTTAAAGCCTGTGGATTTATTTTTCACTCACAATCTAAAAATAGGACGAATCACTATCACCATCACTACATAACTATCACTACATAGTATAAAACAAAGTCGCTTTCTCTGTCCCTATGCATGCTTAAATCTTTAACACTACGCAACGGATTTTCATGCGGTTTTTTTAAATAGATAGACTGATTCTAGAGGAAGGGTTTTATGCCCATGCGAAGCGGGGTGGTTCGCTAGTAGTTTTATTATCTCTATTTAGTTTGTGGTTTTATATTTCTTCTATCGTGTCAAACTATATTTTACACTCAATATCTTCCTAAATAACCTGATTTATTAAAGAAGTACAGACCAGAGACTAATTTTTTAATCGATTAGAAGTATATATAACTGAGCTTTACAGTTCTTTGATTCTCAAATCACTATAAAAGATTAGTCCGAGTGCCTCTCCCGCGGGAAATCAGACATCAATCGTCTCACGATCAGGATTTACCAAGGAATTTACAATACAAAATGAGAAAAGACAAAAATTCAACAAAAATATGGCTTTACACTGTACCTATTTAATTTCTCGAGAAACTGTACATCACGCTTATTAATGTACTAGCGACCCGCCCCGGCTTCGCATGGGCAAAAAAACCTTCCTTTTGAATCTATTAAAAAATCGTCCGTCCGTAATCCGTTGCGTAGTTTCAAAGATTTAAGCATACATAGGGATATAGGGACAGAGAAAGCTACTTTGTTTTATACTATGTAGTGATAGTGATTATTACGTTATTTAGCTTACGTTATTTATTAGTTATATATTTATTAGCTTACGTTAATAATATGCGTTTATTGAGATTCAAAAAAGTTGCCAAATGTATAGCAACCGCAAAAGCACTAAAAGCGAAGGTGTCTGCAGCCGAATCCTAATACCCGATAGAGAGCTCCTTGTTTTCGGCTAGTGCAATTTTTTAGACGTATGATATGACCCACTCAAAATTAGTGAGTTGAATGATTATCGTTCGAGTCACCGGTTATGTCGCATGAAAATCATTCGAAAACGAACGATAATCATTCGACTCACTGATTTTGCTATTATATTTCAAAAATAGCACCCTCAGTATTCTATTAAATGACTAGGGTCTCATGTGCTCTCGACTTCACCTACAATTCATATTTTTTTCATTCTCCATATCAACAAAAAAGCTCATATAAAAATACTAATCGAGTAAATAAAAAGTGGCAATATGATAAATTAAATTAGTTTAATGTTTAAATAAGCCGATTCATCCATATTGCCAAATTAGTCTGAATTACATAACAATCGAAGCGGTTATCAAATGGAAAATTCAAATTATCATTTGAAAACGGAACGGAGTTGGAAGTGATTCGTTAGCGCGAGCTCATTTCCGTCCGCCATTTTCAATTTTGAGCGCCATTGTCAGCTGTCATTTTTATTTTTAATTGAGGCAATAATTTTTACATTCAGCCAGGCTTTTTGTGTTTTCAAAGAAGAATTTTTAAGGCTCAAGAGCTTTGTTATGACAAAACTGGATTTTAAGACGCAGCACATCTAGCTATAAGTAATATAATAACAAATCCTTTAGTTTTTAAAAAGTCTTAGATCATTTTTGTAATCTAAGCGTTTCATTATAAACCACCATATCAGGGCTCTGGACTTCTAAAACTTCAGTTTTTTTAATCTAAAATATTTAAAAGTTGTTTAGTATAGTGATCTGAAACTGCCCTATAAATATTTGCAGTTAATTAATTGTATTTATTTTTTAATATTTGTGTTTTTTCGAGTATTTGTGCATAATAAAGGTGGATTATTATTCGCTAAGTGTTCGTGAACAAGTGTGAGTGTTGGAAAGTGGTACAATGTCGTATAAGTGACTTTAATCCTTGTCACCAAAATCTCCCAAGATAAAGCTAAGTGAAACTTCCACCGCTTCACTTAGCCCTTGACTAACTTGACTAGACATGACTACTGGTACTGGGTCTATTGACTTGACTTGAATGTGACTCGACAAAATGAAGAACATTTAAATAAAACTTGATACTGGCAAAAATAAGCTATAAGTTTGATTGCCATTTTGTGGATTATAGCCAATAAAAAAAAATCCATGTTTCTATCTAATGATCGTTTTTTTTTGGTTAATTTAATTTCTCTGTGGTCCCTGTGGAGCTATGTCTTCCTCGCATATTACTCCATAGAGCAGTTAAGATGGTGTATTATTCGCGTGTGGTCTCAAATTAGAAATCTCAATGACTGAATTAGTGCCAATATGTCTCAGTTGCAAGGAAACAGGGAGGAAGCATCAAATTAAATGATTGTCCACACCTCACGTGCTTGTAATTGTATATGGACGGCGCGACGGCGGCAAAAATGCGGAAAATTCCGCAAAATATGGTCTAATCACACAGATTTCGAGGAAAACAAGGAAATCTCTAAGTTCCCTGGCTTTCTCAATGATCTCATTACCAGCTTCTGACGTCATGCATATGGAATCATCTTAGAACCATCAAACAAACAAAAAATGAATCAGTTCAAACTTCTCCCACTAATCGCATACATCAAAAAATATTTTTTTGTCGAATTGAGAACCTTTGTACAGATGATATAATTCTTTTGCCGACAACAACAAATACCAAAAAACAGAATAAAATAAATAACTATTAAAGGGGTGTCCCTTACAATAGACATGATTTTTAAAAACTGTTTTTATATCTGTGTGATTTGTCCCTATATATTTATATTTATTTATTTATTTATTATACATAACTAATTTTTGCCTGCGGCTTCGCCCTCGTGAATTTCCCTCGGGAACAGTGCTTTTTCCCGGAATGAAAGGAGCCTATGTCCTTTTCAATACTTCTAACTATGCGTATGCGAATTTTTAGAAAGATTAGTTCATATAAGCGTAACAAACTACCTCAGTTTCGCAACACTACATAGTATAAAACAAAGTCGCTTTCTCTGTCCCTATGTCCCTTTGTATGTTTAAATCTTTAAAACTATGCAACGGATTTTGATGCGGTTTTTTTAATAGACAGAGTGATTCAATTCAATTGTAAACAGAATATTAATCAACTAGCGACCCGCCCGGCTTCGCATAGGAATAAAAACCTTCCACTTGAAGCACTCTATCTATTTAAAAATAACCGCATCAAAATACGTTGCGTAGTTTTAAAGATTTAAGCATGCAAAGGAACATAGGGACAGAGAAAGCGACTTTGTAGTGAAATGATGTAGTGATGATATGTAGTACTTATGTACTTCTCAGAAGTTTTATACGTAAGGGTAAAATAGTTAACGGGCTTTTAGAAAAATATTCCACGGTGTAGCATCAACATATTTGAACTTTGCTTATCAGGTGAAGTTAAGTACATACTCGGTGTCTCATCAAAGGCCCCTTAATTCGGTACTTAAGCATCCCTCGAATGTTAACAGCACATAATATTTGCATACAAAATATAATATTGGTTGTATTTCTACGCTATTTACAAAAAAAGAACTAATACTTACTTTAAATACTAATCTTCTAAGACGCTCCCATCCATCGTCAATCGAAATAAAATTAAAAAAATATTATTCTAAATTTGAACGAATACGAGCGCCTTCCGCGACGTCGAAAAGCGAACTGCCTTTGCGTTCAGCACAATTCGAAATTCGAAATCAGACTTCAAAGTGTCCAATATTTCTTGACCTCTGATATAAACGGTATGTTCCCCTCATTGCGCTGGTTTTATGACGACAGAGAGATCAGGGGAACTCAACTTAAACTGGTCGTTCCTTATCAAGCCACAATATTGCCTATTATTCGAATCTGGTCGTAATGCGTTGTCGTTAAGGTTTATTTTAGTATGCATATAAGTTTTCACGGATGGTGACGATTTGTACGGGAATTTGAACTGTATTGTAGAAAGGTTTAGAGTCGTATTTGTACGCGTTGTCGTTTAAATCTACAGGTTTTCGATACGGTCACGCTGAAAGTGCGCGTTTGTGATTCAGGAAAAAGGTCGTACCTTAAAAGCTTATCTTTTATGTTTTTGGAGTTCTGTACTTACACAAAGTGTACAAACGGAACCCTATTATAAAATTTGTTATGATGAATCAATATATTTTTATTTTCTTGTTATTTGATAAATAAATAAATTCCAGCAAAAAAGAAAATATCATAATAAAAAATATCAAAAATCAAAGTAGTCAAGTTACTCCTTATCACATCAGCCATCTGCCAGTGAAAATCCCGTCAAAATCTGTCCAGTCGTTCCAGAGATTACCCGCAACCAAACAGAAAGACAGACAAAAATTTAAAAAATGTTATTTCTGTATACCATGTTACATCCATATGCATTTAGTAAAAAGCAGTTACTTTAATATTAAAAACAGACATTGTCAATAGATATAGGTAAGTTAGGGTTATACTGTGAATAAAAATCACAAGATTAATACAAAAAACTGACGTTTAACTTTTACGACGTCAATAAAATGTAAATTAAATCATTCATTTACGACTTTCTCCTTGTAGAACCAACGAAGAGGTCCTTAATTTCTGCTTACCTCTCTTTCTGACTTCTAACGTTAAGTATTGCTGTCTCTGTCTTCACTTAGGAACCCAGCTACATCCTCGCGGCGTTTAAGTTAGTTATTTTCACGCTGTTTTGTCTATTTCAGAATAATTTGTTTAACTTCATATCTATCTTCTTCCTCTATACTAATTTTATAAAAAGGGAAAGATTTGTATTTTTATATTTTTCTGTGTATGTTTGTAATGAATAAACTCAAAAACTACTGAGCCGATTTCAAAAATTCTTTCACCATTGGAAAGCTACATTCACCCTGAGTGACATAGGCTATGTATGTACCACGGGCGAAGCCGGGGTGGACTAGTAGTTCTTATATATAAAAATCAATAGATGTTCGTTAGTCTGGTAAAACTCGAGAATGGCTGGGCCGATTCGGCTAATTTTGGTCGTGAAATATTCTTGGAAGTTCAGGGAAGGTTTAAACGGTGAGAAAAGTGCGTTCAGGCGGTACGGAGTCCGGGCCAGCAAGAATAAATATACGGAACCCCAATAAAAGCAGTGAAATTTGAAATTAATATGATCCCTGAAAATTGGCGAAACGTTATAGTCAATAATCAAATGGCTTAACAGATCTCCGTAATATGAAACATCTCGATCAAATCTGTTTCCATACAAAAAAGCATTGGCTTATTTATTTATAATAAATAAATAAAATCTTTATTCAAATTACTTAAACAAAAAAGTTTTCACAAAAGAGCTATTAAGTAAATGTCAATAAAAATAAGGGTGTCTGAGCTAGGATAAAAAATTATCCTGTGTTTCAGACAGTAAATTATTTATTTAATTAGCAAATTCAAATTGTTTTTTTTCAATATAGGATATTTTTATCACTTATTGACGTCAATTGTTACTTATTTTAAGTTTACCACCACTTCCAAAGCGCAAGTGGAGAAGAAGTGGCGCCACAAACTCCACAGCAGCATTTTCTTCAAAAACGTCAATTCACAAAATTTGAGTCAAATCAGACGAGTTTACATTTGAATATTTTTATAATTACAATAAATTTATTATTAAATTATTAAATATTGAGGATTATTGAAATAGTTTAATAAAAATGTCAAGTAATAAAAGATGTCATGATATAATATGAAAATAATAATAATGTACTGAATGTACATATGATCAGTTTTTAGCTATAGTTTGGAGGACTCCGCACCAAGCTTAAGTTACACATCCTTGTCATTGAGAAAATCATGAGCGCTATAATAGGCTTTTTTACAAAGTAAATTCTTAACATGTGCTTTGAATTTTCGGTCAGGCAAACTAAGGACCGACTCTAGAAGCTTATTGTAATAGTGTCTGGAAGCTTATTGTAATAGTGCTCAAAACTTTATTAACTTTAAGGTCGTAGGTTTTTTCTACCAATCATCTGACCAATGGTGCAGAGAAAAACATCATTTTGGGGTAAATAAAAATGAGAAATAAATTTAAGTAGGTATTAACATATAAATATTAGTAAAGTAATAGAATCAAATTCTATTACTTTACTAATATTTATATGTTAATACCTACTTCATTTTTTATTTTATTTAAGTATATATTTTCTTATGAACACCTATTAAAATATAAATAAAATAATAATAATAACTGCTCCCAATACACTCGGTATATTTTCTACATTGGTCCTACAATACAACGTAGGCGTCGTAGCTCGTAGCATTCGTAGCGCGCTACAGCTCGCTACGACGGCGGCCGTTGCTACGGCGTAGCAGCTTTTGCGTAGATCCTACAAGTCTAACTAGCGCCGCCCCGTTCAAAAAAAAATCTCTTCCTCGTATATTTAACTTACATTAGATCCTCGGAAGCAAAGAAGTTCGAATCGGTCTTTTAAGTGACGCAATTTTTTTTTTTAATTTATGCTCGAAATTTAATTTATACATGAAAGTGGCGCTAGTGAGTACGAAGGAACAGCCTTAACACGTTGCTGGACGGTTTTTAAAACACAATAGGAGTATAATTGTTATAACGTCTATAGAGGTCGTGCGTCCGTACTGAGATGAGCTCGTAAATACGTGTGTCCGGCAGTAAAGAATCTATGCCAATGTCGCTCGATCGCCCGCGCATCGAGACAAAGGAACTAAAGTGCTCACATAAAAAATGCAGCATGTTGCAGTCACATAAGCAAAATCAGACATATTCGAGTTGACCAACTTCTGTACTAAGAAAATCATTAGCAACTAGTAGATATGATTTATTGATATGTATTTTTATTGTAAATATTTTAGGTAGGTTTCTTTTGTTTGTCAATATTTTATTTAGTTATTATTTTCTTTAGATTAAATTTAGTATTAAGTTTAGGTTTAAGTTTGTTTTTTTTTATTATGTTTATAATTATTAATAACAAATGTATTTAGTTAATAGTTTTATTTTACTTAAAAATGTGTACTACGTTACAGTGTGTTCGTTTGTTAGCACTTACCTCCGTCAGTTTAGCTCATTTTGAAAATCTTTTAAAAGATTATACTTACAAAATAGTTTGTTAAGAATCTTGAATCACCTGATTGTCAGATAATAAATAGGACTCTGTGCTTTGAAAAGCATCTAAAGCAGTGGTTTCCGACTGTTATTATATGGCAGTCGTTAGGCTATGTCAAATGCCTTTAGGCAGCCTGAAAAATCTCACAGTGTTGTCCACTAACACACCCGGATAATGTTCCTGTGGGTCTGGTTTCCCTGTAAATAGGGTTACGGAGGTCAGACGGCAGTCGCTCCATTGTACCACCAAACTAGACCATGTACACGTGACAGGTTCACGTGACGGTGACACGTTTTCGTGCGCTATGCCACTTCTTGTTAATATTTCTAAATTCTGTGGTGTGTGTATATGTGGCCGACTGTACACTGGCCCTTACAACCGCTGACACTAGCCGTGAGCCGTGATTAGTATAGTGCAGAATGATGTTCTCGGGTGGAACAACAGTGGAGAGGAGACGTGTTATGTTATCTTTATCCATACCAGGGATGTTACGAATATATCATACTAGCTGTTCCCCGCGTCTTCGCCCCGCGTGGGACTCGGTTATATCGCGCCCAAAAGTAGCCTATGTGTGACCTCAGGTCGTTAACTACATCCCTACCAAATTTCATCACAATCGGTCCAGCAGTTTAGCCGTGAAGAGGTGACAGACAGACAGACAGACAGACTTCCGCATTTATAATATTAGTATGGATAGTATGGAAGTATGGATATGGAAGTATGGATTATCGACATTCGATAATCACAATATTTATTAATAATCTTCTAACTTTCTATATATAAAAATCAATTGCTGTTCGTGAGTCTCGCTAAAACTTGAGAATGGCTGGACCGATTTGGCTAATTTTGGTCTTGAAATATTTGTGGAAGTTCAGGGAAGGTTTAAACGGTGAGTAAAGTGAAGGTTCAGGCGGTACGGAGTTCAGGAATAGCTAGTAATACATATTAATAGTAAGAAATGTACATTTATAGGTAGGTAAACATATAAAATTATAACAATCTTTAGTATTCAAATTTTAACACAGGCAAATTATTATTATATTGGATAAAAAGTAATTTGGCAGCCTTTTCTCCTATGAGGCGATTTCTGAGAGGCTCATAGATGACCCCGCCCACTTCTAGCATGCACCGACTTCCACAGATTCGCATTCGCAAATGTTGATGCGAATTTTTAAAATGATGCGAATTATTCGCTTATGCGAATGCGAATACAAATATTCGTAACATCCCTAATCCATACTAATGTCATAAATGCGAAAGTCTGTCTATCTGTCTATTACGCTTTCACGGCTAAGCTGAATCGATTTGGATGACATTTGGTATGGTTATACCTACCTACTTTCTCCTTATTTGGAAGTCGGTTGAAAATACGACTAAATTATGAACTCGTAGGATCTATGAAAATGCTGCTACGCCGCACGCCGTAGTAACGGCCGCCATCGTCGTAGCACGTCGTAGCAGTTGTAGCGTGCTACGAATGCTACGACACCATTTTTAGACCCAGTGCAGATTGGGAGTATTTGGGATTTTTATTTTTAGAGCCCAGTGTACACTTTTTCAGGCTGCCTAAAGGTATCTGACATAGCCTAACGGCTGCCATCTAGCGGTAACAACCGGGACTACGCTTAACTTGCCATTCGAAGTACTTAGTAGCTCAAAATAGAAATGCCACTAATGGCGACCAATCCAAACTAGCACTTACCGTCGCTTGACCCGCGTTTTCGTGTCGGTCACCGTGCCAAAAGGTCAAACACATTAATAATATAATTTGGAATTATCATGACGACTCCATAGCTACTGCTTTCCATTTCATCTCTCATTGAGGGTCTCTAAGTGTTAGACAGAGAGGCCACCGGTCAGCCATGGGAGTGATAGAGACAGATACTCCATACGTCATAAGTCCGGTGAAATTTCATATGTACTTATAGCACTAGAATGAGTCCTAAGCATTATACTTTGATTATTTATTATTTTATATTACTCTAGCTGTTGCTGTTAGCCGCGGATTTGCTCGTGTAAAATGTACTTTTATATTTACTTATTAAATAATTTTATTTTTGAAATTATTTAATAAACCCATCATATTAAAAAATAAAATTACCTCGGTAGAGTCTAGAGTCGCGCGCGGTCTGCGCGCGATTCGAAATTCTATAAAAAATGCTATTCTTAAATACAAGCCTGAAAAAACTCAACTGGCAAAACACTAAGAAGAGAGATAATGAACTAGCTCAGAAGCAAACCCGTGTTATAAACTTAGTCAAAAATCGATCTAAGCGTCTCCTGGCAACGGCGTGCCTGTCGCTGGATTTAACTAATTTAAGTACCTACTACAACTTTATGCTATCCTGGTACCGCCTTCTCAACTACACCTGAAGGCTTACCTTCTGAATTCGTCAGCATTTTTCTAATATGTAATATTGTAAGTATTTTGACGTCGGGCAGGCGACCGGTCATAAAAATTCTAGTAATATTATAAACGCAAAAGTTTGTATGGATGTTTGTTACTTTTTAAAACGGCTGAATCGATTTGGCTGAAATTTGAAATGGAGATTGCTTAGACCCTGAAACAACACATAGATATTTTATCACAAAATTCCCACAAGAGCAGAGCCTCGGGCAACGGCTATACATGATCTAAAAAAGAAACTTTTCACATAAAAATAGGCCGTAACCTTTATTATACCCGTGCGTGACCTCCTTAAGGGTGTTACTTGAGCGCTGCCAACTCGTAGCCGAGGATGTTTTAGCGGTTGTAAAGCCAATTGCACGTCAGTGCGACTGTGAAAGCGCTTAGATTAAAGCGGTGAAAACCAAATAAGGTTATCTCAAACAATACTCTTCAGTAACCTGTTTAAGAAATAATTTATTCCAATTTTCTATTCTATTGTGAAATTTGCACCCTCCATTTTCCTTTACAAATACCTTCACCAACTAAAATCTACCTTATAACCAAGCTGTTAAGATTTAAAATGATTGACTTAGAATAAGAATGGACAGATCACTGATAATATAGATAATGAAAAAAGAACTTTTCACTTTTTAAATTAGAGTTGAGCGTGGTGTGCCAGTATTACGTTAGTAAAATTATATATTCTGTGCCAGTATTATTGAGATGTTTAAGTGTGAAATGTGTTCCTTTAACCACAGAATATATAAAAGTTTGTAAAACTATATTGGAATTTAAAACGTAGTTCATAAGATCGGATTTCGAATGTGCCTAATTTTATTGAATGGAAATGTAGGGTTGTTAAAATTTTTGGGAATTAATGGATACAGAAAAAAAACTTTATTGCCTACATTTTCCCTTTTGTCTAAAGTGGAAATTGACGACTTAAGAAAAAACTAAAAATTAGTGGGTCAGTGTCAAATAAGTGACTTTAATCATTATCCACCAAAATTTCAAAGATAATCTAAGTGAAATTTTTGCACCGCTTCAATCACCCTGCTAGTCGACTAACTTGTCCTGTACCGCTGTACCCCTAGTATGAGATTTTTAAACGTATACGCTAAAAGACTGCGTTAGCGATTTTGTATGACAAACCTGTACAGCGCTCCTGGCGGATAGTAAGCCAACTAAGAAATTCTATAAAAAATACTAACGCAGTCGCTAGCGCCTGCTTTTATAAAATCTTATACTAGGGGTACAGAAATGACTATTGACTTGACGTTTTTGAATAGATTTAAATAAAGAACAAAACTTGTGGCAAAAATACCTAAGCTTAAAGTTTGAATGGGTTTTTGACGCCAAGCTTCACTCAGTTATCGTCATTGTATTTATTTTCTTACATTTGTGTTTTTTCGAGTATTTGCATAATAAAGGTGGATTATTATTCGCTAAGTGTTCGTGAACAAGCGTGAGTGTTGGGAAGTGGTACAATGTCGTATAAGTGACTTTAATCCTTGTCACCAAAATCTCCCAAGATAATGCTAAGTGAAACTACCACCGCTTCACTTAGCCCTTGACTACTGACTTGACTTGACTCTGTGACTCGACAAAATGAAGAAAATTTATTTTTTTACTTGATAATGGCAAAAATAAGCTATAAGTTTGATTGCCATATTGTGGATTATAGCCACATCAAAAAAAAAAGTTTGAATGTCACAATTAAGAAAAAAAAGGATAAAAGCGTAGACACCCTACCAAAAGAATTCGACGGTCGTCAGTTATTTAATAAAGCCGACTGTAGTCGGGGCACGCGCGAGATGGCGCCCCAACGATGCGCGGCCCTATACGACTTCACTAAGAGCCTACTTCGAATATAGAACGCGGACATTCCAAAATAGAACTGGGTATTCCGTTAACAATTCTATTTTCGTTTTTTTTTTTAAGATTTTGTCTATTATAGGAGTTCTATTTCCCGTGAAGCGATTATGTACCTTCGTCGTATATTATTCGTTTTTCGGGACTGGCGACGTTAAAAATTGTAACTGCGCATACAAGGTCATTTTAATTTCTTGCCAATTTATATGCCGCTAACTATAAGGCCCGCTAAGAGGGGTTCACCCGTAGTGAGGATATACCTGCCTCATAATGTTACCGGGCTCTACACACGTTTTTCTTATACCTAGTATATGAGATTTTATGATGATGAGAGATGGAGCCAAAAAGTCATCTACTGGCGTCCCCGAACAGAAAAGCGAAGCGTAGGCCAACCAGTAGCCAGATGGTCGGACGGTATTAAAAAGACGGCAGGGCTGATCTGTACCCCTAGTATGAGATTTTCTGAACGCAGACGCTAGCGACTGATTTTGTATGGATTTTGTAGTTGCCTTACTATCCGCCAGAGGCGCTGTACAGGTTTGCCATACAAAATCGCTAACGCACTGGCTAGCGCCTACGTATAGAAAAACTCATACTAGGGGCACTGGACCAGAACCGCCGCATTAAGAACAGAATGGAGAGCCATGGAAGAGGCATATGTCCAGCAGTGGACGCAAATATGCTGAAAAGATGAAGATGAGATTTTATAAAAGCAAACGCTAGCGACTGTTGTAGCGATTTTGTATGACAACAGTCATCAAGGGCGCCGCCGCATTACTCATGAGTATCATTTAACCATAGTTCCGGCAACCCGAAATATAACATTAAATATATATGTATGCCAACATTCTATATTTTTAGTCCCAGTACAGCACGGAAGCAAGGCATATAGTTGTGAACGATATAGAGATGTCAAAATATATGTATAAGAGCTGTGCTCACGCCATCTTCAGATAAATGAGGGGAATTCAATTTGCCCCCTCCCCCCCCCCCCCTTTCTGCAGCCTGTTGAGTGAGCGGCTAGGATCACATGTAAAAATCGCAAATATTAAGGTCAATGTTAAAAAAAATATTTGCCATAATTAAGTTTAACCACAGATTCTACAACTAATAAGTAATAATACATATATTCAACAGCCATACAAAAACGCGCCATTCCCCACTTTCACCCCCACCTTATAAAAGGCTCAACCGATTTTCATCAAAAATGTCTAAGAACACTCGCAGTGGCACATATATCACCTTTAATAAAAAAAAACTTAATTCAAATCGCTTCATCAGTTCCTGTTTGTCGTTCGACACAGACAGACACGTCAAACTTATAACACCCATCTTTTTACGTCGGGGGTTAAAAAGATTTAGCATAATAAAGTTGGCATAATGTAGTCGGCATGTGAGCCGACCCGCCGAGACGTGTCGCGTATTATCCGCGTCCTTATTGCCGGCAAAGATTAACAGAGGACTTCTCTCAAGTAGGTACAGTACCCCTAGTATGAGATTTTATATATGCAGACGATTTTGTATGACAAACCTGTACAGCGCCAGCGATAGTAAGGCAACTAAGAAATTTTATACAAAATTCTTAACGCAGACGCTAGCGACTGCGTTAAGAAAAACTCACACTAGGGGCACAGAACTCTTGGAAAACATGCTCAAGGATTTTGTGAACATTCCCAAGTTGGAACCAGATATTGTGATAATAGCGTCTGCGTTTCTAAAATCTCATACTATGGGTACTACTGTTACCCTTAGGCCATGTTTACACAATACAAATCCACCTGTTCAGAACCCCTTCGATTTATGCTGTTGGCTCTGAACGGGTCGGGATTGCAGCAGCTCAAGCAGTGGACTGTAATGTAGGTTCAACGGGGTTTTCTTCCAAATAAAAACGCAGTCAATTTTCTGATGCAAAATGGAGAGGGAGGCCAGCCCTTAAGCAGGGATTTTTTCCTTTCCTTTTTCTTCTAGTCTTCTGGCAGAGTTTCTTCTTAATTTGAGAGAGTCCCGGAACCGAACTGGCGCTCCACGGATTGGCGCGCATTTTTATAAGACTCGTCCGTGCTTGTGGCTTCCCCCCACCACCCTTCGTTTATTTTCTTTTAACAAACAATTTTTACAAGTTTATACAATTTTCTTATTACATAATTTATACTATTTTAATCTTTACAACGTCTATTATCTATTACAAGTATTTATTATACCCTGGTGCATCCGAATTTCCCGGAAAATGCCTTCAAAGTTTGTGCGTATAAAATAAGCATTTCCCCCCTCGTGCATACCCCGCGGCGCCCTTATAAAAACAGCGCGTTATTGTTGCGCGGCGCTTCAGTTGTATTTCGGATGCCCCAGTGTTATCTTATGCTAGTTTATTTTCTAAGTCCTATTCTTATCTATCTATAAGTCTTATCTAGTCTTATCTCTTATCTACTATGCTTATTGAAACTCAAACACAATAAATTCTTTATTCTCTTATCTACTATGCTTATCCTAAGGTTATTGAAACTCAAACACAATAAACTCTTTATTATCATAACACAAACATAATCAGTCTTATTCCTAGATATCAAAACAAACATCTATCAATTAAAATAAGTGATAACTTAACCTACAATAAAAAAGGTAGTTATGTATTTTGCCTATTCTTCGTTCGTCGTGAACACCACCATTGTCTTATTCAATTACCTATTAGCGAGTGGCGTAAGACCGACGACAAAGGGTTTTGAACACTTTTGTATGGAAATCTTGAATTGCATGAAACCTCCCTAAATGCACATCTATACTTACTTATTCTTCCCACGTAGAGATCCCCATTATGGTGCCATTATCAGACACGCAAAGTTCACTACTTCTTTGGTTCCTTTAACTAGTGGGTATGGTAAGCGATGGTTACTGTGTCCGCGGATATGATGGGTTAACGTTTCAAACGTCGGAAGTATGAAAAATCGACACAACAGAAAAAAAAATGTTATGGGACATTTGTGATATATTTCGGGAACAAATCCCGAAATTCCCACGGGGACGGAAGCTAAGCGCACGCGCACGAAGTCATGGTCAACAGCTAGTACTATAAGTATGCTACAGAATTGAATAACTTGAATCACAGAATACCAATAGTACTAACGCTTCTATGCAGGCGTTTCCAAGAACTCTGACTCGAAGTGCATGGTCAATTGACTGTGTAATGACCCTGCTTATCCATTAGCTACTAGTATAACTTTGGCGAAAAAAAGTGTGAATTATTGAAACACCATGTGTATCCGAAAGCACTGCACCCATAGCCAAGTGACAATTTCAAAACGCTAGACGAATGTCGATTTGCCGATTTACTTAAAAGTTTCACCAATTACTTTGTTTCAACTTATTTAAAGTTTGTTTCATCAAAATCGGTTCGCAAGCAACAGCTAGTTCATAATAATTTTTAAATATCAATACATTTTAATTAAATAAAATATAATTATTAACATTAAGGTTATTAGCAACAATCATCATAAAAAATTTACATAGTATAAAACAAAGTCGTTTTCTCTGTCCCTTTGTCCCTTTGTATGCTTAAATATTTAAAACTACGCAACGGATTTTGATGTTTTTTTTTATAGATAGAGTGATTCAAGAGGAAGGTTTTATGCCTATGCGAAGCCGGGGCGGGTCGCTAGTGATATAGATCTCCTTTCATAATATCCTTTTATAGTTTCTATGGTTTCATATAGTCAACAATGTCATATTTTCTCTCATGTCTTTATCAATGCATACTATAATTTTCTGTTAATTAAAACCTTGTATTGGAAGGTTTTGTCTTATTTCAATTTAATTAACAGAAATATGGAAAAATATCTTCGACCAGAAAGATTCGATGTTGAACCTTCGACAAGTTTCGCTACACAATCTTGGCAGCATTGGAGAAAAACATTTGAAAGTTTTGTTGCCTGTAATCAACATGAACCAGGTGTTCCAACAAATATCAAATATCTTTTATTAATTAACCATGTATCGCCAAATGTCTACGCATATATAAACGATGCTAAAAACTATGAAGAACCTAAAATATAATATTTTCTAGACATTTATTAGCTACTAGAAAGCAACATCCTGATGAAAATTTAGATACATACTTACAAGCTTTGAAACAGTTGTCAAAAGATTGTGATTTCGCCGCTGTCGACTCAGAAACAAATCGAAATGATAGCGTTCGAGATGCATTTATTTCAGGACTCTGCTCAAACAAAATTAGACAGAGACTCCTTGAAAATTTAACACTGACTCTTGATCAAGCTTATAGCCAAGCGCTTTCTCTAGAAACCGCAGAGATCAATTCCGTAAGTTTTAATAATGCTTCAATGAACTGTATACAGACTAAAATTGATAAAGGTGAAAATGCTAAACAATATGAAAGCTGCGCAGCCGCTTCGAATCTTCGACGACGTAAATGCTTCTTTTGTGGAGGACAAGTTCATGTACGTAAAATCTGTCCAGCCCTGGAAGAAATCTGCCAACTCTGTAATAAAAAGGGACATTTTGCAACTGTTTGTCGAAGTTCTTCGAAACCAACTACAGATGGCACTGGTCGAAAGTCAGAAATGACAGCTTGTATCATAGCGGCGTCACCTTCATCTTTACGTAAGGCTACTGTTACAGCATTTATTAAAGGAATTAAAGCCGAAGCACTTCTAGACACGGGTAGCTCTAGCAGTTTTATTAATGACAGCTTTTTCAACCTTTGCGGATTGCGAAAAGAATTCTGTAATCAATCTATTTATATGGCATCATTAAATCATTCTACTCAAGTTGAAGGACAGACATGCCAAACTTTAACTATTAATCATCATAGATAATGAGAAGATGAACGTTTTCATACGTTCATCTTCTCATTGTGAAAAATCTCTGTGCTGATTTAATTATTGGTCACGACGTTCTCGAAAGACATTCGTCTTTAGAAATCCTATTTGGTGGACCAAAGAAACCGCTTCATGTATGCAATGTCGCTGAAGCTTCTGTACCAGCTGTTCCTCTCTTTACAAATATTTCTCCTCAATGCAAACCCATCGCTATTAAGTCTCGTCGATATAGCGATGAAGATAATAAATTTATTAAGAAAGAAATTGATGATCTTCTTGCTGAGGGTGTAATAGAAGAAAGCAAATCACCTTGGAGAGCACAAGTACTTGTAACTAAAAGCGAGAATCATCGCAAAAGACTAGTTATTGATTATTCCCAAACAATCAATCGATTCACTTAGTTGGATGCATATCCTTTGCCTAATATCGAGGAATTAGTATCCAAAGTAGCCAAGAACAGCTTTTTCAGTACCTTAGATTTAAAAAGTGCCTACCATCAAGTACCAATTCAACCTCAAGATAAAATATATACTGCTTTTGAAGCCGCTGGAAATTTGTATCAATTCAAACGTATACCTTTTGGAGTCACGAACGGAGTATCAAGTTTCCAACGAACTATCGACTGGATCATCAGAAAAGAAGGACTTCAAAATACTTACGCTTATCTTGATGATATTACTGTCGGAGGACTTACAAAGGTTGAACATGACAAAAATCTGGAACGTTTTATGAGTGCTGTAAAGAAATACGGTCTAACACTTAGTACCGAAAAATGTAAGTTTTCACGAGACTGTGTCAATATTCTTGGATATACAATTAAAAATCATATCATTAGACCTGATGGCGAACGCCTTAAACCTCTTTTAAATTTACCACCACCCTCTGATATATCATCTTTGAGAAGAACTATCGGCATGTTCGCTCATTATTCCAAATGGATTCCTAATTTCTCAGAAAGAATTCACACACTCGCCAAGACGGCTAAATTTCCACTTTCAAAAGATCAAATCACATGCTTTGAAGGACTTAAAAACGATATCGCAAAGTCTTCTATCCATGCCGTTAGTGATGGCATACCTTTTACAGTCGAAACTGATGCTTCTGATCATTCAATTGCAGCTGTTTTAACACAAAATTCTAGACCTGTAGCATTTTTTTCTAGAACATTAAACTCAAGTGAACAAAATCATTCAGCCGTAGAAAAAGAGGCTTATGCTATAGTAGAATCCTTAAAGAAATAGAGGCATTTTCTAATTGGCAAAGAATTTATGTTAGTGACTGATCAGCGTTCTGTTTCATTCATGTTTAATAAAAAACATGCAAGTAAAATTAAAAACGAGAAAATACAAAGATGGCGATTAGAACTTGCTCCATATAAGTATGAAATAATATACAGGCCTGGTAAGGAAAATTATGCCGCTGTCGCACTGTCTCGAGTTTGTGCAACAATGGAATCAAGTTTTGCTAAACTACTCTCGCTCCATGAAGCTCTTTGTCATCCTGGTGTGACAGAATGTACCACTGGGTAAAATCCAAAAACTTACCTTATTCAATTGACGAGGTAAGGAAAATGACTAGCTCCTGTCGTTGTTGTTGCGAAGTCAAACCCAAATTCTTCAAAAGTAATGAACATACAAAGCTCATTAAAGCAACATCTCCATTTGAGCGACTAAGCATTGACTTTAAGGGGCCAGTCCCTGCAGTTTCACAGAATAAATTCATTTTAACAGTTATCGATGAATTCTCACGTTTTCCGTTTGCATTTCCATGTTCAGATGTCAGCTCAAAAACTGTTATAAAACACCTAAATAATTTATTTATGATTTTTGGCATGCCTTCTTATATTCATTCTGATAGAGGGGCAGCCTTTCTCTCCGCCGAAGTACAGGAGTTCTTACATTCGAGAGGTATCGCTACCAGTCGAACTACTGCATAGTTGCAAAGTTAAATTCTACTCTATGGAAAACGATACTTCTGGCACTGAAAACTAAAAAATTATCAGTTGAGAATTGGGAGGAGGTACTACCTCAAGCTCTACATTCGATTCGCTCTCTGTTATGCACCACTACGAACTGTACGCCACATGAACGAATGTTTACGCATCCACGTAGATCTTCTAATGGTACATCTATACCCACATGGCTTACAAATTCTGGACAAATTCTAATGAAGAGATGTAATCGTTCAAATAAGTATCAACCGATAGTAGAAGAAGTTGAACTACTACATAGTAATCGAGACTTTTCTTATGTCCGACTTCAAGATGGACGTGAAACTACAGTCTCAAATCGCCATCTTGCACCTTTGGGAGAAGGAGGAGACATAGGGTTGGTTGATTGATCCCCTTCAGGTTGACGTTGATGTAGAAGATCAAAGTCCTAGACGACTATCTAATGGGCAAGCTGAATCAAACCCTGGTGAAAGTCCAGGTGCTCTACAATCTACAGAAATGAGTGAGCCCTTATCCAATGAGCAACCGGCGTCATCACAACTTCGAAGATGTAATCGTTTGCGAAAGCCGCCAAAATTTTTTGAAAGATTATATTACAAAATCTAGTGCGGGAGAATGATATAGATCTCCTTTCATAATATCCTTTTATAGTTTCTATGGTTTCATATAGTCAACAATGTCATATTTTCTCTCATGTCTTTATCAATGCATACTATAATTTTCTGTTAATTAAAACCTTGTATTGGAAGGTTTTGTCTTATTTCAGCTAGTAATATTATAAATGGGAATTATAATTTTGCATGCACATAGCTAGGACATAGGGTGCCTTTCATCCCGGGAACCAGCACTGTTTTCGAGGGAATCTCACGCGGGCGAAGCCGCTGGCAAAAGCTAGTAGAATAATAAATGAATGCATATCGTACCTTTTGTACAATAAAACTTAAGTATATCAGCTTCCATGACTTACTTTGGATATGCATGATGGTATAATTTTTTTACCGAAGATGAAAACCAAGTAATTTATTTAAAAAAAACCGACTGCTTTTAAATACGCAGTTTTACTTGCAGTAAAACAAATCTAATGACACCTTACAAGCTGAAATCCATAGTCGTTCAAGCTGCAGAGCGTGCCAAACAATTATACATACATACAAACTCGAAAACCATAACCCTCCTTTTGGCGCAGTTGGATAAAAATAGGCATGAATTTTTGGTTATTACACCGCCATCTATGATTTTGAAAAAAAAACTAAACAAAACTTTTAGTTTTACTATTCGCTACTAGATGTCACTACTAAAGGTACTTCCGTAGTAGTAAAAATAAGAAATCAGGAAAAATGAAAATGTCTGGTTTAATTTATTAGTTCAGCTACTCCACAACAGATGGCGTTAGTACGTCCACATTTTCTCCACGCTGGTCTGGGAGAAAAAGAAAAACATAGAATGTACCAGCTGCTTCTCTTCCCGCGCAAGCCGTAAAAGTCGTCTGAGGGAATCGCTGAATGGGGAAATCATGACATAGGAGATGCGGCTACCAACCCATCACTATTGATTTCCTGACCATGATGCTAAACGTGGCCTAAGGTCTTATGGCTCTAGGCTCTGTCTACCCCGTATGGGATAAAGACGTGATTATATCTATGTATGTATGTACGTCCACATTTTTTACAAGCTCATTTACCCTCGCGTTCAAAGTATTGTATTTATTCATTTATTATCTACTAGCTGTTTCCCGCGGCTTCGCCCCGCGTGAGACACGGCTATATCGCGCCCAAAAGTAGCCTATGTTTGACCTCAGGTCGTTAACTACATCCCTACCAAATTTCATTACAATCGGTCCAGCAGTTTAGCCGTGAACAGGTGACAGACAGACAGACAGACAGACAGACAGACTTTCGCATTTATAATATTAGTATGGATATGGAAGTATGGATATGGATTTTACACAACCACAAATAAATGTGTTTATATCACTTCATCATCATTGTAGCGCTTCGTTGAATCCCAATCCCAAACCGGTATGGCTTTAGAGCGCGGGTTCACTTATTTTTACATTTGGCCGATGGGGCAGAAAGGTTTGTGGGTTTTCGAATGTTGACTACGACAAGCGAAGCGTCGGTCACCCAGCGACCAGGGTCGAAGGCCTGCAGAAGGTTGCAGGTAAGGGAAGGCCTTTACCAACCGATCATTCTGGAAATCCTTGGGGAAGGCCCACGGAAGACCTATGTCCAGTAGTGGATAACCTGCAGCTGAAATGATGATTGTTTTCAGTGTTTGTGTTAAATGTGTGTTGTTTGTGTTAAAATGTTTAAAGTTTGTTGAAATGCTCCTTCTTCTTAGCGTGTCGACCGACGTTCAATTTAAATACCCTTGGATCTTTGATGCCCAAAACTGGACGACCCTTTACGGTGTTCTCCGTTGGAACGCTTATAACTTTTAAACTTACGTCGGATATTCACCCGAGTCTTATTGAAAGTTATTATAAATACGAAAGTGAGTTTGTTTGTTTGTTTGTTACGCTTTCAAGCCCTATCTACTGCACCAATTTTCCTGAAATTTTGCATACACATAGAAGTATTGAGAAGGACAAAGGATACCTTTCATCCCGGAAAAAAACACTGTTCCCGTGGGAAATTTACCGAGGGTCGAAGCCGCGGGCGAAAGCTGTAGTTCATAATTCATATGAACATACTAATCCATCTTAGGATTAGTATGGACATAGTGACACTCGCGAAATATGTAGGTACGATGTCACCTAAGTCGAACCACATCATGACCAGACACAGGATGTGAATGGTCGTTTGACTGTGACACCTAAAAAAAATGATGATTACCAGAGAACATAGATGGACTTACATACTACTACTCTAGTTCAAAAACATAACCCTCCTTGTTTGACTGCAGTCGGGTAAAAAGGATGAGTAATTGCTTAGGATTCCGTATGGACAAATGTTATCAGCTACCTCAATACCTAATCAATAATTATCAATTTTTTATCAACTCTAGATAACGTGACTATGGTGTGGTATTTTGTTTGTCAGTTCTTTTGACGGTCAAACATGTGAACTCAGCTTTGTCTTGACTTAAATCAACGTATTCACAATCATTTCAAGTGTGTTATTAAAAGTTTTTTTGTTGTTGTATGTTTAAGTGTTTTGTATAAAAAGAATTAGTCTAAAAAAGTGAAGTGTATTGGCAAAAATAATAATTTGGGGTAACGTTAAAGAATTTAGTAACAGTCTCCGGCTTTTTAATACTATCACAAGATTACAGATGCTATACTAGCAATACTATTAAGAAGGCAAACAGGCCTACGGCCCACTTATTGGAAAGCGGTTACCATTGTCTAAAAATAAATCATTATCATTATATTAAAAGCTAGATAGTCAGGAAGGATTGCAAAGATCTCTTGAGGTTGAGTTAATACTTCTCTCCCCGTAAGCCCAAGCAAGCAAGCAAGGTGATCCCACGTGGGGGTTATTATTATTATAACATAGTATAAAACAAAGTCGCTTAGTCGTTACATATTCTTAGTCCTTTGGAACTACAACACTGATTATCACGAAGTTTTTTTTAATAGATAGTGATTCAATAGGATGGTTTATATGTAAAATACGTATAGTATTGCAACCACCCGTGCCAAGCGGGTTTATTACTAGAAATATTAACTAGGCAATATTTATTTCGCATAAAACATAATGGCATAATGTTCATGAGGAGCCCGCAACACCATGAGTGTCGAGTGCGCGTTGCCAACCTTTTTGACACCCCCATATTGTGACTTGTGACCACTTGGGAAAACCATGGCAGCGTGTTCATTTCTTAAAGGCATTCCACCCCTCCTCCCGTGGTGTAACTACATAACAGATGTCTCAACTTGCGCCTCTAAAAGCATCCCACTAATAAAAGCATTCCCAAGTTTGACGTTAGGCAGGTAGTTATAGTAGCGGTAGGTACTGTCTTGTTGATGACTCAACTATAAATCAGAGTTTCGTGGACTGTATGTTGCTTCGCTGGTTTCCAAAGTTCTTCAGTATTGTATATTTTCACTGCTTCTTTTCGATATCGTCTACAATATTTCGTACTATTTTTATACAGTTACAGCTGACCCGGCAAACTCCGGACCTCCTGAACGCACTTTCACACCGTTTAAACCTTCCCTGAACTTCTACAAATATTTCAAGACTAAAATTAGCCAAAATGGGCCCAGCCATTCCCGAGTTTTAGCCAGACTAACGAACATCAATAGATTTAAGTATATATATATAGTTAAGTATATATACTAGCGTAGGCTTCGCATAGGCATAAAAAGCTTCCTCTTAAATTACTCTATCTATTAAAAAAACCGCATCAAGATCCGTTGCGTAATTTTAAAGATTTAAGCAGACATAGGGACATAGGGACAGAGAAAGCGACTTTGTTTTATACTATGTAGTGTTAGTGATGATAGATTTATTTATTGGGATGGCTCAACGACCCAAAGTGTTCCTGACCTCCGACACAAGAGCTCTCCATTCCTCGGCGTCACCTCCTACCTCTTGGAGGGCTTCCAGGTTTCTACACATTCATCCTTCCAGCTATTTGGGACGACCCACCGACCGACCGACATTAGATAAGAAATTATTACGGCATTAATCTGATTATTAAATATATCTTAGAATTCTAATCTCTTAATTCATAGATTTCCTATTCCATATCATAATATTCTTAATGCTAGTCTAGAAGCAAAAGAAAATTGAATCTACCAGCTCTCTTGCAAATCGTAAATATTGGTTAAGGAAACGGATTAAAATTTTGGTGATTTTGATCCCGCCCTCCAAAAAATTGGTAAGGCAATCGCGAGGAGACTCGTGGTCATGGGCGTAGCTAGGGGGAGGTTTTGGGGGTTGAAAAATATTGATATATTTACATGTATTATTCACCTCATACATTTTATCTTTAGATATGGAAAATTTACAAATATTCCTGGGAAATTTAAGAGCTGTGCTCTTGTTGATGACGTCGTTTCCAGGTGCTTCTATTTTCCGCTAGCCTTTTCAAATCCTGATGCGACACGACTATCTCAAATGACCCTACATATATAGGTAGTTTATCAAAATGCAACGTATGAGATAACATATCAATTGCAATCAAATTATCATTAGATAAAACTAATAATTTAATGGAAAGCGTCGGACACAGTCGACTACTGAAGTTCCTTGTCGATGGGGAAAAAATGTAAGTATTTTTGTTTATTTTTTATTTAGTTTTTTTTAGTATAAGGACTGTTGTTATTAAGAATTAAGAAAAAACCTAGAGAAATGTACATTATGAATGAGAAACTCGTTACTAAGACGCTCCCCAGGGATCTATTTTAGACCCCTGTTTTTATTTAATTTTTGTAAGTTTTAATATATATTTAACATATTAAAACAGAAATTCTTACAAAAATTAAATAAAAACAGGGGTCTAAAATAGATACTTGAGAATTGAACTTTAATGTCATCAGGATGGCAGAATAATTATGAAAACCATCGGAATTAGATATTTAGGTTAGGCAACGACTAGAACATGATACTGTCATTAAGAATAACCTATTAAAAAACCTTTTATTTTATTCCCCTATTTTACAAGTAGTTTATCATAAGAGACCGAAAGTACTTGTTATTTCCATGCATAATCCTTCCAAATCATATGAATTTATGTGTGAAAATTATATAGCAATTTTTTTTAATAGCTAAATTATCTACCAGAATTAGCTACCTTTTGGTCCAATGGGCCTTGCGAGCACCGGACCAAGGAAATTAAAATTAGCGTGAAGAAAACTAAGAGTTGCCTATCAGATGATATCATTAGTATTATTTTATGTTTTTAATTATTATTTCATATAAGTTTTAACTTTTAATTTATATTTTAGAAAAAAAATGGAAGCACCACTTTTCAAAGTCGAGTACGAGTACATTACTCCCTCTAACATCGAGAGCGAAGTACCAGGCAAGCATGACATACGTGAAGGTGACGAGGAGTTCGCCATGCAAGACTCAACTGCAACTCTTGACAATAAGATTGAAAATTCCAATGATTATGTCCTGTCCCCAGTAATAACAGTGACCAAACAAGAGTCGCAGTTCACAAAAGGGGATTTGAAACTGCAAAAGGTTTTCGTCACTGAAAACATTTCGGTAAGTTTCCAACACCTATTCAAGAAACAAACACCAGGAAAAACTGTTGTGCAAAAATAAATGTTGTTGAATCTGTATTAACTGATTTTTTATTTTTGGGATACCCTTATAATATGACGAAACCAAGACTGACTGATACGCAGGCAAATACATCAAAAATGATGACCGTTTGAAGTTTAGGAGAAAAAAACAGAAGATCTCTAGCTTCGAAGCAATACAGCTGGACAAGCAACAGGGAATCGTTGGAATGATACTAAGGCAGCTTTAAAACAAACTAGGTGTTCCCGCGGATTCACCCGCTACCTATACGTACTGTGGCCTATTAATCCTATTATAACATTTATAACCTTCTCCAAGAACAGACTATCATGTGCGTTAAGAATTTTTGAGGTAGGAAGCTCAGTAGTTCTAAAGTTGCAAACAAACAAATAATATATATCTATATATATATATATAAAATTGCCGTGTCACATCACAATGTTAGTTACCTTACTCCTCCGAAACGGCTTTACTGATTTTTACCAAATATTATATATGCATATTCAGTTGGTCTGAGAATCGGCTACTATCTATTTTTCATACTCCTAAGTGATAAGGGTTGTTCACCCTTAAATTACCTAGAAATTATTTATATGGCAAAACAACGTTTGCGGGGTCAGCTAGTATGTATACACATATCAAGAGTATATAGGTAACTAGCTGTTATCCGCGGTTTCACCCACTCAAAGTGTGTATGTATTATAGCCTACAACCTACTCCAAGAACTAGGCTATCATAAATCAGTAAGAATTTTTGGAATACGTCTAGCACCTGGTAAAGTTATAAGCGTTCAAACAACCAAACTCGTGGAATCATTATAGATAACAAACAAAGTCTAGAAACACACAGACTAAAGATATGCGATAGTTACTATATTCAAGCCTTAGCTTACTAGCTTTCGTTCGCGGCTTCGCCCGCATGAATTTCCCTCGGGAACAGTGCTTTTTCCCGGAATGAATCCTTCTCAATACTCCTAGCTATGTGTGTGCGAAATTTCAGGAATATTGGTTCAGTAGATAGGGCGTGAAGAGGTAACAAATAAACAAACTCACTTTCGCATTAATAACATTAGTTGGGATTGAGACGCCAAATTAAGCCATTTTACCTAACCTAGTTTAAAAAATTATGTCTATTCAATTCTATTATTTTCAGGATCATGTAAATGGGAAGTACAATTTAAATCCGAATATTCATGCTGATGTGATTCAAGGTCCACAGCCTATAAGAGTGGTTGAAGATGACGGCAGACACAAGACGAGGATACCAACATTCAAGTTCAGACAAGCTGCTGAAGCTGTCAGGGAGAGGAAACAGTCTGAGGACAGAAAAGATGAGGTACGTGTTGTTTGTTTAGTAGTCATATGTCTTCAAATAACGAGAATTTGTTTGGTTAAAATCATCTATATACAACTCAATAAGGGAAGTGTATTGTAATTTAGGCCATTCAGGTATTCGGTTGATCTTTTTTACTACAATTCAAAGTAAATTAGTACAATTAAGGCATTAAAACAACAATCAACTACGATAAAAAGAGTATAATTTCATTTCTTATTTTTATTGCAGGTACCACCACCGAGGCTCATGCAAAAACGCTCATCCATACCGAGGCTCAAAGACAGCAGAATACCACCTCCGCTTGACAGACGAGCTTCGAAAAGCGACATTAAAGTAGAAACCCCCCAGCCAGAGGATGAATTCGAAAAAATATATGACGAAATTGTAGACAGCGAACCGAAAGACACAATAAGAGATACTATTGAAAACATCACAGTTGAAGACCCAGAAAAACTAGAAAATAAATTTGAAGAAATCATTCATGATTATGAAGAAAATAAAGTACACCCTATTACTGTAGATTTACCGGTTCATATTGATAAGCCTAGGTATTCAAAAATACCCCTATCGAAACGCAAAAATGATCAGGAGATTAAAACGCCCAAGCCTATAGAAAAAACTACGATTAAATCGGAAAAACTTGAAACGAGAATACCAGTACATAAAGATATTCCACATAAAGCTGTAAGAACTAAATTTAATAATTCAAGAAGTGAAGTTAAATCAAATAATCTTGATTTAAAGAAAATAATAACTAATACACAAGAACCGACAGGAAATCAAAATAATGAAGATCTTAAACAGGAACCAGTTCATGTTGAACCACAGAAACTAGAAACGAAGATAGAAGAAAGTGTCATTAATAAAGGCGACAAACCAAAACAGCCAAATGAAATTGATGAAAATTCGGATAAATTTAACGTTATTCATATAGACCAAGAAATATCACCAGAACCGGTACAACAAGACAGCAACGTTGTTTATGAACAAATTACTAATAATTTAAATGGAAATGTAAATGAATCAAGGCCCATTGTTCAAGACAGCGATCATGAAATACAAAAAATGAATAGAACAACTTCTAAAATGAATACTCAGGAAGAAGATACGGACAATATGGACACTGTATATAAACCAGGCAAAGTCAGTAGGTTGCTACAAAGAATTCAGTCTCAGGAATTCGTAAATAATAATAATGAACCCAAAAAAGAGATTCCAATTGACGTGCCAAAGAAGAAATCAGTTCTATCAAAGATTGCAATGTTCGAAGTGAGTCATTTATACAATTTTTTCAAATCCTTTGCAATCTACGTAATAAACAGTAGACAAATACTTTTTATTCAAATAACATATTTACAGACTTTATATAATATTTATTTAATTATGTGTTTATATTTTAGGGTCAAGATTTAGAAAAAGATCGAAAAACAAAATATCTTATTAAAAATCCAGTATTAAAACCCAAAGAATCAGGAATAATAAAAGATGAGCATATTGACAGAAGGCCAATAATAGTGGATGAACTTTTGAAAGAAGATAATATAGACTCTTTTGAAAATAACATCGTAATTGAAAATACCATACCGGAAAATACTAATAATAATATAAACAAAGATTACACGGTAGAAATAGACGAAGATAAAGTAAAATATCATGAGATCCATAATCCAGTTGAATCTGTGACTGATAATACTGATTCAAGTCTTGTCATAAGTGAGCCAATTGTTTTTGATAAACTTACAACTTCGTTAACACCAGAAAAGGAAAATGAAAAATTAGAAAATAATGGCTTCTTTGGAATGGAATCAGCGAGATTAGTAAATAAAACTTATTTTGAGCCACACGACGTTAGAAATAAAGTTGGAATTCTAAAACCAAAAAGTAGAGAACTTTTGGAACCCCCATCCCAAAACATAGATGAAATGGTTCCTCAGAACGTAGTTATTCAAACATTGGAACATACTTCTAGAGAATATGAGATTCCAGCTGAGATTATTAAAAAAGAAGAACCTCAAAATATTTCATACGAAAGTATTACAAATTCGTTCAAATACGAACCTAATTTCAATGACAACAAAAAAGAAATTCCTATTGATAACATATCAATACAAGAAACAATAATAGAAACTTCAGAATTAAAACCAATTGAACAATTTAATGAATATGAAAATACTGATGATGTATTTACGAAAGAGTGTAAGACAGATAAATGGAAAAGACTTAATGAGAATGGAGAAATTAAAAAAGAACGACCAAAGAGTGTAGCAGAAGTTGATTTAGGGGATGTTGTGAAGGGTAAAGTGCATGAAATGATCGTTAGAATGAATTCAGTTGAGAAAATTGAAACTAATAAAAAGGAGATAGACCCCAGAGAGCGGCCGAGGAAGAAGTCTGTCTCAAATATAATAGCTTTCTTTGAGGTGAGAACGTGAGATGTCTTTAATATCACTATCACTACATAGTATAAAACAAAGTCGCTTTCTCAGTCCCTATGTTAGCTTAAATCTTTAAAACTACGCAACGGATTTTGGTGCGGTTTTTTTTAATAGAAAGAGTAATTCAAGAGGAAGGTTTTATGCCCATGCGAAGCTGGGGCGGGTTGCTAGTATTTATATAGCTAGTATTATTATATGTAAAATCGTATATGTAAAATCATATACGTACATCATCACGCCTGTCTCCTGCAGGGGTAGGCATAGACTAGAGATTTCCATTGGCAACGATTCCTAGAGTACATACCTCTCTCGCTTCCTCCACAAATCAATAATATGTAAAAATACAATATACAATACTTACATCCTTACTATCATATCTACTAATATTAGAGGTATAAACGCGAAGTAAAAGTATGTGTTGACGTCGAAAAACGCGTCGGCGTCATAAAACCAAAACTAAAGTGCTTTGAAAAGTACGGCCTTTATTTGGCACTTCATTACCAATGAATAAACAAAAGACAAAAGCCTTACAAATTAATAAAAGTAAATAGACACTTAAATAAATATATAATAAGGCTGGTAGAGCTATCGGTGTTCAACAGTATGGATGTTTGTTACTCTTTTACAGAAAAACGGCTGAACCCATTTAGCTGAAATTTCGAATGGAGGTTGCTTAGACCCTGAAACAGCACATAGGCAAAATTTTATCCCGGAATTCCCACGCAAGAGAAAACCCGGGCAACATAAATTTTCTACTTGCAGAGTCAAAATGGCTGTAGACTGGACTATCCATACTATACTAATATTATAAATGCGAAAGTCTGTCTGTCTGTCTGTCTGTCTGTCTATCTGTCTGTCTGTCTGTCACCTCTTCACGGCTAAACTGCTGGACCGATTGTAATGAAATTTGGTAGGGGTGTTGTTAACGACCTGAGGTCAAACATAGGCTATTTTCGGGCGCGATATAACCGAGTCCCACGCGGGGCGAAGCCGCAGGGAACAGCTAGTATAGATATATTTTTTTTACATTACTTGGTCATCTATTGCCATATTATTCGCCATATTTGAATTATCATTATTGCAACTAGGACGACAGGAGGTCACTCAACAAAAGTTAAAAAGTTAACTGATGGCAAGCCTAAAATGTGCTGGCTCGACGTCGCAGTAAACGATATGCGTGCTAATGGTCTCACAACTAGGGATGCCGAAGACCGGGCGAAGTGGAGGAGAAAAAGCAGGAAGCGGACATGGACTCCGAAGCAATCAGCTGAGGAAGTAACTGGGAAAGCGCTAAGATGAGAGAGGAGCAACGGAATGAATATTTTTGTCGGCGTACTGACTGCATAACTAACTAATGATCCTAAAGCACTTACGTCGTTAAGAAGATAGTTTTGTATATCTAGGCGAGATAAGTTGTAAGATATGAGTAGAAAATCGATCAGAGTGAAAACTTTTTTTAAATAAAAGACAAATTAAAAGCATAGAATTCTAACTTTAATTTTTGACAACAGAATTATAAATTCGGCTTAGTTTTTGACAAAAAAACTAGGTAGTAAAAAACCTCTATTTGGTCATCTTTTCATGAACTTAATCGGTCTGAGCCACATTCATTCCTATTGCATTTTTAGGGAAGATGCAGTGAAATTAAGACGGCGACTGTCTCCAATATAAAATTTCTCAATTATCTTTTGATCTAGTCTCTTATTATGAAGTTCGTATGTGTGGAATCGCGTCAAAATTCGTTAAAAATGTGACCTACGAAGTGGTCATCTCAGCGCAGATGTTTGGAACATTTTTTCTGTTCCGTTATCTACTCATGCGTCAGTAATTTCCGTGATGCCTGCACATTTGAAACTCGTGTGGGTACATCCGGAATTATTTTCGGTCAATTGATCGCCTACAGTTATGTCTTGTCTTCAGTAAATTGTAGAAAAAAAATATATTGGCGTAACTTGTAGTTTATGTAGTCAAAGTAACATTAATATTTCTTTGATTTGTTTTTTTTTTAAACTAGTAATTTAATAGTTTTAGTAGTTTACTTATACTTGTAAATACAAATTGTGAACACCAATGACGTCGCGGTAGCAGGAATTAAATTATTTATTAAATTATAATTTAATTATTATTATTAATTCCTGAATTAAACAATAATAATTTGTCATTTGCCACACATTTCTTCTGTTATGAAGTTTTTTGTGATTCTGTGTATATTTTTCACTAATGGTGCCGCGCGAATTTTCCCGCCCGGGGTATGTATATGTATATATATAGTAGCCTACAATGAAATGAGTACCTTGTAAACGTTTACACAACCCGCCGTGTGATTCTTTAATATTTCGTTTCAAACTTAGAATCTGAATCCGCTGTGAGTTTCTTGATTGGCATTCTAAAAACTCTGTTGATAATTTGAATCTATACTAGCGGTGCCCTTGCGAGCGTGTCAGCGAGATGAACTAGATTGGACGTGAGATTTTGTATGAGGTGACGTAAGATGTGGCATTCTGTATGGTAATTTCCCCGTCACTTCGAAGCTCACTTCTCACTTGTCAATTTGAATTGAACCTTATGCGAAGTGTGAGTGATAGCGACTTGAGAAGCGAGTTGTTGTTTGACATTTATAGAATCGACAGGCAGGCTATCATTGCCTAATTAAAGAAAATACCTAGTTCTCCTTTTTATTTTACTACGGAATTAAGTTAAAAAAAAAAGTATCCATACCTATATATGAAGCTTTCTCTCGATTCCGTTCTACTCATCAACCTTGTGGGCATAGATTTAAAAAAAGGTGGAGAAGGCCACTTACTAGGCAAAGTTAATATAGTTAAAGACACCGACGTAACAGAAACAAGAAATACACCACATCTTTTTAATTCACAGCAAAAATCCGTGACCACGGAAACACCAAACAGCCACAGGCTGGTGACGCCCAAGCTGACGACCCCCCCAACGACTGTCAACGAAGAAGAATACCAAGTGAAGACTGCGGAACTGGCCAAAGGAAAGCTGGTGTATGGGAGAGTGGATAATATGACGTATATCGTGCTGAGCAACGGAGTGGAGATGCCCGTATTGGCTGTGGGGACAGCGACGGTATGTCTCCTTTAGCTTTCTGAACTCCTAGTACAATCGTATTTTATACTGCTGAGTAGACAAATAGATTCGCGGTCCACTGATGTTAAGTGGTTACCGCAGCCTATCTATGGATGCCTGTAGTGAGTGTCACGAGCGCGTTGCTGACCCTGAAGGAATCTTTTTACACCTTTCTTGGAGGCTCCTATGTTAGAGTGCTCGTATGCTTGTGTATATGGAAGACTGGATGGACTAATATCGTGCTGTGATCACAAACAAAGTAAAAGTAAATAATGATGTGTAACATCATCGTGTCATCTATCTAGTACTATTGTCTCTTAAAACCATGCAAGTTCCAGTGAGTAAACGAGACAGCGCGATACAAGATGTAATGCGACATCCCCCTTATTCACTGGATCTTGCATGGTTTTAAAAGATGGTGGTAACCCCCCTGAAGTTCTAAATTAGGTTTGATTCCTCCTGACTGTGGCAGAAAAGTTTACCCAGAGATATAAACTATATAGGCATTGATTGGGCCTCATATGAAAATTATAATCCAACAGCATTCTTGAGGTGGATGCCTCAAAAATCGTGCCCACAAACAAATCCAATTCACCTTGTGTTTATGAATGTGCTGTGATGCTGTGGTAGCGTAGCTGCTGTGGCACGCTGCCTGTGGGGACTGCGACTGCGAATGTGATGCCTATAAAGACAGTGAAGTCGTCTTCGGCTTTCTGAACTCCTAGTACTCACTATTGTGGGGAGAGTCGGGGAGACAGATAGTCGATTTTTCTTCAAAATTAAGATTGATTTTCCAGCTTGACAAGCGCCTCGTCCGGCCAGTGGTAGAGGCAGCCATCGACATGGGCTACCGAGCCATAGACACAGCGTACATCTACGACAACGAGCGAGAGATCGGCGACGCCATCCGGGCTAAGATTGAAGACGGAACGGTTACGCGGTAATTGTGTGCTTTTACGTAAAGTAGTTCTATGTACAGAGGGGTTACTACCATCTCTTAAAACCATGCAAGATCCAGTGAGTAAGGGAGATGTCGCCTTCATCATGTAATGCGCTGTCTTGCTTACTCACTGGAACTTGTATGGTTTTTAGAGATGATAGTAGGCCATCAGGTGGCTTAACACTTAAACTTAAAACCATGTAAGAACGATTGAGTAAGGGAGATGTCGCCTTACATCATGTTATGTCTATGTGCGCTATCTCGCTTACCTGACCTGAACGATCACCTGAAGTTAATTTCCTATTAGTGGCAGTCACTCCATGGTAATAACCCGTACCGTGGGATCTGTAGCGGAAGCTGAACATACAACTGGAAAGCACTCTTATCATCATCATTTCGTGTAGGTGACACCGTCAATCGACCATGCACACCCTGGTGTCAGTTATTAGGAACCGCCTCTCGACCTCTGACGTGGTTCCTTTAACGACTACCAGATTGCAGCCGGGACCAACGGCTTAACGTGTCTTCCGAAGCACGGAATCATCTTTGTTATCAGACAGTCAGGCGATTCAAGCCTGCAATGTCCTAACCATACTGGAAACAACTAAACAAAGTATGCTTCCCGTGGGAATCGAACCCACGACTCCCGAGTCTATAGGCAAACGCCTTAACCACTGGACCACAGAGCCATTAATACAACCGGATCATGTTCCTATTGGAGGCAGTCAATCCATTGTAATAACCAGTAACATGATGAAAGCGTACCCTGGGGGTCTAAAAACGCCACTTTGAGCAATTCAATTCTGTAGCAATTCCTCTATTTTTTGGAAAATGGCCTACAAAACTTTGCAATTCCTCTTCAAAAAAATTGAAAGAAATAGGAATTGCTAAGGAATTCGTAATATGAATTCGATTCGATGAATTGCTCAAAGTGGCGTTTTTAGACCCACTGGGCTCTAAAAAGCGTTAGCTGAACATGCAACTGGGAAACACTGATGATAATGTACTAAAATCGATGTATTAACTTCCAGAGAGGACTTGTTCATCATCTCCAAGTTGTGGAGTACCTTCCACCGCTCAGACCTGGTTTCCAAGGCGTGCCGCGCCTCCCTCGAGGCCATGGGGTTGCAGTACTTCGATCTGTACCTGATTCATAACCCCATGTCTTTTAAGGTAAGACTCTTCATACTTTATGGGTCCCTGGTACTTGCGTGACTGCATCTATAATGGACTAAGTTGACTTAGTCCATTATAGAAGCAGACTTGTATTTTTTTAATGTTTTTGATAAAATAATTATTTCATCATGTCGGATAATGGATCTATTTGCGATTCTATGAACCCTATTGTTATTATAGGAAGGGAACGACCCAATACCGAAAATCGCTAACGTCCTCCAGTATTCCTCCTCGGACTTCATGGACGCCTGGTACGGGATGGAGGAGTTGGTCTCTAGGGGTTTGGTGAGAAGCATCGGAGTCAGCAACTTCAACTCACAGCAGATACAACGGGTTTTGGACAAGGCCAGAGTGAAACCTGTCATTAACCAGGCGAGTTCATTTAACAAGCATTACACATTTTCTTGGAAAACTAAATTTTTCCACCGAACATTTTTTGAATTTTGCATTTCCATATCCGTCTCGCTAGGAGTCCGTAGACACCAAATAAAGAGTAGATGTAGTCACTACGTTTAGTAGACTCCTCATTTCTGCGCATTGCTCGCTTCGAAATAAAAAAAAATACGCCCACCCTCCCTTATTATTTCATTGCAGGCTTGCCCCATTGATAACAAAAATAATTTTAAATCCAAATTGCTTCGGAAGGCACGTTAAGCGGTTGGTTCAGGTTGCCATTAGGTGGTCGTAAATAAACTATGTCAGAGGTTGAAAAACATTGACGCTAGGGTTGGTAGGGTCAACTGACCTTGTTGCCCACACGATATGAATGAATAAGTAACGACTATTAAATTCTACATTTCAGGTTGAATGTCACCCGTATCTGAGTCAAGAGCGTCTCAACGAATTCTGCTCAGCGCGTGATGTCAAACTGTCATGTTTCGGAGTCCTTGGTTCCAAGGGCACCCCGAAAGAGTACACTAGTGGGGTGCCACCAGCCATCGATGACCCCATGGTCCAAGTTATGGCTGCGGGACTGAACGTGACCCCTGCGCAACTGCTTATCAGGTATCATGCAAATTCCTTTAAACTGTTCTCCTGGTACTTGTGGGTAGGAAAACAAATGAGATACTAGGGGCTTCCAGATCTTTTTTCCATTGAGCGGGGGTTCCAAAGGTTCTAACGATTTCCAGTCATTTTTTTATATACTCACCTATGATAGTAATAATAATTATTCCTGACTAGCTATTGCCCGCGGCTTCACCCGCGTAAACCCGCGTAATATTCCCTCGGGAACAGTGCTTTTTCCCGGGATGAAAGGTACCCTATGTCCTTCTTGATACTCCTAGCTGTGTATGCGAAATTTCAGGAAGATTGGTTCAGTAGATAGGGCGTGAAGAGGTAACAAACAAATACACAAACTCACTTTCCCATCTTCTATATCTCTATAGAAAGTCGTCTTAGTTACACTATTTATTACAAAAGACTGGCTGAACTGATTTGGTTGAAAATTGGTGGGGAGGTAGCTTAGAACCAGAAGGGTATCTTTCATCCCGGGATAAAGCACTGTTCCCATAGCTAGAGTCAGAAGGAATTAACGATGACCCAACACAACTGCGAATCATATATCGTGGAACTTCCTTTATTTTATGTGTACCTGGTACTTTTGGGTAGTTTTATAAAAAATAAATAATAAATATATATTCTGTTAACTGGGGCTTCGAAGCAACCAGCTAAAAAGCCAAATATTTCCGAATCGCCACATTTTTTTTTTTAAATCTATGGGGAAAGCACTTCATGAGAGAGAAACACCGTCGGAAAACCACATTCAAATAAAAATCGACGACAACTAAATACCTACAAAGAATTTCGAATCGAGATTTGGAATCGCGCCGAGCCAAATTTTTTTTTTTTTTAATCTATGACTAAATAATTTCTCAACTTCCTCTCCAGATACCAGGTAGACAGCGGCCACCAGGTGGTAGTGAAGGCCTCTTCCGTCGCCCACTTGTGGGAAAACCTTCAAACGCTACAGACGTCTCTAGATCCCGCGCAAGTGAAGGCTCTACACGTGCTGAATAGAAACAAGAGGATATTCACCTTCGCTGGGTTAGTTTATACGTTTACTAGCGACCCGCCCCGGCTTCGCACGAGTGCAATGCTATACAATACATTTTTTATACATATAAACCATCCTCTTGAATCACTCTATCTATTAAAAAAACGCATTAAAATCCGTTGTGTAGTTTCAAAGATCTAACCAAGCATACACAGGGCTAGCGACTTTGTTTTATACTATGTAGTGATTTCACAGACTCAGAATAGCAGTACCCCTAGTAACTAGTATGAGATTTTACAAACGTAGACGCTAGCGACTGCGTTAGGTTTTTTTATGGAATTTCTTAGTTGCCTTACTAGCCGCCAGGGGCGGGGGCGCTGTAAAGATTTGTCATACAAAATCGCTAACGCAGTCCCTAGCTGGGGCGGAAACACCGGGGCAGATATAACGAGATAGTTTATGGTTTTATTAGATTTAATTTATATTTGTAATGTCATAAAAACTTTTTTTTTTAAACAAGATTATGTTATGTTGTTTTTCCATACCATGTCCCACCTTCCACCAAAGGGTATACAAAAATAAAGGAAATAGTTTACGATTTTTCCATGTATTTCTCTATTTTTTCAGAATTGGCGACACCCACCGCAACTACCCGTTCCGGATTCCATTTTAACGAGTTTTTTTTATTTCTTTCTACTACCTTTCGCCCGCGGCTTCGCCCGCATAAAGTTCCCTCGGGAATAGTGCTCTTTCCCGGGATGAAAGGTACCTAGCTATGGGTATACTTTTAAGGAAGATAGGTTCAGTAGATAAGGCGTAAAACAAACAAACAAACCAATATACAAACTCACTTTCGCAATTAAGTATAATATTAGTTGGATTTACGACATCCATATAATATTTGAATACGTCAAGAGTTGAACAATCTTTATCTGTGCCGGTCGTGATGACGCCACAATCTGTCTATTGCTAACATAGAATTTCTTTTTTAATCTATGATTGCCATAGATTTAAAAAAAAAAATTGCCTCGTAGCGAGACCGCGCGCGATTCGAAATTCTTTAATGCTAAGCTGTATTCATGAAGTTTCTTTTGATTCACAACCCGAGATGGGTTGTGCATTTATTATTCCAAAATGTTAATTTACGCTTAAGATTATTAAATGTATGAAAACATTCTTTTAGAATACTTTTTATTATATATAATCTTTGACAATATATTTTTTTTACATATTAAAATATTTATTTTGTAATTACATAGTGTTTACATGTTTTTTTTGATTTTTTTTAATGTCATGATTTACTAGGTAGTGTTTTATTGATCAAAGTATGTAATGCTCCCCGCGCGGTTTTTCCCGCCACCAGTATATATGTACTGTATCCCTTTCTCCAAAATCAAGCTAGCCTTTCTGCTTATGTATCTTAAGCAAAAAGGATTTTTTTGTTAGTTTTTTATTTTGTTCTTTGTATATACATATTTTTGTATTATCCTTGAACCAAAATATCTAGGTCTATTATATTGTTTAAAAATTTATTTATATACTTGAGCTAGCAAAAATAATTTTCTAATCCAATTCTACTAACTACTCATCATTTCGTGTAGGTGTCACGGTCAATCGACGATACACACCCTGGTGTTAGTTCTTCGGAACCGGTCGGCCTCTCGGCCTCTGACGTGGTTCCGTTAACAACTATCAGATGGCAGCCGTGAACAACAACTAATTACTAATTGATAAAGTTTACTAAAATTTTATCATTCCAGCCCACAGCAGCATTCATATATACCATACACACCCTGGTGTCAGTTTTTCATAACCGCTTCTCGACCTCTGACGTGGTCCCTGCCTTCCGAAGCACGGAATCATCTTTATTGTCAAGACAATCCAGTGATTCGAGCCAGACTGGGGTCACCCCCATTATATTAAGTACTAGCAGTCCATCCCGGCTTCGCCCGAGGTACAGTCACTCAGGGTGAATGTAGCTTTCCAATGTGAAATAATTTTTGAAATCAGCACAGTAGTACAGATTAGTATAATATTAGTAAAGATTAATTATTAAATTATGTAATGAATAAAACTATAAAATTATAATTTAAAAGGATTTAATAAAAAACTTATTTATAACACAATTATTGATTTAACTTATACAAAACAAAAAAAAACTTAAAAATATCTAACAACTACGTCACTTGGATTTCACGATGGGGTTTTTCAATAATCCTGAAAAAAAAAACCAAAATAATTATTATTTCCACAGATTAAAGAATGCTTCAGCCGCTATTACAAATACACACACCAATTTTTAGGGTACCAATAGTCTACCCTAAAGGAAGGAGGTCGATAGCCTAGCACGGCGCGCGTGTTCGTAATGATAGCGCGCGTCAAGCGACCCCGAGTGCGCGGCCATGTTTGGATTGGTCGCCATTAGTGGCATTTCTATCTTGAGCTCCTCCGTGATCCGAAAGGCAGTTATCGGTAGATGGCAGTCGTTAGGCCATGTCTTTAGACAGTCTGAAAAATCTGTCAGTGTTGTCCACTAACACACCCGGCTCATGTTCCTATTGGCTGGTTTCCCTGTAAAAATGGTTACGGAGGTCAGAGGGCAATCGCTCCATTGTAATATATAACCAGTTCCGCCAAATTTAGAATCATGATTGAAAGTGTACCCTGGGCTCTGAAGAGCAAAAAAATGCAACTTGGTTTTTGTGGCTCGGTTTATGTTATTAATAACTAGCTTTTGCCCGCGGCTTCGCCCGCGTGTACTTCCCTCGGGAACAGTGCTTTTTCCCGGGATGAAAGGTAGCCTATGTCCTTCTCCTGGCCCTAAACTACCTCCCTGACAATTTTCAGCTAAATCGGTTCAGCCGTTTTTGAGTTATAAGTGGAGTAACTAACACGACTTTCTTTTATATATATAGATATGTATTTGTGTTTTGTTCTTCTTATATTTAAATATCGATTGCTGAATGAATGAAAAAACCTTTTTTTTAAATTGCTGTTCGTTTGGTTAAATCTTGATAATGGCTGGACCGATTTGGTTATTTTTGGTCTTGAAATATTTGTGGAAGTTCAGGGAAGGTTTGAACGATGAGAAAAGCGCGTTAAGGCCGTACAGAGTTAACCGGGTCAGCTTATCACTATCTAATCACTACATAGTATAAAACAAAGTCGCTTTCTCTGTCCCTATGTCACTTTGTATGCTTAAATCTTTAATAATATGCAACGGATTTTGATGCGGATTTTTTTAATAGATAGAGTGATTCAAGAGGAAGGTTTTTAAGCCCATGCGAAGCCGGGCCAGTTCGCTAGTAATGAATAAATGATAAAAAAAAAAAACTATATCCTTTTTAATAATCCTTAAACACTCACTCGGTATGCTGGTAACTGGTTTCTGTATGACTTTCGCGATTTTTGCACCATTTGTGGTAGCACCTTTCAAATTTGATGATAATTTCCCTGAAAACATACACAATCGTAAGAATTTGTTTGAACTGGTATCGTTACTTGTCAAGTTATCGTTAACTTCGGCAGCGTTAATTATTACCCGTTAACGTTAAAAATTTCGTTACTTGCTAACAAGAGTATCGTTACCTCAAAAAAACAATGTTGCCTCCCCTTTTTAACGATACCTACATTACCGATAACAGAGGCTTACCACCATCCCTTAAAACCATGTAAGAACGATTGAGTAAGGGATATGTCGCCTTACATTTTGTATTGCGCTGTCTTGCTTACTCACTGGATCTTGCATGGTTTTAAAAGTAGCCACCCAGAACTAACATCATGGAATTAACGTTAATTACCGCTACTTATCCTTCTAATAATAAACGCGAAAGTTTGTATGTATGTTTTTTAGTCTTTTACAGGGAAAAGGCTGAACCGATTTTGGCTGCCATCTGGTGGGCATTAAAGAAACCACTTCAGAGGCCGAGAGGCGGTTTCTGAAAACTCTGATACCAGAGTGTGCATGGTTACAATTAACCATGCGTCAATACTTTGTAATCCACACAATAAACAAATATTACACTTACTAGGACTTATTCTGAGAGGATTTTTCTTTAGAGCGCTCACAACTTTATTCACCTTTTGAGGAATTTTGGAAATCTTCGACTCCATACTTATATCCTTCACTTTGCTGCCAGCACTCAGCTTCTGGGCACTAACAGGAAACACTTTAATTTTTTTACTTAACTTATCATTATTCAAATTTTTATTATTCTCCATATTACTTTTGACAGTTTTAAATTTGTGTAATGTTTTTGGGTTAGAATTTGAGTTTTTTGCATCATTGTCTTTAGTTTTCGTAGTAATTTTATCATTAATATCAGTCGATACAATTTTATTGTTTTCAGTTACTTTCTGTATAGTTCGACTATTTTGTTCTTTATTAGGAATTTTATCTTGTTTTTTTGTATTAGCCTTTACTGGCTTGTTATCTAAGTTTTTTGGATCATTTTTTTCATTGTTTTGTGATTTATTAGCATTATTTATAGACTTTTTTGCAGTGAGATGTTTCGCATCATTACCAGTTTTATCAATTTTAGTTTTTTTGGCAGGTACATTCGAAATATCATCGGCTATTTTATTCTTCTTAGAAACTGCATTATTAATAATGTTATCATTAAGATTTTTGTTCAAATTCGTATTAGTTTTAGATTTAGTTTCTTCATTTCCTGTGATTCTTTCTTTCTGTGTTATTTCTTTGTTAATGTCCTTTTCTTGAGTAACAACAATTTTTTTTGCCACTTTAGCGGGATCCTTCTGTACTTCCGCAATATTTTTAACATTTTTCGAAACCTTAGTTATATTATTATCTTTAGAAGTAACATCTTTATCAACTAAATTATTTTTCTTTGCATTAATGTCTTTTGAATTAGCAGCTTTATCATTTAATTGGCTGATTTTAGAATCTGAAGTAACTTTAGCAGGTTTTTCTTTGAAATCTTTTGTAACTGTCTTAGTTTTAGCATTAACACCCTGATTAATGCCATCATTTGTATTTTTATCAACATTTTTATCACTACCATCAATCCCCTTTTTAAAAGCATTTTCTTTTGTAGATTTTTCGTCTTTGGTAGATTTCGGAGCGCTGTTTTTCCTTCCATCAGTGTCTTTAGTAGATTTTCCAACGCTTTCTTTTCTACTATCAGCGTCTTTAGTAGATTTTGCAACGCTATCTTTTCTACCGTCAGAATCTTTCGCAATTTTTACATTATCTTTAACCATCGCATTTTTAGATTTAGCACTAGCAACACTATCTCTCCCAGTCGCATTCTTATCAAACCCATCACCTTTAACACTTTCTTCATCTAACTTTTCATTAACTTTATCAACATTCTCCTTGCCTTTAGCCTTACTCTTTTTAGGCAAAGATTTAGGGGGCGCCATGATATTGTCATCCCTTTTCGTCTTAACGGCAGTGTCTACAACCTCTTGGTCTAGCGTGGTGCGTCTCTTTCTAAGGGTCTGAGCGTTTTCCGGGTCAGATTCCATGCTTTCGTAAAGCTCTTGCGTGGGCCCCTTGGCGTCTAGACACGTGTTAATGATTTTGGAGAGGAGGGCCGTACGCTCATCCGTTTCGACAGTGGGGTCTGATAGTTGTCTGTGATATTGTGTTATTATTTTGACGTACGACTCATCTGAAAGGGATAAATGCACTGTTTTATTTCTTTCGCATAAGTTCAATAGAGGAGGGAGGCCTATGTGCAGCAGTGGGACACATTAACACGTAAGCGGATACACTTTATTGTGTTTTCAAAAACGTCCGTGGACGTGTTTATAGATGGCTAAAAAAAGTGCAATACTAAACTCGTCAGGGCCCGAGAGGCAGTTTCGAAGTACTTTGATACCAGGGTTTGATGGTCGATTAACTTCAAAATTTTGAAAAAAGATTTTCAAAAATAGGCCAATAGAACTTACTAACCCATATACTCCAAGTCGAGCCGCAATCGATGGTGGAAAGGCGCGATGGGTGACCACTTGTTCTGCAAAGTCCAGCGGACTTCCAGCAAGCCCGCGCATTTCAACATGTACCCGCCTTCCGGCTGGAAATTATACGATTATTTTAATATTTTATTTATTTATTAAGTGTACAAAACAGTATTATAACAGAACATTCATAAAGATCAATTATAAGCAATTACAATGGTTGTAAGACCAAAAGCGAGCTAAATATTTATAACAGACAAGATTTATTTAGATAATGGATTAAATTATATAAAACTAGCTGTTCCCCGCGGCTTCGCCCCGCGTGGTACTCGGTTATATCGCGCCCAAAAGTAGCCTATGTTTGACCTCAGGTCTTTCGCATTTATAATATTAGTATGGATATGGATTAAACCAATAATTCGACAATGTAAATCAAAAAAGAATATTTTTTTTTAAAGCTTTTTGTGTGTTAGGCGGAGCGAAATGTGGCTCAGCGATACAAGTAGCCATTACGAGAGGAGAAAATCGAGATCGGCGGTCGACCTGCCGACCTCCTGAGTAGCGGTCAGGCATGTTAACCACTACGCCACGGGGGTCATCACTACAATCACTTACAATGGGCTCCATGAACAGCAGGTTGTGATATTTCTCAGCGAGTCGAGCGAGCGTCGAGCGACGGGAGCGATGCGCCACCGAGTAACTCCTCAAAACCTGATGTATAACATGAAAAAAAATCATAAAACATACCGACGAATTGAGAACCTCCTCCTTTTTTGAAGTCGGTTAAAAATATGTAAGTAAGTATGCTCGCAAAAGCCTTCTTATTAGTTCCCCAGTGCCCCTAGTATGAGTTTTTCTTAACGCAGACGCTAGCGACTGCGTTAGCGATTTAGTATGGCAAACCTGTACAGCGCCTCTGGCGGATAGTAAGGCACTTAAGAAATTCCATACAAAATCCTTACGCAGTCGCTAGCGTCTGCGTTAAGAAAAACTCATACTAGGGGCACTGAGGAGTAAAACGGACAAGATTCAATTTAATATAAGCAGATATTTAATACAAAATGTTTATTTTCCTTACATTAATAATTGACTAATATTTTATTTTTTCTCAATTTTTGTCTGTATTTTGCTTTGCATGCCAACACAGGCTGAATGACAGAACTTCTTAAAAATAACAACTTTTGACTCATTCATTGCAAATTAAATCATTCCTTCATTAATTCAAGAGGAAGGCCAATTTGGGAATACATTACATACAACTATCAATACAGAATATTAAGACGAAACATCGGTGAACACTAGCGCCACCGTCATTTAAAAATCATTATTCACTGAAAAAACAAGTTATCAAAAATCCGTGTTATGTAATCAAGGTTCTGATTGTGTGATTTTCATATTATAGTTCCATAAAGTTACAAATCGCGAAACTGCTAAAAGCGGCCGTTTTAACCAATATTGCAGTTGGTAACTATAGGGAACTATAATTTAATATGTTTAAAATAAACTTTAGATCCAGAACCTTAATTACATAACAGGGATTTTGCTAACTTGTGTTTTCAGTGAATAATGATTTTTAGTTGTAGTGATAGTGATGATGTATAGTATTATGTATTTTTATAAGCCTTCAACAGGGCCTTAAGTTTATAAAAATTAGTAAACCATTAAACAATAAACTGACCTCGACTGCTTCACTCGGAGTGCGAGTGTGAGTGAGTACCGAGTGAGTGAGTTCCATTTGGTGAGCCGCCTTCACTAGCGACACCTTCAGGTTGCGGTACGAAGCGCCGCCAAATTTGGCAAACTGTAATAAAAACATTCCTTTTTAGGGTTCCGTACAAAATGTGAAAATGGGACCCTTATAGGATCACTCGTGCATCTGTCTGTCTGTCCGTCTGTCTGTCACAGCCAATTTTTTATATTTAAATGTGAAATGTGCTAGTGCCTCGAATATTATGATAATACAAAGAGTACAGAACTACATATTAAAACAAATAACAAACGCACCATGGTTTATCAGAACAACAGAGGTCCATGAAAATCTACATATGCCTACAGTAAAGGAGGAAATAGTTAGTCATGGAAAAAGCTACAAATTGAGACTGGAAAGACACCCTAATCCCTTAGCGGGCCAACTCACAACCTCTGAAACCATGCGACGGCTCAAAGGACGCCGGGACATTTTTGACCTGGACATCCAATAAAAGGAAAAAAGTGGGCTGGCTCCGATGGGAGCAGCGCCAGACACGACAAGAAGCACACACCACATCTGCTTATAGTCTGACTGACTGATTGCAAATACACTTAAAAAAAAAAAATGAAATGAAATTTATTTAGAAACTAGCTATTGCCCGCAGCTTCGCCCGGGACCTCCTGTATAGTAGGCAGGCATGTTAACCATTACGCCACGGAGGTCGTCGAAACTCACTGGATTGTGAACGTAGAAGCTGATGATGAAAGGCACGAGGTCCAACCGGCACTCCGCAATCACCTCCCGCCACAAACCAGCAGACACCACTGGAGGTTCGCTGAAATTAAATCAATCAATCATCAATGAGAATATTAAGATATTGTCAGTAATAGATTATCTTAGCTTCACCATCCAAGTATGAAGGTGGTCGCTGGCAAAATTAAATCTCTATATAGTCTTGCTAAAACTCCAGAATGGCTGGACCAATTTGGTTAATTTTGGTCTTGTAATATTTGTGGAAGTTCAGGGAAGGTTTATATTATACTAGCTGTTGCCCACGGCTCCGCCCGCGTGGGACTCGGTTATATCGCGCCCAAAAGTAGCCTATGTTTGACCTCAGGTTGTTTACTACATCCCTACCAAATTTCATCACAATCGGTCCAGCAGTTTAGCCGTGAAGAGGTGACAGACAGACAGACAGAAAGACAGACAGACAGACTTTCGCATTTATAATATTAGTATGGATAGTATGGAAGTATGGATTTTCAAGCAGGACTCACCGGATCAGTTAGTTAAAAAAAAAAAAATTGTTACTAACAGTACTAACTTAAAAGTGTTATTAGTGCGCATGGTCAATTGACCATATAACCACATGATATATGATAACAAGAACTTACTCAACGATATCGGGATCCTGTACCATAATATTGGCCTCTGACTGCAAAACATGGAGGTCTGTGAGCTCCTGTGTAGCTTGTAACGACGTCTTGAGGCGAGACTGCTGGATTTTGAGCTCTGTGGCCGACGGGCCGTTGTATGGGATCGGTAAGTCGGATTCTGAATCTGAACTGAAAAATATCAGATAATGTTAACAGTGTCAAAAACCTGTGGAAACAAAGCTATCACAGAGCTAGTTAAGGCATAGAGATTTTATTGTTTTTACGTAGGAACCTTATTCATGAGGATAAACCTATAAAGGTAACGAAATCACGCGAGTCTAAGCATTTTAGTAGATACAATCTGAATATCTAAGCAATAATTTAACATATACATTGAAAAATAATTTGTTAAACCTGTCGTCGTCTTCGAAAATGCTGGTCGTGCGTTTTTCAGCATGAAAATCAGTGATTCTCTTCTCATAGTACTTTATTTCTTGTAACAACTTTTCCTTTCGGGCTATCAAAGCCCTCTTCTTCTCGTTTATATTGATATTAGCCATATTTTTCTCTATATAAATCGTTTTCGCAATATAACTAACATAAACAAACAACACCAACCGCCACCATTTTTCAAAAATTATATTTCTTTTTTCCTTTCTTTTTTTTAATACTTTTTACGGCCATAGAAACTAGTCCTTTAAGGCCTTTTTTGGATTTATTGATCTTCTTCAGTCCTACTCTAGTCAAGTAAAACAAGTCTAGTCAGAGCATAGACCTACTAAATTAGGTCTATGAGTCAGAGTCAGATGGCTTACACCCATATTCTTAAACGTTGCCTCATAGGTCGCCTCCACTCAACCTCATTCGAGGACGCCTCAAGGAAATCCTCCAACCTTCCTTGAAAATGGTATTCTTGATTGTTTCCTTGAGGAAACTCCAATGAGGATGACACCCATATTCTCAAACGTTTCCTCAAACTTCACTCATCCTCACTCGACCTCAAGGGTATTCATAGTTGACACTAGCTTCCTCACCTTTAGGAAATTACTCAATGGAGGTGAGGAACGAACTGTCAAAATATAAGGTTGGTCGAGAGGTACCTTAAGGAAGCCTCGAACGTTTCGTTTAACGAAAAGTAGGTGCTTTTATTGAGGACCAGATTTAAAAGAGTAAACTAAAATTGATAAAGAAACTTTATCAAAAACTCTTTACGTCAAAAACTTAAGCAGTTTACCAACATACAGAAATGAAACGGAACGTCACTCCTTGACTAGGAATAGTTTAGTCTATAGGATGAGTGGAGTTTGAGGAAACGTTTGAGAATATGGGTGTAAGTGAAGCGGTGGAAAAATTTCAATTAGCTATAACTTGGAGATTTTGGTGACAAAGATAAAAGTCACGTAATCGACACTGTACCACTTCCCAACACTCACGCTTGTTCACGAACACTACGAATAATAATCCATCAATATTATGCACAAATACTCGAAAAAACCATGAAATACCCTAAATTTTGGAAAATAAATCTAACTGACTAGACTTACTTACTTGACTAGACTACTGACTTGACTTTTTGACAAAAGTAGGACTGGACAGGAGGGTTACTACCGTCTCTTAAAACCATGCAAGATCCAGCGAGTAAGCGAGACACAATACATGATGTAAAGCGGCATCTTCCTCACTCAATCGTTCTTGAATGGTTTTAAAAGATAGTGTTAAGCCACCTGAAGAAGATAAATTCAAGAAAGGCCTTAAAGGACTAGTTTCCTTGGCCGTAAAAATAATTTAAAAAAAAATACAAAATGTGTGGATAGAGTGAAATGTCAAATTAAATGTCAAACATATCGAATTGAAGTCGAAGAAGTCGAACTGTCGAACCCTCACCTTGTAAATTTTATATTTATTTAGATTATTAATTACGTGCAATAACATTAATTAAACGAGTGCAGTATCACTAACAACTGAAACATATAAATATCGAGTTAACCTAGTACTTAAGCCAATAGGATTCTAATAAGAAAATTGTGATTAAACTCGGTAATTGTAAAAACACAATTTATTATATTAATTACTGTAAACATGGGTACTTAGGGATCATAGTTCGTCTACCGCGTGTACAGAGACTGTTTACTGGTGTTTGGGTGTTTCAAATGTGTTAATTCAACAAATAAACTGATAATAAGTTAAATTAATTACGTGAGCAAAACCCTAATAATATGGGGCAGACGGGCAGTGCGATACCCGGTAAGTTACTTTACTACTTATTTACATTGTAAATATTGTCTTCAGTGACCTAATAAGGTTCTAATATTTCATAATGTTTTGCACAATTTCTCGCATAACCTTGGAGGCTTTATAGGCTATGCTGTTTTTTTTTAATTTCCTACACTTAGTTAAGTCTGAATACAGCATAATCTAATGTATGTTTATACTTGTTAGATATTTTACCTAGAATAAGTTCCTTTTCAATATTTTTTATATAATCAACATCACTTGTTACAATACATATTTGTTTTTTATGACATAAAAATATATACTCCATGCTTTTATTTGTCTGTGGTGTAAAAATACTGGCAAAAACCCCTAAGAAACAGGCTTCATATACACACATATATTTTTTCTCACCCGACCAGTAGTTCTACATTTTTAAGCGTTCAAACAAACTTCAGCTGTATTATAATAGTACTTGTTCTTTTATATATATATATATATACATATATATAGATTAAAGTAGAGATTACCTATTCTGCCATCTTCTTCATCTAAGCGTTAATCCTTTTGCACCCCAAGTCGAGCTTTTGTTCAAACAAACACAACACATGGACTGTTTGACAAATTATTATTGGGACTTATTAATAAAAAGTATTAATATTTCCAATTCTTAATTTTCCGAATGATTTATTTTCCTATTTTTATAAATAGTATAAATAGTAATTTAGACTAATTTCTGATTGGTTGAAAAATGTTTATTCTTAACTTTGTGATACCTACAATGATGAAGACCCTTCTAACGATGCAGGTAATGTAATATAATATGTCGAAATAAGTAAAATAGTTTAGAAGTTACAATGGAAAAGATGAACATACAAACTGGTCAAAATCATAACCCTCCTTACTGTTTTGATGTATAGTACCTACCTAAGTACCTACATAGTGTTTACTAACCAGAGTGCTTAAGGTGATACCTCGGTGAACACTAGCACCACCATCATTTCTCACTGAAAACACATCCCTCAGCTGTAATTAAGGTTCTGGATCTAAAGATAATTTTAAACATATTAAATTATATTTCCCTATAGTTACAAATTGCATTATTGCTTAAAACTGCCACTTTTAGCAGTTTTGCAATTTGTAACTATATGGAACTATAATTTAGTAATTATCACCTTACGGTGATACCTCGGTGACCACTAGCGCCACCATCATTTAAAAATTATTATTTACTGAAAACACAAGTTATCAAAAATCCGTGCTATATACATATATGTATATGGAACTATAATTTAATATGTTTTAAATTAACTTCAGAACCTATATAACATAACACGGATTTTTGATAACTTGGCGCTAGCTACCTTGAAAATACTGAAAAAATAATTTATCTTTCTGTAAGTGAGATTATCAGAAATCCTCGCACAAATTTTTTGCTAGTATCCTTAAGTTACATTAGAACCTCCAAAGTCATTGAAATACTATTGCTTCAGAGCTGTTCTTTTTCTTCACTTCGCTTAGGCTCAATTTGGCATTTTTTTACGACCGGCCGCCTGCATGACTTTAGTGGAATTGAAAAACTTGTTTAAATAATCTTTTACATACAGCCAATATCTTCATATAATATACTAGCTGTTCCCCGCGGTATCACTCGCCCTTGGTATGTATGTACTATAGCCTATAACATTCCCCAAGAATCAAGCTATCATATGCAGAAAGAATTTTTCGAATCCGACCAGTAGTTCCCAAGTTATAAGCGTTCAAACAAACAAACTCTTCAGCTTTATAACTTTAGTATTTATAGATGATTAAATAATGAATCATGTCTCTTTTGGTATGGTTTCCTGTAAGAGTATAGACAATGTATAAAAAAAATCCATACTTCCATATTCATACTAATATTATAAATGCGAAAGTCTGTCTGTCTGTTACGGCTAAACTGCTGGACCGATTGTGATGAAATTTGGTATGGATATAGTTATGCACTAGGAGTCAAACATAGCCTACTTTCGGACGCGATATAACTGAGTCCTACGCGGGGTGAAGCCGCGGGCAACAGCTAGTATTATTATATATTTGCACTAGCTGTTCCCCGCGGCTTCGCCCCGCGTGGGACTCGGTTATATCGCGCCCAAAAGTAGCCTATGTTTGACCTCAGGTCGTTAACTAAATCCCTACCAAATTTCATCACAATCGGTCCAGCAGTTTAGCCGTGAAGAGGTGACAGACAGACAGACAGACAGACTTTCGCATTTATAATATTAGTATGGATTAGTATGGATATGGATACTGTTCCCCAAAGCTAGTCAAAAATGTCTTACAACTATCTTACATATTTCTAATCTGTGTCTGTAACTTACATGCAGCGTTTTATGTAACTAGTTGCCCCATGGGGTCATACATGCTATATTTAAAAGTACTTTTGCATGTTACAGTATAAACGAAAACTATAGTATTATCTATACAAACCCAACTTAATATTATAAATGCGAAATCGAGTTTGTATATTTGTTTGTTTGTTACCTCTTCACGTCCTATCTACTGAACCAATCTTCCTAAAATTTCGCATACATATAGCTAGGAGTATTTAGACGGACATAGGGTACCTTTCAACCCGGGAAAAAGCGCTGTTCCCGAGGGAAATTTAAGCGGACGAAGCCGCGGGCGCAAGCTAGTAGATATATAAAATAGTAATTGTTTTCCAAAGTTTAAAAAAAAAATTGCCGCGCGCGATTCGAACTTCTTTATTATTTTCAAATGAAAAAAAAATTGTTGATATAAGAACCCGACTCGCGCTTGCCCGATTTCATTTATGGTACAGCTGACGATCAGCTGATTTATGTGCAATGCAAATGGATCTGGTATACCTGTCTTTTTTTTTAAATTCACGTGCAAGTTCACTCAAAGAGTTTCTATGCAAAATGGACAATACTTTGAAAAACACTATACTTTCAAAATTTAATCTCTATGGTGAAATAACAAGGTACGTTTTCGAAAATTTAAATTATTACTTAAATTTAGAATGTTCTAATCATTTGATAAACAACAATCGACTTTAATACCAAAGCTAAAAAGTTTAATTTCGATTTCAATATGCATAGAGCATTGTACAATTTCTTTTTTCGTGACCATTGAAATCAGCTGACTGAATGGCGGTACCTGTATTTTTTTTGTCGCTCAGCTGATGTGACAAAGGAAAGCATTTTGTGCAACCTTATTGTCAATGTACGGTACAAATCATATGATACTAAGATCTTCCCATGGCTCTTATGAGTTTATACCTGGGCTTGGAACTACCCAATGGATTCAAGATTGAATAAATATCAAGTTAAATTATGAGAAAGGAAGTATCCTTTCTTTTGCATGGAAATATAAAACCACAAAATAGATAATAGTACTACCACGGAATACTTAATGGTACTGCTAACGTACGTAATATAAAAATGTCACTGGTCCCGACTGCCATCTGAACATGTCAGAGGACGAGAGGCGGTTCTGAAGAACTGTGACACTGGGGTGTGCATGGTCGATTGACCGTGACACCTACACGAAAATGATAATGATGTGGTGCAGTGGTTGAAACGATTGCCTGAAGACCTAGAGGTTTTAGGTACGTGGCACGGAATCATCTTTATTTTCAGTTAATCACTGCGTGATTACTGCAATGTCCTAACCAAACTAGAAAGAACTAAATATGTGTTTGTGAGAAAAGAACCCGCGACCTCCGGGTCTTTAGGCAAACGCCTTAACCACTGGACCCCAGAGTTACGTTCCACCAAAGGGATAAGTACCCCTAGTATGAGATTTTGTAAACGCAGACGCTAGCGAGTACGTCAGCGATTTTGTATGACAAACCGGCGCCCCTGGCGGATAGTATGGCAACTAAGAAATTCCATACAAAATCCTATCGCACGCAGTCGCTAGCGTCTGCGTTTATAAAATCTCAATACCTACTAGGGGTACAGGAAATCATTTTCCTACTAAGTAGATGACCCGTAAATCTTCATCTTGAATGTGGTTATGTCTGTGACCGCATGACCATAGACTTCAAATGCCACGGGTACACGCTAAGATGATGATGTCACCAGCTATTTCTAAACACAAATAAAAATTTATAAATCTTTTTCGAATTTGGAAAATCGTTTTCACTACTTTGATAAAAGCTTTGCATATTTATTTTTTTTGCTCTTTTTTTTTTCGAATTCAATACATACGTACACATCTTGTGTTGGGCACAAACAAAGCCTGTGCAATGCTAAAAATAAAATAAATAAATTACCAATTTTAAACAATGCGCGCACATTTCTTCGGCTCATATCGCAAAATGTATTTTACGTTTTTGCGATAAGGTCTAAAAATCCTTTAAAAATTATTAGCTATGACTATTGTCCTCAAACTTATTTAAGAACAGCTGGTTGTCAGCTGTGCGGTAAAAAGTACGTACCTGTTTGTAAAGGTTGCTAGAATAAGGCCTCTCTCACATGTAGCCACAGACCACACGATACTATACGCGACACAGAATTAAAATTTAGTACCTGGGCGACCGAGCTTCGCTCACTTATTGTACTAACCACAAAACAGAGAAATAGGCTAGTTGACAAAATTTCAATAACTGCTTAATATTTTAGCTTATTAGGCATTTTATCGAAAAAAAAGGTTTATTTATTTTTAATCGAGCGTTTTCATTATAAATTTCGCGTTTTAAAAAACCATTTTTCAATTTGGTTCCAAAACGCACAAGACTGTCATGGCGTCTTGAATGACGTCACGCCGTGCGAAACAAACCAAAGAGCGATCGTGCCTTCGTACGTTATAGCTAGTTTTAATCGTTTAAAAATAAATTTCTCATATTATAAGTACTGTATAGTGCCCCAGTGTGATAGCACGACTATAAAAACGCCAAACAAGTTATTTATATATGTTCCAAACAATGGAGAAATACGGAAAAAGTGGCTAAAACTTGCAAGAAGAGATGATGCTCATACTTTAGAGAGCATACTTTATGCTAAGAGATCCCTTCCTGGGATAAGTCCGCCATTGTCTTCTGATTTTAATAATGTTCTATTTACTATGTATTTTAAAGTAAAGATATTACAAACTAACAAACTTTATCAACAGGTTCAAGAATGTATTTTTGTGAAGATCATTTTGATTAAGTATTTCACACAATACAATCTATTACTTAATTCGAGCAAACTAGATGTGTTTTGTAGAATCCCTATTTTCTAAATAATAAATATATGAGTTCAGGTTGTTTCACTTTTAGGAGTGAACGTTTCATTTTAGTTTTCTAATTAATGTTACAAACATACTATTTTTATTATTCTAGTTGCCAAATGATATGACTAACAGTAAAATAGTAAACAGTATCTTGCAAAATGTACGTCACAACATTAAGTTCTTGTGTACTGAACTATCACATAGTATTTAAGCTTATAATAAATATTTTATACTTACAAGGAAGTTTTAACATTGCGAAATTTAGATGAGCAAAAGTTACTGTTCGACGCGAAAAAATTTCCAGGCATCGATTCTGGGCAAATTAATACTGTCTGCTTTGCTGAATCCAGATTCCATGGTTAATTCTTTCAAATTATAATTAGCAAAAACTGTATCAACTTGATATTAGTTGTTAAAAACCAAAATTTTATCAAGAACCGGTAGTGATACTCGAAACGTCAAAGACAAGATTGGAGTTTCGCACGGCGTGACGTAACGCTTTCTGATTGGTGTTCACTGTCACGTGACTAAAGGTTTCATTTTACGAAATTTATTTTCAAAAAATATTATTAATCTTTAACGCTTTTAATAATTAAAATTGTTTGTTATTTTCTCCATAATATAATTAATCATTATAAACCCCTATCCATTATATTTATTCTTAATGGACACAAGCCTATTATCTGAATAGAAATGTTTTGACGCGGATTTAGTTCCATTATCTCTTCTTATCTTCAATTAATACATGTGAACCCATGTAAACCACACCACGCTTTATTAGAAATGTATTACGTAGTTTACAACAAAGCTACCTAATATTATCGACCATAACAGTGGCAATAAATGACGCAATCAAATTCCCCGCACATTTTTTTGACAAGTTTTTTTTGTCAAACTAGTGACAAGTTTTTCGTGCGTTATGCCACTTCTTGTTAATATTTCTGAATTCTCTGGTACATACCTTGATTAAGTATATACCTGTAAAGAACTATGTTTATGCAAATGCATATATACTTACATAGCATCAAGCTAGACTAGTCAAAGTGTACATCTGGAGCATTGCACTTTACGGGTCCGAAACTTGGACTCTGACCAAAAAAGAAGTAAACAAGATAGAAGCATTTGAAATGTGGTGTTGGCGTAGACTGGAAAGAATAAGTTGGACAGAACACATAACGAAGAGGTTTTAAATAGAGTAGGAGAAAAGAGGAGCATTTTAAAAGTAATTGAGAACAGACGAGGAAACATGTTGGGACACTTGATACGACACGATGATTTGATGAAGAACATCATAGAAGGAAAGATAGAAGGGGTCCAGGTAGACCAAGGCATAGTTATATAAAACAAATAAAAGAGAAAACAAACGTCGTGTCTTATCAAGAAATAAAGGAACTTGCTGAAGATAGACAAAAATGGAAGGAACTCCACCGACAAGAGCATAGCTCTTAAATTTATGATGATGAGCATCAAGCAAGCCTGTCTCCCGTAGGGGTAGGCAGAGATAGATATTTCCATTGGCTACACTCCTTACATACCTCCCTCTCTTTACAGGGAAATCAGACCAAAAGGAATATGATGTCGTATAGTGGCCGACACTGTAAAATTTCATAATTCAAAGTATTTATTTGCTTTAACTTATTTAAAGCAAATAATAATGAAATTTAAGTGTTGGCCACTACACCGGATTAACTTGACAAAGATTGTAAGATAATATTTTGGACAAGCTATTTAGCCATTATTACAGCACGCAAATGAAAAGATGCCCCGCTAGGCTGCCGAGCTACTTAACTTAATACTAATTTTATTGTGTGGCTTTACTTGCTAGGTCATGAGGTCTTATGCTACTACATAGTACAGGTAGAGGAATTTATTTTTCTGTGGCGCAACTAAAAGTTGTGTTGCTAGAGTGTGTGAAAATACAACATGCGAATTTGCTATGGCAGTATAGCAACAAAATTCACATTGTGTTTTATTTGTATCGAATTTTGGTAACTCAAGAAAAAGCGGGATGTTATTTGGGATGGAAAATACGTACATACGTAATATTATGTAAATTTTAGTTATCGGACACAATCACTACCTACTTATCAAGTCTAATCCTAATTTCAATTACATGCAATTAGAAAATAGAACCTCCAGGTAGATACATCTCTGTTCGTCCCTGTTCCAAACCATATGACCAACCTAACAGTAATTCAACGATCTTTCTCACGTTGGGAACATGTCATCCGGTGGAAGAGCCGTAGCCTTTATATTTTTTAATAGCTGGCAATAACAAGACATCAGTTTGAGAACTCTTTGTCTATGGATGGTTTTAAATGAAGATTGATTTCGTCACCGTTGCTTTTATAGTTTTTATTTATTGAGCCATTTAATTAAACTTTACATGGCTGTCACCGATTAAAACGGTAGAGTACTCACACGTCTGTTGTTCGGCCTTTTGTTACTTACCTCAGAACTCCGAAATTTCGTTCCGAACCAATTTGCTGAAGTGACGAATACCTAACGTTTTTCAGTCGGGTTAAAAAGTTAAAAGTAATTCAAACCACGGGAAGTTATCAAGTTGATTTCAGTAAATAAATCAATATACCCTACATATTTACGATTCGTGATGTAAGTATACGACATGATCCTTTGAAAAAAACTTTTTTTCCCAAGTATCATGTCGTGTACTTACATCACGAATCGTAAGAATGTATTTTATTCAGTTTAGTTTACAGCCAAAACGCTGCACGCATACAAAATTAAGAATTCAAAAATGCTGGCATCAATGAAAAAAAAATCGCAATATGGCGTGCGTTCGAATTTCAAAAGTTCAAAACGCACCATGCACGCGCTGCGCACCTTCGCTCGGAGACGACACGCGTGCCTATACGACAGATGTTATATTTTTTTCTTAATTTTTTTTTTGTAAATTCGCTCATGCGACCGTCCTTGTCCAACGTCGGGTTATTGGACAATTTCGTTTAATTTTTAAGTTATTAACTATCTCATACTAGGGTTACAGCTCTTGTGTTATACGCTCAGCGGCACAGGCTGCCTTTCTGCGGACACGAGGAGTCCCCTAAAAGGATATAGCATTTTCACCGGAGTCCATACTAAAATTAAAAATGTGAAAGATTGTCTGTCTGTTGCGCTTTTACAGCTAAACCTAAACCGATGAAGAAAAAAAAAACAGTATATTTCAGTATGAGAGTAAGAAGGACCAAAAAATATTTTAGTTTTAATGGGCGATTGTTATTTTTATCATCATAAAGTTTGATTGTTTAATTATAAAATAAAATTGGGTTTAAATATATAAAATTAATAATTTGTTATTATGAAATATCCATTTTTTTAAATAAAATATTTTTCATTTTCTTGAATAAAGGTCTTGCCGTAGACAACTAAGCAAATAATGATACTATCCCTATCAATCGATGTATTTTTTTTACTTCCGGCACATGCTGCGCCATCTGGTGTTGTTGATATTAAAACGCACACGGCTTTATTTGACGTTTCGGTGCAAGCACGTGCCCTCTGTAACGATAAGCTACGTGATACCTCTGTTTGATTGCAAAGGTACTACTTTAGAATCATAGATTAAAAAAAAATAATTGCGTCACCCCGCGCGCGATTCGAACTTCTTTGTTTAGAATAGTACACTTTTATTGCCAGAAAACACAACAACACTACTCTCTAAGTATCACCTAGATGGCGCTATCCAAAGTTAAAACGCGCTATGGTTTTGTTTACATGTAGCAATCGCGGACATTTTTATTAATATTACAAAAACTAATAAACCTATTTTGTTGCCCAACGAACTTGAAAATTCTATTTATATTTCCTACATGCCTCGCAAAATTGGTTCGGCAGCTATCGCGGTACAAACAAACATACATACAAATAATGCGTTTTTGCCCCCAACTCGATTTAGAGACATTCGCTCGCATAGTTTTTCTATTGCCTGGATTCTACGAGCCAAATGATTAAAAGGATAAAAGAAATAACTAACGGAACAAAAAAGATAATTCATTTGTTCATGAAGTCGCGTTGCCAACTGCAAGATGACCGTAAATAGAAAAAAAAAACTTGTCTGGTTTTAGACACGTGCCCTTTGGAGCTCTTTCTATGCGTGAACTTTCGAAACCCTTCAATTATGAGAAAAAAAGAAAAAAAAATTGCTCACCTTTCTAAACATGTGTTGGTTTGTGTACTAACAAAATAATTAGTGACTATCTTCAATCTACTTTCGACTTAAATTTGTTTCATTTAAAGTTGATATTCGAATTCCATAATAAAAATGACATGATCATACGCGATATTTGCTAGAATTTTCGCATCGCAAAAAGAAAATTGGCACTTATCTCAATACGGATAAAGTTCACTAAATTCAAATTTTACGTGGAATAGCTTTGCCATTTTTTTTTTTAATTTTGTCTTTATCATCAACCTTATGCCTTTGAGTTAAGGGTGATGAGAAGAAATTATTGCACCTTTAGAAAATTACGGTTGATCTTTCACAGAAGGATTAAGGGCACAGCTGGCGATCAAACTGTCAAGTCAAGATGCGTTTGATAGCGATACAGGTTAAGGAAGCTTTGACTGGTCAGCATTTGAGATGGGTGCCCGTAGTAACCGCCATATCCGATTCCACTTATAATAAACATGGTAAAGCCTATTTCTATGATGATACGGAAGATGCATATTTTTTAATTATTTAGGTATATACATACGTGTATATAAAATTTTCGTTGTAATTTTACAACTCACTTACGGCTTGGCATGGGCATAAAAATTTTCCTCTTGAATCACTCTATCCATTAAAAAAACCGCAACAAAATCCGTTGCGTATTTTTAAAAATTTAAGCATACAAAGGGACATAGGGACAGAGAAAGCGACTTTGCTTTATACTATGTAGTGAAGAAAGGGCTCACCTATCCAAACCAAATATTTAGGTTTTGTTCGGACTATTTAGTAGATGGTTTTTATGAAGTTTGCACAAAATCGGTCGAGCGGTTCTTCATTTATCATATTTTTTTAATTTTACGCGGACGAAGCCGCAAGCAAAAGCTATATATATAAAAAACACGGCACTGGGCCGAAGATGCTGGCATTACCTCGTTAGCCTGAAAAATCTGACTGTTTGCCACTAAAACACCCCGGATTGTGCTTTTTAGGAGGCGGCAGTCGCTCCCTTGTGTACCAGTGCCCACCGCCATATCTACGACCATGATATTTTTCTTCTTCTTCATCCTCGCCACTTCCCGTTACGCGGGGTCGGCTTTCCCAATCATGCGGCGCCATTGCATCGGTTGAAAGTGCTGTCAGTGCTAGGCCGAGATTCCTCATGTCCTTTTGGACATTCCTCAACCAGGAGTGCTATTTTTGAGATGTTTCGACCGGTGAGTCGAATGATTATCGTTCGAGTCACCGGTTATGTCGCATGAAAATCATTCGAAAACGAACGATAATCATTCGACTCACCGGTTTCGGGTGAGTCATACATCTCAAAAATAGCACTCCAGGTCGTATTCGGCCTACCCCTTCCTTTCTTCTTTTTAGCCATGGAAAGGCACTTCTTCAGTACATGGTTATAGGGCCGACGGACGCATTGCATGTCCGTACCATCTCAACCTCGCCTCGGTCAGCTTCTCCTACGACCATATGATGCGTACCATAAATTATGCGGACAATAAAAAAATATTTGATTTGGTATTCTTTTTCTCGGGCTCTGAGACGTAGAAAATATAACTGGGGAAACATGCACAGATAAAGAAGAATTTCAGCAGAAGAAGCAACGCCATGTCACGTCACTAACTATCGCAGACCTTTACTCTCGGCAGATGTGGACGCGTGCGCGCGCGCAGGCTCCGCGCAAGGTGCCCGCGCGCATCTGCCCCGCGCACTTTCTTAGTGCAATGACATTTGATGGCGTTTAGATTAATTTAAAAAAAATAGCTTTTTGCGAGCATAAAGAAAAAAAAATACCGTAGATAAAATACAGAGTACTTACTTTGTTTGTTACTTGAAAAATGCCCCTTCCTTATACAATTTTTTGTTTTGTGAGCTGTTCCTCGATCAATACGTCCATACTAATATTGTAATGCGAAAGTCTGTCTGTTTATTACATTTTGACGCCTGCTTGATGTCAAACCTTGAGAAACGAAATCATCGTTGCTTGTGTGGATAACACACATCATCCGTCAGTCAGACAGACAGAAATTATGAATCGGGGCCTTTGATATTCCCTTAGTCGCCTTTTACGACACTCACGTGAAAATAAGGGGTGGTCTATTCTTAACGCGGCTTTAACAACAATGACAACTTCATTATCAAACAGTGTGGGTGTGCAGGTTAATATGACCATGCTCACCCTGGTGTCAAGATCTTCGAAACCGTCTTTCGCCCTCTGATGTGTTTCCTTTAACAACTACTAGATGGCAGCCATCGTTTTAACGTGCCTTCCGAAGCATGGGATCATCTTTATTATCAGACAATCAGGCGATTAAGCCCTGCAATGTCCTAACCATACTGAAAACAACTAAACGAAGTATGCTTCCCGTGGGAATCGAACTCACGCCATCCGGGTCTTCATGCAAACGACTTCTACACCACAGAGAAAGTTACCAATGATAATTTTATGAGGTCTAATTAGCTCGTCGTCTGAGAGATAATTAATAAAATCTCTTCGCAGTAAAGTAATCTTTCGCAGTAAAGGAAGTACTCATTTGACCCACACGACATCGACAATTACCGCGACCCTCCATTTCTTTCGTCATAGCTTAATTGGTTCAAGTGAAATAGTTCTATGTTAAAAATGTAAGTGACTTACTGTAATCAAATTGTAATATTAAATAAACACTCGTCAACTGTAAACCTATACTAGTACCACCCCTAGTTGGGCCTCTACCTCAACCCTTGTCATTTATTGCCCAATGTGCAGACGTTCTTGCATTTAAAATAGTAAATATATTAGATATATATTAGATATTAGATATACTAAATATAATATTATTAGATATATTAGATATTAGATATTAGATATATTTAGATATAGATATATATAGATATATAGATATTTAGATATCCATACTAATATTATAAATGCGAAAGTCTGTCTGTCTGTCTGTCTTTCTGTCTGTCTGTCTGTCTGTCTGTCTGTCACCTCTTCACGGCTAAACTGCTGGACCGATTGTGATGAAATTTGGTAGGGATGTAGTTAACAACCTGAGGTCAAACATAGGCTACTTTTGGGTGCGATATAACCGAGTCCCACGCGGGCGGAGCCGCGGGCAACAGCTAGTAATATTATAAATGCGAAAGTCTGTCTGTCTGTCTGTCTGTCACCTCTTCACGGCTAAACTGCTGGACCGATTGTGCTGAAATTCGGTAGAGATGTAGTTAACGACCTGAGGTCAAACATAGGCTACTTTTGGGCTCGATATAACCGAGTCCCACGCGGGCGGAGCCGCGGGGAACAGCTAGTATTAGATATAAATCTATGCTAATGTCGCCAAGAACAACATATCCAAGATATGGAAATCGAGGAAATCCCGCGTGCTCATGCAGCCGAACCTAGCTGGACCTTCATGGGCTTCGCTTTGCATCCCCCAGGCGCGGCGAGCCAACCCCACGTCGGCTCACACCGGCATCATATTAGGTTTAGTTTAATTTTAAAGATAAGATGATCTTTATTTTCAGTTCTAATAATGTATTCAATCCAGACAGTTTTAAAAGCTTTCCCCAGGTCGCCCCAAGTCACGTCAAATTGTAAAATTTCTCTTCCTTCACCTATTTTGTTCAATGAAAGGTTGCTACAACAAAATAACCGATGTCTTCACCTACTTCTGTCTCCATCACAGCCCAGTTCATGTGGGGCCGGGTCTCCTCGTGCATTAGCGCCAGAGATGTCTACTCCGGGCTGTCTTTATGTCTAGCTTTTTCATTGTGTAACTCTAATTAATTTTAATGTTTTTCAACCATTAGGCTGGTGGTCTGTCCACACCCAGGTTTTTCAGGATTATTGAGGAGGAAGTTATTTAACATACTACTTACCTCATAGAACTAGGAACGCGAAGCAATTTTTTTTTTAATTTATGACTTACCTAAATAAAATTGCATAGCACATTACGATTGTATAAAAATGTGATTATGATAGCTATAGAATCCATTATCTTATTAGGCTTTTAACCGAAAGGGCTGACTCACTCAAAATGGTAGTAAGTGGAACTATTTTCATTACTTAAGCACCATATCCGTCCATTTTTTGTCTCCAAACACTAATTGTGCGACCAATTTCGTATACTACATCTAATGTAAATAGTACTGCCGATCGCTCAATTCTGAACCCATATGTGGTTCTTTATGAGATACTAGCGACCCGCCCTGGCTTCGCATGGGCATAAAACCTTAATCTTGAATCACTCTATCTATTAAAAAACCGCATCAAAATCCGTTGCGTAGTTTTAAAGATTTAAGCATACAAAGGGATATAGGGACAGAGAAAGCGACTTTGTTTAGTAGTGATAGTGAAGTGATAAGAGATGTGCCGCTGGAATGTACGTTTATGGGAATTTTCCCCCTGTAAATATGCAGAACATTCCCAAAGATTATATGGGAATTTTCCCCCTTCGTAAATTTCCGGAATATTCTCACAGATACAAATTCCCGAGAGAGTTTCTAAGATTCCCGGGAACGGCACATTCTTTAGCAGTGAAGGACCGATGAAGATGATTTGAGATTAACATTTTAAGATGAATTTTATGGGAAAGAAAGTGATAAAGGTAAAATACGCAAATTTAAACACTAATAAGCTTTTAAAAATCATTGCTATAAAAAGAAATTAGACCCAGAATGATGATGGCCTGCCTGACGTTGAAGTCAACCCTTCTTGGGAATTGAATTAAGTACTATTGACATGATTGAAAAAAGACAAACAACAAAAATAAAGGAAACTTACCTCACCTTTTACAATACTCATAGGAAAAGCCTATAATTAATAAAAGATAAATAAACTAAAGAAGGTCGCAGGCAGGCGCTGGATGCAGACCGCTTTCAACCGGTCATTTTGGAAATCCATGGGGGAGGCCTATGTCCAGCAGTGGACAGCCTGCGGCTGAAATGATGATGATGATGAAATAAACTTTAAACATAAATAAAATTAAATTCTTTCATTTCAGTCTATTAGAGTCCAATAGATAATAACAAAATAAAACTTATATCTAAGTAAAAAGACTGCAAAAGCTTAAACCATAAAATGAATATGACAAGCTTTGTGTTGTGCTTAATGCCTCCGCTTAATTACTGAAACTGGATCAAACGCCCTTTGTTCTTTATCATCTGCCGAGCTGAAAATACTCACCCCTAATATGACAGCAATAACAATAGCATCTCTCTCCATCTGACGAAGTATAAAGTGAGCGGGATAGCACACGCCTGCTGCGCGCGCACTGCACCGTGAAGGCTTGTTGCGCTTTCCGTCAAATTCACTCCGCCGCCAGCTCCCGTTGCGAGCGGACGTCTTCGCGTCGCGTCAAATAATAATAAATACGCGTGTGTAGATACCGTGACTGTGACTTTCTGTGCTCGATATGTATTAGCGTTTTTTTTTAATTTTTGAGTTTGGAACGTAATTTTATTTTAAATGATGGGCGTAAGCAGTTGCATGAGCGTGAGGCAGGCTAGGGGCCCTTGTCATTGTCCCGCGTGCCCTAGGGCTTCGGGACATGGGGCTCCGATGCCTCCCCAGACGCTCGTGCTACCCCCAATGGCTCTAGAGCCAGAAACAACACCTGTAAAGGACAAGAAGGGATCCAAAATGAAGGTGTTGAAGAAAATAAAAAAGAAAATAGGACTTGGTAAGTTTATACAATTTTTGTGACCGTTTTTAACGGCTTTTTCTATATATTAAATTACTTTTGTTTTACTTTTATCTTTATGTAAAAAAAATATTGAATTGAAATTGCTTACATATTCCTTATTTCATATTTTTAAGAATAAAAAACTATTGCATTCTAATTGTAGAATAAACAATATAATTTTACATCCAATGTCAGCTAATTATTTTAACAATAATTTATTGCTGGTACTTAATTACTTTAATTTATAATTATAAAGTTTTATTATTGTGAAGAGCTTCATAAATTTCTGTCATAAATTACAACTTAATTAATTATATATAATGTTGATTACATATATTTAAAATGAAATTAATGGTTTTCGTAAGTTCTAATTCATCTTTTGTGTTGTGTGCATGTTACAATACTCTTGCTAATACAATACCATCAAAATATTCCATAAAACAAACTAACATCAGATATAAACACGTACCTACAATGAACTACCGAAATCATAATTACAATATTTCGAAATCGTTTTGTCCTTCACAAACTTTACAATCAAACCACAGATCATTTGAAAATTGACATGTAGGCGTTTGTGTAGGTGTATGTGAATTATTTGTAAAGATCTTATTGTTTTTGACAACATATCATCCGAGTCATGTTTTCCAGTTGAATTTTCTGCTTTCGATTTTGAGCTCAGGGTATGCCAGGTTATTGTAACAGAGCGACTGCCGTCTGACCTCCGTAACCCTTTTTACAGGAAAACTAAACCAACAGGACCATGATGCGAGCGTGTTAGTAGCTAAAATTTCAACGCGGTCAAATTTTTCAGGCTGCCTATAGTTTCAAAATATGTAAATTCATCATTATGGACATATTTTTCTGCATTATGTTCGTGTTTTTAATTGTACCTATTCATAATCGCAGAGTAGGTAACATTTTCGAAAATGTGTATTGTTGCGTTTAAAACCTACTTACATGTACGAATTTATGTATACGTACTGACTTATAATTGACTATTTAACCTTCAAACTTCAAAGGCACTTTAAGTTGTCAAAATTTGTCATTAGGTATGTTAAATTGAGTAGGTGAGCGTTTCGTCCCATTATTATGCAATCACCAAACTTAACAAGCAACGTACTCGTGTGAAATAGATAACACTTCAATGAAACTACACAAAATGTCATTGTCTTCTTAGTTTTCATCTTTTCTTTTTATATTCCTGGTTAATTATAGTTTGATTTGATTTACCCTTATAACCCCTCCCAGTCTCATTAGATCTTGTAATGTAGTCTCAAGAGTTGAAAAATGAAAATGACAGCCGTCAAATTGCATATATTTTGCTCTTCTTGTCTCTGTCGCCTATATTATCCATTCTTCTAACATATATCTGATTATTATACTAAACTAGCTGACCCGGCGAACTTCGTACCGCCTTTCTTAATAATTTTTTCCGTAAGAACCTTGTACAGAGTATTAGAAAACTACAAAAAAAAAACAGCCAAATCGGTCAAGCCGTTTTCATGCTATGTCGTGACAACGGAAAACGGGTTTCATTTTTATATATATAGATTAGACAAGGTATAATGACACATGAAATTTTTTATAACAAGATTATCCATTTCGACAATTTCTGTACAAAATACAGTTAATATATCAAGATCATTAACCTCAGGGGCGTGATGATAAAACTAACGATTTATGAGTCACATCCTCCCTTCTTGATTTAAGTCCGAAAATCCAGATCACTTATCTTTAATTGACGAAATCTATAGTCGTTATCACATTATGAATTGTGAGAAAAGAATGTGACGTTGAAACAAGTTCAATATTTGTTACGGCAATGAATTCGCGAACTGAGAATCTACATTAGTAACTTTAAAGAAGTCTTAAGCTCTTTATATTAGCTGCTTTATACACCTGTCGTACATATTATAAATTGCATATAACCACACTATATCCGTCTCAGTTGTGACTTAAACGACAATTAACAGTTTGAGCCGGCCCGTGCCATCTGCCTTATAAAATGATACGTTTTTGTTTTGTTTTTAACCATCTGCCTCTACACCTTGCCTAAATTATGTGCTGTCCGATTTTGGAGCACGTTTCTTGCCCCTATGACCATATATACCTGTAGAATATTGTATTTTTTTACTATTCACATAAAAAATTCACGAATAAATGTGTTTCTTGATATCAAAGATAATAAACAAGATGTGTTTACAGAGATATAATTTTAAAAACAACGTCGTAGTAAAATATATTGAAGTTATTACTTTTATGTTCTGTTACGTAATAAAACAAAAAGTCATCCAAGAAAACAAAAGCGATAAAGGAAGCGACAAACAAAAAGCGTAATTACAAAAGAAAAAAACATGATTCCAAATTCAAAAGCATTACACCCCCGAAATTGGTATTTCTAAGTCTGCCAGATGTTCCGGTCGGAACTAACAATAAGTACGGAAGTTGGCAATAGCTACGCCAGATGCGGTTCTTCGCACACCTTCGACAGATGTCAACCATTTATGAGTATCAGCCCGGGCTCTATATGACTCTACGCCTTTGCCTTCCAAATGTTATGCATTGTTTATGGCTGCTTTTCATATATGGAACAGTATAAATTCCTTGTTTGAACTCTGTTGATTTAAATTTTTAAATTTTTGCTCTACTAACTCCTGGTGTTAAATTCGAAACGTGTTCGATGTTCAAATCCGTAAATCAATAATTTGGGAATATAACATATATAGCGTGTATCATCGTTAGAAAATTAATTATTCAATTAAAATACATATACTCAGAATGAATCTTCATTTTTAAAGGTTTTATCTCTCAGGGGGAGCGGAAATACATATTACCATTTTAAGTACGCATTGCTTATTATTTACTTGAGGAACAGCTTCGAACCCTTCATTATTGATGATTGCATCGTGAGTGAGCGGGACGGCAGTATCTAACAGACCACTCACGACACGACTTGATGTATCGAAACAAAGAATTATGACTGTTCAAAGAAAGAACAGAAACTATATATTACAGCACCGCCATCTTCTTTTAGATCTAAGATATAATCCGCTATTCAAATTATGACACATTTCAACGCCTTGATTGCTCATTTGGCAAACGTCGACGTTTTTTTATGATAAAATCATGAACTTGTTGACATTACACAGGATTGTATGTTAATTTGCCCTAGCTAATTAACTGAGTAATATAAGTTTTGTGTTATCACTATCATCACTACATAGTATAAAACAAAGTCGCTTTCTCTGTCCCTATATCCCTATGTATGCTTAAATCTTTAAAACTACACAACGGATTTTGATGCGGTTTTTTTAATAGTGATTCAAGAGGAAGGTTTTTATGCCCATGCGAGTCGCTAGTATAAAATATAAAAAAGATAAGTATTATTAGAGTATATATAATACAGCAATTCAAACCCAATATGACATTAAAGGGAGTCCGGAACCGGATCATTTCATACTTAAAGAAAATCATCTAAAGATCTATCGAAATAGCTCGCGAGAATGTTCTCAAAAAATGCAATAACATTGTATTTATAATCGTGATGAATGTGGAGGAAGCGAGGGAGGTCTGCAAGGATCGTAGCAAGTGGAAGTCTTTAGTCGCTGCGGAAAAATTTGCAATTGTTTCTCTATGAAAGGCCTCACAATGTTGCTGCGCCCTATTTTTTGGTGTTTTAAGTTGTTTCTGTAGGAAAGCAATAATAAAATGTATTTATTTATTTATTTATATTCTTAAACACACTAGCAGCATATAAAGCTGATGCGTGTGCATCTTAAGTTTGGAGATTTTATACTTTGTCTAATCTATTTTTAAAAGCGTTGACTGAAGGTGCAGCGATGACACTCTCGGGGAGCCTGTTCCAGTCCGTGACCACACGGTTAGATAAAAAATGTTTTTTTGGCTTTCTTTTAGCTATTGTGCGACACAGTTTTAAAGAATGTCCTCTCAAGTGATAATTATTCGAAAGCTGAAACATATTGCGCAGTTCTGGTGCATCATAATGCCCTCTTAGTATTTTAAAAGTCTCAATCATGTTGCCTCTCTGTCTACGACATTCTAGTGTTGTTAAATTGAGTTTCTTTAACCTCTGTTCATATGGCAGGTTCCGTACACACTTAACTAATTTTGTCGCTCTTCTTTGTACATTCTCAAGGAGTAATTTATCTTTTTTGAAGTATGGGTCCCAAATGACATAGGCAAACTCCAACAGTGGCCTTATATATGTTTTGTAAAGCTTGATAAATGTTTTAGGTGACAGATTTGCAAACGATTTACGAATTAAGTACAGAATTGAGTTTGCTTTCTTAACAGTGTTGATTATGTGAGTTTCCCACTTCAAATCAGAGGTGATTGTTATACCAAGGTCTTTCTGTGACTCTACCGGGGTCAACTGCTGATTGCCAAGATGGTAAGCCTTATGAGGATTTTTCTTCCCTATATGAAGGACGGTACATTTGTCTGTGTTAAGTGATAATAGCCATTCTTTAGTCCAGTCGAATATATCATCAAGACCCTTTTGGATATCTTGGAATTGTGTGTTAGGGTTACCGAAAAATTTTGTATCATCAGCAAACAAAGAAAATGGCATCTGTAAGGCATACTTTAAGTCAGTTAGATACAAAATAAACAGTAAGGGTCCAAGGACGGATCCCTGCGGTACGCCACTATGTACTGGTCGTGGGTTTGAGAGAGTGTTTCCCACTCGTACACGAAAAGTTCTTCCTGTTAGGAAATCACTAATCCACGCCAGTAGTTTGCCTCGAATGCCTAGATGTTCCAGCTTACTTAAGAGTCTTTGAAAAGGTACACGGTCGAAGGCTTTTTCATAGTCTAGGTATATAACATCAGTTGGGTGACCATTATCGTGATTACTTATCCATTTATTCACACACAGTAGCAGGTTGGTTGTTATAGATCGCCTCGGTACGAATCCATGCTGTTCTTCTATAACTACTTGTTCTTGAGAGAGGAATTCTCTCAATTTTTCAGCGATAATTTTTTCCATTGCCCGGCACAATATACTGGTAAGGCTAATGGGCCTAAAGTTGGCAGGGTCCAATTTATCACCCTTTTTGTAAATTGGTACGACAGTTGCAACTTTCCAGTCGAAGGGTAGATGTCCATCTTCCATTGCTTTATTCATTATTCGTGCTAAGGTCTCAGCCAAATTTGATGAACATTTTTTTAGAAGTATAGAGGGTATATTATCTGGACCAGCAGATGTGTTATCTTTAAATGTTTTAAGGGTATCACAAACAGTATCGGCAGTAAACTTTAAGTTTGTGTAAGTGTATTGTATTGTAATACTCCATCGGCACAACGCCTAGGCGTGTTGTTCGACACGATTTTTACATATACCACCGTAACGCTATCACGCCTGGGCGGCTCAGTGCATTTAAATTGCTTTCACGCTTTGATGATCATGCGCACACACATCCTCAGCTTAGCCGTGTGATTTCCAACTAAAAGAATATACCACTCCAATAGCAATTGAAATTACTTCAGTCAGTTGTTAAGTAAAGCTCTGAAATTTTGTTCAAATGGACAATCTTTGCAGATACAGATGATACATATAGACGATCGCGTTATTGTTTTTTTATCTAATCTTTTGAATTTTTATAATACGCTCTTAAGTTGCAGCAGAATAGAAACCATTAACATTTCGTTCGAATTTTGAAAAAATCTATTGAGCAATTTTGAGGTACATACCAACTAAAGCATATGAAATTACTTAAGTCCACTGAATTATGCGTTCAATTACCACGACACAGAGATCATTTTGAGGCAGACTTTATGCTTTTGCTTACATCAAGAATCCTATTGGACATCGATTCAAACCAGAAGCGTAACGGCCGTTTTCGCGAATACATTTTTTTTTATATACAATCGCTTGGGAAGGTCGTCTAAAGAAAAAAAATACAATAAGCCAGCTGGGAGAGGCGGCCTTAGCAGCTGACTCCCACAATAGAAGCTAGGGTTGCCAACGAAAAGTTATTAAGATTTGTGTTAGAATTTAAAATATGATATTTTTGATACGAAAATGCTCATTCTAAAGTGAAGTTGAGGTAAGATAATAAATGGTGTCTTAGGAAACCTTCCCTTATTTTACGAGATACTTAAATCGCTCTGCCAAATGTCAAAAATAGGCGTTTCATTGTTAACGACGTCGAAGGGTGTTTGTGTCAGCGAAAGGGTTTTTATACCGACGTGCGATGGAAAACATATCAGCAGAAAAGTCCAAAATATCAAAACGAAAAGAATCGCCTACAAAAGACCTCGTTAAATGCTTAGACACAAAGTTACACACTATTAAAATATTCACATAAACCTTCAATCAAATACATTCTTAATCTTAAACATAATATTGCAACAAGAAATAAGACAGGACGAATTCTTTTTTAATTTGCAGCCCTAGCCTAACATGCGCCGGCGCACGTCAAAAATCCCGTTGCGAAACAGCTGGTGATATTTGAAAACGTGAGCGAGAGGAACAGACGGCAAGTGCAGTGTGTTAGAGCGGGACATAAACAGGACATGTGTGCGATAAGCCACTGTGCTGATAAAAAAAATGTCCGTAATGAGTTTGTAAACTACACTCGGTAGCAAGATGAATATAGAATTTTAAAAATAAGTATATGCTCAAAAATAAACCAAAGAAAAGACTTTCCTCTAACAATGTTTAAATTACAATTTTATTGACAGATTCCTAATATGTATTATATAACGCATTTTTTTAAACTAATATTGAATTTAATCCTAATCTCTCTGTCGTATTGTTCAAATATTTTATTATTTGTATCTCCATTAAGGGCCAAAACTGTTACTTTTGAAAGGCTTGTGCGGGGATATTTTGGTCCAACATGTAGATAGCCATTGGAGAAGTTAATTCTATGTGGTGCTCATGACATAATCTTACAACTAGCATACAAGGAAATGACGACTTCAAAATATTTCTCATTTGGTTGTCAATCCGCAAACATGCTTAAATTAATATTGGCTTAATTTTAAAAACCTACATACAAGTGACACACACTCTTAGATTTTTTGTTTGTTTTCCTTAACACCTTCGACAAGTTATATTTTATAAGAGATGTTTATTATTAATAAAGTATTTTCCTTATTCTTTTTCTTTTCCTTTATCTTATACCACTTTCCTATGTGGGGTCGGCACAGTATTTTTCTTATTATTGTTGATTATTACAATCATTGTAAATTAAATGTAATAGAGACTTGACATTTATTTCGCTGTAATAATTTTGCTTCTTTAAAAAGGTAATGTAGTTTGTAGGATCACCTATAATTTTTCACCATAAATTTTCTACATAACTTCGGACCAGCTGCTTGACCACGACCTTTGTAGAGAGAGACGCGAGATATTTCTACGATGAAAAATAAGGACGGAGACATAAAGGTGTTTCGTACAACAGCTGATTCCAAACTATTATGTTTTTTCTATCCTTATGTACCAAATGCCAAGAACTTTTTGTATGGCAGGCTGTAAGAAGCTGCACCATAGACCCAAAATATCAGATTTTTTTTCTGTTATAAATTATTCCCGAAATGCCAACTAAAAATTAAATAAAACAAAATAAAAATAAGCGCTAAATGCTAATTTCAAATTCGATTGAAGACAATATACACTATATTGTCTTTGGTATAGAGCCCATTCGGTTGTTAGTTTGTAACTCGTTCCAAATTTGAATTTAGATAGTCATTTCAGTTTCAATGGTGTTGTAACTGACCATCCACGATGCCCGATCCGAACGTCTCGTCGCTACTAATGATCGTGAGAATCAAACTTGGAATGCCGAAGGCGCGCAACGCAAGTTCAAATTTTAAATCAAAATTCCATTATTTCGGTGTTGTTGTCTAATTAAACTTTTTTTAATGAAGAATTAGTTTGAAGCCCGAACTTTATCGGTCTTTCTTTGACATGAGTCACTTTATCGCTACTCTGTTATATGATTCATCAGTACATTTGGCATTTAGTATGATGTCCATTACAAAACTATATATGAGTAGCTTACCAATAGCTTTGAATTCCTAATCTCATCCACTTAAGCTTTAATTTACCAATCACTTTCAATTCATTCACTTTATTTTATGAGTTGGAAAACAGTAATTACTTTGATACCACCCCGGACTACAATCGATCCAAAGATGCATATCTCATGTCTACTTATTTCAAAGATTGCAAAGCAGGGTAGTCCTTTGGGTCCATTTTTTTAACACATAATTAATTTAGAAAAATATCGTAAAAATGAAGTTTCCAAATAAACAGGTAATATCTATTGGTTGATATTTGATATTCTTGATATAAGCGGTCCTCATTGCAAAGGAAGAGATCTAACGAGTACACGTAACAGAGCGGAGGTGCGAGGTCGAAGGTCGTGGGAGCGAGCACGCAATAATACGGTCCCTGCGGTGAGCCAGTCGAGATGCTTCTAAACCGAGATTCGAATTGTGAAAATATTCATCTTTAAATTTGTCTGTTTCAATGAACACCATATCAATATACTGTTACGTACCATTTAGGCATACAACATTGGTTGAATCATAATTTTGAAACTAAGAATACAAAGGCGACTTATCGCAAATGCAATTTCTCCCAGTACTAATGGGTTTCCGGAATTGTGCAGTCTATAGAAATTTGTTGTTTATATTGACGATATTTTAACATAGACTTTTTGAAAATGTGATTATAGTAAGGTAAAATTTCGCTTTTATCTAATTTCATTGCTAATTTTACACCAGTCTTACATCCTCTTTAGAAGGAGAAGGTCATATTAGTCACAGACTAGTCTAACTTAGTCCACTGTTCTCACATATGTCGATGAAATTAAAAAAGGCGACCGTAGCTAACCGCTCTAATCCGATTCAATTCGGATCACGAGCGGCGCAGACGCGTCTAATGACACTGTCCGGCTGTTCTCAAACTTTGACAGTTCGATAACTACCTAAAAACTTGGGTACTAACCTACTTACAATACAATTAGGGTTCCGTAACTCTAAAGGCAAAATGGAACCCTTATAAGATCGCTTTGCTGTCTGTCTGTCAAATAATATGCTGAAATAAATTGATGAGATTTCACACTTTTAAATCAATGAATTAATCAATGCACGTAGATAATTAATTTATAAGATTTCAAAATTAGTCTTAACACATATAAATTGTTTGGTGACTAAAAGAGTCATGGCGAAACTCCATACATCGTTTGTACGAATAAAAAATTTAAATACAGATAACATAAAATAAATCGAATTAGTAAGGATACATAACTAGTAACATGTTTACCACCACAAAAAAATTTTAAACCCCGGGGTTTTTTTAATATTCAATTTTTTTAAAGTCGACCTTTAGCTTCGTTTTCATTCGCCATTATTGTCGCAACTGAAACATTATGTCACCCTCACAGTTGTTAGCATTATCAAAACGGTATTGACAGTTCATTATGTTAGGTTAGGTTCATAGATTAAGTAGTTGTACCTATGATTAAGCAATTAATTTTTACTTGGTGAAAAAGTGAGATGGCGAATTAGGGAAGTCCATGAGTAAGAAAAGGACCAACGATATTTTTGTCTCTGTCAACGTGGCAATTTTTTCTTTGTTTGGCCATTTCGACGCCAAACAAAATCTTACACCAAACTTACAGTGAAATTATTATTTTTTTGGACCTATTAAGAAAAATATTCATTTTAAGTAGAAGAATTTGTACGAAAGATAAACAAAAAATAAGGGCATTTGTTACATAAATTGGTGGCTCAGGAACACATTCCAGGGTGCCTACCACCATCTCTTAAAACCATGCAAGATCCAGTGAGTAAGTGAGACAACGCAATACATGATGTAAGGCGACATCTCCCTTACTCAGTCATTCTTGCATGGTTATTAGAGATGGTGGTAGGCACAATCTCTTAAAGCGTAATACATGATGAAAGGAGATGACGTCTTACTGTGTTACTCTGTCTCGCCTACTCACTCGTTCTTGTATGGTTTTAAGAGATGGTAGTACACCATTTGATAGTGAGCCTGCTACTTAACAGTTGATGGTAACCCCCCCAGGTGGCTTACTACCATCTCTTTAAACCACGCAAGATCCAGTGAGAAAGCGGGACAGCGCAATACATCATGTAAGGCGACATCTCATTCACTCACTGGATCTTGCATGGTTTTAAGAGATGGTATAGCCCCCCAAGTACTAAATCGATGAATCTAACCTACCATAATGAACTGTCAATATCGCTTTGACATTGCTAACAACTGACAGGGTGACATAATGTTTCAGTTGCGTTAAAAATGGCGAATGAAAACGAAACTAAAGGTCGACTTTTATAAAATGGAATATTTTTTTTCATTTATTTTGACACAAACAGTCATAAGAACAATAATAATTTTGTAAACAGTTTCAGAGAAATAGACCAAACAGTGCCGAATAAGTATTATGCAATATAATGATTTTTAAAACAAACGCGTGTTAACAAACTCACTGATAATAACAAGTATAATGATAAAGTTATGGGTGCACATTAAATAATTTCCTTTACTTTGTAATTACATTATTCTATCCCTTACAAAAGTATTCAATGATAAAACAAACTATTAAGATAAACTAGAAAGATAGAAAAGTAATAAGTTATTTACAAAAATACATGTTTGTGACAAGCTTTCGCTACAGTATGCGAACTCACACTGTAAAATAAAATACATAATATTAAAATAACCCTGGGGTTTAAATTTTTTTTGTGGTGATAAACATGTTTCTAGTGAAGTATACTTACTAATACGATTTAAGTTCTCTATTTTTAAATTTTAATTCGTACAAATTTCGCCATCATTCTTTAATATTTAAACCATATCCGGTTTAGCCCAGACAAACTTCTTTAATGGCCTTTATAACTACGAATGTTAAGTATTTTTAGAATTTTTGCTAGTTTATTTTTTCTTAGTTAAATATGTTTGAGAACAATTGTTTTAAGTCGGTGATCTATCAAGAGATCTAAGACGTGACGAGGTTTTAGGTTAATGCACTTTCATTGTAATTGCAGCACCATTACGCACGTAATAAAGGCTAGTTTCTATTAATCTCGCTCTAAAAGTAATTTCAACTGGGCATAACTTTAATGCTTTAAAAATTTTATACGAATTTAAGTTTTTTTATCTGAGTAGGAAAGTTTAAAATCGCATGGTGTCTGATTTCGAGGGCGGTTTTGTAATGTTTGTGTTGTTCAACAGATATTTTGCCGCGTTGATTGTCGAAAGTTAGGCGTGTGTTGTCTATTGTAGTGTAGGTACCACGTTATTACTTTAGTAATTGTTATTGAAGTTGCATTTTTTTAAACCACTTCATTCAACGCCTAAGCATGTAATATTCAGTGTCTCAAACAAATTAGTACATTTCATATTAGCTATTCTCTTGTCGGTTATATCTCTTTCATCTGCTTATGTCAAAACTATTTGGTCTTTTTCTTCTTTTCGAGTCATAATGGTTATATGGACTCTATATTGACTTTGCCCAGTACTTGGTAAATCGTATATTGGATTAATTGTAATATTATAATTTCTAATAATTCATAAAGCCGAAAAGTGATGGATCACATTGAACAATAAAGTTTTCAATAAATAAGTAAATCCAAAGCCAAAACCAATAATCACGGAACAGTCATAAATTTATTCCATTTCTTCTTATCTATGGTAACAAGGTCCCACGCTCGCCCAAAATCATTTCCGTAAATGTGTTTTTTTTTAATAACTTCGACAAACAATTGTAAGTACATCTGTTGGACAGATGTTTAAATCTCTGTTTTACAATGGCCGCGCTAAATATGCGATGAGTTATAACAATTAGCAGTCGGAGAATTTTGTTAGGCGGTTGACTTTTTCAATGAATATTGTTTACTGTTTATGTCCCAAGGTGCGTAGGGTCGAGACAGGTCTTGAACACATGTTTTCGTTTATACTACCTACTTTGTAAAACTCGCTAAATCGATGTTTTTTTCTTACAAAAATGTTTTTTATTTTTTATTATTATTTATTTAGGATTAACAAATAGTTACAAAAAACATAAATATGACATTAAGTTAACACGATTCATTTGATCTATTAAGATGTTTTGTTTAATTACTGTACTTGCATTTCTACCATTTTCAAACTCCGAATTTCGAATTCATTAACTTTTAAGTTCTTAAATTCTTCAAATTTTGCATTCCACGAAATTCACGCGTGGGAAGCCACCTGTAGTACTGCCAACCAAACGAAATTTGTTCTTATTTTGAATGTTTAAAATTCGCAAGAACACTGTTGACACCAGCAGGTGTTGTTGAACCAATTTGAACTCTAAAAACCTTGACACAAAGTATCATTAGGTTTCTTTGCAAATTTTATAATTCAATCAATGTATTGGCAAATGTTTCCGGGATATTATGAATACAATATTTGCACCTGCAATTATTATTGGAGTCGGAAACGGGGTAAGCAAGCACCTGTTTGTAAGTTAATGGGTGACCGGTGAATAGACAAGAAAGGAATACATTTGAGTATTGAATATTAACTTGTTGTATTGTATTCGAGGACTATAATGTTCGTCAAGAGTTATTTTTTCTATATAGTCCTGTCTTATATCTAACGGTGTAAACAAAGCTTTAAGTTATCGTAAAATCTATTCAGCAAGCAGATAAAATACATAAAGATACCAAAATTTCAATTGATTAAAAATAATTATGGCACCTAATTATAAGACATTTCAATTAAATTATCATCATTAAAAAGTTTAAAAAAAATAAGTCACAATACTAGACACAGTAATTGGAGAAGTAATTACTTCGAAACATTCTAACAATAGCAATGACCTAATTTTATTTTGAAAACTAGAGCGTAAACACTTTCAAAATGCTATTTAGTGTTTACAAACACCGATCGATTCTAGTATCGATACCGCGCTATCGGATGACAAATCGATAGCAGTCGATACATCGCGTCGAAAGGTGGCGTTCCCACGGTCCGTGAGAATAAGCGAGCGGGTAGCGGACGAAAGAGACAGATGCACAGTGTTGCAACACAGTGCGTAAGAACGAGATGGATGATACGGAACATAGAAATTTTCACGATGAATGGTAGCGCGTGGCGTCGTATCGTAACTCTTCTTGGAGACTTCGAAGGGGTCAATCTTGGCCCTTAAATAATCTCTCTGATTTTATATCTTTTCCTAAGATGAAGCTGAAGTTGATAAGCGCCAAGGATAACACGGATAATGATAATGACGTACTGATCAGCAAAGCGTTTAAATCAAATCATTTATTTCGGAAGTGCAATACAATTTCAGCATGCGAAACCTGAATTGCTTGTTAAAGCTTCTATCTATATAGATAAGAGCTGTGCTCTTGTCGGTGGAGTCTCTTCCAGATGTTTCTATCTTCCACTAGCCTTTTCACCTCCTGACACGACACGACTCCTTTAAAGCTTACTTTCCGAATATAATGGACAAGAATTTCATTCCAAATCTTTTAGTAATTATAATTAAAATTTTGGAATGAATTTATTAACACAAAGAGAAATTTAAGCTCATCAATAAATAGGAAAGGGATGATAAAAAGCCATTTAGATGTGACCATTGATTCAGTTTCTATTTACCTTAATAGAGACAACAGTATTCGAAAAATTCCAATAACGTCAAGTGCTCGCCTCTTATAGGTCGAGCCTCTCATAAGACAGTTCTCATAGGCATATGAACAGTCAAGTGTTCATATGCCCACTTCAAATTTGACTTCCGGACAATCTAAGATACTATAAAAGACAAATATACTATAAAATCAATTGTAAATTCAAACGTCATCACGCAAAATAGAACATTATTTACACATCTACGTAATATTTTACATCTTTGCAAATTGCAGGGTTGACTGAGCCTTTACTAAAAACAATTCCCAACAAAAACATACCTGTTAAAAAGGAGGGCCAAGTTCCTATCGGCTTAATGTTCGCCTAAAAAAGTGTTGAAATCCAATCCAATGCTAAGTTCAGATGCACTTTAAAATCGATCATAATTATCTTCATCAACAGCCTGATCCAATATTAAGATTTATTAAGATAAATTGAACTCTGGCAGGTTTTAGTGCTGTAGTACGTAACACTCGACTAATTGTATAATTAAATATATTATTTATACAATTAAATTAATTATTCTATTCTATTTCTATCAACTAATATTCATTCTCTTCTAAATCAGAATTGAAGACGGATGGAAAGAGTCATATTTATAGACTGAGTCATTTGGTGATTCTACGGTGAATGTATATTCCGATGGTAATATCCGACCCTGTGATAACGGAATTGATGTTTTTGAAAGCAATACAACGCTTCATTTAGGAAATGAGAACACTATGGCTGATAACCATGTAATTAATAAAATTTATGATGTAAGTGGCGTTTACGGTGAAGATGTTAGTGAACTCGCTTGGCTGTTTAGAAGAGATGACCATAACAAACAAAGAATAAAAATCGTGGGTGAATAAATTTGTTTCTTCGTGACCAGAAAGGCAGGTAACTTAAGATATAATTATAAGGAAAAGCGGTGTTTTTTATCCTCAAGATCTGTAACATTTGAAACTGGACTAAAAATAAGACGTGTATTTTCTTAAATTTTGAAAGCACGACGTTAAAACCGTTGCTAGCTTGAAATTAACTTCTAAATATTACACTTTTAATGCAATAACCTGTCCATTTATTCCCACTATAGTGGGATTACATTAGCTACTATGTAATTAAATAACTCATAGTATATTATGAGCTATTTAATTACATAGTAGCTAATGTTTAATACAGTCATGAAACAGTTAACCCTTACAAAAAGATACCCTGCGTTTCTCCCACGATCGATGCCGATAAAATAAAATAAAAGTCATCCTGTCACACGAGATTGACGCGAAAATACTAGTTTCATTGACGAGCTCCTGCTTGCCTCTGATGCCCTAGTACCATGATTAACTTAAGTGGAGCTATTTCTAGTTTTAGATATTGATCGTATCATCGTAAGTAAACAGTGACAAATTCTGACTGCGATAGCGTAATAACCTATAACAGACTAGAACGTAGCATAAACACATTGTTTCCTACCTTCCGAAAAAAAAAAAGAATAAAATTGTTAAAAATGTGAAAATTTATGATTTAGAAATTAGACGCATCAATATGATTATTATTAATTAACACCTATTATATTATTTGTCAAATTCGGATAACGCATAAGTAAATAATGCGGAAACTCAAAACATTACTGAGATATACATGTTATCACATTTTATCTACATATAATGCTGGTTTTAAAATCTTATTGATAATCGTAACTACGTATTAATTATGTAGCTACTTTAAATTGAGATAAATTAAGTCGTAATTAGTTTACTTATTAATTAAAAGCAAGTAAATGATTAGATTAATAAACAGACCGACAAATCTATCAGAAATCTTAACGTATCTAGCGATTCTATAATATTTTATAGACGGGTTCTACCGCTACTTTACTGTACATTTAAATACACGTTATATTCTTATAAATACGAAAACAAAAGAACAACAAAACAGAATTCATTCATAATTCAATACGCAAAGAGAAAAAGAACAAATTACACGTACTCGTCCGATTCTCGTAAACATCGATTAAAAAAGGAACGATTAATAATTATTTTCGCACGACACTGGCCATCGCAATATCATAGAGTAAAAAACGTCTCGGTAGCGCGGCGGGAAAAAAAGTAAAATTGTAATGGCGTCGCCAATACGGGTTAAAAATAAAAAAAGAATTGCGTGGGAAACGGGATGCTGTGCCGTTACTTTAATGTGCGGATCTATCCGTTGTTCTCCTTTAGGGATCAACAGTTTCACTTTTTAACGCAAATAAACCTGAATGCTGATATAGCTACTATAGAAACTTAAGCTATGTCTTGGTCTATTTTTATTTTTCTATTTTTATGTCTATTTCATTCTATTAACATACAGCATTTCTGATTGCATTTCCGAACGGTTCACACCACGGAACTTCACACAAATAAATATTACATTCCATAATGCATTATCATTTGAATATAAACTCCATAATATATTTTTATTATGATTTAAGTTTGTGAATGACTATCATCCGACGGTGATGTCGAAAAATGTCGGAGAAATGTTAATTCTTGTACTTGTTTATCAGTGCTAGCTAGACTAATCGGGTTTCCGCCGTATTAAGAAACGTTTGATAAGCCCATTTTAATTAAAATATGTTTTGGCTCTTTCTCTCTTACCTGACACTTCATGTGAAAGACCGAGAAGAAACACATTTTAACAAAATAGGGGGCTTGGCTACAGCTTAGGCCACCACCTTCCTTAGCCCTCTTCGACTGACTGGTAGCGGTTTGTAACGATAGCTAGGTGTTTTAAGTGTCTTACCCCCGTATTAAGAAACGTTTAAGCCCATTTTAGCTAAAATGTGTTGCGTCTCTTTCTTTCACGTGAAGTGTCAGGTAAGAGAAAAAGAGACAACATATTTTAGTTAAAACAAACGTTTCTTAATACGGGGGTAAAACAAAAAACTGTAAATTTAAATTATTTAATATAATTTAATTTATTTATGTAAATTTTTTTGGTTTAATCTGTCAGCTTTTTCATCCTGGTGCAATGTGACAATCACAGAGAAAATTATAGGTGCTTTACAATTACATACACCTAAGGATATATCTTAGATCGTTTATTCTCGATTTAAGGGATATATATTTTAATAGATACGTCCATCGCTAACGCTGTACTGTACGCCCGTCTCAAATTATTAGTAACATCGGGACGTTTCAAGGTATTTTAAGCATTTTATCTCTTTAATAATAACCAAAATCGTTTGAAAACCTCAAACATCATACGTCAATAATGCCCGATCGCACTACACTTTCTCACGCATAAAGGCCGGTTTAAACGGTAGTGGTTATATTGTTGAAAAATGTTTAAATTTATAATCGGTGCAGGCCCTTCTTAATACACATGCTACTAAACTGTTAGAAAGCTGCAAAAATTGATACCTATAGATTATTGATTATATTTCAAATCCAATTATAAATCTTTAATAATCTCAAATATGTTAAATTGTAAATTGTAAACTGTAATAATTTTTAATTTTTATTTTTGTGAATATGGATCTTTGTTATTCGAAATAAATGAATTTTAATTTTTTAATTTTTTTTTATAGAACAACGTCCATATTCCATTCAATACAATCGGGGTTTGTGGTCAGTTTTCACAAGCTATCATTTAGGTCTACCTCTTTTTGCGCGTACCGGCACGAAGAATATAGTGCATTTAGAATCCCTAAATCACTATCAAAATCGTCTAAAACTTCTTAAAGGTTGTGTCTAAACACACCTTAATCCGTTGCGTTCTCACGGTTAAAGCACGAAAGCTTAGGCCGAATCGAGAGCGGGCGAGCGAGGAGGCGACGAAACAAAAGAGTTCAACGCTACGCTTGATACCTTCTTGATACTTTCTTGATACCTTGTAGAATAGAATTACGAAATCGCGCGCGGTCTCCTTGACGCCTAGCAATTTAGTTTGTTTGTTATAACTTTATTGTACTAAAACAAAGGTGAATATAAAAGCATAGAAATAAAACAATTTTTTTTAATCTATCCTTCTATTTTCTTCAATTCTATTAATACTGTTTCGCGCCGAATCTTCTTGTAAGTGAATCTTGTCTCCGACATGAGCTATCGCCAGTCTTAGCACTTCATCATCATCAATCTATATATTCTAGGACGGTCCACAGTTCGATTTCTTTCAACGTGTCCAAATCCAAACCAGTGTTACTACAGTCTCTTAAAACCATGCAAAATCCAGTGAGTAAGCGAGACAGCGCAATACATTATGTAAGGCGACATCTCCCTTACTCAATCGTTCTTGCATGGTTTTCAGAGATGGTGGTAAGCCGCTTCGCTTCCATCATCGTCATCATTAACAGACTTTTACATCCCACTGAATACAGGCCACTTTCAAATTATGCCATGCACAATGGTCCTGTGCTGTACATCAACATTGGCATAGCTTCGATTAGTGAATTTAGTATTTGGCTTATACACTCTACCATCCATTTCCAAGTTTGTGTTCACTCTCAAGGTAACATCTTCCCTTTGCATCAGCCTCAGAATCTATTGAAAGATTTTCCGTCACGCCACTTACTTGTTTTCTGAGAGTCTGCTGTCAACGAGGCCCGAGCCTAGCGTTAACTGTGGACCGGTGGTTTCTTAAATCGTACTTACGTCATTTGCTTAATGAGCGAGGCACGAATTATTGTCCGAGGATGATTAGTGGCGTTATGTAGGGATTATAGGTTAAATGTTATTAAGTTAAGCGTCTGTTGAGATTGGTGGGCGGTATGTTCAATTCATAAGATACATTTTTTTAACTAATACTTTCTTCTTATCGAATGTTTTACTGGCTGACTGACTTGTATATATCTGTAACTGACTTAATAGCTGCTTACTTAGAGCATTAAACCGAACGGAGATGCCACGCGCTGAAAGTCTACAACATTCTGCGCGCGGAATGAGAAAACACATACTTACAATAAGTTCAAATACTAACGCATTATTCTAATAGGTCATTACGCACGCATCAATAGTGATGGGTTGCTAGCCGCATCGCCTATGTCATGATTCCCCCATTCGCTTAACATATTACATATGAAGCGGATCCATGGAAAGTCCCTCCGAAATGGAAACCTGGGCTCTCTGACCGGGAGTCGAGTTTCTACCGTTTCCGTTTACTGAGCCGCGGCCCATCCTGTCTGCGGTTTGGTTTTCATATGAAACTGGTTAATGTAAGGAATATTGTGTTGTTAAAGTTATCATATTTGATGAGGACTGTAGTAAATGAAGGCGCAGATTTTCACGAAGCACTGATTTATTTTCACTGATTTTTACAGCATTATTTTCTCACTGATTTTTACAGAATTATTTTCCCACTGTTGAGCACCATAGTTTCCTGGTGATTCTTCCTAGTGATTCTTCTTGCTAGTACTGGAACTGACGAATTACTGAATGCTCCATACAAAATCATGCTCAATTTTATGCAAGTTTTTCGTCATACAAACTATACAAGCATTGACGAGTATACTAAAAAATAGTGGGGGAATTTACATACAAAAGTTAAAGTTTACAAAATTTCTAGAACATTCTATGCATCTATCCTTGTCTAACTAATGAGTGTGAACAGGCAACTGTATGTACCTAGGTATATAATCAAACTTAACAAATCATATATCAAAGTTATCTAAAAGAACATATCAAACATATCAGATTTTGAATCAGACTTATTAATCTAACTTATCCTATTTATTAAGACGTAGGTTCGCTGTCCGCTTCATCCTCCCCCCGGCGAAGACTCTGCGTAGCCTCTTCTATGGTGAGGACAGCGAGTTTCGATGTCGGTCTTCTGAATACTCCTCCTCTGGTTCGGACGTCTGCAGATCGTACGCCGCCGTCTGGTCCCGGGAAGACACGCTCGACGACACCGCGAGGCCACGTGTTGCGGGGTAGCGTTGGGTCCACCACGATGACTAAGTCTCCCGGTTGCAACGGTCGTCGGCCAGCGTCTCTGGACTCGCCTCGAGCTGCTAGTGTGGGCAGGTACTCCTTGACCCACCGCCGCCAGAACTCGTCAGCGAGCGCTTGACAAGCTCGCCACGTCCGCCGGTCCGCCATGTCGCAAGGCCCAGTGTGTGGTAGGCCTGATGATGACCCCAACAGGAAATGATTAGGGGTGAGGGCCTCTGGGTCTTCTGGCTCCACGGAGACGTGCGTGAGAGGTCGAGCATTGATGCTGTGCTCTGCCTCTGCCAGCACTGTCTGCAGTACTTCTTCTTTTGGTGTCTTCTCGTGCAGGACTGCTTGCAAGGCCACCTTCACTGATCGAACCAGGCGTTCCCAGGCTCCGCCTTGATTTGGAGCCCCGGGAGGAATGTAGTTCCACTCCATGTTGTATTTGTGTCCGTAGTCTCGTAGTGCAGGCATCCACTCGGCGTAGGCAGCTCGCAGCTCCACGTCAGCTCCTCTGAAGTTGGTGGCGTTGTCACTGTACATCACTGATGGCCACCCTCGTCGCGCCGCCATTCTTCTTAACGCCATTATAGCAGAGTCGGTGGTGAGACTTCCAACCAACTCCAGATGAACTGCCCTTGTAGTTAGACATGTGAACAGGGCTCCCCAGCGCTTCTCTCTTCGTCTGCCGATGGTCACGAGCATTGGGCCAAAATAATCAACGCCGCAATTGGTAAACGGGCGGTGATAGCAGTCGAGGCGCGCCGCAGGCAGGTTTCCGCAGATAGGCACGCAGGGCTTGGCTCTCCTGACTCGGCACGTCATGCATGAACGTGCCACTGTTCGAACTGTCGGTCGTAGCTGCAGTATCCAAAATCTCTGGCGTAGTTCATTCACCACTCGTTCTCGTCCTGCATGTCCTGCTTTAACATGTTCTTGCAGGATTATTAACTTTGTTAATTTATGTCTTCCGTCCAAAATTATGGGATTTTTTGTTTGCGTTGGTAATCTGGCTGCGTTTATTCTGCCTCTTAAGCGCAGCAATCCATCTTCTCCTAATTCTGGATCTAACTTGTTCAGTCGACTTGTTTTTGATATCGGCTTCCCCTTCTTCAGCAGATGTACCTCTTCTGGAAAGCTGTCTTCTTGGGCTTTCTTCAATAAAAGCTCTTCTGCCTTGTTCAAATGGGTTGTCGTCATTTTTGTTCCTCGACGTCTGCATTTGTCTATGAATAGAAGAACTGTGGCAGTCGCTCTCAACATTCGCTGGTACGAGGAGAATCTGTCGATCTCGGGTAACGGTAGCTTCTGGCATTCTGTATTTATATGATGGACTACCTCCGTCTCTTCGTCTTCAACTGAAGGTGCTTCTTCTGGCCAGTGCTCTTCTGATTGTCTAAGGAAGGCAGGGCCGGAAAACCACCAGTCGTCCTTGTTTGCAGGCGCGTAACCAGCTCTGGTGGCCACGTCAGCGACATTCATATTCGTAGGCGCCCATCTCCATTGATTTGCGTTTGTTCTTTCTGCTATTTCTCCTAAGCGATGAGCGACGAAAGGAGTATAGCGTCTGGCGTCCTTTCGAATCCAATGCAGTACTGTTTTTGAGTCTGTCCAGAAGATGACTTCACTCGATGCCCATCTATGTTCCCGTTGAATGGTGTCAGCCAATCTTGTTCCGATGAGCGCTGCTTGTAACTCTAGTCGTGGAATGCTTTGAGTCTTAATTGGTGCCACCTTAGACTTGGCAGCGGCGAGCACGATGTGGACTGACCCGTCTTCTTTCTTCAGTAGCCAATAGGCTGCTGCAGCATATGCATCCTGGCTGGCGTCGCAGAAGACGTGAAGCTGTGTCTTTTCCACTGCATCTTCAGACCCGTAGCATCGCGCTAACTTGAGTGTTGCTATTTGCTCAAGCTGCTCAAGCCAAGTTGTGAGACCTTCAGCGTGATCTTCTGGTATTGGCTCATCCCATCCAATGTGAAGTCTCCACAGGCTCTGCAGGAATATTTTCGCACTGATGGTGAAGCAACTCAACAGTCCCAATGGGTCGTAGACTGACATCACGGCGCTTAATGCTTCTCTCTTTGTTGGCGCTCGTTGTCGGCTGCGCACTTCTTCGGGAACCCTTGGCATTGTTGTGTTGAACCCCAGTGTGTCTTCATGTGGATTCCATATAAGTCCCAATGTCTTGTCGCTGTGACCTAATTGTGTGCTGGACTTCGCACGCAGTTCCGCTGGCACGTTGACAAGAGCCTCTTGTTTATTAGAGTTCCAACTTCGTAGCTTGAAGCTTGCCTTAGCGTGTACCTCTATGACTTCCTTGATTGTCTGTACTGCTTCTTCCGTAGACTCGTAGCTAACCACATAATCATCCATGTAGTGGTTTTCTGTGATTGCCTTTAGTGCCTTAGGATGTGAGCTCGCGTGCACATGCGCATTGTGATTGCGTACGCTGTGCGCGATGAAAGGAGAACACGATGCCCCGAAGATCATTGAGGTCATCTTCATTTGTTGCGGTGGTTGACTTCGTTCATTGCCACGCCACAGGAACATTTGAGCTGCTTGATCTTCCTCCCGAATCTTCACCCTTAGAAACATTTCTTCGATGTCGGCGGTAAGGGCTACTGGGTATTCTCTGAATTTAAAAAGAATTCCCAATAGCGAGCGCAGCATGTCGGGTCCCTCCAGCAACATGTCATTGAGGCTTGTCCCGTTGGCAACTGCAGCAGCATCGAAGACAAGGCGTATCTTCCCAGGTTTGTTTGGGTTTGTTACAGCGAAGTGTGGAAGAAACCAGCTGTGAGGCAGCTTCTCTTCTCCTCCTTTGCATTCTTCGGCGTATCCTTTTGCGACCAGATTATCCACCTGGGCGCTGTATTGTTTCGCGAAGTCTGAGTCTTGATTCATTTTCTTCTCGATTGTTTTCAGTCTTCGTAGCGCTTGGTCATGGCTTGAAGGCATCCTCGGATTGTCTTCTTTCCACGTGAGCCCAACTTCGTAATGTCCATTCTTCCATGTGACTGTCTTTTGGAAGATGTCCATTGCCCTCTGATTTGCAGGTGACACTTTGACTGCTGATGTCACCCCTAGTGAGTCGATGCGGAAGTGCTCTTCAATCTGTTCATGAAGCTTCTGATCTTCTTCACTCTTCGTATGCAGGTGCAAAATTGAGGCTTCAGTTTTATGTTGATGTCTCGTCGCAACACCATGAACCACCCAGCCCAATCGAGTCTTCGAAGCAGCAGGTTCATTCTTCTTGCCTGTCCTCAGTTCTCTCGTGATGATCAGGTCCCAATTGTCTGCTCCAATCAGTAGGCGTGGTGTCGCTGAGCTGTAGCTAAGCTTCTCGGCTGGCAGATCTTTAAGATGTGCACATTGTAGCAGGTGTGCAGGAATTGATTGTTTCGTGAGTGTCAATCCCTCCACTGTACGCGCTGTGATATCATAGTCGTGATCTTCATTCTTGATTTTGATCTTGACTCGATGACTTTCTTGTTCTTGGCGCGTCGAGTTCACCCCATGAATATGAAGTGGAGATGCAGGCCCGCGAGCGTCGATCTTGCGCGCCAGGTCTGCGTCGATTAGTGTCGCCGTTGACCCTTCATCCAGCAGAGCATAGGTGTCTTCTATACCCCCAGGGCCTATCACGGTGACTGGACATATCTTCAATAGCACCGTTCGCTGGGTCGTGCTTGTCCGTACTGATAGCACGGTATCTTCCTTGGTTGGCGTAGTAGTATCACTCTGAGCGGTATCAGGAGTGGCAGGTGCTGCTGCGTGAAGTAGCGAGTGATGCGGTCGCCGACAACCATTGACCCCACACGGCTTGGCTCGACAGTTGACTCGTCGATGCGTGTTGCTGATGCACTTGAAGCATACCTTCTTCTCTTTCACCCATTGCCATCTTTGATCCGTAGACAGTGCGCGGAATTTGTCGCACTGGGGAACCTTGTGTTGCTCTCCACAGTGTAAGCATTGCACGTCGACGCTGTCCTTGTTTTCAGTGGCTGCTGTGTATGTAACTGCCTTGCGATTCGCTTCTTGCCGCCGCGTTGCAGGTTGATTATTAGTTGTCTTCGTGCTTCGCGATGGCGCAGCGATGCTAGGTGCATATGAGTGTTTCAATGCACGATCAGCCTCGTTCATCAGGAATCGTGAGAGTATCACGAGCTGTGGTTCATCTTGATTGCAGTAATTCTCAGCGTAATCACACCATTTTGATCGAAGATGTGGACTTAGCTTCTCAATTATTTCTCTTGTCAGCATAGGATTGTACAGGTAGCCCTTCTGGTTCAGGCTATTGAGTACTTGCACTATATTCTGTAGCTTCACTGCTAGGTTGTTCAGTTCTGTTGCACTAGCCCCTGGTCTTGGTAGTTTCTTGATATCTTCTAGCGCTTGATCGACGATAATCTCTGGCCGGCCGAAACATTGTTCCAAAGTCTTCATTATAGCCTCTGGATCCCTTGATGTATGCAGTAGTGCTCGAACGGCTTCTCTGGCTTCGCCCTTCAAGCTGTTCCGTAGTCTCGCCATGTTCTCGACGTCGGAGAAGCTGTATATTGCAGCAGAATCCCTCATCGCAGCCTTGAAAGGAAGCCACTCTCCAGGGGCGCCCGTGAATGTAGGTAGATCGGTGACTTGTCTCGGAGGTATCCTGGTGCGAGCCATTTTCGTTATTGCATCGGCGAGTTGTTCTATTCCTCTTCCATTGCTTCTGTTTCTATGCGGCGTCGGTGAGCGCTGACGTTCCATTGTTCGTCGTGGCCTTGGTGTGTTCCAATCGCAGACCTCAGGTTGCTCCCCCCGTATTGGATATGCGTGAGCACGGGGTAGGGGCACCTGCTGTTCCATGGTAGGGGTAGCAGCTGCGTGGGCGGCGACGGCGGAAGGCGCGACATCGACGGCGGGTTGGATGATAGACGGCTCTTCAGTATATGTAGGCTCTTGATCTGTAGGTACTTGCTCTTGTTGATTCAGCCATTGATTCACCCTGTCGAGATTTTGTTCATGGACGCTGACTGCTTCACATTCTTCATCTTGGATTGTTGCAATTTCAAAGGCGAGTTTCTTCTGAACGATATCCGCTTCTAAACGTAGCTCACGTCTTTTTATCTCGGCGAGCCTCTCGACGGCGGCTAGTTCAGCTTGCTTGATGCGTACTGAAGCGCTGATGGACGATCGTCGTGAATGAACCGAGCGCACTGACCGGTTAGGCGAGTGAGTACGCGGTACTGCACCAGTATAGGGCGCAGCAGTGGGGCGCGGCGCGGTTGAATACGCGGTCGACGGGTATGCTGCGGGGGTGGCGGACGCGGAGGCGGGGGGTGCGGGCGGCGCACTACGGACCCCCGCCGTCACGACGACGTCCGCAACGGCGGTGCGCTGAGCGGCGGCTGCAGCCACAGTAGTCGGGATACGACGCCCAGTAGCGCTTGGATCAGTAGCGCTCGGCGACCTGGGCGGATCGTCGAAAACTCGGCCACGTGCTTCCTCTCCGCTTTGGCTTCTTGTTACCACCATTTTGATCTTGATAGCGGCGTCCCGACGGCGATAGCTTCGTGCTGGCCTTGCTGTTTCTTGAATATCCGACGCTCTGAAGGACCAGCTGATGAGGACTGTAGTAAATGAAGGCGCAGATTTTCACGAAGCACTGATTTATTTTCACTGATTTTTACAGCATTATTTTCTCACTGATTTTTACAGAATTATTTTCCCACTGTTGAGCACCATAGTTTCCTGGTGATTCTTCCTAGTGATTCTTCTTGCTAGTACTGGAACTGACGAATTACTGAATGCTCCATACAAAATCATGCTCAATTTTATGCAAGTTTTTCGTCATACAAACTATACAAGCATTGACGAGTATACTAAAAAATAGTGGGGGAATTTACATACAAAAGTTAAAGTTTACAAAATTTCTAGAACATTCTATGCATCTATCCTTGTCTAACTAATGAGTGTGAACAGGCAACTGTATGTACCTAGGTATATAATCAAACTTAACAAATCATATATCAAAGTTATCTAAAAGAACATATCAAACATATCAGATTTTGAATCAGACTTATTAATCTAACTTATCCTATTTATTAAGACGTAGGTTCGCTGTCCGCTTCAATATTGATTCTTATAATGGCTAGTTGTTGCCTTACTTTCGTTTTGTTTATTAGTTCTTAGCAAAGAGGGAGTAACATGCGGTTGGGTGGGTTGAATGTATCGCTACCAAGGATAAAACATAAATAAATATGGTACCAAATCGCTATTTTTAACCCCCGATGCAAAAAGAGGGGTGTTATGTTTGACATGTCAGTCTGTCTGTCGGTCTGTCTGTCTGTCTGTCTCTGGCATCATATTATGACTAGGCGGACCTAATATTTTTATCGAAAAAATAAATAAATTCATATTTAATTATTGTATTTCTGCTTGTATTGTACTGTACATGATTTACTAGCGTAATGTTCAAAGATATTTTCGAAGTACCCCCTTAATGACTAAATTTATAAGTACTTAAATATAAATAAGTAGAAAACAAGAACATGTGCGTTAAGTGAAGATATTCCCAACGACCCCCGCGTATCCCCGTGTGTGCCGCCATCTGCGCGCCATTTGTAATTCTCTATGGTCTGGGGCTATTGTTGTCTTTGTGGCTGTGGCATCTAGGGTTTTAAGGATTAAATGTTGTTCTATTTTATTTGACACTTGTTTATGCCTTTATTCAAGAATTAAAATAATTAGAAAGTTTACAAGTAGAATCGTCCATTTTATATTCTGTCATCGTTCTTCGCGAAAATGTTTATTATACCTATTCTGTAAACTTGTGAAGGATTTTAAGCAATATTTGGAATGAAAAAGGAGTGTATTTTAAAGCGTTTAAAAAAAATTTGTTTTATTTAAGAAGTTACCTTAAGTCCCTAAGTACATCTCTAAATTTGAAGTCGTTAAAAATCTCAACAATAAACAATGCAGAACACTGGCTGATATAAAGCAGAGAAAATTACATACTTTTTCTCTGTCTTTTTTAAGGAAACTTACGTTTGTCCTTCTCTAGCATGTGTGGTAATCGCGTGCGGCTTGTCACGCGCTCCGCGTTTTTAGATCATCACACTTGATGTAGCATCTTTACTTTTGTTTTCACCTATTTTGAACCTTAGGCTTTTAGAATAAGAGATTTTTGACTTCTAGATTATTGACCTAAAGGATTTTCTACCCTATTTATTTTTAAATTTAAATTTGATTCTAATACTTAAGTGAGTTCAGTAATTATACGCATAGCTCCAGTTTTGAATTTAAACTTAAAAAAATTCTCTTATGACAATTTAGAATCTACCATTGCTATTTATTTTTTAATAGATCTAAAAAGCCACTTTAAAATGAACCCCTCTAAAGTCAAGGGTTTCTTCACGCCCCAAAATTTGGACCCTTTTAATTTTCAAATGTTTGCACATACTTTTCGTACAATTGCATTCCGTACCTACCTTGCCTTTTGCCTTTCCTACTGCTGTATTTTTTTTATTATTGTTAAGTTCTATATTTGATTAAATATAATACTCGTATATTTCCATATAAAGAAGCACAATTAATAAAATGATTCACTTGTCTCGAACAAAACCCTTTGTGTATAAATCTTCAATGATCTTTTGTTTGTACTCCTATATTTGTCTTTGGCTCTACGTCGTTATTTCTTTGCCTTACAAGAAGCTGATTCTTGTCTTTGTCGTGCAAGGCGATTAACACATTCCAAACGTGTCATTTCAAATTTGAATATAGAATGGATAGATTTTTTTCTAACTACAGATATATTTAGAACGCCATAAAATTTGTTTCACGATAAACGATAGTTTCTTCGCCCTATCAATTATTAACTGACCGTGAAATTTAAAATTATTCGACATTGTATTTTAATTTATTTACTAGGTTTCACTATTTCAATCTAGAATACAAAGTTCTTATTTTTCTTAGTAGCATTTTGATTTTGTTAGATATCATGCTTATAAAATGTATCATAAATCTAAGCTCCTGTCTGATTGAAAAATATGGTTCTTAATTAAACTACTCGAATAAATGGAAAATGTTCCAAAATTCCGTCACAAATTGTCGATTCGATTAAAATATAACAATAAAAATCGCGTGTTTCATTTCAAAATGGCCCCGTTCATGTCTGCTGTTTGGTCACGGTTGCTGCTCTAGGGTCATCGTCTGCAGCACCGTTCTGTAACATCTCTGAAGCTATGTATTCCTGGATTTCCTGGTACATCGTTATGATAGATTGTATTTTTATGAAATATTGTGTATACAGAAGAATGGACTGGAAAGTATGAAAATGTGGATATTAATTCTATCTTCACGATCTCATGACAAGTTTTCTAGGAAAATCATATCAGGTAGGACCAAAATTCATTATCCAAACCTTGCTCCAAATTTCAACATCTGCGCACTCATTTAAACCAAATCGAATGAATCCCCCGAGGGCCGCGCGCGACCCTACGAAACTGTCTTTAATTTTCCCCCAAAATATGACCCAGTCTTAAGCCGATATAATCGCATGGATACATTTTTTTCATTCAGCGTCGATTAGTATTTAGTACCCAGACAATAGAGAGAGAGGCGCTTTAGGTTTCTTTTTTAATTTTGTGTTCTATTTTTGTATAATATTTGATGATTTCATGTTGAATCACCATTTTGTCAAAATACGAAAGAACTAGTAAACTAAAGATTTAGTTAGAAATAAAAAAAAGTTCGTTTTTCACTTGGAAAGTACTTAAAAGAAATAAGTAAACTTTTATTATATCTGCTAGAAAAACAGCTCACCCTTCAAGTTGTGAACCGTAAACACATCAAAGAGATGATTTCAGTTGGAGCGTTAACGCACAGGATAAAATTAAAACAGTTATTTTTAAATGTATCTGTTCTACGTCAAATATAAATGTTAGACAAATACCCCCACTCGCGTTTAACACAATAGGCGGTAATTTTTTTTAAGCAGGGAAACTTTCAGGAAACTAGAAGTTTTTATACTGCGAAAAGAAAAACGTTTAGGCCATGATAAAGATGTTAATACACTTAAAAACAGAGATCGAATAAATAAACACAATGTAGTTATCAAATAAGAAAAGAAACTTAGGCATGAACTAAAAAGTACTCATAATAAAGTTGAAGGGCAGTCTAACTAGCTTATTATAATTTCATACGAAGCTATTTATTAGGGTGCCTCCCCCGCGATTCCCTCAAGAATTAGCCAAATGCGATAACTCGCGAAGGCGGGGGTGGATATTGCAGACCCTCATTTAATTTATGTCACCCTGGTAAGTTCTCCGATAATTCTGTGTGTTAGTGGGTCAGACGAGTAAAATATATGAATTTCGCTTTGCCCCACGGTTTACTCTTTCTTCTTATCGAGCCAAAAGTCTGGTTATCAACTGCACAATATAGGATTTGCTTTCTTCTTTATTGGTTTCATATAACCTTAGTCTACCTGGTTGGACTCATTTTTCCTTTTATTTTCAATCCCTAATCCTTCAATGATGTTTCTCATGTTGTCTCAAATTACAATGATCTAAAATTAGCAACACCACAAAAACCTTAAGTGAGTCTAAGTTTAGCCAACCATACATGGCAGCACCCGCAGACTAGCACCCATATCTGTAGGAATATCCAAAAATAGCGCCACGTGCGCGCCATTATTTAGCGGAGCCGCGGAACTAATTCGAGGACAATTTGTTCCCCTCTAAGCTGGGGTGTAAACAGGGAATACCGACACATGCTGTAGAAGTACAGTATTTACAATACAACTTAAAACCTGCAACTCTGTTTACCCCGTGAGGAATGTAGACGTCAATATATTTAAATAAAACACCGCGATCAAATATCAGGACACATTTCAGTTTATAAATTTGTTTTACATGGATGACATACTTATTGAGTACTAGTATAATACAAACATTGATTACCTTTATCAGAAGGCTTGCGAAAGAGATCAAAAACGCATCCTCCTGCTGACAATTTTTAAGAAATCCAAAGAAAAAAAAATCTTAGAAATTTTTTTTGTACTACTGGTTAACACAAACATCCACATCCTACTATTTGTAATTAAAAACAAAATGATAAACAGTTTCTACGCCTGAACTGTTTTAAAACGAATCACTGCCCACCCTCGTGTAATTATCAGATTTCCTATTGAGGATGCGCTCGCGCAGCGGGGCGCATCTCCGTCATATCTACTGCTATGTCTACCGAATGATCGATAAAATTCATTTGTTAGTGGCCAGTACCTACATGTATTACAATAATAAAAAATGAATAGACTTAAAATTCTGTGCTTATCGTCACCATCACCATATAAGGGGAATTGTGATGACTGGCCAAACTGGCCCGTACTAATCTTGCGATATATTTTTTTAACTGTTTCGGCTTACACGGTACAACAATTGTTCGGAATTGCATTGTTGTCATTTACAACAATCAGAATGTTAGACCGGTGACGTTACCGCATTGTCTTTGCCTTGTATACCTTTTGGATACGTCACGGATATGGCATCTTACCATTGTATCTTTGCGCAACTAAAAAAGGAACTTTCAAACATGGCGGGCGTTCGATGACAGCCCGCCAAAAAGTAAAACGTTTCAAATGTCACCGTCTGCGTCACAGGCTTCCTGGTGCAATCCCTTGGCTAACTTTAGACCCGTTGACGTCAAAGTTGATCTAGATATCCGAATAGAACGTTTATATGCAACGCCTGTGACTATTAACTGCTAGTTTGAAACAATATGGCGGGTTAATGGTCTTACAAAATGTCGGGTGAAGATTTAAATTGATCGTTACGGCGATTACGTTAAACTCTAGATGAAATAAGTGGCTTAAATTCTGAACATTTATCACATGATAGTTCAATTTCAATCTATCAACTTAAAGGCTTCAGGACTTATTTCTTTTACTGCCATCTGCTGTGCTATAGTCTTGTTTTCATAGGATAATTCATTTGGTTTTCAGGCAAGCATACAGATTGCTATAGCCTATTAAGGTAGTCACTTGCGCGTTGCCTATTCGTAGCCTTATCTTTCGATACAGTACCCAGTAATGTCTCTGCCTCTCTCACCCTTCCAACGGGTACACAACAATGCAAGTTGCTGTTTGGCGGCTGAAATAGGTAAGAGTGAGGTCCTCATGCAGACGACCTTCGTGCAAAGATCTATACTACCCACAGAATTTTGAAATATTAACAAGAAGTGGCATAGCGCACGAAAAGCGTGTCACTGGTTTGGATTGCAAGCCAATGTTTCACACAGAAAAAATGGGCGGGGAATTTGATGGCGTCATTTATTGTCACTGTTGACAAGACTGTTGGAGCAAGGGGTGCTAAGAATCCCCGGCAGACGCCCGGCTACCACCCCCGACGAACACTGGCCCTGGTAACACACAACATTCGCACGCCTTAAAACTAAGGTCTTCAACCAATGTGTGTTACCAGTGATGACATATGGGTCCGAAACGTGGTCCCTTACTATGGGCCTCATAAGAAAGCTCAAGGTCGCCCAAAGAGCTATGGAGAGGGCTATGCTCGGTGTTTCCCTTCGAGACCGCATCAGAAATGAGGAGATCCGTAGGAGAACAAAGGTTGCTGACATAGCCCAGCGGATTAGCTCTTTGAAGTAGCAGTGGGCAGGGCACATAGCGCGACGAAACGATGGCCGATAGGGCAGAAAGGTTCTCGAATGGCGACCACGCACCGGCAAGCGCAGCGTCGGACATCCACCGACCAGATGGTAAGATGACCTAAAGAAGGTCGCAGGCAGACGTTGGATGCAGGCCGCTTAAACCGGTCGTTCTGGAAATCCTTGGGGGAGGCCTACGTCCAGCAGTGGACGACCTGCGGCTGAAATGATGATGATGATGATTGTCACTGTTATTGGTCGATAATAACAGGGGGCTTTGTTGTAAACTACGTAATAAATTTCTAATAAGGTGTGGTGTGGTTTACATGTATGAAATGAAGGTAAGAAGAGAGAATACGCTGTTACACTGATCGTGGAGCTAAATCCGCGTCAAAACATTTATATTCGGATAATTTCTGTTCTGTGATACTACCTCTGATATAATCGAGCATTCGCAAACAAATCAACTAAAACAAAAAATCACTCAAAGTCTACTCTTATGGCACAGAAATGACATTAAAAAATTATAGTACACTAAAGTACCTCTGGTGTACTCTAACGATAACTTTAATTAGTCATTTTTCTCTGTATCTTTTTACCAACAAATAAAGATTTTATTTATTTTTCTTCTACCTACTTTTATAGTAATAGTACTAACTATTTTTTTTGGGTCAATGCCTCGTCAGTTCAAATAGTACTAGTAACGGAAGCTCGCATAGTTAGATCATGTTAATTGACTTCCTGTCTGTTAATTATACTAAATATACTTATATTTACGGTTTCCAAATCACACTACTACCACCTATTGTGTATTTAAGTTTAATGCTGAATATTCAGATTGATTGCAAAATGTGAAAAATTATGCTGTTGGATGTTGGATGATCACCATTTCAATTTATGGATACTACTCGAAAAATCGGATAAAAAAGGAGTGTGAGAATCATTGTGCAATATTACCACTTTTAAACTCATCCGTTTGTTTGCAAAACTTTTGCCTCCGCCACTTTTTTTCTGACATCCGAATTTAAACCAAAATTATATCGAATATCCGATTTCGATCAGAGAAATCGGGAGAAAATCAGTACTTCCGCCGGAAGCGGGGGACGGGTACCGAAATGGCGCCCACCCTCTGTTTTTTCTCTGAGCCACCTGGCCAAAGAGCTACCCCTATATATCTTATCACGCCCGCATTTGAACTTTATTTTACGTTTTTTAAGAAAATAGACTATTAATTGTCGTCCCGACCTTTTGACAAAAGGAAATGCGAGATGTGGGCAAGATTCATGGTATTTGTAGCCGTGTGGTATGGTGGCGTCATGAAGGAGGACTTCTGGCCTCAGGGAGTCGTGTTCAGGAAGTTCCGAGGACGGCTGCCTGCTAAAACTGCGCCACACGTCGCCGACATTATAACGTGTATTAGTTCTGAATTGTTTATTTTATATGTATGTTAGACTTTAAGGCCAATAATGTAAATATTGTTGCCTGAAATTAATTAATAAAAAAAAATAGATCAAAATCTTCCCATAAAAGTCGTAAAATGCTGCTAACAGACAGAGACAAAGTAAATTTTCTTGGCTGGTGGCGGATTCCAACAAATCGATCTCAATATATTTTACGACTAGCTGTCCCCCGCGGTGTCACTCGCTTCTGGTATGTATCTACAGACTATGTAACCTCCAAGAATCAGGCAGAATATTCAGAAAGTATTTTTCAAATACGACCATTACTCAAAAGTTAGTTCAAACATACAAACAAGCGCAGTTTTAATCTGTTAGTAAAAATATTTAAAACTAGCTTTTGCCCTCAGCTCCGCTTGTACTCCGTTATATCGCGCCAAATAGTAGCCTATGTTTGACCCGCGGACTTTATTGATACCAAATCAAAATCGGTCCAGTATTTAAAACGTGAAAGCGTAACAGATAGACAGACACACAGACTTTCACATTAATAATATTAGTATGAATAAATGCAAGACGTCCTTTAATATAAACATTAAAAAAAAGAAATTCTCAAAGTAATCACGTCACATTTCAAGCATAACGAACAAAATGGCCGCCGCTCATTACACCACACTAACACCACGACAATGTTAGGACTTCCTCTAAACGTTCTGAACAGAGGAAGCACGTGCCCCCGTTCCTCTTGGCCGACGACGGTGTGTTCACTAGGGGAGCGAAAACGGGATAAAAACCATAACAGCTTACCAGTCATATTCTACTCTGTGCCAACGTGATAATGTAAAGTCGATATTTCAAGTTGATCGTTCAGATTTGCTGATGGCTCTTAACTAAGTACTAGCTTAGACTCTTGGTCTGTCATCTAAGCTGTCGAGCTAAGATGACTCATCTCAGCTTTTTCTTGGTTGAGTCCTCAGCTGGTTGCTTCATAGCACGGGGTCGGCTTTGCTTCTCTAAATTTTATGGCCTGTCTGATGTCAACCTTGTTTAGTTTTTAGGGTTCCGTACCTCGAAAGGCAAAGATGGAACTGAGGGTGCGAGTCCGCCTCGCACTTGGCCAATTTTTTATTGATACAATCCGCCACTAATTGGGCAGAGGTACAAGAAAATTTTAACCACAGTTTGTCTCGTTTGCTCGCTCTTACGATCAGCGAGAAGAGAGAGTGTTCTGTTTCTAAAGACCACACGCTCAACATTTTTATTTAAAATTGGAATATTACAGATCTTACACCGTTACATCTTGACATTTACCAACTAGTAAATTACCAAGTTCGCGTCCCTATCTAATCAATTGTTATCTAATAAATACTCTTAAATCCAACGCAATACTGGTCAAAATTGTTTGAAGTGCTGCGTACGCGCAAGCTGCCACTGACAGCTGCCGCGCAGGTGGCCATCTTGGTTTGCGAGGGGGACGCACAATGCCCTCTCTCTTGGGGTAGATTTTGAAATTTTGAATATAGAACGCTTGTTAAATATTCTTGAAAATGTAAATATCTTATATTTGTACAGCCGATTATAAAAAATAAACTGATACACTGATTAAACAGATACTGGGGATTTTCTAGCGGTTCTCAACAAGATATTTATTCCATATTTATTCCATTCCATAAGGAAGGCTAAACCTTTACCACAGAATATAAGTATAATAGTACTACCTAACAATATAACTCAATGAAACTAACACGCCGCCTCAATGTAATTAAAACTCAATACTCAATACTTTATTGCACCTTAAATTACATGCAGATTATACAATATTACAGATATAATGTATTCTACACTCCTTCAAGGACCCTGTTGGGCGCTGCGAAGTAGAGAGGAGGAACTAGCTTTAATTTTACTTAATCCTAATTATACTACTTTATGCAATTTTTTATTTATTATAATTTATCTGCTTTTTCTTTATTTGCATATTTTTTATTTACTTCTTGTTATTGTTATTTATTTATTATTCGGTTACAACTTACCCTAATGAGTTTTTATATATTTTTATCATTCAGGTACTCTGACACAGTATAATAACATTTAGAGAGAAGAAGTTGCTTAGTTTGTTTAATAAAACTATTTTCGTTAGTGGCATTTTTTATGTGTTCCGGAAGTTTATTATATATAAACTCCTTAGGGGTTTTTCGGTGGTGGTATTTTCTCCCAGACTTTTATCATCTTGATACAACACAATTTCTTTTCATAATTTTTTCTACGCAACTCTTTCTTTGTCGTAATTCACCTACTCGCGGATCCAAAGTAGATCTTGGCCTATAAAACGAGAAAGCGCCAGTGTTATATACTGCGCGATAGCTCACCAGAAATTAAAAAAAAAAACTAAAATTGAATTCTGTTAATTAATTGGCATATGTCTGTTGTTCCAGCGCCCCGCACGTCTTGCACCGGCGGCGCCCCCAACAACCTGCCGCCGCTGAGCTTCCACAGCGTGCACGGAGACAACGTGAGAATCTCCAGGGACGGCTCCATCGCGCGTCGTGTCGAGTCCTTTTGCAAGGGTGTCGCGTTTAGTGCTAGGCCCGTCCGCGTCAATGAAAAGGTCAGTTTCATGTTGTATTTCTTTAAATGTTCCATATTGTACTATTAACCACGTCAGAGGCCGAGAGGCGGTTCCGAAGAACTTTGACAACAGGGTGTGCATAGTCGATTGACCGTGTCACCCACACGAAATTGTGATTATACTATTTTGTTAGGTGGCGTACCACAGGGTAGTATTTTAGGCTCTGTAGTCTTATATTTAAGTACTTTAGGAAACTGCTGTGTTTTAAGTTCCCATTTTGTAGTTATCTTTAAAAAACTTACTTTCAAATGCCTAAAACAGTTTAGCACAACATAATACAAATAAAGGTTCGCTTTACATAAGTGTAGATTTTATAAGCTTCATTGTATGTAACCCTATCTTGATTCACTTCCAGGTGTGCATCAGATTCGTGGAGATCTCGAACAGCTGGAGCGGCGTCATCCGCTTCGGCTTCACCACGCACGACCCCGCCACACTCGCCCATGCTCTACCGAAATACGCCTGTCCAGACCTCACCAACAAACCCGGCAACTGGGCCAAAGCATTAGGCGAAAGATTCTGCGAGAAAGACAACATTCTATATTACTACGTAAACTCCGCCGGCGACGTGCATTTCGGCATCAACGGGGAAGACAAAGGGTTATTCTTTACAGGAGTAGACACGAGGAACCCCCTCTGGGCTTTAGTAGACGTTTATGGTAATTGCACAGCTGTACAGTTCGCCGATCCCAGAGCCCCGAATCAAATTAGGAGACCAAACCAAAGTCCGATCGAAGATGACAGATTAGTCGGCAGCATGAGAAATTTAGCTATCGAAGAACCGCTACCACCTCCGCGGTACACAAATCCGCTAGTTCCTCTAAGTCTCCACAGGACTAAAGGAAGAAACGTTCAGTTCATAAGCGACAGAGGCGTCGCGGCCAGATCTGAAGCGGAATTCTGCCAAGGATACGTGTTCACAGCGAGACCGATGCGTCCGGGACAGACGATAGTAGTCCAAATCCTGTCAACGGAAGCGGCGTACGCGGGCAGTTTAGCCATCGGTTTGACATCATGCGACCCTGGTACTCTAAGGCCGTGCGACTTGCCAGACGACGCGGAATTGTTATTAGATCGACCGGAGTATTGGGTAGTGAGACGGGACGCGGCGAACGGGTTAAGAAGAGGGGACGAACTAGCCGTGACATTAACTCTGGATGGGGAAGTGAGAGTGAGTAGGAACGGTTCGACGCCGTTGACAGTGATGCACGTGGATCATACGTTGCGTTTGTGGGCGTTCGTGGATATATACGGGGCGACGCAGAAAGTGAGGATGTTGAGTAGCCAAGCTCCTCAGAACCAGACTCCGCCGCAGCAGTTGCGCGTTATAGCGGGTTCAGCCCCGATATCGACGAGTGCCGGCGGCACCGTGCTGGTGGTGAGCTTGCCGCCACAGACGCAGAATGGCGGCAACCACCAGCAGGGGCTGACGCTGGCCAGCGCGCATTATATTGAGGTTTGTATCACAACTATCACTATCACTACATAGTATAAAACAAAGTCGCTTTCTCTGTCCCTATGTCCCTTTGTATGCTTAAAACTTTAAAACTACGCAACGTATTTCGATGTGGTTTTTTTTTATAGATAGAGTGATTCAAGAAGAAGGTTTTTATGCCCGTGCGAAGCCGGGGCGGGTCGCTATTATACAATAAATCACATTGATATTACCAAATAAATTGTCACCATAACCTCACAAATTATCTCCATTGTTACAGCCAATCCAGACATCATCGCAGCTGTGTCTCGCCAACCTCCAGCCGTTGGCGAGCCCGCCAACCCAACCGCAGCCGTTCGTCAACCAGCGGCCAAGAACCGACGCCCAATGCTCATCCTCCACCCAGAACTCCTGCAACGAACAGGTACAAATACCAAACGGACATGCCGAACCGCTCCGACTACCCGACAGAATTCAAAATGGTCCTTCGACGAGCAGGCAACCTCAGCCGATATACTCCGTGATTGGGGAGGGTAATCTCACAGGCACTGAATGTACTATATGCTACGAGAATCCTATTGATAGTGTTTTGTATATGTGCGGGCATATGTGTATGTGTTATAGATGTGCGGTGCAGCAGTGGAGGGGCAAGGGGGGAGGTCAATGTCCTCTGTGCCGGGCGCAGATTAAAGATGTCATTAGGACGTATAAATCTTGATGTGTTTGAGTTTTTCAAAAGCTTAGTGTTGCTATGTTACTTTCGTGAATTTTGATATTATGTGTACTTTGTCAGCTATTTCTTTTGTATAAAAATTACTGTCTTAGTAGATTCCTGTAATGTGGCAACACTGAGCTTTTGTGTTTTTGCGTACACGTCAACAGATGGCGCTATTGAATGCCAAAAATGCGGTAAAAAGTCGATGTATTATATTTGATTTTGTTTTTAGGTTAGAATTTAAGGCGGATAGTAGTTCGGACTAGTGCGGAAAATAATATATAACATATAATATAACAAAATTAGTTTCGCTTGTAGTAATTAATTATTTAGACGTGAAATAATTCTAAATATCGTAAAATTAATTTATTTGGACAAACTTTTATTTTTATTTTCGACGTAATATGGTATGATAATTTAAATATTTAGAGTTGTTTTTATGTTATATGTAAAATTTGAATTAGATTAGTAATTTATTCAAAACTGGGAGCTATTTGCGATGATTTTTTAAATTACACAATAATATTAGAGAAGTTACAAGACTAGACAAAAATGTATAATAATATTTATATAATCAATAATTTTTTCTTAATATAAATATATATTGACATCACCAACGTGTATTTATGATATTTTGTAATAATATTTAAAATTTTGTTTGTTTAATTTTTATTTTTATTTAAGTACCATTTTTAAACAATGCCCGTTAATTTGATAAAAATGAGGCTATGGTGTTGCAATGTGTTTGATGTTGGCGCGCGTAAAAATAATACGCAAAAAAATTAAGCTACTAAATTTGCTTTTCTTGTCGTGACAATAGTTTTAATAATTTTACTACAAACCTGAGGATATAATACTATATTGGATTATATATAACGCATAATTTATATGTATAAATCTATATTCTTTAATAAAAATATTGTTATGGCAAAAAAACGCGTAATATAATTTATTCGCGCTAATGCTAAACCTCTTTGTAAATATATAATAATACACAGTAGACATTGCTAGGAATATAATAAGTATAAGGGTTCCTAGGATTCGAATACGTAACTATTTTCAATTATAATAATTTCCACAAATAAACATATCATGCTGTCTTTGTCGTGTGTGTAAAGATGAGTGAGACAGAATGATAGAAAAACAGAAAAAATATAAAATTAGAAGGTTTACATGAACTGATTGCGTTTTTTTATGGTCCACTATTTTATAATTCAAATTAATTTCGAAATTATAATATATATATATATATATATAACGTAACTACATATTAAAAACATAATAATCATATTAGTTATTTTTTGTATATTTTAAATTTCAATATAATGGCCATTGCCTGAATTATATTTAACTTTAAAATATATTAGACGTAATAACTAGGACACATATTTTTTTATTTCATTACGATATAGCAAAAAAAAAGTAATAACAAAATGACTAAATGTTTTCTTTTTAAATAATTAATAAACTATATAAAATAGTTAACCAGAAAAATATTTGTATGCTGCAAACGATGTACGTTCGTCCATAATGTATTGGTGATAGCTATAGTGCATTTAATAAGTTATCTTCATATCATAATTATAGTTTTTTATAAGAACTTTGAATAAGAACACGCTCAGGCTTGTGGCACTCTGATATCTCGATTAAATACTTTAAATATTATCTTTTTTATTCATAAAAAATACACGTGAAAGTGCTTCAGAAACTACTATTAGTATATACTTGGCAATTATATTTTTTTTGGTTCAAATATGTTTTAGCTAGTTTTTTCAGTTTCAAATATTAAAGTGATAAAAACCAAACTTATTTTAAACAAAATTGATTTATCAAGTATTTTTTATGAATAAGATAATATGCTACAAACGAGTAGAAAACGAATTAACATTACTGGCAACATCGGTGTTTGTCGACCAATGACGAAGGCCCGCAACAAATCTATGACCAATTGAATGATAATACGTTTTATATTCTTTTGTGTCGGTGTGTATACAAGACAGCCTTGGTTAATAGGACTCGGTCAGTAATGTGTATCACACGCGTTGCTTCGTGAATTTCTTCAATACGTGTATAAAAATATAAGAGAAATTCCATCCGACGCGAACGATGCTCTGGGATACAGTTTTTGGATATTCGTATTATTCGTACTTTATATTACCATTAATTGAATTATATTACGGGATTTGACGCGTATTTCTTACTTGGTACAGCCGAAATTTCGACTTTGTTCCATGAGCCGTGGTCGTGGAACCAGCAAAACAATATTTTCGCGTGCAAATTTGCGTTGAACCCTGTAATATTACCATGTCTTTTTTGAAAAGTATAAAGACTATATATTGTCATAGTACTTGCATATAATATTTGGTTTCTATCGGTTGTCTCTATTCTATAAATCTGTAAATATTTTGGCGCCAAATGTTTTAAAACAGCAGAATGTATACTTGAATATGACGGCGGCAATATCTAATTGTAAGACAATGTGGCAACCATTTAAAAACTGTATTTAAAATTGTTTCCACAGTTTTATTATAAAAAGGGAGTTCCTACAAAATGTTTTATTTTGATTCTCTCGGGGACAGGAGCGATCGATTATTTAGCCTCAATAGGCGGGTAGATGGTACGCTACTACGCAGAGTTGCCAGTGCTAAATTCTATAGATAGCTTTTAATAAGAGTGTAAAAATGCGAGGGTATTATTTCGATGTGGGATTTCCCAATGAGAATCACTTTAAAATATTTTTTGACAATAGTAGCTTATAAAGCCTGTAATCTTTATTAAAAGTAATTTTTTGATGCCACAACACTAGAAAAATAAATAAGATCATTTATTTTCCATATATTACACAATTAAATTAAAGGGACAAAAATTAATTTTCAAAAAATTACCTTCATTTTCTCTTTATGTTTTTTTGCTACTATCCTTATTTGCTCAATTATTTCCCATGTTGGCAACACTATCATATATTTCACTAGCGCTTTAACAAAATTTAAAGAACACCTTTTCATTGAATTTTGTTTTTTATTCCTTTCAAAATTCTTTTATTTCCATTGCTAAGACTGTAACATCGTCGCAATTTTGTAAATATTATTTTAAATCATTCCTTTTTATGATTACCAATAGCGTATTTTATACCAAACTTAGTAGCCAGTTTTATACATTTAGACGAGTAATTTACGATTAAGTTCTTTTCTGGGTGAATAATAAAATCTTGCAACATAAGAAATAGTTTAAGTCATGACAAACTCATTTTTTCAACCGGCTCAGGACTAAATTGTTTAAATTTATAAATTATTTAATACTTTAGGCCAGTTCTTTATTTGTTAGTGTATACGAAATCTATCTATGTTCTTTAATATTTATTTAATGTGACAGGTTTTTTCTTATTATATTGAATTGACGGATTGACTTTTAGAACGAAGCAAAGACATATTGCTTTATCAACATTTTATACCAAAACAGTGAAAAAATAATTAGCACCACAAATATGTTTCAAGCCAAATCTAATGTAAGTTTTTTCTAAGTGGAAAGTTGTAAATATACGGAACAATTTTGATATGTTGATACATAGATGGTAGTTTTAATTTCATTAAAACATATATTTTAATTAATTTTTGAATCAATATGGTTCTTTTTTTTTTAATTTATCCTGGCAACATCTGGTCTATTTTTTAACCACCATAATACATGCAGTTACTGCAGTGTTGTATTGGTTTAAAAATACAGAATACAGAACTGTTGTGTGATGTTGCTATGGGAAAAATATTGTTTCTTCAAATAAAAATTGAATCAAATTTTTTATTGACTCAAATTCCGTCCTTTATACTCAATTTAATTTATCAGTGGACAATTAAACTACATAGCAATTAACACGATCTCATGAGGTAAAATATATGAAATATCATTTTTTTACTTTGATGGGAAATACGGTTCTATGTCACCGAATTAAAGTTCCCTTTCATCATCACCATTTATTACTATTATATGAGGTATATCTCCGCCATGTATGTATAAACATATCAGTACCCCCAACACGATATTTCATAAACGCAGCGCTAGCGACTGCGTTAGCGATTTTGTATAGCAAAGTACTGCCCCTGGCGGATAGTAAGGTAACTAAGAAATTCCCATATATAATCCTTACGCAGTCGCTAGCGTCTGCGTTTATGAAATCTCGTGGTAGGGGTACAGAGGCCAAGCTAACGTGATTGTGATAATCTTCATTAAGGGGGCTACCATAAGCCAACTAGCGCCACCAATCATTTTATTTCTTTTACTCTAAAATCAGGTCAAATTGAAAAAATCTAATAAGGCAGGTCACAGTAAATAACGTTTAGTATTTTTGGTATTACCTTTCATTGTTTTTCCTTTGGTCAATTCAGAAAAAAACTGACAGAGAAAATAATAAAAAGCAATACCAAAAACACAACAACGTTATTTACTAGTGACCCGTCTCGTCTTCATATTTTCAATTTGGCCTGATTCGAGAGTAAAAGAAATAAAATCATTGGTGGCGCTAGTTGGCTTACGATACCCCCTTAAGAGCTCGCGCTTGGCCGTGTACAGCGTTGTCATCTAGTCGTTAGTAATTTATTTCCTTTTTTTTTATTATTATTTTGAGAAAGTGCATTCTTTGTAACGATGTTGGAATTTAGGTTAAGTTTTCGAATAAAAGGTTATTGAACTATATTTTTGTTTTTAAATTGTAACACACCTTTCCTTAGCCATCTATTAACTTTCTTTGTACCAAACTCTGGGCTCCGAAGCAAACACATTTCGGCCCATGGCAACTGAGTTTAACAACTAGTTGTAAAAAATAATTTTTATTCTTACTTGGCAACTGGTTGCATCAGAAGTTTTTTTTTTATTAAATCGCAACCCGTTGCCAACACATAAAACTTTTGCCGCCAAGACAACTGAGTTTCACAACCAGTTGTGAATAAGGAATATTTTTTTTTTGAAAACTAGTTGCGACAGAAGAATTTATATTAGGACTGAGGATTTTAAAAATTCTAAATTTTTAGTTACCTTAATATTAGCCAGGGGGCGCTTTACTACATACCGATACCTCTCCCCTACAATCAGCAGAGGAAGCAACCGGGAAAGCACGATGATAGAGTAGGTTAGTATAAATCTGAGGGACAACCCTATCGCTCTCACCGTGACGCAATCGGAGCGTAAAAAACGACAGAATTTGTGATGTGTGGATTTCTGTAGCAAATTGTACATTGAAATTCGAATTGGTGTAAAATGGTGTATGTATGGTGTTTCATACGCTCCGATCGCACGCTACTTTCAGATATTCAAAATAAAAAGAATGTTTTTACAAAATGAAATTTATTTACAAAATTTTCTCTTAAAATTAATTATACACGAGTATTACTGTCGATGGGTCCGTCAGGTGCAAACATGAATATCAGTCACTTTTTTCATTAATTTTTTTCAGAAAATAGAAAAATACAGGCACTTTGATCAAGCAGATTACATTTCTAGTGTCACACGCTTAATCCCATATTCCTTAGTCTCAAGGTTCTAATTACTTTTATTTATTTAACTTGCGGACTTAAAGCCGAGGGATTTTTCTACCAGTCGACCAAAGGTGGTGCTGAGAAAATAATAGTTTTCAAGGTAAGTCAAACGTAGTCTTAATTTTTACTTTTCAGATTATTGAATAATTATAATACAAAATACAATAGACGTAAATACAGTCGACTTTATTTACAGTGGGCCACAAAATAAAGTATACCATTTTAAGCTCACATTTACTCCTTAGGTGGTATTTATTTTATTGCGAGGAGACCGTGAGAGACGTGAGATTTCTTAAATCCAGACGCTAGCGACTGCGTTAGGATTTTGTTTGGAATTTCTTAGTTATCATTTTATCCGCCAGGGGCGCTGTACAGGTTTGTTATACAAAATCGCTAACGCATTCGCTAGCGTCTGCGTTTATGAAATCTTCTAATAGGGGTAAAGGTACACAATACAGACAGTTTACAAATATACTATGGTATTCTTTTCCATGTGGCCCACTATACATTTATTTTTCTATTTTTACGTCGTATTCGCAGTTCTATTTTTAGTCTTTGTTCAGTTATTAGCACATCTTAAAAATAAACTTACATATTTTTTTAAATGCTAAAACCTTAGCGCTTCCAACAAAAATCAAGAATAGTTTTTTGAATTCAATCAACATTCATTTTGAGCTTAGATTCATCATATATAAGGTGGACACAAATCAACTGCAAATATTTAAGGGCAGGTCAAGATCACTATACTGACCAATTTTTCATAATAAACTTGTGTAGAAATACGAAAAAAATATTTTGGACAAATTGAAAATCAGCTGATCTAGTTTAGTATGGAAAGTGAAAATGGCGGTCTGAATCTGCCCTTAAAATATGTAATTCTATTATATAAAAAAATCTATGACTGCTTTGAGTGTCTATTTAACTAGTAATTCTCAATTAATACTGAAACAAACATAATTGATACTATCTTCTTAAAACTTTATTTACAAAATATAAGTTTTTCATTATGGAATGCTATTACATAAATATTGATATTTTTTTTTGCAGATTACCTTAATTATATCAAAAATATCTTAAATTATCCGTATCTATTTACAATATCTTAAAATTACTTTTGGAAGTACACACGCGTCTGAGATGAGATCTGATTGGCATTTTCAATGATAAAATAGGTTTACAGCGCGACACACCAGTAGATAAGGATAAATTTAATAATTAAACAATATGATTAATTCAATATAGAATATTATATTATTATAGATATGTATAATCCAAACCAATATTATAAATATGAAAGTGAGTTTGTATATTTGTTTGTCAACTCTTCACGCCCTATCTACCAAACCCATCTCCTGAAATTTCGCATATATAGCTAGGAGTATTGAAAAGGATATAGGGTACCTTTCATCCCGGGGACTTATATTATTATTATAGGGACTATTATTAATATAGGGACCTTTCACTGTTTCCGAGGGAAATACACGCGGGCGAAGCTGCGCGCGAAAGCTAGTTAAATAATAAATTATAAAACACTAATAGTATTTGTCAAAAAAATTGAACCGACTCTTATGGAATACTAAACTATAAAGCAAGAAAAATTAATAAATCGTTGTCCATTTACAAGCATTTTAATAAATCTGAATTTGGTGCCAATTATTTAAATGTAATTATGCTAATAAACAAGCCAGCAGCTAGTCAAAGAATTTGTAAAATTGGCACCAACATCAAATTTACTAAAAGTATATGAAGCATATTTAAATATAGATTTATTAATTATTTCTTCCTTTTTAGTTGTATAAGTATAATTTTATGTAATTTCAATTTCATTATTTACCACCATTTCTAAAGGTTGCCTGGAAGATATTGCTTTTAGCGATAAGGCCGCCTTGCGTTTTATTATTGAGTTCTTTGTAACATATTTTATATATTCTCTGTGCAATAAAGGGTATTGCACTGTAACTGGAGTCGGTTCCGTGGTTTTTGGCAAAAACAATTTTTTTAAAATTTTATACGGCTCTGTAGTAATGTTGCCAGTTTACATACGATGTTATTTTTTCTACTGATGCATGCCGCACTGTATCGCTTCATATTATGTGAGTTTATTGTCGTCCAAATACCCAAAAATTTTACAAAATTATGACCCAATTCCATAATCACTGCGTATTTTTATTTATTTATTTATCTTCATTACATACAAATGAAAATGGCGGACATAGAGCCATAGGCATTGTCTACCAGTCAACTAACCAGTGGAAAGATTTGTAAAGCTAACAACATGACTTTACTACAAGTTTTAGCAAACACAGTCACTAGCGTTTTATTTGCCCCGACTGTAACGAGGATATAGATAACAAATAAATATTAATATTTGGACGTGAGAACTGAAATACATTCATCATTTAAGCCACAGGCTGTCCACTGCTGGGCATAGACCTCCCCCAAGGCCTTCCAAAACGACCGGTTGGAAGCGGCCTGCGTCCAGCGCCTGCCTGCGACCTTAAAATACATTGATTATTACTAAAAGCGTATGTTGTATGCTTATTTCTAAATCGAAACACACCAAGTATATATTTACATTATTAAAATACATATTGATATAAAAATATGAGGATTCCTTAATTAAATATTCTTAAAACGAACAAGCACTGGCACAAGGCTTCATATTTTTGATTTAAGGCGAATATAATTTACAATTTAAGACCAATTCATACACTTCATACAGCAATCCTACTAATATTAAAAAGGCGAAAGTTTCTATGTCTGTTACGTCACGCTCAAAGGGCTGGGACAATTTTCATATAATTTGGAGTTGAGGTAGCTTATACCTTGGATTAACGGGATCCCTTTCGTTGACATTATGTATTTATTACTAAAATATTTTGGCATAACGAGTTTGGCATATTCTTTGCATAATATTACTTTGTCATAATTGATTTTTAGCACGATGTTTTTAGGTTAGGTTAGTATTTAATATTAATACAATTAAGCTACATTTGTTATGGATAGTAATATTATGCGTAAATATCATTAGTATGAATCACCTTATGCCAAAATATTTTATGGTATAATTTTTTATGCAAATGGACAAAAATATTACCATATTCGTAGAATGCTAGTGAACCTTCATACAGCAATCCCATTATATAATACTATAAAGGCGAAAGTTTGTATTTTTGTAACTTTTTCACGCTCAAACGGCTGAGCCAATTTTTATGAAATTTGACATTGAGGTAGCTTATACCTTGCACACACTACACATAGGATACTTTTTATCCCGAAAAGAACGCGATTCCCCTAGGATTAGTCGAAAACTAATCTAACTAGTCTGATAATAGATAGCGCTTTATAAAATAGATGGCGCTGCTGTGTGTGCGAAACTGCGGGGTGCAGTTAAAACTAAATACCTAAATATCAAAAATTAATATAGTTTCCGGAAACGCCAGCAGATGTCACTGATGGCTCCTCTGTTGTCATTGGTCAATGACTTGACAGTTGAAAGTTGTACATTGACAGCTTTGTACTATTTGAACTAAAAATTAACCGTCTTACTACAAAAACATGTCTAACTTTAAAACTAGGTTTAAACTATGATCCACCCAAATCAAGTTAATATTGACATGTGAGTATGAATTGCTCATAGTTTTAAAGGTAGTCCTGGGGGTCTAAAATCGACACTTTGAGCAATTCATCGAATCGATTCATATTACGAATTCCTTAGCAATTCTGTAGCAATTCCTCTATTTTTTGTAAAATAGCCAACTAAATTTTGAAATTTCTCTTCAAAACATTTAAAAAAATAGGAATTTCTAAAGGATTGCTAAGGAATTCGTAATATGAATTCGATTCGATGAATTGCTAGAGTGGCGGTTTTAGACCCACTGTTTTATAGTAAGACCGTTAAAGTTTGGAGCTGCCTCACAAATTAAAATTACAATATAACTTATTTATGCTATAATTTATGTCTCAATCAATATGATAAATATTTGTGTACATGGGACATAATATGTACAAATCACTCAAATACATACATTGGACTCTTACCCCCGTATTAAGAAACGTGTTTAACTAAAAATATATTTTGTCTCTTTCTCTCTCACCGAAATATCAAGTGACAGAACAAGACAAAATACATTGTAGCTAAAATGGGCTAAACAAACGCTTCTTAATACGGGGGAAACGTTAAACTAAAGAAATAGTTTCAGTAATGAAATGGGCTATATATAGACTGCTGTTGTCGTTGGCAACTGTCTCACTCACGCATTAATTTTTTTAAAGATAATGTATAGTTGTTGTTTTTGGGAAACGTAATCAGTGCATTTTTAATGCATTAACACTACGCATGCTTTTGCGTACTTTTTTGATTGACATCTTAAAGTTTAATAAAATAGAAAAAAAAAACAATTTTTTTTTAATTATTTTTGGAGTATTATTTCTGTGTAAACATAGAAGAAATCAATTAATAAATAAATGTGCATTTCGGAAAAAAAATTACAATACTTTGATGTTATTCTCAAAAAAATTTCAAATCGCGCGCGGTCTCAAATTTTTTAATCTATGAGATGTGTGAGTGAGAAAGCTATCTCTTTAAAGAAGCAACAACTAACGTTAATATTTTTTTTAATAAGCGTCAAATATTTACTAAAAATAATAATCGATCCGGAAATAACAAAATTTTCTAAATGATGGTGAAAATGTCAAAAAATTATATGAATAATTTATTTAAATGTCGCGTAGTTTAAAAATCAAAATACTATATTGTAAAAAACTTAACTATATTTGTTCCCGGTATGTCATATTATTAAAACTACGGTTAGAAGTCTTACATATAAAAATTATGATAAAATGTCGGTAATACTGAATCCTTTTGGTTTTTGGAATAATAATTATACTTTGTGAGGATTAGGCAGAGAGCTCGCGACCTATTTTAATAATAAGTACGGGCAATGGGCAAAAAATATAAACTAGAAATAAATCAGGATAATTTATTCGCAAAATATAATCACGTCTGTATCTCATACGGGATAGACAGAACCTAGGGTAATGAGACCTTAGGCCACGTTTAGCATGATGGTAGTTGAAACAGGAAATCAATAGTGATGGGTTGCTAGCCGCATCGCCTATGTCATGATTTCCACATTTTACGATTATCTCAGTCAGACTTTAACTTGCATAAAATATGGTAAAACATAAGATCTTGTTTAGTACAGTGCAGCCCATTTTAGAACACACTTCACAACATATCAATAATTTCGCATTAAAAATAATCCCAACTAATATTATAAATGCGAAAGTGAGTTTGTATATTTGTTTGTTACCTCTTCACGCCCTATTTAGTGGACCAATCTTTCTGAAATTACGCATACACATAGCAAGGAGTATTGAGAAGGACAAAGGGTACCTTTCATTACGGGGAAAAGCACTGTTTCCGAGGGAAATTCTAGCGGGCGAGGCAGCGCGCGGAAGCTAGTAAATAAATAAATCATCAAGTAATTGTTGATTAAGTCTCCAGATTTATATCATATTTATAAAATTCATACTACCGTTTATAGTAATAAGAACTAAGTGGAAATGCTTACATACGTGCCGTGGGATAAGGTAAAAAAATATTTAGATATAAACAGCGCGATTGTACTAATATTCTCAAGCAAGCATGTTAGCCATTACGCCACGGAGATCGTCAAAGATATCGGTAAAGATAAGAGTATTGGTATAAAATTTTACAAAAAATTAGTCGCAAACTCCCAGCCTACAATGCCATTATAATAATCATATTTATAATAAAATAAATGCATCAAAATTCGTATAAAAATACTGGTACATGCTTTGTACACGAGTTGCTGAAATGCTGAGTGGGACAAAAATATACGTATTGCCCTTTCTAACCCTTTAACTAGAGCGAGATATCACGATTTAAGTGAAAAGAGGTTTAGTTATGCCGTGAATTCTAAAGCTGGTAAAAAATATTAAAAATCTACCGTACAAAATATATTTGTTCATGTTTATATTTTAAGGGCAGATTCAGACCGCTATACTGAACAACTTTTCCAAATAAACATATCGAAATACGAGCTTAATAATTTTTTATTCACTCTCCATACTAAACCAATTTGTATGGGAGGTCAAAAATATTTCTTTGTCTTCTTCTTCGTCCGAGCGTGTTTCCCGGTTATATCTTCAGCTTACGCTTCAGAGCCCAGGGTACGCTATTGATCATGGTCCTGGTTTGGCGGTACTGGTTATTACAATGGAGCGACTGCCGTCTGACCTTCGTAACCCTTTTTACAGGGAAACCCACAGGAAAATGAGCCGGGTGTGTTAGTGGCCAACACTGTCAGATTTTTCAGGCTGCCAAAAGGCATCTGACATAGCCTAACAACTGGCAACGGCTTAACGTGCCTTCCGAAGCACGGAGGAGCTCAAGATAGAAATGCCACTAATGGCGACCAATCCAAACATGGCCGCGCACTTGCCGGCGCCGTCGCTTGACGTGCACTATTGTTACGAACACGCACGCGCGCTAGGCTATCGAGCTCAATAAACGAGAAATACAAAAAATAATGTTTTTTAATTTAATATAAGTTTATTTGGAAAAATTGTTTTGTATAGTGGTCTGAATCTACCATTAAACTATTTGTGATTTGTAAATACCTTATACAATGCGACCTATTTACAGGATCAATATTTTCACTCTACACTGGATCTTAATAATGTTACGAGTTTCAGAAATAGGTATCCTAGGATATACGAGAAATATAAGAACGAGACAGTATGACATCTCTGTCTCTTACTCTCCCGGGGGTGTTGCGAACCCCCAGCTAATAACAAGAATATGATAAAATTGATAAGAAAGAGAAAAGAAAAAAAAAACAAGGAAAAGTACTTATTTGGTGCCACAAAATTAGCAAAATTTTTTTTATATACTATTTAGAATAGGAACGCCATACAATCCGAATGATGGAAAGTTAACATAGTCTATGGACGCTTGCAACAAACGGGGTGTCACGTGCGCGTTGCCCACCACTACAAACCATATCCATACTTCCTTACTTACTAATCATGATCTAAGTTAATATTATAACTAGTAGTATAAATGCGAAATTCTGTCTGTTACGCTTTCACGGCTAAATCGCTAGATCGATTTTGATGAAATTTGCCAGGGCGTCGATTCTGCTAACGTTAAGACAAAATCGTATCAAAATAGTGTTTCAATAGTAGTGCTTTTTACACACTATTTACAAGAGTTATGACAGTATGATGTGATGTGAATGTAGTGTGTGGTGTGACCATCAGCAGTGATATAAAAGAAATATACATTTCTTGTTACTAGTGTGTAAAAAAGCAGAACAATTGAAACACTATTTTGACACGATTGTGATTTAACGTTAGCAGAATCGACACCCAGGGGTCAAACATAGGCTACTTTTAGACGCGATATAACCGAATATCGCGGACGGAGCCACGGGCAACAGCTAATTTCAACTAATATTATAAATGCGAAAGTGAGTTTGTTTGTTTGTACGCTTTCACGCCCTATCTACTGAACCAATCTTCCTGAAATTTCACATACACATAGTTATTAGTATTGAGAAGGACATAGGATACCTTTCATCTCGGGAAAAAGCACTGTTCCCGAGGGAATTACACGCGGGCGAAGGCGCGGGTAAAAGCTAGTACATAAATTGCTCAAAATATAACACGTTTCAATAACCACGATGATGATATTACCGCGCGTACCATAGAAACGAATATTTAAAAAAAAAACTTATATTGCTTAATTTTGGATGGCGATAATATTGATCGTGTAATAGGCCTAATTAATTTCAATAATACTACAAAAACTACTAAAACTCCAATGTTGCCAGCTACACAATCGAAATAATACTAAACACACCGACTAATATACAAGATAAATGTCAAATTATAAAAAAAAAAACGAACATGATTGGAATAAATTATATACACAAAATACTGTTTTTACGCGACTACACAAAAATGGGTGAAATTTTCAGTTTTCACCATTCCACCTAATATTAAAAATGAGAATGTGAGTTTGTATCATTAGTTCCTATTGGCTAAGAAAAAGATTTAGTTCTTTTTCTTGCTAATAGGTGGCGCTTCAAGACATGAAAAAAAAAAACAATTTAAGTAAAACATGAATACATGTCTTCAATACTTAAATTGGATTTTATATAATAATAAAAATCTACTGACTTTTGTATTATAATTTATTTTTTTACGATGTTTTTTTACGGCCCTAGATACGAGACTTTTAAGACCGCGTCTGTGATGTTGGTGTATGCGATCACGTTTTGTTCCAATTTCAATATATACATTGGATATTCAGTAAAGGTTAACATTTTATCCTAAAATTTTCATCATGTCCTTTTTTATAAGGCATCAACAATCCCACTAATATTATAAAGGCGACAGTTTGTATGTTTGTTACTTGTTCACGCTCAAACGGCTGGACCTATTTTTATGACATTTGATATAGAAGTAGCTGGGGGGTTACTACAGTCTCTTAAAACTATGCAAGATCCAGTGAGTGAGCGTGACAGCGCGATACATGATGTAAAGCGACATCTCCCTTACTCACTGGATCTTGCATGGTTTTAAGAGATTGTGGTAAGCCACCTGATACCTTGTATTACACATAAGTTAATTTCATCCCAAGAATTACGAGGTTTTTTCAAAGTCTGATATTCATTGGCGTTCTATAAACTAGATGGCGCCGCTGTGTATGATAAACCGCGGGTAACACCATAGAGTGCAAATACAGTCTTACTTATATTGTAAACGCGAAACTTTGAAACTCTTTCACATGAAAACGGCTGAACCGATTTCGCTGAATTTTTAATGGAGATTGCCTAGACCCTGGAACAATACATAGGATATATTTCATCCCGGAATTCCCACGGGAGCGCCCCGGGCAACGGCTAGTTATAACATAAACTACGAATACCTAATATATTAGCTGTTTGGAGGGTAGTCTGCCCACGTGGCGAACCAATTATAGTTGTACATGGCCGCTTCTGGATGTTTCCTCTTCTTGTGCAGCCGGAGAGATTCCTCTGAGGCGTACCAGTATTGGGGGAACTTGTCTATGGGATATTTTTCTGATTCCTTCACGTACGGCTCGTTGGGGTCCGCTGCAAATGACAATTCGAAATTTAAACAATGTTTCTACATGTTTTCGTTCAAATGTCCTAGTCCCACACCCGTGTGACTAAGGCGAATGCCCGCGACGATTGTTGAAATTCCATAGATTAATTCTATGTAAAAATTGAACATTTTTATTTGTTGGGAACAGATAATTATTTACAGCACCATAAAAAATAAAAATACAGAAATAACTTTATTAATAAATACGTAGAAATAACTAGTTAAAATCACTCACGCGGCGGCAGGCAGCACAAACAGAACATCCGAAGTTTCCTGCGAGTGGACACGTGGGGACAACACGGACAAAGTATATCTAGTAGGTAAATACGTAGAAATAACTAATTAAAAACAAACTCACGTGGTGGCAGGCAGTACAAACAGAATATCCGATGTTTCCTGCGAGTGGACACGTGGGGACAACACGGACAAGGTATATCTAGTAGGTAAATACGTAGAAATAAATAATTAAAAACAAACTCACGTGGAGGCAGGCAGTACAAACCGAATATCCGATGTTTCCTGCGACTGGACACGTGGGGACAACACGGACAAAGTATATCTAGTAGGTAAATACGTAGAAATAACTAATTAAAAACAAACTCACGTGGTGGCAGGCAGTACAAACCGAATATCCGATGTTTCCTGCGAGTGGACACGTGGGGACAACACGGACAAGGTATATCTAGTAGGTAAATACGTAGAAATAAATAATTAAAAACAAACTCACGTGGAGGCAGGCAGTACAAACCGAATATCCGATGTTTCCTGCGACTGGACACGTGGGGACAACACGGACAAAGTATATCTAGTAGGTAAATACGTAGAAATAAATAATTAAAAACAAACTCACGTGGAGGCAGGCAGTACAAACCGAATATCCGATGTTTCCTGCGACTGGACACGTGGGGACAACACGGACAAAGTATATCTAGTAGGTAAATACGTAGAAATAAATAATTAAAAACAAACTCACGTGGAGGCAGGCAGTACAAACCGAATATCCGATGTTTCCTGCGACTGGACACGTGGGGACAACACGGACAAAGTATATCTAGTAGGTAAATACGTAGAAATAAATAATTAAAAACAAACTCACGTGGTGGCAGGCAGTACAAACAGAATATCCGATGTTTCCTGCTCTCGTGCGTCTCGAGATGTTTCTTGTGTAGTTTCCTGCGAGTGGACACGTGGGGACAACACGGACAAGGTATTGCCAGTGTTTTGGGCACGCTGCCGTGACGCTCCGCCGAGTGGGTTATTAGTGTTGATGCTACGCGGTAACCCTGTGCACGGAAAGTACGTATTTGGTAAGTACTTAAAAAAATAACATATTCTATCTATACATATAATTAAACAGTAAAAATATTATGTCTACCTTTAGTAATTTTGACTGAAATGGATAGAGGGACACTTAAAAAGAATAGCAGTAAGCTAATTTTTTTTTTTGTCTGTCTGTCTGTATGTATGATTTCGCGTATATCCGAAAGTACTAAACCGATTTGCTTAAAACTTTCACCAATCATTTTGTTTTCTCGGAAGAACATCTTAAGTTTGTTTCATCAAAACCGGTTCATTAAAAAAAAAGTTATCGTCATTTGAATCTCACACTAATGACGTCACAAAACTGCAAAAACGGCTGATACAGTTTTTGATAGTATTTTTAAAGGAGCTTTAGAAACAAAGTTTTGCTGTTTTATAAGGCTCAGAAAAATATGGAAGAAATTGTTTCAGCACGATGATGACGTCCAACATGGCGTAATGGTTAACATGCCTGACCACTACTCAGAAGGTCCCGGGTTCGATCCCCGGTCAAGTCAAGATGAAAATTGATCTTTTTTTGATTGACCTGGGTCTTGGATGTTTGTCTAAGTATATATATGTATTTGTTATAAAATATAGTATCGTTGAGTTAGTATCCCATAACACAAGTCTCGAACTTACTTGGGGGCTAACTCAATCTGTGTGATTTGTCCCTATATATTTAATTTAACTGACCTTAAAACAATGTTCGCATCTATAGGGGAAGTTCTTCCACTTGGGGTTCTTTTTCCGGCTGAACACCATCTTGTAGGGCTCCGCTGGGAACCAGTCGAAGGGGTCCAGCTCCAACTCCACTAACTCGGTGCCTGGAATAATTCGTAAATCATTTATTTTTGTCAAACATTGGTGCTTAGATGTTAGTATATGATTCGCATGGGTGCAATGCTATATGTATAATAGATGTTTTATACATATAAACCTTCCGCATTATACAAATGTATTATACAAAAAAACAGCATCAAAATCCGTTGCGTAGTTTCAAAGATCTAAGCATACATAGGGACAGACAGCAGGAAGCGGGTTTGTTATATACTAACTACTAGCTGTTGCCCGCGGCTCCACCCGCGTGCGCCTCGGTTATTTATATAACTTTATTGTACCACAAGTAAAAATACTTTTACAATTGGCGGACTTAATGCTAAAAGCATTAGGAAAAACAGCAAATTATATCGCGCCCGAAAGTAGGCTATGTTTGACTCCTAGTGCATAACTATATCCATACCAAATTTCATCACAATCGATCCAGCAGCTTAGCCGTGAAGAGATGACAGACAGACTTTCACATTTATAATATTAGTATGGAAGTATGGATATGGATGGATAGTATGGAAGTATGGATGTAGTGATTATGGTGCGCCATGTTGCGTAATCTGGCATACAAAAAATATAATATTTTAAATAATTAATAGCAATAGATTAAAAATTAGCTTTATTACTAAAAATGCAAGACACCTTTATTCATTTACTAGCTATTGCCCGCGGCTCCGCCCGCGTGGGACTATGTTATGTGTATATGTATGATGTAAACTGTATGATGGCATGATAAAATTAAATAAATAAATGAGAAATATTGCATCAAAAAGTAGCATATATTTGACCTCTGTCCTTTATGATATCCAAATAGAATTTCATCAAAAACTGTTGAGCGGTTTAGCCATGAAAACTTACTAGTGATACAGAACAGATGAATGTAGTCTTACCTTCAGGAACTCTGATCTTGGGCTGCGGTTTGGGCACGAAGCTCTGAATGCTCTGCAATGTGCTCGTGGAAGGAAGCAGGCTGGCTATGTTGGCAATGCTTGTCGTTATTGAGGGGTTCGCGGCCAGGAGACTCGTTAGGATCGTGTTCTGTGCCTGAAATTCCATACCATATAGATTGTTTTTTTTTTTTTGACAGACCTACAATATTAGCTTCTGACGGCTTAATACTCAAATGCTACTCAGTTTTGAGTTTGCAAAACTGCTAAAAGTGTCAATTTTAAGCAATATTGCAATTTGTAACTATAGGGAACTATAATTTAATTATTTAACATGTTTAAAATAAACTTTAGATCCAAAACCTTAATTACATAACGCGGATTATTGATAACTTGTGTTTTCAGTGAATAATGATTTTAATTATAGTTAGTATAGTTGTAGTTATAAAAATAAATTAAAATGTATGCAATTGACATAAGATTGACCACCAATATTATAAACGATATTCACAGAAAAACTGCTGAACCGGTTTAGCTGAAACTCCGAATGGAGATTGCTTAGACCCTAGAACTACAACACTAGACAATTTTTTATTTTATGATAAAAAAAATTAATATATTTACCTGCAATAAAGCTCCATTCGTCAAACTACAGGACAAATCTACTTTGGGTTTCCGCTTATAACCTTTAGGAGGACCTCTCTTCTTGGCAATCTCTCCATTTTTCTTGTACCTCACAATTTCCCCATTCTCCAAAGTCTTCGGAGGAGTCTGTACTGGTGTTATCGTCAACTTAGCAGGTAAAGAATACCGACTATGCAATGATTTGACTACATTGTTCGCATTGTTCGCAGCGAGAGCTAACGGGTTAGCTAAATTCAACGGGTTATTAACGAATTTAGGTAAAGCTGTGCTCGGTGACGTTGGGAATATTGATAAAGAACTTGGAGTGTTGAACGCTGGGATTTGGTAGACTTTGAGGTTAAGTGAGGGGCTGGTGTAGGTTTTGAGGCGTTTCGCGCTTGGCTCGTCATCGCTGGAGTCCGACGGGTTGGCGCTTAACGGATCTTTGTCACTTGAGAACGGATCCGTGTGCGATTCAGTTTCTTGGACGCAAAACATCTGGAATTTAAAAGAAAAATATTTTTTTACTTTTGTAATGATGAAGGAGATGTATTTTAATTAATTCATTAGTTATTATTGTATGTAGTATAAATGTATAATAATCAATCAATTTATTTGTCAAATATATATTGTATAATAATTTTGCTTTTTTATTTATTTTAACATACAAATAAATATGCTGAAGTAAATTTCTTCATACATTTTTATTACTCAAATGTACAGTTTTTGCAGAGAATGCTGCAGTTGAGTGCATAAAAAATACCAACATTTGATATGACTAGATTACTTTGAAAAATTGTCCTTTTGGCTCATTTTGGTAATGACTTACACAACTGTGATAACCAAACATGGTATTTTTCACTTCTACTCATTACTATTAATTTCTTTAACTTTTTTGTACCAAATACAGTTAACAACAGGCAAATACAAAAAAATCATTATCAGTTAACCTTTTTTAATATCTTTTTTACTTAATCTCAATAATACTATGCTGGCTTACTTAGCAGTAGTTTAGAAATATTTTAACAATGGCAGTAGGTATAATAAAGTACCTACTGTTTATGCACATGTAGAGCCACCAATATTGGCCACATAAAAAAACATTATGTGGCCAATATTGGCGGCATGCTTTTAAGTAGGTATGTTACAACCAATTTCATACATTGTGTATGTATCCATTTGTCTTTTATTAAAATTGTAGAGATTTTAAAATAAGAATTTGCATTTAAAAATGAGAAAGTAGAGTGAGTGGTTTATGTCAATAACAAATTATTTGTGTTGAATAACTGTAAAAATATTTGATGTTATCTAGAACATTTACTTTATGAATCATCATAGAAAATTAAGTTGGTGATATACTAGACTAAAATGTTTAGCAAGAAAGCCACAGGGAAATATAAATTTTGGAAAATTAAGAATTTAAAACAAAACAATACATTAAAAATATGTAACGAAGCGACTAAAATTTTTCGAACGTTTAATTCATTCATTGGAACAAAAATACTGGCATGTAAAATAAAGACGCTTCTGAAAATACATACGATTCGAATTTTAAAACAGACGCCGATAACTTTTTTATTCAATTAACATGAGAAAACTCTTCAAAATGGCGTGGTAATTTATAAAAGTACTAAACAATAAGACGGATCTCATGGTATAACTGCACATGCCACTAAAAAGTTCCGCGTAACAATGATTTTGATCTAATTATGACTACGAAATACAAATAGTTATGAAAGAATAACTTACCGTTTGCAATTTGTTAGTTATAATATTGGTCCCAAACACTTATTTAAGTCACATTAATGCTGATTAACACACGATTCGTCTTTTTGAAGCATTAAATTAAAATCGAAACTCAGAATAAAAGGTTATGCTTGGATAATAATAAAAAGTTTTCACATCGTTCTCTGTCTGCTGTCTTCACTTCAACGCGGCGGCGGCGGCGACCCGTTATTTTACGGTGGGCTGCCGTATGTAGTTACATAAAGCATAGAAACTATAATCGTAATGTCAAGGTAATAAGGTTTAAAATGATAATTAGTTAAGGAGTCATAAGGTCTATATTAGAGCGATGAAACTTGATGGAAGTGGCGTGCGCATAGCTAGAAAGCGTCATCCAATGTTTGACGTTTATTTTGTAGTTGCCAGTAACTAAAATTAAATATTTCAATAGAAGAAAATAGAAGAATGTGAGAAGAACTATAGATGGTGATGGTAATGGTGGCTTACCGCCATCTCTTAAAACCATGCAATATTCAGTGAGTAAGGGAGATGTCGCTTAAACATCATGTATTGCGCTGTCTTACTTACACACTGGATGTTGCATGGTTTTAAGAGATCATAGTAGGCCACCTGGTGGTTCTTCTTTTTTTTCCAACTTCTTCTGCTGGGCGTAAGCCTTCCTCTGTCTACGTTATACATCTCCTACTCTGAGCCACCGCAATCCAGTTACTATTTATTAAGTTTGCTAATAAGTATTACTGTGGTATTTCTTTTTTGTGGTCCTACTTTCCATTGTAATCAGTGATTGTTGTAATAGCAGTAGGAAGCTTACATTACAGCATAAATCCGCTGTCGAATTTAAAAATATTATTTTATTTGAATTCGATTTTTGAATGTACAACATTTTGTATGTACGTTGTAGTAAGTGTACTTCTTGGTGGTTACTACCGTCTCTTAAAACCATGCATGATCTAGTGAGTAAACGAGATCTCGCTTGACATCATGTATTGCGCTGTCACGCTTACTCACTGGATCTTGCATGGTTTTAAGAGACGATAGTAACCCCCCTTAAAAACAATATCTACCACCACCCACCACACTTGCCTTTATAAGTAGCATATCAACCAGGTGCTTACTAGTTCCATGGTTAAAAGCCATTTAAAAGATCTTAAGTTTTTGTATGTGAATCCGTAAAGCACCGCCTAGTGCCTTACCACCATCTCTTAAAAACCATGCAAGATCCAATGAGTAAGGGAGATGTCGCCTTACACCATGTATCGCGCTGTCTGGCTTACTCACTGGATCTTGCATGGTTTTAAGAGACCGGTAGTAACCTCTCTGTGCCCCTCGTATGAGTTTTTCTTAACGCAGACGCTAGCGACTGCGTTAGCGATTTGTATGGCAAACCTGTACAGCGCGCAGCGCCTCTGTCGGATAGTAAGGCAACTAAGAAATTCCATTTAAGATTTTTAGAAAAACTAATACTAGGGGCACTGGGCGGTACGTGCTTAGATCAGGATTGTGCCTAATCAATATCATATCAAGACGCTAATTTGCAAAAACTCATGGTTCATTCCACGCGGGCGGATTAACACTTTCTAGTGCTCACCATGTTACTTTGCGTGCCAACTCCGCCGCCGATCCACTACTATTACCACAGAATACTTAATCTATTACTCCCAGCATGCCCGACACCAATAGTTTCCACACACAATCTTTGCAGCACATGGCACTAAGTTTTGCATGAATGGGCGGAACCACCCAGTTTTGTAACTACTTGGTAACTTTTGACAACCACTAAGTGATGTCTATCTAGGTATAACTATTAAATAACATTCAACTATCAAAGTTTCGAAACAATTTTATCAGTTAAATAAAAATTGTTCGTATAATAACGCATTATGTCAATACAAGAGTTGAAAAACCTTTAATGTGAAATAGGGTACAAATACAGTGAAATTATAATAAAACACCAATTTTTATATAGGTACAAAATTTATAATTCTTACTAAGATTCAATTTATTAAATGCCATCATTTAACTGAATGCCTAGGCGGATAGTAAATAAACTTGAAACCGAAAAAGATTCAGTTCATTGGTTTAACACATTGGCGGACACACAACTGCTATTGCAGTTATAACAATATTTATATTGTGTTATCAATGTTTGAAATTAAGAATCAATACCCAGGTCTAATTACCCGTTAGCGTACACACCTGTTATAGAATTTTTAACAATAATACTCAATTTGTGTTTTCAAAAAAGTCCGCAAACAGGTTAACCTGATGGCTGTGTAATTAGCACCGTTATTTGGTACTCTTTCTTATCTTCCACTTACAGACTTTCTTATGCTCATTCAATTTCAATTCCCCGTGAGCAATAAACTTACAAGCGCCATTGAGACACGGCTTCTTGACCATTTTATAATGTGCTATCAACTCGCCAACATTCTGACCGGCGAAATCACAGCCGGAACACGGAAAAGGATGTCGTTTGTTATGCATATTCATATGCATCTTCAAACTGAAGGCATTATCAGACACATAGCTACAATGAGGACACTTGTTTGAATTCTCAGCTGGCAGGGAATTGCATTTATTGCAATTTATAGCTATGTGACTTCGCATTCCGATTTTGTAGCAGTGTCGTTTGCTGTTTAGGTGTCGGGTTAGTCTTTTAACAGTCTTCGCTGTATATTGACATGTGGAGCAATGGCCCTTCATATTTGTATTATCTGGTTTTCGTTTGCTGCTTGTGCCTGGGACTCTGTGAAGGTAGGAAGGTATAAATGGCTTAATAATTGGATACAAACATATTAAACAGACAAGGCACCAGTTATAATATACAATCAAGTACAAAATACAAATATGAATCATACAATAGGCGGTCTTATATACAATCTCTTCCTTACTAAACAGTGTAAGTTTTACCAAAATCAGGATCCTATTATAACACTAATTCTTCAAAAATTTCTTCAAATTCTTATAAAATTTACAATAATTATCCCTGCCACCATATCATCTCTTAAAACCATGCAAGAACGAGTAAGCGAGACAGCGCAATACATGATGTAAGGCGACATCTCCCTTACTTAATCGTTCTTGCATAGTTTTGAGATGGATGGACAATGGTGGTAAGCCACCGTACATAAAACGAAAGCGATGAATTGATAAAAACATAAAAAATGTATCTTACCGGTGAAAGCTTATTGTTGTTGATTTATCCTCATTTTGAGAGGAATTTACATTAGACACTAATACCATATAATCCATTATATATAATTATCTATCATTTACTCCTCAATAAAGAATATACCCGCTCTAGTCTATCGAGAGTTTCGAGAGCTCTCGAATCAAAATATCTTGGAGCCAAATAATAACAAGCTAAAAATTTAAATGAAGTCACTATTTAGAAAGAATATGTAATATACTAATGTGTATTATGCTTTCTACAGATGGAAAACGCTCTTTGTACCGATGCACAAATTTATACTGGATGAGATTAGAATATGAGATGAAATTAAAATTATATTACAATATTTACAAATTACAATCCAAAAAACATGAAACAAACAATAGAAGAAACCAAAGAGTGAGTATGTAATCACTATGGAAGAAACAGAACAAAAGAAGGCAGGCCGAAGGAATAGCAAGCAAAGGCGCCAAAAAGTGACACTTGACAGTCAGACAACTGACAATGACAATCAATCAATGGACAAGCAAAGGTCATGGTCATGTGGGTGAGTGGGTTCAAGACCACCACAGCCGAAAATGATTCTTTGAACGTTTATTTAAGAAACATCCGTTTTTGCATGGTTTTAAGAGATGGTAGTAGACCAACTGAGCATAATAAATGGATGAATTATTATTAGCTAAATGTTCGTAAACAAGTGGAGTGAAAATATTTTTGTGATTCCCTTCACTATCGCCAAAACTCCAAACTCCAAGACAGTTCTTCTTTTTTAACGTTTTTAAAGTACACACAACTGGGGTAATGGAGATGTTGCTTTACATCATGTATTGGGCTGTCTCGCTTACTCACTGGATTTTGCATGGTTTTAAGACATGGTGGTAAGCTACCTGTGCTATGCCTCCCATGGGAAGTTATATGTTCCCGAGCGACGGGTGCATATCGTTGAATAATCATTTAAGTACTTAGTTAGTCACCAGGTGGCCTACTATCATCTCTAAAAACCATGCAAGTTAAAGTGTGTAAGCGAGACAGCGCAATACATGATATACGTAGTATCTCTATTTAGTTTGTGATACATGATGTAAGGCAACATCTCCCTTATTCACTAGAACTTGCATGGTTTTAAGAGACTGTAGTAACCCCCCGGCAAAGGCACCGAACAAAATAAACAGATCCTTTTTCAACAAATTTTATTAAAAATGTAATTAGTAAGTATGTAATATTTTTTTGAACCTAAAATAAATAAAATATATTAAAGAGCCAAGTCTTCTTGCTAGGACCCTTTTTTCATAATCTGTTTAATATAAGGTGGACACAAATCAACTGCAAATATTTTAAAGACAGATTCAAACCACTACCACTACACTGAACAACTTTCCCAAATAAACTTAGATCGAAATACGATTTTTTTTTCACATACTACTGATTCTGAATTTGTATTGGAGGCACGAAGCAAAATTATAAATAAATATATAGGGACAAGTCACACACAGATTAAGTTAGCCCCAAAGTAAGTTCAAGATAAAAAACAAAAAAAAAATATAAAGGAATATTTATTAGTCTGTACCTATTCAATATGTTTATTTGGATAAGTTGTTCAGTATTTTACATGCCCTTAAAATACTGTACTTCAGTGTACACGAGCGCCCTATGGAGTAGCTGTACTCAGCGTGTTCTTAGCGCTCTATGCCTTCAGGGTACTGTTGGGGCTGCCAAGATTCAGCTAGGGTCAGCAATGTTTGCAGAAGCTCGAGTCGACAGTTTTTATACACGGATGCGTAAAAAAATTATGTCTCTCTTTACCAGTACACGTGACAGCTCTAATGCCACATTTACACTCAGTCTTGTAGGGCAGGGAAGTGAGCAGGGAAGTGGGCAGCGCGCGAATGTAAATAGGTTACTCGCGTTGTCACTGCCCATGCCGCTGCCGCTGCCCGGCGATCCCTCGATTGTCGGTTTTTCGCGCGGAAGTCAAAGGACGGGCAGCGCGAGCGCGAGTGAGTGTTTACATTCAGCTGCAAGATCCAGTGAGTAAGGTGTTACGATATATCATTGTCTATAGACTCTAAGCGGGCAACACTACTTTCCGCCCACTACGCATTCACTTCCGGTCATGCTGGTTGGTTCGTCAGACCAGACATGTTGTAATATCGAAATAAAGACATTTATTCCAAGTCGGTGTTTATAATGTGCCAAGTCCTGCCATGGAAGCCTCAACTCAAAACATGGTGTCAGAAGCTGTACGACCGACTGCCCCGCAGGCTATGTTTTCACTGGACCTGCAGTCATCGAACATGCCGCTAGCGTGGAAAAATTTTTCCATGTCCATGCAAATATACTTAAAAGCCAACAACTTGGAGAACGAAACAGATGCCAGAAAGGTAGCGATTTTATTAAATATAATAGGCCCTCAGTCGTTACCTATATTTTATTCATTCAACGTGGACATCGACCACATAACCTTCAAAGATTTAATGAAAAGGTTTGAGACTCACTTCTTGCCAAAGGTGAATATTTCAGTCGAACGACACAAACTTTTCAACCGTAAACAAGGCGAAAGCGAAGATCTAGAATCATACGCTACGGATTTAAAAAACATGAGTCTACAATGTAACTTCGGAGACTTAACCGATAGCCTACTCAAAGATATATTTTCCTGGAATTTAAATACTCAAAATAGCTACATCAGAGAAAGGATACTGATAGAGAAGCCTGATAGCTTCGACGATGCAGTCAACCTAGCGAAGACTATAAGAAATACTAAACTAGATTCACAGGCGCTGAGTTCCACAACGGTAGCAGCACTACACAAGTCAAGGGTAGAACGTCAGTCCAACCATCCAGTCACCAAATCACCGAGAAGTAGCTCAAGACCGCCAAACTCAAGCAGACCGTCCGTTCAACCAATCTCCAAGAAGCAGTCAGAAACCTGCAACAGATGTGGCCAAATTCATCGTGTGCGTTGTCCAGCAATTGGAGTTACCTGTCGGAATTGTGGTAAAAAGAATCATTTTGCTAATGTTTGCAAGTCTAAAAAAGTGAATAATCTGTGTATGGAAAGTGAAAATTATTTCTTAGGCTCATTAATTTTATCGTCTGTTATTAACAACACAAATAATGATTTTGTCACTTTTGCTAAGATAAATTCTATGGATGTTAAATTTTTATTAGATACAGGCGCTGATACAAACATACTCTCATTTTACACTTACAAGAAACTTAACTTACCTTTGTCTAGAATACTAAAAAGCACACACAAATTATCAACATTCAGCGGAGAAATATTACCAACTATAGGTCAAACAGAGGTTGATGTCATACACAACAAACAGAAACATTCATTAACTTTTCATATTGTTGATCTTGATTGCCAAGATGTCTTAGGACGAAAAAGCTGTGAGGACCTGAAATTAATAAAAAGATTACATAATGTTCAATTTAAAGAAACAGACTTACTTCTTAAATATTCACATTTATTTGAAGGGATAGGCTGTCTTAAAGACTTTGAATGTAAACTAACCTTAAAACCTGATGCTGTCCCATCAGTAGATCCTTGTCGTAGAGTTCCTTTTGCACTTATAAATGACTTGAAAAAAGAAATCGAATTATTAGTCAACAATGGTATAATTGTCAAGGTAGAAGAGCCTACAGATTGGGTAAGCTCAATTGTACTTACTTCCAAAAAGAACGGCAAACTTAGGCTTTGCATAGACCCTAGAAAATTAAATCAAGCAATAATGAGAGCGCATTATCAGTTTCCTACTATTGATGAAATCAAGTCTAGTCTGTCAGGTGCCAAATTTTTCTCTACTCTTGATGCTAATAAAGGTTTTTATATGTTAAAATTAAATGAGGCCTCTTCCAGGCTTTGTACTTTCATTACTCCTATAGGGCGTTACAGATTCTTAAGGCTTCCATTTGGCATTACTTCAGCTCCTGAAATTTTTCATGCCGAGATGTCCAAGAGGTTTAGTGACATTGAAGGTGTTAAGGTCATGATGGATGATTTGTTAATATATGCACATACCAAAGAGGAGCATGATGTCATATTAGAAAAAGTCTTACAAAGGGCAGAAAACATAGGTATCAAATTTAATAAAGAAAAGTCTAATATTTGTCAAGAAGAAGTTAAATACTTAGGGCATATTTTCAGTGAGAAAGGTGTCAAAGTTGACCCAGTCAAAGTCCAGGCTATATGTGAAATGCCACCCCCTAACAATCTTGCTGAATTACAAAGATTTATGGGAATGATAAATTATTTAGGATCATACATTGACAATCTGTCACAAAAAACTACCAATTTAAGAACACTCTTGTCTAAAAATACACAATGGCACTGGACAGACCAACATGACCAAGAATTTAATACTTTAAAAAACCTTATTACTAATGCTCCTGTCCTAACCTATTATGATCATAGGAAACCTATAACTTTGTCAGTCGATTCATCCAAAGATGCAATGGGTGCGGTGATAAGTCATGAAAAGCAGCCAATTGCTTATGCTTCAGCCTCTCTCAGTCAGACACAAAAAGCTTACTCACAAATAGAAAAAGAGTTACTAGCCATTCTCTTTGGATGTACCAAATTCCATCAGTATATTTATGGATCTCATGTCATAGTCGAGACCGACCATAAGCCCATTGTCTCACTATATAAAAAACCTATTCATAGTATACCAGCTCGTTTACAAAGAATTATGCTTAGACTTCAACCATATGATATTGACATCATTTACAAACCAGGCAAATATCTGTATGTCGCAGACACACTCTCTAGATGTGCATTGCCTGAACAAGCTTTAACCGACCTCGAAGCCGACATTGACCTTCATGTCCATTTAGTAATTCAGTCATTGTCCTTGAATCCTAATAAAATGAAAGAATTTCAGGAACATACAAGTAAGGATCAAGATTTATCTACTATTATTAATTTATGTCAAAATGGTTGGCCAGAGCATAAAAAGTCATTAAATGCCAATATTAGACCTTATTTTACATTTAAAAACGAACTTCATGTACTAAATGGCCTTGTCTTAAAAAATAACAGCATTGTTGTCCCTAAATCACTTAGAAATGACATCCTTAAACTCTTACACGAAGGACATCAAGGTATCACTAGTTGTCAAAACTTAGCAAAGAATTCTGTCTATTGGCCAAACATTAACACTGATATAGAATCATTCATTAATGCATGTCATATCTGTCTTACATACAGAAGGAATAATTCTAAAGAACCATTAACTAATTCCAATATTGAAATGATTCCATGGTACAAAGTCGGCATAGATCTCTTTGATTTTAATTCACAAAAATACTTACTAGTTGTTGATTATTTTTCCAAATATGTAGAACTTGCCTTATTAAACAATAACTCCACTGCTACTAATGTAATTAACCATTTAAAGTCCATTTTTTCTAGACATGGTATTCCTAAGTGTATACAATCCGACAACGGACCACCTTTTAATAGTCACGACTTTGCAAAGTTTGTCTCAGATTGGCAAATAGAACATACTACTTCTAGTCCATACTATAGCCAATCTAATGGCATGGTTGAGCGTGCGATAGGCACAATAAAAAATATCCTCAAGAAATGTAACATTGACAAAACAGACCCATACTTAGCTATTTTACAGTACAGAAATACACCTAAAAATAGTCTTTGCTCTCCTGCTCAGTTATTAATGTCCAGAACTTTAAGATCCAAATTACCAGTTACAAATAAGTCTTTACTACCTAATGTTGTCAATTACAAAAGAATTAAAGAAAAAATTAAACAGCAAAATGGAAAGTCACAAATTTATTATAACACACATGCTAAAAATTTACCACCTGTTCGAAAGGGAGAAAAGGTGTACTTTAAGAAACAACCACACAGCAATTGGACACCAGGTATAATCACAGACACTTGTTCACAACCTAGGTCATTTATTATAGACACAGATGATGGCTCATATCGTCGTAACCGTTTCCATATCTTGAAAACTAAGTCACCAGAGGGTTCCTTACATAAAACCTCGTTCCCTACACAACATTCTTCTCAGACTTCTCCATCACACCTTAAAAATAAAGATACAAATATTACTTATACACCAAACAAACAAAACACAACCGGCACACAAGATAATGAAAGATACTCCTCCTTTGGTCGTAGAATTAAGAAACCCCTTAGATTCCTTGAATAAGAAATAAAGTTGTTGTTAAATTAATCTAATCTAATTTTTAAGATGTTTTGTTTGATATAAAATGTAAACAATGTTTTGATAGGTCTCTCTTCACAAACTTTTTACTATCAAAATGTCTAAGTCATTGTCATCCTAATGTCACCTGTCAATCAAATCTTTCAATGTCAATATGTTTTTTAAGACTAAGATGTAGACATCATACAGCCAAATGTTTTGTTACTGTAGACTGAAATTAAATTCATTCATTATTGTTTTTAAAGAAAGGGAGATGTTACGATATATCATTGTCTATAGACTCTAAGCGGGCAACACTACTTTCCGCCCACTACGCATTCACTTCCGGTCATGCTGGTTGGTTCGTCAGACCAGACATGTTGTAATATCGAAATAAAGACATTTATTCCAAGTCGGTGTTTATAATGTGCCAAGTCCTGCCATGGAAGCCTCAACTCAAAACATAAGGGAGATGTCGCCTTACATCATGTATTGCGCTGTCTCGCTTACTCACTGGAACTTGCATGTTTTTACAGATGACAGTAGGCCACCAGATGAGCAGTAAAGAAGTATGAAGGCTGAGTGTGAACGCTCACTCGCGTCGTTATTGCCGCAGAAGTATTTAGGGAAATATTTCCGGCAGCGACAGGAGCAGTGGCAAGGGCTGAGTGTAAATGTGGGGTAACAGTCTCGTGAGCGTGACGGTCATAGGAGCAAGAATCAGCTGCCTCACCAAAACCACTCTGTCTTTAGTTAAGTACATATACTAACATTACATAGTTACTTTTACCCGACAACGGCGAAGAAGTGCAGCGCCTAAACATACTATGGATTTATGATGTCTGAATAAAAATTATTTGAATTAAAATATTTGCAGTTAATGTCAGTCCACCTTAGAGGTAGTGTTTTAAAATAAAGAATATTGTTAACATTAATCTCATTAATTAGAACTCTTCCTCTGCTACGAGCCTTCCTCGCCTCGTGGGGAGGTCCCACAAGCGCAGTTTCAGATTTCTATCACCAGCTGCTATACGACACGACCTGCAACAAGAAAAATAATTTAAAGCTCTTTAAATTAACTTTTGTACCTACTACATTTTGACGACAAATACCGGCTGTTTAGAATTTTTATCCAGTGGACACTTGCGCATTATAGACGAATCACGATGTATCAAAAAATCGGCTAAGCTGAGGGAACATAAAGACCACGGAATCCCAACTAATATTCTAAATGCGAATGTGAGTTTGTATATTTGTTTGTTTGTTACCTCTTCAGCTATCTACTGAACCAATCTTCCTGAAATTTTGCATCACATAGCTAGGAGTATTAAGGTGAAGATAGGGTACCTTTCATTCCGGGAAAAAGCACTGTTTTCGTGGGAAATTCATGCGGGCTTAGCCGGGGGCGAAAGCCAGTAGAGTATAATTTTGATTATTTTACTGGACCGTAGGCCTGAGTATATGTTATGGATTTCAAAATGATATGTTCATGCGATATTTAGAAAAATTTGACAGACAGATGGATAGATAGACATACAGACCCATGACCGGACGGACAGCAAAGTGATATTACAATATATATTTTTTTGGGAAGTGGCGCTAATGAGACCGAAGGAACGGCCCTAAGAGATTTTTCGCCATAATACATCGTATTTCACTGACCCTCTCCCTTCAAACTGGAAAACAATGCACGCATAAGCGAGAGTGAGGTAGTTTAGATACCCATAAGATAAGTACCCCACACAAACAGGTACCTTCGAACATCACAAAGATGATGGTAAAGCTACTAACCCACTATGAGTGACAGCCAACGCGGTGACAGTCCCCGCGACAGCAAGCCCGTCCACCGGCACCGGCCGCCCCGAGCTCACATTGTACACGCCCAGTCTCTGGTTCTTGTCGCCGCATGTACCAACCACCACGCATGGAGAAGATGTTAGCCAACTCATGCAAGACACCGCCACGTCCAGGCACACCACCTGTCGGTGTAAACCATGTGTGTAAACTAGGTGTTATATGGTGCTTGATGGTTATGGTTTGGTAATCGTCAACCGAACCACGTCAAAGGGCGAGAGGTAGTTTCGTAGAACTCTGACACCAGGATGTGCATGGTCAGGCCTTGAAACCCAGACGAAATGATATTGAGGAAGGCTTAATTAATAAATGAGATAGACTAAGATTCAACTATAATCGGGAAAGCTGTTTTTCGTGGAATCCGCTAAGGAAAATTTACAGTAATGTTAGTCACTTTTGCGATATCTACGCGATAGGAAGTGATCTATTTATTGCAAATTGCAACTGACTAAAAACAAAATGATTTTTTTTTACCTTCAAAGGCCCATACTGGTTAATATCATAAAGCCTCAGCTCAGAATCTATAGACACGGACGCGAAAAGTCCAGGTTTCTGCAAGGAGAAAGCGACATCCAACACACATGTAGCATGTCCATCGAAAACCTCAACCACAGGATCCACCGCGTTATTATCAATCACTTGCTTAGACTTTATCTTGCATAGATACAGTTGCCCAGACTTAGATCCAACAACGAACACGTCATCTGGGACCTTTTCATCGCTCGGGCGTAGAGGAAACACTTTAATAAAATCAAAACAGGTTATATCTGGAGCTGGCAGCTTCTTAGATCCATTTATAGCATAACAAACAACGTTTTCAAAGACTTTGAAGTTTGCATTGACCTGCCAAACGTTGAGAGTACCATCGCAACCAGAAGAAAAGAGAATTTGGTCTGATGCCCCACGTCTTTTCCCTGTGTTAGTGATATGCATGGTTAGATAAGTATTGGCTAGGCCTGCATCAGCCCATTGTAGACCGCTGACTCTTTTAGAACCATGACACCCAGATGGGGACGTCAACTGCATTCCACCATGTTCCGACGCATCCCTCATATTCACAATAACGACTTCCCCACACACGGTACCATAAGCTAACAAAGCAGCTAAAGAATGATGGTATTTGACAACAGAAACGCAATTCTTTTCATTAACATCAAATGAGTGGACTAACTTATCACCAGCAGCTCTTTTTATAGTAAATATCTTGATGATACCATCATGATTGCACCAGTTTTCGTGATGTGTGTAACCTATAGATGCAGCTAAGGAATTTCCTGCACTGCTCCAAGACAGACTTAATATGCTCGGACCTTTTGCGTCTCCAGATGCTAAATTAGAATCAATTTTTATATCTAATTCTTGGAACAATTTCGCTGCTACAGTATCATCTTCGTCAGACTCAGAAGAATTGTAGAGAACTTCCTTATCATTCTCATCTAGTTGCTCAAGCATAGTAGGTACAACACGTTTTAAAAATTCATTGAGTCTTTGAGGTGAATATTTAGGTGTTTCTAACTTGATATCTCCAGGTACTACATGACAGCCTATGTCTTTTGAAAGATTGGTCTGGCAGCCGGTTCCCGATTCACTGAATTCAGTAGTTTGCGTAGATGTACTGGTTTCATTGCATTTGGTTCTAGTTATTGAGGCAAAGCCAATAGCTTCACTATCATAGCCGCTCAAATTAGACATAATGAAAAATTATTCACGGAAAATAATTGGTTTGTTTACGTTTTTTTCACGTTACTATGGTAACGCGTTTGTTTTTTCTTTTTGACTTTGACACGTTGATCAACAAGTTGCATGTTTTTGAAAAGAAAACTTCACAGTAGAGAAAAGTGTTCGTGAACAAGCGTGAGTGTTGGGACCTACGTGACTTTTATCTTTGTCACCATCGGCCTCCAAGTTATAGCTAGGTAAGTGAAATTTTTTCACCGCTTCACTTAGCCATCTGACTAGACTACTTACTTGACTGGACTAGACTACTGACTTGACTTTTTGACTGAATAAAGTAGGACTGAAGAAGATTAAAGTAAGGCCTTAAAGGACTAATTTCCATGGCCGTAAAAAGCATTATAAAAAAGCAATTATTTTTGGCCACAAACTAAATAGAGATACTACGTATCGTGTTTTTGGCATTCCTTCTGTCTGGTCTGGGGCCTGCTTATTATTTTTGCTTTAATTTTTAGCCATTGGCTACAATCAATTTATTTGCAATCAATATTGCAATATAGATACGAAAATGATAAGTGAAGCAAACGGTTGAATTTGATCCGTAATGTTTTAAGATGATCCATTGGAACTTTGAATAATAACTTGTACTCCATCAAGGTCTGTGATGCGTGTGAAGCTGAAGGCAGGAAACCAAATCTCCCAAGTTGCTACGAAGACGTTTATCGCGACGTTTAAAAAGCCTCACATCAAGAGGTGTTAGTATCAAAGTAAGTAATCTAGCACCATAGATTAAAAAAGAAATTTGCCCCCCGCGATTCCAAATTCTATGTTTAGCATTATTATATTTGTATACAAAATAATGCCGATGCCTACATAGATTGGATAATGTGATTTGAAATAACCAACTTTTTTATGAGTGTGAATTTATAAACACTTGTGGTTTGGGTGTACAAGATGGGCCCAGGCAGTACTTATTTTTTTCATTTAATTTACCCCCATATTTTTTTACCAATAATGGCTGAAGTCCGATAATGGGTGGTCCACGAGCAATTAATATCATATCGTTTGAAATCATTCGTCTCACAGTTCTCGAGATATCAGACTTAGAAAAAATATTAAGACAATAATTCATTTATTACTTGTAAACATGTTGAAACAAGACACAAGAACGTATGTATTGGCCATTTGGTATCCAAATTCAGATTTAGAGTAGACTCTCTTACAAGGTTGACTTAAAAGGGTCTCATTTTTGGCACAAGCTTTTATTATCGGCAGGGAGATATTGATATCCCATCCCTACTATCCATACTTCCATACTAATATTATAAATGCGAAAGTCTGTCTGTCTGTCACCTCTTCAGGGCTAAACTGCTGGACCAATTGTGATGAAATTTGGTAGGGATGTAGTTAATGACCTGAGGTCAAACATAGGCTACTTATATAACTGAGTCCCACGCGGGGTGAAGCCGCGGGGAACAGCTAGTAAAATTATAAATGCGTGAGTTTGTATATTTGTTTGTTTGTTACCTCTTCACATCCTATCTACTGAACCAATCATCCTAAAATTTCACATACCCATAGCTAGGAGTATTGAGAAGGACATACCTTTCATCCCGGGAAAAAGCACTGTTCCCGCAGGAATCTCACAGGGCCAAAAGTGCAGGCAATGTGTTGTGATTAACATTTTTTTATTGAATAAACAAAAATCATTTATTTCAAGTATAAAATTAATCAATTTTACACATAATTTGTTAATACTAGTGTGTAATAATAGAAATAAAATAAAATCCAATCCAACTTCCAACTTATATTTATGAAAGTGAGTTTTATTATTTATTTATTTGTTTATTACGCTTTCGTGCCTTTTGGTTCAGGAGATAGCTCCTGAACCAATTTTCCTGAAATTTCACATACACATAGCTAGAAATATTGAGAAGAACATAGGGTTTTATAGGGTACCTTCCATTCTAGGAAAAAGCACTGTTCTCGAAAGAAATTCACATGGGCGGAGCTGCAGGCGAAAGCTATAAAATATGTATGATCAATATGTATGATTTTGCAATCTCAACACATCCAAGACCCAGGCCAATCAGAAATATTAACATTTTTAATTTTGACCTGACCAGTGATCAAACTCGGGTCCTCTTGAATAGCAGGAGGCATGTTAACCATTGCGCTACGGAGGTTGTCAGAAACTAAATTTGCATCAAAACCTCCCCGCATTAAAATATGTGTGAATAATTAAAATTCTGTTGATAACTTACAATTTATTCAGGACTCGTAGTCATAGCCACGACATTGGTCCTTCGAGCCGGATTTTTCAGTTTCGTTCGCCTCCATTAAGTCATAAATAAGCTACCAACAGATTATTAACCACGTATTTGTTTCCCAAAATTCTTATGTAAATTGCCATCTTGTGTAGTGGAAAGCTGTTGCTACTAGTTTCGTGGGTTTCAGAGAAAGAATAGGGAATTATCTTCTGCAGGTAAGTTTGCTTGTTTATATATTTATTTATACCATTTAGTAGGCAATTATATATTACTGGGGACCTGCCGCGGCTTCCCACAGTTCCAATGCTATATAATGCATGAATTATACATAAAACCTTGCTCTTGAATCACTGTATATATAAAAAAACTGCATGAAAATCCCTTGTGTATTTTCAAAGATCTAAGCATACATAGGGACAGATAGCTGGAAGCAACTTTGTTTTATACTATGTAATGAAGTGAAACAAGGATGTACAGTTTAAACTTCAATGACTGTTTCCCAGGGATTTTATTTTTTTGTGTGAACTATAAACATTTTTTTTTCAATAAATGTGATTAAAGTTAATTGTTTTTTTTTATTCCATATGATCAACCAACTATTTAACTATCTGAATACAGTTTTATTAACGCTATACTACCCAACTGGTACGTTTAGAACGCGAAGTTCTCTTGTCTATTTTATATTTACGGGAGCGAAGCCCACGCGCACGAAGTCGCGGACAAAAGCTAGTTTGTCATAAATAAATTATTTATTTGTATATATTATATGTAGGCTTTTCTATCGCAACAGGATTGTTCTGTTGTACTAGAAGTAAGTGAATATAAAAAAATCAGAAGAAGTGTGTGTAAAACTAGTGAGAATGATCGGAATTTTGTGCGTGCTATAAATTTCAGATAATTTATTTGTTGTATGAGTTATTTGTTATAACCCGTTATTATTTTTACTATACCCGCCCAGGCTTCCCACGGGTGCAATGCGATATAATACATCTATTATACCTACAAACCATCCTCTTGAATCACTATCTATTAAAAAAAACCGCATCAAAATCCGTTCGGACAGACAGCGGGAAGCGAATTTGTTTTATACTATGTAGTGATGTGGAAATTCGAATGGACTGTATTCTAGATGAAGAGAAAGATATTTCGATGTAACGGAGTGCTTCACAAATGAAGACCCAGATTCCTCAGTTTTGTGATTTCTATATTTTTGTTGTTTCAGACAACGACATAGAAGTCATGGATCAACTCACAGATCGCAATTACAGTTGTGCTGACGTCACGTTTAATAATGATAATGGTGACGAAGTCGACGATGGTCTTAAAATAAAAGATGAAATTGAATTTACTGATACTGAAATAATCCCATGTATAAGTAATGTTCAAATGGCATCAAATCCTACTCTTTTATTTAATGAGACAAATGTTGAAACACAAGAAATGTTTTTTATAAAACAAGAAAGCGGTGGCAGCCCAGTGGATGTTGAAATAGAAGAAAACGTACTGGCTGATAACAATAGTATAAAAGATTTTAAAAATAATATAAATGATTTTCAAGAGGTTATGAAATTTGTTCAGATTAAAGTCGAAAACGAGGAACTGGCTTCAGACAGTCGTGTAGAAACTTATCCCATTTCAACAGACACTAAAAGAAAACGGAAACTATTGGAGGACATACAAGAGGCGAAAAAAGCTAAATTGGATGTAGATTTAGTAACCAAAGAAGACTTTTTACTATTGTGCGATAGATTTTTGACCAAACAAACGTCACAAATAATAAAATGGCAAATTGATTTAGAGGCTAAATTTAAAAATGGAAAATGTCGATCATTTTATTTTTTTGCCCTGAACATGCATTATTTGGCGCCAAGTGCTTACAAATTTCTCTCAAACAGTTTTTTGACTTTACCTTCTAAGAAGGATTTAAGAGATTTTGTGAGACCGTACAATACTAAGCTAGACGAACGTTTGATTCTAGCTTTAAAATTGAAAGTGAGCAAAATGACTAAGGAGGAAAAGATATGTAGCGTATGTGTCGATTGTTTACCTGTTCAAGCAAAGTTACACTATGATGTTAGATATGATAGACTTCTTGGTCTCCATGAAATCGAAGGGATCACCAAAGCAGAACCCGCTAATTCCGTCATCATAATTATGGCGCGCGGTATTGTACGTAACTGGAAACAGCCGATAGCCCATGCATTTATATCTCAGAAAAAATATGACGTGTGCAATAGAATTAATGCCTGGGTTGATGAAACTATAGCAACTATTCTTAATATCGGTTTTGATGTACGCGTATTTGTTTCCGAAGTGAACCCTTTGGTAGTATCTAAAACACGTCTTGTAACAAATAAAGAAACGTTCTTTAAAGTTAACGGGCATAAGATTTATCAAATTTACGACGTGCCATTTCTTATGAAAAATATGCAGGCTAATTTCGTCAAACACGATTTCGTTTATGAATTTGACAAAGTAGCCAAATGTAGCCATGTTAAAGAGGTGTATGATCGCGATAAACTTCTTAAGGTTAGACTTGCCCCAAAACTTACTAATGCCCTTTTAATAAACAATAAAAAGAATAAATTAGATATAAAATCAGTTGCACAGTTATTTAGCGAAACAACGGCGTCCGCTATCAGGACGAATGTGAGTAAAAACCTTTCTCCTTCGGCCGCTTTGCACACAGCAGATTTTATAGATAAAATCAATTTATTATTTGATATATTTAATTGTGATGACACGCAATCAGAACTATACAAAAACTTACTCTGCATTCAACAGCGGGATTTTTTAGAAGAAATGTTTGGTATCTTCAGCTCAATACAACTGGCAATCACAATGGATTTCTGTTTTGGTTTTCAAGTATCTATCAGGTCACTATTAGAACTTCACAAAGACTTGCAATCAGAAGGTTTCAAATTGTTGTGTACTAGACGTCTTAATAAGGAATGTATTGACGAATTTTATAATAAATTGAAAAGCGTTAATATCAGAGATGATCCGTCGAGTGAAATGATAAATGTTGCATTTAAAAGATTATTCGTAGCAAATATATTGAAGAAACCGGTCGGTGTTAATAATGAAAATGAAAGTGATATACTTTCAAAGCCAGATGTGTGTGAAAGTATTTATGGTAATGTACATGAAGATAATAATGCAGCAACTTTATTTCTAGGTACTGATGATTGTATGCTTAATTTACCCAAAACTGGTGCACTTGCTTATGTATCTAATTATTTAAGCATAAAATGTACTGACAAACATATTTGTGAGAAAATATTGATTATTGGCATGAGGCAAAGCAATTTTGCGCTTGAAAACAGAGTTGCGATTGCTGAAATAACAAATGAAATTAAAATGTTTATTGTACAGCTCGAACATAAGTTTTGCGAATATTTTATTGATCTAGACAATGCTAGTAATATAGGTAAGGGGATACTGAAAAAGCTAGAAGATTGTACATTTGAATTGCCTTGCGAGCATTTTCCAATAAATTATTTAAAAAAACTTTACATAAGATTTAGATTAAATCACGTAGTTACGAGTAATAATTTTCAATATTTTTGTAATAATGACGATAATGGTAAAAAGATAGAAGTAAATAATATATTTGAATAAACTAATACCACGCAGCTTAATATTCGATCTCATAGGGACCCTAGCAGGTTATATATAGCACCATGTAACGCTAGCCTTATGGAAAACAGCATGTTTGGCATGGCACCTAAGATTTTTATAAACTGCCTATTTGGAGTAGAGAACTGCCAAGGAGACATTTGAAGAATATATTAACTCAAAAATGTTATTATAATATGACTTATTTTTTAAAGATTCAAAATTCAAAATTGCTTGACATTGATTTTTAGATGTAACGACGCGACTAAGAACCTATACTTGTATACCGTAACGGTTAAGCATGTTTGTTTCTAATAATAATTTGTAAAACCTTACTGTACAACATCTTACAAGTAATAAATGAATTTGAATTTAGACCGTGAAGTTTTGATGTGTTGAATTCTCATTCGTAACTTGTGGCACGAAAGAAATTTCGCAGACGCGGAGCTAAGTACTGGCGGAAATTGGATTTTCTACAATCTCAGTCTATGAATAATATTGAAAATTGTTTTTTTTTTTATTTCTACTTATAAAAGTGGAAAGCGGTAAAAAAGAATAGAACAAAACACAAATTAACTAAGAATATCCTAAATTTTCATCAGAAATTCTTCCATTTTAAGAATTCAGGTGTTATGATTGCAATGGTGCTCTACAAGGCACAATTTTGGGACCTCTTTTATTTTTGATTATCAGTATTGTAATTCATGGTATAACTAGCTTTCGCCCTAGCCTAGCTATGGAACAGTGCTTTTTCCCGGGATCAAAACTATCCTATGTCCTTCTCAATACTTCTATATGTATAAGTGTATGCGAAATTGCAGGAATATTGGTGCAGTAGATAGGGAGTGAAAGCATAACAAACTAATTAGTTATGATATTTAATTTTTTTAATTTGTTTCCTATAATTTCCATTATAATGTATAGGTACTCATATTTACTCCAGTAATTATGTAAAAATAAAATAAAAATCTCAGAAAATTATTTGATGTTTCAATTATTTTTAATGGAACTACACTAAAACCCAGAATAATTATTACTTAAAAATGTGAAAGTTTGCCAGGGAGCCCGATAGACTAGCGAGGCATGCGTGTTCGTAACGATAGCGCTCGTCAAGCGACGGTTAGTGCGGCCTAGCTTGGATTGTTCGCCATTAGTGGGATTTCTATCTAGAGCTCCTCCGTGCTTCGCAAGGCACGATAAGTCGCTGGTCCCGTGATAGATTGTAGATGGCAATGTCTTTAGGTAACCTGAAAATTCTGACAGTGTTGGCCATTATATAACCTGATCATGTTCCTATTGGTATGGTTTCCTTGTAAAAGGGTTACTCGAGGTCAGACGGCACTTTTAATTTGGCAAAGTTCTCTTAGCTTATACAAAAAGTTTTGTTTAGTCCGCTTCATTTTTCGTTTTATTTTTACAGACTCGACAACTTCAACCCATGGATCACATTTACAATGATGACGTGAAGTCCGAAAGTGACGTCATGGCTAATAATAACGACGTCACAGTCAGTGGTGATGACGCCGGCATTGTTATAAAAGAAGAAATAGAATTTTTCGACTCTGAAATAACTCCAAGCGTAAACAATGTTCCAAAAATATCAAGCTCTACATCTTTTTTTAATGAAACAAATGTTAACGAAACAAACGAAATATTTATTAAAAATGAAGTTACCGGAGGCCCAACGACTGCCGAAACTGATGAGAAAGTACAGGATTATGGAAATGGAACAAAAAATATGGAATTTCGAAATGACACAGACGATTTTCAAGGGAAAATAAGCAGTGTTCAGGCAATCAAACGTGAAGACGATTTGGCTTCTGTCAATCAAAAAGAAACTCATACCATATCACAAGTTTTTACGATAAAGCGGAAGTTATCCGAAGACATACAGGAGGCGAAAAAGGCAAAATCGCATTTAGATTTGGTAACCAAAGTAGAATTTTCACGATTATGCGATAAATATATAAACAAGCAATTGTCGCAAATAATCAAATTACAAATTAATTCAGAAACCGAATGTAGAAAACGAAATAATCAAGCATTAAATTTTTTTGGCCTAAACATGCATTATTTAGCTCCAAAGCCTTACGAATTTCTATCCAACAGTTTTTTAAATGTACCTTCTATGAAAAATTTGAAAGATTTTGTCAGACCTAACAATACCAAGCTAAATAAACGTTTAGTTCTCGCTTTGAAGTTAAAGGTAAGCAAAATGACTCGGGAAGAAAAGATCTGTAGTGTATGTGTAGATTACTTACCTGTCCAACCTAAGTTATACTACGATATTAAAAATGACAGAATCCTTGGTGTTCAGGAAATTGATGGGATCAGCAAAGTGGAACTCGCTCAATTTGTCATCCTTATCATGGCTCGCGGTATCATACATGATTGGAAACAACCAATAGCCCATGCGTTTATACCGCAGAAAAGAAAAATATGTGATAAAACAAAAGCTTGGATTGAAGAAACTATAGCCACTGTTATTAATATAGGTCTAGATGTGCGTGTTTTTGTTTCCGAAGTTAATAAAGACCTAGTTTCAAAAACAATGAATGTTACAAGAAATAAAACGTTCTTTACAATAAACAATCGTAGGATTTATCAAATTTACGACGTGAATTATCTTATGAAAAGTATGAAAGTTAGTTTCGAAAAATACAATTTCATTTATGATAATAATAAAGTAGCCAAATGTTCAGATGTTAAAGATTTATATGATCGTGATAAATGTCAAAATTTAAGACTAAATAGTAGTATTTTCTATCACTATGGCATGGGTAGAATAGATATCAAATCTGTTACACAGTTATTCAGCAAAGCAACAGCAGTCGCTATAAGAACAGATGTTAATAAAAAACTCGCACCTGAGACCGCATTGCACACTGCCGAGTTTCTAAATAAAATTGGTATTCTATTTGATATATTTTACTCTAATGACCCTAAATCTAAAAACTATTTCAGCGATGAACAGCGCAGGTTTCTAGAAAACATGTTGGAATTTTTCAAAAACTTAAAACAAGAAAAGTGTTCACAAGAAACTTCAGTCAGAGCGTGTTTCAGTTTTGGCTTTCAAGTGTCTATCAGATCTTTGTTATTACTTTTCATAGACCTGCAACAAGAAGGTTTCGAAATATCGCATACAACACATCTTAATAAAGAATTCATTTACGATTTTTATGTTAAAACAAAGCGCGGTAATAAAAAAAGTGAGCCATCGTGCAGAATGATAAGTCTTGCATTTAAGCGAATGTTTGTATCCAATATGTTAAAGAGGCCGGCCGGTGTCAATGATATGAATAAAAGTGATGTACTGTTTTATCCAGAAGCATATGAAGGCGATGAAGAGGACGATATAAATGTAGCAAGTTTATCAATAGGCACTGATGATTACAGATTTGATTTGCCAAAAACTAATGTACTTAGTTGTGTAACTGTTTATTTATACAAGAAGTGTATTAAACGACACGTTTGCGAAAAATTTTCAAACCCTGTACAGTCGGGAAATGATTCTGTTCGTACACTTCATGTACCAATTAAATTTGTTTCGTTTCTTGCACGGCTCGAAAAAAAATTCTGCAAATATTTTGTTGATCTAGAAAATGCTAATCATATAGGCAATGGGATACTGAAGAGTTTCGAGGATTGTACATTTAAAATGCCGTGCGAGCATTTCCCTATCGATTATTTAAAAAAGCTTTATATTAGATTTAGGATTTATCATGTAGTAAAGTCAACGAATACACAAGGTAAAAAAAAAGAATGTAGGAAAGTTGTAGTTCGCAATATATATAATGTTTGATAATACTGTAGTTTTAATCGATTTTGAAGTTTTGTTATCAATTTCAAAAAATACTAACTACTTGAGAATGTACAAAGAAGAGTGACAAAATTAGTAGTGTACGGAACCTGCCATATGAACAGAGAAACTCAATTTAACAACACTAGAGTGTCGTAGACAGAGAGGCAACATGGTTGAGACTTAAAATACTAAGAGGACATTATAATGTTCCAGAACTGCGCGATATGTTTCAGCTTTCATGATCATTTGAGAGGACATTCTTTAAAACTGTGTCGCACACAATAGCTAAAAGAAAGCCAAAATAAAAATTGAGTTAAAAAACTATAAACTACACGGCCTTACAATGACCATTTTATACCTATGAATTTCTGGATTTCTATCTCAATTATTTCCTTGTTTTATCCTTTTTAGACACCACGTAGTCGGATTATAGTTTTTTAACACAATTTTTATTTAATACTTTTCCGTTTCCCGTACGGGAAATGAATGGACCGCATGAAATATACCACTTTACAAATGCATTTTGAACATTTCTACCTATATTTTCACTTAAACAATATGAAATTTATACATATTTGTAATCTGCTCGCCAAGACCTTTCTTTTGAAATCAAACACGTGATGCCTATTTCAGTTTAATTTTTTTTTGAGGTTAGAATCTGAGGTTTAATTTCCGTCAGTTAAAATTTCGATACAATTTATATAGCCTATGTTACCCGCGCTATTTTTACGAATCTTTTGACACCTCATTCATTAAAATCGGTCCAGTAGTTTAGGCGCTACGATGAACATACATACATACATACTTACATACATACATAGACTGCCAAAATCCCTTCCTTTTGGCTTCGCCGTAGTCGGGTAAAAACATTTTTATCCGGGTGGTCACGGACTAGAACAGGCTCCCTAAGGGTCATCGCTGCACCTTCAGTCAACGCTTTTAAAAATAGATTAGACAATGTATAAAATCTTCAAACTTAAAATGCACACGCATCAGCTTCATATGCTGCTAGTGTGTTTAAGAATATAAATAAATAAATAAATCCAATGAAAATTATTTAGTTGTGTGATGGCAATGTATGTTTCACAAGGCTGTATTGTAGAACCTCTCTTCTTTGTTTTTTTTTTTTTTTTGAATAGTTTATACGGCCATGGAATCTAGTCCTTTAAGGCCTTTCTTGAATTTATTAATCTTCTTCAGTCCTACTTAAGTCAGTCGAGTCAAAAATTCAAGTCAATAGTCAAGTCCAGTCAAGTAAGTAAGTCTAGTCTGAGTCAGATAGCTAAGTGAAACGGTGGAAAAATTTCACTTAGCTATTTCATGGAGATTTTGGTGACAAAGATAAAAAGTCACGTAATCGACACTGTATCACTTCCCAACACTCACGCTTGTTCACGAACACTTTGCGAATAATAAACCACCAATATTATGCACAAACACTCGAAAAAACCTAAGTTTTGGAAATTAAATACAGCGCGGACATAGCGACAGTTTACTTTCCCTCCAAAAACTCCTCTCTTCTTTGTTGTAACGATAGTGTGTCAAATTTAAAATTATTTCCTACATAGTATTATAAAAATGCAAGTCTCAATTCGTTTTTCTGCCTCATCTCAGTTATTCCTTATGTACTTTTCATTATTTAATTCTCAATAAAACAGATTAACGGCCAAAAGTAGATGAGTTTTTTTCTGAATTAACCAAAGGAAAAATAATGAAAAGTAATACCAAAAATACTAGAATTTATTTACTGCGAACGAACTGCCGTCTTAGATTTTTTCAATTTGACCTGATTTTAGAGTGAAAGAAGTAAAATGATTAGTGGCGCTAGTGGGCTTATGATAGATAGCCCCTTAAAGCGCCACTGGCGAATGGGAAGGTAACTATGAAATGCATTTTACGACGAACACACTCGTCAAAATTATCCAACACAAGCAAAAAATACACGCACACAAGTACAGGCAGTATGACCGGCGGTCATATACATTTGGCAGTGGTGGTAATTAAGGTTCTGGATCTGATGTTAATTTTAGTCATATTAAATTATTGTTCCATATAGTTACAAATTGCAAAACTGCTAAAAGTTTAAACAATATTGCAATTTGTAACTATAGGGAACTATAATTTAATATGCTTAATATAAACTTCAGATCCAGAACCTTAATTACATAACACGGATTTTTGATAACTTGTGTTATCAGTGAATAATGATTTTTAAATGATGGTGGCGCTAGTGTTCACCGAGGTATGACCTTAAAAAAAAATTGGTTGCCTGTAAAGTCGGTATACGGGCGAAAGTTTTACGTGACAACGACTTTGAGTCTGTCTCTCTCGCTCTTAGGGGACGCGTGCCTCTCACTCGCTCTCATTGTGAGCGCATCGTAACGTTACCGAGCGTTACACTTTTTCATAAGTGACTCCCAGCCGCAACCTAATTTAAGACGTTGTCACGTCAAAAGTTCATGACTTTGTTTTGCTATAACTGCAATTTAGGGCTCTAGACATGCAGACAAGGAAAGTCAAAGAAGAAAAAATGCTTTATGTATGGGAGATATACATATCTTCTATATTTAAAAAAATCTTACAGTTAACGCATTCGCTGCCGCCTTTATTTTTTGGCACCTGCAGTGTGCCGTTACAAGGAGTTAATTCGCTAGTGCCTATAAACACAAATATGCGTCCGTACAGTTGTATCAGCTATGCCGACTGTTACGTATTTGCGTCCTTGTACTACAGAGCAGTGCCAGTCGACGCGCCCGTGCGTCAGGTCCGCCGCCAGGCCGGTCTATTGTTTTCTTATCTCGAAATTCTATGAGGGGCCATAAAAAAAAATTTACTTACTTTTCAGGTTACTTTTGTTTTGTGCATGCCTCATTGAGTTTGTTTACTTATAACTGATAGATTCAATAGTAAATTCAAAGTAGTGTCAAAGATTGAAACTTTTGCCCATTCTGCACCTACATGTTCGCCTAGGTTACGATCATTTTTTCTTTTGATTAAAATGTAGATACAATTGTAAGGTAGCTTAAGTAGGTATATATTCTAAATTTGCTGCCAGCTTATGGCATGACGACTGCAACGTCCCTGAGTTGTATATGTGAATACCCGGCACATAAGTTGGCCACAAACGGGAAGTGCGGGGGGCTGAGCACTTTAAAATTTGTATGAAAATCGGCTACTGCGCATTCAATGTCATTTCAGTTTCTTGCCAACTTACATGCCGCGAACTTATGGATAATAATTAATAGCATTAGGGGACTCTGTTTCAAATAGATTCAGGTGGCTTACCACCATCTCTTAAAACCATGCAAGATCCAGTGAGTAAGGCAGATGTCACCGAACATCATGTATCGCGCTGTCACGCTTACTCACTGGACCTTGCTTGGTTTGATGGAGACGGTAGTAAGCCACCAGATCTACCTATTTAATTATCGAAGTAATCGCAATAGAAGTCATTTTTTTTCGTCCTTATGTTTTAGTACCAATTATTTAAATATTGTAGTTGAAGACGTATACCTTACCTATACTATATAGCTATAAAACCAAAATTGCAGTAGGTAAATAGATATTAGGTTTATAGATAGGTACCTTCAGTTACTGAACACTGCCGAACATGATCAATCGTGTTTACGTACCTACAGTACGGCGTACGCGGCTCTCGAAGTCGACAGTCTCGACTCGTTCTGAATGAACGACATTCTTGGGTTGCCATACTTTCCACGGATAACCAAAAATAGGGGAGCGGTAATGGGATTTGTGAATGAAAATCATTTGTCAAATGGTTAGTTATTTATTAAACATTTTAAAACTTAGTTTATTTATGAACTATATAAGATGAATTTAAATCAACTGCAAATATTTTAAGGACAGATTCAGACCACTAAACTGAACAACTTTCCTTAATAAACTTATGTCGAAATACGAAAAAATTTTTTTGACCTCCCATACAAATTGAGAATCAGCTGATCTAGTTTAGTGTGGAGAGTGAAAAATAAAATTTAATATAAGTTTATTTGGAAAAGTTGTTCAGTATTGTGGTCTGTATTTGCTCTTAAAATATTTGCAGTTCATTTGTGTCCACCATGTATATAAAATTAACAATATTTAGAATAAACAAAATTAAAAAAATACAACAGATATGGGGGGTTACTACCGTCTCTTAAGACGAGACCTTGGTGAACACTTGCGGCACCATCAAAAAAAAAATTTTTACTGAAAACACAAGTTATCACAGATTCCTGTTATGTAATTAAGGTTCTAGATCTGAAGTCAATTTTTATCATATTAAATTATAGTTTTCTATAGTAACAAATTGCAAAACTGCTAAAAGTGTCCTTTTTAATATTGCAATTTGTAACTATAGGAAACTATAATTTAATATGTTTAAAATTAACTTCAGATTCAGAACCTTAATTACATAACACGAATTTTTGATAACTTGTGTTTTCAGTGAATAATGATTTTTAAATAATGGTGGTACTAGTGTTCATCGAGGTATCACCTTAAAACCATATGGTTTTAAGGTGATACCCAGTGAGTAAGCGAGATAGCGCAATACATAATGTAAAGCGACATCTCCCTTACTCACTGGATCTTGCATGGTTTTAAGAGATGGTGGTAAGCCACCTGTTCGAAATATATGATGAGGCGAAAGCAGCTACGGCAACAACATTTTTTCCATATGGTACGGACCGTAACATGGAATACACAATCCTATGTTACAGTCCGCACAGATCATGTTGCTGTCTTTTCTTTTCTTCTGCGTGCTCCAACATCGATGACATTTTCGCCGTTTTACCAACCCTTTTTCATTTCTTTCTAATTGAACAGGCATGTGGGTTGGTAATTGGGGCGAAAATGTATTCGATGGTGGAGGTAGAAGCTCTCGTAATATATTGTCTCGAAATTCTTCAAGTGGCATTTTGCTATTAGTTCCTTTTTTGTACAGAAGAAAAGCATTTAGCAACATGGTCTCCATAATGTGTATTCCAAGTTTTTTGTACCACCTTACAGTTTTATGTTGGTTGCTGTAATAACTAAGCATTTGGTCGTGCCGATCAACTCCTTTCATATATTTATTATATTGAACAATTATTTCGGGTTTTCTTTGGGCACGACCATGCCTATTTATTACATCAACCATGCGGGGTGTATGCTCAGTGGAAAGCGTAAGCACATCTCGCTTGTCTTTCCACTTCATGACGCATACACCCTTTCTGTTGCACCTATAAATGCTTTCGCCCCTTTTGAGTTTTTTACTTATTACAATACTGGGATTTTTTTTTCTACTACTTAATAGGGTACCAGTGCAGTAAGTTTTGTTGGCTAAAAGTATTTGGGCTAAATCTACACTATTATAGAAATTGTCCATATATACAGAATGACCCGCATTAATATAATCGTTCATCAGTTTGAGGACAACTTTATTTACGTGGCCAGTACCGCTCACATCAGGGTCAGCTGACCCTTTATATATATGGATTCTATGGACTAAACCATTAGGGTCAGCCAATATATATAATTTGATCCCAAATTTGTGGCGTTTGTTTTTAATGTACTGGCGTATTTTAAGTCGTCCTCTAAATTGCACCATTGATTCGTCTATTGTTAATTCTTTGTCGGGGTATATTGTACTTTTCATTATATTATTGAAATAGGTTATTAAAGAATCTACTTTTGAGTATATGGATACCCCGACATTTTCATAGTCGAAATACAATGATCTTAAAATTAATAAAAATCTGTTGCGGCTCATGTATTTATTTAAATTAAATTTGTACAAATGCGATTTAGCCCAGTATTTGTTAATTTGATTAATTTTTACGGTCCCCATAAAAAAAATTATTCCAATAAATTTCAACATTTCGGCGACATTAGTATCTTTCCAGGACTTTATTCTACTTTTTGGTTTAAGTCCTGGTCGATTTAAAATATCAGCTGCGTGCTTATTTGTCGCACGCACAATTTCTGATATAAAATTTATATTAAAAAATACCTTAAAATAGGCTACTGGATTCATTGAGGCTGCATCAGACAATAATATGCCAGGTTGCGCAGTCATTGGCAACCGCATTGGAGCAGGTGGAATATCCACCCACTCATCGCCAAGTTCGACATCTGGCATGTCTTCTATGTCACTAGTGATGACGGAAGAGTCACTCGAACTGTGAAAGAGGATAACTATTTTACTTACTTGCTAAATATAGGCACAAAATAATATACAATAATTCAAGATTTGTTTTACAAAGTAATGCAATGATAAAAAAATAAAATTTACCTGTTACTTGATCCAGAATCGGACAAATCGGAATTAGCCGAATTGTCCGACGAAGCGCTTTCAGCTCGTTGACGTCTTATGTCTCGAAATTCCACTGCTTCGCTCTCTCCAAAAATCTCCATGAGATTTCTCTCGACAGTATCGGGATCCACATCCATCTAGGGCAAATATTTGTAGTTCAGAAGCTTATCGATCAAAATCGTATTTACATACAAATCAATTGAGGCAGCCTTTTTTACGAATAATTATTTTGTAATTATCAAACTGAATGAGATTATGAAAAGTATATAATGTTTTAAAAATAAAAATAATTTATTATTTTCACACAACTGACCAAAAAGAGTGTTCCGTTTTCAGATGTGTGAGATTTATTTAAATGATATATGTTCTTCCGAGTGAAAGGATATGTGATGTAAATATAAAAACAAAATGGCCTATTGAATACACAAAGAAATGGCAAAGCGTAATAAAAATTTGATCTCAAACTAATTGAATGGGGTATAGATATGAAGGGGTATAAAAGGCGATTGCGAAAATATATACATACAGTTTAAGCAAAAACAGTTTAAAAATAGTAACTTACCTCTATCAATAACTGCAACACACCACGATCACGATTCACCAAAATCCAATCAGAAGCAAACTCGGAATCCGTAAAATAACGCCAAAGTAAATCGGAGGCAAACTCAGAGTCCGTAAAAACAAGCCAAATCGGGTCAAGGAAAGCAGAATCGGTATCCAAAGTTATAGCCGGGTCAACAAAATAACGATAAACAGTGAGCACAATGACAGGAGTAGCGTATACCACAAGGACTTGTAGCGTACTAAAATAATAAAAATATTTCAGCCCTTTTATAATATTTCAACCCTATTGACACCCCCTTGAGAAACTATAGATAACGCGTCGGCGCTTTCTTTTGTTGTGACCACATTCCAAAAAGGCGCGCGGGGGAAGGTGTATTTATAAAATATAGATAACGCGTCGGCGCATTCTTTTGTTCTGACCACATTCCAAAAAGGCGCGCGGGGGGAGGTGTATAAAATATAGATAACGCGTCGGCGCATTCTTTTGTTCTGACCACATTCCAAGAAAAAAAAAATGCGGTGATTTTTTTATGATAACCAGTTCTCACACTTGTGCAAAAGCAAGATTCTCCATTTTCAATTTCAGATAATAAAAATGTAAGATGGCAGTATAATTTCAATTTCAAATTAGATTTTTCTACTTAAAATTCGGAACCGTAGAAAAATACGTTAGTGAATCGCCTAAAATCGGTGATTCTGAGAAAATAAAAAACATTTCTATGAATTTTGGGAGAATTATTTATAGGTAAGCAACACTAATTCGGACGGTCGGTTCATTCATTCCTTCATTCTTTCTTTGTCTCTACTACTGCCATGCCACTGTTAGTCAAGTCAGCTACAGTACCTACCTACAGTTTGTTTTCGCTCTCTTCCTATTGCCGGCCAGACACAAAACTTGTAATTTGTTGTGTAAGTATAGTTTTATTATGATATCATTGTTACTTTTTGACTATAATATAATATTATATTTTTGTTTCATTGCTGTACTAATTCTTTGTCGAAAATAATACAGAATGTTTTTTTTTTATTTCAGAAAAAGAAAACGATAATGGACACAGAATCGTAAGTAAATAATTTGTTTCGTTTTATTTATGTATGCACCTGCGTACAAAATAGGTTTTAGTACAATTTCTTGATCTATACCTAAAACTAATAAAGATCCATTTTATGTGCAGTTCAATGGATACTGCTCGCTTCTATCCAGGTACGTCCATACGAAAAGTAAGAAATTGAGTTTTACATGTAGCTTAATTAGCTACCATTTTAAGGTAAACGGCACATAGGTACCTACTTCGCACCTTGGTTTTTAAGTGTGACAAATAACAATTTTCTGTTTGCCTGTTGCTCTGCTTTAGATAGGTACATATTGTTTTGTTGGGATGTGGTTTTTGTGTTTTGCTTTATGGTTCGTGCATGATCCTTATACCTACATAATAACGCACGAATAAATAACTATTTAATTGTAACTTATTGTACGAGTAACATGGAACATCTCGGATCTAACATGAAACAGCTTATTTTATAAGCTTACCTACCTACTTACAGATGACATAGGTTGTTTTTCTGCTTAAGGATGTCCATTTCATTTGTTAATTAAGTACCTAACTAATATCATCTGTTACACGTTTGCATGTGCACCGTTTCAACAGTAAAGCAAGCACCATGAACCACTTATTAATATTATTTATTATTTCTAGCTCCCCTCTATTGGAACCCACGGCGTCGGTCACGCGGTTTCGGTGGTGGTGGCGGCTTTTATGCTGTCGGCGCAGCCTCGCCGTTAGCGGCGAGCTGGCGGGGACGCCGGAGCCAGCGGTAGAGGCCCTGCAGGCCAGGGCGGCTATCGGCCACAGGCGCCGGCTCTACCACCGCCTGCGCCTGCCTGAGGTGGAGGCACCAGCGCCGCGACGGCAGCTGAGCCAAAATGAGATAAATGCCGCCACCGCCCGATGGCAAGCTGCCACAAAAAGGGCGGAGGGCCGCGTGGCGGCGCGCCTGCATAAATTAGGGAGCTCTGTCCATTATTAGAGAATAGTTATTGCAATTCACTCAACACGCTGACGCAGTTTGAGTGAATTGCAGTAATATAGTTTTTCTCTAATAAGGATAGGGCTCCCATAGTTGATTGAAATGAATTATATATTTAATTTTTTTATTTTTTTTATTTACATAACCTTTGATAATAGATCATGTTTATTCCAAAATTAGATTATCAACTTGTAGGTGTAGTTGCTAATAAAATGTACACACTCACTATAATAGAAATATATTACCCACTAAGTAAGTACCTATATACATATTATTTTACTAATGACAAAAGTAAGTCAGAACCACGAGTCAGAACTGACTGTTTCATAGGTACTAAAAATTGCGAAAAAGAACTAGGTACCAGATTTTAAGTAGGTATAGGTACCTTATAACCGAAAGTGATCAAAGGAAGGGTATGTAAGAGATTGTTTAAGGATTTTATGGGCGCCTTTTGTTTAGTAGGTAGGTAGGTAATCGACATTTTCTTTGTTCCCGTTAATAATATAGGAAGTAACTATTTAGTAATCTGTGATATAGGTACCTACCTGATAATGTCTAATATAATAAGTATCTTATTTTAGCATAGATACATTCTATCAGAGAAAAAAATCGGGTAAGTAAGAAGGTAGGTATGTATAATAAAATACTTTGGAAACAACAATCCATTGTTAACAATTTAAAAAAGATAAGAAAATGAATGCCGACAGGTTCGAACCCTAAAGCACACAATAGAATGGTAAACAATAGACGCAAATACGTATCCAGCGGCACCGTTATCAGCACCGCAAATTTGTATGAACTCAAATACGCGTCAGCGGCACCTCTAAAAATCTAAGAAAACGCAAATATGTAGACGGCGGCAGCGAATGCGTTAATGACAATTTGGGCTGTGTTGCCCTCTAAAATTAAACTTACCAAAAGATTCGACAACTTAACAAAAAGTAACATTTCCAAATTAAGCATTTAACACATCAATAGTAACCATTCGACTCAAAAAGATTCAACAAATCTTAAGATTTTGTTTGTTCGATTATATTATAACTTTAGAATGGTTATAAAATAAATTCAATTTCGAAAAGACGTACGCGAATACCTTTCAGACATTAAAACAAGTGGCTACTACTATCTCTTAAAACCATGCAAGAACGAATGAGTAAGCGAGACAGCACAATACATGATGTAAAAAAACTATTTAATTATTTAAGGTGATACCTCGGTGAACACTAGCGCCACCATCATTTAAAAATCATTATTCACTGAAAACACAAGTTATAAAAAAATCGTGTTATGTAATTAAGGTTCTGGAGCTAAAGTTAATTTTAAACATATTAATTTATATTTCCCTATAGTTACAATTTGCAATATTGCTTAAAACGGCCACTTTAAGCACTTTTGAAATTCGTAACTATATTTAACTATAATTTAATATGTTTAAAATGAAGTTCAGATCCAGTACCTTAATTACATAACTGATAACTTGTGCTTTCAGTGAATAATGATTTTTAAGTTATGGTGGCGCTAGTGTTCACCAAGGTCTCGTCTTAAGAAAGTCACTATTCTAATCATTTAATAAGTCCACTCAAAACAACACTTCGTCTCACTATCATAGTTATTAGTAATTTAAATTATAAGTATTTATTTATTTAATTCACTGAACGAATGAACGATAGATCCGTTCGCTTCCGCTAACGACACAGTCTCATCACTTGCACCCCCATCAATTACCGCCTGTCTTTCAATATTTGATGACTTAATTAATGTGTCTGTGTCCATATGTTCCAAAACAGCATTTTTATCCCCTTCACTGACCGAACTAATGAACGAACCGCTCGTTTCTGACCATTCATTCACTCCACTGTGCCATTTAGATTTTCTTAACTCCTTTTCCAGAGACTTGATCTTCAATGTTGCCATCTCCAACTTTTTCCGCAAAACCTCATTTTCATTCGCTTCATTCAACTCGTTCACTACCGACAGTGTTGCCATGTCACTCACACCGTCCTTCCTCGCCTTCACTTCACCCAGCTCATCCTCTAGCGATTTTATTTTCAGTGTTGCCATCTCCAGTTCTGCCAAAGTAGCGTCAAGTTTCATTTGCAAATTATGCACTTTCCTATTATCTTTGGTGGATTTTGTTTTTTTCGCCTTCAATTGCCTGTTTAGGTCGTTAATGGTAGTTTTCCTCGTGATAAGTTCCCTCTCTTTTAATTTTAATTCCTTAGTAGTCTCCTTCAAGGTGGCTTGGCATTTTTTCAATTCGGCTTTGTAATATTCAATGTCGTAAACTTTGGGTTGTTTCTTTTCACGTGGAAGCGGCTCGTCAATCTGCAAGTTTAAAAAAATAATCTTGTTGAAACACTGAAAAGTATAAATAGATCATTTGGGTATTTACTTTCCACATTTAGTATTATATAACAATACCTATAGCATGAGATTTTATAAATTGCAGACGCTAACGATTGCGTAAGCGATTTTGTATGACAATTGACAACCCTGTACAGCGCCCCTGGCGGGTTATAAGGCAACTAAGAAATTCCATACAAAATACTAAGCGTCTGTGTACAGTGAGTAATGATTTTTAAATGGCGGTGGCGCTAGTGTTCACCGAGGTATCACCTTAATACGATACCTCGGTGAACACTAGCGCCACCATCATTTAAAAATCATTACTCACTGAAAACACAAGTTATCAAAAATCCCTCTGCTGTAATTATGGTTCTGGATCTGAAGTTAATTTTAATCATATTCAATTATATAATTATAGTTCCATATAGTTACAAATTGAAAAACTGCTAAAAGTGGCCGTTTTAAGCAATAATGCAATTTGTAATTATAGGGCATTATAATTTAATAGTTTAATATGTTTAAAATTAACTTAAGGTCCAGAACCTTTATTACCTACATAAGACGGATTTTAGATAACTTGTGTTTTCAGTGAGTAATGATTTTTAAATGACGGTGGCTCTAGTGTTCACCGAGGTATCACCTTAAAGAAAAAATATATACTTTTCTTTATTTTATACAAAGCAGAAAAAATTTATGAGTTTATTTCTGAATTAACCAAAGGAAAAATAATGAAAAGTAATACCAAAAATACTGAACGTTATTCACTAGTGACCTGCCTTCTTAGATTTTTTCCAATTTGACCTGATTTTAGAGTAAAAGAAATAAAATGATTGGTGGCGCTAGTTGGCTTATTAGAGCCCCTTAACACTTTCGCTGACAGAACGCCTCTCGACGTAGATAACAATTAACTTTTATTGTTATCTCGTTTACATACATAGTCACGCCTTTATTCCATACGGGGTAGACAGAGCCTAGAGCCATAAGACCTTAGACCACGTTTTGTATGATGATAGTCGAAACAGGAAATCAATAGTGATGGGTTGCTAGCCGCAGCGCCTATGTCATGATTGCCCATTCACCGATTCCCTCAGCCGTTTACTGTCAGCGAAAGTGTAAAGAAATCTCTTCCAGCAGACCCAAGAGAGGATTGCATAGACAGGCGATACTATAGAGAACTTGTAGGGAGATCGAGCAGGTGCGACTGGAGAGAGATGCGAAATGCAAGTACAGCGCACTCTCTCGAGATTCGGCTCGTATCACTGGGAGGTTGGTAGAGCCATAGGAGATGGAGGGAGACCCAAGGGAGAAAACGAGAAGAAAATAGGATCTCACCACAAGTCGAGCGTCGTCTCCTTCGTCGGGCGCGTAGAACAACTCATTGAAGGTGCCTTGCAGGGTGGACTGAGAGAGAGGGTCTTGAATCACAAATGTGTACTGAAACAAACATTCACACGACATATATACAGATTACAGGGTGTTTGGTAGATGGGTGCATAGCCTTGAAGCAGAGTAAGTATAGATCATTTAGAACAATTTGAACCAAACTTGTCATTTATGAAGTGGCTAGTTTTTTTGTTTAAATAATACTTTTAAGTTTCGCTGAAAAAACCTAGAATTTTGTAGTTAATTTCAAATAAGGGCCAGTTTAAAGATAAATGGATTTATGTTTTATTTTATTAAATATATTTATGTGTAAACAATGTAATAAAACAAAATTACAGCACCTGTGCCATGAAATATATTTTTTTTTACAGATATTTATAGATAAATATTTTTAAAATTAACAAATCTCATAGTGAAATTTAACGTGAAAGAAAGAGCCAAAATACATTTTAGTTAAAGCGGACTTAACACACGTTTGTTATTTTCTAATGAAACTAGCTGTTCCCCGCGGTTTCATTCCCATTGATCATTCCCATGCCATTAGTGTGTATGTTCTAAACTATAACATTCCCCAAGAATCAGGCTTTCATATACAAAAAGAATTTTGCAAATCCGACCAATAGTTTTCAAGTTATAAGCGTTCAAACAAACAAACGCTTCAGCTTTACTATATTAGTATAGATGGGGAAAATTTATAGTTTATGTAACAACTAGCTTTCGCCCGCATGAATTTCCCTCGGGAACAGTGCTTTTCCCGGGATGAAAGGTACCCTATGTCCTTCTCAATACTCCTAGCTATGTGTATGCGAAATTTCAGGAAGATTAGTTCTGTAGATAGGGCGTGAAGAGGTAACAAACAAACAAACAAATATACAAACTCTCTTTCGCATTTATAATATTAGTTGGGATTTAATGTCTAATGTTGACAGAATCTACATACTTAAAATATTTGCCTGTAGATTGTTGGCGCTACAATAGCCATCTCATATCTCTCCCGAAGAGTGCGATAGGAACTGCCGAGATTTTATAAACGCAGACGCTAGCGACTGCGTTAGCGATTTTGTATGAAATTTCTTAGTTACCTTACTATCCGCCAGGGGCGCTGTACAGGTTTGTCATACAAAATCGCAGTCGATAGCGTTTATAAAATCCCATTGATTAGGGGGTTCTGAATAGACGATACTTACTTCATCTAGTGGTTCTGTCTTCACTTCCGGCTCTCGGAGCACTTGTGGCGTCTGAAAAGTAACAAATTAACGTTAACACGTGTTAGGCAAACTAAGGCGTGGTCGTGACTAGGATTGGTCGCCGCCAGAAAAGTATGTCAGGTGACGCCATTATTATAGCTTAAAAAACCTGACACTAGAGTTCACAAAACATCATTGAAATAACGAACTTATTGTTACTAAGTATATAAGATTCAAAAACCTAAAACAACAGACTTAAGAAGCCATTGGATCCGGCAGTTACTACAAGATGGCCGCCAGTCAGTCATCGACTGCACCGCGCCGCAGTCACACAGGATTAATAGATAGACAGATGATTTATTCTAAACCATAACCACTTTGTACAAAAACAGCCTACAGCACTACATTAAGCACAATACAGATTTTAATATAAAAAATAAATTAAAAAAAAAACAAAAAGAAATTGAAATGTGCCTCAAGGAAGTCTTAGTGTCAACTATGAATACCATTGAGGTGGAGTGAGGATGAATCGAGTTTGAGAAAACGTTTGAGAATATGGGTGTAAGACTGTATAGTGTACTTACTACTACTGTCCCATCGTCTACCTCTAATCTTAGAGGGGTAGATTCATCCGGGGGTAGGGTAGATTCCTCCGCGGTCGAATTCACCCCATATTTATTATCAGCCTGATTTTCTGTTGAATTTCTGTAACAAAAATAAGTAAAACAAAAATTATTTATTACTAGCTGTTACCCGCGACTCCGTGCGCGTGGGCTTCGTTCAGGTTCATAATGTCCCTTTCCCAAACTTTGCTCCCGTTCCCGTGGGAATTTTGCAAATCCCCGTTTTCTTTTATACAAAGTTTGTCAAGATTAACCAACACCAAAAAAGAATTATCCAATTTGGTTCATTCAGATGCCGAGAGGCGTTTCCGAAGTACTTAGCCCGTGCTTTCGGACAATACATTAACTATGACTTTATTTGTGGTCTCTGCTTGCACTACTCTCTACACTATTTTCCGAGCCGTAGGTCGACCGCCTATCTCGATTCTCTCCTCTCGTAATGGCTACTTGTATCGCTATCGCCACATTTCGCTCCGCCTTACACACAAAACGCTTTCAAAATAATTTTATTTTGTTTATATTGTCGAATGCGTTGTCACTAACAAAAAAATTATTATTTTTAAAGAGTTTTGTGTGCTAGGCGGAGCGAAATGTGGCGATAGCGATACAAGTAGCCATTACGAGAGAAGAGAATCGAGATAGGCGGTCGACATACCGGTCGTAATATTTTCCATTTTCTTACTTGCTTAGAAACTTATAAATGATCACATTGGCCAATTTAAATTAGTAAAAGTGCAGCCAACGAGAAAAAAGTATCTTACAAAGAAATATAACCTCAAAATGGAACTTAAACTGAAATTTAAAAAAAAAATCAACTCTGTCCAGACGTCTTCGAGTAACATACATAAAAAAATATTTATACGGTCGAATTGAGAAACCTCCTCCTATTTTTAAAGTCTGTTAAAAATAATTAAAAGATTCCCACGCATTTAGAACCTCCTTGTTAAAAGTCAGTTTAAATGTTCAAATGTGTGAATGAGAAAGCTGTCAATATTGAAATGAAAAGAAGCAAGGCGTGTAGTTAGTCTGTCTTTTAGGTGAGTGGAATGTTTGTTTACTCAAATACTTACGATTCTTCTGGTACATTCTCCTCACTAACATTTTCGCCATTACGAGTCTTCTCCCTTCCTTTCCTGTAACAAATAAAATTGTTTAAGTCGATCAAGCAATCATCATCACTCGCCGCTTGTGGCCATCCAGTCTCGAATTTGTCTACCGTCTCTCAAACCATGCAAGATCTAATGAGAAAGCTTGACAGCTCAATACATGATGTAAGGCAACTGCATGGTTTTAAGTGACTTACTGCCATCTCACCCACATGTTGCTCAGCATAATTTTTATTTAGGTATATAGATATTTGGATTAAAAAAATAAATACTTACACCATTGCTTCTCGGGCAATCTTAATAGCTTTAATTAAATATTTTGCTTTTTTTCTTTTCGAAATTCGAATTTTATTTTTTTTTGTTGCCCATTATATTTCCGCTAAGTCCAAGGGTGGTAGTAAATAGTCCGCCGCGCGCGAGCACGAAGGGCTCAAGGATGAAGGAAAAAGGAAGGGCCGCGCCGCCGCCGCGTTCGTCTATTTTATTTAGATGCCATAAAGCCGTTTATCGCTTGCCACATTCTTGCGCATTTTGTCACGGAAGTAAAGGACATAAGTCTCAGAACTATTTACAAAACTACATAGAAAAATATCCTTTTGTGTTTTAGTTTAGTTATCTAAGCGCACGGTAGTGCGCAGGCCAAGTTCCAGCAACAGGCCGCGCGCATACTGTGCGTGCACTATTTACACCATTTACACGAACCGTTTCGAGCCACTTTTTCCCGAGGGAAGTTCACCGAAGCTGGTTATCCATACTAATATTATAAATGCGAAAGTCTGTCTGTCTGTCTGTCTGTCTGTCACCTCTTCACGGCTAAACGGCTGGACCGATTGTGATGAAATTTGGTAAGGATGTAGTTAATGACCTGAGGTCAAACATAGGCTAGTTTTGGGCGTGATATAACCGAGTCCCACGCGGGGCGAAGCCGCGGGGAACAGCTAGTAGATAATAAAACAGTAAAAATATTTTGTCCGTACATTTAGTATTTTTGTCATAAATGTATACTTGTATAGGGACACTTAAAAGGAATAATAAAACTTAAAAACAAAATGTTTGTTTTCAAACTTTTTATTTTTGTTTGTATGTCTGTCTGTCTGTATGTATGTATCACGCTTATCTCCGAAAGTACTGAACTGATTTACTAAAAATTTTCACCAATTGCTTTGTTTTAACTCAGCAAAACATTCAAAGTGTGTTTCATCAAAATCGTTTCAGTACAAAACTAGTGGTTCTGTGAACAGTAGACCTCGCGACCCTCCTGCCTTGACTTCCCTCCCTTCCCATTTTTTCATAACTATATGTCTAGGTATAAAAATAAAAACGTGTGCCAAGTTTCATTAGGATCCGTTCGTAAACAACGTCACAGAAAACTTTCCCCCTTTTTTCCCCATTTTCCCTCCAATCAAAAAAATCTCTCGACATAAAATTGTAAAAAAAATATAGGAACACGTGTGTCAAGTTTCATTAGGATCCGTTCGTAAACAACGTCACAGAAAACTTTCCCCCTTTTCTTCCCCATTTTCCCTCCAATCAAAAAAATCTCTCGACATTAAATTGCAAAAAAATCAAGGAACACGTGTGCCAAGTTTCATTAGGATCCGTTCATAAATGCGACCTCCAGCCCGGAACAAACAAACAGACAGACAGACACACATCCGGACAAAAGCAAAATTTTCCAGTCTCGAAATGGAATGGAGGACAAAAAGTGATCGTCATTTGACTGAATTCAATGCGTTTGTCTGCAAATATATATCGCTTTTGAACGAATGCTCCAAATTCAATAAAACTTTTTTTGTGTTGGTTATTGTCATGTCATGACAAACGAAAGAAAACGGGGATTTCAAGCGAAGCTTACGCGTACGATGTCGCGGGCATGTTCAATATTTAAATAAAAAATTATAATTGTAACTGCTGAAAATCACTATTTCTACTTTCTAATTTTCTATCAATTCACTTTACTACTACTTTCCTATGACCTGTGAATATGCTGCCACTTTACCAACTTCCAATTAATATTTGGTTGACTGTATCTATCTACCATACACACACTCACACACATTAATATTTCATTCATAATAAATAAGTATTTGATTTTTCTGACTTTATCGCATATACTATACTCTAACTCACGAGTTCACGACTAGCCACGGCGCGGCCAGCCGCTAGTGATCGCAGCGCGCCGTGTTGGTTTTTAGAACTAGAGCGGAGGGTATGCAAGACGTGCGGGTGAAATCGGATGTTTTGTCGGCGTTAGGCGCCCTCTTAAATACATTGTTACCAGGGTAATCCCTACCAACGACTCGAGCGCTAAACAAGACTCGAGCGTCATGCTGCGCTCAAGAGCACATAGTCTTATTGAAATGAGTCGAGTCGTCAATTTGCGAGCCGAGCGCAATATTTACGAGTAGGACTCGACTAGAGTTCTTTACATCTTTAGTTTAATTGTACAACATCCTGTATTATCATTATCAAAAATAAAATAAAAAATACGTTTTTTGTAATGAAAATCACTAATTAATCAATCTGTAAAAAAAATTACAGTTACTTTTAAAGACCTTTTATATATACTCGTATATTTTGTTGTCGTCTAACAATGGTTGTTTTACATATACTGTAAGAGCTGACATTTGTGACGTTTGCCCGTGCGCGCTTGCTCTGTATCGGTACCTACGGAGCTCAGTTTGATTAAATGTAGGCTGTATTTATAAGAGATAAGGGTTAGTTATGACTTTTTTAAATATATAAGTACCTACTATCTATTTATTTTGCTACTAGCTGTTCCCCGCGGCTCCGCCCCTCGTGGGACTCGGTTATGTCGCGTCCAAAAGTAGCCTATGTTTGACCTCAGGTCGTTAACTACATCCCTACCAAATTTCATCACAATCGGTCCAGCAGTTTAGCCGTGAAGAGGTGACAGACAGACAGACAGACAGACTTTCGCATTTATAATATTAGTATTTGTACAAGTAGGTTTTAGTTTGTAAATAAAGCGTGTACTTACTGTTGTACTAAATTCATTATTTTGTAGAAATAAAAACAACTTACCCAAACATTCCGTCATGTTTTTTAGTTCTTCTTTTTCTCAAAAACGTTATTTCTCTTTTTTTATCTTTTCGTCCCATTGTCAAAACTATTTACACACTATTATTTACACGTCCACACACCACACTGTTTACAATTATGATAATACTAAAAACCACTATATACAATTATGTACCCTATAATAAACGTCATACGGTCTAATTTACAATATTTATGCACACTAGAAACTTAAAATCCGCTCCAAATAAATTACGCGTTCGATTGTCAGTACCGAGAAGGTACAGAGCGTCCGGGAACAACCTTACGCGTCGAGCGCTGCCCGACAAGTAACCATTTGCCCGTGCACAATTGTTCCACCTACTACGCTTTGTTTGAGTCGAAAATCGCATGATTCAGTTAACGACGAGTTGGCTTTGAGGTTATAATTCTAGTTGAGATTTTATTTAATTATTAAAAATATAGGCATAAAATAAAAAAAGTAATCGATTACTCTACTAAAACATTAGTCTGGCTATGTTATTTGTAAAAAATAATTTGGGGTTGTCGCTGATAATTCAGAGCATTTGAGTTAATACTGTTTTTTTTTCCGTTCTGAAGTTTGTATTTAAAAAAAAAAAACCTGTTTATTTTTCAAAATTCTATTCGATTACTCGGCTTCTACAGGTTTTTTGCCTACCTACAGTATTTTTTAAATCTGAATTATAAGGTTTTTTCGCGCTAAACTATGGATTGAAAAATAGGTCTGTTTTTCAAATTTTCGCGTTGAGCGCACTCTTAAGGGCCGACACTAGGGTGCCTTAAGGGCCTAAGAAAAGCCTACTGATGGCGAGAAGCGCCCTGGTACATTCCGGTACCTGGTAAACGAGCTACTGTTCCTACTTCGTCGCACTCGCCGGCGAGTGCGGTGTGTGAGTGTACAGGTTGAGTGTCCCGTGTGCTTAGTGCGAGTTTTTATTCGCATTCGATCGCGTTAAAGTTAACTCAGATTTGTATGGCATCGAATCAACGCCATCTAGTGGGAACGGATTAAAACATAAGTTGCGAGTGCGAGTTCATAAGTTAACGTTGTCACGAACGAGCGTGAACAATTAACAGCGACGATCGACAAGTGAGCGCGTTAAGGTGATACCTCGGTGAACACTAGCGCCACCGTCATTTAAAAACCAATACTCACCGAAAACACAAGTTATCAAAAATTCCTCTGCTGTAATTATGGTTCTGGATTTGAAGTTAATTTTAATCATATTCAATTATTAAATTATAGTTCCATATAGTTACAAATTGCAAAACTGCTAAAAGTGGCCGTTTTAAGCAATAATGCAATTTGTAACTATAGGAAATTATAATTTAATAATTCAATATGTTTAAAATTAACTTCAGATCCAGAACCTTAATTACAGCAGAGGGGTTTTTGATAACTTGTGTTTTCAATGAGTAATGATTTTTAAATGACGGTGGCGCTAGTGTTCACCGAGGTATCACCTTAACGAGTGATTTGCGAGTGCGAGATGTGTATTGACATGTACTTGACAGTTCGAATAGTTAACTTCTCACGCTCGATAAAGTAAAAGTTTTCACTCCAAAATCGCCGGTGAGACCCTTCGATTATCAATTCTTACGACTACGACTACGTTTATGATTGAAACAAGACTTTAATTAGCTTTTTCATAACCAATTATAATGTAAACATCAAAGACAAGATATTGTGATAGTGATATCTAATAATTAAATAACGCAGTCGCGTAATTTTGCAAGCGCAAATGAACAAGAAGAGTTGTCTACTATTTGTAATATTCGTAAAGAGGCTCTTCCTTTTTTATTTGCCGACGTCGTGTCTACAAATACATAGGTACTTACCTATAGAACTCCATTAATACACATATTATTTTAATTCACTAACACGGCTGAATATAATATATGATTTGACTTTGTCTTTACACTTACTGTTCCATTTACACCTAATGTTATCATCATTTCAAATTGCTGTGGGCTGGTCTTCATCAAGAATGGTTTTGAACTTGGATTTTATTCTTTGTACACAAAACTACACAAAAACGCAGGACACTTAAACCACTTAAGAAACAACTTTGTTTACAACTATATGAAACGTTGCCACAGAATCAAAGTACCTACTAACGACGTAGCTTCAATATAACCCGACTAATCTTAAAAGGTAATCACATTCAATGAATACTTTGTCGAATGTAGCTTTTTATTTCGACTGGTTTATGCATTGGACGCCTCGATGCTACCAACATGCACGTAAAATCTCTCACTTGTCACGGTGAGGAAACGCCGAACGAATCGTCTTCATTTTTTAAGCTCGCACTCAAGCGTATCGACTTCTCACTCCTCACGGCGTATACTCGATACATGTGATGGTAAAGTAATTCGATTTGAATTTTGCAACTCGCACTAAGCATACTTAACTAGGTGACTCATACGTTGCGCCACGAAACCGAATATTGCATCATCAATTCTGAAAACACGCTCACAGTCTCGACCGTTCGGATAACGTTTTCCTGTTCGTTTTTATTTACTTTAATGAATAGAACCGAGATCGATAACCCAAAAACAATAAGTAACTAAGCAAAATAGCTGCCTATTGGTAAAAGATTTTCAGAACGACAGGATGCCTCAACGGTTCTTTGTTTTCGGGGTGATTTTGTAACGTTTTCCTCAGGTGATTCCCTATCACGAAGAATGCCACCTACATTTGTTATACGCGCAGCATAACATGTTAACGACGATAGATGTCGAATTACGTGCACATCAGAGGCTATCATCGCTTGCACAACAGTGACCTGCATCACTTAGCACAGAGACCCCTGCAACGTTTCGTAATGTGGTATAGTTCCTACCAGATTGCGGAATCTAATAGATTACAGCCATTGCGGTTGGTGCATAAAAAATCTAACGGTCAGCATCCATCAGTAGCCAACCAAGGGAAGTATAAAAAAAACATTGAAAGACCAAAGCCGAACAGCTGGTTATTCCCCGCCACGTTCATTTCCTTAGTAGAAAAGAGTGGAGGAAATAAGATTTGAAAATGCAGCAGCCATGTTACTTCTTGCACCAAAAGGCAGGGTCCCAACTGTACATCGGGCAACCGTGCACCGCAGCAGTACCGTATATCTATATATATGCGTAGACAATGCCCCTGACAGTTGCCCGATGTAGAGTTGGGACCCTGCCATTTTGTAACGTTTTCCTCAGATGAATACATATTACGACGAATGCCGCCATGACTTGTACATCAGTGGCCTGAATCACTTGTCGCAGACACCCCTGCAACGTTTTTGTAATGCGGTATATGTCCTACCAGATTGCCGATTCTAATAGATGACAGACATAACGGTATATGCATAACAACATCTAACGGTCACCATCCATAAATACTGAACGAAAGAAGGCATCAAGATAAACATTGGATGACTCAAGCCGAACAAGTAGATATGCCCCGCCACTCTCCTCTCCTCTGTAGAAACCAGTGGAGGGGATGCAGCTCTTTGTTTACTTCAGCAATCTACTCTGCTATAAGTCTAGCCTGTAGCAACAAGACCCTGTGTTAACGTTGAATGGCTGCCGTGCAGTATCTAATATGCCAGCATCTTTGACATACTGCAGGGTCTTGCCAACTGCAGCTCATGACTGCAAGCAAAGTGTCAGAGCGTTGAGCTTATGAATAGCGTTTACGATTGCATCTCCTACCTACTTTTCATAAGTTAACTCACTTTCCATAGGTTAGATGCAATAGATACAACCCGACAGAAACTGCGATTGCCGGAGTTGCCTGCCAGGGTTTCAGGAGCGAAAGAGTAAAGAAAAACAGGGATTATCATTTATCCATTTATTGAAGCTTTAAAGCCCACAGTAGTCGGCGAGTACACTAATGGGTTAGACGCTGCTAACAAAACGTGACGCTATCCTATCATGAGGTACAATGAGACTTTTATACACCATAAGATAAAAATAGCGAGAACACTGAGGATAAACCACTTGTCGATTTGGACAGTGAAAAAAGTCCACCATTTATTTTCTGAAGAATGCTCTCGCGACTGCAGCAGCAACAGCTATCACCGCCCCTGCTTGAGCCCAATCTGCTCCTCTTCGAGCTTGCTCGGCATGTCGCTTGGCTGCCTCTAATTGTTTCTTAGCTTCTTCTTCACTTTTCAGACATGCGGCCGCATATTTTTGCACTAGTTCTTCTTGTCGGCGAAGCTCATATCGCCTACGCTCCTCTTTTCTATGGCGCTCCTCAGCATGCCGATGCTGCTCTTTGGCTCGCCATAACTGCGGCTCTTGTTGCAGCTCCATTTCTGAAGAACGCTCGTCATCTTGCCGCAGGTAATATTCGCGTGGCCAGATCTCCTGCGGTGGGTCTTGTGAATCATCCATAATCAATATGGTAGAGGAAAATAGCAACTGGTATGTTGTGACTGCGCGAGTGTTCGTTATAAACTGAATCATTCGACTTGTTATCTCAGTGTATACCGTTGTGCTAGTGGAGGCATTCATACCTAAACGAGTCATACGTTACAACAAGAAACCGCTTATTGCGTCATCAATTCACAGAACACATTATCATTATGGGTCATTCAGATACCCTTTTTTCCTGTTCGTACTTGTTCATTTCAATGGTTAAACCCGAAAATGGTTAAGCGAAATACTTGCCTACTGGTATAAGATTTTCAGAACAACAGGATACCTAAAAAAAAGAAAAGAAAAAAGTCCAACACTGATTATTTGTAGAACATTCTCGCGGCTGCGGCCACAACAGCTACCGCCGCCCCTGCTTGAGCCCACTCTGCTCCTCTTCGAGCTTCGGCGGCATGTCGCTGGGCTGCTTCGAGTTGTTTCGTAGCTTTCTCTTCTTGTCTGCGACATCCGGCTGCATATTCCTGCACTTGTTCTTCTTTTCTGCGAAGCTCATATCGCCGACGCTCCTCTTCTTTACGAAGCTTCTCTTCTCTACGACGCTCCTCAGCTCGCCGATGCTGCTCCTTCAAGGAGTCTTGTGAATCAGGCATGATCAATTTAGTTGGAGAAAATGGCAACTGGTATGTGTTTACTACCCTAGTGTCCGGTACAAACTGAACCATTCCACGGTTTATATGTCGTAGTCTATGGTGAGGCTAGAGGACGGATTCTTTGTGCTTAGTGCGAGTTTTTATTCGCATTCGATCGCGTTAAAGTTAACTCAGATTTGTGTGGCATCGAATCAACGCCATCTAGTGGGAACGGATTAAAACATAAGTTGCGAGTGCGAGTTCATAAGTTAACGTTGTCACGAACGAGCGTGAACAATTAACAGCGACGATCGACAAGTGAGCGCGTTAACGAGTGATTTGCGAGTGCGAGATGTGTATTGACATGTACTTGACAGTTCGTATAGTTAACTTCTCACGCTCGATAAAGTAAAAGTTTTCCCTCCAAAATCTCCGGTGAGACCCTTCGATTATCAATTCTTACTACTATTTATGATTGAAACAAGACTTTAATTAGCTTTTTCATAACCAATTATAATCTAAACATCAAAGACAAGATGTTGTGATAGTGATATCTAATAATTAAATAACGCAGTCGCGTAATTTTGCAAGCGCAAATGAACAAGAAGAGTTGTCTACTATCTATATCTATATACTAGCTATTGCCCGCGGCTCCGCCCGCGTGTAGGTCGCTTTTCGCCTAACCTGTGGAAACTACAACTATCCAGACCTATAGTTAAATCTATAGTATCCTATTCCCGTGCCAATTTTATAAAGCCATTACATTGCTACGATATCAAACTGAAAATATTAACATTCATACTATCACATCTTTGTCTCTAAAAGAGTAGACGCAGCCTATTACAGGGTCATTTGGACCTAAAAGCCACTTCTAAAGTTATAGTGGGCGTGAAAAGTAGAGAAAATCTCAATAAAAAGTGATAAGTTAGTTAAATTAAACCTAACGACACGACCGTATGTTCCGTCAAACAATAACTGAACTGACTTGCCGATTTCATTATTTTTTAAATCAAAGCCAAACCAAACCAACCAATCAATTCAAACAGCTTACAATACAACACGACCGATAAACAAACCAACCAATAGAACTAAATCAACAGCCAAAACTTTTTTTAAATAATTTAAATTAATTGCCGTAAGGAAATTTTCAATCTGCTATACCATATGCGAAAAAATAATTAAAATAAAGTCAGCGCCATCTATTGATATTTTATGTAACTAAATTATACGCCCACACACATTCAATTATTAAAATATATTTATTAAAATTTAATAGAGACTGCAGTGTGATTTTCTCTTTATTGATATCGATAAAACGAAGTAGAAACTCTAGCTTTATCTAAATTAAATACGTTTATGTAAACCGCATTCAACTCTGTTTAAAAGTTTTGAAGCAGTGCTAGAAGTTCAACTGACCATAACTTCTTTTTCCCTTAACCGATTTTGACGAAACAAAGTTTTGACAACGCTCCTAGTTATATGTAATCCACCTGTGAAAACCGCGTTCAAATCTGTTGAGTAGTTTTGAAGTTATAACGTACCAGAGAGACAAAAATTCCATAAATTGATTTTTTTTGGTTTCTGTTACTCTTCTTTAATCGCTCCGTATCAGTTTTTTAGAAAAATATTTAATGTATAGACACTCGATTTTTACTGTCCTATTATTTGTATAGATAGATAAGTACAAAATACTGATATATTAACGGACTTAACGCTAAGAGCGTTCTCTACCAGTCAACCATTTGATTAATCTTCTTCTTCAAAGTCGTCAATGACAAACTATTAGATTTGATTTGATTGGGGTTGCGATATCGTTTATCCGGAAATAAATTTGCAAATGAATTTATTCGTTCCTTTTCAAAATTAAAATAAAAGTAAGAAAAAAATTCTAGAAAACAAATAAAAAACGAAAACAGAAAATTATTGTTTGTGGCAGGATTCGATCCAGCTACTTCCAGCTATTTCTTGAAACATTTCTTTACTAAAATATTAAAAGCAAAAATATAGAATTCTAAAAAACTAATACAGAACGAAAAAAAAGTAAGTAAAAAAAAAGTCATGTTTAGCAGGATTAGAACCCTCTACTCAAAAAAATAATCCTAACTTATGGAAAATAACACAAAGATTTACCTATTTTCAAACTACTATTCGAAATCTTTTCAAACTTAAATTAAACGAATCAATGAGTAGCCCAAAACGCAGACATTAAACTATACATACAATATAATGCCGCAATTACCACTCCATACTCCAATCAATTCCAATTTAATTTTATTATTTTATATTAAGCAGGTAACAAATCGTCTAAACACACAATCAAATCGTTAGAAAAGCAAAAAAAAAAAAAATATTTTATTTATTTTGAAATCTTAATTACTACACAATGACATGATGATTAAATGCGAACGACAAACCATATCGACTTTTAAAATGTATGGTGGCGTCATCTATTGACACATTACTGAACTCATAATATTAACAAATAAATAAAACCTTTGCACTCTATCTTCTATTATGTATTGTATCCTATTACAATATGTTGTGTACATACAATACAATTCAATACAAAATATTATACCAAAAGACATTTTCAATTTTAATTCCATGTATCTCACTTCAAAAATGACAAAGTTTCATACAAACTGGCAACCCCTATTTCACCCCTATAGGGATGTTATTTTCAAAATCAGATTGATGCATTATTATTTTTTACCAATTACAAATTCAAATTAAAATGTCATGTGTCTCACTTCAATAATGACGAAGTTTCATACAAAATGGCAACCCCTATTTCACCCCTTTAGGGATATAATTTTCAAAATCTGATTGGTGCATTATTATTTTTTACCAACTTCAAATGTATGTAAATAATTCCATGTATCTCACTTCAAAAATGACGAAGTTTCATACAAACTGGCAACCCCTATTTCACCCCTATAGGGATGTTATTTTCAAAATCAGATTGATGCATTATTATTTTTTACCAATTAAAAATTCAAATTAAAAATTTCATGTGTCTCACTTCAATAATGACAAAGTTTCATACAAAATAGCAACCCCTATTTCACCCCTTTAGGGATGTAATTTTCAAAATCTGATTGGTGCATTATTATTTTTTACCAACTTCAAATGTATGTTAATAATTTCATGTATCTCACTTCAAAAATGACGAAGTTTCATACAAACTGGCAACCCCTTTTTCACCCCTTTAGGGATAAAATTCCCAAAAGTCCTTTCTTAGCGGACGTCTCTTAGTCACAATCTACCTTCCTGCCAAATTTCATCTTCATCGGCTCAGCAGTTTTGGAGATTTCGTGATGAGTGAGTGAGTGTTTTTCGCTTTTATATATATAGATAGATAAAAACTTCGTCATTTTTGAAGTGAGATACTAGAAATTATTAATTTACATTTGAAGTTGGTAAAAAATAATAATGCACCAAACAGATTTTGAAAATTACATCCCTAAAGGTGTGAAATAGGGGTTGCCATTTTGTATGAAACTTTGTCATTATTGAAGTGAGACACATGAAATTTTTAATTTGAATTTGTAATTGGTAAAAAATAATAATGCTTCAATCTGATTTTGAAAATTACATCCCTATAGGGGTGAAATAGGGGTTGCCAGTTTGTATGAAACTTTGTCATTTTTGACGTGAGACACATGAAATTTTTAATTTGAATTTGTAATTGGTAAAAAATAATAATGCATCAATTGATTTTGAAAATTACATCCCTATAGGGGTGAAATAGGGGTTGCCAGTTTGTATGTAACTTTGTCATTTTTGAAGTGAGATACATGGAATTAAAATTGAAAATGTCTTTTGGTATAATATTCTGTATTGTATTGTATTGTATTGAATTGTATTGTATGTACATGTAATAGGATACAATACATAATAGAAAACAGAGTGCAAAGGTTTTATTTATTTGTTAATATTATGAGTTCAGTAATGTGTCAATAGATGGCGCCACCATACATTTTAAAAGTCGATATGGTTTGTCGTTCGCATTTAATCATCATGTGTAGTAATTGAGATTCCTAAATAAATAAATTTTTTTTTTTGCTTTTCTAACGATTTGATTGTGTGTTTAGACGATTTGGTACCTGCTAAATATAAAATAATAAAATTAAATTGGAATTGATTGGAGTATGGAGTGGTAATTGCGGCATTATATTGTAAGTATAGTTTAATGTCTGCGTTTTGGGCTAGTGGTGGGTCGTCGACGATTTTACAGTCGACGCAACGAGACCGTTTACCGTCGACGATAAACTAGTTTAAAAAACAGTCTAATTTTCGACTAGTTTACGTCGTCGTCGAAAAGACTACTTCATCACATAAACGATTAGTGAACGTGAACGAACGAAAGTCTCGTTTACCAATTTGACGATGTGAATAGGTATGTACATACGTCGTCGTTTGGTAAACGAGATTATTGAGAATGAAATGACATATTGTTGAAATGAACTGTATCGGCATCGGCCAGACGCTCGCGACACGACAACGGACTCGTCAACCAGTCGACGAATAAACTAGTTTATCTGTGAACTATAAACTAGTTGAATCGTTCACGTACAAAAAACAGTTTAGGTAAACGGTTCGTTCATACAACGCCCACCTTTATTTTGGGCTACTCATTGATTCGTTTAATTTAAGTTTGAAAAGTATTTTTCCGGATTCCGGATTTCAAATAGTAGTTTGAAAATAGGTAAATCTTTGTGTTATTTTCCATAAGTTAGTTGCATATCCTAAATATATTGTAAGGTTTCTCAAATAAATTGTAGGTCTTTAAGTATATTTATATACATTTCTAATTAGTTAGTAGATTAATATAATTTCTATATATATAAAAGAACAAGGGCAATTGATAAATCAACGCCCAGCCTAAACCATAAAAGCTATAAACTTGAAATTTGGACCGAAGTTTTATGCTAATACGTAGTGCTCAGATAAGAAAGGATTTTTCAAAATTAGACCCTTACAAGGGTTAAAATTGAGGGCAAAGTTTGTATGAATAAAAATTAAAATCTTCACTGATGTACTTGAAACTTGGCAAGAATGCTTCTCAACAAAAATTACTAATGGAGAGTAACGAATGGTAAAAAGAGGGAGGTTAACTAATTTATCATCACAAAAACCGAAACTATAAAAGCCATAAACGTGAAATTTGGTTAGTGTCTTCATTATACTATATACTGCCCACATAAGAAAGGGTTGTTCACGATTCCAACCCTTACATCCAAAAAAGGGGTGAATTTGCGTACCTATAGACAAATTCCATTTGAAATTTCGCCAATTACTAACAAACGCATGTTGGCCTATCGGTAGAGGTCGCAGATTATTTTTTTGAGTAGAGGGTTCTAATCCTGCTAAACATGACTTTTTTTTACTTACTTTTTTTTCGTTTTGTATTAGTTTTTTAGAATTCTATATTTTTGCTTTTAATATTTTAGTAAAGAAATGTTTCAAGAAATAGCTGGAAGTAGCTGGATCGAATCCTGCCACAAACAATAATTTTCTGTTTCCGTTTTTTATTTGTTTTCTAGAATTATTTTCTTACTTTTATTTTAATTTTGAAAAGGAACGAATAAATTAATTTGCAAATTTATTTCCGGATAAACGATATCGCAACCCCAGTCAAATCAAATCTAATAGTTTGTCATTGACGACATTGAAGAAGAAGATTAATCAAATGGTTGACTGGTAGAGAACGCTCTTAGCGTTAAGTCCGTTAATATATCAGTATTTTGTACTTATCTATCTATACAAATAATAGGACAGTAAAAATCGAGTGTCTATACATTTAATTTCTAAAAAACTGATACGAAGCGATTAAAGAAGAGTAACAGGAACCAAAAAAAAAATTTTTGGAATTTTTGTCTCTCTGGTACGTTATAACTTCAAAACTACTCAACAGATTTGAACGCGGTTTTCACAGGTGGATTACATATAATTCGGAGCGTTGTCAAAACTTTGTTTCGTCAAAATCGGTTAAGGAAAAAAGAAGTTATGGTCAGTTGAAGTTTACTTCTAGCACTGCTTCAAAACTTTTAAACAGAGTTGAATGCGGTTTACATAAACGTATTTAATTTAGATAAAGCTAGAATTTCTACTTTGTTTTATCGATATCAATAAAGAGAAAAACACACTGCAGTCTCTATTAAATTTTAATAAAATAACACATTGAATGTGTGTGGGCGTATAATTTAGTAACATAAAATATCAATAGATGGCGCTGACTTTATTTTAATTATTTTTTCGCATATGGTATAGCAGATTGAAAATTTTCCTTACGGCAATTAATTTGAATTACTTAAAAAAAATTTGGTTGTTGATTTAGTTCTATTGGTTGGTTTGTTTATTTTGTTGTATTGTAAGCTATTTGAACTGGTTGGTTGGTTTGGCTTTGGTTTAAAAAATAATCAAATCGGCAAGTCAGTTCAGTTGTTGTTTGACGGAACATACGGTCGTGTCGTAAGGTTTAATTTAACTAACTTATCACTTTTTATTGAGATTTTCTCCACTTTTCACGCCCACTATAACTTTAGGAGTGGCTTTTAGGTCCAAATGACCCTGTAATAGGCTGCGTCTACTCTTTTAGAGACAAAGATGTGATAGTATGAAAGTTAATATTTTCAGTTTGATATCGTAGCAATGTAATGGCTTTATAAAATTGACACGGGAATAGGATACTATAGATTTAACTATAGGTCTGGATAGTTGTAGTTTCCACAAGTTACGCGAAAAGCGACCTACACGCGGGCGGAGCCGCGGGCAACAGCTAGTTTGTAATATTCGTAAAGAGGCTCTTTCTTTTTTATTTGCCGAGGTCGTGTCTACAAATACATAGGTACTTACCTATAGAACTCCATTAATACACATATTATTTTAATTCACTAACACGGCTGAATATAATATATGATTTGACTTTGTCTTTACACTTACTGTTCAATTTACACCTAATGTTATCATCATTTCAAATTGCTGTGGGCTGGTCTTCATCAAGAATGGTTTTGAACTTGAATTTTATTCTTTGTACACAAAACTATACAAAAACGCAGGACACTTAAACCACTTATGAAACAACTTTGTTTACAAACTATATGAAACGTTGCCACAGAATCAAAGTACCTACTAACGACGTAGCTTCAATATAACCCGACTAATCTTAAAAGGTAATCACATTCAATGAATACTTTGTCGAATGTAGCTTTTTATTTCGACTGGTTTATGCATTGGACGCCTCGATGCTACCAACATGCACGTAAAATCTCTCACTTGTCACGGTGAGGAAACGCCAAACGAATCGTCTTCATTTTTTAAGCTCGCACTCAAGCGTATCGACTTCTCACTCCTCACGGCGTATACTCGATACACGTGATGGTAAAGTAATTCGATTTGAATTTTGCAACTCTCACTAAGCATACTGAATGAGTTGGAATTTATTCAGAAGAGATGGTGCTATGTGTGCGAAAATAACGCTAGCGTAAGTCATGACAGGTCGGATGTACAGCTTGTAAAGAGTCAACTTATTTCTAAGCGACATTTTTACGTTACTGATCATGGGTGAGAGTCTGCCTAGATAGAAGGCTGCTCTGTTGCGTACTCTTTGGATGTGGGGTCCAAAGGTCATCTTGCTGTCAAAGATAACGCCCAGATATTTTGTGCGGTCAACCCATGGAATGGATTTTCCGAACAAAGATATCGTTTTTAAGAGCGAGTGATTGCTCCATGACGGGGGTCGTGTTGCACCGCGGGAGTCTTTGGAGAAGAACACTGCTGCGCTCTTTTCCGGATTCACCTCGATGCGCCACTTCCTGAACCAAGCGCCGAGTGCGTCGACTGCTTGTTGGAGGCGTTTGGAGATAAGGTCCTTGCGTCTACTGGATGTGTAAAGTGCAGTGTCGTCAGCGAAGAGAGCCAACTCCACGTGCGGGGTCCGGGGTACGTCGTTAGTGTACAACGCGTATAGTATGGGTGAGAGCACAGAGCCTTGAGGGACTCCTGCTGTTAGTGGTCGGGGGCGTGAGAGCGTTCCTTCTACTCTGTAGCGGAAGGTTCTATTCGACAAGAAGTCTCGTATGATGCGCACGAGACTGTCTGGCAGGCCCATGATGGCCAGCTTGGCTACCAAGCCGGCATGCCAGACTTTGTCGAATGCCTGCGCTACATCGAAGAAGAGCGCTCCTGTAGGTTGACCGCGGCGGCGGTTGTCTAGGATGTGCTCTGTTAGGCGGTGCAGTTGGTGTACGCAGGAATGTTTTGCGCGGAAACCCATCTGTTCGTTCGGGATCAGATTCATAGATTCGATATAAACCTTGAGTCTGGCCGATAGGATTCTCTCGTATATCTTCCCGATGCAGCTGAGGAGGCTGATTGGGCGATAAGAGGTCGGGTTCTTCAGGTCTTTGCCTGGTTTTGGGATGCCTATTACCGTTGCTTGTTTCCAGGCGTCTGGGAACGTACAATTCGCTAAGCAAGCATTGAAGATGTTCACTAGCAGCAGTAGTAGGGTCTGGGGTAGACATTTCAATATGCCATTTGATATTCCGTCAGCACCGGCGGCTTTTCGGGGTTTTAGGGATTTTATTATCGATTGCACCTCGTCAATCGTGGTTGGAGGGAGTGCGATCACGGGGGGAGCCGATGCGGAGGCGGCGATGCTCTCTACATGCGATTCTACCCGTTGTACGTGATCTGGGTCTACTGGCTCACGACTAGGAGAGCATTGGCTTTCCAGGCTGTCTGCGAGGCATTCAGATTTTTCGTCATCATCGAAGGCGATGGAGCCATCCGGTCGGTTGAGAGGAGGAGTGGTTGAGATCTGATCGCACTTGAGACTTCGCGCCACACGCCAGTAAGTGACATGTGACGGGTTGAGTTCAGAGAGGAAGTCGCTCCACCTTTCATCCCTGAGTTCCTTCATGCGCTCCTTAACTCGACGTTGAAGGTAGCGTAGTCTAGAACGGGCCTCATCGGTGGGGTACAGGTCGTGTTCTCTTGTCGCGGCATTCTTTTCCGTCAAGAACCTCCTTACATCATCAGGCAGCTCGAATCTATGGTTGGGATCCACAGAAGGGACCTGCCTGGTGCAGTCCTTGATAGCCGCTTGTATGTGGTTGGTGAGGGACGAGACTGCCAAGTCAGTCTGTTCGGTGGATGTTATCCTGTCCGGAATGGCATCCAGGTTCGGGGACGGTTGGTCGAGCGCTTTCGCTAGTCTCTTCCAATCCGTGGTCATTCTTGTATGGGTGGGACGCCCATTGTCTGTCTGTCCTAGTTGCAGGAGGTCCGGTCTATGGTCCGAGTTTAGGTCCGGATGTACCTCTATTGAACACACTTTGAGGGTGATGTTCTTTAGTAGGGCGAAGTCTAGGACGCTGGGATTGTGGCCGTCCGTGGTAGGATAGCGGGTCGGAGCCAGGGGCGCTATAACGTCGAAATCCAGAGTCTCTTCGAGTCTCGAGAGGGTTTCGCCGTTCGTCGAGTTGGTTAGCTAATGCCACCTGGTGTGTTTACTGTTGAAATCGCCAGCCAGTATGGTAGCGTTTCCCATAGCAAACAGGGCTTGAAGGTCGCTCTCAAGCAAGCTTTTGTTGGGGCTGAGGTAGATGGAGGCGATGTTTATTGGCGAGTGGCCGGTCATCGCGATTCGGAGGATTGAGCATTCCATATTCGTTAGAGATGGAGGGTCTAGTTGGCAACAGTGCAGGGACCTTTTGTAATAGATTAGGGTTCCGCCTTTGGCTTTGTCTAATCTATCATTGCGAACGATGTTGTAGTTCGCTATTCTTGGGTCTCTCAATGAAGGTTTTAAGAAGGTTTCCTGCAGGAGAAGGATATCCACCTGATGTTGGGTGAGGTACCGAGCAATCTCGGCCCTCTGGTCGCGGAGTTTACCGTTGGCGTTGTAAAACGCCAAGGTCAGCGATCGGGGTTTGTTCCTATGGGTTGTACTACCTATTATGGTTGAGTCGTGGGGCGAAGATGCGGAGGGATTTAGACCTCCGATAACTTCGTAATTTGAGCCTTGTAGCGCCTAATAACCTTCGTCCGTTCGACCCAGTTGTCGCCGGCGGCAATTAGGGCGTGGCCCAATTCCTCGATCATGTCGAGGTCGACTGTGTCCAATATTTGTAAGGCAATATCGGTGGCCTCTTCGGCTGTGGCCACTCGGGGAGCCGTGTTCCCATGGGGGACTTTGACTTCCGTGTTGACCGCACCGGAGGGCTTGTTGGTCTTTTGTGGACGGGGAGGCGCTGCTGCTGGTTTTGCAACCGCTGTAGCGAAACTTTTAACTTGTTAGTCGCCTTGGGGGCTACCGAGGGGGCTGGAGTTGGGATTGAAACTTGGGGTTTCTTGCCCAATTCCGGAAACTCCGCAGCGTTGCTGGAGTTTGGAGGGGTTGGTTTGGTTTTAGGGCTGGGTTGTTTCCTCGCTACAGAGGACCTCCCTTTTTGGGCCTGCCCTGCGTTGCTCTTTGGGGCTTTCGGGCACCCGCGCCAGTTGGCTGGGTGGCCCTCTTCCCCGCAGAGCACACAGGCGGGATTGCCCGGGTATTCCCTATTGCGCTCACAATCCTTTGTGGCGTGGTCACCCAAACACTTCACGCAGCGAGGACGTGCGTGGCAGTGACGGGCGGAATGGCCATAGAATTGGCAGTTATGGCACTGCCCTACAACTCCGCGTTTGCGTGGGGGCTCGATGGAGATTCCGTTGAGCCCCGCAACTGTCTTTATTTCAAAGACCGCCTTCCCTTCAGGCCTTATCAAGGACGACTAATACCATGTCATATGGTTGGCGGGGGTGTTTGGCACGGTACATACGATGTACCTCACGTACCGGGATGTTTTGCTCCATCAGAGTCTCCTTGACGTAGTCAGTGGAGACGTCTTTAGGGATGCGTCGGATTACGACACGAAGGACGCGCTCCTCCTCGAGGGTGTACGTGTGCCAGTCTATTTTCCTCTCTACTAAGAGGGCGGTGAGGGCCCTGTAGTGGACTACCGTTTGAAGAGTTACCCTAATTCCGGTTTCGCACTTGCGTGCGTTCGTGAAATTAATTTGCCTCTCTTTAAGGGTTTTTGAGACCGATTCCTATTTGGATGAGTCTCGGATGATGACAGGCGGGGGGGGCCTTAGCCTTCGGGGAAGCCGGTGAGGCTGGCGTGGTTTTGTTCGGGGTTGGGGGTCTGCGAACTTGCTTGCCGTCCGCGACTTTGACGATTTTGGCGGATTGCTTCCGCTTTGACTTCCGTTGGCGTTTGCTGCCAACGGTGACGAAGCCGTCCTCTGAGGATGAGGACGCGTGCGAGGCATCTGATTGGTTATCTTCGTCGTCCTTCTCAGGAGACGTGTCCATTTCTGGAGTGGATTCTTCGTCGGTGTCGGATTCCGCCATGGGCGAGAGAGGCGAATCCCGAACCGGGGGCCTTATATCTCTCAGATGAGGTATTGCGTTCTCAACTGGAAGGACTCCGTATCGGTTGGAGGGGGCGGTCGCGGGCGCGATCGGGGGTGGTGGGGGGGTTGCTAGGAGTGCCTCCTTGTAACGGAGGAACTCCTTGTGGAGACTTATGTTCCCATTCTCTGTGAGGAACCTTATAAAAAGGTCCTCATCGGGAGGAGGGGTGGGGGCCATCATTAAGGCGACAGTTTGGCGATTGGAATCGCCGATGGGTGGGGGAACCCGAGGGGTACACTCGGGCGTAAGGGCTTCCTTCTGCCGGGTGTAGACAGAAGGGTGTGTGCCTATTGGCCCTACTACGTGCTGTGTGTAGGGGTCTGTTGCCAACCTTGTTAGGGTCAACAGGTGTGTACCTATGATACCCTGAAGGGGTAAGGGGGCTAGTGCCAGGGTCCGCACTACCACCGGTGAGCAACAAGCTCGGCCTGCGTTCGTTAGAAAACAGGCCAATTTGCTTCCCAGTGGGCCCAACTAAGCGTGGGACTCAACCACACTGAAGGCGTGTGGGCGTATAAAAAAGGTCGACACTCGGTATGCCCTGAAAAGGGCGCTACACGAGCAAAGGCTTGCCCGTCGTCTAGACACGTACGAGTACGATCTAAATTTCGGGGTCACCCGTCAGTCGCTCTTCACGATATTTGCAGGGCCACGCACGCCGATACGGATACCGCACCACAGTACGACAAGTCGTATAGAAGTTTGATATTCCAGCAGCGACGATACGGAGCACCAGCAGCAATCGGTCAGAAATTCTAAGTGAACTCTAAGTGTCGAACAGCCGCGACAGCACGTCCGTACACCTCGACAGCGCAACCCAAAATGACCCCGCACTTTCATTCAAAATTGGCCTTTATTATATGCAAATTCCCCGACACGCAATTCGTCAAATCATTGACGAGTACACTTCCGAAGGGTGGGGGAAGTTGCGTTCTTACAATGAACTCTTCATACAAAACTGTGTCCAATTATTGACATGTACACTTATGAGTGGTGGGGGAATTCTCATACATTCACTTCTATTGAGATTTACATCCATACTTCCATACTAATATTATAAATGCAAAAGTCTGTCTGTCTGTCTGTCTGTCTGTCACCTCTTCACGGCTAAACTGCTGGACCGATTGTGATGAAATTTGGTAGGGATGTAGTTAACGACCCGAGGTCAAACATAGGCTACTTTTGGGCGCGATATAACCGAGTACCACGCGGGGCGAAGCCGCGGGGAACAGCTAGTTTACAATATTTACAGTTTTGCTTAGTGGAGACTATTCAACTTACATTTTTATATACAAACTAATTATTTACATGACCTTTACTTGTAGGTATATTTCGTAGCGACTACTACACTTATGCTACGAAAAATGTGCAATATGTATGAAATAAACACTTACAGTAATACAAATTGACATTCTATACCTAATTATGTAAATAATCAGCCTTATTACTATGGGAAGTAAAACTACCATGATTTATTTGCCTACCTAGTACAATAATCTACCTTAAATACATAAAACTTATTTTATTACTAAAGTCCGTCGCTGACAGTCCCTTTGTATGCTTAAATCTTTAATACTACCTACGCAACGGATTATGATGCGGTTTTTTAATAGATAGAGTGATTCAAGAGGGAGGTTTTTATACCCATGCGTAGCATGGGCGGGTCGCTAGTATACAATAATACTGGGATTTCGATCAGCCTTTGATTAACATTTTTATTTTGCAACGTAAGCGCACAAAAATATGTACTTTATAAGTCAACTATAACTCGTAAACTTGTGTAGTCTACTTGGCTGTGATAGTTACTTTTTAAATTAAATTTATACATTACAAAAAAAATATCCAATTTGGTATAACCGTTAAGATTACAATCCATACTGAACAATTTGATGAAAGGTATGGATATAAGAAGTTAAAGACCAGGGGTCAAACATAGGCTACCCTTTGGCGCAATAGTGGCGGAGCCGCGGGCAGCAGTTAGTACAATTATATTAGGTACTAACCGTTTTACATTTACCATATTCAAAGTGAAATAAACGTTCACTTTGAATATGGCGTCGGGCGAGTGCACTCGGGTCGGAATACGTATCGTGATTAATTGAGCGGATCATAGATCGAAAAGATAATAGTTTACGTGAATTGGTTTAAGCGTTAACCCGTGCACGTGGTTATGTGATTATTGCCAGAAGCTAGCTATCCCTTGTTGACCTATGGGCGAGAAGCCTAGTGTTCAGAAGTCTCGTGATGAGGCGCCTAGATGCGCGAGTGTCTGTGTACCCTTGACCCTTGATTTCACCAATTGCTGTTGGTTATAATTTGTGTTAGCACGGAGGAAATCGAGAAGAGTCTTGGTTGTGAGATTACTATCGTGTGCGTGTGTGGGGCACCGATCTAAGCCGTGATTTGGGTTGCTGTCCCTCTGCCGGGACAATTATGCCCTCGCTTGACCTTTGTAAGATTGTGTAAAGATACCCTGTTAGTGAACTGTCACTCTGCTTTAAAGAGTTGCCCACGAAAGCCATCCTATGACCCTATGATTGATGCTCGGAGCCATCCATCCTGACTTCCACTTGCCTCCCTTATATCCTTCTCTCTCAGATACATACAGCGATGCCGTCACTCCGCGTTGAAACAAAGTATTTTGGTTATTTTTACTACAATAAAATATGATAATGACAGATTATGACGATTTGACTGGCTTATGCTTGCAATACTTCCAAGCAAAGAATATATAATCCCTACTAGCTGTTTCCCGCGGCTCCGCCCGCGTGGGACTCGGTTATATCGCGCCCAAAAGTAGCCTATGTTTGACCTCAGGTCGTTAACTACATCCCTACCAAATTTCATCACAATCGGTCCAGCAGTTTAGCCGTGAAGAGGTGACAGACAGACAGACAGACAGACAGACAGATAGACAGACAGACTTTCGCATTTATAATATTAGTATGGATATGGATGGAAGTATGGATGCTGCCAACTTACAGAAAAAAATTGAGAAAGCCGCTGACGTCACACGTAAGCGGCTTGTACAATTTAAGCAATACAGAAATGAATGTGATTGGGTTTTTTGCAATTATCTCAAAAAATACTTGCTTAATAAAAAATCTGATTATGGCAAACTATAGACATCTTTGTAAAAAAATTGACTAGCCAATTTTTTGTATGTATGAATGAACACAATGATAAGAAAAAATAAATAAAATAAGACTGACATACTGAATGCTGAATCAGTACTGGTTTAGTCAAAGAATTTTGAAATGCATTTTTTTTTAAATCTATGTGTTTAGTCTCTTATTCCATAACAAATAAAAATCATTTTACGGAGGTACTTGGTAGGTAGGATAAATACTTAAGTACTCACCATCTGTATGCTCTCATTTGTTGGGTTTTCTCCTTGTTATATCGGGCACGTTCTCGTTTAGACTTTTTTTTGATCACTTTCCTCATGATGGATAGGATTAGGTATGTAGGCTATAACAAACGTCATACAGTCTAATTTACAATGTTTATTCTGAACAAAACTTAAAATTCGCTCTAAATAAATTACGCGGTCGATTGCCAGTACAGTGTCCTTAGTATGAGTTTTTCTAAATGCAGACGCTAGCTACTGCGTTAGCGATTTTGTACGACAAACCTGTACAGCGCCTCTGGCGGATAGTATAGCAACTAAGAAATTCCATACAAAATCCTAACGCAGACGCTAGCGACTGCGTGTGCACTGAGTTCAATCAATGACAAAAAATGTTTATAGGTACTTACTGCGATATTATGTTCCTCGTATTCTTGTTTCGTCTTTTCCTTGTACAATATCGTCGAATTGTTTTATTATTTTTATTACCCATTTTAGACACAAAAATAAATAAATCACAGTCACAAATAAGTACTTAGATTATTCAACTACACAGTGTCAAATATCACACAAATAATACACCAAGGTGTCAATATACCTATCACCTAAACTAATATAAAAAGTGTCAATTGTCACAAAACTAAAACCTAATATATGTCCATCACAAAATCCAACAAGTGTCAATTCGCACAAACAATATATAGATATGCTTCAAAAAGAAGATCAATAGGTGGCTAATACACAATTCACGTGAACGCTGTGAATTAATCGTCAAGCAGCGCGACGTGACTTACTCCACCAACAGCTCGTGGCAGACTGGCTTTGTACCTGAGAATCGCGCGATATAGTACGTACTCGTAATGAAATAAGGTTGAAAATGGCGATACCGGTCGGCCGGTCTCCAGTCTCAGTTCAAACCCGTATCTACAATTTCGTTGTTATTTTTCAGTTTTAATTTAATAATTCAATAGTTATAACCAAATATTGTAATTTTTTTAGGTATCCCTCTTGGTCATTAAGGTACACTTTTTATAGACGTAAAAAAATTGGTAGTTGTCGCTGAAAATATCAAGTAATTCGCGACGAAACTTTTTCTGGATATAGCTTTTTTGCTATTTTATTTTGATAGGTTTTAATTTATTTTTTTAAAAGATTTTGATGTAATCATTTATTTTGATCTTTGAACTATACTTCATAATTTTTTCATGCTTGTATTCCATGAAAAATAAGGCTAACTGCGCGACGAAAAAATAGTCGATTTACGGTATTCCCTTGATGCACAGCGCCTTAAGAAAAACTCATACTAGGGGCACAGGGCGTCGATTCTGCTAACGGTAAGTCAAAATCGTGTCAAAATAGTGTTTCAATTGTGGTGCTTTTTACACACTATTTACAAGAATTATGACAGTATGATGTGATGTGAATGTAGTGGTTGTGGCTATCAGAAGTGATGCAAAAAAAATATACATTTCTTGTAACGAGTGTGTAAAAAAGCAGAACAATTGAAACAACTGAACAATTGAAGTTTTCGTAAAAGTATTTATGTAGGCTTATATAATGTATATTTATATACTCGTATGTATGTGCATAGATATATATATTTTTTTTAATATATGTAGATATATAAGTAAGGGTATAAGTATGTATATTTATGTATTGTTTATGTATGTTTACGTTGTTTAGTATGATATGCATTAAAATACCCATCGTGGTAAATTTGTTTATTTTTAAGTACCTATTTTCCCTTGTAACTTTTTTGCGCCGCACAGTTTTTCTGTTTCTCCCAATGGTTGACTGGTAGAGAATGCTTTTAGCATTAAGTCCGCCAATTGTATAAGTATTTTGTACTTATGGAACAATAAAGTTTTAATAAATAAATAAACACTATTTTGACACGATTGTGACTTAACGTTAGCAGAATCGACACCCAGTTGCTTAGACTCGAAAATTCATAGTGTTTCGGATAAAACATTCATCAGACAAATATATATTCACGTTGAATTTACTTGATTCGGATAGTCGACAAGTTTCGGTTTGGTACATCCCTAGCGGGTTTGGACGCGCATGGCGCCATGACAGTTTTTAGTCTGCAACTATCTGCTTACCCGCGCGGCCGCGGTTAGATGCATTCTCTTTGTTTATTACTTGTGAAGTCTCGGGATAGACTATTCTAATACGATTCGCGTTCAGATGGCAGCCTAACCGTATGTGCCTGATAGAAGTTCTCGCACTCCACATGGTCAGGATCCAGCCGTGACACCATGGGAGGTTCCTCGACTTCCCAAAACTTGTGCATTACCCGTGCAATAGATACTCCTGTGAACGAATGAGCATCATCCGGCAGCTCACCTGTGTAGACCGGTCCAAACACCGCGTGACCCAATGCCGTGGACACGGCCATGAGAGAACTCGATCCCAGTCGACGTATCTCACTCTTGAGTATCCAACCAAGCACGTCCGTACCCAAAATCATGTCCACTTGATCTGGGACGTGAAAATTGGGGTCTGCCAGTCTCAAGCCTGCTACGAGAGAGGTCGCTCCAGCTGGCAATTCCGTAGAAGGGAGACGGCCCACGACGGTATCCAGCACCGTCGCCGAAGCCCAAATTCTCCATCTCGTATCCTTATCTGCGGAGAATGCGAAGTGTGTTCGTCCAGTAACACCTGGTACCTCTCTACCTCCGACTCCGCTCATTCCCGTGACTACGGAGTGTCGGGGTAGGCCCAGTGTCTTAGCAACCCGAGTTGACACCAGTGTACCCTGGGCCCCTGTGTCCAAAAGGGCTCGTATCCGGACGTAGCCCTCCTGAGGGCACCAAATGCGGACCGCCGCAGTTGGCAACAGGACGGTAAGGAGTTCTGTTGCCTTATGGTGACTGTGGCAAGCTAGTCACGCGTTGTACTGGCCCGCGGGGGAGGGCGGCCCCGTCCAGTAGGGCGTGCGCAACATATAAGCACTTTGAGGCGGAGCATATCCCGCCGCCCTCCCGTACCGATGATACGGGGGGTGGTACTCCAGCCTCGGGTATTCGTGGAGCGGGGGCGAGAACCGGTTCGCCCTTGACTCCTACACCGGCTCGCCGGTAATTGTGGCCTCTTCATAACCTGGGACCGCGGCGCCTGGGCCGCTGGAGTCCGGACTGCAGCCAATCCGGTGGCTGTCGTCGGCCCCTCCTGGTCGACCTGGGTTGGGGAGCTCACCCTGTCTGCGCACGCAGCACTTGGCGAACCTCGACCAGATGACCTACCACTTCCAGGTGATGATGCTCTGGAGCCCCCGCCCGTTGGGCGCTCCACTCTCGGTGGGTAGCCGTCCCTTCGATTACACAGACGGGTATGGTGTGGTCCTCCACACCTGGGGCACGCTGTGGCCCTGGGGCAGTCCCGGTACTGGTGACCCCCCAGACAGCCGTAGCAGCGTCTCCCTTCTCTCGCCCTCCGGCGGCGATGTCCTACGGACAGTTTGATGAACTGTGGGCAGTCGACCTCCCGATGGTGCTGCCCACATCCCAGACAGCCAGTGTCTGGTGCTCCAGTTGTCACCGCATAGGCCTGCGTCGGCCCTCCGCGCTGCTGGGGCCTTCCCGTTCCCGAGCCGGGCGGAGTGCGTTCCGGCGCAGTCCTCCGGATCGTTTCCACCGAGGTCTCCGCGACCCTGGCCTCCCACTCCAGGAACTGGAGGAGATCGTTGAAGGTGGGTGGTCCCGACTCCCAGCCACTTGTTCCCGATCGAACCGGGCCCGCATCTCGGCTGGAATCTTATCCAGCACCAAGTGCAGGAGCAGATAGGACCACTGGTCCACTGGGAGGCCGAGCAGCCGCAACGTGTTGGTCGCGACCTTCACCGGAAGGAGTATTTGCGACCTCAGCTGCGAGCGGCTGGTCACCCTGGGCAGTGTCAGTAGCTGCCTGACATGCGCGTCTGCCAGTAGACGCGTGTTTTGGTACCGCGATTCCAGCAGCTCCATCGCGGTATCGTACTGGTCATCTTCAAGGGGCAGGTGCTGGATAAGCGCCTTCGCTTCACCACGCACCGCCGTCAACAAATAGGCCAACCGCTGGACCTTTGTGAGATCCTCCCGTTGTTCCACCAGGGAGGTGAACATATTCTTGAAGGCCACCCAGTCCTCCACCTTGCCGCTAAATTGCGGCAAGTCCAGTGTGGGGAGGCGGCCTTTAACCCATTTTCCTGTGGGGGCCGCGGCTGTCGTGTGGGACGCCGACGTTCCTGATTCGGCCCTCCCGCTGTCCAGTTCCCCGACAGCCTGGATGACCTCGTTGTAGAGCTCCATGATCTGATCAAGGTCAGCAACAGCCTGATCTCTCCTCTTGGCCCCATCAGATCCAGATTCTGGGTCATCTGCATCCATCAACACGTGAAGGGCACCTTCGGCCCGAGCGAGGCGTTCCCGAGCCTCGCTGGCGCGCTGCCTGAGCGCGATCTCCCTGTCACCACGTCCTATCAGCGTCCTGACTGAGCTGAACCACCTCAGTTCAGCCGAGATGAGGGTTGTTGGTTTCGCTGGTGCCATCTCGCTATGTCCAGCAGTGAGTCAAGTACCCAAATAACACAATAAGGAAACCAAAATAACAAAAAACAAAACAAATAAACAACGGCAGTGACAGAATCCAGCAAGTCACAAACCGGTACACTTATTTAAAATAAACCGAAAAAATAAATAAACAAAACAATATATTAATGCACTAACATTAAATATTACTTGACTCGGTTATCAACAAGTGAAAGCAAAATATCAATTTGTAAACCCGTATCGGAGCCCGTATCGGAATCCGTACCGGATCCGGTAGGAATCGATAAATCAGAATCAGAATTTGATGATGGTACAACCCTAGTGCATTCCGATGCACCGACCTACCTTCGCCAATTTTTTAATCTTTCACCCGCGAGATTATTTATCAAAGTAGATTCCTAGATTTTACTACGGAAACTACGCTCTGCTACCAAATGGTTCAGCCAACTCTGCTACCAGAATGTTTAAATTTGACAGTGGAAGCGTGTATGATAGAAAAGTTAGGCTGATCACTAAAATAAACAAAAGAAAAGTACCTTACTCGCTTGGGCGTGACTTGCTTATTAATCCGAATTAATTAAACCCGTTTAAGCCCCTTCTCATGAGATTCCTACACATCCCCTATTAATTCGGTGTCGATCCAGCGAAGCACGGCGAATTCGGGTAGAATGGAGGTCTCCACACAGGTTATTTCACTACCGAGTGTTCAATTGTCAATAAGCTTTAAACTTTTATCCACTAGGCAACCGGGCCTCACTCACGATATCAATGCGCAATTATTCCCGAAGATTGAACGCGAATCGTATTAGAATAGTCTATCCCGAGACTTCACAAGTAATAAACAAAGAGAATGCATCTAACCGCGGCCGCGCTGGTAAGCAGACAGTTGCAGACTAAAAACTGTCATGGCGCCACGCGCGTCCAAACCCGCTAGGGATGTACCAAACGAAACTTGTCGACTATCCGAATCGAGTAAATTCAACGTGAATATATATTTGTCTGATGAATGTTTTATCCGAAACACATAGATTAAAAAAAAAATGCCCGCGCGCGATTTCAAATACTTTGCGAAAATCTCATGATTCAGTTAAGACTGCGCCGAGCGTACGACGCCGGCGGTGATTAGGTATTTAGCTGGGTGTGTGCTTGAACGGACAGATGCGGGTGTCTGTGTCGTGTGCCTAGCTTAAATGTCGGAAAAGAAAGGAAATAACTCCATTTTCAAATATTTTGGATGAAAACAAAAACAATGCAATTGTAATATTTGTAATAAAATTACCTACTAATACTCGTATAACATGTTTTGTTTTACTTAAAAAAATATTAATGAATTTTGAACTTTCGATGTTGCAAACGTATTTTTACCAATATAATATGAAATATTGTAATATATTGTGATGTGTTTAATGTGTCTGGGTGTTAAAATAATTGTCGTACCCTTGCAGCTGTAGATTGAGGTTAGTTTAAACACCACTTTTACACTTATAATTTGTTAAATCTAATAAGAAATTAATACATCACTCAGAGGACGAATAGTACGTCTTATTCATTTGACACCCGTCAACACCTTATAACCTCCACCAACAATAGTTACCGTTATTTTACCTGTTTGTAAGTATCAAACTTAGTGCATGTAAAGTATAGATTTAAAAAAAAAATTGCGTTAGAGCCGCGTTCCTAGTTCTATGATGTAAAGGGTCTTTCAAATAGAGCGGGCCGATTAATCTGTGAGGCGGCCATTTTGTTTTGGCGGCATCTGTCTAATCTGTTTTTTCTTATTCAGTCACTGATGCCAAATCACCATGGTAAGTCAAAAACCTATATAATAACCGATGTTTTCTTTTTTAACCAACTTCAAAAAAAAGGAGGAGGTTCTCAATTCGTCGGTATGTTTTTTTTTTTTTTTATGTATGTTACCGGATTACTTGAAGACGGCTGGACCGATTTGAAAAATTTTTTTTTGTTCGAGAGTGTTTACTTTCCAATTGGTCCCATATTCAGCAGTTCAGGATCTGATGATGGAATCATGGAGAAATCGAGGGAACTCTTAAAGTTTTGTATTGGGCATGGGTATTTTTTGATATATTCCAAGTTATTAAAGTGAGACGAAGGTGAGACGATGCTGGAAAATTTAACCCACTTTCAAAAATGCAGCGTATTTACAACTTTTTGATTGTAATATATCTTGCTCGATTACTCGAAGACCACTGAATCGATTTGTAAAATTCCTTTTTTGTTAGAAAGGGTATACTTTCGAAATGGTTCCATAGTCATCAGATCAGGATCTGATGATGGAATCATGGAGTTATCGAGGGAACTCTTCAAGTTTTATTGCGATTTGGGTCGTTTTTGATATATTCCATGTCAATAAGGCGAGACGACGCTGATGACGTTTACCCGACTTTCCAAAATGCCAAGTGTTTATAACTTTTTAGTTATAAGGTATTGAAAAAAACGTAACCGACTTCAATTCCTGAACTAAAATGGATGAAATAATCAATACATTGTTGTTTAAATATGCTTCATATCAAAAAATTTAATAAATTTGAAGTTGGTGCCAATTTTACGAATTCGTTGACTAGCTACTGGCTCGTTAATTAGCATATTTTATTAAAATAATCGGCACCGACTTCAGATTTATTAAAATTTTTGATATGAAGCATATTTAAACAACAATGTATTGATTATTTCATCCATTTTAGTTCAGGAATTGAAGTCGGTTTCGTTTTTTTGGTAAAAACAATCCATACTAATATTATAAATGCGAAAGTCTGTCTGTCTGTCTGTCTGTCACCTCTTCACGGCTAAACGGATGGACCGATTGTGATGAAATTTGGTAGGGATGTAGTTAACGACCTGAGGTCAAACATAGGCTACTTTTGGGCGCGATATAACCGAGTCCCACGCGGGCGGAGCCGCGGGGAACAGCTAGTTATCTTATAAAATAATACTAGTAGCCAATATTTGTTATTACCAACTTTTCATATAGGACCAATGCTGGGACACCAAAACAAAATTACCATCCTATACAGTAAATTTACGCCGATCCGGCAAAAAGTGTGGGTATGACAAATTTTTGTTCGATTTTCCAGCTTGGGGCCCATAGGAAAAGTTGTTCTTATTGACGGTCCGACTCACTCCCACGAGGGTTTTTTTTTGTATAGTCAATTACATATTGTATAATATATGGTGATAATGATTTAGCAAATGGCGTCAAGTCACAGGCGTTACATGTGACGCCAGAATGCCACTTAAACTGAAAGGAAAGGTGTATAAGACGATAGTAAGACCGGTGATTTTGTATGGTTTCCGAGTGTTGGTCTACCAAAGTGATAGATGAAAGAAAACTGCATGTAGCCGAAATGAGAATGTTGAGATGGATGTGTGGAATGACGCGAAAGGATAAAATAAGGAATGAGTACATAAGAGGAAGTTTGAAAGTGGCTCCCTTGATAGAAAAGTATAGAAGTAATAGGTTACGCTGGTATGGACACGTTATGAGGAGGGATGAAAGTCATGTTACAAGGCGGGTCCTGGGAATGCAAGTTGAAGGGCGTAGAAATAGGAAGGCCGAAGAAGAGATGGAAAGATTGTGTGAAAGATGATATGAATGAAAAAGTGTTTTAGATGAAATTGCCTGAGATAGGAGAGAGTGGAGAAAGCCGACATGCTGTGCCGACCCCATGAAACGTGGGAAAAGGTAAAAGAAAAAGAAGAAGATGGTGATAATGATTTAAACACGCAATTTATTATCATAATATTTATTTTCTCGGTGTAAACCATAGAGAAGGTAAAAATCAACAGTTTGTTATATAGCACAGTTGCTAGATAAATAAACGCTACCTATCTTCGATTTTGCGCCCATGGAAATAAGCAGCAGCTTTTCTTAAATTGACAAAATGGCATAACTGTACATGATAATTTGTTGTACTAACTATAAATTTTTACTAACGATGAATTAACTAAACGACTTACTTATTATTAATTCTTTTTTTCTTGAATCTGGATTTGTTGATTACTTTATAATATTTTTCTTTTCGTTTTCCCATTAATATCTGAAACAATTAAGTATTTTCAAACATCTCCAATGATAAAAAGATAGTAATAAAAATGTTTATTTATTCTGATTATTTTCCATTTTCTTAGTAGCACGTTATTCTTAAGTAACAAATTTAAAATTTCCAAAACAATACTTACCTCGTTTTACTACGGCGTTCACGAAACGGTGCGGTCGTGTGCGTGAAAGTGGGTCGCGCTGCAAAGCGACGTGGACTCACTCCGGCGGCCCTACCGCCTAACTCGATTGCTATCGCTATGGCTATGGTTTATGACGTCATCTTGTCTTTTCGAATCGCCTAGCAAAGCAATATTTCTTTCACATGTCCAAGGCCAAGACTAAGACTATGTCTTGGTCCATAGAATACATGTAAAAGCAATATCGCTTTGCTTGGCAGTTCGAAAAGACTGGATGACGTCATAAACCATAGCCATAGCGATAGCAATCGAGTTAGGCGGTAGGGCCACGGACACTAGGGCACGACTGAATTCCCGAGCTCGCGGCGCGCGTGTTTAAACCGATGCGCGGCCGCCATAGTAAAAATGTATGAGAAATTGATGGCGCTTAATGATACAAATGTTACATAGTTGTCTGACAATAAATAAGAAAAGTAAGACGGACAAACTGTAATTTACATATTCAGTTTTGTTGTTTAAATAAAAATTAGGCTTGAATTCGACTATTATGATATAAAATTCTCCTTAACGGCAACCCATGTTTTTGCCATTTTTCATTAATTTTACGTAATTTTTGTAGTATAAAATATAACATATTTTAATATTTTGTCACGGATAAATTGTAAAGATATTATCGGTGATGGTTTATTTTATTTTTATTTATTTTTGGAACGAATTCTTATCATTTTATCAACTAAACCGTGAGTGCCTATTTTGACGTTTTCGCTCTGCGCAGTCTTAACGATGAGTTGGCCATGAGCTCCAGGTTATAATGCTAGTTGAGATTTTATTTAATTATTAAAAATATAGGCATGAAATAAAAAAGTAATCGATTACTTCTACTAAGACATTAGTCTGGCTATGTTATTTGTAAAAAATAATTTTGAGTTGTCTTTCAGCATTGGAGATAAGACGATACCTCGGTGACCACTAGCGCCACCATCAGTTAAAAATAATTATTCACTGAAAACACGAGTTATCAAAAGTCCGCCTTCTGTTATTATGGTTCTGGATCTGAAGTTAATTTTAAACATATTATTATTGACGGGACTAGATTTTTCTTTTTTTTTAATATCTTGGTTTATAATTTTTTTATTTTAAGTAATTAGTTTAGGTTTTTTTTTTAATTATGTAAATATTTTTTTTTGTTTCTAGATTAATTAAAAAATTCACAGTTTGAATATATATTTATAACTTATGGTGCACACGCATCATAAGTTTGTAGATTTTATAAATTGTCTAATCTTTTTTTAAAAGCGTTGACTGTAGGTGAAGTGATGATACTCTCAGGGAGCTTGTTTCAGTCCGTGACCACATGGTTGGATAAAAATGTTTTTTTGGCTTTCTTTTAGCTATTGTGCGACACAGTTTTATTCCCTAGCAAGATGGGTAGAGGTTCGATTTTCTCACTGGATAACACACTCGAACACCTACTGCAGTTCAACACATCAGCTTCTATCGCATATTATCGCTGATTGCAGATACAAAACAAAGAATAAAAAAAAAATCTTTTGTACTAAAATTGAGAATAATAATCCTCCATTATTATCATTAGGTCTCCATACAGTTAGATAGGATAGAAATATTGATACTTTGACATCTGTTTTGTACCCTATTACTGCAAATAAACGATTTGATTTGATAGATATACACAAATACTGCAAAAAAATACAAATTTTGGAAAATAAATACAGAGTGGACATGAACCCTTTCTGATTACCCTCATAACTGCTGGAATACTATACTGGTAATAGACAAGTATTCGTACAGAGAAAGGTTTTTTAATATCAGTTTAGAAAGACCGAAATTAACAAAAAAAAGAAACAGAATATAACCTAATAAAGTAATTTGTGGATATTTCTACAGAGTGTATGCGTAGAGACATGATCGAATAATGCAATAGTGTTAATACTTATTGTGTGTGTTACTTCACCCTCGCTCGGAATGTGGCAGACGCCTTTATTGTTTACTAGCAACCCGCCCTGGCTTCGCATGGGCATAAAAACCTTCCTCTTGAATCACTATCTATTAAAAAAAAAACAGCATCAAAATTCTGTTGCGTAGTTTTAAAGATTTAAGCATACATAGGGACTTTGTTTTATACTATGTAGTGAAGCCTAGCAGAGTGCGTTTTAGTAACAATAGCATCGTCAAGCGATGGCGAGTGCCTGGTTAAGATTGTATCGGTAATTGTTAGTGGCATTTCTTTCTTGAAATCCTTCGTGTTTCTGTATGGATATTGTTTAAGACTGGGGTCAAAAAGCTACCTACTTTTGGGTACAATATAACAGTCCCGACCAAGTAACGCGGGCGGAGCCGCGAGCAACGGCTAGTGATAATGTTTATAATGCAAAATGCGAACAGTAGCCCCTATTTGTATAGGTATACCTAATATCTTTTGCGCTATAAGTTTGATTGATAGACGGCAAAATAACAAATCTAACTTTTTATATAGTTACTTATCTAGATATAAGATGATTTCTTCACGCGCTCTACATAAACTGTAGGTTTAATGCAACATAAATCAGTGTTATTTAGAAATAGATTATGAAAATATTAGTTTTACTCTTACAAATCGGAAATGAACACAACGAACTGAGCGCAATGCAATGCAACACGAATTAACTAAACTGAGCACTACAGAGTAGTTTTATATATTCCGAACACTCCGTTTTCTGTTATTAAATAAATAACTGTTTATTTATCTAATATTTTAGAGGTGAGACGTATTTACTGGAACAGGTTTTTGGAATAGGTTTTGCCTTGGACGCGTAAGTACGCGTTCCCGCACGCGAGTCTTTTAGCGTATCGAGTATTTACGAGTACGGCGACTTCACCGGTCCGCGCTCAAACTCAAAAACTAGGATGCGAGCGTTCGGGACTTTTCGGAAGACGTAGTCGGGAAACTTCGGGATTGCCCGACTCGCCCGCTGCCGCACCGAGCCGCCGAGTATTTCGGCTAGTTATTGTTTGTTCAAATAACACTTTTAGTACAAACACAATAAGGTCATTTTCTTTTGGTAGCATATTTGTTTTGGTGTAATAATAATACTTGTTGTTTACTTACAATTTGCAATTTTAAAAACAAACAGTTGTTAGTTGTTAGCTTTCGCCGAAAGTTCATTATGAAAGTAAGTATGTATAAACGTATTGAAAAAAAAACAAGACAAAAAAAAATAGATTAAAAATCTCTTTGTATATAAAAAAAATGTGAATAAAAATTATCAATATATATAAAATCGATTGAAAACTTCTAAATACGCCAGCTATTTCATAAATATATATTTTACTTAAATACACTTTTTGATTGAAATTTTAATAAAAACTGCTGAAAGTCTAAGTAAGCCTGTATAAAGTATGAAGGAAAGTTTTTAGTCGATATTAAAAAAATAGGATAAAAAAAAATACGGAGTGTGAAGACTCAATACTTGTAAAACTAGTCCATAATGTCCATATACGCAAGACGCGCATTTAGTCCATTGAGTCGCGTACTCGTAAATACTCGTGGACCTAGTCTTTGAATCTAGTCTTTTTCTGGACGCGTACTCGCAAGACTCAGTACGCGTTTTACCTAGTATGTCTCACCTCTAATATTTATTTCAAACTAATTCGATGTGGACTTGACTTTACAGCACAGACAGGAGAGTCTGACAGTTGGTTGACACTGTTGACAGTGATTACATACTCTTTTTTTTTTTGATGTGGATATAATCCACAATATGGCAATCAAACATAGCTTATTTTTGCCAGTATCAAGTTTTAGATAAATGTTCTTCATTTTGTCGAGTCACAGTCAAGTCAAGTCAGTAGTCATTCATGTCTAGTCAAGTTAGTCAAGGGCTAAGTGAAGCGGTGGAAGTTTCACTTAGCTTTATCTTGGGAGATTTTGATGACAAGGATTAAAGTTACTTACCTATATAACATTGTACCACTTCCCAACACTCACGCTTGTTCACGAATACTTAGCGAATAATAATTCACCTTTATTATGCACAAATACTCGAAAAAACACAAATATTAGAAAATAAATACAATGACGATAAACGATAACTGAGCGACTTAAGCTTGGCGCCAAAACCTTACATATTCTTTGGACTTTGTTTGGATTTGACTTGACTCCTTGACTCGAACAGACTCGCACTGACATAAGAAAAAAGAAAGAAGACCTTTGGTTGACTTTTTGGTTGTGTTATTGTGTTTAGAGTGGGGTTTTTGGAGGGAAATAAACTGTCGCTATGTCCGCGCTGTATTTAATTTCCAAAACTTAGGTTTTTTTGAGTGTTTGTGCATAATATTATTGGATTATTATTCGCAAAGTGTTCGTGAACAAGCGTGAGTGTTGGGAAGTGATACAGTGTCGATTACGTGACTTTTTATCTTTGTCACCAAAATCTCCATGATATAGCTAAGTGAAATTTTTCCACCGCTTCACTTAGCCATCTGACTCAGACTAGACTTACTTACTTGACTGGACTTGACTTGAATTTTTGACTTGACTGACTTAAGTAGGACTGAAAAAGATTAATAAATTCAAGAAAGGCCTTAAAGGTCTAGTTTCCATGGCCTTAAAAACTATTCAAAAAATGAATTTAAAAGGAAAACTAACACAGCCAAGTTGGCTACCCTAGTTTACGAGTTATTAGTGGGCAACTACTTGCGCGTTGCCCGACACGCACTTGGCCGGTTTTTTTTTTTGGTTGTTGAATTAATTCACAATATGGCAATTAAACTTATAGCTTATTTTTGTCAGTATTACAGATGACGTTAGCTGATCGCTATACTTCTCCCTTATGGGCGTCTTTTGTGAGGAGGGTGATATTTAGAACTCACTCCAAATTATAAATGAGTATTTAAAGCAAGTAACTTAAGTATTACTAACATAGGTTAAGTTAAACTAACATTATTATGGATCCAATTATCTGAAATAAAAAAAAAATATTTTTATTTTTTTATTTATAGATTACCTAATAGAACTAACGTACCAGTATCAAGTTTTATTTAAATTTTCTTCATTTAGTCAGGCCTGACTCCGAGATGTTAACCACACCCAGTGTCTGAAATCGAGATGTAGACCATAGCCAGTGTCTGATATCGAGATGTAGACCAAACCCACTGTATGACATCGAGATGTAGACCACACCCAGTGTCTGACATCGAGATGTAGACCACACCCAGTGTCTGTCTCCGAGATGTGGACCACACCCATTGTTTGATACAAAGATGTAGACCACACCCAGTGTCTTACTTCGAGATGTAGACCGCACCCAGTGTCTGACTCCGAGATGTAGACCACACCCAGTGTCTGACATCGAGATGTAGACCACACCCAGTGTCTGTCTCCGAGATGTGGACCACACCCAGTGTTTGATACAAAGATTTAGACCACACCCAGTGTCTGACTCCGAGATGTTGACCACACCCAGTGTATGACTGAGATGTTGACCACACCCAGTGTCTGACATCGAGATGTAGACCACACCCAGAGTGTTACTTCGAGATGTTGACCGCACACAGTGTCTGACTCCGAGATGTTGACCACACCCAGTGTATGACTGAGATGTTGACCACACCCAGTGTCTGACATCGAGATGTAGACCACACCCAGAGTGTAACTTCGAGATGTAGACCACACCCAGTGTCTGACTCTGAGATGTTGACCACACCCAGTTTCTGACATCGAGATGTTAACCACACCCAATGTCTGACTCCGAGATGTAGACCACACCCAGTGTCTTACTTCGTGATGTGACCACACCTAGTGTCAGTCTCCGAGATCCGTGTTTGATACAGAGATGTAGACCACACCAGTGTCTGACATCGATCTCGATGTAACATGTCGAAGTAACACTCTGGGTGTGGTCTACATCTGTAGACCACACCCAGAGTGTTACTTCGACATGTTGACCACACCCAGTGTCTGATATCGAGATGTTGACCACACTCAGTGTCTGACTTTGAGATGTTGACCACATCCAGTGTCTGACTCCGAGATGTGGACCACACCACACCCAGTGTCTGACATCGAGATGTAGACCACACCCAGTGTCTGACATCAAGATGTAGACTAAACCCAGTGTCTGACTCTGAGATGTTGACCACACCCAGTTTCTGACATCGAGATGTTAACCACACCCAATGTCTGACTCCGAGATGTAAACCACACCCAGTGTCTTACTTCGTGATGTGACCACACCTAGTGTCAGTCTCCGAGATCCGTGTTTGATACAGAGATTTAGACCACACCCAGAGTGTTACTTCGAGATGTGGACCACACCCAGTGTCTGATTTTGAGATGTTGACCACACCCAGTGTCTGACATCGAGATGTTGACCACACCCAGTGTCTTACATCGAGATGTTGACCACACCCAGTGTATGACTCCGAGATGTTACCACACCCAGTGTCAGTCTCCGAGATGTTGACCACACCCAGTGTCCAACTCTGAACTGTTAACTACACCCAGTATTTGACATCGAGATGTAGATCACACCCAGTGTCCGACTCTGAACTGTTAACTGCACCCAGTATTTGACATCGAGATGTTAACCACACCCAGTGTCTGACTCCGAGATGTGGACCACACCCAGTGTCTGACATCAAGATGTAGACCACATCCAATGTCTGACTCCGAGATGTTGACCACACCCAGTGTCTGAAAATATTGCTCCCGAGCGATATGGTAATTCCTTGCTCTGTAAAATGAAGTGCCATCCAAGGAGTTAGCGTCGGCATAATACGCTGCTGCTTTCTGTCAAAGAATAAGCTGAATCAGCATATTATGCAATATATTGGTGTTTAATCTATAAAAAAATTATTTGCTATTTTGTTTCATTTTTAATGTGTAAGTGTCATCATAACAGTCAGGTGATAGTATAAGTTTTGTATGTAGTTATGCAGAACTCGTGTGTATTTTCCCCCGCAAAAAATGACAAATTTATCGGAACAGTAAAATAGCGCGGCTACTCCCCTCCGGTACGGAAGCCGTACTGCTCAAAGCTAGTAGTATAAATAAAATATTTGTTTTTTTTTTACAATAATAGTTTTTAATCTAAATAATGCTTATGTTATGGATAAAAACTTTACAGATAAAAATAACAGTATTGCAATCAATAATGTTCTTATTGTACCACTAGCACATAGTTATTCACGTGCTATGTTTTTCATCTTCACTTTTATTTTCATTTGCTGTCATTACACTTGTAGCAGAAGTAGCATTTGTCACTGTATCTTTTTGAACCAAAATAAAATTCCCAGGAACAGGTTGTAAACTTACTGGTACCATATTAGGTATATTAGACGGTACCATATTAGGTACAACAGAAGGCTGCAATGTACTAGATTGTGACATTTGAAAAGATATTTGAGGAGTCACATTTTGCTGGCTAATTTCACTTTCGTCACTGCTCAAAATCATATTGATGATATTCTTTTGTACCCTCCTACTAGTGACTTGCGGCATTTTTCTTAGCAAACAAGTGATGTAAGTTGCGAAACTATCAATTTCATCTTCGGATTTTTTGGATTTTTCCTCCGGAGAACTTTCATTCATATGTTTCCTATTTTTAGGTGTTTTCTCCTCCGGCATACTGTCACTCGGATATTTCATCCTTTTAGTTTTTATTATCTTTTCCTCATAAGACGAATCGCTTTCGCGCCTCTTTCTGTACCTCAGTGTCGAAGTTTTTCGCTGTTTTTTTGATTGGCGCGTTGGTTTATCTGGGTCGTCCAAATATACTACTTCCGTGAATATGTCTTCTTCGTCGTTCTTGTCTTCTTTTAAGAGTAATTCTCCTTCCTGTGAATTAATAATTTTGATTTTAATATTTTTGTAAGCTATTCTTAACATTTTTTTAAGCATAGCCTGGCAAACTGGACCATAGAGGTCCAGTTTTTAAGACAATTTACATGAAGATCTGGAGGTGGTAGGTTTGATTTCTACACAAGGCATATCTTGTTTAGTTGTTTCTAATTTGGTTAGGCCATTGCAAGCTTAAATCTCCTAATAATAATGATTGGCGGAATACAGGCACCACGAACAGTAAACTTTTAATCCCTAAAGTGAGTAGTATATATATCCCTAGTATATATTGTGTGCTGTTTCCCGGGATGAAAGTTACACTATGTCCTTCTCAATACTCCTAGCTATGTGTATGTGATAGGTTCAGTTGATAGGACGTAAAGTAACAAACAAACAAATATACAAACTCACTTTCGCATTTATAATATTATAGTTAGGATTAGGATACGAATCTCACCTCATTCTTCGGACGGCTTATCAAATTTGAGTGTTTCTCCCTCACATGGCGGCGCATCTCGTCATCGTCATTATCCAGATTGATTCGACAGATGACGCAGCGAACACTGTCATCATCCTCTGTGTCTGAGTCCTTTTCGAACAGTTGATTGACCAACGTTGCAGTCTCATCATCTGGTTATAAGAGAAACAATAAGCTCTTAAACATACGCACATATGATTTTCAGGTTTACTGTCATCTCTGAAAACAACCATGCAAAAACGATTGAGCGTCGCCACCTTACATCATATAGGTATTGCGCCGCGCCGTTTCTTACTCACGCCACCAGCATGTGTAAAATTTAGGAAAAGGAATAGCATAATATATAGTGAAAATGGGTTTCATAAATGTTTATTGATTTTTATGAATAAAAACACAGAACTTGACATCCTACTAATTGTTTTAACTAAATGCAAAATCCCAATCAAATCTCGTCTATCTGTCGGTCTGTTAAGCTTTCACGGCTAAACCACTGGAACGATTTTGATAAAATTTGATATAAGTGGATAAAGTTAAAGACCGGAGGTCAAACATAGGTAACTCTTGGGTGCGACATAACGGTCCCACGCGGGCGGAACCGCGGGTAACAGCTAGTCTATACTGACATTATAAAGAGGATAGATTTGATAAATTGTTGTAGAAACTACTGGCCTGATTTCAAAATTTCTTTCATCGTTGGATAGCTACACTATTCCCAAGTGACATAGGCTATGTGAGTATCACAGGCGAAGCCGAAATGGACTGCTAGTTCGTAATAATGACAAATATTCAAATCTGCTACCCCTCGCAACAGTGGAAAATAGACTTCACCGATTATGGCGCATATTTTGACGCTCGCGAGAGACTTAAACCTTACTTGTACACTACATTTACTGTAACACACCTTGTAGGGTGTTGACAAACATTGGGTTATAGAATTAAAATTGAAAACTTTATAAAATTTGGCAAGTATTTTTATGCGATTTCATTAAAACACTAAAAACAATATTTTCCTACGGCTGCTGTTACGAAACCCTTAGCGCGCAAACGCGCTTGACGGTTTCTTCTAGTGTTATATTTATTTATTTGACAACTTTATAATGTTATGTAAACAGAGTAATAAAAAAATTGGAACTGTTATTTTTAAACAGATATATAATACGTACCGTACCTGCTATTAAATTGAACAATAAAATTACTGAAAGGTTTATAAGCTGTTACATATGAAGAACGCTTGCGACGCTAATCTAATAGCATAGGTACCAAGGTAGTCACTGTAATGTGACTCAATATCAAGTAATAAGTAATAAATGCGTAAAAGAGCTATAGTCTGGCATAGTCCTAATAGAACGCCAACAAAACGCAACCCATAATAGCGTACCCTGAGCTCTGAAGCGCAAGCTGAAGATGCAACCGGGAAACACGCTCGGACGAAGAAGAAGTCCTAATAGAACGCGAATGCGCGATCATCATCAACGCGCGATGAAACCTATTGCCCTCGGACGGACGCGACGCGATGGTCAGGTCAAACTAGATTGTCGTAAAACGGGTTTGGCAACGTTATGGTTTTTTTTGGCTTTATTTTAGGACAATAACACGGAAATACTATCTAATAAATAGTAATAATTAGATAGTATTACCGTGACAATAAGGTACAGGATGGGTACAACAAATTGTAACCTGACATTTTTTTTCCATACAAAGCAATCTAAGTGAAGACCTTAGTATAGTTCTCGGCATATAAGTTGGCCATAAACTGAAATGACCTTGAATGCGCAGTAGTAGCCGATTTTGCCCCCCGCACGTCCCTTTTGTATCCAACTTATGTGCCGAGTATTAAACTATGTGGTAAAGAAAAAACTAATTTTATCTTCTTTTTATCGATAGCAATTTGCAAAAACTTATGGTAGATAAGGTGTGAGTGTGACTGACGTGATGTGAATGTGACACTTGTATGTTATTTATGACGAAACGTTATCAAGCTAACAATACTACAACATCTTAAACTTAATAACTTACCATTACAGTCGATAAAAACTTCTTCCGAGACCGTTTCCGAATTGGGGTCCTTCTTATAATACTGCTCGTATATCTCACTATGATTTTTTGATAAATGCAGCACTAAATTATGCAAACTCGTTCTGAATGAACATTCGCTCTTACAATAATTGCATATAGCCGTGAACGGTTCGTTCTCATCTTTTGTAAAATGCCGCCAATATCCGGTCTCAGGTTCAGAACGACGACATCGAACTAAAGAAACCAATTCATCTAAATTTTTCTTGTGCACTCGCCTTAAATGCGCTTTTAAGTTACCAGTTGTGGTTTCATAACTATAAATATTCAAGCAAATATTACATTGAGCCCTCCGTGTGTGGTCACTAGAAACGCATTTACTGAAATAATCCCAAATCGTGTTCATAATTTAAATTTCTTTTCTCACGTTTTTCGGCCCAATACAACACTTTATAGTTTAAAATATAACTATTATCACGCTAATAACACGAATAACGTTATTAAAAAGGACGCGGATAGCGCAACGCCAACGCAATGGCATTTACAAAATAAATAAAATCTAAAATTATCAGCTGTGTTTGACCGTTTACTTGACAGTGACAGATGAAGTTATTTTTTTTTTTTATGTGTTTTACGGTTTTTCGGCCCTGGATAAAAATGCTTTAAGGCCTTTGAATCTTATTCATTATTTTTCGATCTTCTTCAGTCTTCACATTACATTATAGTGTGGGTTTATTATATTAATTTATCTGTCGGTTTAGTCTTTATGGAAGTTAACACCTACCTATTAAAGGTACCGTACCTTGTCTCTTTGACCATACCTACCTATACAGTACCTTCCTAAACCTATTAGGTATTCTGTCCTATCTCCTATAGTTTAAATGTTGAATTTCTTTGTCTGTGCCTATTGCCTAAACGTAGTAATTGTTACTTTAAACTGCGTAACCGTATTACTTTGCTATACGGTTACGTTATACAAAAAAATATATTAAAACTTTAGTCACTTTGCCACGATTGCAGTCTCCGCGACGTTCTACATATCCTGCGCAGCCGCGCTTCGCGAGTTGATTTCTCGATTTTAACACTTTGGACGCCGCAATAGTTTACCGGTGGCTTACCACCATCTTTTAATACCATGCGAGTGAGTAAGCGAGACAGCGCAATACATGATGTAAGGCGACATCTCCCATAATCGTTCTTGCATGGTTTTAAGAGATGGTAGTAGGCTACCAGAACCACCTAGTGTTGCACCTACAGGTTTGAGTTAGGGAGATGTCGCCTTACATCATGTATTGCGCTGTTCGCTGGTTCTTGTATGGTTATTATTTTTAGATTATATAATAATAATGGTTCTCTCGAACCTATTAGGATGAAAAAAGGGCTTTTTGTTCTCTCATATCTCTCTCTACAACTTTGTATGAATGACGTAAGTATAAAAAACCATTAGAAATGAATTATTTATTATCATTTTTTACAAAATCAACAATTGTGTGAAACATTAACACCGTATTCGCTAAAATATTACTAAACTAATTAATTACAAAACATTTAACACAGAAATCTTTCAACCAGTCCCATAAAATACACAAAAATCTTACTGGACAATAAGGTACGGTAGTCCTAATAGAATAGTATACAATCTTATGTGTGTTTTGGTTAAGATTGTATAGTTTTCCATGTGGCCTACTGTACGAAAACAAATCCTATTTCCCGCTCACACCGCCAAAAGCGCGGAGACAGCAATTAAAAGCAACAATTTAATATTATTATACCTATTACCACGTTGACGTTACGGGCAGGAGATGTTATAACGGTATCGATACTTGTCATTGTTAAGGTAACGTTAACTCTGGTCATGTTAAAACATTCTTAAAAAAAAATTACCACACCATTTTAACGCTACCTATATAAACGATACCAGTCTTAACATTACTGAATTAACGTTGATTACCGCTACTTATAGTGTTAATGTGGTAACGGTAACAAGCCCCATTGCAGACCCTACAGGCAATAAATGCATAACAAGATAACTTCGATGAATATAAATGATTCTACTGCTAACAGACAATCAGTGCCCCTAGTATGAGTTTTAACTCATACAAGGGGCACAGTACCTCTAGTCTATAGTATGAGATTTTATTTACGAGACGAATTTGCGATTTTGTATGACAAACCAGGGCGTCGATTCTGCTAACGTTAAGTCACAATCGTGTCAAAATAGTGTTTCAATGGTAGTGCTTTTTTACACACTAGTTACAAGAAATTTATATTTTTTTTTATATCACTTCTGATGATCACACCACACACTACATTCATATCACATCATTCAGACATAACTCTTGTAAATAGTGTGTAAAAAGCACTACTATTGAAACACTATTTTGATACGATTTTGACTTAACGTTAGCAGAATCGACGCCCTGTACAGCGTCCCTGGCGGATAGTAAAGAAGAGGTTCTATACAAAATTTATAAAATCTCATACTGGTAGGGGTGCAGGTGATTCAAGCCTGCTATGTCCTAACCAAACTGGAAACGAAGTGTGATTTTCGCCGAAATCAAATCCGGGCCTTCATGCAAACTGTCCACGGAAGTTTCTGTCAACTTTTGAGCCATAAGACTTTTTATTTCAAAAAAATAATACAATTAGGATTAAGTAACCTTAAAACTAAATTAAGGCAAGGAATGAACATGACACCTAAATTAAATTACCAATCACAACAATAATTCAATTTTTCAACAAGAGATGGCGCTGTCAAGTTTTACACATCTACGTCTAATACCTTCAATCATCCATATAACGTTGGGAACAAGCGTCTAGCCATGCCGCCAGGTTAGGTCGACCGCCTATCTCGATTCTCTCCTCTAGTAATGGCTACTTGTATCGCTATTGCCACATTTCGCTCCGCAAAACACACAACACGCAAATTTCATCAAAATCGGACTATCGGTTCGGCAGTTACCGCGGTACAAAAAACTAGTTCTATGGAACTATTTGACGATGGAAATAGTGAGAATTATACTTTATCGCTATTAATTTGTTTGAAGTAACATTGTTTTACAAAAATGATATAATTTAACATGTTATGTCTGCTTCAAGTAATGTCTGTGGTTCCAATTCCAACACAAATATACAAAAAAATCATTGGTTTTTAAAAATAACTCACAAATTTGATAAAAATTATTGCGATTCAACTATTTACAAACTATTTACATTACGAAAATGTACAATTGTAAAATTGGTAATACAATTTAAACATAATTTAAAAATAAAAACAATGGACAAGTCAGTTTTCAAAATAAAATGTATATATTTTTTATTTTTTTTGTAAAGTAGCCCTTCGAGTAACACGGCTTCCGTACCGGAAGGGTAGGCTTAGCGATATTTTACTATACCAATAGATCTGTGCCCCTAGTATGAGTTTTTCTTAACGCAGACGCTAGCGACTGCGTTAGGATTTTGTATGGAATTTCTTAGTTGCCTTACTATCCGCCAGAGGCGCTCTACAGGTTTGCCATACTAAATCGCTAGCGCAGTCGCTAGCGTCTGCGTTAAGAAAAACTCATACTAGGGGCACAGATCTATTGGAATAGTAAAATATCGCTGGCCTTTTTGTAGGGGAAATACACACAAGTACAGTTCTGCAACTGACAGTTTTGTGAAACTAAACTAAGGTAACATTATACTTTATTTTATTTTAATTTTTTAATTTATTTTATTTATTCAAATAACAATCATCAATATTGAGAGCAGGACAGAAATATGGATTATATAGAAGTGCGGAAGAGAATAACAAAACAAAATTGATTAAAAATCACCTTTGCACAAACCACATTCTTTTTTACAACCGTGCCCGAATACCATAAAACTATGCAACAATCCCTATTACCAAAAAAAATTTTTTTTTTAATTTTCAATAGACATCCAAATGATCCCTGCTTATATATTTCTTACCTAACCTAGAGTTATAATCTTGAGTGCCATGAATTGTCCTTACGTGAATCCTGAGATAGCTGGACCGCGTGAAAAACTTACAACATATATGACACTGGTACTTTTTGATACCCGTATGCGTCTCTAGGTGGCGTTTCAACTTACCTCTAGTAATAAAACCCTTACCACACTGCTGGCAAATAAACGGCTTCTCCTTGGTGTGCGTGAAACTATGCAATTTCAAATAATAATGTAATTTGAATCCTTTATTGCAAACGGGGCATATATGTTTTTTCTCCTCTTCGCTATTGAGGTCTTCTAAAGCTATTTCGGAGCCGTGACTCTTCAAATGTTCTTCTAGAAAGTAGAAATGTTGGAATATTTCGCCACAAATGTTGCATATTCGCGAACGATCGTCGTTCGGCAAGGGTTCGGGTATGTTCGGCTCCGTTTCGGTGTTCTTCGGGAATTTCCGAGCGTTCTGTAATACCATTGCTAGTATTTCCGAGCGGTTTTTCTCTTTTATCCTGTAAGAAGTATGTAAATAAATGATACGGAAAAATCACACAGATTGACGCCCGAATACTCAAACGCTACTCAATTTTGAGAGCTGTTCATGTATCATGCTGTCACTGTCACATCGTTGACGTTCAGCGCGACAGCATGATACTTGAGCAGCTTGTTTGGAAATCAGTCGATTCAATTTAACTTTCGAGTACCATCCCTTTGATTGATGGTTTTCCATCATGCGCGCATGAGCATGTAATGTGTGCCTAACGTTTGAGTATTCGGGCATGTGCTAACCACTAAAATTTCGAGACTCATTATCATTTCGTGTAGATGACACGGTCAGTTGACCATTCACACCCTGGTGTCGGAGTTCTTGGAACCGCCTCTCGGCCTCTGACGTGGTTCCTTTAACGACTACCAGATGGCAGCCGGGACCAACGGCTTAACTTGCCTTCCGAAGCACGGAATCGTCTTTTTTGTCAGACAGTCAGGTGATTCAAGCCTGCAATGTCCTTACCAAACTGGAAATAACTAAACAAAGTATGCTTCACCTGGGAATCGAACCCGTGACCACCGGGTCTACAGGCAAACGCACAGATTGAGCTAGCCCCAAAGTAAGTTTGAGACTTGTGTTATGGGATACTAACTCAACAATTATAATATTTTATAAGAAACACATATAGATAAACATCCAAGACCCAAGTCAATCACAAAAAGATCATTTTCCACCTTGACCTGACCAGGATTCGAACCTGGTACCCCCATTGTGACATTTCTGTCTGTATCAAAAGCAAAAATCCCCTATAAACCCCATTCAAATTCATTACGACTAGTATAAAGTCCATACAAACTCATACAAAGTCCATAGAAACTTATACAAAGTCTATACAAACTCATACAAAGTCCATACAAACTTATACAAAGTCCATACAAAATTAAAAAAGTAAAACTCACAATCCCTCCTTCTGGTGAGTTGTCAGATGCATCTGTATGTGATACTTTGTATGGAACATGTGCGCGCAGACCGGACACTCGTACCGCAGTATGTATTTCTTCTCGCGGTGGCTTTGCAAGTGTCGCTGTAGTTTGCACTGGGCGTTGAACGTTTTCATACAAATCTCGCAACTGAACAGCTGGTCCGGTTTGTGCTGCTTTTTGTGGTATATCTGTGGTAAAAAAAAAACAAGTGTCGTACAACTAGCGTTAAAAATTCCAAAAGAAAAAAAAAACATTACGATCTCTGCTTGGCCCAAAGGTTGACTGTTAGATAACGCTTTTAGCATTAAGCTCGCCTATTGTGCTATACAACTGTATTTTGTACAATAAAGTTTAAATCATTATTTTATTTATCAATATTAATTTAATAATAATTAATTAATAAATAAATCTTTATTCATATATTACTTAAACAAAAAAGTTTTCACAAAAGAGCTATTAAATAAATTTTGTATAATAAATATTATTTTCAAATCATCAAAAAAATCTTACTTTTAATCATATTGTTAGATACCACTTATGTTCGCACTTTGTTATTTAAGCAGTTTTCTATTAGTGAGGACCTCTTATTGGCAATCAGTAGCTTATGTAAATAACCAATGTGTATCTCTTCTTTTTAAATAAATAAATTAAATAAATAAATCACTATCACAAACGAAGTCGCTCTCTCTGTCCCTATATATGCTAACTTTAAAATTTCGCAACGGATTTTGATGCGGTTTTTTTTAACACGCTTTTATTAGCTTCACCTGTATGATTGCTTGCTTGCTTGTTTGTAACCGACTTCTTTGAACTTTGTTTTGACCCACTTTGAACGGTCAGATTTAATTCAAACTTTGTAGAACTATCAAGGACCGATGACAATACAATAATTCGATAAGTTTATCTCTAAAAAGTGGAAAATAAATATAGTTAAAAAAAAAACTAAAAGAAAGACGCTTTAATGAGCAATCGAACTAAAAAACGAAAAATAAATTAAACCAAAAAGCGTGTGGAGTGCTCGACAAATGAAAAATATATAAACACGCTTTTTTTTAGTTTTTTTTAAACTTTATTTATTAATAGATAAGAGTAATTCAAGAGGAAGGTTTTTATGCCTATGCGAAGCTGGGTCGGGTCGCTATTAAATAAATAAAAGAAACAAATTGTTATTTTCGGTGAAAAAAAAAGATATTTCGTTTTTTTACCGTTTTATTCGATTGCTGTATTAAAAATTTTCGGAAGAAATTCCGAATCTTAATTTCCGATTTCTTACAAATTTTCATACACTGTAAGAGACTGTAAGAGATCCCTTTCTGGGATAAGTCCGCCATTGAAAATTTTTATTTTATTTCTATGCTTTTATATTTACTTTTGTTTAGTACAATGAAGATGTTACAAACAAACATTATTTGCTTTGGAAGTGGTGGTAAACTTAATTTAATTAATGATTGACGTCAATTAATATAATATTAATCCATACTTACTAATATTATAAATGCGAAAGTCTGTCTGTCTGTCTGTCTGTCACCTCTTCACGGCTAAACTGCTGGACCGATTGTGATGCAATTTGGTAGGGATGTAGTTAACGACCTGAGGTCAAACATAGGCTACTTTTGGGCGCGATATAACCGAGTCCCTCGCGGGGCGGAGCCGCGGGGAACAGCTAGTAGTAAAATAAAACCATTCATGTTTTTTAAATTAAACTTAAGCTAGTTAACTTAAAAAAGAAAGCTAAAGATGGTACATAGTTTATAGCGTGTCTGTCAATCTATTCAACTTTAAAATATTTTTTAGTTTTTTTGTTGTATTTTTTATTTGTTTTTGCTTTGTTTTGTAAATTTTCTACCTATATTGCAAGAAATAAAAGGCTTTTTCATCCCTACTATTCGAAATGTTCAACTTTGATGCCCCAAAAGTGTGACCAAAGTAAGTCTTTTCCGATAGGGTTTTTTAGCGGGCAATAATGAGTTTCAAATTTGGAACAAGAGAATACGGTCATGCCGAGTGCACATATTATGAAAAATAAAACACTGGCTGGTAAGAATAAACGCAATCATCGGATGAATTAAATATTATTAATTTTTAAATAATTGTTATGTATTTAATTTAATATAAAAATATTTATAGAAAAAAACAAAACACGTACAGAACTATCTGTACATGTTTTGTTTTTTTCTTATAGAGCGAGATGAAAAGTAGAGTGTATCATTCGGGCGCAAACATATTTTTGGCTCGGGCGATGTACTATGAATCCTTCACTCCGCTCTGGATTCAAAAATCGCCCTCGCCGTAAAAATATTTATTTTGCTCCCTTGTGATACAATCTACTATTTATTTATTTTATTGCGTAAATAAGTGATAAGAATGTCCTATATTGATAATAAACAATTAGAATTAGAATTCACCAACTCACCATGGCCTCCCGTTTGTTGTACACCCGCCCGCAGTCTGTACACAGGTAGGGCTTCGCCCCGCTGTGTGTTGCTTCGTGTTCGGTTCTAGCTGTTACAGTTTCGAATGGCAGAAGGCAGAAGTGACAGCGATATACAAGGTCCTCTCCTTCGTGACTTTTCTTGTGTACCTGGAGATTACAATACAATGCAATACAATACGAAAATTCCTTATTGCTCGAGAGATCCGTAGGAGAACAAAGGTTGCTGACATAGCCTCGCGGATTAGCTCTTTGATGTGACAGTGGGCGGGGCACATAGCGCGACGAACCGATGGCCGATGGGGCAGAAAGGTTCTCGAATGGCGACCACGCACCGGCAAGCGCAGCGTCGGACATCCACCGACCAGATGGTCAGATGACCTAAAGAAGGTCGCAGGCAGACGCTGGATGCAGGCCGCGACAACCGGTCGTTTTGGAAATCCTTGGGGGAGGCCTACGTCCAGCAGTGGACGACCTGCGGCTGAAATGATGATGATGATGAGCTCGATAGCCTCATCATAATCATTCATTCATTTCGTGTAGGTGTCACGGTCAATCGACCATGCACACCCTGGTGTCAGAGTTTTTCGGAACCGCCTCTCGGCCTGATGATGTAGCCTTGAATCATGTATTGCGCTGTCTCTTACTCACTGGATCTTGTATAATAAGAGATTGGGATTGGGTTAATTCATCTCTTCTATGTAATTTCTTTGTGTATGAGCTATGTACGGGTTGTATGAGATATGTATGAGTAGTGTACGTGTTGTATGAGACATGTTAAAGTCATGTGGGTTTTATTTTATAAGATATGTATGAGTAGTGTATGAGCCATGTGCGGGTTTTATGAGACATGTATTAAAAGTGTATAAGCTATGTACGGGTTGTATGAGATAGCCATGTATTGGCTGTATGAGACATGTATGAGAAGTGTATGAGTTATGATCGGGTTGTATGAGATATATATGAGCCATGTATGGGTTGTATGAGACATGTATGAGCCCTGTATGGGTTGTATGCACGAAGCAAATACAAAGAGGAGATGGCCTATTGCTCTTTCCCTTAGAAACACAGGGTCTCCTAGTTACGGGGGGTCGGGGTCGGGAATCTGCCATAATATCCCCAAATATCATTTGGAGAGCCATCTATTAGTGAATAGACGAACTAAAATAAACAGGCTGCTATCATAAAGGTCGTTATCGATAAAAGTTCTGCCTCTCGTTACTAGATGTCAAGGCCAGAATCATCTTTTAAGTATGTTATAAAAATAATTAAACTAATTTAAAACTTCTAAAAAAGGTTATCAGTTAAACCTGTACGTTGCAATGCAATATTGTAAAAATAACTCAATTTCGAACCAACTTCTAAGAAAGAGGTTTTTTATCAATGACAATCAAACAGTGTTAAAAATGTATCTACTCGCCGCTAGATAGCGCATTACGAAATTTTGGCTGTCACTCCATGCCACAGTAACATCCATACTAATATTATAAATGCGAAAGTCTGTCTGTCGGTCTGTCTGTTTGTCTGTCTGTCTGTCACTCGCTCTTCACGGCTAAAATGCTGGACCGATTGTGATGAAATTTGGTAAGGATGTAGTTAACGACCTGAGGTCAAACATAGGCTACTTTTTTTTTTTTTTTTTATAAATAAATAAATAAATCTTTATTTAAATTACTTAAACAAAAAAGTTTTCACAAAAGAGCTATTAAATAAATGTCAATAAAAATAAGGGTGTCTGAGCTAGGATAAAAAATTATCCTGTGTTTCAGACAGTAAAAGGAAAAAATAAATTCAGTAAACAATTAAAGAAAAAAATTAAGTTATTAAATTATACCTACTTGTACAAAACTAATTAATACATAAAATATCAGTTATAGTATAGTTAAAAATAAAAGCCATAAGTAAATTATTTTAAAACTATTAGTAGTTCTTCTGTTTCGTCATAGGACATATTTAGGAGGGTTTCTATAAGGGTTTTCTTAGTCATGCTATAAGTAAAGTGATAGAAACTTAGTTTATTATTAAGTCTATTATAAAGGAGTGGACCAAGGAACATGAAGAAGCGATGGGTGAATGCGTGTTTTGTTTCTGGTATAGAGCAAACAATATCTTTACGTCTTTTGTCATTAAACTTAATGCTGAATGGCAGTGCGGCGTGCTGTTGAAGGATTGTGCTTAATATGAATAATTGTCTAACTGTTAGTACCTTACAATATTTATAAAGAAGTTCAGTAGGAAATAGAAAAGGGCGAAAAGTGGAAACCTTAAGGATGGCTCGCTGCGCTCTCTCAATAGTTAGTAATGATGTTTTTGCTATACCTCCCCATGTAGTAATGCAGTAAGTTAAAATTGACTGGCATAAGGCAAAGTACACTTGTCTGATTGTGTTAGAGTCAGCAATAGACCGTAGTTTCTTAAAAACAAATATTAATTTACGGATTCTACCATTTAAAATTTCTATGTGTTGATTAAAAGAAAGTGTGTCATTGTTAAGATGACAGTGTGCACATCACTAAAGTTAACCACATCACTTTTTTTAGTCTGTGTCCCCTCTCTTCTCTCTGATGTTTGACTGTGAAGTGTCGTTTTTTGTTGTGTGGAGAAAATAAATAAAAGAGTGAGTTATATAATAAAATACATCTTTTATTCGAGACCCCCTATCAATAGGTTATGCGCCCAGGTCACGCATAAATAAACAATAAAGGATTGCTGTGTTTGAAAGAAGAAGGGGGTCTCGCGTCGAGCGTGCTAAGAAAACGCCATCTTGTCCGTGTCCACTGTTGAACATGGAAACCGTATGCACTAACGCTAACATTAAAATACTATCTAATGGGAGAAACTTTCCAGTATGGAAATATCAGATTACAATAATACTTCGTGCAAAAAAGCTACTAAACATAGTTTTGGGGCATGAGCCAAAACCCGAGGATAAAGATCAAGCTTCATGGATCGACAAAGATAGTAAGGCGCAGGAAATAATCGTAACAAGACTAGACGAAAAAGCCATTTCTCACATCTTAACATGCAGTACAAGTGCGGAAATATGGAAAAAATTGGAACACGTGTATGAGCCGCATTCCACGGTTAGTATCCATTTACTCCAACAAAAGTTCTTCAACCTGCAATTTGAAGAGCCTGCTGCAGGTTTTATATCCCAACTGGAGGAAATAAAACATCAGATGAAAAATGCTGGTGAAGAAATATCAGATAAAATGATAATAACAAAAATTCTAATGAGTCTTCCGGAGAAATATAAACATTTAGTGACAGCTTGGGAATCGGTTCCAGAGGCCAATCAAAAATTCTCCGAGCTGGTGTCTCGCATTTTGATTGAGGAAGAGAGACATGGAGGTGGTGAACAAAGTGTTTCTGCACTGGTTGCCACTCGTCGTGGAGCTCCTTCTCGTCCATCCGTGCCCAGTTCAAACTGGAGGCAAAGTGAAAATGAAAGTGTTAAGTGTTTTGAGTGTGGTCGTGTCGGTCATATGAGAAAAGACTGCCGTAATAAAAAGTGTCACTTCTGCCATCGTACAGGACATCTCATTAAGGACTGTAAACAAATGCAATACAAGGAAAGACAAAATCCTATTAATGACAAAAATAATAACAATGCTTTTATAGTACATCCAGATTTAGGTGAGTTGAAAAATATCAAATTTATTTTGGATTCAGGCGCAAGCGAACACATGACATATTGTAAACAACTTTTTTCTAAATTCACACAGTTTAACAAACAAGAAAAATTTGTATGTGTAGGTGATGGTAAGAAGTTAGAAGTACAAGGAAAGGGAGACATTAATGTTCTTGCCTTTAACGGTAATGATTATATACCTACAACATTGTATGATGTGTTATTAGTGCCAGAATTAAATGTAAACTTGTTCTCTTTGGTATGTGCTACTGACAAAGGTTACACTATGATTTCAGCAAATAATAAATGTAAATTTTTGATTGACAATTCCGTCAGGGCAATTGCTAACAGAAGTCATCAATTGTATTTAATGGATTTTAAATTTTACAATAATGATGCCCTAGTAAATTTAAGTCTTTCCACTTGGCATGACAGACTAGCCCACCAAAATTATGATTATGTAAAAGAAATTTTAAACAAAAATAATGTGAAGTATGAAGGGTTGACTGAACAGTGTATCTCATGTATTCAGGGTAAGCAACATAGGTTCCCATTTGACAACAGTAATAGTAGATCCGACAATCCTGGTGAATTGATCCATATTGATTTGTGTGGTCCTATGGAAAAAATGTCTCTCGGTGGTTCATATTATTTCTTTTTATTAAAGGATGACTTTAGTAGTTACAGGATCATATATTTTTTGAAAAATAAATTTGAAGTAAAGAAGAAACTTGAAGAATTCATATTGACTTTTGAAAATGAACATAATTATAAAATAAAGAAGTTTAGATCTGACAATGGAACTGAATTTATAAATAAAGATGTTGAAGAATTGCTACAGAAAAAGGGAATTATACACGAGCGGACAGTAAGCTACACCCCGGAACAAAATGGAAGAATAGAACGAGAAATGAGAACCATAGTGGAATCGGCAAGAACAATGATAATACAGGCAGAACTAGGAAAAGAAATTTGGGCTGAAGCAGTAAACACTGCGGTTTTTACAATAAATAGAACTGGAAGGAGCCATGTAAAAGGGAAAACACCATACGAGCTGTTATATAAGAAACCCTATGATATCAATCTTTTAAGAACATTTGGAAATGAAGTTTATGTCCATACACCGAAGGAGAAGAGACAGAAGTTTGATGTCAAGAGTAAGCGAGGAGTGTTTGTTGGTTATGGAATAAACTGCAAGGGATACAGAATCTTATTACAGGATAAGAGGGATGTGAAAACTTATAGAGATGTGATATTTCTACAAAAACAGCTGACAGGAGTAAAAGAGCAGGAAAATCAATGTAATGAAGAGAAGACCAAAGTTTTACAATATGAAGAGAGCGAGTTCACTAATGAAGATGTCTCACAAAAGAGTTTAAATGAAGAGAAAGAAAGTATTCACGAGGAAGAGTCAGCCGACATATGCAGCAGTGAAGAAGAAAATGTACAAGGGGTAAGAACAAATACTGAGGAAACATACATGGATGAAGAGTTTGCAGACGCAGAAGAAGACCAAGCTGGGAATAACCAAGGCATAGAAAACAGAAGAAGAGGGACACGAGAGAGAAGAAAACCAAAGTGGATGGAAGACTATGACACAGCATATGTATCCTTGGTAGAACAATTAACTTACAGTGCAGCAACAGAGGGAGAAGAAGGAGCATACTGGATTGAGGCTGTCAAAGAAGAACTCTCATCATTAGAGAAGAATAACACTTGGAAAGAAGTTACACTGCCAGAAGGACATAAAGCTTTGGAGGCTAAATGGGTGTTTAGAGTCAAAAACGATATGGAAGGAAAAAGTAAATATAAGGCCCGATTGGTCGCGAAAGGTTTCCAACAAGAAGATAAGTTTGATCACTCAGAAGTCTATGCTCCAGTCGCAAAATTACCAACACTACGAATCTTATTATCTATCGCAATAAAATATAACCTTTACATGAACCAAATGGATGTAAAGAGTGCTTTTCTGTATGGAGACATCGATGAAGAGGTGTACTTAAAGAAACCTGAAGGGCTGTTGCAGGATGGGAAGGTATTAAAATTAAATAAAAGTTTGTATGGATTGAGGAAGTCACCGAAAAAGTGGAATGAAAAATTTAATACATTTATGATCGAGGAAGGGTTTTTAAGAAGCAAAAGTGATTACTGTCTCTATTATAAAGCTGACCAAAAATTTTATGTACTTTTATATGTTGACGATATTATTTTAATTTCGAAAAATGAAGAAAATTTGACAAATTTAAAGAAGAGTTTAAAGGAAAAGTTTGAAATGAAGGACATGAATGGAGTTACAAAATATTTAGGAATAAATATCAAAAGATACAAAAACTACTTAACTTTAGATCAGGAAGATTATTTGAAAGACATCTTAAAGAAACATAACATGCAGGATTGCAAGTCGGTGTCTACACCTATTGAGCCTGGATTAAAATTATCATGTGAAGAGTCTAAAGACGAAGAATTAAATACACGGTGCCGAAGTCTGATTGGCAGTCTGATGTATGCTATGTTAGGAACTCGTCCCGATATCTGCTATGCTCTGAGCTACTTAAGTCGCTTTCAATCTAAACCAAATATGGATTTATGGAAGGCTCTTAAAAGGATTTTAAGGTACATACAAGGAACTCTACATCTAAAATTGATTTATGTTTTGAATGAAGAAACTCCATTGTATGGATATGTAGACGCAGATTGGGCAGGAGATATCATTGACCGAAAGTCAACATCGGGCTACATATTGAAAGTTTTTGGAAATATAGTTTCATGGTCTAGTAGTAAACAGCAGTGTGTTTCATTATCTTCAACTGAGGCGGAGTATGTTGCTTTAGCTAGAGGTGTGTCAGAGGGTTGTTGGATTCAAAATTTATTAAATGAAATAGGATATATGGTATCACATATTACTATATTTGAGGATAATCAGTCAGCTATTCATGTTTCTAAAAACCCTGAGAGTCACAAAAGATTAAAACATGTTGAATTGAAGTACCATTTTATTAGGGATAAAGTAGAGAATAATATTGTGAAACTATTGTACATTCCCACAAATAAACAGTTGGCAGATATTTGTACTAAACCATTATGTAAAGTAAACTTTGTTAAGTTTCAAAAGATGTTGTTAAAGTAAAATTTAAAATTGTTTTAGTTGGATATTTTATATCTATGTTGAAAATGTGTCAGATATATAATATCTTTTGAAGAAGTAAGAAGTATATATCTTTATTTACCTAAAAAGAGTCAGATAACTTAAATTTAAACTTAATACTTAGTTGTTGAACTTGATACTTAGTTGTTGAATTTACCTTTGTAAAAAATGAGTGGGACATTTATTGACAGAAATATTTTTTTCTTTATATTTTATGTTGTAGAGATGTTTACACTGAGGAAGGGTGTTAAGATGACAGTGTGCACATCACTAAAGTTAACCACATCACTTTTTTTAGTCTGTGTCCCCTCTCTTCTCTCTGATGTTTGACTGTGAAGTGTCGTTTTTTGTTGTGTGGAGAAAATAAATAAAAGAGTGAGTTATATAATAAAATACATCTTTTATTCGAGACCCCCTATCAATAGTCATCAATTACAATTCCCAGATATTTAATTTTGTCAGTAATAGCAATTTCCGGGCAGTCACATGTGGCGGTGTTAGGGTTACTACAGTGATGTGCACATATTTTTAAGTTAGAAAGGGTTGCGCGCGAATGGCGCATGGAGAATCGAATAAAATTAGTTTTATCTGTGTTTAAAGTTAGTAGGTGTTCCCGAAGCCAGTTATTTACCACATTAAATCCTTGTTGCGCAAATTTACAAACTTCGTCCACAGAATTTGCAGAGAAAACCAGAGCAGTATCGTCAGCATACGAAATTATTTTCCCTCCTTCAACGGTTAAGTTACACAAGTCATTAATGTAAATTAAAAATAAGGTCGGACCTAAGATACTCCCCTGGGGAACTCCAAAACAACTATTTTCTTGATCTGAGCTGAAAATATTACCTATTTTGACGCATTGAGAACGCTCGTGTAAATAGTTTGCAAATAGTTTTAGCTCATTTCCTCTTATACCTATGTTTTCAAGCTTGTGCAATAAAATGGGAATAGAAATTGTGTCGAAGGCTTTGGCAAGGTCCAGGAAAATACCTATATATATAATATATTTGGGCGCGATATAACCGAGTCCCACGCGGGGCGAAGCCGCGGGGAACAGCTAGTAAAATTATAAAATGCAAATTATTAATTACTTACAAATGAAGAAATAATCTTTTAGCTTCAGTCAGTTTAGTTTACACGTATAGCTTTTACACCCGATACACAACACTTCATTTTGTCAACCAATGTATTATTTATAATTTATTATATAGTTGAGCAAACACGTGTTAGAACGACGTCGAAAAGTTTTGTACTGATTTTGGCGACCCTGGTGGCGAGAAGCTGAAACTTTTAACGTGACGTCAGAGGCCCCTTTGATACATACTCAACCTGATTGCTTAATTCATCTCCTCTTCGTATTTGCTTCGTGGTTGTATGAGACATGTATGAGTAGTGTATGAGCCCATATATGGGTTGTATGAGTTTTCCTCCACCTCCCATGGCTCTACCAACCTCTCTGTTACACGAGCCGAATCTCGGGAGAGTGCGCTGTACTAGCATTTCGCATCTCTTTCCAGTCGCACCTGCTCGATCTCCCTACAAGTTCTCTATAGTGTCGCCTATCTATGGGTTGTATGAGCTATCTATGGGTTGTATGAGCTATCTATGGGTTGTATGAAATATCTATGGGTTGTATGAGCTATCTATGGGTTGTATGAGCTATGTGTGGGTTGTATGAGGCATATAACCAACCTGCAGCGTCTCGGCGTGCAAGAACTTCCTGTGACAGAACTCGCACGTGTGCTGCCATCTCTTGGAGCGTTTCGCGTCGCCTTTCGATTTGGCCGCGAATTCCGCCTTCGCGCGCTTTATTCTGCTCCTGGTGGGGTGACAAACAAATATATGTATAAACTATACTAATATTATAAACGCGAAAGTTTGTATGTATGTATGGATGGATGTTTGTTACTCTTTCACAGGAAAACGGCTGAACCGATTTGGCTGAAATTTGGAATGAAGATTTCTTAGACCCTGGAACAACACATAGGCTATATTTTATCCCGATATTCCCATGGGAGCTGAGCCCCGGGCAACAGCTAGTCTAATATATTGGAATATAGAAAAAAAATGTTATTTTTCTTGCTAATGCGCTTCAAGTACGAATTAATTCATCGATCTACTAAAAAAAAATCGCATCAAAATCCGTTACGTAGTTTTAAAGATTTAAGCATACATAAGAGATATAGGGACAGAGAAAGCGACTGTTTTATATTATGTAGTGATAGTGAAGTATAAAAAAATAATTCACTTACTTTTTATCTTTATTATTCCTCTTCTTCTTCTTCACACTCTTGCCGTCCTTGTCTTCAGCTATCTCTTTTACACCATCTTTTTCTTCTTTCACGTCTTCGTCTCCTGATAATATAAATTTAATTAAGGTGACACCTCGGTGAACACTAGCGCCACCGTCATTTAAAAATCATTATTCACTGAAAACACAAGTTATCAAAAATCCCTGTTATGTAATTAAGGTTCTGGATCTGAAGTAAATTTTAAACATATTAAATTATAGTTCCCTTTAGTTACAAATTGCAATATTGCTTAAAACGGCCACTTTTAGCAGTTTTGCAATTTGTAACTATACGGAACTAGAATTTTATAATTTAATATGTTTAAAATAAACTTCAGATGCAGAACCTTAATTACAAAAGACGAATATTTGATAACTTGTGTTTTTTGGGAATAATGATTTTTAAATGACGGTGGCGCTAGTGTTCACTAAGGTATCATCTTAATCTTTTAGTTTCCTAAGTAACACCTAGTTGGCGCTATCCAAATTAAGAACGCGCTATGGTTTCAATTCTAGTGCTACATAATCGCGCCAATTTCTATAAATATTTCAAAAACTACTGAACCGATTTTGATGCCCTATTATGCTGATCTAATTTAGTAGTTTTTGACTAGTATGCAATATATCTATATTTTTAAGCGTTTAGTGGCATGTCCTTTTCTTCAACACATTTTCAGCCATAGCAACACTGTAGCATGGATTTTTTTTTTAATTTATTTTAGTACATTAATTACTTGTTTTTTTACATTTTTGATTGTAAAAAAAATAGAATACTTTGGTTTTATGTGTGTTTTGCCCTGTTATTATTAAAATTTATTCTCTTATGTGTGTTGTTTTTTATACGATAGAAAAATAAACCACATACCCAATTTCCCTTCCCAGGCCTCGGAATGTGTGAGCACGTGTCGATGCAGCTTGCTCGAGGTGATGAACCCTCGGTCACACAAATAACACTTGAACGGCTTCTCCCCCGTGTGAGTCCTCATATGTATCCTCATGTACGTTATAGTGCTAATCTTTTTTTTACATATATCACACTTCAAAGGGGATTTTGACTTTTTCCTCCGTTTTGAGACGTCCTCTTCGATTTCTACTTTGGGTGTCGGTGGTACCCAAGTGTTCGATGGAAAGTAGTTATCATCTGAAACGCTGTTGGCAAAATTTAAATATTAATATTATTCATTTATAACATTTTCTTCTCCAAGCGTTTTTTCCGGTTACATCTTCAGCTTACGCTTCAGAGCCCAGTGTACGCTATTGATCATGGTCCTGATTTGGCAAAACTAGTTATTACAATGGATGGATATTATTTATTTACATACGTACATATAATCACGTCTTTATCCCAAACGGGGTAAACAGAGCCTAGGATTATAAAAGGCCTCGGCTCGCCTCGTTGTTTTAAAAGCACATTCCAAGGGCTCAGCTGCGCTTCGGCCGTAAATCGCTTCATTTCTGGCCTCAACAGTAATGTATTGTTACTAGCTGTTGCCTGGAGCTTCGCAACAATCATGGCGAACTTTAGGCCACATACACCATTAAAAGAAATTCAAATAAGCACATGAACAATGAAAAAAACACAATTTTTTTGGGCAATCGAATAGAAAAGTCATCAACTCACTTCCCGTCGTCGGCTAAGACGTCATCTTTGACGTCATCGTCGTTGAAGCCGTCGTCGATGACGTCATCGTCTCCCCTCTCGCTCTTCACGCTATCGCTGTCCTTCACGGCGGCGAATTCTGGGTAGGGCTGCTCTTTTTTGATCTGAAAGCGAAATTATATACATATAATATTTTTGGTCAAGGGTTAAGGCGTTTGCCTGTATACCCGGGGGTCGTGGGGCTAAAAAAAGTAGTATCAACAACGCAAATAATTGCTTTTATTGTAAACTAGCTGTTCCCCGCGGCTTCGCCCCGCGTGGGACTCGGTTATATCGCGCCCAAAAGTAGCCTATGTTTGACCTCAGGTCATTAACTACATCCCTACCAAATTTCATCACAATCGGTCCAGCAGTTAAGCCGTGAAGAGACAGACAGACAGACTTTCGCATTTATAATACTAGTATGGATACTGGCTGCAGAGAATCGATTTGTAAGAAGAAATTAAAAAGTTATGTTTTGCCGCCTTCTGTTCTGAATAGACTGTCTTTTGTTTTTATCTTTGTCATGATCCCGTTTAATTAGTACGAATGTTTTATGTTAATCTTGTCATTCATTCATTTCGTGTAGGTGTCGTGGTCAATCGACCATGCACACCCTAGTGTCATAGTTCTTCACAACCGCCTCTCGGCCTCTGACGTGGTTCCTTTAACGACTACCAGATGGCAGCCGGGACCAACGGCTTAACGTGCCTTCCGAAGCTCGGAATCATTTTTGTTATCAGACAATCAGGCGATTCAAGCCTGCAATGTCCTAACCAAACTGGAAACAACTAAACAAAGTATGCTTCCCGTGGGAATCGAACCCTCGACCCCCAGGTCTACAGGCAAACGCCTTAACCACTAGACCACGGAGGCAGTTGTTAATCGAAATATGTAAATAATCATTCTAGTTCGAGCATTAGATAGGAGTCCAACTTCAAATATGTAAAGAGGTCGACAATGTTACTAGTTCGAGTTTGAGATGGGAGTTTTAGATCATAAATTCAGGTGCAAGTAAGCGTATAAATAAATAAATAATAAATAAATAAATATATAGGGACAAATCACACAGATTGAGCTAGCCCCAAAGTAAGTTCAAGACTTGTGTTATGGGATACTAACTCAACGATACTATATTTTATAACAAATACATATATAGATAAACATCCAAGACCCAAGACAAGCACAAAAATATAATGTTTCATCTTGACCTGACCGGGGATCGAACCAGGGGGACCTCCTGAGTAGCGGTCAGGCATGTTAACCATTACGCCACGGAGGTCGTCTTATCATCGTATATGTAAATAGTCCAAGTTATGAAGGTCAAAGTCCAATTATTAGTTCTAAGTTTATGTATATCATTAAAACCCTCTTCAATAAAGTGTAGTGAGTTCCAGTCGTGCAGTTTTAGTTCACGTCAAACCAAGTAACCAGCTAATTATCTACAAACTGAGATCATAGCTCAATATCCATACTTCCATACTAATCCATATACTAATATTATAAATGCGAAAGTCTGTCTGTCTGTCTTCTGTCACCTCTTCACGGCTAAACTGCTGGACCGATTGTGATGAAATTTGTTAAGGATATAGTTATGCACTAGGAGTCAAACAGTCTACTTTCGGGCGCGATATAACCGAGGCGCACGCGGGCGGAGCCGCCGTCAACAGCTAGTTACCTATAAAGTTAGGACATTGCAAGCTGTCACCTGATTGTCTGATAAAAAAGACGAATGCTTCATGCGCACGAAGCCGCGTACGAAAGCTAGTTATCTTATAAATCTAAGATTATGGATGTTTGTTACTTAATCACACGAAAACTGCTGAACGTATTTCGATCAAATTTGGAACACAAGTAGTTGATGATCTGGGTAAACACATAGGATACTTTTTATCCCAAAAGGCAAAGCAATTCTCAACCACGCGGGGGAAGCCACGGGTAGAAGAATCTAATTTCAGTAGTTTCTCACTGGTCTCTCAATAAACACCTAAAAGATTTTACCTCCACAATATGCGGCATATCCCCTTCGATTAAGATCTCCAAAGGTTTCTCATCAACCATAACCTCCAAAGGTTTCTCATCGACCATGACCTCCACAGGTTTCTCACTGGTTACTCCGTTGTCTATGGGCGCGGGCCAGTCGCCCCATAGATCTTCGGTTTTCTCCTTTTTCGTTTCTTCCGATTTCTCTTTTAGTTGCTCTTCTAATTCTTTTAAATACGGCAAGATGGCGTTGTAATCTGAAAATTAAACAAATTATTAAGAAAACTGATCAAGAGCGAGTCGGTTTCGTGTAATGTAAGTTCCATATTTGCAATAAACATGTTTGTCTATAGTCACTATCATCATCAATACATAGTATAAAACAAAATCGCTTTCTCTGTCCCTATATCCCTTTGTATGCTTAAATCTTCCAAACTACGCAACGGATCTCGATGCGGTTTTTTTTTAAAAGATAGAGTTTTTTAATAGCTAGAAGTATTGCGAAGGACAAAGGGTACCTTTCATCCAGGTTACTAATTCTGTGATCCCGGGAAAAAGCAATGGCCCCCGAGGGAAATTCACGAATCCGCGAGCAAATGCGTGTAATAAATACGAATGGAAGGTTAGAGGCTTTTGCCCAACAGTGGGACATAAACAGCTTAAAAAAAAAACTAAATTTAAAAAATAAAACTTGTCAAATCTGAACTCACCGTAGGGCTCCCCTTCGAGTTTGTCATCAGGATGTTTCTTGTCGAAGTGGCGAGTCAGGCATTCAAATCTTAAAGAGACATAATATTAATTTAATTCAAATCCCACGGGAAGCATACTTTGTTTAGTTGTTTCCAGTTTGGTTAGGACATTGCAGGCTTGCAAAACAGATGATTCCGTGCTTCGGAAGGCACGTTAAGCCGTTGGTCCCGGCTGCCATCTGGTAGTCGTTAAAGGAACCACGTCAGAGGACGAGAGGCGGTTCCGAAGAGCTCTGACACCAGGGTGTGCATGGTCGATTGACTGTAATACCTACACGAAATGAATGAATCCATACTAACTAATATTATAAATGCGAAAGTCTGTCTGTCTGTCTATCTGTCTGTCTGTCACCTCTTCACGGCTAAACTGCTGGACCGATTGTGATGAAATTTGGTAGGGATGTAGTTAACGACCTGAGGTCAAACATAGGCTACTTTTGGGCGCGATATAACCGACTCCCACGCGGGGCGAAGCCGCGGGGAACAGCTAGTTTAATTATATATTTTTGCATAAATACCGGCAATAGGCTTGTTGACTAGTATAACAGAATTTAGAAATATTAATTAACTATTTAGAAATATCAAATATTCGGATAATTTTTCTGTTCTGCGACTAGTATTTTATCACTACATAGTATAAAACAAAGTCGGTTTCTCTGTCCCTATATCCCTATGTATGCTTAAATCTTTAAAACTACGCAACGAACTTTGATGCGGTTTTTTTTTAAATAGATAGTGATTCAAGAGGAAGAAATTTTTATGACCATGCGATGCTGGGGCGGGTCGCTAGTATTTTTTTATATTCGAAAAATTTCTCTGTTCTGTGTACTAGTATTTTATTAATGGCAAAAATAAACTTTTCTATATTTTTTTGAGCATCTTTATATCAAAAACTATCGTAAACAGTGTCATCGCCTCGCTTTGCTTGCTCGATCAATAAGTGAATCATATTTCATACTATCATACTAATATCCCAGCTAATATTTTAAATGCGAAAGTGAATTTGTATATTTGTTTGTTTGTTACCTCTTCACGCCCTATCTACTGAACCAATCTTCCTGAAATTTCGCATACATATAGATAGAAGTATTGAGAAGGTCATAGGGTACCTTTCATTCCGGGAAAAAGCACTGTTCCCGAGGGAAATTTACGCGGGCGAAAGCTAGTAATATATAACTCACTTGGAAAAGAACCTATAGCATATCCGACACTGGTATCTGACGGAGAGGTGCATACGCTTGTTGTGCCTCCCGAGTTTGCTCGCCGTTATAAACGACTGCCCGCAAACCGTACATGTATACGGTTTCTCATCTGAAATGGAAATTAAAATTTAATGATAATATGAACAAAAAAAAAATTGTGACAATAATGAATTACTATCACTACATAGTATAAAACAAGCTTTTTCTGTCCCTATGTCCCTTTGTATGCTTAAATCTTTAAAACTACGCAACGGATTTCGATGCGGTTTTTTTTAATAGATAAAGTGATTCAAGATGAAGGTTTTTATGCCCATGCGAAGCCGGGGCGGGTCGCTAGTAAATAATAAATAAATATATAGGGACAAGACACACAGATCAAGTTAGCCTCAAAGTAAGTTCAAGACTTGTTTTATTTATTTATTTATTTAACTTTATTGTAAAAATACAATAGGCGGACTTAATGCTAAAAGCATTATCTAACAGTCAACCTTTGGGTCAAGCAGAGAATAGTTTGTGGGTGCAAAAAAAAACATTTACTTAAATAACAAATATAATAAACTTACATACATAATAAATAGTTAATATATACATATATATACATACATACATATTAATACATATATATGTATTAATATTTTATGATAGGTATATACCTATCATAAAATATATTAGCCATAGTAAAAAAATAAAAAAGTATTAAAAGCAAAATAAACAATAGCAGCAATTCTCAATTTCCCCTCCCATTCCGCTTCCTATAATTTAGAGAGGAGGAACTTGTAGACAAGCTTTTTGAAAGTATCACGGCTGGAGGCCTGCCTAATTGATTCTGGAAGCCGATTTCAGAGTCTTACTGCGGTCACGGCAAAAGATTTGGAGAAAAATTCAGTATGATGGGAAGGTATGATGTTTTATGGGATACTAACTCAACGATACTATATTTTATAACAAATACATATATACATAAACATCCAAGACCCAGGTCAATCAGAAAAGGATCATTTTTCATCTTGACCTGACCGGAGATCGAACCCGATACCTCCTGAGTAGCGGTCAGGCATGTTAACCATAACACCACAGAGGTCGTCACGGAATTAATAGAGATGTTGCGATAGTGATAATCTATCGAGTGTTGTATTGTAATACTATTGTGACCTCGAAAATCAGTCATACTATCGATAGTCTTATCGAAACTATCATAATTTCTTTTTTGGTTTCCCTGTAAAAAGGGTTATGAAGGTCGGCAGCAGTCGCTCCATTGTAATAACCAGTACCACCAAATCAGGACACTTAAAGATTAAAAGCGCCCCAAGGGCTCTGAAGTGTAAGCTGAGAAGGTATCTTATCTTATAGTGTCCTTAATTAAAGGAAACACGCCAAACCTTTGGGTCCTTTTTGTACCTGCTGAAGTAACTAGGAAACACGCTCAGAAAAGGAAGTTAACAATACCAAATCATTACCTGTATGTGATCGCACGTGCAGTTTCAAATAATAACTCAATGTAAACTGTTTTTGGCAAGCGAAACATTTATATATCTTCGCCAAATTGTTCAACTCTGTTTCTGAATGAATTTTAGCTTTGATATTAGCTATATTGTCTTTTACTATGGCTATAGCTGCTTCCATATTAATTTTTGAATCGTTATCAACATTTGACTCGTTTCCTTTATCTGTTGACATTTTTCCAATACCCAAACTATTTCCATCAACCAAAGACTTAATTCCGTTATCCCCAGTCTCGTTAGTTTTATTTTCGTTATTTTTATTTATGTTTGGAATAATGCTATCCCTGGATTGCATAGTTACATTTAAATTTAGGTTTACATTGTCACCAGAATTACATTGATTTATGTTTTGATTTCTTTTGTCTCCACTTTCGTGACTTCTATTGTCATTTAAAATTTTATTTCCGTTATTCCCAGAACTGGTAGTTGTACTGTCACTTAAGTTAGCATTAAATTCTGAAGCCTTCTCGTTACCGATGTAACCATCTTCAGGTTTTATTTCCAATGCAAATGTATCTTCTTGTTTTACATCCTTTGTTAATTTCTTCTTGTTCTTTTGTTCTTTCTTCATATTCTTCCTTTTAATTTGATTGTTTATTTTCAAATCATAGCTTGTTACCCTGTCTTTGTGCGTCGTCACATGCTGGTCTAATTCGTGTAAAGCTGCAAAGCTAATATTGCACACAGAACAACCGTAAAATTTAAAATCATTATCCATAATTTTTTCAGAAAAATATGCACTCTTTTTCCCCTTCTCTTTTTTAATTTTCTTTGGATTTATAAACGGCGGCTTTACATCCTCCACTTTCGGCGCTTGTACATAATTATGAGCATTATAATTAATATTTCCGTTACTCTGATTTCCGTTATTCAAATTTCCCGAGGACTGCAAATCAGTGTATTGAATATCTTGGTATTGGTTGGTGTATTGTCTATCGTTTCTGAAAGATGTGTCCATGAAGTGGTTGAGGAATTCATGGTTCATCATCGGCTGCTCCTGTTTCACTGAATGGAGAGCGTAGGGGTTTATATTAGTTTGGGTGTTATAGTCATAGGGGTACTCGTACGTACTTAATGGGTCGACATCTACATTCATATTCATTTTGGATCTGAAACAAAGATTTAACTGACTTATTAGACTGGTAAAGGTGAATAATTTATTCACGTTTACCAGTCATTATGCTGAGATGTTTTGTTACTGTCTTTCATGTCAAATATCAAAAAGAGTGAAAGGGACAGTAGATATTGTAGTTCTTAGCTCCTAAAGTTTCCCAATGGGGTCAGAGTGTCGGAAAGGGTGCGCAAGTCGAACGCTCGCTCGCTTCGCTCGCTCGCTTGTTTTGGGGGTCGCAAGATAACCATAACCTAACCTATGACCCTCCATAAAGTCGGATTTGTGAAAAATGCCGCCATCCCCTCACCCCTTTTTTGGTTGACGAAATCGAAAATACGGAAAAACTCGGAAAATAAGCGTCGCACGAAAAATCTTCACATGACCAAAAGTGATGCTAATAATGTTGTCTACGACATGGGACAATAAAAAATGGGTGTCAATATGACGAGCGAAATCACTCCGAAAAATTTTCTAAGTCCCAAGTCTTGCGCACCCTTTCGTATACTCTAACCCCCAAGGGCTTTGAAAACAGGGTAAGTTTCCAAAGCCCTTTGGTAACTTTGGGATAAATCCGTAAATAAACAAGGCAAAATTCCTATAAACTTTGTAAATTCCCAGCCATATATCACTAGCTGAACCAACTGTTTATAAATAAACAGCTTCAAACTTACAAGGATAAATAACAATAAACTGTTTTAATTATCAGGTATAATGTAAGTAATTATTAAAAATGAAAATACCATGCAGTTAAATCCAAAAAGTAAACAATTTTTAGGTTAACCAACAACCAAATATATATTTTCAAGAAACAAAGCCTGCAATCAACTCCGTGAAACAGTTTCAGCAAGCAAATCTATATATTGTGACGAAAGACGATGAATTTAAATGAGGAAACATTGTTTTTTATCAAATTTACACATGTAAACATTGGAATTAAGTTTTAAATATTCAAAATTGTGTTCTAAAACAGGCTATTCCAGCCTGTTGTTTATTGAAAGCCGTCTGAGAGATAATCGATAAGGCCACAAAGCAAAAAAAACTGCTACGTACCTGGAATGTAGTCGTCACGCAGTGAAAAAAATGAACTTTTTTTCAATATTTTTTAAGCGCAAAATAATTGTAACCACGTTTAGTAACGGATGAAATATTTTGCCACATCATCTTGGTTCTTGTAGTTTCACAGTTCACAGCACATTAATTACACAATTACAGGTTTATTTACAACGTTTTAACAACAAATTATTAAAAATTTGGATTTGATCTCGCGTGACTGAACCCTTCCCGATGGCCGTCGCGAATGATGTTGCCAGGATTTTGTTTAAGTTACCTCATTTATTTTACTATCAAAATTCATATGCACAAAGTGAGTTTGGTAAATTGTTGACACAAAAAGTTTTGAAAGGGAAAATATCTCGCTCGGATAAAAATGCATAAAACGGCAAAATATTCTTTTTAATAATTTTAATTCGCGTTTAATCAAGCGGAAAAAAAATATAGAAATGTGATGGTGTATGTATAATTGTTTACTCTATGTATTTATTGTCTCTGAGGCAAGAGGTGTATATTAGAAATAGTTCCTCCTCCCTCTGCCGAGACCTGTATATGTATATGTCATCTATTAATTGGCCGGGAACGGGTTTGTGCAAGAGCACCACATAACACCACCTTGCCCAAAAGGCCTCTACGTGTTGGAACAATATCCCCGCGCAAGCATCTCAAAGGTCCGGTGTGCATAGATACGTAATTCTCAAAATAGATACAATACAAATAATGTACAATTAAATTGCGAAAAATTATAGCAACAATACCTTAATGGTTTTGACGCAGAACGTCACTTTCCATAATGACAACGTTTGAATGACATTCTGCAAAAGTGAAGTTTTTGCGAAAGTGACTTTATGCTAAAGTGACATTGAGCGAAAGTGCAATTTTTGCGAGTGACATTGTTCTAATGTGATATTTTTGCGAAAGTGACATTATGCTAAAGTGAACAAATTGTCACGATCACATTTTGTAAAATTGAGTTCTGCGTTAAACTAAACCACCTTAATCTTTCCAAATATTCTCCCGCACTTGAGGTAAAAAATGTATGGGAAAATATTGAATGGCAACATTATTTTTTATGTCAAAAACATTTCTTTAACGCAGCAGTTTGACAATGACAAACTTTGTCATTGTATTTTTAACTTCGAAAGCCTTTCCCATCCGAAGGCCTTTGCTTCGTTGATACCAGGCGCTACACCCGTTGCTTCACCCATTACATTATTATGAGATTTTATAAACGCAGACGCTAGTGACACTATGACAAACCCACGACAAATATTTACATACGGGCGGATAGTAAACCAACTAAGAAATTACAAACAATAAATAAATACAAAACCTTATTTGGTAGGTGATGCTACACTATTAGTCCTTTCTACTTACCTAGCGGAGGGGTAAAGGCAGCGTAATAGTAAATTAATTTTGGTTGGGATTACATGGAAATATAGAATAGATTTATTACTTGTAATGCAGGTGGACGTACGACGCCATCTGTTGTGAAATAGCTGAACTAATAAAAACCCAGACATTTTCATTTCTCCTGGTTTCACATTATTACTACTACGGAAGTACCTTTAGTAGTGAACTCTAGTAGCGAATAGCGAAACTAAAAGTTTAATTTTAGTTCCTTTTCATTATCATAGATGGCGACGTAATATGCAAAACATCAAGGTACGATGATACCTCGGTGAACACTAGCGCCACCATCATTTAATAGTAATTATTCACTGAAAATACAAGATGTGCGTGTGCTCTGTGCCCCTAGTATGAGTTTTTCTTAACGCAGACGCTAGCGACTGCGTTAGGATTTTGTATGGAATTTCTTAGTTGCCTTACAATCCGCCAGAGGCGCTGTACAGGTTTGCCATACTAAATCGCTAACGCAGTCGCTAGCGTCTGCGTTAAGAAAAACTCATACTAGGGGCACTGAGGGCCACTCTCTCCGAATTCTTTGAAAATGTGCTCAGGATTTTGTGAATATTCCCAAACAATTGTGAAACTTGGAACCAGATTTTGTGAAAATCAAATAAGAGAGTTATGAGCTTTAAAGTCGGACACTCAATCCACATATAGAGGATTGAGGGTCCACTTGTGCCCAATTAACTAAGGGCACTACACAAAAACTCTTTACGCCCAAATTTAAGCTAATGCCAAACAAAAATTGTGGAAACAAAACATTAAAGCAAAACACTGTATTACTTTGTATATCTCCGTTCAAAATGGACCCTCAGATAGAAAGTTTATTACGCTGATAATAAGGAAAACCTTAACTTTTTGTTGCTGTTTGAAATCCTATATAATAGGAAATAATTTGTGAAATTTTGTGAAACAAAGAACACATCCCGATATCACTTTATTTGAAAAATATCAGCTTGTCAAAATTCGGCCCCGCACCGCCACTTTTTAGGGTTCCGTACCTCAAAAGGAAAAAACGGAACCCTTATAGGATCACTTTGTTGTCCGTCTGTCCGTCCGTCTGTCAAGACCCTTTTTCTCAGGAACGCGTGGAGCTATGAAGCTGAAATTTATATCAATTACTCAGGTCTACTGTCCCTTGAAGCTGTGAAAAAATCAAACTTCTAAGCCAACGCAATCAAAAGATACAGCCGTTTATGCCGCAAATTTTCGACACTTGCAAGGGAATCAAAACCTACAGGGTGCTTCCCGTGAACTCAGAATCTTAAAATTTGGTACGAAGCAACGTCTTATAGCATAGATAAAGGAAAAATTACGAAAACATAAATTTTTAGTTACATCACATAATATATATTTTTTTAATAATTTTAAACTTACTACCCATTTCCTCATAAACGCGTAGTGGTATTAAATTGAAATTCATACCAAATACTCAGGTCTATAATACCTTTAAGCTGTAGCAAAATCAAACTTCTATGTCAACGCAATCAAAAGAAACAGCAATTTAAGCTGCATATTTTGAAACTCGCAAGTACTCGCAAGGGAATCAAAACCTAAAGGGTACTTCCAGTCGACCTAGAATCTTGAAATTTGGCATGAAGCAACGTTTTATAGCACACATAAAGGAAAAATTCCGAAAACCTTAAATTTTTAGTTACATTACAAAATATATATTTTTTAATAAATATAAACTTATTACTTTTTTCCTCATGAACGCGTAGAGCTATCAAGTTGAAATTCATATCAAATAGTTAAGATATTATAGATAGTTATGACTCGATTGTCGTAATGAACGAACTTTGTAAACCTTGCAGGTTTGTACGGAACCCTCGGTGCGCGAGTCCGACTCGCACTTGGCCGGTTTTTATTTTGTTTTCGTTTTATTACGCTCAGCGTATGATGTATAAGCCAAACACAAAATTATCTACCTATGTAAAATAAAATGTGCAACAACTTCAGTATCATTGAAAATCAAAAACACCTTTTATTATATATGAAAATCAAGTTTTATTTTTCATATGTAGAAACTAACTAGGGTGAATTAGGGTAGTAGGGTAATTAGGGTGATGCTAATTATTAAGTTACAACCATGGTTACAATAGTACTTTTTATCTTATCTATTGCTATTTACTTTAGTAGGTGTTTAGTATTTGCCTTAAAAGAGACTAAGCAAGAAACCAAGCAGGTACTACACTTGTACTTGACCTAGTGTACGTACCTACCCTATATATACCTATAGGTACATTTTTCAAACCTATGCACGTTACTTCATGCGCCTTGGTGAACCCTTATTCACTGAAAACACAAGTCATCAAAAATCCGTGTTATGACATTAAGGTTAATTCTGTATCTATAGGCATACTTTGATAAATAATAGGTGAACCAAACCTATTATTTATCTTTGCTATAGGGAACTATAATAGTGTTCACCAAGATATCGCTATGGCCACAGATTATAGAATGCTACTATGACCCTAAGCTATGACCTACTCAGCTATAATATCAACTTTGCCCCTAGCTAGATATCCAGCCTTTGTCACCTTTGTCCAGCGCGGTATCGTTCAATTGTTTTCAAATATGCCTTCGCAATTTCAAACAATTGAAGTAGATCCAGTATCGTGTCTAAAAAACAAACTTATTTTATGCGCCCGTGTAACTTAACAACGTCGTTACTATAAAAGAAGCTTAGGCGCAACCAACTGCAAAGTTAACTTTGTTTACTCGAGATGCTCTAAAGCAAACTTTTTAGTAGTCATATTTCTAATGAAAATGAACCGTATTACAATGCATTAGGCATCTAACAAGCGTATCATTTATCTTGTAAACTGGATTGTAGTTATGTGTCGTAATTGGGTATTTATCTTCGTATATGCCAATTTACGTCTTATTCAACAGAAATAAGGGTCACCGAAGTAAATAATAGAGCACACAGTGTGTAAACATAAAATTAAATTGAAAATAGTGTGGCGCGAAACCGCGGCGAAGCCGGTCGCCATTGCCGCCGCGTTCCATTTTCAAATTCAAAACCGAAACCAATGCCCGAACTTTTTAAAATTTGATTTCCAGCAAAATTATCAGCCAGTAATAGTGAATGACGTCGGGAAGTAAACAAATTATACTGTTATACCGTTATTTGCAATTATTTTAAACAAACGTCGATATCTATTCTTCAAGTATTTCGTTAAGTGTGACAGTTGATATAGGTACTCTGATGTAATTATGGCCAAGGCTGAATGGATTTTTAATGCCCGTTTAATGGTAATAAACTTTATTATCTTATATTATGATGAGCCAAGATGTAGGTAGGTTATACGCTTAGGTAAAACAACCAAAGCGCATAAACTGTAGCATGAAATAAAATAAAAAAACAAATAAGATTTCTATAACGTCTTTTAAAAAGCAATGAGACTACTACTACATTCGCAAAAAAAAAAAAAAAATCGCTAATTTTTTTTAAATTTTCAGCATGTCGACTTATTATTTATCAAAATCGGTTGGGCCGTTTTTGAAATATACTATAGGCAATATAGATTAACATCATACAGGGCATATTGATGACACTTTATCATGACTTCGACGCAGTCGGGTAGATCTGAATCGTTATTCCGTGACTAAGCTATTGTGTTGTTAGCAGCGTTTATATGTTTGTCTATATGGAATGTTTGCTTGGTTAGATTAATGGTCAGTTGGTGTTGTTAAACATGTCTGTCTGTTCGCGTATCACGCCTAAACGTAGTCCACTTTTACGTACGTACTTATGTAGTTTCTTGATTTTATCAAACACTAGCTGTTCCCCGCGGCTTCGCCCCGCGTGGGACTTGGTTATATCGCGCCCAAAAGTGACTATGTTTGACCTCAGTTCTTTAACTATATCCCTACCAAATTTCATCACAATCGGTCCAGCAGTTTAGCCGTGAAGAGCTGACAGACAGACAGACAGACAGACAGACTTTCGCATTTATAATATTAGTATGGACTAGCGACCCGCCCCGGCTTCGCTTGGGCATAAAAACCTTCCTCTTGAGTCACTCAAAAATCAATCACTTAAAATCGCATCAAAATCCGTTGAGTATAGTTTTAAAGATTTAAGTATACAAAGGGACATAGGGACAGAAAAAACGACTTTGTTTTATACTAAGTAGTCAAGTCAGTAGTCTAATCTAGTCAAGTTAGTCTAGTCTAGTCAGAGGGCTAAGTGAAGCGGTGGAAAAATTTCATTTAGCAATAACTTTGGTGACAAAGATAAAGTCACGTGATCGACACTGTATCACTTCCCAACACTCACGCTTGTTCACGAACAGCGAATAATAATCAAGTTCCTCAATCTTTTGTTCACAGAATATTTGACAAGGAGTTAAGATGGCGGTCACTAGTGACGTCATATCTGATGATGCTACGGGCAACATCAAACTGCATCCATATCTCGTAGCCATAGTGTAAGTATTAAATATCTCTGTGTTACTAAATTCTTCTTCTTTTGGTGCCACTTCATTACTGAAGGTTAGCTGTCAAATCTAGCCTTATCCATAGCGAGTCTGAACAATTGTTCCACTGTTCTAACACCAGTCCATTGGCGGATGTTTCTCAGCCATGTCATTTTGCGTCCTCCCCCCACTCTATCTATCTATCTAGAATTTAAGAGCTGTGCTCTTGTTGGTGGTTTCTCTTCCAGGTGTCTCTATCTTCCGTTAGCCTTTTTACCTCCTGATACGACACGACTCCCACTTTTTCTTTGATTGGTTCTATAAAACTCCTTCTTGGTTTACCTCTTTCCCGTCTTCCCTCTATCTTGCCTTCCATAATGTTTTTCATAAAGTTGTCGTGCTGTATTAAAATACTCTACGCTTTCCTAAATGCTAGTAAATTAAATTTGTTCCGGTAAGGGTAATAGTTAGTTGACCTTCGAATTGTACAAACAGACAGGCACACAACAAACGGCTAAGTAAATTTCGACATCCATAAAAACACTGTCATTTTCCGTGTTTTTATTTTTAGGGTTTCGTAGTCAAATCGCAATAAATTATTACATACAAACAGAGCGGTCAAACGGGATCCTTAGGTATAGGCCCGATTTCCTATATGTTATCTAAGATCATTCTAAGATATCTATAGTATAACCCTAAGGTAAACCCATAGATTTTAAAAAAAAATTCTACCTCGGATAAAACGCGCGCGCCCGGTCTCCACTCCACCCAGGCATTTTTTTTTCTCTATGTTTAAACCACAGAAAGAAGAAAAAAAAATTAAATTATTTGATAAAGTATATTAAAAAAAAGATCCCTTTACATAAAACATTGTTGGATTCCAAGCCGCAAATCCAACTCGGGCTTGACTTTTTGTCATCTTAAGAATTTCGAACGCGGGAGCAAATTTTTGTTTTTTTCAAACTATGACATAACACAATGGTTATTATCTAAAAATACGAAAGCACGTGTGTCAACTCGTGATTTTCCGTTTTGAAATAGGCCTATGGGTTCGTCGTAGACGCAGACATTAGTAGGACGACAAGACTAAGTATAGTCGCCCACATATACTTAATTACTTTCTGAACCAATTTAAATAATAGCTTATTCTTCGGTACCGCAGTCAATGTCTTAGTAAACTGGAAATTGAAACCGTGTTTATAACTATCACTTAGAAAAGAATTAATTGTACCATGGGAATACTATTACTAATTCTGTGCCCCTAGTGTGAGTTTTTCTAAACGCAGACGCTAGCGACTGCGTTAGGATTTTGTATGGAATATCTTAGTTGCCTTACAATCCGTCAGAGGCGCTTTACAGGTCTGCCGTACAAAATCGCTAACGCAGTCGCTAGCGTCTGCGTTAAGAAAAACTCGCACTAGGGGCACTGTGCCATGGGCACAAATGTTGACAGAATAAATAAAAGTACTAAATAACAATAAAAGATTCGACTTCTTTGAAAGAATTTGAAGAATCTTTTAATATAACATACATATTATAGTCAAGTCTTTATCCCATACGAGGTAGACAGAGCCTAGGGCCCAAAGACCTTAGTTAGAAAAAAAAACTTAATTAATGATACCTATTGAGACTATTTAAGAGCATTATTTTTTTTTATTTCTTCTTAGTACTAATATTTTTTTTGCGAAATAACCTATTATTATACATAACATGATTTTTAAGTATTTATTAGTAAGCGACCCGCCCGGCTTCGCTTGTAAATCAAAATCCGTTGTGTAGTTTCAACGATCTAAGCATACATAGGAACAGACAGCGGGAAGCCACTTTGTTTTGTACTATGTAAAAATAAAGATTACTTTTAGTAAGTATAATATTCTTAATGTAGTGGTACTAACTGGGACATAGTTTTGCGTACCTACAAAACGTTGATAATTCTTGCCGACTGTACTTACAAAACTGGTTATTTTTATGTCGTCGAAACGCGTGCTGTTACTCAAATCATAGAATCAGCTGACCTCCTTGTCCTATTTAAAGGGCAAATGACGTTTTACAGATAAAAAATTAAATTATAGATAATAAAAGTATAAAATGTTTATTTCGTTCAACTGACAATCAGAAAAGCAATTTTTTAAGAGACAAAGAACATTTATACTTTTTTTTCTTTTTTTCCCTAACGATGATTAGGATTTGAGGATTTTCAACAGGTAAGAATATTTTTTTTTCCAAAATAGCATTCTATAGTATAAAATAGGTCCTAAGGTTAATGACATAGACACGTGCAAGAATTAAATATAGTAGTAAGTACTTATCACTATCAGACACAACGTTTTAACCTACTTCTAACCTTTATCTTATCAAAAATTCTATGTTAGTTCATAAGTAGTTACTATATCATATCATTTGTCAATTTAAAGGGCGTAGTCAGAATAGAATGTTTTTATTATTTCAAAAATTGTATTCTTAGTCAATGGTCGACGCTTTGATTACCATTTACCTTTTACTTGCCTGCAACAACATAAATACTGATAAAAAAAAAACATTTTGCTGCCATATATTTCCACGTACGACCAAATGTACTGAAATGTACACCTACCTATGTTGATGGGATGAGGACACACGAAATATTGTGTGTTCCATATTTCAAATTTTAAATTGCTAAAACATAAAAAAAAAAGTTTTGCCCGCGGGCGAATCGCGCGATCTTTAGTTTTGTGCTTTAAATACATATATAAATTTAGTTCACCATTCTCAATTCAATTAATTTTAAATTTAGAATATTTCACAAAGAAAAGTGATGACGTCACCGGTTTGTATTTCATACAATCGGATTTCTCATTTAAAAGTGTCTGATTTGACTATCGTATTTTAAAATACCGGTTTCCACATTATATAAAAAAAAATGCCCGTAGAGATCGCGCTCGATTTCCTATTTCTATGAGTTTCCATGTCTGTTGAATATCCATACTAATATTATAAATGCGAAAGTCTGTCTGTCTGTCTGTCTGTCACCTCTTCACGGCGAAACTGCTGGTTTTTTTTCAAATTCAAATTGTTTATTTTCAATATAGGATATTCTTATCACTTATTGACGTCAATTGTTACTTATTTTAAGTTTACCACCACTTCCAAAGCGCAAGTGGAGAAGAAGTGGCGCCACAAACTCCACAGCAGCATTTTCTTCAAAAACGTCAATTCACAAAATTTGAGTCAAATCAGACGAGTTTACATTTGAATATTTTTATAATTACCATAAGTTTATTATTAAATTATCAAATATTGAGGATTATTGAAATAGTTTAACAAAAATGTCAAGTAATAAAAGATGTCATGATATAATAAAAAATAATAATAATAATAATAACGTACTGAATGTACATAATAATATGATCAATTTTTAGCTATAGTTTGGAGGACTCCGCACCAAGTTTAAGTTACACATCCTTGTCATTGAGAAAATCATGAGCGCTATAATAGGCTTTTTTACAAAGTAAATTCTTAACATGTGCTTTGAATTTTCGGTCAGGCAAACTAAGGACCGACTCTGAAAGCTTATTGTAATAGTGTATACAGTTACCAAAAAATGAGTCATTAACTCTACTTAGCCGATATGATGGGAGATATAATTTATTTTTATTCCGTAAGGGTCTATCCCTAACATCGCATTTTTTTTAAAAGAAGAAATATTTCTCCTGGTATACATAATAATGGTCCGATTGTAATGAAATTTGGTAGGGAAGTAGTTAACGACCTGAGGTCAAACAATTCAAACATAGGCTACTTTTGGGCGCGATATAACCGAGTCACACGCGGGGCGAAGCCGCGGGGAACAGCTAGTTAAAATATAAATATCATAAATTTTTGATTCAATAGTAATTTTCTTTCAAATTATTTATGCATTGTGTAGCGTGAATGACGACCATTTTATTGGGTAGGTATCACACAAAGAGCGGGTCGGGTGCCCTTGACTTGCCTGACTGTAAAGTTAATGTACCAACTCGATTTAACATAGAGTGAGGCATAGAGAGAGAGAGAAACATTTTTTTTAATGACTGCCAAGAGCTTCCGTTGAGCTGGAGTGCTACTTTTGTGAGAGCTCTCATTATCATCCGAGCGCGTTTCCCAGTCGTAACCCCAGTGCTCCTAGTATGAGTTTTTCTTAACGCAGACGCTAGCGACTGCGTTAGGATTTTGTATGGAATTTCTTAGTTGCCTTACTATCCGCCAGAGGCGCTGTACAGGTTATAGTAAAATGAGTTTTTCTTAACGCAAACGCTAACGACTGCGTTAGCGATTTAGTATGGCAAACCTGTACAGCGCCTCCACAGCCAGCGCAATGCACGCTCTATTTATTTACTAGTTTTCGCCCGCGGCTATGCCCGCATGAATTTTCCGCGGAAACAATGTTTATTCCCGGGATGTAAGGTATCCTATATAGGTCTCAATACTTCTAGCTATGTGTATGCGAAATTTCAGGAAGATTGGTTTAGTAGATAGGGCGGAAGAGGTAAAAAAACAAAAAAACAAATAACTCACTTTCGCATTTATAATATTAGTTGGATTATTAAAATCAGAAGACAATGGCGGACTTATCCCAGGAAGGGATTTCTTACAGTTAATTTTATATAAGTACTTACAAAATTGTTAGGTATACAATTGGCAGACTATACAACTAGGTTTTCTTCATAGAAGTATAAAATCGCGCGCGGTTTTTTTTTGGTCTATGAAGAAGAAGAAGATGAATAGAAGAATATATTTATTTGCATAGAAAGTGTAAAAAATTATGTTAAATAAGAGTAAGTCCTCACAATCAACCTTTGGTTTTCTTATTATTTTGTTCAAATTATAAGAGTTAAAAGGAGATATAAAATTATAAGATACTAGCTGTTCCCCGCGGCTTCGCCCCGCGTGGGACTCGGTTATATCGCGTCCAAAAGTAGCCTATGTTGGACCTCAGGTCGTTAACAACATTCCTACCAAATTTCATCACAATCGGTCCAGCAGTTTAGCCGTGAAGAGGTGACAGACAGACAGACAGACTTTCGCATTTATAATATTAGTATGGATTAGTATGGATAGTATGGAAGTATGGATTAATGGCGGACTTAATGCTATGCACTCTATGTCAACCATTGGAAGAATCAAATAATCGGTGCGGCGAAAAAAAAGTTTAAAAAAATCCACGTTTTTATCACGGTCCTACTGGAGTATACAATGTAGAGCTCTATCCTACTAATACTATAAACGCGAAAGTTTGTAAGGATGTTTGTTACTCTTTCATGGCTGAACAGATTTGGCTGAAATTTGGAATAGAGATTGCTTAGACCCTGAAACAACACATAGGTTATAGTTTATTCCGGAATTCCCACGGGAGTGGAGCTCGGGGCAACAGCGAGTTCTACAATAAAAAAAATTCACACTCTTGCTATGGATACGATACGGTTCACCTCATTGAGTGTTGAATTATTCAATAGTTCGCCAATCGTTCGCCGCCGGTTAGATAGTGTTGTGCAAATTGAATTTATCGATATCGATTTTCTTTAAAGAATTGGTGTTGCGTCAGAGACCCAAAGAGGACCTTGGCTGTCACTAATAAACGAACGAACTGCAGTCATTCATTGTTCTTTGAAGGAAACATCATTATATAGGAACTAATCACACAGATTGAGTTAGGCTATAAGTAAGTTCAAGACTTGTGTTATTGGATACTAACGCAACGAAAATAACTGGCAAATTATTTTTTGTAACAAATATCTCCACACCTATATAAAAATCGTAGGTACAAGACCTATTTTTTTATCTTGACCTGATTTATAAGTAGGAACTGAATAAATCTATCATTATAATAAAATAATATAATAAATCTATTATTATCTATGATCTATATGGTCGTTATCGATAATATTTCACTGACAATCAATGGCCCATCACTAAAGTACAAAGTGCTCTTATCGCCACGTGACAATGGTACAGTGGCCTTCCGAACACGTTTCTGTTACTATCTGTGGTTGCTATACGATACGCGCTGTACGCCTGTGCGTAGTATAAATTTGAATGTGTGTGTTGGGAACTACCACCCTTTGCTTCTAACGTAAGTCATTATCATCATCATCGTCCGAGTGTTTTTCAGAACCCACTTAATTACAATGGAGCGACTGCCGTCTGACCTCCGTAACCCTTTTACAAGGAAACTAAACCAATAGGAACATGATAAAATGAATAGAAACACAAAAAGCTCACGCGGAAACTACGCGCAGACGCTAGCGACTGCGTTAGGATTTTGTATGGAATTTCTTAGTTGCCTTACTATCCGCCAGAGGCGCTGTACAGGTTTGCCATACTAAATCGCTAACGCAGTCGCTAGCGTCTGCGTTAAGAAAAACTCATACTAGGGGCACAGGTGGCGCAAAGAGCAATGGAAAGGGATATCCCTGGTTGACCGCGTCCGGAACACGCGATATGTCCAGAAGTGGACGCAAATTTGTTGAGTAGAAGAAGTTTGATTTAATATCCTAAAATATTTTGGTCCTTCGAGCCGGATATCTTTGTCTATTCCCTGACGGAGACCCCGCGACATACTAATCATCTGATATCTATTCGCAGAATAGATATCGTGATTGAACAATGGGTCTATTCCGGAGGCCACGAGGTCGGTGGCGTATCTAGTGCCAGGGACCGGAGCCCGGGGCGGCAGATTTAATTTAATCAATGGTGCCTACGTAAAACAAGACGGAGTCTGTTTGTTTGTTAAAACTTAATTGAATCAATAATTTATTCATATAAAACACTAGAATAGAATAGAATAGAAAAACTCTTTATTGCACCAAACAAATGTATACATAATTTTAACTAGCATTATTTTTTTGTCTTTGTAAGTTACTAGCTTTCGCCCGCGGCTTCGCCCGCATTAATTTCCCTGGGGCACGGTGCTTTTTCCCGGGATGAAAGGTACCCTATGTTTTACTCAATACTCCTAGCTATGTGTATGCGAAATTTCATGAAGATTGGTTCGGTAGATAGGGCGTGAAGAGACAAACAAACAAATATTAAATACTAGCTGTTCCCCGCGGCTCCGCCCGCGTGGGACTCGGTTATATCGCGCCCAAAAGTAGCCTATGTTTGACCTCAGGTTGTTAACTACATCCCTACCAAATTTCATCCCAATCGGTCCATCCGTTTAGCCGTGAAGAGGTGACAGACAGACAGACAGACAGACAGACAGACAGACTTTCGCATTTATAATATTAGTATGGATTTGGCGACCTCCGTGGCGTAATGGTTAACATGCCTGACCGCTACTCAGGAGGTCCCGGGTTCGATCCCCGGTCAGGTCAAGATGAAAAATGATCTTTTTCTGATTGACCTGGGTCTTGGATGTTAATCTATATTTGTATTTGTTATAAATTATAGAATCGTTGATTTAGTATCCCATAACACAAGTCTCGAACTTACTTTGGGGCTAACTCAATCTATGTGATTTGTCCCTATATACCTATTTACCTATTTAATATATACTCACTTTCGCATTTATGATATTAGTTGCGATACTATATTTATTAACAGTAAAAAAGTATAAAAATTAACCTAAAACTTCGACTAATATTTACAGATTTTATGTACAAAAGAATAAAACGAAAAAACAAAATTAAAAAAAAAATTGTTGCGATTTTTTTTTTAATCTATACATATAATAAGACACTAAAAATCGAGTGTCTGTACATTTAATATTTTTCAAAAAAACTGATTGAGTGCGATTAAAAAAGAGTAACAGAAACCAAAAAGACAGTTTTTGGAATTTTTGTCTGTCTGTATGTATGTATGTCTGTCTGGTACGTTATAACTTCGAAATTACTCAACGGATTTAAACGCGGTTTTTACAATTGGATTACATATAATTAGGAGCGTTGTCAAAACTTTGTTTCGTCAAAATCGGTTAAGGGAAAAAGAAGTTATGGTCGATTGAAAATTTACTTCAAACACTGCTTTAAAACTTTTAATGCGTTAATTTGCGTACCTATAGACAAAACCCATTTGATATTTCGGCAGTAACAAGCAAGGCATGTTGGCCTATCGGTATAGGTCGCGGATTATTTTTTTAAGTAGGGTTCGAATCCTGCTAGACATCACTTCTTTTGTTTTTACCCTTTTTTTGTTTTGTTTTAATTTTTTTGAAGTCTATTTTTTTTAATATTTTAGTAAAGAAATGTTTCTAGAAAGTAGCTGGATCGAATCCTGCCACAAACAATAATTTTCTGTTTTCGTTTTTTTTTTGTTTTCTAGAATTATTTTCTTACTTAGAGAAAGCTCTTAGCGTTAATTCCGTTAATATAAAAGTATTTTGTACTTATCTATCTATACATATAATAAGACAATAAAAATAGAGTTTCTGTACATTAAATATTTTTCTAAAAAACCTCTACGGGGCAATTAAAGAAGAAATAATAAAAACAAAAAAAAAAAACAATTTTTGCAATTTTTGTCTGTCTGTCTTTCTGTCTGTGTGGTGCGTTATAATTTTAAAACTACTCAACAGATTTGAACGCTGTTTTCACAGGTGAATTACATATAATTAGGAGCGTTGTAAAATCTTTGTTTCATCAAAATCGGTTAAGGGAAATAGAAGGTATGGTCATTTAAAGTTTACTACAAGCACTGCTACAAAACTTTTAAACAGTTGAATGCGATTTACATAAACGTATTTAATTTAGATAAAGCTAGAATTTCTACTTATATCAATAAAGACAAAAACACACTGCAGTCTCTATTAAATTTTAATAAAATAACACATTGAATGTTTGTGGGCGTATGATTTAGTTACATAAAATATCAATAGATGGCGCTGACTTTATTTTAATAGCAGATTGAAATTTTTCCTTACGGCAGCAATTAATTTTAATTATTTAAAAAAAAATTTGGCTGTTGATTTAGTACTATTGGTTGGTTTGTTTATCGGTCGTTTGTTGTGTTGTATTGTAAGCTATTTGAATTGATTGGTTGGTTTGGTTTGGTTTTGGTTTAAAAAATAATCAAATCAGTGTTTGAACATACGGTCGTGTCGTAAAGACTAATTTATCTGACTTATCACTATTTATTGAGATTTTCTCCACTTTTCACGCCCACTAAAACTTTGGGAGTGGATTTTAGGTCCTAATGACTCTGTAATAGGCTGCGTCTACTCTTTTAAAGACAAAGATTGATAGTGTGGCACGCCCACCGTTGATGGCTATTCGGTAGGTCCAACAACGGTGCAATAAACGCCCCTAGCGTTCTATTGTTCTGTAAGCCGGCCTCCGTCCAAAATGTAGTTACTTAAACAGTCTGACATTAAACTCTAAAGAAGTGACACGCTCTTTTAATTTTCTAATTTTTACCACGCCTTCTGACCAAACAGTCTATCGTGCAGTCATATAGTTTATATTGTGATACCAATTTATATACATACACACATATACACATATATACATTTAAAAGTGGTAAACTGGTGACCCCGACGTGATCACATTAACAGGGTCAGACTCACATTATTATCAGTGACTTAAAATAGTGTCCAGCCGATCACATACAGCCACGATGATGCAAGACTACTACGGAGCCCAGCACCAAAGCCAGACCGCGCACCCTTCAGCGATGTCTTCGTCGTCCGCCGAGGAACAACATACTGCAGCTGACATCACGGTCTTGGCAACAATACCCGAGTTTTGGCGACAACGGCCAAGACTCTGGTTCCATCAGTTCAACGCCATCATGGAGATACAAAAGGCAAGTGACCTACATAAAAGTCAATTATTAATAGCTAAGTTGGGAAGGGACGAGTTGAGCGATATAAGTGACATATTAGAGAACATGCCTAGTACAAATATTTTTAACACAATTAAAGAGAGGTTAATTTCAGTCTACGAGGAATCTGACTCTCGCCAATTAAGCAAACTTCTAAGCGAAATTGAGCTGGGAGACCAGAAACCGTCTCAATTGTTAAGGCACATGCGGGAGCTCAGTAAAAACCGTTTTGCAGACGATACTTTAAAATTATTATTCTTAGAACGCCTGCCTCAATCTATCCGAGCTGTCATTACCGCATGCGATACGGGCAAAATAAATCTTAATAATTTGGCTATTATAGCAGATAAAATTCTAGAAACAAACCGCTCAAAAGAAATTACCTATATTAATAATCAGTCTTCAGATGACTCTCCCGATAATTTAGCTCAATTAAAAAATTTACAACTAGAACTAAAGGCCATCCACAATAAAATAAATAACAACGGCCACCAATCACATGAGCGTAGCCGTCACCTTAACCATAACCTACAAAAAGCGCGCTCACGTGCAAAATGTAGTAATAATTTAAACAAATCGTTCGCTAACCAGACCGCAAAGCCTGGGGATAAAAATTATATGTGCTATTATCACTATACATATCAGCACAATGCTTATAAATGCGGCGATATCAGAAATTGCTGTTTTTCTAATTTTACAAATAAGTCGGAAAAAGCAAAACCGACGCCGACGCATTTAAATGGTGTCGATTTTGATAAATCCTATAGATTAAGTGTTACCGACAATAATACGGGAATATCTTTTCTTATAGACACAGGCGCTGACGTATCGGTATTAGCTGCTAAAAAGCAAACCGGAATGTCAGACTATACTTTATACGCTGCGAATGGGTCACTTATTAATACATATGGCAAAAAGACAATTACTATTGATTTAGGTCTACGCCGCCCATTCCAGTGGACTTTTATATTAGCTGACGTGCAAAAATCCATAATAGGTGCAGATTTTCTAGCAGCCAATAAATTAACTGTAGACTTACACGCTAGAAAACTGCTTGATAAAGTAACTTCCATATCACGTCAAATAAATGTTGTTCATACCACTGAACCGACTATCCGGTCTATTAACGAGAACGACGAATATCACCTTATTTTGAAAAAGTTTCCTAACATTACTAAAATGGAAAACTTTTTATTAGAACCTAAACATGACGTGAAACATCACATTTACACTTCCGGTCCTCCGGTACACGAAAAAGCTCGCCCACTTAACCCACAAAAATACAAAGCGGCCAAAGCAGAATTTAAAAGAATGATACAATTAGGCATTTGTAGACCATCTAACAGCCCGTGGGCTAACCCCCTCGTATGCGTTAATAAAAAAGGGGAACAAGAAATTAGACCTTGTGGTGATTATCGCAGACTTAATGCTCAAACCATTCCTGACCGTTATCCATTACCTAGACTTTTAGATTTTACCTATATGCTAAAAGGAAAGACTATATTTTCCAAAATTGATATTAGAAAAGCCTATTTTAATATTCCTATGCATGAGGACGATATTCCGAAGACCGCAGTCATAACGCCATTCGGTTTGTTCGAATTTACGCGAATGAACTTTGGTTTACGTAACGCGGCTCAGGATTTCCAAAGATTTATCAATAACGCACTTAAAGGCTTAGATTTTGTCTTTCCATATTTGGATGACGCCATTATAGGGTCAGAATCAAAAGAACAACACCTAGGTCATATCGAGCAAGTACTAGCTCGACTAAATGAATATGGGCTCACAATAAATATTCAAAAATGTGAGTTCGACAAAACTGAACTTGATTTCTTAGGTTACCGTATAAGTACAGAAGGAATCAAACCTAGTAACCATAAAGTCAAAGCCATACTAGATTATCCTCAGCCAAATACTATTGAGGAATTGCGTCGTTTTTTAGGAATGATTAATTTTTATAGACATAGCATTCCAAACGCCGCAGAAATACAAGCTCCTTTAAACGCGTATATTCATAATTCTAAAAAACGCGATAAAACTAAAATAACATGGACTGAAAAAGCGTTAAAAGCTTTCAGTCAATGTAAGGAAAGCCTAAGCGCCGCTGTTACATTATCACACCCCGATTCCTCCGCACCTCTTATTTTAATGACGGACGCTTCCGGGAACTGCGTAGGCGCAACTTTAAATCAAAAATTAAACGGTAAATTACAGCCACTAAGCTTTTACTCTAAGAAATTATCAGATACACAATGTAAATATAGTACATACGATAGGGAACTCTTAGCTATATATATGTCCATTAAACACTTTAGATATATCATAGAAGGTAGAGAATTAATAGTTTTAACAGACCACAAACCATTAACATATGCTTTATCTAAAACGGTCTCTCCATCAGATTCACCTAGACGTCTAAGACAATTAGATTTTATTTCACAGTTTTGTGATACAATTCAATATATTGAGGGCAATAAAAATAATGCAGCTGACGCTCTCTCAAGAATTGAAGAAATAACAATTCCATGCTTACTAAACCACCAGGACCTAGCTAAAGCTCAAGAAAATGACTCGGACTTACAGAATCTCAGGCAACAAGATAACTTACAATTTAAACTTATTACTATGCCAGATTCTGATATAAAAATTATGTGCGAGACATCGACCGAAAATGTCCGCCCATATCTACCATTACAGTTCCGAGACACTGCAATAAAATCTATTCATGAGATCAGTCATCCTGGAGTTTCAGCTACTAAACGTCTAGTTAAATCCAGATATTTTTGGCCTAGCATGAATATAGATATAAAAAACTTTGTCAAAAAATGTATAGATTGCCAGAAATGTAAAATACAACGTCATACTGTTACTCCATTAGGAGAATTTGATAGCGCATCTCGATTCGATCATGCCCACATAGACATAATAGGCCCACTACCGTCTTCGGACGATTATAAATATTGCGTAACTATTATAGATAGAGTTACTAAATGGCCTGAAGTAATACCCACTAAAGATATAACAGCCGAAACAGTAGCGAAGGTCTTCTTAGAACACTGGATAGCTCGCTACGGTTGTCCTAGACGTATTACTTCGGACCGGGGTCGTCAATTTGAATCAGATTTATTCGTACAATTAATAAAGCGGCTCGGTATCGAACGCATTCATACTACAGCTTATAATCCAAAGGCAAACGGTATGGTCGAACGATTTCATAGGTCATTAAAAGCAGCTATTATGGCCAAATGTAATGATAACAACACTAAATGGGTACAGGAACTACCACTAGTTCTTTTAGGCTTACGTACAGCTATAAAACTAGACTTAGGTTACAGTCCAGCCCAATTTCTATACGGTACAAATCTTAGATTACCAGGCGATATATTTACAACTAATCCAAAAACGTCTGTTAATACACGGGAATACGTTACTCAATTAGCTCAAACTTTATCTTCAATTCCAAATACAGGACAGTCGAGTCATCATACTAGGGATAACAAAGTATTTATTCATAGGGACCTAAATAATACGTCACATGTGTTTGTTAGGAACGAAGCCCGCAAATCACTTGTGCCGCCCTATGAAGGACCTTACAAAGTAATATCTAGAAGTGCTAAATTTTTCACTATAGAAATAAATAACAAACCCGTCACTATATCCCTCGACCGTCTGAAACCAGCTTATTTATTAATAGACGACGATATGCTGGTCACAAAATCTACAGAGACACCGCTGCCAGACAAAGTGATAAGAGCACCGGAACAAAAGGACACCCAAATGACGCAGCCTATTGTTACCCGATCTGGTCGCACGGTAAAGAAAGCAGTAAGATTCGACCTGTGACGCAGATGGCGGATATCTTATCGGGACTCACAAAATTACTTCCAATATTGTAGCTGCAATAACCATAAACAATTAAAGTAAAAATTATAAAAGAAGACCGAGGGAAATATTCCTCAATAAAGGCATTAACTTTACAGCCACCAGACCCAAAAGGAAACAATGCACCTCACAAAATATTTGCAGCGGAAGATGCAATTACCTAATTACCCGTCCCGACCATTTGTTAAAAACAGTGCACACGTGCAGAGATAAAAAAAGTGCAGTGATGTGAAAGTGACAAACTAACCATTACGGCTAACAAAACAATTTAAGTAAAATAGAACAGCAGATGTGCACCTATAGTTATTATAATTACTTAGATTTATTAAGCTAAGGTTATTCAATAATGTATCACAATTTTTAACTTGTATTAGTATGTTACCTTAGACAATATTAAATATTCATTTTCTATATTATTATTAAACTGTACTTATGATATAATTTGTAGCAATAATCAAAGTAGCGAAATTATATTGTAAGTTTAGTTAAGTGATAGCAATCCATTTGTCATTTAGATAATGTTAAACTTTAATTTTAAACTGGATTGCAGTGCATACACTTATCTTAAGTTTTTCAGATGTAACTGACTATTTTGTATTTGTAACTTTATCTGTAGCTTTTTCTAAGGGTGGAGGATTGTGGCACGCCCACCGTTGATGGCTATTCGGTAGGTCCAACAACGGTGCAATAAACGCCCCTAGCGTTCTATTGTTCTGTAAGCCGGCCTCCGTCCAAAATGTAGTTACTTAAACAGTCTGACATTAAACTCTAAAGAAGTGACACGCTCTTTTAATTTTCTAATTTTTACCACGCCTTCTGACCAAACAGTCTATCGTGCAGTCAGATAGTTTATATTGTGATACCAATTTATATACATACACACATATACACATATATACATAAAAGTGGTAAAATAGTATGAATGTTAAGGGCTCCTTCTTCTGAAGGTCCGTTGTCCGTAAGCCGCGTAGTCGCGGCGCTCACTCATTTTGTAGGCATTTAGACATCATATTTGGGAAAATAACACTACAAAATCTACTTCAGCGATTTTCACTATATAAATACTTTATCTAAAGGCTGGTATAAAAAGCAGGACAATAAGTTTATTATTTTAGGCATAGTATTGAAAATAAACTTCCAAAGGAGGCAACTTAGATTTTTCATTTTGTCTGATATTGTTACTGTTACTGTAAGCGAATTTCACTCTGCTAGATCCTCAACTAAAAACATATATTTTTTTCAGAATTTTACGACTGTTTAATACTGATTCCTATTGATTTTAAAAACGGTATTTGAGAAAGAAGTGGCCCTAATATTAAATGATATCGTAGCAATGTAATGGCTTTATAAAATTGGCACGTTAAAAGGATACAATAGAATTAACTATAGGTCTGGATAGTTGTAGTTTCCACAGGTTACGCGAAAAGTGACCTACACGCGGGTGGAGCCGCGGGCAACAGCTAGTATTAAATATTTCCTTAATTACTCCGCTGGCTCAGTGACTCGAAGTGGATCTTACACACATATTTTCATACGTTTCCTCAAACTCCACTCATCCTCACTCGACCTCAATGGTATTCATAGTTGACATTAGCTTCCCCACCTTAAGGAAATTACTCAATGGAGGTGAGGAACGAACTGTCAAATATAAGGAAGCCTCGAACGTTTCGTTTAACGAAAGGTAGGTGCTTTTATTGAGGACCAGATTTAAAGGAATTTGTACCTACTATAATAAGTTCTTTGTGTATTGTAGTATTTTGTTGTTTTATAATAAATCTATGCTAGTTAGTTAAAATTGAAAAATAAACTTTGTCAAAAACTCTCTTTACGTCAAAAAGTTAAACGGTTTACCAACATACAGAAATGAAACGGAACGTCATTCCTTGACTCATCCTCACTGGAGTTTGCTCAAGAAAACAATTAAGAATACCGTTTTCAAGGAAAGTTGGAGGACTTCCTTGAGGCGTCCTCGAATGAGGTTGAGTGGAGGAGACCTATAAGGTAACGTTTAAGAATATGGGTGTTAGTCTCCGAAACGAGAGAGCGCCACAGTACTATACTCTATTATGCGCGATGTTTCACCAGTTTACAGCGCCCATCTCACGCAGGTCAACCTGCACAGCATCGCACCAGCGATATCTGGGGCGGCCCTTCCTGCTATCTTTCCCAGATAGGCTGCTTTGATGCAACGATCCTCTCCCATTTTTTCTAATCTATTATATACTAATTGTATCTAAGCCAGCGCAGTCGCTGCGATTTAAACACTTTAAATTATTTACACAATTTCATTTCAAATCATTTAATATACTACAAAATACCTATAAAAAAAGCTTACAAAAAATCCAGTCCCTACCCTACAAATTGAATTATTCCGAGGTCGGTGCCCAGAAGGCGGAAGCATTGCCACGTTGATTAATAAAATGATAATTCATGATTGTTTATCCTAAACTGAATGGCGATCTATAAACCAAGGAGCTTATGATTGCATGAGTGTTTGACGTCGGAGTGACACTCGCACGTTGTATGGCTTCGCGACCCTGACTGAGGCATTAGTACTTATATGCAGGTTTATTTATAACTACATCGATGCAACCTATGCTCAACAATAAAGAATATTTGAATTTGAATTCGATTGATTCGATCGGCTCTTCGTTCTGGGAGAAAAAGAAAAAAATAGAATGTACACTAAAAAAAAATATTTTACCTAACTACCTACTCCGGCGATTTGAGAAATAACCAAAATTTGACAAGATACTAATGAAAAAGTGATTTCCAAATAAAAAGATAAAGACATCCGGCTCGAAAGACCAAAAAGATTTGGTTACATATTGCAAGGAATTATGTGGTCACTTTTTTGTGCTATGGATTGACGACAGTTTGGTTGTGTTGTGTATAGTAAGTGTACCATAGCTGCTTCTCTTCCCTTAAAAGCCTATACTTACCGAGGGAATCGGCGAAATGGGGAATGATGACATAAGCGATGCGAAAAATCTGCCAGTGTCGTCCACTAACACACCCGGGTCATGTTCCTGTGGGTCTGGTTTCCCTGTAAAAAGGGTTACGGAGGTCAGACAAGTCGCTCTATTGTAATAAGCAGCACCGTGCCTAATCAGGACCTTGATTAAAGAATACTCTGCATGTGCTCTGTGTGAGCACTTCGATAGTAAATTCTCTCTCATCTCAGCGTTTTTCCGGTCGCATCCTCAGCTGGTTATTTCGTTGTGGAGTACAGGGTCCGCTTTACTCTCCACTTTGCCCGGTCCTCTACACCCAGTCTCCTAGCAGAAAAAGGATCGTCATCATTTGCTTTGGGACACTGTCAATCGACCATGCACACCCTGGTGTCAGAGTTCTTCTGAACCGCCTCTTGGTCTCTGACGTGGTTCCTTTAACGACTAGACGACTACTAGATGGTAGCAGGGACTAACAGCTTAACGTGCCAAAAAAAGGCTAAATACAGAACATAGGCCAGAAAAAGGATGAAATATATAAACTCCATGCGGGCGCAGTCGCGGGCAACAGTCTTCTTCGTCCGAGCGTGTTTCCCGGTGTTATCTTCAGCCACAGAATTAGTAATAGTACAACCTTCAGCTTACGTTTCAGAGCCCAGGGTGCGCTAGTAATAATAGTCCTGATTTGGCGGAACTGGTTATTAAAATGGAGCGCCTGCGCCGTCTGACCTCCGTAAGCCTTTTTTAAGGGAAACCAGACCCGCAGGAACATGACCCGGGTGTGTTAGTGGACAACACTGTCAGATTTTTCAGGCTGCCTAAGGGATCTGACATAGCCTAACGACTGCTATCTACCGATAACGGCACGTTAAGCCGTTGGTCCCGCGGGACCAACGGCTTAACGTGCCTTCCGAAGCACGGAGGAGCTCAAGATAGAAATGCCACTAATGGCGACCAATCCAAACATGGCCGCGCACTCGCCGTAGCAGTAGCTTGACGTGTGCTATCGTTACGAACACGCGCGCCGCGCTAGGCTATCGAGCTCCTCAAGTCGCGGGCAACAGTATAGCAACACAATATCCTGTAGTGATTGTCTTATTACTAAGAGGTATTTATATACCGACATTCCTGACACTTAGCAGGTAGGACTCCGTGGGAGGGCCATAACTTCAGCAATGATGACGTGATTGTGCCCACGGGAGCCCACGCGGACTTACTCTCATTATTTCATTCCTAAATAACATATCACTATAATCTACATACATACCCTATCATCTCATTTATTGCCCACACATCTGTACTCTGCGCCCAGCCTACACAAAAAAAGCATTGAATTTTTCATTGGATTTTTCGGGCGTCGACAACCGGGACACAAGTTGATCACCACATACTTACAAAATGGCTAGGAAAAAAAACTGAATTTTTATTCCTAACAAATATTATAAACTAGCGACCCGCCCCGGCATGGGCATAAAAACCTTCCTCTTGAATCAGTCTATCTATTTAAAAAAAAAACCGTATCAAAATCCGTTGCGTAGTTTTAAAAATTTAAGCATACAAAGGGATATATATATAGGGACAGAGAAAGCGACTTTGTTTTATACTATGTCTAAGAATTAGTAATAGTAATATACTACGAAAGTAAGTTCGTTTATTTGTTTGTTTTTTACGCTATGCACCAATCTTCCTGACATTTCGCATCGATAGAAGTATTGAGAAGGACATAGGCATAGGATACCTTTCATACCGGGAAAAAAGCACTGTTGCCGTGGGATATACACGCGGGCGAAAGCTAGTAATACAATAAAATTTCAATAGAAATGTACTAAGTTTACGACAAACATTTTAAAGTGTTAAAATATTATTGCTATTCTATTATTATTTACTAACTAGCTTTTTCCCGCGGCTTCGCCTTGGTGAACTTCCCTCGGGAACAGTGAAATAGACGAAAAACAGATGAAAGGTATCTTATGCCCTTCTCCCGGTTCTAAGCTACTTCCCCACAAATTTTCAACCAAATCAGTTTAGCCGTTCGTGAGTTATAAATTGTGTAGGTAACACGACTTTCTTTTTAGATTTTTTCAATTTAAAACGACTAATTTTGCGATTTTGCACATTTTAACAAGATTTTGTCACATTTTAACTACAAATTTCTCTGGTCAACTGCCCAGCCCGAGGGTAGCTAGTTGGTATGAGATAGATACTAATATGATTTCCGGGACGAAAAGCGTCCCGACGCGCGACGGCCCGAAATTGACCCAGAAGCGGGGGGGGGGGGGGGTTGGCAAGCCTACTTACAATAGTAACTGCCGCCGTTAGCGCTAGACCCGGGGGTCGTGGGTTCGATACCCACGGGAAGCATACTGTGTTTAGTTGTTTTAAGAGTTTGGTTAGGACCACAGATTATAGAATTAGGACATTGCAGGCGTATTATCTATGTTGCGCTCTACATATAATTGAAAATTGCAACATTCTGCTTCTGCGTGCTGCGACGAGACGAGACGTAGGTACCTAAATAGTTAAGTAGTTATTTTAAATGGTCAAGTAGTTTAGGTAAATACTTAATAGGTTTTTTGTAGTTGAGAACTCTACCTCCGGCATTGCCAAGGTTGATTGAACAAAAGAGTAGGTATACTGTTAAGAATTATTTAGTTGATTTCTTTGTGTGTTTGACACCGCATCACTATCACTACATAGTACCTATAAAACAAAGTCGCTTTCTCTGTCCCTATATCCCTATGTATGCTTAAAAATTTAAAACTACTTACTCAACGGATTTTGGTGCGGTTTAAGTATATAGATAGAGACAGGTAGTGGACAGGTATCCCTTAAAACCATGCAAGATCCAGTAAGGGAGATGTCGCCTTACATCATATATCGTGCTGTCTCGCTTACTCACTGGATCTTGCATGGCAGACGGTAGTAACCCCCCAGTACTTCGCTTTCCATGTCTAGGGTACCACTCCGTTACAGCCTTACTCCACCGATAATAATATAAGTGCCTACTTACCTAAGTATACGTTTGTTTTGCAGGCGGTGGTGCGTCTCCTGTCTTTGGAGTACTGCTAACATCCTTATACATCGACTTTTGACGCCGTCCCTTCCACCTATCGCTGGTTAGTATATACTTTCTTTTACAGTAAAATCTTTTTAAAAATGTGACATACTAGCGCCATCTATTGTGGAGTACTAATACTAGACTAATAAATAACGCGACATTTTCATTTTTCCTTTTTTCATTATGTATAACTACTACTACTAGCATAGTATTGTGCAATTTTTACCCTTAGTATAAAATTTTATAAACATCGGCGCTATGACTGCGTTAGCGATTTTGTATGACAAACCTGTACAGCGCTCCTGGCGGGATAGTAAAGCAACTAAGAAATTTCATACAAAACGCAATGACATACTTGGGGTACTGTGCTAATAATATGTTACAGTACTAAAATATAGTATTGTAATCTGTGGATACAATTTACATAGCACATAATTTGAATGTAGAAAATCATCACCGAATAGTAAATAAAAGTTACATACTAGCGCCCTCTATTATTAGATAGCCAAACAAGTAAATATAGAGTGACATCTAGCAGCTAATAGCAAAACTAATACATTTTTAAGTTCTATTTCAAAATCATAGATGGCGATAGAATAAAAAATATGATTATGTTTAAGGAATTATGCTATATTATTGTGTGTGATTAATATATAATAAAGAAAATAAAGGATCATTGCCTCACTTAAAAAAAATAACATTCATTACATTATGTTTTAGTTCATATTCTTATCTTTTTTATTTTGTTTTATTAAAAATATAAGTAGTCAAAGTAGTGACATCTAGTAGCTAATAGCAATACTGACATACTATCGCCATCTTTTGTTGAATAGCTAAACTAGTAAATATATAGTGACATTTAGCAGCTAATAGCAGAACTAAATTTAGTTCTTTTTATTTTGTTTTATTAAAAATATAAGTAGTCAAAGTAGTGACATCTAGTAGCTAATAGCAATACTGACATACTATCGCCATCTTTTGTTGAATAGCTTAACTAGTAAATATATTTAGTGACATCTAGTAGCTAATAGCAGAACTAAATTTAGTTCTTTTTCAAAATCATAGATGGCGTTATTATAAGAAATAAATAATTCTGATTATCTGTGTCACAGAATTAGTAATAATGTTCACAGAATTATGCTCTTCTTACCCGACTACGGGCGTAGCCAAGAGGAAGGGCAATTATTATGGCAGTCTATGTATAAATATATGTATATATGCGCCTAAACTACTGATACTGCGCCCGGGTAACATCTCAACATCCTAACTAATATTATAAATACGGAAGTGAGTTTGTATATTTGTTTGTTATCTCTTCACGCCCTATCTATTAAATCAATCTTCCTGAAATTTCGCATACTTATAGCTAGATAAGCACTGTTCCCGAGGGATTCTCACGTGGGCGAAACCGCGGGCGGAAGCTATTATGTATATAATTCATATTGTTTAAGATAAAATTTAGGTGGGAATGAGTAAAGTTGTACATTTCACGCTGCATTTCTGGTTTTATCTCAATTATTTCCTTGTTTTATGTTTCATCCCTTTTAAACACATTTTTAATGTACTTGAGTAAAAAAAAAATTTACTTAATTTTTATTCATTGCTTTATCTGATAATCTGTGGTACCGCCAAATTAGAACCATGATAAAAGTGTACCCTAGGCTTCGAATCGCATTCGAAGCGACTGGGAGACAAGCTCAGATGATGATGAAAGTAAAGTTTAAATTCCAGCGTGTCGTCCGCTGAAGCCCCGCGCGGCGAGCTCGGAGCACCTACACCCGGAGCCGCGCGTGGAGTGCGTGGTGCTGCACCGCCCGCCGGAACACAGGCTGGACGTCATCTTCGTGCACGGGCTGTATGGTGAGCCTCAACTTTTTACTCATCATTTATTTATGTTTAAACAAGATACAAATATTAAAACACAGTGTAAAACACAATGAGTACAAAGATAAAAGATTTTAATAGAAATCTCTTTTAGAAGATTCGTGAGAAAAGGAAATGGTCTTTGGATCGTCTTTTATAAGAATTTTAATTGACCATACTCCCATTTAATTTCCACGGAAAGCGTATTATATAATTGTTTCCAGTGAGATTGCAGACTTAAATTACCATTGTCTGATAATAAGATGATTCCGTGTTTCGGAATGTATACTACGTCAAGCCGTTGGTCCCAGCTGCCATTTGGTTGCCGTTAAAGAAAACACGCCATAGGTCGAAAGGCGGTTTCGAAGAACTGCGACACCTACACGAAATGGTGATTATTTTTTATTTCCAGGATCACTAGGAAACACATGGAGACAAGGAGAATGGCGGCCGAAGTACAAGATCGAGCCCAACAAAATACCTCTCATAGACCCTTCCAATTCTTGCCAGTGTCAGACAGAAATCACAAGAGAATTCTGCGCCAAACCCAACTATTACGAGAACAACTTACCTGAAGAATCTTACGGTATATATAAAGACGTGAAAATCCTTCCAAACGAAGATGTGTTTATAACAGAAAATTTTTACGACAATACGTTACTTGATCAAGTTGAAATTGTAGATAATTATGAGCTCCAAGCCAATTTTGTAAGGGATTTATTCGAAAAGGAATGTAAAAAATGTGATTTGAAATTCGAGGATGAAAAAGTTAAATCTAATGTTGAATTAAGTAATAATAATTGTGAATGTAGAACAGATGTTGGGAGGAAATGTGAAGTCGGCTGTGGCTGCGTCTGTGATGAATGTTATTCGTCTTGTTGGCCCAAAGATTGGATTAAAGAGGATTACCCCGACGCTAGAGTTATTTCTGTAAATTATACAAGTGATCCGTATTTGTGGAGACCGCTGTGGGTGAAGGGATATAAAAGGTAAGAGCAAAGTAACTTGATTAACTAAAAGAAATAGGAATTCTAAAGGAAACATAATTTTAGAAAAAAAAAGAAACAGATGATATTCTACCAAATATCCCAAATAATATTATAAATGTAATAGTGAGTTTGTTTGTCTGTTACGCTCACGCTATATATACTAAACCGATCATCCTGTTATTTCTCATACACATATTTAGAAGTATTGAAAAGGACATGTATAGGATAGGCAAAGCTAGTTGGAAAAAATAGTGAGCTAAGACCAAAATTTCCAGATTATCGAGTAATTCTTATATCAGGCATAATTTTGTTCTTTAGAAATGACATTCTCATGTTTCTCATTCCAGACTACGTCTCCATGAGCGAGCAGAACAGATGACTCGTCAACTTCTGGACATTGGTGTTGGCGACAAACCCATCATCTGGGTGGGGCACTCCAAGGGGGGGCTGTTCATAAAGCAGATCTACTGTGAAGGTCAGTATCAATCCCCAGGAAGATAAAATCGTTACGTAAAAACATATAGGGGACTAATTACACAGATTGAGTTAGCACCAAAGTAAGTTCGAGACTTGTGTTATGGGATACTAACTCAACGATACTATAATTTATAATGGTTTGCTTGTTCGTATTTGAAATAGTATATCTTTACTACATAGTATAAAACAGTCGTTTTCTCTGTCCGTATGTCCTTTGTATGCTTAAATCTTTAAAACTACGCAACGGATTTACCTAGATGCTGTTTTTTATAGATAAAGTGATTCAAGATGTAGGTTTTTATGCCCATGCGAAACCGGGGCGGGTCGATAAAATAAAATTTGTAATTCAAATGTATAAACTCATAGTTACCTATTTCGTTATACTGACGAGAGATCGATTAAAATAATTATTTAAAAAACGTCTTTAAAGCTTGATTGAGTAACACACATATGTATGTTTATCCCACAGCTTATGAAGCGCACCTTCAAATGGAGAAAGAAGCTAAAAACAAAAACCTCACACACAACAATCCTAATTTAGAAGAAGACAAACAAAACGTCGACAGCGAAGAAGTTGACAATAGTTTTAATAGGAATAGAGAACAAAATATTAGTAATAGTCATGGAACAGGAAGTTCAAGTGATAATATAAATTGTGATAATATTAATATGAATGTTGCTGTTAGAGAGGGAGAGAGACGGGAGGAAACGTCTTCAAACAGTGAAGGTAAGTGTTCAAACAAACTCTTCAGCGTTATTAGATTAGCATTTATGTCTGGCGTATTCTAGAAGACGTGCGGCCGTTGCTTCTCTTTGGTTTTTGGCAAGAGCCGCGGGGTAATGTTTCCTTAGATAGTTATCAACCATTAGCAAGTCATCTAAATAGCTGAAACTTGTCCTATGTGACCTGTGATACGTCTTCGTTCGTTCGTTTCTTCGTCGATACTCTTCCATGGGTTTCTATTCGGCGGTCTGGTTCGAGCAGGCCGTCTAGAAGCTGGGCAGTATCTCATACTAGCAATTCTTTGCGGTTTCACCCGCCCTTTGCGTGTATATGTACAAGAATGCCTTGGAGAAGCCTATAACCTTCTCCAAGAATCAGGCTATATATATGCAGAAGTAATTTATATGATCCGACCTGCGGCCCTACCGCCTAACTCAATAGCTATCGCTATGGCTATGGTTTATGACGTCATCCTGTCTTTTCGAACAGCCAAGCAAAGCGATATTGCTTTTACATGTATTCTATGGACCAAGACATTGTCTTAGTCTTGATCTTGGACATGTGAAAGTAATATTGCTTTGCTAGGCGATTTGAAAAGACAAGATGACGTCATAAACCATAGCCATAGCGATAGCAATCAAGTATGGCCGCTGGGGGTTTAGCCAAAGTCACAATTTCAAAACGCTAACGAAAGTCGACAAGAACAAAATGGATGGGATTGACATAAGATCGACCACAGGATTTAGAGCGGCTTAGCATGTTAATCCCATACATTTCGTTCTTGTGGTTTACCATCATCTCTAAAACCATGAAACTACTGGGGGCTTAGCCAGTCACAATTTCAAAGCGCTAACGAATGTCGGCAAGGGGTTACACCGTCTCGAAAACCACGCAAGATCCAGTGAGAAAGCGAGACAGCGGCATATACAGCAACACATGATGTAAAACGTCATCTTCCTTACTCAAACGTTCTTGCATGATTTTAAGAGATGATGGTAAGCCACCTGGTGTGTTCTAGAAGTCGTCCCGGCGTCGCTCCGCAGCGGCCTGTGGCGCCGCAGTCGCGGGTTCATGTTCTACTCCGTGCCGCACCGCGGCTCGCCGCTCGCAGACATCAAGACACCCATCACCGCCAGGAGTATCGAGCTGCTTGAAATCACCAAAGGTCAGTTAGCTAGAGTAAGCTTAGAGTATTAAATCGACTGGAGACGACACGTGCACTTCGTATTTCAACGTGAAAATGTCTGCCACATACTTAATAATAATAGGAATATTTTAATGTGAAACCCCTTTAACATACATTTCAAGCAAATAAATTGCAAGTAATTACTAAATTACATTGCATGCTTCCCCCACCAGTTAGTTCATGCAAACTACTGCCGGTCGGCGCCCACCCACTACTGTTAGTCCCAGCATGCGCGCCACCATTAGTTTGCACACAAATCCTTTGCGACACGTGTTTCACCTCTACGCGAGGCATCCTCAGGCACCAAGGCACCAAGTTGTAATTGTTCGACGCATAAGCGATGAATGCCACAAAAACAACATTGCACTGCTGTTCATAAAAGTGGTGAAGTTATTAGTGGCGAAAGCATGCAAAGTAATTTGGTAAGTACTTGTAACTTTGACTTCCGCAAAGTAACGTAGTACTATTACTAATTCTGTGGTAAGTAACGCTTGAATCTAATTTATACATGTAATAAAATAGTAAAAATATTTTCTGTACATTTAGTAATTTTGACTAAAATGGATAAAGCAAAACAATTTTTTGAATTTTTTGTCTGTCTGTATGTATGATGATGACGCCTATCTCTGAAAGTACTGGAGTTCTGTTTTTGAAATGTATGACTCACCCAACACCGGTGAGTCGAATGATTATCGTTCGAGTCACCGGTTATGTCGCATGAAAATCATTCGAAAACGATCGATATTCATTCGATTCACCGGTTTTGGGTGAGTCGTACATTTCAAAAATAGCACTTTGCCCTTAGTGCGAGTTTTTCTTAACGCAGACGCTAGCGACTGCGTGAGGATTTAGTATAGAATTTTTTAGTTGCCTTACTATCCGCCAGAGGCGCTTTACAGCTCTGCCGTACAAAATCGCTAACGCAGTCGCTAGCGTCTGCGTTAAGAAAAACTCGCACTAAGGGCAAACCGATTTACTTAACTTTCATCAATGGTTTTGTTTTAACTCGTAAGAACATCTAAAGTTTGTTTCATCAAAATCGGTACATTAAAAAAAGTTATCGTCATTTAAATGAACTCAAGGCATGTTTTACTTCGAACGAATGCACCAAATTGGATAATTCTTTTTTATTGTGTTGGTTATCGTCATGACAAACATTGTATAAAAAAAAAATCGGGAATAGCCCGGGGGATTCCCGGTAACGGGAACGCCTACAGCTCGTAGCAAATAAATAGATTCTCGATCGTGGCACAGATTGCGCGCTGGTGACGTCGCTGCAGTCGCGCTGGCTGTCAGCCGGCGCGGGCGCGGCGGTGCGCAGCGTGGTGGAGACGGCGCGCACGCGCATGGGCGTGCTGTGGCTGCGCATCGTCAGCGCGCACTCCGCCGGTGAGTGCTTACTTCACTACCTTCGTCATTCATTTCGTGTAAGTGTCACAGTCAATCGACCGTGCACAACCTACTGTCAGAGTTCTTCGGAACCGCCTCTCGGCCTCTGACGTGGTTCCTTTAACGACTACCAGATGGCAGCCGGCACCGACGACTTTGATTGGTTTTATATACCTTAAACCTTCCCTGGGAATCACTTTATCTATTAGTGATAACCGTATGAAAATCCGTTTGTTAATATTTAAGTTTTGCGTCCACAGACAGACACAGTCAATGTATAGATATATATATATAAGTATGTAATATTACAGACGCTGGTATCGGCGCGTTGTACGGCGTGTCGCTGGATCACCGCGAGATCTGCAAGCCCTCGAGCCGCCGCTGCCTGCTCTACGCCGAGCTCATGAGCCTGATGAAGGCCGCGCTCAACAAGTGTCGCTGTCAGTGACTCGTTGGCACGACACTAGTGCCGCTGTCAGTGACTCGTTGGCACGACACTAGTGCCGCTGTCAGTGACTCGTTGGCACGACACTAGTGCCGCTGTCAGTGACTCGTTGGCACGACACTAGTGCCGCTGTCAGTGACTCGTTGGCACGACACTAGTGCCGCTGTCAGTGACTCGTTGGCACGACACTAGTGTCGCTGTCAGTGACTCGTTGGTACGGCACTAGTGCCGCTGTTAGTGACTCATTGATACAACACTAGTGTCGCTGTCAGTGACTTGTTGATACAACGCTAGTGTCGCTGTCAGTGACTTGTTGATACAACGCTAATATAACGTTGATAAAACGATAAAAATGAACAAAACGGTCATTAGCCTCCTGCCAAAGTATAATTACTTCAAAATAACATTAGTTTGTGATTAAGGGAATTCATACATATAATCACGTCTTTATCCTATACGGGTGAGACAGAGGCTAGGCTCATAAGACAGGTTTAGCATGGTAGTAGAAACAAATGACCAAGATGAGGAACAAAGTAAAATGTTTATATTTTTATTGTAAGATGTTGAATTTATTGTATCAATAAAGTTTAAATATCGTGTTAGTGTATGTTTTATTCGCGACTAGCTGTTCCCCGCGGTTTCACTCGCCTGTGATGTGTATGTACTAGCCTAGAACCTCCCCCAAGAGCCAGGCTATCGTATGCAGAAAGATTTTTTCAAATCCGACCTGAAGTTTTTAAGTTATAAGCGTTGAAACAAACAAACTCTTCAGCTTTAGTATAGGCTGGCAACCGTCTGGGGTTCTACTCTCATTCATAGTTACAAGTATTGTAAAGGACAGAATAGCTTTTGTCCCGGGAAAAAACACTGTTCCCGAGGGAAGTCTAGGCTAAAGCTAGAAACTACATAATAAAACAAAGTCGCTTTCTCTGTCCCTATGTCCCTTTGTATGCTTAAATTTTTAAAACTACGCAACGGATTTTGATGAGTTTTTATTTAATAGATAGTGATTCAAGAGGAAGGTTTTTATGCTCATGCGAAGCCGGGGCGGGTGGCTAGTTTACAATAAAAGCAAGGCAAATGTTTTAAAAAACTGGACCAGTTTTGACAATCTCGATATAGTATTTTTTTTAGAAAATCAACAATTCACTTATATAAATCAATTTAAATTATATTTGGTTCAAAACAGTTTCACTTACAATAAACAAAACGAAATTAAAACTTATAAGAATACTGACACAACGAATACACGTAACTTCGGAACGACCACAATTTAATTAACATCTATTGATAAATAATGAAATTACACTAAACGGCGACATTCTTATTTTATAATTAGCTGCATTATTTTGGGGATTGTCCATTTAACACGTGATATAACTTTGAAATCACTGCCATCATTTATCCATATTCATCTCTTATCTATATATAAGTAAACGTTTTACGCAAAAATATTTTTAACATGAAAATGAATTTTCCCAGATTTTTAGCTAGATTATCTTTTTGACTATGTAAGAACTTACGTTTAAAATTTCAAAGAAATCGTTATAGCCGTTTTCGAAAACGCGAGTACAAATAAATTTATTGCTCGTTTAATAGTATAGGATGTAGGTAAATGTTAATACAGGGTTAGCAGGAGATTTATAAACGCAGACGCTAGCGACTGCGTTAGCGATTTTGTATGACAAACCTGTACAGCGCCCCTGGCGAATAGTAAGCTAACTAAGAAGTTTCATACAAAATCGCTAATGCAGTCGCATATTTTTATAGTTGAAAAAATCAATTTAGAAGCTTACTATGACCCCTTAAAGCGATCCATAAGCGATTGAGTAAGAGAGATGACGCCTTATATCATGTATAGCGCCATCTCGCTCAGTCACTCGTTTTAAGACCTTGTAGAGGTGCTTCTCAGCGGGCGGAGCCGCGGGCAGGAGTTAGTAAATAAATGAAATGAGTCTTAAATATTTTTAATTGCTATTTTACTAAAACACTAGATCTTCACGTGTTTAATGGACGACCCCTTACAGAAATGAATATCTAACTGTTACTGTACAACACTATGTCACTAAGATTGGTCTCGCACTACTGTATACCACACTGCAGCACCTACGGGTGATGGCCGGACGGCTGCTCGACTTTAACACACTCATACATAACAAGAAGTGACCAGAACATTCACATTTTAATTTAATGGTGGGATTTCCATGAACTTTTTTACTTGAGAAACTGTTAGAAACACAACAGCCTCATTCATAAAATAACGTTTTTAACTCAATAAATAGTAAGAAATTTCATAAACGCAGACGCTAGCGACTGTTTTAGCGATTTTGAATGACAAACCTGTACATCGCCCCTGGCGGATAGTAACTATGGAATTCCATACAAAATCCTAACGCAGTCGCTAGCGGCAGCGTTTATAATATTTTATACTAGGGGTACAGAATGGCTCAATGGATTTTAGCTTGAGAGGTCTCGTTATTTGTATTTAATTAAGTAAGTTAATTTCTTATTTACTGTATGATTTAAATGCAGTGCTGTACTTTGTTTTTTAATAACTTACTTGTTATTTATTGTTATTAGCTTCTTGGCATGAAATTCAAAATTAATAATTTAATAGTACCTTTAGTATTATAGTATATTAATTAAAAACATGTTTTTTTTTTTACTTATTTATGTGAACGAATTTTATACCGAATTACTTGTGTAGTTGCGTATTTTAGTGACATATTCCTAGTAGGTAAGATAATATGTATATTTCTACTCTATTCAAATAAAGATTCATTCATTCATTCTAATTACTATTAAATAATTGTTAATGATGTCACATTTGAACTTTTAGAATTAAAATGATATGATATAAGTAATAAAACCTAATTGAATTTCTTGTTTACGTTATTTTAATGTTTTTGAGCAAAGAGTATACAAATAAAAAACAGAACTATCTTTCGTCGTCGCGTTTAATTCTAAATTAAATAAAAATAATGTCTCGTTTTGAAAATCAAAATAAATCTATTAAATAAAATATATTTCTAAGTCATCTTTGACAAAATAATCTTTTTTAAACCGATCATTGATTGATATTTAGCAGCAGAACGTCGCTTTGCGGAGCGCAAATCGTTTTACGCCAAAAACGACGCTATGCTCCGTATTATTAAGGTTCATACTGTGTTTTACAACCCTCCGACACAAGTCCACGCCTCTTCCATATAAACCGCGCCTTAAAACACGACAAATAAACATTTTTCGACGGGATTAGTTAGGTTCCCGTGGGAATCTCGGGAATAGTGATGGAAATTTACAATTCAGGGGAATATTCCCTTTCGAAATTTACGGAAATATTCCCAAAGTTACCAAAGTACTTTGGAAACTATCCCATAGTTGCCAAAACCATTTTTTCATCGGCAATTCCGGGATATTTCCAAAGTTCCCGGGAAAGATTCCAAAACTTCCGGGATCCCGTTTATATCTGACGTTTTCTAAGTATATAAACTTGTTATTTGCCAAAGTCCGGCTTCAAAGGTCAGAGATTTCGTTAAAGATTTTTTTCTTTTATAATACAAATTCAAAGCATATAAAGGAGAAAAAAAATTCGAGGTCGTGTCGTATCAAGAAATAAAGGAACTTGCTAATGATAGACAGAGATGGAAGGAACTCCACCGACAAGAGCCTAGCTCTTAAAATGATGATGACAATACAAATTTTTGTAAATTTGTTATGAGATTATATATTTATTTCATCTTGCTTCGTTTTAGCATTTCGAGCTTTTTCAACAGTAACTTGTGTTGGACTTTGCAACCGTCCTTTTCAACATTTGAATTAGTTTCACATTGATTTTCAACTTTCGACACACTCTCAACTTGTTTTAACAATTTGCTACTATTTTCTAACATGTCGTTATATTTAGAACCGTCTTCTGGATTAACCGAATCCAACTTACGATTCGAATTGTTATCAACAAAATTAAAATCATGTTCATTATCATCTTTAATATTAGTTTCATGGAAATTCTTATCTAGATTACTATCATTGTACTTAAAATTATTTTCTTTATTTAACCTAATATTACCTATTCCTAACATAACGGATTCTACGTCTATAGTATCATTAAATTTATCTTTGGAATAATCACTATGAATTGTATGTGCACTTTTTAACTTTCTAAGCAGACTACTCTGTACTTTTTCCTTTTTAAAACCTTCAACGGCTATTTTTCCTAATTCTGCCAGATGCGGATCTACAGTGCGATTCTCATAATCAATATTTTCATTTAAATTATAGCGTACGTCGGGATTATGATTGGTAAAATTATCGCTGTTCGATCGTTTCATTTCTTTAGCTTTAGCCATTTTGATTTCTTGAATGGTACTCGTCCTATCGTATGCTTTTTCACGGAATTTCGACAAAAGAATACTTTGCTGCCTCACTTTATTTAAATTAATTGGATATATCCTATTTTCATTTAACGGCGTATCGTAACGATCTTTGGACATAAATTCGCTTACATCTGAATTTCTTCTTAACGTTTTAAGACGATCACCCGCTTCAAATCTGTCTTTCGCATTGACAACATTATCCTTATTCCCATCTTTCCCTGTCGAGTCACTATCAATAAGAATAGAACTTTTAATGCTTTTCCTACTTGTCTCAACACTTTTTTTATTATTAATACTTTTAATCACATCATAATTTCCTCCAGCAACGCGATCTTTACCACGCATACTCAAATTCCTTTCAAATTTCCCGGCAATTTTCTGAAAATTACCAACAACCAGTTCGTTCTCTTTACCTGGTACATTTCTAACATCAACATTGTCTAAATTAACATTATCTTTAACCTTTCGTATTTTATTAGCAACATTAATACTTCCAAAATCATCTTCACCATCAACATTAACACCTTTACAATCATCCGTAGCATCATTACCATCATCTTTCACTATTTTAGCAGCATTATTACCATCATCTTTCGCTATTTTAGTAACATCATTACCATCAACGTTCCCTATTTTATCACCAACACTATCACTATTCCAATCATCCATCGTCTGTCTCTCTCTGCCATCCCCCGCAGTAAGGTCAGCCTGCAGCGAGCTATACCGTTGTAGAGCGGGGCCAGCCTAGGCGAACAGTGCTTGCGGATCCGCGTCTAGAATCTCGCACACGAATTGATCTTGTTCCAGCGGTTTTTTGATCCACCGCCCGAGTTTCGCTTTTTCGAACGCCTCAATTAGTCGCTCCTTCGCTGCCTGGAATACGTTTGATATAAATATTTAGGCAATTTTTTCGCTTGTTAAAAAACGCCGAAGGCATTTGCAAAACTGAATATGCCTAAAGTCTGAGAGTATTAAACCAACCGGAGAAGACACTGACAGGCACAACCCCCTCTGACAAAAGTATAAGACCGCCGGTCATACTGTTTATACTTGTGTACGTGTGTTTCGTGTTGGATAATTTTGTCAAGTCTGTAGCGGCGTGTTAGAATAATGCGTTAGTGTTAATACTTATTGTATGTGTTCCTCAGCCCGCGCGTAGAATTTCAGACTTTTTCACGCAGAAATAAGAGCGCGTGGCGACTCCGGTTGGTTTGATGCTCTATAATACAGATTGAGTTAGCCCCTAAGTACTACGAGACAGAAATCAGAAAAATATCCTTTTTTCATCTTGACCTGACCGGGGATCGAACCCGGGAACTCCTGTATAGCGGGCGGGCATGTTGAGGCATGCCACAGGGGACGTAAATCAACGGTCGTTACCATGTCCGATTCCTGGAATCTTAAAACCGGAATTTTCTCTCGTCTTATCTTGGTTGGCAAAATTTTAGAGTTCGCAATACTACATATTTTTTTTTTTTAATTAAATTAAAATATCTTTAACAAAATTTGGTATGTACATAATTCTTGTGTTTGTGACCTTCTATTAAGTGAAATACACCTGTGTCAGAAGGCCACGCTCTTCCATAACCATAGGAAGTATAAGGTACCTTTTAAAAATATAATCCAATCTAATATTATAAATGCGAAAGTCTGTCTGTCTGTCTGTCTGTCACCTCTTCACGGCTAAACTGCTGGAGCGATTGTGATAAAATTTAGTAGGTAGGGATGTAGTTGACGACCTGAAGTCAAACATAGGCTACTTTTGAGCGCGATATAACCGAGACCCACGCGGGGCGAAGCCATGGGGAACAGCTATTGTTTACATATAGAAAAAACATTTCTTATTTATTACTTACATTTTAGACAATCCTTAATATTCTTAAAGGTTAATATAAATATGCAGTATATTAGTTTGAACCCCAACCAAAACCAACAAGGTTACCTGGTAAGTAGGTGACAGCTGCTTGGCCTCGTTGTACAGCAGATGGTCGAGGTCGCTGGGCAGCGGCTGAGGAGTCATGTCCGGCTCCAACTCCTGGAAACGATAATCTCATAAAAACTGGCCCTGCCGTTTTAAGTTCAGGGTGAAAAAATAAAAAAACATACAAATTACTTACAAAATACTTTATAATATTAGTGGAATGAAATAGTAAACTGCCTTCGTAGTCCAGTGGTTAAGATGTTTGCTCATAAGGCCGCATGGGTTCGATTCCCACGGAAAGCATACTTTGATTAGTTGTTTCCAGTTTAGTTAGGACATCGCTAGGCTTGATGACCTGATTGTCTGATATTAAAGATGGTTCCGTGCTTTGTAAAGCATAGTTAGTCGTTGATTTATGTCGTAAATTGTGCGCTTGCGCAACGACGGCTGCCAGCTCTCCAACTTGTTGTCGTAGCGTTCGCCCGGTCACTGACCCGCGTCATCAGAGGCAGCCTTCGCACTAAGTACTGCTAGCGGGCGAACATGCTCTGCTTGCACAACAACGACGGCTGCCCGCTCTCCAACTTGTTGTCGTAGCGTTCGCCCGGTCACTGACCTGCGTCATCAGAGGCAGCCTTCGCACTAAGTACTGCTAGCGGGCGAACATGCTCTGCTTGCACAACAACGACGGCTGCCCGCTCTCCAACTTGTTGTCGTAGCGTTCGCCCGGTCACTGACCTGCGTCATCAGAGGCAGCCTTCGCACCAAGTACTGCTAGCGGGCGAACATGCTCTGCTTGCACAACAACGACGGCTGCCCGCTCTCCAACTTGTTGTCGTAGCGTTCGCCCGGTCACTGACCTGCGTCAACAGAGGCAGCCTTCGCACCAAGTACTGCCAGCGGGCGAACATGCTCTGCTTGCACAACAACGACGGCTGCCCGCTCTCCAACTTGTTGTCGTAGCGTTCGCCCGGTCACTGACCTGCGTCATCAGAGGCAGCCTTCGCACCAAGTACTGCCAGCGGGCGAACATGCTCTGCTTGCACAACAACGACGGCTGCCCGCTCTCCAACTTGTTGTCGTAGCGTTCGCCCGGTCACTGACCTGCGTCAACAGAGGCAGCCTTCGCACCAAGTACTGCCAGCGGGCGAACATGCTCTGCTTGCACAACAACGACGGCTGCCCGCTCTCCAACTTGCCCGTTGTGGCGTTTACCACCTCTGGCAGCTATCGGAGGAAACACAAGCTTAATTTATTACAAAAACTCTAGTAAAATCAAAATACATTATTGTAAAACACAGGTAAGAAAGTAACTTCTCTCGTTGTATCGATATAAAATTCCAATTATCGAAATGGTATAAAAATCAATATGTTTTTCGACCGATGAACAAATAGTTCTTTTTATAATTAAAATCCCTAAAAATGAATACAAACTTTATTTAAACAAATTACTATGGGTTTTTTGTTTTTGGTCGATTCGATTTGATGCTTTTAATTTGGTAAGTACTTAATAAGTTGGTTTTGAAGTTGGAATGTAAGATTATTGAAGTAGATTTGTTCGCCAAATCATATCGATGTTTATTAAAATATCGATATATCCCACCCATCCCAATTCCAATTAATATCAAGTATAAATGCAAAAGTGAGTTTGTTGGTTTGTTCACAAGTTTGTTTGTTACGCTTTTACGCCCTATCTTCTTAACCAATCTTCCAGAAATTTCGCATATAGTGCCCCTAGTGTGAGTTTTTCTTAACGCAGACGCTAGCGACTGCGTTTGGATTTTGTATGGAATTTCTTAGTTGCCTTACTATTCGCCAGAGGCGCTTTACAGGTCTGCCGTACAAAATCGCTAACGCAGTCGCTAGCGTCTGCGTTAAGAAAAACTCACACTAGGGGCACAGATAGTTGGAAGTATTGAGAAGGACATAGGGTAACATACACGCGGGCAAAGCCGCGAAAAAATATATTATGTACATATATATTATTCTTAAAAATGTGAATATCGCGGTTTATTTATTTCCAAATTCATGTACACAGTAAAATATACAAAAGAAAAGAACATAGAATAAAGAACATTAGTTCAAGGCGGTTGTTCACTGACCGGCGTGGTGACGCACCAGCACACGCTGAACGAGGGCGCGCGGGCGGGCGTGCGGGCCTCCGTGCTGGCGGCGCGCGCCAGCAGCGGCCGGTGCAGCCGGAACGGCGGCGGCAACGCTGATATGTACGACTCTATGCGCCCGCATATGGCACTGGGACCAATCATTGTTTTAATAAATAAATATATAATTACATAAGTTTATAAATAAAAAATAATCGATATCCTATCCTAATTCTTCACTACATAGTATAAAACAAAGTCGCTTTCTATGTCCCTTTGTATGCAATCTTTAAAACTGCGCAACGGATTTTGATGCGCTTTTTTTAATAGATGTGATCCAAGAGGAAGGTGTTTATGTCCATGCGAAGCCGGGGTGGGTAGATAGTAAGTAACTAATATACTTAATAAATGCGAAAGTGAGTTTGTTTTTTTGTTACGCTTTTACGCCCTATCTACTGCAACAATCTTCCAGAAATTTTGCATACACATGGACAGAAGTATTGAGAAGAACATAGGATACCTTTCATCCCGGGAAAAAAACTCTGTTCCCGTGGGAAATTTACTCGGGCGAAAGCTAGTACTTATATAAAAAAAACATTCGTTAGTCTCGCCAAAACTCGAGAATGACTGGGCCGATTTGGCTAATTTTGGTCTTGAAATATCTGTGAAAATTCAGGTAAGAATGAAACGGAAGTAAGTAAGAAAAGTGCGTTCAGGCGGTAAGGGGTTCGCCGGGTCTGCTACTTAAATAATGCTAAATATATAAGGTGGACACGAATCAACTGCAAATATTTTAAGGGCAAATTCAGACCACTATACTGAACAACTTTGCCAAATAAATTTATGTATATCGAAATATGAAAAAAAAACGTCCTCCTATCTATACTAACTGAAATCCACCTGATCTAGATTAGTATGGATATATAATATATGTTCAAATCACACAGATTAAGCTTGCCCCAAAGTAAGTTCGAGATTTTTGTTATGGTCAACATTAACTAAGTAAATTTTAACCCAATGTACTAAAGTATGCTCGATTTATACATAAATTAGTTTAAATTGAGCTATATTCCAGTATATTTTTAAGAACGTCAAGGATTTCATGTTATATGCGGTTATTAAAGTTACAGAGATTATATAACCTATAGAGTGGGCTATATGACTTGCAGCCACTGTCACCCAACCCCACATGCCAAAAAGGCAACTTTATGTTTTTCCGTTTCCTTTAACATGTAAAATTGTGTGTTGATGATAATTAACCGTCACGTTGTAAGTCTGTCGTGGTTTTTATTTACCAGCATCAAAATTCAGTACGCCAAGTCTTAACTTTTAACAGCCATATTTAGCATTGTTGTGCAAGACCACATTTTGCAATAAATAAATATATAGGGACAAGTCACACAGATCAAGTTAGCCCCAAAGTAAGTTCAAGACTTGTATTATGGGATACTAACTCAACGATACTATATTTTATAACCAAATACATATATAGATAAACATCCAAGACCCAGGCCATTCAGAAAAAGATCATTTTTCATCTTGACCTGACCGGGGATCGAACCCGGGACCTCCTAAGTAGCGGTCAGGCATGTTAACCATTACGCCATGGATTTTGAAGATTGTTCTTCTCTTCAAGTGTATCTTTCAAAATGTAAGTCAATCTTTCAAGTGTATACGAAATGCGATGTAAACGGCCACATGTTTTGATTGCATAATCAGATTAGGTTGATTCCGCAAAGATAGGTGCTTGCATATGTTTGACAGATATAAGTATTTGTATTGTATTGTAGAAACCGAAACCTAAAAATAAATTAAGTTTCAAGTAACTTTCCACTCAAACAACGCGTTTTTCACACACAACGTTTTTCACACACAACCTCTCTCACCCCCCAAAACCGTGACACACTCTAGTAAAAACCTCTATTGCTATCTCTAACGTCCCTGCGCGTCAAATATTAAAAGCAGCACCAAACCAGTCTATTGCGACTTGCGACATTCCTTTCCCCGCGCGACCGAATCTGTGTCGAGCGCACTATGCATGAAAACTGCAAAATTTATGATTGCTCTAGTTTTTTTTATGTTTATTGTAAAATTACCAGTTGTGTGCCATAATCAAATGTTATTTAATACAATATGTACTATCCAAACTTCTTTACATAGTAGTTAATAGATAGTGATTCAACACTCTAGGTATCTATTTAAAAAAAAAACGCATCAAAATACGTTGCGTAGTTTTAACGATTTAAGCATACATAAGGATAAAGGGACAGATAAAGCGACTTTGTTTTACACTATGTAGTGATGAACCGTTCTCTTCTTCAAGAAGAATGAGCCGTTACACCACACACATCAGCCACAATTAAAGACATCAAGCCAGCCACCAGTCTTGTAAATAACAAATACATTTTTCAACACAGTCGGCTAAAAAAGATTGCATTCAGGCAAACCAGTCGCCCCTTCTAGACAGGTCGGAAAAGCGGGCTCAGTGCTAGTGTTGCGCCGGCGCAGACGCACGGAAAACCAGAGGAAAACTGTGAAAATGCAGACGATTCTACCGCTCGCGTGCTTCTTCTCACTGATACGTATGTATTCATTGTTATCATTTCGTTTACAAAGACTTTGCACACTATGGTGAGAGGTTTTCCGAAACCGCATCTAAACTTAGGCCTTTTTTTCAACGACTACCAGATTGCAGCCTACCAACGGCTTGACGTGCTTTCCGAAGCACGGAATCATCTTTATTGTCAGACAATGAGGTGATTCACGCCTGTGTTCTAACCAAAGTAGGTACCACTAAACAACGTATGCTTCCCGTGGGAATCGAACCCACGACCTGCTGGTTTTCAGGCAAACACCTTAACCGCTGGACCACAGAAGCATTATCTCTTTACCCATGGTCCCATCGCTATGCCTCACTGCGAACTTAGAAAGACCCTCCGCCATCCGCCTTCTTCAGGACATAGTCATAAAATTCACCGAACTTAGAAAATACACTCCGCCATCCCCGGCAGTCATAATTTCTAAAAAAAAATTTTAATTGCGGTCATAATCATAACGGGTATCAAAAGAAAAGCCCGTAAAAACGAACTAAACTAATGCTCAACCTTTTTGGGATATTGCGAAATTGCAGCTCGTAATAAAAAAAATACTGGCCACTCAGAAAAACAATAAGTCGATTCAAAAATATTGATGAAGTAGGTTAAATACACTCGGCATTTGAGCGTAAAAAATAAAAATACTGGCCACTCCTAAAAAAATATGTCAATTCAAAAAATATTAAACATTGGCGCCTAAATAAAGTTTAGGTGATTTGTGAAGTTTTGTAATTATTATAAAAGTAAAATAAAACCTGAATAGTTAATATTAATATAGATGTGTTTAGTGCATAAAGTAAGTATTTAAATCTAGTTTTGTAATTATTTTCAATTGCATTCTGTTGTATTCATCATATTCTGAAGATACCTCTTCATATAGAAAATTTTATCAGTTCAAACAGGGATCGAAAACCTGGTTAAAATAAAAAACCGGCTCGTTTTTCTGCCCATACATTTTGCCAGCGACCGATAGCATTACGGTTCCGCTTGACTTCACCGGTATTACCCCAAAAAAAATTGGCCTAGTGCGACTGGGAGTTCCGTACCACCACACCACAATGCTTTTTTTACCCTTTACTTTGTATGTAAAAAATAATTTTCCTTATTAATTAAAAACAAATTAACTGTTTTTAGATTTATTCCTAAATAAATACTGTATGATATCGCTTTTTACCTTTCATGATTATAGTTGACTAGCGACCCGCCCCCGGCTTCGCATGGGCATAAAAACCTTCTTCTTGAATCACTATGTATTTAAAAAAACCGCATCAAAATCCGTTGCGTAGTTTTAAAGATTTAAGCATACATAGGGACAAAGGGACAGAGAAAGCGAGTTTTGATCCGTTGGTACTTACTTAGCACATTGAAACGTGATTCAATAATAACAGTGCCTCTAGGTTCTCTAGGTATTATTATTTAACCGCAATCATGAGATTATGATGCGTGTGTTATTATGCGTTAATGTGTATCAACGTAACTGATCCACATGATGAGATATAGCGAACAGAGAAAAAGCTTCTCATTCGGTGTATTCCCCAGAATTTAGAAATATTAACAAGAAGTGGCTAGCGCACGAAGAACGTGTCACTAGTTTGGCTCGTAAGCCAATGTTTCACATGGAAAAAATGGGCGGGGAATTTGATTGCGTCATTTATTGCCACTGTTATTAGTCGATAATATTAGGTGGCTTTGTTGTAAATTACGTTATACATTTCTAATAAGGTCTGGTGTGGTATACATGGGTCTACATGTAGTAATTGAAGATAAGAGAGAATACGCTGCCACACTGATCCTAGAAATAAATTCGAGTCAAAACATTTATATTCGGATAATTTCTCTGTTCTGTGGTATATTCTCTAACCAACGACCAACGAGGGATGTTGAAAGTTCTTTTAAAAGCACTTGGCAAGCAATATTACTCGGCCGTAAATTGCTTCATTTCCGGCCCCGAAAGTAATTTACTGGCCGTTGCCAGTGTCAAGTTTTATTTGAATGTTCTTCATTTAGTCAAGTCAGTAGTCAGCCGTGTCTTGTCAAATTAGTCAGAGGGCTAAGTCAAGTGGTGGAACTTGAAAGATTTTGATGACAAGGCTTAAAGTCACTAACACGACATTGTACCACTTCTCAACACTCACGCATGTTCACGAACACTTAGCGAATAATAATCCACAATTATTATGCACAAATACTCAAAAAAACCAAAATTTTGGAAAATAAAAACAAAAACGAAATGTTTTGACTTTCCCGCCAAAAACTCCTTACCAACAACATTACTGTGACTTGATTGATGTTTTTATTCGGCTTCAACTTCTTTCTGTAATGTAGCTAACTCAACATGTGGTCCGTACATAGTTTCAGCTATTACACCAAATGTTCCACGGCGATGGGTAATTGGCGCAAAGAAATTGTTGAGTAACGAATTGGCATGTGGTACTTATTGTTACGGCCAAATACCGCAGTAAACTAAATAGTATACTTCTATACTAATATAATAAAGCTGATGAGTTTGTTTGTTTGAACGTTTATAACTTTAGAACTACTGTACCCCTAGCATGAGATTTTATAAACGCAGACGTTAGCGACTGCGTTAGGATTTTGTATGGAATTTCTTAGTTGCCTTACTATCCGCCAGGGGCGCTGTACAGGTTTGTCATACAAAATCGCTAGACGCATTTGCTAGCGTCTGCGTTTATAAAATCTCATTTAGTGGTACTGGTCTCATTCAAAAATTATTTCAGCGTTGATAGCCTAGTTCTTGGAAGTTATAGGCTAAAGTACATTACTTTGGGAAACCCGTGGTATGTACCACGGGTTTCCCAAAGGACTACAACATGTGTTTAAATGATTCACACTCTTTTGAGCTAAAAACATCCGGATCTCAACTAAATTGATCATCAATCCTTGTAACGCCACGTAATAGCAAGAAAAAGAACTAAAGCATTCTCTTAGGTAATGGGAGCATATGGTAACACAAATAGCGTGCCGTCTTTCCACTATATAAATAAATAAATATAAATATATAGGGACAAATTACACAGATTGAGTTAGCCCCAAAGTAAGTTCGAGACTTGTGTTATGGGATACTAAACGATACTATATTTTATAAGAAATACATATATAGAAAAACATCCAAGACCCAGGTTAATCAGAAAAAAGATCATTTTTCATCTTGACCTGACCGGGGTAGTGGTCAGGCATGTTAACCATTACGCCACGGAGGTCGTCATATAAACGGAACCCTAAAAATGTGAATGTTATAGGTACCTTCACTTAACCCACAGCAAGGGCCGTTAACTAGGATCCAAGCGGTTAAATAACAGCTCCTAACATCCTACACTTTCCATTTCTCCCCGCGTACGAGACCGACTCTTGCGCAATACCAGACGGACCTGTACATTATATGTTTATATAAATATTTCCTTAATGGAGCAGGTTCGAGCTGGTGAGCGAGTTGATTGGTTGACGTCTATACTATGACGACCTCCGTGGCGTAATGGTTAACATGTCTGACCGCTAATCGGGTTCGATCCCGGTAAAGATGAAAAATGATCTTTTTCTGATTGGCCTGGGTCTTGGATGTTTATATCTATATATGTATTTGTTATAAATATTGTGTCGTTGAGTTAGTATCCCATAACCTGAACATAAACTGAACAGACGAACGCACACATGCAACCAGTAATTTCACGCATTCATGCGTATGAAATTGAAATCAACATAATAATTACAAAAACTGGTGCAATTGGTACTTTTCCTACTGGTGGCAGATTCCTAAAATTATGGCATTTCAAAGTGTACAAAAATGAGACCAAATTTAAACTATAACCTTTAAAAAAATAAAAAAAGAATCTTATATATATTCGGTAACAAACATAACAAAACCTAAACAAAAATCGATTAATCCATTTGGGAGCTGGAGAAGGATACACAGAAAGACAGACAGACACGTTAAACTTATAACACCGCTCTCTATTTGCGTCGGGGGTTAAAAAGAACATACAAGCGAATTAAGAACCGCCTCCTTTTTGGAAGTTAGTTGAATATAATTAGAATAGACATTTATTAAGACATTCATCACACATACAAATCAACAAAGGACAAAATTATCAAACAAACATACATGAAACGTGACAAATATCTCAATAGGTGGCGGCTCAGTATTACACTAGACATGCACGGATGTCTAGCACTGATTTTCAGCCGCCACCTTTTGAGTAACCACAGCACAGTTAATAACCGCGGAAACCTTATATTTTCCAACAATACACCATCGACGTACCTCTGACCTAAAGCACAAACTTCTAATAAGTCGGTAACCACGAAATTTACACGCGAATCGGGACACTAGTGGTTTTGACTTGCAACCTATACGGTCTACACAATACGAGATTCCTCATTGTTCACGATTTCCTTTATTGAGTGTAGTTTAGTTACATTATATGTTAAAATATAGTTTTTTGCTTGCATTACACATGCTTCTAATGTAATCATAATATCGTGTAGGTGTCACGGTCAATCGACCATGCACACCTTGGTCTAATCTAATCAAATACACTATTGATCTAATCCGAAATTTTAGAGCTGATATTGGTGTCGTCTCTTATATTTTTTTTATCTCATGCCATGACTTTTCATATCCTGACACAAAATGATTTCCTTACTTACTCCGCTGGCTCAGCGACTCGAAGTGGACCTTAGTCTCCGAAACGAGAGAGCGCCACAGTGTTCTATACTCTATTCTGCGCGATGTTTCGCCAGTTTACAGCGCCCATTTCACGCACGTCAGCCTGCACTGCATCGCTCTAGCGATATCTGACTGAATTCCACTATCTAGTCTTTCATAGTGGCTCTTATAGATTCCGATCTACCAATCAGATCTGAAGTCTTCCTGTTATCTAATTCACGTCAGAGACTGAAGACGGTTCGAAGGTATCTTAAGGATTTCTCAAGAAGATCATTTGTTTCAGGACCACCCGGAGTGAGGTTCGAGCAAGGCCTCCTACAGATAGTGCCGGTCAATAAGGCGAAATGTCCATTCGTCAGGGACCACAACGACATCGGCTTCCAACTGTTCACCAGGTATTTATTGACAGTCTTAGTAAGCATAGTGGCTATATGGTAAGGTGAAGTTAAACCAAGGAAGAGATGGATAGACTGCGTGATAGAAGACCTTAGAAAGGGGCAAATTTAGAAACTGAAAGGAGGCGAGGGAACGTGACGGGTGAAAAAAACTACTAGAAGAGGCCAAGACCCACAAAGGGTTGAAGCGTCACAGGAAGATGAAGAAGGTGAAGTTAGTCAACTAAGTAAAGTTAGTCAGACTTGTCAAGGTCCAGACAGTTGACGAAGGCCCGCTGCATTCCACCCGGACCTAACAGCCTGACTCCCACAACACCCTCGGCCGATTTCACAAACAAGTGTAACCATGGTGCTAGGGCATGGTAGAAGGGGCATGCCGAGGAAGTGTTGGTTCAACGACGCGGTGGAGAATATGCATATTATGCATGGTCTCAACCAAATATTAATGTCAAAGACTAGGCAATGAGTAAAAGCAGGAAATCGGACCCTGGGCTCATATTTATTTTCAGACAATCAGGTGATTCATGCCTACCATGTCCTAACCATACTGGAAACAACTAAATAAAGTATGCAAACTCACTCGAAATATCGTCATTCTGTCTTACTCAAACAGTAAGACAAATTGTCATGGAATTGGGCAAGTCACTTATGTCGAAAACATTCAAAAAGTTGGGCCAAGGAAGCTGCTATGTTTAAAAAAAATGTGCTTGAGGTGTATGCATCCCGGATTTGTTGTATAGCTTTATAACATTTCAACAGACACAACCCAACAGTCTTCCAGCCCCTAATGTTGGATGATGACGAGAAATTATTTGCGTCAAACATGGACTTCCACGCGCCAACCGTCATTTACTTCGGGGCGTTCTTGGAGCAGCCTGACGACGGCAGCGGCGTCATGGTCAGAGAAGGTATGTCATAATCATTCCAGCCCCTACTTCCACTTCCACGATCAATAACCCAGACCTTACCAGTCTCTCCCAGCATCCGCCCATAAATGGAGCTCTAGGTGGTACGAAGTGCAATGACACTTCATTAAATGTAATGTAGTTGTTAGATGCGTAAGTCATCACGCAATCTTCATAAAATTCTTTCAATTCTATGGTTGCTCCGACAAATGGTTCCGTTATCGCTCCAAATCTCCGAAGATCGTCACGTCTGGCTATAAAACGGCGAAATGTCATAACTGCAGTCTGCTGATTTAGGTAAACAAATCAATGACCCTTCGTTTCGTGTTATTTGACCAGCCCTTCAGTTAACAATATTTTCCCTCCAGTTTATAATAACGCACACCACCATAACGTTATGTGTTTTCAAAAAATGCTGACGGTCTTCGAATATCGTTTCGCTACGAAGCGATGTCCGACTTTTGCTAGGCCTTTTGTGCCCCTAGTATGAGGTTTTATAAATGCAGACGCTAGCGACTGCGTTATCGATTTTGCATGACAAACCTGTACAGCGCCCCTGGCGGATAGTAAGGTAACTAAGAAATTCCATACAAATCCTAACGCAGCGTTTATAAAACCTCATAATAGCTCATACTTGGGGTACTGGTTACTATATATCTTTAAATTCCAGCGTACATGTTACGAGGAGACACCAACGTTATTATGGTAGACGCACGGACCTTAGAAGCCGGCCCTTGGTACTTCACAGCGGCAGAGAACACCTGGTACATTGGACAGTTTGCCGCGCAGTTCATCGACTACTTGGTGACGAGGTAAGGATTCCTCGATTCCTTATCGAGTCAGGAGGACGTTGACTTCCTTAGTAAGGAATCACACCGCAATTTAAGTATAATCGCCGAGCGCACAAGAACAACGCGTGCGCTGGCATGTTGGCACCATCGATTAATTCGACACGATATTTTTCCTCTGAAGAGGAAGAAAAGCTCTTTACAAAGCCTCGGCCGAAAAAGCAATTTGTTTGTTACGCTTTTACGCCGTATCTTCTACACAATGTTCCTGAATTTTGCATACATAGATAGAAGTATTGGGATACATACGATTTCATTCCGGGAAAAAGCACTGTTCTCGAGGGAAATTCACGCGGGCGAAAGCTAGTCTATACTTATATTATAAAGACGAAAGATTTGTATTTTGCGTGTATGTTTGTGATGAACAAACACAAAAATTACTGTGCCGATTTCAAAAATACTTTCACCATTGGAAATCTACATTCACCCTGAGTGACATAGGCTATGTATATACCACGGACGAAGCCGGGGCGGACTACTAGATTTTAATAATAATTAGTGCAAAAAATGAAATGTTTGTTAAAATCTCACTTTCCAGGGGTCTAAACCTGACAAACACACACCTCGTCGGTCACAGTTTGGGCGCGCAGTCGGCCGGAGTAGCGGGGACCGCCTTGAAATCCGGTACGTGCTCACTGCTTTATTTATGACGACCTCCGTGGCGTAATGGTTAACATGCCTGACCGCTACTCTGGAGGTGCCGGGTTCGATCCCCGGTCAGGTCAAGTTGAAAAATGATCTTTTTCTGATTGACCTGGGTCTTGGATGTTTATCTATATATGTATTTTATAAAATATTGTAACGTTGAGTTAGTATCCCACAACATAACAAGTCTAGAATTTACGTTGGGGCTAACTCAATTGTGTGATTTGTCCCTATATATTTATTATTTACTTTACTTCACCCGCGATCCAGTGGTTAGGGCGTTTGACTATAGACCCGGGGGTCTTGGGTTCGATTCCCACGGGAAGCATACTTTGTTTAGTTGTTTCCAGTTTGGTTAGGACATTGCAGGCCTGCATCCTGATTGTCGGATAATAAAGCTAATAGGGTAGGAGTGAAATTTTTTAAAACGCTTGAACTTTTTTCTGTCGGTAGGAATAAGGTTCCTTGATACCAGAAATAAATCTCAGATTTTTTGAATGGCTTTTGCGGTCAATTCCTTTGCTTCGTTCGGTAAAAAAACAAATGTCATTGTCATTGGTTTTGGTAAAATAATTGGCTGATTCTAAAAATCTGAGATTTATTTCTGATATCAAGGAACCTTATTCCTACCGACAGGAAAAATTCAAGCGTTTCAAAAATTTTCACTCCTACCCTATTCCGTGCTTCGGAAAGTATGTTAAGCCGTTAGCCTGGCTGACATCTGGTGGTCGTTAAAGGAACCACGTCAGGGGTCGAGAGGCGATTGCCAAGAACTCTGGCACCAGGGGGCGCATGGTCTTTTTATCATGGTCCTGATTTGGCGGAACTGGTTATTACAATGGAGCGACTGCCGTCTGGCCTCATAACATAACGAGCAAGGGTTGTTCCAGGACGCGTGTCCAGGATCACGGGGCTGGACCCCGCGTTCCCGTTGTTCGACAAGCTCCCGCTGGAACAGCGCCTCGACCCTACCGACGCTGACTTCGTCGACGTCATACACACTGACGCGGGGATATTCGGTAATATTGCATGTTTATTCATCTAGCGATTTAAAATAAATTGGCCAAAAGCTAGTCGGACTCACGCAATGAGGGTTCCGTACCGCCACACAATACTAAAAGTATGCCCTAATAAATAATCATGGGCCCTAGCAACATTTAGTGTGACATTTGGCGCCATCTAGAATCACCTAACACATTACATAGTATTAAACAACGTCGCTTTCTCTGTCCCTATGTCCCTTTGTATGCTTAAATTTTTATCGACCAATAACAGTGGCAATAAATGACGCAATCAAATCCCCCGCCCAATTTTTCTGTGTGAAACATTGGCTTAGAAGCCAAACTAGTGACACGTTTTCACGTACGCAATGCCACTTCTTGTTAATATTTCTAAATTCTGTGATCTATGATATATGCACTCACGAGCGAGTGAAACTGCGAAATCCAGCTAATAATAAATAAATATTAAGGAGGCAATAAATGATATCATATTTCTGAGGTAGAGAGAGCAGGAACTTACATACTGTGCCGACCCCACATAGGAAAGTGGGATAAGGTAAAGGAAAATAAGAAATGATTTGATATGTATGTTCAGGTTTCAACCGCCCCATCGGCCACGTGGACTTCTACCCCAACGGCGGCATCAGCCCTCAGCCGGGCTGCGAGCTGGAGGTGGTACTGCACCAGCAGCATCTCACTAATAAATGTAAGTTTTACATCCTAACTAATATTATTAATGCGAAAGTTGAGTTTGTTACGCTTTCATGCTCTATCTACTGAACCAATATTCCTGAAATTTCGCATACACATAGATAGAAGTATTGAGAAGGACATAGGATACCTTTCATCCCGGGAAAAAGCACTGTTCCCGAGGGATATACACGCTGGCGAAACCGCGGGCGAAAGCTAGAATTTATATAAGGTGGACTCGAATTAACAAGAAATATTATGGGCAGATATAACCGCCAGAAACGCAGATTTTAAAAAAATATATTATTTGGTTAATCGTCATCATTATTATACTAATATTTAACAAACATAGAGTAGGAATTACTTACAAATATGGACTTTTTATATAAAATAATTGTCCGAAATAAAGAACACATGGTGAAAAAAATATTCAGTTTTCCTATTACTGGATTAATGCAAGTTAACTTTTAATTGGCTCATTGCCATGCATTTTAGTAACCATTTTCTCGTGTTATATAGCTTTAAGCTGTAGCAGGTCTTTCCAAAATTGAATAAATATATAAATTAAAAGGCAACCGTTTGAACACTTGGAGAAGTCATAAAATGAATTTCCACAACAGTCTTCTGCAGCCACTGGCGCTCGTACCAATTCTACAGCGAGTCGGTAATGCGGCCCAAAGCATTCGTAGCGACATCTTGTGGCAACTGGAAGAACTACAAACACGGCTACTGCGCCAACGGACACGTCTCACATATGGGACTGGGCGTAGACCGACAGTAAGGAAACACGTTTTGGGCTCGCTCAATGCAATTAGACGCTTGGCACAACGCACGAAAGTTCACTCTCATTGTAGTTGTTGATGATTCTACTGTAGAATGGTAATGAGGGTCAAAGCGTTCCTAGCGACATCTTGCGGCAACTGGAAGAATTACAAACACGGCTACTGCGCCAACGTTATCTCAAATATAAATGGCGTAGACCAATAGTAAGGAAAACACCAATTGGGCTCGTTCAATGCAAAAAGACACTAAGCACAACGCACTAAAGTTCACTGTCATTGTTGTTATGCCACGTTAATCATTAAATCATGAATAGCAAAGCACAATTTAGCTTGACCACGGAAGCTTCATCTTCTTATGTTTTTTTTCTTATCTTCTTTGGCTTTAAACTATATAGATCCCAATGGATCTAAAGGCCAATGCCTTGGCAATATACTTGGCACTTTTCCCTGATACATCAGACAGGGCACGACAGCAACGATAGTAGTGGTGAATGTAAACGTTTCAGTTTTGCAAAAGGACGGTCAGGTCAGCAACCGGGATTTCCTGCTTAAACCTTAAGTTGTACATACATAAGGTTTGAAATGCACTTAGTATATCACTAAATTTCACATCTGCACATTCACAGGTGACGGCCGAACACAGCAACCGCAAGCATTGTACAAATTCTATTTACAACCCAACGACAAGAAAGATTTCCGAACAAAACTATACGAATTTTTCACTCACATACATGCTTTAAAAAACAATACTCAACCTTATGATTTCACGAGTGAAAGTAGTGATGTACAAATTTCAAATATAACAGATGCTAAAAGTAAAACAAAAGATGATTTAAAAACTAAAGTTAGTAAAAATAACAAAGAAAGGGTTAAGATACCCAAACTAGAATCGAGGAGCGATTCATTTGATATAGATAGCACTATTAACATTAACAGCAATAAGAAACAAGATTATAAATTTACAATTGAACATAGTAAAGGACACAAAAATGTTTCAAAGGGTGAAAAATCTAACAACAATAAAACTACAATGAATATTTCCATAGCTGCATATGACATTAACACAACATACAATACCAATGAAACGCAAACATCAGAAATGGTCATACAACAAGGTAGAGCAAATCACAAAGATACAAATACAAAGAAAGAAAAACTAGCACATAACACTACACCTATCTTACACCAAACAAATAACGATGCAAACGAGGAAGTAACCACAACTATCAACAAAGATCCAACAGAAGAAAATCACGAAAACATCCAAACACTCAGAAAGAAACGCCAGAGACGTTTCATACCGTTCTTACAAAGATCAGAAACGGCCGAGAACGATAACTTATTAATGAAAATGTTAGAATTCTTATTCAAACACAGGAAAAACGTGCTACCAGTGATAACGGTAATGAGGGAAATAAACACTTTAGTTAAAAGCGGTAATGGAGAGTTGAATCACTTTACAAAAGAGAGAAACAATTATATTGGGACGTCGGCCGTGGTGCCACCTATAGCCACTTATACTTTAGAACTTGGAAACGAGAATAAGGTGACATCTTTTGTTAAGAAGTTGCTTGGGCTGAGTCCCAAAGGAGATCGACTGACGATCGCGGGCGGAAAGTGAGGTAAGATGTAAATAGTAAGCATGCTAAATTATAAGGTCACGGGAGGACAGGCACTTTATTACAATTTATGTATTTGTAAACATTATTTCAGCTTAAATTTTTTATTATTTTTATTTATTTATTTCAACATCATTTACTAACTATCATTACAGGAAACCTAATGCGATATGTACTAGATCACCTCCGCGATCATCATCATTATTTCTTATATGAAACACGCTCAATCGACCATGCACACCCTGGTGTCAGAGTTTTTCAGAACCGCCTCTCGGCCTCTGACCTCCGCGATTAACTACATGTATTTATGAATGGGTTTCCACAGGGTAAATACTGGTAAAATACCCATTACCCTGGTTAATACCCAATCCGGGTAAATACCATTCAAATGCATGGCATTATTACATTCTTTAAAAAAAGAGCTACCTATGATCAGAAATCTTTGTAAAAAGGTGGCCATTCAATTGTTCTAATAAAAATGGTCATAACAAATATTGCAAGAAGTTGGTTATTTGATCGATGTTATAATTCGGTTAGAGTAGGCGGTTGGCGCTATACTGCGCTAGTATATTCTAAAATTACCGCTGCTTCTCATATTATATGCTACTGTCGACCCGCCCCGGCTTCGCATGGGCATAAAAACCTTCCTCTTGAATCACTATCTATTTTAAGCATACATAGGGATAAAGGGACAGAGAAAGCGACTTTGTTTTATACTATGTAGTGATAAAATACCACTATACTGAACAACTTTTCCAAATTAACTAAACTCAAATTTAGAAAAAAATATTTTTGACCTCTTTATTGAGATATACGAATTGCGAAGAGAACCATCTGTACGAAAAGTAAAAAAAAAATGTCGTAATCCGATACAAATTTATTTAGAAAAGTTAGTCAGTATAGTGGCCTAAAAATATTTGCAGTTGATTTGTGTCCACCTTATAATTCGTGTGTTTCAGCGCCCGCGGCACCTACTACCTGATGACGCGCCGACAGTCGCCGTTCTCAATAGAATAAGGTTATGTATTTTGTAAATTTTGTGACAATCTTTAGTTTAAAACCTGCAGTAGTTGTTTAGATGAAAACCTGTATTTATAACACAAAAATAACCGTCTTTAACCTGGAAAACTTGAGAAGTGTCAAGGGACACCTGGATAGAACGAAGTTTAATATGAGAGAGAGAGAGAGAGAGAGAGAGAGAGAGAGAGACAGACAGAGAAACACGCGCACGCCGCACGGCTTACAACTAAAGCAAAAAGTGTAGTTACAACTTTTGGTCTTAATTTTTCCGTCTAGCCCCATTTGGCCATTTCATACGCGCGATAAGGAACTTTATTCCAAAGCTTCGTTCCAATACCGATCGATTTTAGGGTCCCAAATACCTGGATAAGACCGTTATTTTTGGGAAAATACCGGTTAAGCGGAACCGTAAAAATGTATGGGCAGAAAAACGAGCTGGTTTTTTTTTAAATTTACTAAGCTTCCGATCCCTACCTTTTAGAATTATTGTTAACTTTAGATTAAAGACAAACATCTTAGTAGCCAACAGTGTTGCCAGCACAATAAACCAAATAAAGCCAGAGGCTTTGTAGACAAACGGCCAAATTTTGATATGAAAACTCGAAATTTAATGAAAAATTTGTAAATATGCAATTTTTTAGACAATGGGACTAAGGGAAAATTAAGACATTTAAATATTTTACTTTGGGGCAAAAGGGGAAACCCAACCACAAAATAAATAACAGTAGTGGTAGTACTATGTCCAACTACTCGGCTGCGCTCGTCATACATTTGTAAAAGCCTTTACCTATTGTTGTTTATGTAAATAAACCTTGTATTTTATTTTAATAAGCTATTTTCTAGCAAAAAAAAGCAATGTAGACTAAAATGTTACTGAATAAAATTATTTTAAGACCCAAAAGTATTTAATTTACACTTTTTTAACGGCGAAGGATTCTTTGCCGTTGATATATTTCCGTACACTATAATCTGGGTATTTTAAAGACTAGACTCAATTCCACTAATATTATAAAGTCGAAAGTTTGTGAGTATGTTTGTAACTTCTTCACGCTCAAACGGTTGGGACAATTTTTATGAAATTTGGTATGGAGGTATCTCAAACCTTAGATTAACACATACGGTAGTTTATATCCCGATTTTATCCAAAATATGGATGTCAGAGCTAGGATAAAAAAATCACCTGTGTTCCAGACAGTAAAAAGAAAGTACAAAATAAATGCAAAAGTTAAATTATACCTACAAAAACTAATTAAAACTTTTAATTATTAATTATATTATAAAACCCATTAAGTAAAATTATTTTAAAACTATTAGTAATTCTTCTGTTTCGTCACAGGACATATTTAGTAGGTTTTCTATGAGGGTTTTCTTACTCATTCTATGAGTGAAGGGATAAAAACTAAGTTTATTATTTAGTATATTATAAAGAAATTGACCAATAAATAGGATATATTATGTAACTAGCTGTTCCCCGCGGCTCCGCCCGCGTGGGACTCGGTTATATCGCGCCCAAAAGTAGCCTATGTTTGACCTCAGGTCGTTAGCTACATCCCTACCAAATTTCATCACAATCGGTCCAGCAGTTTAGCCGTGAAGAGTGACAGACAGACAGACAGACAGATAGACAGATAGACAGACAGACAGACAGACTTTCGCATTTATAATATTAGTATGTATTATGTATGTTTGTAAAAAATATGTAAAAAAAATATAAGAAGACTCACCGATACATATGATGCGGGTGAAGCAGCGATCCCAAAACCAATGAGCTGATGTAGACGGGCCGCAGCAATAACGAGAGTAAAGCGCCCTGGGCACCGGACACCATCCAGCGGGCCACCTTGTCCGAGCAAGACATCGTCAGCAGCCGCTCGCCCTACATACATCGCATATATATAATAGAATAGAATAGGATTAGAATAGGATTAGAATAGGATTAGAATAGGAATAGAATAGGAATAGAATAGGGATAATATATTTGGAAATAATTTATTTTGAAAAGTTGTTCAGTATAGTGGTCTGAATCTACAATTAAAATATTTGCATTTGATTTGAGGCACCTTATATGCTTTACTAGCTTTTACTCGCGACTTCGCTCGCGCTAAATTTAATAGGTTATATGGCCGATATTTGGTGTACACATACAAATATTCCAGTAATCTCCCTTGGGAACTTGATGCTTTTTCAGGACCAAAAGTAGCCTATGTTACTCTCCATCCTTTCAACTAACTCTATGCCAAAAATCAGGTCGATTGGTTGCTTAGCTACGGCGTGAAGGAAGGACAAACAAACAAACAAACACACTTTCACATTTATAATATTAGTATGGATATAATATAAGTAAATCACCTGCATGACGCCATCCCACGTCTGGACCACGTTGTTGCAGTTCTTCACGGGAATGGTGCCTTCGCCCGACTCTATCTTCGTACGTAGCTGACCACGAGCCAATCTGTTGACGGACAAATATATATAGAACTAGCTGTTCCCCGCGGCTTCGCCCCGCGTGGGATTCGGTTATATCGCGCCCAAAAGTAGCCAATGTTTGACCTCAGGTCGTTAACTACATCCCTACCAAATTTCATTACAATCGGTCCAGCAGTTTAGCCGTGAAAAGGCGACAGACAGACAGACTTTCGCATTTATATTATTAGTATGGATATGGACTAGCGATCAGCCCCGGCTTCGTACAGCTATAAAAACCTTCTTCTGGAATCAGTCTAGCTATTAAAAAAAATCGCGTCAAAATCCGTTGCGTAGTTTCAAAGATCTAAGCATACATAGGGACAGACAGCGGGAAGCAATTTCACTATCACTACATAGTCACTATCTCCAAACTACGCATTCAAAAAACTCAAAAAGCCAGTGTTTTTGCCGGAAGACATCAAAATCTCGGCAACGCACACGTGACACCCTTGGTGTTTCAGGCGTCTAATAGCTACGGTAACCGTTTTCCATTAGGTGGGCTGTAAGCCTGTTTGTCTACTAAATGGTATAAAAAAAATATCGAAAGTGTTATATGCCGAGGTTTTCGTTGTTTTTTTTTAATCAAAATCATGATTAATTGATAATCCAGCCAGAAATATAGTTAATTTAGGTATAAATAAAAATAATATTTTGTAATAATAAATTAAAAGGAATTAATGCGAATTGGACATTCTGCAAACTGGACATTCTGCGAACTGGACATTTTGCGACCACTGGACATTTTGCGACCGCTGGCCATTCTGCGAATCGGACATTCATGCGACTGAACGCAACAAACCCACCAACCTGTTGGGATGTCTGTCGGGCTCGAGCTCCTGCTTCTCGTGCGGACTGAATATCCGGCCGTCGCCGCACGGCGCCGTCGACACGTACAGGTGCAGCGCGCGCGACGGCTTCAGCTGGTAGCCGCCAGAGGGCAGCGGCTCTAAGTCGCACTCCGCGATGGGCACGCGAGGGTCTACATTTATCAGTTATTTCTTCACTAAATATGTACAAAATCTATTCCAAGATTGGATTAAACTAGCTGTAGCTCGCGACGGCTTCAGCTGGTAGCCGCCAGAGGGCAGCGGCTCTAAGTCGCACTCCGCGATGGGCACGCGAGGGTCTACATTTATCAGTTATTTCTTCACTAAATATGTACAAAATCTATTCCAAGATTGGATTAAACTAGCTGTAGCTCGCGACGGCTTCAGCTGGTAGCCGCCAGAGGGCAGCGGCTCTAAGTCGCACTCCGCGATGGGCACGCGAGGGTCTACATTTATCAGTTATTTCTTCACTAAATATGTACAAAATCTATTCCAAGATTGGATTAAACTAGCTGTAGCTCGCGACGGCTTCAGCTGGTAGCCGCCAGAGGGCAGCGGCTCTAAGTCGCACTCCGCGATGGGCACGCGAGGGTCTACATTTATCAGTTATTTCTTCACTAAATATGTACAAAATCTATTCCAAGATTGGATTAAACTAGCTGTAGCTCGCGACGGCTTCAGCTGGTAGCCGCCAGAGGGCAGCGGCTCTAAGTCGCACTCCGCGATGGGCACGCGAGGGTCTACATTTATCAGTTATTTCTTCACTAAATATGTACAAAATCTATTCCAAGATTGGATTAAACTAGCTGTAGCTCGCGACGGCTTCAGCTGGTAGCCGCCAGAGGGCAGCGGCTCTAAGTCGCACTCCGCGATGGGCACGCGAGGGTCTACATTTATCAGTTATTTCTTCACTAAATATGTACAAAATCTATTCCAAGATTGGATTAAACTAGCTGTAGCTCGCGACGGCTTCAGCTGGTAGCCGCCAGAGGGCAGCGGCTCTAAGTCGCACTCCGCGATGGGCACGCGAGGGTCTACATTTATCAGTTATTTCTTCACTAAATATGTACAAAATCTATTCCAAGATTTTATTAAACTAGCTGTAGCTCGCGACGGCTTCAGCTGGTAGCCGCCAGAGGGCAGCGGCTCTAAGTCGCACTCCGCGATGGGCACGCGAGGGTCTACATTTAATAGTTATTTCTTCACTAAATATGTACAAAATCTATTCCAAGATTGGATTAAACTAGCTGTAGCTCGCGACGGCTTCAGCTGGTAGCCGCCAGAGGGCAGCGGCTCTAAGTCGCACTCCGCGATGGCCACGCGAGGGTCTACATTTATCAGTTATTTCTTCACTAAATATGTACAAAATCAATTCCAAGATTGGATTAAACTAGCTGTAGCTCGCGACGGCTTCAGCTGGTAGCCGCCAGAGGGCAGCGGCTCTAAGTCGCACTCCGCGATGGGCACGCGAGGGTCTACATTTATCAGTTATTTCTTCACTAAATATGTACAAAATCTATTCCAAGATTGGATTAAACTAGCTGTAGCTCGCGACGGCTTCAGCTGGTAGCCGCCAGAGGGCAGCGGCTCTAAGTCGCACTCCGCGATGGGCACGCGAGGGTCTACATTTATCAGTTATTTCTTCACTAAATATGTACAAAATCTATTCCAAGATTTTATTAAACTAACTGTAGCTCGCGACGGCTTCAGCTGGTAGCCGCCAGAGGGCAGCGGCTCTAAGTCGCACTCTGCGATGGGCACGCGAGGGTCTACATTTATCAGTTATTTCTTCACTAAATATGTACAAAATCTATTCCAAGATTGGATTAAACTAGCTGTAGCTCGCGACGGCTTCAGCTGGTAGCCGCCAGAGGGCAGCGGCTCTAAGTCGCACTCCGCGATGGGCACGCGAGGGTCTACATTTATCAGTTATTTCTTCACTAAATATGTACAAAATCTATTCCAAGATTGGTGTCAGCGACGAACTTTAATAATATATAAAATTTTATGTATTTAAGGTAGATTATGTACTAGGTAGGCAAATAAATCATGGTAGTTTTATTTCCCATAGTAATAAGGCTGATTATTTACATAGTTAGGTATAGATACCAATATTGTATTATTTTAAGTGTCTTTTTATACATATTGATTCGTAGCATAAGTGTAGTAGTCGCTACGAAATATACCTACAAGTAAAGATCATGTAAATAATTAGTTTGTATATAAAAATAGTCTCCACTAAGCAAAACTGTAAATATTGTACATAAAACTAAGGCAAATGTAAATCTCAATAGAAGTGAATGTATGAGATTTCCCCCACCACTCATAAGTGTACATGTCAATAATTGGACACAGTTTTGTATGAAGAGTTCATTGTAAGTATGCAACTTCCCCCACCCTTCGGAAGTGTACTCGTCAATGATTTGACGAATTGCGTGTCGGGGAATTTGCATATAATAAAGGCCAATTTTAAATGAAGTGTGTTCCAGAGCTATAATAAGTGTGTTCCAGTGCTATTATAAGTGTGCCAATATCATTGAATTGTGAATCAGCTCGAAAATAAAAGGAAAAACAAGTGCTATCAAGATCATTGTGGTTTTAATAAGAGGAATCCCTGCAAGTGCGACCTCTGGTCTAAAAACGCCAAGCGAAATACGTCGTGTGATATAGTGGCAGCCTGTTCCACATCCCGCCAGCCCGGCTCATCGAACCAAACATCGTCAGCCAGCCAAAACTACAGTCCACTCGCTCGCTAGTCAACCACATTTTCGTGGTCCTTCGAGCCGGATCGTGGGGAAACGCGATGCCTACTACGAGATCGACGTCCGCAACAGGGAAGACCACCACAACAGATTGGAGCCTGGAAACACCGGCAGAAACCGAAACGGACATCTCCAGCCGGTCGACGATGACGCGACGCACGCCGCCGTTGCCTGGGTCCCCCGACCGCGCCGTGGGGAACCCTACCGTGTCCGCGCCTCCTACTCGCGCCGCAGGAGAGCGCACCGCGACCGCGTCCGCGCTGCCTGATCGCACCGTTGCAGCCGCGGAACAACGCGACCGTTCGATGTCTCCTATTCGCGCCGCACAAGGAGACCGTGTTGCGGAAGGGGAAACTGCCGCTCGCGCCGCCCCCCCGCCCCCCGCACCCGCTGAAAGAGGGCACACCGCGTCACGCTCCGGTACCGCTGCCGTTAGAGCTGAATCACCCGCGCTTCGTGTAACGCGTTCGATAGCTAAGGATCCGGAATTATTAGCGCGTATCACCGAAGCGGAAGAGCGAAGAATATCAAGGAAGGTTGAAGAAGAACGATCTGCGATGGAGTCAAGACTGGGTGCTCGTCCGAAGGCGACAAGATTCGACAAGCCGCATGATGTACGCTCCATACGTTCATCAAAAAGGGCAGAAGTGGAAGCAAGAATGCAAATCGCCAAAAGGGAACTGGAAGTAGCTGAGGCCAGATCGAAGATAGCACAAGCCGAGCTGGAGCTGCTGCAGTTGGATTCGGACGAGGACGAATTTGAAGACATGCAAGACCATCGAGATCAAGTGGAGCGATGGCTGGACAAGGCTGCACCTGTGGAAAAGAGTGCCGCGCCGCCGACGCCGAACCCTCCACAAGAAGAAGAAAAGAAGAGCGATATACAAGAATTGGCTCTGATCATAACGAAGATGTCTCAGAAATCTACTGAACATAGTATCTCAAAGCACATGATCGAGCTACCTAACTTCAACGGTGCCAGTGAAGAATGGTTGGCGTTCAGAAGATCCTTTGAAGATACCGAGCGCTCGTTCACGCATACACAGAACTTGGGTCGGCTAAGAAGAGCACTTCAAGGGAGGGCAAAGGATGCCGTGAAGAGTTTATTATTCACCGCCGAGACACCACAGGAAGTGATGAAGGGTTTAGAAGCTCGCTTTGGGAGACCAGGGGCCATCGCATTAGCAGAGTTGGAGAAATTGAAGAGTCTACAAAGGGTACAAGAATCTCCAAGTGATATCTGCGCGTTCGCCAGCCATGTCAAGAACTCAGTAGCAACAATAAAGGCGCTTGGGAAGAGCCAGTATTTAAGTTCGCCAGAAACCATGAAGAGTTTGATCGAAAGGATGCCATCAAACATGAAATACAGATGGTTCATATATTATAGAAGCCGCCGAGAAGAAGAGAAACCGGAATTGGAACTCATCAGTGAATTTTTGGAAGTGGAAGCTGATATGTGTGGTGATTTTGCTCCCCCTGAAGTGTCATGGGAGCCGAAGAAAACTGTGACAAAGAAAAGTGTTCATACTGTGCAAAAAGTGGAAGCTGATATGTGTAGTGATTTTGCTCCCCTTGAAGGGTCCTGGGAGCCGAAGAAATCTGTGTCGAAGAAATGTGTTCATAATGTGCAAGAAGCGGAAGCTCAACAGCAACCTAAGAAGGCGAAATGTCCTGTGTGTCAAGGTGAACATTGGATCTACGAATGCAAGACATTTAAGGATGGAAACATAGACAAGAAGTGGGAAATGGCCAAGAAAGCTAGGCTGTGTTTCAAGTGTCTTCGCTATCGCCATTCAAGAAGAACATGCAGAGCTCCACCTTGCAAGAAGTGTACAAGATGGCACCACATAAGTCTCCACACTGATGTGCCGCCGGCTGCGACTTCAAATAAAGAGCAAGAGAATCCCTGCTGTAATACTCTGAAGTGTGAAAAATCTACTGACATCATATCTTCAGTATGCACCTCTACAGATGGAAGGGCTTATCTTAAAGTGATTCCTGTGGATTTATATGGCCCAAAAGGAACAGTGCGAGTGTTAGCATTAATGGATGAAGGATCGACTGTGACACTCTTAGATTCGTCCATCGCTAAGAAGATTGGAGCAGAGGGAATTACAGAACCAATCACAATTGAAACAATTGGAGGAAATGCATTCAAGAAAGGGAATTCTCAGAAGTTGAATATTAAAATCAAAGGAGCTCATCGCAAAGATAAGAGGACAATCGCAGTCAGAACAATTGACGAGTTGAGACTTGCGAAGCAAGAAGTGGAAGACGGAATCATTGAAAGATGTGAGCATCTCCGGCCTTTGAAGAATCAGCTTGTATTCAAGAAAGAAGAGCCACGTTTGCTGATTGGGCAAGATAATTGGGGACTCATCGTTACGAGAAGACTGAAGAAGGGCAAGAAGTCAGAGCCAGTTGCTTCACTTACGAGTCTAGGCTGGGTTCTTCATGGATGTGAAGACGGAAGCAACACACCAGTCAACTTCGTCAATCATAGCCGTCTGGTAGAAGATGAAACGGAAGCTCTAGTGCGACGTCACTTCGACATCGACGCCATGGGAGTGATGCCGAACCGCCCAAGCAACGACGCCGACAAGAGAGCCTTGGATGTCTTGGAACAAACCACAAAGGGACTACCAGATGGAAGATTTGAAACGGGGCTGCTGTGGAAGAGCGAAGCAGAGACGCTGCCAAACAACTATCATCAAGCGTACAAGCGTCTCATGAATATAGAGAAGAAGCTCGACAAGGACCCAGAGTTGAAGACATCATATGAAAATCAGATAAGCCAGCTATTGGAAAAGGGCTACGCAGAGAAGGCGCGAGCTGAAACAACGCAGGGGAGGACCTTCTATCTGCCTCACTTTGCTGTGGTACATCCTATAAAGAAGAAGCCGAGAATAGTCCTAGACGCTGCAGCTAAATTTGAAGAGGAGGAGAGATGGCCGGAAAAGCGTTTCGACATTCAAGCCATCGAAACCGGAGAAGAAAAGACAGTCCAGACAGTTGCACTAACATACGAAGTGCCACTACACACGCCAGATCCAGAGAGGTTTCCCAGCTGGACACGTCTACTTCGCAGCACAGCGCGCGTATGTCAATTTATCGACATACTGAAGAGAAGACGTCAAAAGAAAAAGCACGTCAACACTGCAGAAGATAGCGACTGGAAACCACATAAGCGTACAACGAAAAAGAAGACGAAGACTGAACTTCTTCCAACAAGAGAAGGGAGAATATTTGAGCCCATAAAAGAGGTCCACTTCAGAAGAGCCAAAGAAGAGTTGATTAAGTTGAGTCAAAGGGAAAGTTTCGCAAAAGAAATCAGCTGCTTGAAAAATAATAAGTGCCTGGAAAATTCAAGCAGACTTCGTAAGGTCGACGTGTACATCAACTCAGAAGGGATCCTCAAGCTAAGAACTCGTGCAAAGAAGATTCAGATTGAGAATCAAGAGAAGAATCCAGTTATTCTAGATGGGAAAAATAGAATATGTCGCCTCATCATAGACCATTATCACCGCAAGTTCTTCCATGGAAATACAGAAACAGTGATCAACGAAATCAGACAAAGGTATTGGATCCTGCGCCTGCGAACCACAACAAGAGGGATTCTACATAAGTGTCAGTGGTGTAAGGTCCATAAAGGCACTCCTCAAATACCGCCTTTAGGAGACCATCCTGTAGAACGCCTGCAACATCATCAGCATCCCTTCACCTGCACGGCTGTTGACAACTTTGGGCCAATGCAAGTCTCCATCGGAAGAAGAATAGCGAAGCGCTGGGGGGTACTCTTCACCTGCTTGACCACGAGGGCGGTGCATTTGGAACTGTCTAATTCACTCGGCACCAGCTCTATGATCATGGCATTAAGGAGGATGGCAGCCAGAAGAGGAACACCCAAAGTCATGTTCAGTGATAATGGGACGAATTTCATAGGGGCCAACAAGGAGCTAGAAGAGGCAGCCGCCAAAGAAAACATCAGATGGAAATTCATTCCAGCTGGAAGTCCAAGCATGGGAGGAGCTTGGGAAAGAATGGTGCGCACCGTCAAAAGCGCACTGATGGTCGTCCTGCAAACACGAACTCCACCTGAAGAAGTCCTGCAAACATTATTAGTAGAAGTGGAGCACATAGTCAACTCACGTCCACTCACACACATAAGTATGGACGCGAATGACGAAGAAGGCCTGACACCCAACCATTTTCTACTCGGAAGGTCCTGTGGGGTAGCATCACCAGGCGAGTTCGAGGATCGAGATCTCATTGGCAAGGCGAACTGGAGGACGGTGCAGCGGCTGACTGACCACTTCTGGCAAAGGTGGATAAAAGAGTATCTGCCAACTCTGAAACCGCGGAAGATCAGCGGACGACACTCCGATGACCCACAAGTCGGAGATATCGTCCTTATAGTCGACGCGACATCACCCCGCAACACATGGCCTCGTGGAGAATTCCTGAAGGTGTATCCAGGACCAGACGGCAGAGTGCGCATCCTGGACGTAAGGACACCGGGAGGAGTGCTAAGAAGGTCTACACGTCGAGTCGTCATCCTGGTGCCAGCAGCCACGTCGCTACCACAGGGAGAAGAGCTTCGCACTGCGGGGGAGAATGTCAGCGACGAACTTTAATAATATATAAAATTTTATGTATTTAAGGTAGATTATGTACTAGGTAGGCAAATAAATCATGGTTGTTTTATTTCCCATAGTAATAAGGCTGATTATTTACATAGTTAGGTATAGATGCCAATATTGTATTATTTTAAGTGTCTTTTTATACATATTGATTCGAAGCATAAGTGTAGTAGTCGCTACGAAATATACCTACAAGTAAATAATTAGTTTGTATATAAAAATAGTCTCCACTAAGCAAAACTGTAAATATTGTACATAAAACTAAGGCAAATGTAAATCTCAATAGAAGTGAATGTATGAGATTTCCCCCACCACTCATAAGTGTACATGTCAATAATTGGACACAGTTTTGTATGAAGAGTTCATTGTAAGTATGCAACTTCCCCCACCCTTCGGAAGTGTACTCGTCAATGATTTGACGAATTGCGTGTCGGGGAATTTGCATATAATAAAGGCCAATTTTAAATGAAGTGTGTTCCAGAGCTATAATAAGTGTGTTCCAGTGCTATTATAAGTGTGCCAATATCATTGAATTGTGAATCAGCTCGAAAATAAAAGGAAAAACAAGTGCTATCAAGATCATTGTGGTTTTAATAAGAGGAATCCCTGCAAGTGCGACCTCTGGTCTAAAAACGCCAAGCGAAATACGTCGTGTGATATAGTGGCAGCCTGTTCCACATCCCGCCAGCCCGGCTCATCGAACTAAACATCGTCAGCCAGCCAAAAACTACAGTCCACTCGCTCGCTAGTCAACCACAATTGGATTAAACTAGCTGTAGCTCGCGACGGCTTCAGCTGGTAGCCGCCAGAGGGCAGCGGCTCTAAGTCGCACTCCGCGATGGGCACGCGAGGGTCTACATTTATCAGTTATTTCTTCACTAAATATGTACAAAATCTATTCCAAGATTGGATTAAACTAGCTGTAGCTCGCGACGGCTTCAGCTGGTAGCCGCCAGAGGGCAGCGGCTCTAAGTCGCACTCCGCGATGGGGACGCGAGGGTCTAGATTTATCGGTTATTATTTACTAAACATATACAAAATACATTCATATAATTAATGAATGAATGAATAAACACTTTATTGCATCAATTACATTAACACATCATTGGATTGTACAGGAACGAAGATGAAAATTAGTACAAAGGTGTACTTATCGCTAATGTAATTTCTTCCAGCCTACCTTAGGGGAGAGAGAAACAAAAAAAACATTGGAACGCGAGCGGAGCAGAAAGCCAATTAGCAAGCAGTTTATATTAATATTATATTAAAGCCACATCACGCCGTGCTTCGGAAGGCACGTTAAGCCGTTGGTCCCGGCCTGCTATCAATAGATGGCAGTCGTTAGGCTATGTCAGATGCCTTTAGTCAGCCTGAAAGGAATTTTATAGGTTTCCGAACCCTGGCTGTTTTTTTTTTCAATCTCTGCAAATAATATAAGCAAATACCTTTAGCAGAGGCGTACATCAACAACTGCGAGTACAGGTACCGCTGTAAGCACCGCCTAGCGGCCACCTGGGAACAACAAAACGTTGTTTTACAAGCCGCTGATCCCGACAATTACAATACAATGCAATAACTTTTTATAAATCATTTTTTTTAAATCTATATTTTACTAACATAGGATAGAACAAATTACTAACAAATATGTTTTTTTTATATTAAATCATTGTCTTAAAGAAATAAATACAATCAGTAATATATTAATTAAACTTGATAACTTTTTATTGAGTCACAAAATAATGAAATAAAACGAGTTTTACTTAAAACAACAAGGCTGTTATCGCTGGGTATCGCGATCATTTAAGACGATACCTTGGTGAACACTAGTCAAATCATTATTCACTGAAAACACAAGTTATCAAAAATCCGTGTTACGTAATTAAAATTCTGCATATAAAGTTAATTTTAATCACAATAAATTATTAAATTATAGTTTTCTATAGTTACAAATGGGAAAATTGCTAAAAGTGGCCAATACAATTTATAACTATAGGGAGTTATAGTTCGAAGTTTTCGAATTTTAGATTTTTTCTTTTCTTATAACCTGTAAATATTAGTCTAAGTTTTAGTTTAATTGTTAATGTGTATAGAGTATTGTCTTATTAACTATGGGGAACTATAATTTAATATGTTTCAAATTAACTTCATACACCTAAAATCAATTTATATTAAACTAGCTGTTCCCGGGGCTTCGCCCCGCATGGGACTCGGTTATATCGCGCCCAAAAGTAGCCTATGTTGAATATATATATATATATATATGAATATGAATATATGAATAAGATAAACACATTAGTAAATATCAAATATCAAAAGGTCGTACCTCAGCGTGGCAGTCGTTGAGCGCGCGCCCCCTCACCGACATGTGTTCCCCCGACACACACTTCGTGCCCGTCGTTACTGCTATCACCTGGTACAAACCAACAGACAAACCGATTCACAAAAATAATGTTTTTGTTACACTAAATCACTACATAGTATAAAACGAAGTCGCTTTCTCTGTCCCTATGTCCCTTTATATGCTTAAATCTTTAAAACTAAGCAACGGATTTTGATGCGGTTTTTTTTGATAGATAGTGATTCTAGAGGAAGGTTTTTATGCCCATGCGAAGCCGGGGTGGGTCGGTAGTATAAATATATAAGGAAAAATCACACAGATTGAGTTAGCCCCAAAGTTCGAGACTTGTGTTATGGGATACCAACTCAAGTACATGGTATATAAACACGAGTATATAGATAAACATCTAAGACCCAAGTCTATCAGAAACGTATATATTTTTTATAACTTGAAGATATTAGTGACAAAGATAAAAGTCACGTAATCGACCCTGCAGTGCTATTTTTGAAATGTATGACATATGCAAAACCGGTGAGTCGAATGAGTATCGACCTGTAGCGAGACACTCGCCACTCATAACAAACCTCAACCTAACGTTGGTAACGGCTGCGCGCGCAATGAAAAACATCGACGGATCGCGGCGATCTTCATTCGTCGGTTCTCTACGAGATAACACGCGTCTCTGGTGTCGATATTCTTATATTGTTAAACTGTGCTATAATATGTAATATATCTTATCTGTATAGACTATCATCTTTTGCTATCAAGTTCCTCCCTATACCTTCTCCGCTTTCTACCTACTACTGCTTCGCCTGCTTCCTACTGCTACACTAGCTACACATCGTGTGCGACTGAATGCCGATTTTGCTAGAAGTTGGTTTAGTGGAAACCCACACGCCACCTTCTACAGACCTATCGACAGTATACCGGTTATGTCGCATGGAAATCATTCGAAAACGAACGATAATCATTCGACTCACCGGTTTTGTGTGAGTCATACATCTCAAAAATAGCACTCCTGTATCACTTCCCAACACTCACGCTTGTTCACGAACACTTAGCGAATAATAATCCAACAATATTATGCACAAATACTCGAAAAAATCCAAATTTTGGAAATTAAATACAGCGCAAACAAAGTGATAAATTAATTTCCCTCCAAAAACTCCAGTCGTGTCAAAAGTAACTGATTCATAGACAATACGCACCTTAGCGCCCTCTATCTTGTTGTTTATGGTCATCACGATGCCCGCCAAAACTTTCCTCTTCGAATGCACTATGTCCTCTTTCATGAGCTCGTTGAATTTCTCGTTCACCAACCTTAGAAACGGAAACTGATTATTACAATGGAGCGACTGCCGTCTGACCTCCGTAACCCTTTTTACAGGGAAACCAGACCCACAGGAACATGACCCGGGTGTGTTAGTGGCCAACACTGGCAGATTTTTCTGGCTGCCTAAGGGCATCTGACATAGCCTAACGACTGCCATCTACCGATAACAGCCGGGACCAACGGCTTAACGTGCCATCCAAAACACGGAGGAGCTCAAGATAAAAAATGCCACTAATGGCGACCAATCCAAACATGGGCGCGCACTCGCCGTCGCTTGACGTGTGGTATCGTTAGGAACACGTGCGCCGCGCTAGTCTTTCGAGCTCCTCAGTGAAATCACTGGGTACTATGACGAAATATCTTAAGACTTAAGAAGATCGCGCGCTAGTTTTGCGGGCTTGACAGTCATAGTGTAATATAGAATATTTTTATACAGCATACAGGGTGTCATTTTTATATAATACTAGCTGTTCTCCGCGGCTTCGCCCCGCGTGGGACTCGGTTATATCGCGCCTAAAAGTAGCCTATGTTTGACCTCAGGTCGATAACTACATCCCTACCAAATTTCATCACAATCGGTCCAGCAGTTTAGTTGTGAAGAGGTGACAGTCAGACAGACATTCGCGTTTATAATATTAGTATGGAAGTATGGATACAGAATGTAATTTTTATACAATATACAGGTTGTCATTTTTATACAACATGCAAGATTTTATTATTTTCACAGTATATAGGGTATATTTGTTATACAGTATCCAGTGTGTGTGTGAGGTGTGTGTGTGTGTGTGTGTACGTACTTGGCGACGTGGTCGGCGAGCGTCTGCTGCAGGAAGCCGGCGGCGGCGGGCGCGGGCTCGGCGCGCGCGGCCAGCGCCGCCAGCGCCGCGCGCGCCGCCGCCAGCTTCGCCAGCTTCTTGCTGGAGCCTGCGGGCAACGACCGCTGTCACTACCACTACCACTACCACTACCACTACATGCTATAAAACAAAGTCGCTCTCTCTGTCCCTTTGTATAACCTAGAAGACAGAAGCTGGCCTCTGGCCGAGAAGGCAAGCGAGGCGTACTTGTGAACGTAAGCCCCCTAAGGATGGGGGAGAGTTATTAAAATGCAATGATTGCATAGATAGGCGACACTATAGAGAACTTGTAGGGAGATTAAGAAGGTGCGAATGGAAAGAGATGCGAAATGCTAGTACAGCGCACTCTCCCGAGATTCGGCTCGTGTCACCGAGAGGTTGGTAGAGCCGTGGGAGGTGGAGGGAAGTGTCCCTTTGTATGCTTAAATCTTTTAAACTACGCAACGGATTTTGATGCGGTTTTTTTTAGACAAGCGTAGCGTGGGACATGGGGATGTCCCACGCTACGCTTGCCAGCTTATTACTCCATCTAGTAGGGGGCTACTAGATGGTCCGACGACCTTATTAAGATCGCAGAAAAACGCTGGATGCGGGCCGCTTCAGATCGGTCCCATTGGAAATCTATGAGGGAGGCCTATGTCCAGCAGTAGACGTTCTGTGGCTGATATGATGACGATGATGAAGTAATAAGTATGGATAAGTCCACCATTGTATATTGGTTAAACTTCCTATGTTTATACATGATTTTTTTTTTTTATTACTAAATAGCGTAAGTCCTACTAAGCATATGAGTCATGGTCACTTGAATAAATAAACTATCATTCATTCATTCAATAAAGATATTACAAACAAACATAGTATACGGAAGAAGATTGTGGAGGAGACCAAGACCCATAAAGGGTTGTAGCGCCCAGGAAAAAGAAGAATCACTACATAGTATAAAACAAAGTCGCTTTCTCTGTCCCTATGTCCCTAACTTCAGACCGAGAAGAAGACAAACGAGGCTTACGTATGAACGTAAGCCCCCTAAAGATGGGGCAGAGTTATTAAAATGAAACAATTGCATAGATAGGCACTATAGAGAACTTGTAGGGAGATCAAGCAGGTGCGACTGGAAAGAGATGCGAAATGCTAGTACAGCGCACTCTCCCGAGATTCGGCTCGTATAGCCGAGAGGTTGGTAGAGCCTGGGAGGTGGAGGGAGTGTCACTATATCTCTTTGTATGCTTAAATCTTCAAAACTATGCAACAAATTTTGATGCGGTTTTTTTAACAGATAACAATGATTCAAGAGGAAGGTTTTTATGCCGCCAGCTTGGCCAACATCTTACTGGAGCCTGCAGGACAACGACACTCATCACTAACATTATTGCCTTGATCGAATAGACGGGCGAGACAGTGCCCTCGGCCGGCGGGAGACAGGCGTGATGATATGTATGTATGTAAATAAATACCAGAGAGAACGGTATAAAACTAACAAAACCCCACGTTTTGGGTCAGAAGTTAAAACAAAAAAAAACTCACCGTATCCCTCGAACTTCTGGTCCTTAACTTGACACACCACCTTGAAACGCATACTGTGGTTCAGCTGCTGAGGCGCTAAAAAAAACAAACTACTATTATGAGTGTTACATAATAATCACTATCACTACATAGTATAAAACAAAGTCGCTTTCTCTGTCCCTATGTCCTTTTGTATGCTTAAATCTTTAAAACTACGCAACGCATTTTGATGCGGTTTTTTTTTATAGATAGAATGATTTAAGAGGAAGGTTTTTATGCCCATGCGAAGCCGGGGCGGGTCGCTAGTTGTATATAATGTCACGATGAGGCAATTGCATAGATCTGGTGGCCTACCCACCATCTCTTAAAACCATGCAAGAACGATTGAGTAAGGGAGATGTCGCCTTACATCATGTATTACGCTGTCTCGCTTATTATTATTCGCACCTGGATCTTGCATGGTTTTAAAATACGATAGTACCCCCCTGAGTGTGAAAAATGTCAGTAAAAGTAATGATCGGTTGTTGTTGAGCCGGTGTAGTAATAAAATGGCCATGTAGATTAGTTAGCGCGGTGGGCATCTCTAAACATTGGCGGAGACGACCGACGTGTGTGGAGGTATGGAGAACAACAAAGCATTGTGATAGAGTTACGATAAATAAATAAAATCTTTATTCAAATTACTTAAACAAAAAAGTTTTCACAAAAGAGCTATTAAATAAATGTCAATAAAAATAAGGGTGTCTGAGCTAGGATAAAAAATTATCCTGTGTTTCAGACAGTAAAAGGAAAAAATAAATTCAGTAAACAATTAAACAAATAATATTAAGTTATAAAATTATACCTATTTGTACAAAACTAATTAATAAATAAAATATCAGTTATAGTATAGTTATAAATAAAAACCATAAGTAAATTATTTTAAAACTATTAGTAGTTCTACTGTTTCGTCATAGGACATATTTAGGAGGGTTTCTATAAGGGTTTTCTTAGTCATGCTATAAGTAAAGAGATAGAAACTTAGCTTATTATTAAGTCTATTATAAAGGAGTGGACCAAGGAACATGAAAATCTAGGCCACAGTTGCAAAGTAATTGTTTATTTTAATAAAACATAATTAACACGTCTGAACTTAATAACGGTATGATACTAAAAAAAAGAAAAATACGTGTTTTTTTAAATCACACTTTATTCGCCAAGAATAAGCGAGATTATAATTAAATTAAAAAGCGCCACCAGTGAGCAAAAATGTTTTTTTTTTCTTGGTCTATACAAGTCAATACTTTGAAGTATTTTGTACTAAATAGGACAATAAACAAAATTATTTGTTAAAAGATTTCTGCCCGAATACTCAAACGCTACTCAATTTTGACCGCTGTTAAATTAACATGCTGTCACTGTCATTTCGTTGACGTTCAGCGCGACAGCATGATCCTATGAGCAGCTCTCAAGGAGTTTTTGGAGGGAAAGTAAACTGTCGCTATGTCCGCGCTGTATTTAATTTCCAAAACTTAGGTTTTATCGAGTGTTTGTGCATAATATTGGTGGATTATTATTTGCAAAGTGTTCGTGAACAAGCGTGAGTGTTGGGAAGTGATACAGTGTCGATTACGTGACTTTTTATCTTTGTCACCAAAATCTCCATGATATAGCTAAGTGAAATTTTTCCACCGCTTCACTTAGCCATCTGACTCAGACTAGACTTACTTACTTGACTGGACTTGACTATTGACTTGAATTTTTGACTCGACTGACTTAAGTAGGACTGAAGAAGATTAATAAATTCAAGAAAGGCCTAAAAGGACTAGATTCCATGGCCGTATAAACTATTCAAAAAAAAGCAGCTCTCAAAATTGGGTAGCGTGTGTTTGTTTGTAGTAAATAGTCTACTAACTCAATAACCATTAACATTTGTTTGTGTTGTTTCAGGTCACAGAGCTCCCAACAACCGAACAACAGTCTCATGAGTATATATATTTCAACTCGAACACTGTGTCTTTCTCAACCTTGACATTGGCAAAATCATCGTTCGGCTAAACGATGGAGCCATAACCAAAAGAAATAGAATAGAATAGCTTTCAAAATTGAGTAGCGTTTTGAGTATTCGGTCGTAACATACACAAACCTTGGGCAGCGTCAAGCGGTGACCCATCCCCGAAGGTGCACACGAAGCTGAGCCCGGGGTAGTTCTCGTAGAGCAAATTGATGGGGCTCTTGTGGACAGAGGGTGCTGTGCTCGACCCGAATAAAGCGGTTGAGGGTGATGACCCTGACGTTGGGGGGGTTGACACTGCGGGGAAAGGGTGCTTTTTTAAAGGGGATGATTACTATTGCATTCTCATTTGTAAATTGCAGGTATCACAGTCAGTCACTCCTGCACACCCTGGTGTCGGAGTTCTTTGGAACCGCCTCTAGCCTCTGACATGGTTCCTTTAACGACTACCAGATGGCAGTCAGGGCCAACGGCTTAACGTGCCTTCCGAAGCACGGCAACATCTTTATTATCAGACAATCAGCTGATTCACGCCTGCAATGTCCTAACCAAACTGGAAACAATAAAGTATGCTTTCAATAGGAATTGAAGCCACGACCTCCGGGCCTTAACCATCGGACCACATTATTGCGTCCCTAATTAGCAGACGTGATGTGGTCAAGGAAATATTTATAAATTGTAAGCAAATCATTATTGCAAATTCATCGTGTCACGTCTGGCTATTACGTGTTTGTAACTAAGTCTTAATTTAGTATATAAAGTTACTTTATTTGTTAATATTATCCAGTCGTCGAGAGAATAAACGGTGTACACTACACCTCGTCTCTCATTTCCTGCCATACACATTGGCTGGTTTGCTAAAAAATTATAAATACCTGGACTGACTTCCGGCTTGCTCGTGACGCTCGCGGGGAACGAAGCCTTGGCCGCAGGCTGCAGACATTGGAAGTCTGACACTGGAAGAGAAACAAACATACATAAGGAGATTTTGGAGAGAAAGTAAACTGTCGCTATGTCCGCGCTGTATTTGATTTCCAAAACTTAGGTTTTTTCGAGTATTTGTGCACAATATTGGCGGATTATTATTCGCAAAGTGTTCGTGAACAAGCGTGAGTGTTGGGAAGGGGTACAGTGTCGATTACGTGACTTTTTATCTTTGTTACCAAAATCTCCAAGTTATAGGCTAAGTGAAATTTTTCCACCGCTTCACTTAGCCATCTGACTCTGACTAGACTGACTTACTTGATTGGACTAGACTTCTGACTCGACTTTTTGGCTTGACTGACTTAAGTAGGACTGAAGAAGATTAACAAATTCAAGAAAGGCCTTAAATGACTAGTTTCCATGGCCGTAAAAACTTTTACTTTTGCTTGACACCTCTGCATGTCTAGAGTAATAATGAGCCACCTATTGAGATACTTCAGCAGCATGATCAAAGTGGCGTGAGGTGGCTGGAGGCACTTGTTACTCCAGAATGCCAGATAAGACAATGGGACAGGTCTACAAATCACTACATCATTATGACTACATAGTATAAAACAAAGTCGCTTTCTCTGTCCCTATGTCCCTTAACGGATTTTGATGCGGTTTTTTTTTTAAAGATAGTGTGATTCAAGATGAAGGTTTTTATGCCCATGCGAAGCCGGGCGGGTCGCTAGTTTATGATAAGGCCAACAAATAGTCTTATAAACAGTAGTTAGACGTGGCCAGTGCTGAGCACGGCACAAGCAAGAATTGGGTATGCTAAATTTTTTTAACACACTAAAATACGAAAACCATTTCGAGATATTTTGATTTCATACCATATTTTTGTATTTTCGACAAGAAAAGTACATTGATTGCGGTAAAATATTCAAAAATGCCGTGGAAGTTGTAACATTCATTCGACACCTAAATGACGTCATTACGCAAATAAAGCTGCGTCTACGCTTTAATTCGTATCCTAAGTGTGTGCGTGTCTACACTTCGGATTCCGACTAGGATTAGGACCGTAAAAACGGACAAATTAAAAAAATAAAACCTATGATCTGTCAAGTCAATCTTTCAATGTCATGGTTTTAAAAGACTATAGTAACCCCCCTGGTGGCCTACTACCATCTATCCAGTAAGTAAGCGAGATGTCGCCTTACATGATGTATTGCGCTGTCTCGCTTACTCACTGGATCTTGCATTGTTTTAAGAGATGGTAATATTCCAGGGGGTTACTACCATCTCTTAAAACCATGCAAGAACCATTGAGTAAGGGAGATGTCGCCTTACATCATGTATTGCGCTGTCTCGCTTACTCACTCGTCCTTGCATGGTTTTAAGAGATGGTATTAAGCCACCTGCCTGACTCGGACTATAGACTTACTTGACTGGGATAGATTACTGACTTGACGTTTTCGACTTGATTAAAGTAGGACTGAAGAAGATTAAAATTTCAAGAAAGGCCTTAATGGACTTGTTTCCAGGGCCGTAAAATTATTGTAAAATAAAAGGCACGTTCGTTTTTATTGTGACCACACTGTGGTATCCATACTAATATTATAAATGCGAAAGTCTGTCTGTCTGTCTGTCTGTCACCTCTTCACGGCTAAACTGCTTTACCGATTGTGATGGAATTTGGTAGGGATGTAGTTAAAGACCTGAGGTCAAACATAGGCTACTTTTGGGCGCGATATAACCGAGTCCCACGCGGGGCGAAGCCGCGGGGAACAGCTAGTATACTATATAATGGTAACATCGTCTAGTAAAATGACGTCATGAGCTATAAAACTATGTAAAATTAATAATAATAATTTAAGCGAAAAAAATCAAATTAGTTTCCTAAAATAGTCTAAATTTTCAGTTAAAAATATAAAAAAAATCATTTTTTTTAACTTAGCATACCCAATTTGCAGTCTATTAGTAAATCTTTATTTGTCAGCCGAGGCGATAGCATAGTTCTTAGTTCAGTCTCTTTCCGACAGGCGTGGCGATAGCTTAATTCTTAGTGTTGATGTCAGTTAACGTAATGATTAGTTGTTGTTGTCCCGGCGTAGTAATAAAATGGCCATGGAGATTAGTTAGCGCGGTGGGCATCTCTAAAACTCGGCGGAGATGACAGATGATCGCCGAGGTATGGAGCGCTATCCTAATCATGATATAAATAATACCTAGACCTTTATATTTGTTGTTTAGCTTTTTAAATTTTAACATTTCAAATCCGATTAGTTCTAAGTTATAAGCGTTGAAACATTTTTTTGTATTATGTATAGATAATGTCGTGCCCGTCCCGCGCTTACCCAAAGAAACAATGAAAGTTACAGGGCAATCAACCCTTAATATACAGGGTGTAACATGTAAGTGTAGTCATATTTTCAGGGCCGATAAAGTCGGTCATAAGCAATGTATTTCAATTGGTATTAAATTGAAAAGTTAATAATCGAGTGAGTTTTACTTTATCGTAATTTTAACGTATTATCGATATCGATAAGTGTCAACAGACATCACTGTCTGTATCAGCTGACAATGTGAATGACCTTTTTTACCTAAGCCTTATCCACCTCCTGTCGAGCACACATTTTCTCCTGGTAAGAGATCTAATACAAAATAAATTAAGCAAAAAATTAAAGTTCCGTATGATTTATTTTTTTAATAATTTTGATATGTCTTCTTTGCTAAGACAAAAGCCAAAAAGTAAACTAAGGGATTTTATTACCAATCAGTGGCTTGAATAAGTGTCTGGTTACCGCCTCCCCAGCAGCAGCCCAGCAAAGGGTTAACGCAAAAACTACTTGGTAAATGTGTACAAATAAATGGTCTTACAATCAGACCGAGTGAAGTAGAGTAGAAAGCAAGAAAGTCGACCTTGGGACGACGATCTGAGAATACAACCGGGATATCGCTTGGAGGAGAGATAAAATTGACACAAAAAATTAAAACAAACAGAAATGTATGAACTGGCTAGTTGACGTTGTAGTTATTTTTCCAAGTGGCGTACATCATCACTTACCTATTTCGGAGCCAGAGGGGGTGCGACCGCTGTCGCCTACACGGTACAGACAAACAGAACAGAGGTGTGCAGTACTTTGTTTCCATCACCATCTTTCACCTTTGTCATATCATATCACTGCCTCCGTAGTCCAGTGGTTAAGGCGTTTTGCCTGTAGACCCGAGGGTTTGATTCCCACGGAAAGCATACTTTGTTTCGTTGTTTCCAGTTTGGTTAGGACTATTAAATAGGCTTGAATCACCTGATTATAACCTGATTTGTTTGACAATAAAGATGATTTCCTGCCGTGCGTGCACGTTAAGCCGTTGGTCCTGGCTGCCATCTGGTATTCGTTAAAGGAACCACGTCAGAGGCCGAGAGGCGGTTCCGAAGAAAACAACTCTGACGCCATGGTCGATTGACTATGACACCTACACGAAATTAATGAACTTTTGTCATCAACATTGTCTTACTTAAAAAAAAAACCATAAAAGCACCGCGGAAGTATTGTATGCGCACATACATGTGCGCATACAATACTTCCGCGGTGCTTTTACAACTTTTATAATAATATTACAATATTATTATGCCCCTGTGACACCTGGTACATTAGCAATAAAAATTAAAGAACCCTAAATTTATTTATGTGCCTAGGCTACGCCCATTTACTTATGTATTGTAAGAAAAGAAGATATTTCTTTCTCTTTCTGTTTAATTTTATTTTGATTATTGGTTCTGTACAAATTAGGCAAAATATGCAAGGGAATTCAAACCTCTGTCCCATAGCAGACTTTCATGTCATTCTCGAAGGAAAAAGTTCGAGGGAGTGGTCTATTCCTAAGCTGGATATACCACGCGCTTGCAAGAGCGTATCAATAGTATTAGGATAGCATAAGTGTTAGAGAGCAAATACATAATTTTTAAGAAAAAAATCATATTGAACCCTAATTAAAGCCACACCCACCTCACATACACATTTACCATCTCTTTCTTTCTCTTTCTTTGCAAATAATTATTAAAATAATTATTGAGGGTTCTGTCTATGAATAAAACAAAAACTTGCATGGTTATTTAGGGTATTATGGGTTTATGGGTAATAAGAAAATTCGCAAAGCTTTCTAATAAAACGACATTAAGACGTTTGACGTCAAGATGCGGCCGGTCACAAAAATAATGTCCTCCGCGTTTACCGGTCGCATTCTGCAGCATAGCTTTAGAAATAAGTACAAGATCCGTTAATTTAATACGATGTCCACGAGGTGCATCGTCTCAAGTCATAAAATAAGATTTTGAATTGTTTGTATGACCGGCCGCCTGCCTGCCGTTAACCCTCTTTGCGAAAGCTGCTGTTAGTAGAAAATGCCACCAGCCAGCGGCGGCGAGAGATTTTGCTAACAGCCAGGGAGAAAAACATGGGAATTCAGACATCTTTTTCCCTTTGTACGACATTCACGTGAAGAGAGAAAGTGGAATAATATTCATAAGTACGTAATAGGGAAGGAAAAAAACCAATTCGTGGGAAAAAACTCCCTCTGAGAAAGTATTTTTGAGCTGGATATACGACGCGGTCATCTTACTATTACTAGGATAGCATAAAAGTAAAGAGTAAGTACAAATTCGTAAGAAAACCCTTACATGTTGAATCCTAATTAAAGAAACGCCCACTTCTCATTCGGCCATTACTGTTTTTTGGAAATAATGATGTAAGGGTTCTGTTTATTAATAATGAGTTATTTCAGTGATATCATGCTCGCTTGATCGATCTGATTGGTGATGACAATTTGAAATTACTAAAATCTGGCGAATAAAACCGGTTCATTTAGCTGACGAAGTGATTTTTGACAAAAAATTTGTAATGTTGACTAGGATAACATAGGCGATAGATAGTAAACACGGAAGCTTTTAAGGTTAGTGTTAATAAGGAACTCTAAAATTGTTTTCTGGCAAAATATGGGGTAGGGATAGTTCCTTATGTAAAGATCGGCCAATAGCAAGCAGGTTAATTGATCTTGTATGTACATGATCCTTCAATCAGTCGGGCCGCCGATCAGTTGCTTGCCTCTGAACGTGGTGTGCAGATACTTTTTATTTTAATCGCGCGCGTGTCACTCATTTTTTTGAAAATGTCATTTTTGAGTAATGCCGAATATTACGAGATGATTCTTTGTGTTGGGGCTGCCGATGGTAGTCTTCGTGGAGCTCGTGAATTGTACAGTGAGAGGTTTATCGAAGGACGTCCAGAAGCTGAGCAAAGGCAGCTTCCATCTTTGGAGTGCTTCCGTAGGATGGTGCTTCGATTGCGTGAAAATAGATCATTCCGTGGCTCCACTTCACATGAACGCGCGAGCACCATCGACCCGGAATTTGAAGAAGCCATTCTTGAGCACTTTGAGGATAACCCAAGAACTAGCACTCGTCGAGCCGCTGCAGTCCTCGGTGCAGCTAACCATATGCAGGTGTACCGGGTAAAATTAAAATCGAGTATGTAATGGTTATGTTCACGTGTTCATTTGAATACCTACGTTGCGGTAGTGCACTACAATAAAAAGTGATTTTATTAATAATGTGTGTGGTGTGTGAAGTTAAATTTAAACTGGATGTGAAAAGACAATTCAATGTGTTATGTGCGGCAAGTGATTGGTGGCTACGATGTTCCTTTTCGAAGTCGCGGAAACGCCTTTACGTTCGCCGCCAAAGATACCGCCGCCGCGCGCGCCGCCGTTGTGTTCTTCGCTCCTTGATACCAGGCGCGCATGAACAGGCAGAGCTAACAATATCTCCACATCACGTAAGTAGATTTGTTTAGTAGAGTTCATGACCCCACTAGTGATGGGACACGATTGTTTTGATTATAACGTCACAAAAAAATAATATTTAATTAAATTTACATTTTTTATTAAAGTAGCTTATTGTGTCTTATGACATTGCACACAAGATCTACATCGATAACACTTATGCCTCCTTTAATATGACTACACTTACATGTTACACCCTGTATATCTTAAGTAGACGATTATAACAAAGTCGGACGGTTCTACTACTTTTTAGGGATCCGTACCTAAATCATCGTGTCACAGTGAAAACAGTAGAGAAAACATGGGAATGTTTTCTCTACTGTTTTCAATAATTTTTAATGCTTCTCTTTTCTCCTGCTCTATTTAAAACCTCTTAGTTTGTTTTATGTTCAGTCCAACTACGTAGTTATATGATTCGGAAAACAAACGTCGTGTCGTATCGTGTCATGAAATAAAGAAACTCGCAAATGATCTTAGAGCATTGAACCAACCGGAGACGCCACGCGCACTTATTTCTACGTAAAAAAGGTCTACCACACTTTGCGGGCGGGGTGAGGAAACACATTAACACTAACGCATTATTTTAACACGTCGTACGCACACACTTGACAAAATTATCCAACACAAGCCAAAAATACACGCACACAAGTATGCCCAGTAAAAAAAGGAAGGAACACAGACAAGAGCCTAGCTCTTAATTTACGAGTAAGATGACGATTACTCCTTATTATTTGCCTTACGATCCGAAGGTCTAGGATTCAAATCATACGAGAAGCATACTTTGTAAAAGTTTTTTCCAGTCTTTTGTCAAATACAAGGATCGGAACTTGGTTGAAATCATAAACCAGCTCATTTCTCTACCCATACATTTTTACAGCGACCCATAGCATAGGGTTCCACTCAACCGGTATTTCCCAAAAAATTGGGCCTTAACAGGTATTTAGGACTCTAAAATCAAACGGTATTTTAATTCGCCAAGTTGAAAACGATATTTTTCGGCTCACAAAAATACCGGTTTCTAACCTTTGTGAAATTTTATTACGTTTTAATCACCATTACTTTCTACATTACGCTGGGTGGATGATATCAAGCGCCATGCAGGCCCCATTTGGATGCATGTGGCTCGGGAGAGACAGAAATGGAAATTAATGGAGGCCTACGTCCTAAAAAGGATATCATAGAGGCTGCTATGGATAGATGGAACCATTAACTTACATTCAACGTCGCTCTTGAATACCGCGGCCTCCATTATCCATTTAATGATATACAAACAGAAAGATTAACACATTCGCTGAATTTCGCTGTTAAGAAACTTATAACAATAGATATTTAATTGTTTACGAGGCACATAATCACCACGGTTTATTTAAAAATCATAATAATTTTACCACAACATCCAAAAAATAAATATTTTTACACCAATGGATATTTATTTATTTTCAAAAGCAAATTGTCTTCGCAATGTTTCAATCACAAACACCCCGATATTATTATTATTTTTTTCATCAAAATAAATCAACTTTCTCCTACTTTTTATTTTTTGAAGTTTGAATATAATTAAATACAATATTTACTTTTACGAAAAAATATTTTTTCCGCTTTCTTACATCGAGCACAACCTTTCCTCGGAAAGTTTACGACATAATTAGATTTTTTCGATCAAACGTTTGCACGCACGGAAGTCGATGTAATGAGACGTTCAAGGGTATTATTGTAAAAACTGAAGACAACGAGGTTGTACTGTGGTAGGGAGGGGAGGAAGGACACGCAAGACGTTTAGTGATTTGTATTTTTTTTTTTTTTTTTTCAAAAAATAAATTATTTTTCTTTAATAGTGTGCGTATATGTTTATTTTGTAATCTGTGCACAATGGCACAGATTAAATAACAAACCATTATATTAGTACTATGAGTTGTTTTGTGAAAAGTATACCACGCAATCTGAGGGACCCAGTAAAATTATCATAGGACAATCTTCCCCGTTTTTAATTATTTTTGTTTTTTTTTTTATAGATAATTATTAAAAATAAATAAATAATTATTTATTTTCAATACCAAGCGGACGGACCCGCGGGATATAGCTGATTCTATAAATGCACCGTGGCTCTGCGTAAATCTAACTTAGTCAGGCCCAATATAACGAAATGTGACTTTAATATTTTTATCACTGTTAAGAAGTTTGCCAAGCAGGATAAAATGGATGGAACAAAACACGCAGGAATTCGGTGTCGTAAAAATAGTTGCATTTATATATTTTTTTATGTCAACGCCGCACGCGTGCGCCACGAACGCAAATGAGGAGTGTTACTACCTATTAGATGTTGCCCGCGGCTCCGCCCGCGTGGGTCTCGGTTATATTGCGCTCAAAAGTAACCAATAGTGACCCCTGGTTCTTTACTATAACCATACCAAATCTAATTGAAATTGGTCCAGCGGTTTAGCCGTAAAATTGTAACAGACAGACAGATGGACAAACTCTGTGGTAGTGTACGGTGGAATGACAGTAGCATTGATAGATAATAGTACTAACCTAACACTATCGGATAGTATCATCTTATTTTCCTTTACCTTTTCCCACTTCAGGTCCAGAACCTTACTTACATAAGACGGAATTTTGATAATTTATGTTTTCAGTGAATAGTAACTGCCTTGGTGGTCGTGGGTTCGATTCCCACGGGAAGCTTACTTTGTTTAGTTGTTTCCAGTTTGGTAAGGACAATGCAGGCTTGAATCACCTGATTGTCTGATAATAAAGATGATACAGTGCTTCGGAAGGCGTTAAGCCGTTAGTCCCGGCTGCCATCTGGTAGTCGTTAAAGGAAACACGTCAGAGGCCGAAAGGCGGTTCCGAATAACTCTGACACCAGGGTGTGCATGGTCGATTGACCGTGACGCCTACACGAAATGATGATGATGAGGTAATAATGATTTTAATTGATGGTGGCGCTAGTGTTCACCAAGGTATCGTCTTAAATACTTACACCTAGGCTTAGGGTGCAACCGTGATAACGCCTAAAAACGACTACAGACGGAAATGTAAACAACATATAAATTAGTAAAGAATTAAAAAAGGGCCAGACATAAATGACATTTCTTTGACAAACTAGCGTAATGATTGTCGGCCAGGGTTGGCTCCTCTTCGTAATTAAAACTACGCAACGGATTTTGATGCGTTTTTTTTTTTAAATAAATAGAGTGATTCAAGAGGAAGGTGTTTATGCCCATGCCAAGCCGGGCGGGTCGTTAGTATGACATAAATACCAAACGGACGTAAAAAAAAAGAAAAAATAAGAGGCATTAACTATTTTTAAAATATTTTATTTCGAACAGTTACTATTTATAAAAGACTAGCTGTTCCCCGCGGCTTCGCCCGCGTGAGACTCGGTTATATCGCGTCCAAAAGTAGCGTATGTTTGACCTCAGGTCGTTAACTACATCCCTACCAAATTTCATCACAATCGGTCCAGCAGTTTAGCCGTGAAGAGTTGACAGACAGACAGACAGACTTTCGCATTTATAATATTAGTATGGAAGTTTGGAAGTATGGATTGTATTTGGAGTTTTTGGAGGGAAAGTAAACTGTCACTATGTCCGGGTTGTATTTAATTTCCATAATAGGCTTGTTTCCATTAAGAATAAATATAATGGATAGGGGTTTATAATGATTAATTATATTATGGAGAAAATAACAAACAATTTTAATTATTAAAAGCGTTAAAGATTAATAATATTTTTTAAAAATAAATTTCGTAAAATGAAACCTTTAGTCACGTGACAGTGAACACCAATCAGAAAGCGTTACGTCACGCCGTGCGGAACTCCAATCTTGTCTTTGACGTTTCGAGTATCACTACCGGTTCTTGATAAAATTTTGGTTTTTAACAACTAATATCAAGTTGATACAGTTTTTGCTAATTATAATTTGAAAGAATTAACCATGGAATCTGGATTCAGCAAAGCAGACAGTAATAATTTGCCCAGAATCGATGCCGTTATGCTTAGAAATTTTTTCGCGTAGAACAGTAACTTTTGCTCATCTGAATTTCGCAATGTTAAAACTTCCTTGTAAGTATAAAATATTTATTATAAGCTTAAATGCTATGTGATATTTCAGTTCAGTACACAAGAACTTAATGTTGTGACGTACATTTTGCAAGATACTGTTTACTATATTACTGTTCCTTTCATATGATACTCCATATAATTAGTCATATCATTTGGCAACTAGAATAAAAAGAGTATGTTTGTAACATTAATTAGAAAACTAAAATGAAACGTTCACTCCTAAAAGTGAAACAACTTAACCTAAACTCATGTATTTATTATTTAGAAAATAGGGATTCTACAAAACACATCTAGTTTGCTCGAATTAAGTAATAGATTGTATTGTGTGAAATACTTAATCAAAATGATCTTCACAAAAATACATTCTTGAACCTGTTGATAAAGTTTGTTTGTTTGTAATATCTTTATTGCTTTAAAATACATAGTAAATAGAACATTATTAAAATCAGAAGACAATGGCGGACTTATCCCAGGAAGGGATCTCTTAGCATAAAGTATGATCTCTAAAGTATGAGCATCATCTCTTCTTGCAAGTTTTAGCCACTTTTTCCGTATTTCTCCATTGTTTGGAACATATATAAATAACTTGTTTGGCGTTTTTATAGTCGTGCTATCACACTGGGGCACTATACAGTACTTATAATATGAGAAATTTATTTTTAAATGATTAAAACTAGCTATAACGTACGGAGACACGATCGCTCTTTGGTTTGTTTCGCACGGCGTGACGTCATTCAAGACGCCATGACAGTCTTGTGCGTTTTGGAACCAAATTGAAAAATGGTTTTTTAAAACGCGAAATTTATAATGTAAACGCTCGATTAAAAATAAATAAACCTTTTTTTTCGATAAAATGCCTAATAAGCTACAATATTAAGCAGTTATTGAAATTTTGTCAACTAGCCTATTTAGGTTTTTTCTATTATATTTTATGTAATTAATTCAAAAAAATAAAATAAATATGATAGCCTGATACTTGAATACCTACCTACACGTCAAGAGAGAGTGAAACCGCGGGGATCAGCTGGTATCTGTATAACCTGATTGTACATGCGTAATGTGTTTTTTTGTTGTAGTAATTTCATTTAATATTCTAATGTTTCAGGTAATTGTAAGCCAATATGGCAACTAACTATGCACGGTGAATCTCGAAAGAGATTATTATGCAATGAAAAAGCGCCAAATTTAAAAATATTTATTTATTTTAGTTATTTTCTTTCCTATCCACTCTAAGGTTGGCTGGAAGAAATTGCATTAGCGATAAGTCCGCCTTTGTACACATAGTTCTTTCTTATTGGTACTGATTAGATAAACCAGTGATATTGTTTAAAATAAACTTACCTAACTAACAAAGGCTCTCCGTTTTTGTGCCGTGACTGTAATACCTGAGAGTAATATTATTGTAATTGTACCTAATTTAATGGATTTTGTAAGTCTGTCTTCATATCTAAAGAGAATTGATACCATTTCTATTGTATATCGTATTTGTATTACGAAACCTAATGTAACGAAGCGATTTTTAATGTACTCTTTTCTGAATAAATTATTCTTATTCTTTTGAATTTGCATCAACATGTAAAATTAGTATGTATATTAGTATCTATCTATTACATACATACAAACACAAGATAGAAATCGGGTAATAAAATAATCGCGTGCCATATTTTTTGTTGCCTGTTGCCAACCCTATCGCCGTCGTGAATGTCGTGTTCTGCCTTCAAAATAATTTTCTTGAGACATAAATACCGTCTTTTACGAAGCGGGGATGCTATTTGTCTTTGGTTTTTAACCGACTTTCGAAGATGAGTTATTAACGTGACTAAAAACACAGATTATAGAATACTATATTTTAAAGTTAATTTAACCGTCATACATAGAAACAGGGTGTACTAATCGAGTACTCACATACTGAGTCATATTACGACAGATTCTAAATCAGATAACTAATAACTAAAGCACTAAATCCGTTTGTGGTAGAATTACGATACTTTAAAAAAAATAGTGTTAATTTACATTTTTGGCAAAAATAAGCGCGGGATCTTAACTAGGTTTTTTTTTTCAATCCTTGTAACGCCACCTATTAGCAGAAAAAAAAAAAATCTTTTTCTTAGGCAATGAGAGCACATGCTGAAACCAAACCCCAATATTTGATTTCGACCTGAAATGAGGCTTTGAAAGTTAGAACTGTTTTGTTTTATACCTGAAATTTACACCTGAAAATATATCGCTTCCGCAAATCCTACCTTTGACCCTCCAGGAAATCAGATGGGCGGGAGCGGGCTTTATCAACAGGGACAAATACATCAAGGAAGAGATGGATGGACTGCGTGATGGAAGACCTTAGAAAGATGAGCAAATTTAGAAACTGGAAGAAAGAGGCGAGGGAACGTAATCGGTGGAAAAAAACTAGTTACTGCATTTAATTTATGTGTATATTACTATAATATGTTCAACTAGCGACCCGCCCCGGCTTCGCATGGGCATAAAAGCCTTCCTCTTGAATTACTTTAAAAAAAACCGCATCAAAATTCGTTGCGTAGTTATAAAGATATAAGCATACAAAGGGATATAGGAACAGAAAAAGCTACTTTGTTTTATAATCTGGACAAATAAAGCATCTTGAATGTTGAAAGTCCCACAAAGGATTGTAGCGCCACAGCAAGAAGAAATCCTACCTTTGAACTGCCCCTGGTCCCCGTTGGAGAGCACCCTGCCAGCGTGTGCGAGCAACGCCGCGAGGCAGGCCCTAGCTGCCGACGCGCGTGCCTCCCGCTTGCTGTGCCCGGTACCTTCGAACGTCATGTCGGCTACCTGAGGGCAAATTATTATACAATCAATGCCATAACTCAAGAACGGGCTCACCTATCCAAACCAAATGTTTAGGCACAGATTTTTTCCCAGGATGAAAAGAACCCTATGTCCTTTCTTAATACTTCTTACTACCAATATTTCAAGTGGTTCAGTAGATAGATAGACAGGGTTGGAAAGCGTAACACACAAACAAATAAATAAATGGGGTTATTAGCTGTTTCACTCGTACGTAGGTCGACCGCCGATCTCGATTTTCTCCTCTCGTAATAGCTACTTGTATCGATGAGCTACATTTCGCTTCGCCTAACACACAAAAAGCTTTCAAAAACCGTTGCCGCGAACAAAAACAATTTTATAAAGCGTTTTGTATGCGGAATGTGACCGATACAAGTAACCATTACGAGAGGAGATAATCGAGATCGGTGGTCGTCCTACCGCTCGTAGTGTACATGGCCTATAACCTTCCCCAATCAGGATTTAATATGCAGAAAGAATGTTTCATATCCGACCGGTCTTTCTAAAGTTTTAAAATAATATAATTCAAATTCAAAATTCAAATTGTTTATTTTCAATATAGGATATTCTTATCACTTATTGACGTCAATTGTTACTTATTTTAAGTTTACCACCACTTCCAAAGCGCAAGTGGAGAAGAAGTGGCGCCACAAACTCCACAGCAGCATTTTCTTCAAAAACGTCAATTCACAAAATTTGAGTCAAATCAGACGAGTTTACATTTGAATATTTTTATAATTATTAATAAAATTATATATTAAATAAATATTGAGGATTATTGAAATTAATCGTTGATATACACTGACATATTAAAGTTATTTATTATACTTGCTGTTCTAATCGGTTATTGCCGCCGCAAATTGATTGAAGAACTTGGATATAGAAATAATTATCTGTTGTAATTGTTAGCTAAAATGTCTTAGTAGGCAAAAAAACTCAAAGGCGCGGTGGTCTAGGTAGTGAATACATTCCCTTAAGTGTCATCTGAGTTCACACGCACCCCGACACTTTTTTAATATTCACAATGTGTCCAGCGATTGACCACGATCCCACCTGATGTTACATATTTATGTGGTCTGAGAAGGAGCTTTAATAGCAACACTCTAGCCTTGAAAAGACCGAAATTGTCTGGAAACACGTCTGGCAGGGAGTTCCACTGTTTCGCCGTACGTATTATAAAAGATGATGCTGGGAGGATTTCAACCTGCACGTCGGATGACATATACAGGGCTTCAGTTTAAGCCGTACGTTGGCCCAATTTCGGGGGTCAAAGGGAGAGGTAAACTTTGACACGTTTTCTTTTCTACAACTTACCATTACGGCGACCCTGAAGATGGGTTTATGTTCTTCCCCGTACTTGTCGATGTCCTTAAAAACGAACCCTGTACCCAGCTCATTAAGGATGGAGATTGGGTGCTTCTGTTTCAACTCCATCTCACTTATGTACTTAATATTTTCCATTTCAACTTTTAAGAGTTTCCAGGCCGAGCGTGAAGGCAGAAAGCACAATGTTGCTAAGCGAGTTGCAAGATCAATTGATATGTTCCCCCTGGTGTCTTTTTCTCAATTGCTTGGTCGAAAAATGTAAGAAATGTCTGGAATCTTTTCCACTACTTTATTTACATTTAGTTAATGTATTCGTGCATCCCTGTTGTGAGTTGAACAGTTCCAGAAGGATTTGACATGGTCATGCTAATATCTGACAAGAGGTGCAGGACAGATCAAAACGTAGAACATTATTATCGGAAGCAAACATTCGCTTTTTGCTGCAGCATCTTAGGCTATTTTGGATTTTGTAAGCGTTCTCCCACAACCCACCAAAACATGGTGATTAAAGTTTTGAACTAAATATTGTTGAAATAAGAATGTTACTAATTGTAGCACCTTTAGTGTTGGCAGTACTAAAACGTGTAAGACGAAATCTGATAGGTTAGAATGTTAACGTCAGACACAAACTGAAACGGATTTCCATTCCTAAGAGTTTAGTGAAGTTACTTGAACTTACAAAATGCTGATATTTTAATCTTTTGGTCGACTGCGTACTTATCCGCCAATGCAATAGTTTCAAACTTACAAAAAATTTAGGGAAAGTAAATTATTATTAATTTTAAGCTAAACTAGTAATTCAACATTATTAAATTTCATTTTTAAGTGCGCAGAGAATAACGCACGGGCAAAAAGCTAATTTGGTATAATTAATGTGGACTTAAAACACAATTTTTCAACAACGCAGCTATCCCACGTCCTTTCAAAACTGCGGTCGGTACACAACTGTCTTCGACTCATTCTAAACCGTTACAATTTCAATATTGTACACTGAACAACAAAAGCGCCCAAATAACTGTGGCCGTTTATAGTATTGGACATTTTTCGTGTTGGAAATTTTATTATTTGGACATTTTTCGTGTTGGACATTTTTACATTTGGACAGAAAAGGACATTTCGAGAAAAGGACATAATGCGCTGAGACGCATTTTTCGTGTTAGACATTTTTACATTTGGACATTATTCGCGTTGGACATTATTCGTAATGGTCATTTTCGCATTGGACATTAATAATTCATGACATTAGTACTGTAACTCGATTTTACGTAAAAAGTATTTTGAAATTGTATAACTTTTCAAACTATACTGATGCGTTGTCCGTCTTAATTCTTAGAGCATTAAACCAACCGGAGACGCCACGCGAACTTATTTCTTACGTAAAAAAGTCTACCACATTCTGCGCGCAGGTTCTGGTAAACACACTCAATAAGTATTAATCAATCACATTAATGTATTATTCGATCACGTCGCTAAGCACATAATAGACATAATTATCAAACACATGCCAAAAAGAATGTGTATACTACAATCAGTAAGACCGGCGGTCATATACTTTTGGCAGAAGCGGTCGCTGTCAGTTGTCACTCCTGTGGGATATTGCTTTATGGGCGTGATTTAAGGCGTAATACAGGCTTGTAAGCCCTTGAGGAATGAAACTCTAAAAAATAACTTAAGTCGACGACTGTACCAAGAATTCAATAGATTTCTTCATTTTACGGCGGGAACCTTGATAACTATTATCTATTGATATAAATTACAAATCTTACTAGACATGACATGACTAGGTAATGCTACAGAGAGAAAGGTATATTGAAGAACCGCACAATAGGTTTATTATAGAGGGTAACAAGGCCTATTCACCCTGTACACCTTGGTGTAAGAGTTTCCAACCATCCTTCAACTGACGTAGTTACCTAAACAATCGCCTAGGTGGCAGCCGGGACCAACGGCTTAAAATCATGCTTAAACTAGTTAATCAAGCCTGCAATGCCCTATCTTAACTTGAAACAGTTTAATAGTATCCTTCCCGTGAAATCAAACAGACGACATCAGTCTTTAGGCAAACACCTTAACTACAGAGCTAGTTACAGAATAGGTAAAAGTAAATATACAAAAGATGCAAGTTTTAAACCTACTTACAATACGGCTCTTTGAAATTTAAAACATTTCACATCCTGGTTCCAGGTTCATTTTAAGCTCACGTAATATATAACTACTTAAATAAATAAATAAATTCGAACATTAGGGCATTATTCCGGCAGTGTTAGTTAGTGGCCAACACTGTCAGATTTTTCAGGCTGACTAAAAGCTTTAAACGCAGCCTAAACGACTGCCATTTAAATGCAAAAATCCAGGAGAGTTTCTATTATTTAATCTTATTTCAGCATTCCAATCAACCTTTCTCTGTAGTCCGTCATCTACTCATGTGGCTCAGCGGCAACTCGCGTGGTACTAACAATCTCGAATAAAACCTAGATTCCTTTTGACAGCTGAGGCCTGATTGAGTCTAAATAATATGGCTTCGTATATAAATATCATATTTTATTTGGCCATGTCGGTAGTTAACAGTATTTTTCATTTTTTTGTGATTTCTTTAAATAATACAGTAAACGCCAGTATAACTGACTGCATTACTAACTAAGCATTAAGTCCTAGCCGAACTAAATATGCGTCTAATAGATGGCGCTTTAAAAACGTATTCCTGAGAAGCGTAAAGTATGCCACAGATAAAAGTATACCACTTTACCATTAATCATCATCAATACATAGTATAAAAAAGTAGCTTTCTCTGTCCCTGTGTCCCTTTGTATGCTTAAATCTTTAAAACCACGCAACGGATTTTGATGCGGTTTTATTAATAGATAGAGTGATTCAAGAGGAAGGTTTTACGTCCATGCGAAGCCGGGGCGGGTCGCTAGTATAATATTTGTTATACAGATTGATGCTGAAAACAGTATTTTTTATAATTTATTTTTGTGCAACAGTAAAAAGTATATTGTAATGAAAAACAATTTTTAACACATTTTAACAATTTAGGAGATAGGCGTGATCATAAAGACAGACAAAAAAAATTGCTTTCAATTATTCATTTTAAATGTCCCTCTATCCATTTCAGTCAAAATTACTAAACTTACAGACAAAATATTTCTCTCTGTCAACCGCTGGTTGACTGTAAGAGATCCATCACTGGGATAAGTCCGCCCTTGTACTTTTCTTCTATTTTTAAGCTTTTGTATTTACTTTTTAGTACAATAACGTTATTACGAACAAACAAACAATATTTTTACTATTTTATTTGGGTCAAACAGTAACCTGAAATAAATTTATTTTATTTTATTATTATTTATTTATTTTATTACTAGCTGTTGCCCGCGGCTCCGCCCGCGTGCGCCTCGATTATATCGCGCCCGAAATTTATTAAAGGCTATGTTTGACTCCTAGTGCATAACTATATCCATACCAAATTTCATCACAATCGGTCTAGCAGTTTAGCCGTGAAGAGGTAACAGACCGACAGACTTTCGCATTTATAATATTAGTATGGATATGCATATATAAGGTGGACACAAATCAACTGCAAATACTTTAAGGGCAGATACAGACCACTACGAGGGGTATGCCAAAAAAAACTAGATACTCGGAAATTATAATATTTATTTTTCATTACTAATATCTATCTTTTCAAAGTATTCACCCTGGGCATGTATACATTTTTCCATGCGTTTAAACCACTTGGAAAACACCTCTGACCAATCTTTTCGAGATACCTCGAAAATTTGAAATTGTAGGCAGCTTGTGCATCTTCCTTGCTCTCAAATCTCTTACCTTTCAATTTTTCTTTAATTTGAGGGAACAAATAAAAATCGCAAGGTGCTAAGTCAGGGGAGTATGGTGGGTGAGGTAGAATAAATACATTTTTTGAATAAAAAATTACGATTATTCTGGCCGAGGTGTGCGGCGACGCATTGTCGTGATGCCAGAGAATGTGCCAGATTCCTGACTTCCGTCGCTTGTCACACCAAGCTGATAATACTACTGGGGCACAAACTGACACATACCACTCAGAATTAACTGTTTTTTGATCTTCTATTATCGCAGTAGCGATATGACCGGTCTTACAAAAAAACGAGGCAACTATTTGTTTCTGCGTGCTGCGCGCACGACGACATTTTGTTGGTGTTTGTTCATCATCAAAGCACCATACAGTCGATTGTCGTTTTGTTTCGGGGTCGTAATTATACAGCCATGTTTCGTTACCGGTAAGTGTATCGTATACGTTTTTTTTCTCACCACCGTCGAATTTCTCTATCATATATCGGCATCAATCTACACGGCGGTCTTTCTGCTCATCGGTCAGTTTGTGCGGCACCCATCTTGAACAACGCTTACGGTTTTTACGAACTAGTTTTTCAACTGCTTGGACATTTTCTCGTGTGACTGCGGTTGGCGGCCTACCTGTCCTCACTTCATATTCAAAGCTTCCCCGTCCTCTCCTAAATTCACCAAACCAATTAAAAACTGTTGCTCGTGAACAAGCAGACTCCTCAAAAGTAGAAACCAAAAGTTCAAAACATTCTTGGGGTTTTAAACCTTTTTTGTAATCATAATAAATCATAGTGCGAAAATCACGTCGACTGAGTTCCATTGTTGCAAGCAAATTCCCGCCAGATTCTCACAAAAAATAATCATTTATATGAAAAAATATTTGAATTCAAATATGGTCCATATTTAAATTTAACACTAGATAGTTAGTGTATATGTTGATATATAACTTGCCAGTATCAAGTTATTGAGTAAAGAGTATCTAATTACTTTTGGCATGCCCCTCGTATACTGAACAACTTTTCCAAATAAACTTATATCGAAATACGAAATATTATTTTTCACTCTCCATACTAAACTAGATCAGCTAATTCTCAATTTGTATGGGAGGCCAAAAATTTTTGTTCGTATTTCGACATAAGTTCTTCTTAGGAATAAGTTTTTAAAGCGCCATCTATTAGACGCTAGGACTTAATGCTTAGTTAGTAATGCAGTCAGTTATACTGGCGTTTACTGTATTTGGCGGTTAAATCAATAAAATTTGAATGCGATGCGATGCGGATCAACCAAATGATGGAAGCGGAAAAAGTTTGTGGCCTGGACACTGCGATTATTAATAAATTGATTATTACCTTAAATGCAATCCTTGACAAACGCAGAGCCGGCGGCGATGATGATGCGATATAGTTAAATGCGTAATCTTGATAAAACATAAAATTAGATGCGATGCGGGTTTTTTCTTTCAATGACAACGGTGTTATTTTTCTCTTAGTGCCGTTACTAAGTTACGTCGTGCTCCTAGTCAGGATTGGCAGCAGTGCCATCTAGCTGCAGTAATATCAATTAATAAATAACCACAGCTATCCAAGAGCACAAACATTCTCCGGCGCCTTGAGAAACGTAGATTTCTCAAAGAAACAAAAAAGCAAATCAATTGCGGAAATTAATTCAGTTAAAGGAAAAAATAAATATATAGATGAAATCATACAAAGTAGAAATTAAATGATGTATTAACATAGAAGGATTGTTATTGAGACGGTAATGGACTTAATTTAACTATTGGCCTTTTCAGATGGCCGGAATGCGTTTTAACTAACGCTACACGCGTGACACCATCTGAGCCTGGATAAGTTTTCTCAATAACACCCATTGGCCATCGTAAAGGTGGCGTGTTATCCTCGTTTATTAATACCACAGTACCAACTTTAACATTTTCAGCGTTTTTTAGCCATTTTTGCCGTACTTGTAAATTATTTAAATATTCTATGTGCCATCTTTTCCAATAGGAACGAACCATTTGATCTAATAACGATTTTCGTGTAAGAAGCGGGGTAGTAGTAAGCGGAGCAAGCGGCAAGTACTGCAAAGGCGACGCCATAATAAAATGTGCGGGAGTTAAAGGTTCCGGGTACGGTTCCTCTTGTAAAACACAGAGCGGTCTCGAGTTCATTATACTTTCTATCTGTGTTAATACTGTTATAAGCTCTTCATATGTAAGAAGTTGATTTCCAATGACACGATACAAATGAGTCTTTAAACTTTTTATATTAACCTCCCATATGCCCCCAAAATGAGGTGCCCGGGGCGGAATCATACGCCACTGTATGCGATGATTATTTAATTCATTCGAGAGTGTATCATTATATTCAGAAGAATTTAAAAGTTCATACAATTCATTTAAATGCGATTTAGCGCCAACAAAATTAGTCCCGTTATCAGAATAGAGACAACTAACTGGACCGCGACGGGATATAAATCTTTTAAATGCCGAAAGAAATGTCGCAGATGACAAATCTGAAGCAAGCTCAATATGAACAGCTTTCGTTACTAAGCATATAAACAGGCAAATGTACGCCTTTTGGCTACGTTGACCCCGGCGCCTGCAAAGCGTAATGTTTATGGGTCCAGCGTAATCTACACCGGTATGTACAAATGCTTTAGTCTCTTGAACACGAAATGCGGGAAGATTCGCCATTTTTGGTATTGGATGTGTTGGTGAATTTTTAAAACAGAAATTACATTTATGAACACGTTGTCTTATTATTGACCTAGCGGATAATATCCAATATTTTTGACGAATTAAAGAGCTGAGAAGAGCGGCTCCTGTATGACAATTAACGCGGTGAAAATAATCAATTATTAAGTATGTCACATTATGATGCTTAGGCAGCAAAATCGGATGTTTTGCATCAAAAGGTAAGTTTGCATTTGATAACCTGCCTCCTACTCGTATTAAGTTGTCTTCAGAAACAAATGAATCCAACCTACCAAGCGGCGCAGGGGGCAAACTACCCTTTTTAAGATTATCGAACACATGTGAAAAATGAACTGCCTGGATGGCACGGAGCAAATAAATTTCAGCGGTAAGCAAATTTGCGGTATTAATATTTTTATAGTGGGGAACTAAACGAGCAAATCGTAAAATGTATACAACAATTCTCAATAATTTATTCCATGATGAGACTTTGTCTGCTACAGAGCAAAGTGGAGAAGATTCAAATGTATAAGAAGCGGTTGTAGCAAATGACTTACTATTAAATTCTGGTAGATCCTCATATTTTTCAGGTTTAAAAGGTTCTATCGGCCACTCATGTGTAGGAGTATTTAGCCAAGCGGGACCATTCCACCACAACTCGTGAGTAAGCAACTGTTCGGGCAGGAGGCCACGTGACAAACAGTCAGCAGGATTATGCACTCCAGAAATATGATGGAAGGCTTCGGGATCCAAATATTCATGGCATTTGGCTACACGGTTGCTAACAAAAATATTCCATCGATGTGGAGATGAATGAATCCATGAGAGGGCGATTTTAGAATCAGAAAAGGCATAAACCTTTTGTATAGGTATGCGGGATAAATATGTATCGTAAATTAATTTAGTTAATTTTGACATTAAAACTGCAGCACAAAGCTCTAAACGTGCAAGAGAAACTACTTTGACAGGAGCTACCTTTGACTTTGCACAGACCAATCTTATATAGATTTGACCTGTGGCATCTGTCACATGTAAGAAAATGACACTACCATATGCTTTCATACTAGCATCGGCAAAAGCAACGATATTTACTGTACAACCAAGTGTAACAGCAACATGACGCGGAATTTTTAAATTTGAAAGAAGTGGCAATTGTTTTCTAAATTTGTTAAATGTAGCGGTAATATATGCCGGGGGCTCATCATCCCATCCGACTTTTTGCAGCCAGAGTTCTTTTATCAATAATTTAGCATAGAGAATAACTGGTGCGGCAAAACCTAATACGTCCCATAATCTTGCGATTGTTGAAAGTATAGAACGTTTAGTGCATGAGCGGTCATCAATATTAGTTTTAAAAATGAAAATATCTTTCTCGGGTTGCCATTCAAGCCCAAGTATTTTAAGAGATTCGCTCTTATCAAATTCTACTTGCTGTGTAAGTCTAAATGCAGGCGGAATACTCTCAAGCACCTTTTTAGAATTAGATGACCATTTGACCAAATCGAAGCCACCAGCTTTAAACATATTGATTAATTGAGCAGAAGCCTCAACAGCTTCAGTTTCACTAGAAATGGAACTAGCTAAATCATCCATATAAAGTTCTTTCTCAGCTATGGAAGCAGCTACAGGAAAATTATTGCGTTCATCATTACAAAGTTGGCGCACTGTGCGCATCGCGGTGAATGGGCTCGACTTGAGGCCAAATGTCACTCTATTAAATTTATAAGTACGAATTGGTTGAGAAGTATCAAAACGGAAGAGTATTTTTTGATATTTTTGATGCTCATCCGTTACTAATATCTGAAGGTACATTTGTTTTATGTCAGCAGTTATAGCCACCGGGAAAAGACGAAAATTAATTAAAAGTAAAAATAAATCAGCCTGGAGATTTGGTCCGGCGTGTAAAATATCATTTAGGGATACGCCGTTATGGCATTTACTGCTCGCGTCCAGTACGACTCGTACTTTTGAAGTAAGTTTATCCTGTCTAATTACAGCATGATGAGGTATAATATACCCACCATCGTCTTCTTCAGATGATGGTACAAGTGACAAATATTTATTATTTATATAATCCATAATAGCAGCATTATAGCTTTTACGTAAATCGTTATCGCAAAGCTTACGCTCCAATAATAATAAGCGGCGATGAGCGACAGCGTAAGAATTTCCCAAGCAACTAGGATCTTTAGAAAATGGCAATGCGGTGCAATAACGACCAGTAGGATCGCGAGAAACTGTAGAGATATACATTTGTTCACATTCTTCTTCAGCCTTACTGAAGAATTTCTTGACAGGGACCTCCTCTAACTCCCAAAATTTGGACAGAGAAGCGTCTATTTTATTGTTTACACAAGTGAAGAAAGACGCGGTAGGCGAACAATCAAAATGAGTAAGATCGCTATGAACTTGCGATGCGGCATTAGCTGCTGTCTCGCCCATAAACACAAAACCGAACACAGTTTCAATAGCAGGCGGAGCAGGCGGGGATATTATTTTTCCACTAAGGAGAATGTAAGGGAATAATCCTGATCCCAGTACTAGGTCTATCTCACTTGGTATGTTCCAGTGCGGGTCTGCAAGCGGTATGTCTACTAAATGACTAATAATATTTTTATCAACATACTCGAATGGAAGTCTATCGGTAATACAATCGATAACTAAAGCGGTTAAATTAAAATAATATTTATTATTTTTCGCGGAAATCTTAAAATTAACATAACCAATGATAGGTCTGGAAGTTAATCCAACACCTTTTAAAGTTGAATTCGAAAGCGGTATAATATCTAGTTTAAGTTTTTTGCAACAATTTAAAGTAATTAAATTATTTTGTGAAGCATTATCTATAAGAGTTCTAATGGTTATTTTAATATTAGAATTATGAGCATAAACACTAGCCGTAGAAAGAAGAATTTCACTACGGTTGACGTGTGACAACGTATCATGCCTTACATTAGTAGCGACAGGCGAACGAGAACAAAGCGAAACGGGAGATCGGTCTACCGTAGTAGCGGATGGCGGTGCCGATTGTACAGAGGTACTCGCACGATCGTTCGTTCCTTTCGGAATGACGACATCCTGCCTGACGTTATTAATGGTCGAAGTTCTGTCTTCAAAACGCGAATTATTTTTATTTTGATTATTTTCTAAATGAAGTAAAGTGTGGTGTGATTTACCACAATGTTTACATTTGTACTTTGATTGACAATTCAATGACGAGTGAGTCAAACTAAGGCAGTTTACACACCCTCGTTTGGATTTAATAAAATCGAAACGATTTTTTGGTAACATCGATTTAAAAGCGGAACAACAATAAAGTTGATAATGTTCTGACGTATTACATATAGAACAAGAAGGACGATTATCATGATTATTATTATCGCGGGTTACGAACGAATGGACTGTATTGCGGGGGCGGATGTTATTATTATTATTTTGCGTAATGCGGTTGGTTGAACTATTATTAGTTGTTCTATCTAATATTTTAACTTGAGCTTTGACAAATGCGGAGAAATCGGCATATGTCGGTATATCCATATTTATCGTAGATAATTCAAAAGCTTGAGCGGTACTTAAGTCAATTTTCCGAAAAGCCAAGTTAAATAAAAGAAAATCAAAATTATCCTCAAGTTTTAGTTGCTTAAGTGCGGCAACAGCAGCGTCGAATACTTCAATAAAATTATTTAAAGATGCAGAATTATTAACTGCGGCTTTTATATTGAGTAAAGTAGAAATATAATGTGAACCTAACGCTCTTTTATCTTGATATTTATTTGTAAGGCTTTCCCATATAGAAGAGTAATTTTCACCGGCAGGAATTACACCAGCAATTATTTTTTGTGCATTACCTGTAAGTTTACTCACTAAATATTGAACTCGATGAGAATCGGTTAAATCGGGATTACAGTGTATATTAGCCTTAAATGATTCGTAGAACACAGGCCAGTTTTCAATTTTTCCGTCAAAACTGGGAATATTGAGTGGAGCTAGTTTGTAGGGAGCCTTATTTTGGCTCTGCTGAGCGTGCGAAGATAAGGGCTTTACTTCTGTGCTCGAGCGATATCTTTTTATACGAGTAAAAATATCTTCAAAAGATGAAAGTGCCTGGTAGTTCGGTTCGAAATCCGGGTCTATATCAATTTGAATTTCGTTGATTAGGTCCAAATTTCGAATGAACTCATTGCGTAGCGTGTCAATGGTCTCACTCTCAGACATAAAATTTTCGACCGAGCGTAATTCGGTAGTAGCGGGCGATAGGTTTTTACCTGCGTTATATAATTTGGTAACACGTTCAAATATTACCTTATTTTTAGCTTGAAGCAATTTTAATTTCGATTCCATTGTTAAAGATGGCAATGAATATTAAATTGCGTACCTATAATGACGACAAGTTGCGGGATTTTTATAGCAAAATCTTCGTCTCAGTAACAATACCTACTATGTTGAAGTTGGGTAAAGGGAGAAAAGAAATGCTATAACAAGCGATGCGGTATGCGGATAATGTATTATCCGGCTCGAAGGACCAAACAAATGGCGGTTAAATCAATAAAATTTGAATGCGATGCGATGCGGATCAACCAAATGATGGAAGCGGAAAAAGTTTGTGGCCTGGACACTGCGATTATTAATAAATTGATTATTACCTTAAATGCAATCCTTGACAAACGCAGAGCCGGCGGCGATGATGATGCGATATAGTTAAATGCGTAATCTTGATAAAACATAAAATTAGATGCGATGCGGGTTTTTTCTTTCAATGACAACGGTGTTATTTTTCTCTTAGTGCCGTTACTAAGTTACGTCGTGCTCCTAGTCAGGATTGGCAGCAGTGCCATCTAGCTGCAGTAATATCAATTAATAAATAACCACAGCTATCCAAGAGCACAAACAGTATTATTTAAAGAAATCACAAAAAAATGAAAAATACTGATAACTACCGACATGGCCAAATAAAATATAATATTTATATTATACAAAGTCAATATTATTTAGACTCAATCAGGCCTCAGCTGTCAAAAGGAATCTAGGTTTTATTCGAGATTGTTAGTACAGTACAGACATAAGTTTATTTGGAAAAGTTGTTCAGTACAGTGGTCTGTATCTGCCCTTAAAATATTGATGTGTGTCCACCTTGTATATATAATGACTCACAGTGACGGCGACGTTGAAGCTAGGGCAGTGCGCGGGCCCGCCCTGCCGCAGCACGCTGTACGCCACCCGCACGCCGAGCTCGTTCAGCGCGGACACCGGCGACTTGCCGCCAGACTCCACCGCGTCCGCCGCGTTACCCAGCGCCTGGGGTAATCAATGAATTAATTAATGAATTTACTCGGCGACTTGCCGCCAGACTCCACCGCGTCCGCCGCGTTACCCAGCGCCTGGGGTAATCAATGAATTAATTAATGAATTTACTCGGCGACTTGCCGCCAGACTCCACCGCCGTCCGCTGCGTTACCCAGCGCCTGGGGTAATCAATGAATTAATTAATGAATTTACTCGGCGACTTGCCGCCAGACTCCACCGCCGTCCGCTGCGTTACCCAGCGCCTGGGGTAATCAATGAATTAATTAATGAATTTACTCGGCGACTTGCCGCCAGACTCCACCGCCGTCCGCTGCGTTACCCAGCGCCTGGGGTAATCAATGAATTAATTAATGAATTTACTCGGCGACTTGCCGCCAGACTCCACCGCCGTCCGCTGCGTTACCTAGCGCCTGGGTAATTAATGAATGAATTTACTCGGCGATGCCGCCCGACTCCACCGCCGTCCGCTGCGTTACCTAGCGCCTGGCCAATGAATGAATGAATTTACTCGGCGACTTGCCGCCCGACTCCACCGCCGTCCGCTGCGTTACCTAGCGCCTGGGTAATTAATGAATGAATTTACTCGGCGACTTGCCGCCAGACTCCACCGCCGTCCACTGCGTTACCTAGCGCCTGGCCAATGAATGAATGAATTTACTCGGCGACTTGCCGCCCGACTCCACCGCCGTCCGCTGCGTTACCCAGCGCCTGGCCAATGAATGAATGAATTTACTCGGCGACTTGCCGCCCGACTCCACCGCCGTCCGCTGCGTTACCTAGCGCCTGGGTAATTAATGAATGAATTTACTCGGCGACTTGCCGCCAGACTCCACCGCCGTCCGCTGCGTTACCTAGCGCCTAGGTAATTAATGAATGAATTTACTCGGCGACTTGCCGCCAGACTCCACCGCCGTCCGCTGCGTTACCCAGCGCCTGGCCAATGAATGAATGAATTTACTCGGCGACTTGCCGCCAGACTCCACCGCCGTCCGCTGCGTTACCTAGCGCCTGGCCAATGAATGAATGAATTTACTCGGCGACTTGCCGCCCGACTCCACCGCCGTCCGCTGCGTTACCCAGCGCCTGGCCAATGAATGAATGAATTTACTCGGCGACTTGCCGCCCGACTCCACCGCCGTCCGCTGCGTTACCTAGCGCCTGGGTAATTAATGAATGAATTTACTCGGCGACTTGCCGCCAGACTCCACCGCCGTCCGCTGCGTTACCTAGCGCCTGGGTAATTAATGAATGAATTTACTCGGCGACTTGCCGCCAGACTCCACCGCGTCCGCTGCGTTACCCAGCGCCTGGGCAATATCCCGTATCACTTCACTACATAGTATAAAGTCGCTTTCTCTGTCCCTATATATACCTTTGTATGCTTAAATCTTTTAAACTACGCAACGGATTTTGATGCGATTTTGATTAATATTTATGTGAACATTTTAAACAAATCAAATGTTCCCTGTCTTCAATTTTTTTGTTACATACTGCGCACTTATTTCTAAGAGACATTGTTTATGAATGGTAGTAACGTAGTTTCAGACTCAAGTATAAACCACGTCAATGTTTATGTTGTAGTGCGAATGTTTCAACATAGATGGCGATCAAAAAATGGTTCGGATAATATAGATTAATTGTTTACTAATTTTCGCTACTCCCCGATAGATGGAGCTAGTTGAAAGTATTCTGTCAGCTGATTCCTTTGTTTACACGGAACAACATTAAATTTTGAAATTATAACTGACACAACTGTATTTTGATAAATAGTAACTTTTTAAAGTTAAATGTCACTGTAGATTATTGTATTTATTATTATTTTTGAAATTACGTCCTAAAAACATGCATTTATTGTTTATTAAATAATAAATAATCAATTTAATAGTTCACGATTTTGATCACTTGTTTCATTCACAATTGTTTATATTTTAGATAGATAACACTAGTCTATGCTATTCACTGTCTATTACACTCGTTTAGTTAAAAATATATAGGATTTTCACGGCTTAGCTATTTTTACACATTATTATAGTACAGAGCCTATGTTACTCGTGACGCTAGCGCCACCTATCAAGTGATTCAAGAGGAAGGTTTTTATGCCTATGCGAAGCTGGGGCGGGTCGCTAGTAATATTATAAATGTGAAAGTGAGTTTGTATATTTGTTTGTTTGTTACCTCTTTACGCCCTATCTACTAAACCAATCTTCCTGAAGTTTCGCATACACAGCTAGAAGCATTGAGAAGGACATAGGGTACGATAGGGTGCGTCAAGCGACGGCGACGGCGAGTGCGCGGCCATGTTTGCATTGGTCGCCATTAGTGGCATTTCTATCTTGAGCTCCTCCGCGCTTCGTAAGGCACGTTAAATCGTTGGTCCCGGCTGTTCTCGGTAGAAACTCGGTACAAATAATGTTGTCCCGCTAGGGGTGGGCCCGGTCTACTATTGCGATCTCGTGGGATCTGAGGCGAACTTTAAGCGGCTAAAAGAATTCTCGCATTGGTGGCATAAAATTCGAAGCGGCCTCGAGAGGGGCATAACTTGAAAAGTAGGAGCACATCAAGAATACTGCCACAAGCAGACAAAGAAGACGAAGAGAAAAACTGAAACTGTGACAAACTCAAAGACCTAGAAGACAGAAGCTGGCCTCTGGCTGAGAAGGCAAGCGAGGCGTACTTGTGAACGTAAGCCCCCTAAGGATGGGGGAGAGTTATTAAAATGCAATGATTGCATAGATAGGCGACACTATAGAGAACTTGTAGGGAGATCAAGCAGGTGCGACTGGAAAGAGATGCGAAATGCTAGTACAGCGCACTCTCCCGAGATTCGGCTCGTATAGCCGAGAGGTTGGTAGAGCCATGGGAGGTGGAGGGAAGAGTGTTCTCGGTAGAAGACAGCCGTAAGGCTAAGTCAGACTCTGAAATCTGTCAGTGTTAGCCACTAAACACACCCGGATCATGTTCCTGTGGGTCTGGTTTCCCTGTAAAAAGGGGTAACTTGGGGTAACAAACTTAAGAAAAAGTGTGTTTAAGAATATAAATAAATAAACACCCTGGCTCCGAAGAGTGAGTTTATTTATTTATTTTTCCACATTTGTAATGTCATTTCTATGCGACAAAGGATAAGTTAAAGATGCAACTAGGAAACACGCTCTGACGAAGAGGGAGAAGTGAGAGTTCAACTGACCTGTAAATTCCATTTGAACCCCGCGCCGAGACGTATTGTCGGGGCTGATCTTTTCGCTGGCGGCTCTCCATCTGAAAGCATAGAATGAATGAATGAATGAATTATATGATGATGATTATCTCCGACCGCTTTCGGCCATGGCGACTGCTTAAACTCCTAGCCGGCACTTTGGCGCTCGTACACCTGAAGATAGCTTACGTAGCCTCTCTTTGAAATAAAGGTTCGTGCGCATCGACGGAATGTAAGTAGCAATCTACGCAGTAATAATCAATGGCGCTGGTGCACGGGCTCCCAGCTCATACGCTTAGCGTCAGTTGGCTTTGCACTGCTCTTCAAACCAGAGCACCTGAGTTCCTATTGCGATGGCTCTATGTTATAAATTATTTATGGAATAGCTCAATTACGGAACCCTAAAAATAAGACGTTTTATCAGACCCCGGACTCAGAAGCCATACGGTTATTACTTCCGTGGTTCAGTGATTAAGGCGTTTACCTGAAGCGCCGAAGGTCGTGGGTTCAATTGGGCTGGTAAGATATGGGCTTAAAATTTATCATGGCAACATGCTTACATGGATAAAGAAGAATACCTTATGATTACTAATTAGTTACGAGCTGCTGTTTGTAGCAACGCTCGCGTGAAACTCAGTTATATCGCGCCATAAAGGAGCCTCTGTTTGACCCTAGTCCGTAACTTCATCCGAACCAAATTTCATCCAAATCGGTCAAGTAGTTTAGCCATGAAAGCGTAACAGACAGACTTTCGCATTTATAATACTATAAGTTTGGCTAGAGAAGTACAAAGCAAGGAAAATCGCTGGCAATAGCTAGTGATAAATAAATGGATTACCTTCAACTATCCTAAATTCGGAATCTCCAGCCTCGCACATTTGTAAAAATTATTGAAAAAAATCCAAAATATCACACAACTCTTTAACGCTGATTACAATATTAAACAAGTATATTTAGAATTGTTTTCTATAAATAACAAATTTTATGCTAGAATGGAAACACTGTATGCGGCAGACTACGTGAGCCGGTCCGTAGGAGTTACAATTTAAAACAAATCGATTCTACCCACATTCGCGGAGAAAAATTCAAAATTAGAATTTCAATTTTTATTTTACGTTAAATCTACCTGACATTTTTGTTATTTGAATATAACAAAACTGGTCAAGAGGGAGTCGATTTATCTTTAAGAATAGTTGCTGTTTTCGTATGATAATAAAAATAAGTTTTTCGAATGAGGACAAATACGAGTCGATAATTAAAATACTAGTCGATTTTAGGGTCCGAAATACTTGGTTAAGACTAGAGTTGCAAATAAACCGTTTAAAACCAAAATCCGTGGTTTAAAACCAGTTTTAAATAAATTTAAAACTGTTTAAAACCATGCCACGTGATTACTATTATTAACAAATTATTATTTTGAAAGTAAAAAAATAAAAAATATTAATTGAAAACTTTATTTTTGTAAGTTTTTCTTACACATTACTCGCATAATTTTTAACCTATATTATACGTCGAAAATTGGTTAAAAAATTTTAAACAAAAAAAAAAGACTGTTTAAAACCAAATGGTTTTAAACGTTTAAAATACTTTCTGCATCTAAGAGTTAATTAAGACAGTTATATTTGGGGAAATATCGGTTGGGAGAAACCATAATGCCATAGTTCGCTGTCCTATATGGGCAGAGAAATGAGCTGGTGACTTACCACCATCTCTTAGGTTTTAAGGGATGGTAGTAAACCACCTCATTACGTTGTCAAAAAAGTTTTTAAAGTGAACACTTTGACGTTGTAAAAAATGGAAAAATGTAATTGGGATGGGTAAAAAATATTGAATGAATGAATGAAAAATTATTTATTTCAGAAACTAGTCTAGAATAATAAACTCACGTCAGGACACTTGACTTACACGCTAGCGACTGTATTGTATGGATTTTCTTAGTAGCTTTACTATCCGCCAGGGGTGCTGTATGTACAGGTTTGACATACAAAATCGCTAACGCAGTCGCTAACGTCGGCGTTTCTAAAAACTCATACTAGAAAATTCGTAAGACGGAGGGAGAGAGTAGACCAGCGCAGCGAAGGAGAGGAAGTAATATCCCTTTTTTCTACCGCGCGGCGAAAATCCATATCCATACTTCCATACTATCCATACTAATCCATACTTCCATACTATCCATACTAATATTATAAATGCGAAAGTCTGTCTGTCTGTCTGTCGCCTCTTCACGGCTAAACTGCTGGACCGATTGTGATGAAATTTACTAGGGATGTAGTTAACGACCTGAGGTCAAACATAGGCTACTTTTGGGCGCGATATAACCGAGTCCAACGCGGGGCGAAGCCGCGGGGAACAGCTAGTAAATATATATATAGGGACAAATCACACAGATTGAGTTAGCCCCAAAGTAAGTTCGAGACTTGTGTTATGGGATACTAACTCAACGATACTATATTTAAAAACAAATGCATATATAGATATACATCCAAGACCCAGGCCAATAAGAAAAGATCATGTAAATTGTGCATCTGCTCCTGTTTTCTCTTTTGCCGGCAGTCCCGGAATGCAAACCATTATTTTTTTGTTTTTTTTTTTTGACCAGCTGAAGATTCGGATGGACGATAAGTGTGGGGATTCCCAGGCTAACTATTTCTGCATAAGCAAAGCATTACTTACAATGGAAATTACCGTGTATAGACCTCTTCTGTGCTATGGCTGTCTCCCCGGGCATTAGGAAGTCTGTTGTCGAACTGATGTCGTCGATTGATGTCTGAAAAAAAAACACACCCCTATTTTATATAAATTCGCAGTAATTTTCATTTTATTTATGTCTATTTTATTCCTAAACGGCTAGCTGGACGGATTTCATTGTATATAATAACACTACCAAAACACTACCTATGTGTCACGCGGTTTCACTCGCCAGTAGTACACTTCTGTTGAATTAGTAGACAATATAAAACTATTTAGTTTATAGGTGTTTGGTAGTCTGTGGCAGTTCCCGCCCTTACTCATGTCAACTGCTTGTCAAATCTGTCATGTAGACGTCCCTCCAAAAATTTTCTTTGTACGGTTCAGTTGTTCGGCTAACTAATAAGGTCAGACGGCAGTCGCTCCATTGTAATAACCAGTTCCGCCAAATCAAGACCATGATTAATAGCGTACCCTGGGCTCTGAAGGGTAAGCTGAAAATGCAACTGGGAAACACGCTCGGACGGAGAATGATATTACCACATAAGATTTCATTTAGAAATATTAACAAGTGGCATAGCGCTCGAAAAACGTGTCACTAGTTTGGCTCGCAAGCCAACGTTTCATTCAGAAAAAATGGGCGGGGAGTTTGATTGCGTCGTTAATTGCCACTGTTATTGGTCGATAATATTAGGTGGCTTTGTTGTTAACTACGTAATACATTTCTAATAAGGTGTGGTGTGGTTTACATGTATTAATTGAAGATAAGAATAGATAATACGCTGCCAAACTGATCCTGGAATTAAATCCGCGTCAAAACATTTCTATTCGGATAATTTCTTTGTTCTGTAGTTATTACAGTGTCTGATTTAAAAGTATGAATAATACGGTCATTCTGATAAACTGAAGAAGGGGATGTTTAATAGATTCAGGCGTTACTTCGCGGAAGACAAAGTTACAAGACAAGTACTTACCAAATTACTTTGCGCCTGCCACCAATTAGTTCTGCTGGACTGACCAGTAGTGGGTGTGCGCCGGCCGGCAGTAGTCTGCATGAACTAACTGGTGGCGGAAGCGCGCAAAGTAATTTGGTAAGTACTTGAAGAAGGGGACTACAATGTAGTACACTGTGGTTATACATAATTACAAAATGACTGAATGTTTAGTGTTTGGTCTTTGTATGGTCTGTTTCATAATAAATAGTCTTTTGTTAGCTTATCACAGAGGATACAAGAGGCTTTAAGTCCGCAGTTAACAAATGTGTAATAAAGTTAAATAAATAAATCCATTTCCATACGTCCATACTAATCCATACTAATATTATAAATGCGAAAGTCTGTCTGTCTGTCTGTCACCTCTTCACGGCTAAACTGCTGGACCGATTGTGATGAAATTTGGTATGGATATAGTTATGCACTAGGAGTCAAACATAGCCTACTTTCGAGCGCGATATAACCAAGGCGCACGCGGGCGGAGCCGCGGGCAACAGCTAAAAAAATATAATTAATGTCATCCCTTGTGGTTGGAGAAACAGGGATATGTATAAGCGCCCCAAATGAAAGATCTCCCTGCCAGCCTGGGGCCAGATCTTTCCTGTCATACATGGGGAATTGTCGGAGGTTGTCTATATAGCAATGAGCAAATAATTTATTTTTGCAAGCACGTTTTAGACTTTTATAGTAATTTGACGTCTTGTATGCAATTCTGAGATTCTTGTGACACGTGCTTGTTTGTATGCAGCATTGACCTTGCTTATTTTAATCTAATTCTGTCTGTGGAGACTTTTAATTGGCTTTTTGTCATGTATTTGAGTTGCCATTTTCTCGTGTAATAGCTGTAAGTCTTCCTAAAACTGTATAAATAAATAAATCTGTTGTGCAACTAAATTATTATTTGTTTAGACAACACTAGCGACACAAAGGGCATAATAAAACTCAGATCTTAAACCGTTTGCTCACAGTATACAGACATTAGAATAACTATTTTTATGACACACAATTGTGCACGAACCAAGCGGAAACATTAATTTAATTGGAGGTACCACTGGAGGTCAATTAATAAAAGCAGCATCACTAGTTCTCAAGTCATAAGCGTTAAAACAAACAAACTCCTCAACTTTAATATATTAGGATAGATAAATAGTATGGATAAATATTATGATAGATTATGTAAAACATACAATTTAAATAAATAGAAAAAGAAGTTACTTGCCTGTGTATCAAATATATCTGTAACAAACAAAAAATATATTAAATTCATTAGAAAATTATGACAGTGTACTGAATAGGATAGTACTCGCGGGAATTACTGTAATGTAATAAAAAAAGCAATTTTCTGATAACTATCATAATGTAGCTACTCAGTTAGTGCATTTATAAACAGAACAAAATACCATAGACTAATTAATTAGCAAATACATACTTTAAATATTTTTACTGAACTAATTTTTAGTTTTTGACTAACAAATATAATTTAAATAATTAATAAATCAATGAGGATACATAATTCTATGAGAAGGTCTCTCAAGAAATTCCAGCAGTGAAAGTCTTGTGGCTGAATAGATTAGATTGTGCTTTGTTTGTGTGCACATACAGAATGAGTTTGATTGCAAAAAAAAATATTTTGAGGGACAAAAAACGTCATGTTGAACCAGAAATTAGGGAACTGGCAAAGGATAGACAATAATGGAAGGAATTCCACCGACAAAAGCCTAGCTCTTAAATTTATGATGAGGGCATAACATTAAAAATGATCGAGTAGGATTCAATATTCACGGCTGAGTCCGAGGCCACAGCCAGATCACCCTTTGTGCAGTGACGTGCATCCCATAAAGACATTAAGACGTTGCCTACCCTGGGCTTTCTTACATACATACATTTTATTTTCATTTAAACAATAATTTATAAACACGCGCCCCACGCGCATTTCAATTTTAACTCTAACAAAATACATTACAATACATTTTCGCGCACTGCTATCAGTCAGACGCGCAAAGAAACCAAGTACGCGATCGCGATGCGACCGACGGGCAAGGCAATCCAAGTCCTCGTCTTAATTTACACACATAGACAGCAAACACTGTCTATTGTGTGCATATCGAGTCTGTGCACAGACAGGCGCTGCGAGCATGTAGTTGTTATGCAAAGTAATTTTTGATTGGCCGTTTTACGTAGAATAAGACGAGGTCTTTTCGATGTGTTCCCAACAAATAAAATGCGAATTAGGCTAAACATGATTAATTAAGTAATTTGGTTTAAAATAAATTAATTTTCGAATGCTGTTGGAAAGCGTACTTTATTTTTTTTATGAAGATTTTATATATTTAATTTATTTTCATATATCAAAAAATTCTTCACTGATTGTATTTCATGAATGCATCCATAAAATTATATGCAACTGGCGCTGCTGGCGCGGCACTCCGCCATTTTAGTTGTTTACAAACAAACCCATCATTGTATTTTTATGTGATTTTAATAAGGTTATTCAGAAAGTAGGCTTTAAAATATGTTTATAACTTAACAGATGAATCAGTGCTTCTACTTGATTTGTGAGCTTTGAAACATTACAAAAGTTACAAGTGAAAAGTGATTATAACAATAATTGTAAATGTTAATAAATAGTTTAACGTAATTAACGTAGTGTAGGTATTATGTGCAAGCATTGGGAATTGGGACAAGTTTGACCTTGATTTGATTAGCTGAAGTTCTTACCTAAATTCCCGATTGGGTACAAACAAGCGGTAAGCTGAAGAAGATATTTAATACATTAATTAATTGATACATGCATAGGAAACTATGTACTTTAGGGATATTTAGTTTAATTTCATTACATGAATACAAATAATTTGTGCGGACCGTCCCTGCGTGCTGTGTCTCTCTCGTAAGCTGTAATAACTATTCATATATTTAGAGATTTCCGCAGTCTAAGTAGGTAGGTAGATTTTCTATTGCTGTTTTAACGAAACTCTTGGTTCTAAAACTGGACTCGCGTTTGGCCGATTTTATTTTGCCTACCCTGGGGAAAAACTCTGTGCACGTCACTGCCTTTGTGTATTAGACAGGACAGCCGGGGCTCGACAACAGGTCCCTTACCACCATCTCTAAAAACCATGCAAGATCCAGTGAGCAAGCAAGACAGTGCAATACATGATGTAAGGCGACATCTCCTTTACTCACTGGAACTTGCATGGTTTACGGTAGTATCCCCCAGATGGTCCATCGTTTGCGCCGCGCCACAGACACAGCCATCACTGCTGGATAGTTCTCACTTCTTCCTATAATCTATGCAACTACCTATTAAGGTTCATAGTCTGTTTATTTGTCATAATTTATGTCCTGAACGAAGCGGCGAGCGAGAACTAGTCTTCACATGCAAATCTCCCGCCAATACGCTTGGCAAGTTCGGATCACCTTTACCACTGTTTTATAGTGCTTTCAGCTAAGAAATGAATAAAAGACTTACCATTCTGGGTAAAATCTGTGTATTTTAAGTCCATTTCATGGAAACTATTAAAGCTTGGTGTGTTCTGTCTTACAAACGGTCACTCCCAAGTTACAATACGGTCAACTGCACCTTATCTATGTAATGATAACGAATAAAAGCAGCCACTGTTTATTGTGAATATATTGGAATATAAACAATTTCTTCAGTACATACACAAAAAAATACAGCGTTTCTTCGAAATAGGTACAAGTGAAAAATCAACACAATTTCACAGAGAAATTCAATTCACAGCCTAAATAAAAACTCTTTAACATAATGACATTGACAGTGACAAATGTCACAATAACTTTTTTTTGTGGCTCTCCATGGGACCAATTTAGCCATGGGGACTTACTTGGGGCAAAAGCATGTCAAACGAAATAAAAAAAGCTGAGGCTATTTGTCTCTTTCTAATAATTACCATAATATTCATCACTTGACTAGACTAGACAACTGACTTGACTTTTGACTGGACTAAAGTAGGACTGAAGAAGATTAATAAAATTAAGAGAGGCCTTATAGGACTAGTTTGGCCAATCCGTCATGACAATGACATTTGTTTTTTTTTTACCGAACGAAGCAAGGGTATAGACCGCAAAAGCCGTAGCGACGCCATTAATTCGTCATTAAAATATAATATTTTATTTAAAATAATTGGCCGATTCAATAAATCTGAGATTTATTTCTGGTATCAAGGAGCCTTATTCCTACCGACAGACAAAAATTCAAGCGTTTTAAAAAATTTCACTCCTACCCTAATGCATAGATCTAGTAGAGAAAATGCATGCAAATGTAAATGTCAAATCAAAACAATAGATGTCAATATGTCAATATTGTCAATGCCATTATTTTGATGATTAATATTTTAAAAACGACGTCAGTTGAGTATAATTTACGTTTCTTATTTCGTCTGAAATGGACGCAACATATAGTATCTCCTCCCTAGTCTGTGGGACGTAATAAGTTATATTTAAATAAATATATATAATTTTTTATATACTTGCACTTTTTCTTTAATTTTGACATTGGACAAGTTCAGAAATAAATACCTATTTGTTTTATAGACTAAATTATTCAACTGTACTTATAGGAAATTTTGAGTGTCTGGAATACGCAATTATGTAAGTAAATTCTAATGAAGTAATATTCCGTAAATCCTAAGAAAAAGGAGTAAGTCATTCATTGTCCTTGTGGTTTCGCAATGAAACTAATAAAACTTTTTTTAAATAAAACATTTACAATAGGTAGGTACCTACAAAGTAGTTACTATCTAAGTACCTACTTGTCTGTTAGTAGATTTTTAAATGAATTTGTATTAAAGTATTAACTAGATATTATAGCAATTTGTATAATGGACCCCACATAAGAAAGTGGCTAAGCTAAAGGAAAAGAAGATGAAAATGGCACATTATCCTCCGAACAAATAAAATGGGACCTTTTATACTTAAACCTGTAATAGTTGCATGCATTTACAGAAGTAGGTAAATAAAATAGTGATAACTGGTTCTTAGATTTTTTCTCTGTTATACTTACGATTCAAAACTTGCGGAGGACAGTAATATCATTCACAACGCCAAAACTGTGGCTATAACATGTTCAAACTTGGCCGCGTCACCTTTCCCCATGGATTGATAAAACAGCACGAATAGATCGTCGGTCAAGCAGTCAGCGTTCGCGTCTCGTGCCCCGCCCCGCTCCTCAGGCATCACGACATGACGCCAGGCAGTAACATCGAGCGCAAGACGCCGAGTACACGGCCCGCGGACAACGCGACTAGTTCGCGGCTGACATGAGGCGACCGTCGCTTCTCTCAAACTATAATCAGTGAAATAATGTAAAATAATCATAACAATCAAGCTATATCGCGGCGCCAAGTCGCCACACAGTGCGTCCGTTATACTCCCTCCGCCGGCCGGCGAGACGCGATCACAAAAAAAGACTAAAATCTCGATGTCAGTGTCCGTCAGGATCCCAGTGCTAGTGTAGTGTAGTTTTAAAATAGTTAAATGGATAAACAGCGTGCAATGATCGTATGAGGAAGAAAGGGAACAGGAACATTGTAAGTGGAGCGTGCGTTATTTCTGTTGTGTATGAGCAGAAATGCGGGGTAGCTCGCCCCGATACCCGGAGGTTTTAGCATACGAGTGGGGCGCCCGCCGCTGATCGAACCACGGAGGTACGGAGGTTTATCCCTCGTATTCTCAATGCTTTTTTTTAACATACCGAGCAGGTCTTTCTTCGAAACCCTTTTTTTGTGCGACGCACTTTTTTGGAGGGAATGTTTTGAATCGATATCCTTGTAGGTTATGGGCGCCTAATGAAATTGAGTTATTTTAAACATAAATAAATAATAGTTCGATCGAATCACATGTGTAAAATTAGATATTGTTTGTTGTTATGACAAGTTTGTTAATATGACTTTTCTTGAAATATAGCGAAAAAATGAAACACATTAAGCTTATTGCATTATATATTTATTCATTAAATGAACTAAAATACTTTTTCATAGTAGTTACTAGTAACTTGCCTTGCGTAAACATAATTGCGATTTCATTTAGTCCTAAACTCAAGCCATACTCCAGCACACTTTAGGTTCAATCTTCGGTCACATAACCTAACTCCGCAAAAATTGATAAATGTATGTATGACGATGGCATTTTTAATAAGAAAAAAAAAGTACTTACCTAGTCACATGCAAAGTTAACAGATTATTAGCCTATGGCAGGAACATTGGACTTGTAAAAGTTATATCTATAGTCATACTCGTACATGGAATTAGTTTGTTTATTTGATCGTCTTTGACTTCGTTCATACCACCAAATGGATTTATAAAATCTTGCATAGAGTAATCCGATTAGTGCAGCTCTTCTTCTTAGGTACATACATATAAATATACTTGTACACATTAAACATAGGTACCTACCTTTATCACGTCTCATGCGTCTGACATCTATCTACTTACACGATGTGGAGATGTGGTCATTATTTTGTGTGGGTTATCAGGTCAATTATGCACATCCTGGTGTCAGAGTTCTTCAAAACCGCCTCTAAGCCTCTGACGTGATTCCTTTATCGACTACCAGATGGCAGCCCGGAGCAACGGCAACGTGCCTTCCGAAGCATGGAATCATCTTGAACAGATAATTGATTGAGAAGAGGTGATTGGTAAGCAAACTGGAAACCACTAAGCAAAGTATGCCTCTCGTGGAAATCAAACCCAAGATATCTGGTTCTTCAGTTCAAAGCAAACGCCTTAACCACTAAAACCATAGAGGCAGTAGAAGGTAAAGAAGTCGCTGTAAACTTAATATAAGTAAATAGTTGTCTACCCTGGCTTCGTCCGTGATACACACTTAGTTACTCAAGGAGAGTGTGGATTTCCAACGGTGAGAAGAATTATGCAAATCGGTCCAGTAGTTTCGAAGCCTATTCGATACAAACAGTATAAATAAAGATAAATCCTTTAACTTCTACTGCAAGGCGAGATCCAAGGCAAGACGCTTAGACGAAGGAGATATTCTTGATAAAAAAAAAACATTTGTTTTTTATAGGAGTATATATGCGGTCCCTATTCCGAACAGCTAACTGAAAGGTGCAGGTCGCATTGATGGACCTTCGATGAAGGCACCGAATAAAGAAAAAGTAATAAGTGAAAGCAAAAAGAGATAAGAATATCCTATTACTAAAACACTTTTTTTCCAAATCATATTGGACAAATGTGGAACACATTGCTGAAAAAATGTTTAAATGCTTCAAGTGTCAGTAGTTCAGTACGTCAATACGATAATCTATTCTGTGCCAGTGTGAACAAATTCATAAACAGACTCGAAAATATTTAAAACCCTTAAAAACTTTAAACCCACAATTGCAGGGTAAGTGATAAACAATAGAGGTAATAATTTCACTTCTCATGTACCTACTTTATTAAAAAATTGGTATAACAATGAGTATACATGAGTATAATAAATTATTGGTTATTAATAATTTCATTTCGTTTAGATCATTCTTTAGTTCAATTCAAATGTGCTGAAGGTTTGGTTACTCGCAGATGGATTGAAGTTTTAGCATCAGTTCAAGATCCAAGAACTAACCAGATGCATAATTACACCAAATATCAAATGAATCTGACGGACCAGTGAAAGTTTACCTGACAAAAAGTTGTAAGATCCTTTAATTGTACCGCCTACCTTTTTTTCATTATGTTCCTATCTACCTTAAGGTTGGCTGGAATGAATTGCGTAGCAATAAGTCTGCGATTGTACACATTGCTTTTGTATCAACATGTAGGTATATAATTTTTATGAGAGTATATCTATATTAACTATCATTTTTTCAATTAGAAAATCGACTTATGTTCTTCATTTTATACATACTAAAACATTTCATTCTATATTTTGGAGCCCTACACCTACAAGCAGCAAATACTTTATAACAAAATAATTTGTAACAATATCAGCTATACTGCGAAATCCTGTAATGTTTTAAAATGTCCTAAGGCGCTAATTGGCGAAAAATCATTTCTATCTAATTTAATAGCTATTCTTATCTATAGGGCATCTTATCCTTTATGACCTAACATACCAGCTTTCAAATTAAAAAATATGCTTTATGAACTATAAATAGGGTTGGTTTCTCCTAATGCCAATGTGTTTTGGATTGCACAATTGCCATAATATACTTTTTCAATTTACAAGCATTTTCCAGCGGTGGTTCAACTCTCTCGTGGTGTGTAAATACAATGGCTTATAAACTTTCTCAAGAATTAGGCAAGTCATATTGTATGCAGCAAGAATTTTAAAATCCGAAAAATAGTTTCAAAGTTATTATCGTTCAAACAAAAACACAAACTTTTCAGCTTTTTATATCTTACTAGCTTTCGCCCGCACGAATTTCCCTCGGAAACAGTACTTATTTCGGGATAAAAGATACCTAATGTCCTTCTCAATACCTCTTACTTCGTCTATGCGAAATTTCAGGAAGATTGTTTCAGTAGATAGGATGTGAAGAGGTAACAAATATACAAACTCACTTTCGCAATTATAATATTAGTTGGAATTATAGATACTCCTACCTGAGCAAAAATCAATATAATTAACAGGGTTGTCAGTTTAAAAAAAAAGCAGTACAGCTTATGTAGACTGTTTAGGTAACGTCAAAACTTGTTTGGCTACTACTTATTGACTTGTTGCCACTTAGTGACGAAACAATTAAATACTACGCGCGCTTGGTAACCGGCCTTGCTAAATCAACGTAAAAATATCGCAAATTATTCCACAAATATATATCACTGTATTATATACACTGTTACCCGCAATTTCACCCGCCCATGGAATATGTACATACTCTCGTATAGTCTTAGCCTACTTAACCTTCCCCATGAATAGGAGTATCATAATATGCCGATTGATTGATCTAAAAAATCTAGCGTTCAAACAAACAAACTTTTCAGCTTTAAGTATTAGCAACGTGTAGAGAAACTGTACCCTCTGGCTGGAATCGCTCCCCAGACGTCCGGAGAGATGTGGCCAACTCTCTTGAAAGGGCAAAAAAAGAGAATGATCCCCGGCACCCTCTGTACGACCATATCGTGCCGGTTACGCAAAGGTTGAAGAGTCGTCATAGCTTCGTCAAAGAGACTCAACCCTTGACTGGCGAAGCCTCTCAGTCGAGTACATCCATCTGGAAAGAGAGATACCCGTCGTCGTCACTCCTACCGCTATCCGAGACCCTTCCCCCTGGACATGATCAGCCATGGCCTACATAGAAGTCCTTAAACAGACTCCGGACCCAGGTTGGCCTAAGCAAGGACAACATATACAGATGGGGGTACAGCTTAGAGGAGACCTGCAGATGTGGTGTCTCTCCCCAGACCATGGCACATCTTTTATTTTATCGTGCCCTGCATGCCCAGCCAACTGCACGCTTTGGGGACCTATACGAAGCCACTGACAACGCCTTGTCAGTGGCGGAGTTCTGGTCCTCACAAATATAAATTTGCCAGAGTCGACTCGCTAATAAGAAGAAGAAGTATTAGCATGAAGTATTATGAACAAATATAAAGCATTTTGTAACGGCGGCATATTGAGTAATTTTTAAAATAAATGTGACCTAGACCTACCCATTATAGTTAGACATAGACATTTAGCGTCGCAATACTTTTTGTAGAAAATAATATTATGTTCTACAAAGTCATAGTCTCTACATTATTTTGTTCTATCATCAATAGTTATCGAAGTGCACGTGAAATAAGGGCTGGGAACTACAACTGGGAAAGTATGTGTTATACGTCGCCACTGGTGACAATCGGGATTATTTTTCCAATTTGTCCCCAGTGGTGACAAAGCCAGTGGTTACAACCGGGAATAGACGACCTTATCTTAGCCAAAGAAATTGAAGTATAAAGTAAGTAATACGTCTGTGATCTTAGCAGATTCCAGGGCCGTAAAACATTTAAAAAAAATTACGTGTCAGGTCAAGGGAACAAGACATGATGCCCTTAGATTTGTCTATGCCATTTACGTGAATGATTAATTTGTCCGCCTGCGTGGCATTCTTGGTACCTGACTGATTACTCGTATCCAAAGCCGTAACGCACTCAGCACCCAAAAATAAAAATATTTATGTCAAATAAATAATATCGTATCATCCATCAACATCAAATCAAATTCGTAAACAATCAGCAATACAAAGTAGAAAATAAAAATAAATTTCCGAAGAGTGAATAAAATTTCGTACGTACAATAAGTATCGTACGATTTTACCTAACCTATCTAGTAATTATCCCTGTCTTTGTTTTATTGAGGAGAAGCGAAACACACTACCTAATGTTATGGTGAAAACTGTACAAAAGTATATTTAAAAAAAGGGATTTTCCAACCCCACAGTAAATATACTTAATTATTTCTAGAGGCAGCCTCCACATTGATGTAATTAAGAATGGCACGAATTTGGCGCGTAAAATGCGAAGTTGCGATTGACTGATTTTGATGGGAGTTATTGTGACTATCTTAACGCCGCAGCACCCTAGCGGTAACCGGTAACCGCGTAACGTCATGGATTCTATTGTTCCGACCGGCACAACTGCGCTACTGGATTGCTGAGTTCATAAATTTGAGGTAAAACACCAACCATAGATACCTACCATTTCAATCATTTCAAACCAACACAATTTTCAGAATCTTCTTTCCAATCTCCTTATATATGTATATATATATATATATGTGTCCAAGGTAGAGACAAAAATACTCATAGTTTATTTATTCAGACTAAACATTTTTATTTTGGTTTACAATGTGTATGATGACTGGGTCTGTAGAAAACTTCTAATTAAAATAATTAATAAACTAATAAAATATAGTTTGTGGGATTATTAAATAATAATGAACACCTCTTTCTCTCTCACTCTCATCGTCTGCTTTCATTCTGTCATTCTGCTTTGAAGCCCAGGATTAGCTTTCCTGCTTCAACCTGTTGATTTTAGCTACCCCAGCCCTGGTGGAGGCGGCATGGCTAGACACTTTTTCCAATGTAACTTGCCAGTTTCCATAAAACATGGTCGTGACAGAAGTACTCCCACAAATAAAAGATCTAATAAGTTTGAAGTGAATTTAAAACATGCCTTTTTTATTACTAATACATGCCAGAAAAGAAAAACTACTAAAATAAATACATATAAAATATTCTTGACTAGTGACCCGCCCCGGCTTCACATGGGCATAAAAACCTACCTCTTGAATCACTCTATTTATTAAAAAAAAAAACACAAAAATCTGTTGCATAGTTTTAAAGATTTAAGCATACATAGGGATGTAGGGACAGAAAACGCGACTTTGTTTTATACTATGTAATGATAGTGATACCATATAGCCAGAAAAGAAAAAAATACTAAAATAAATACATGTAAAATATTCTTGACTAGTGACACGCCCTGGTTTGCATGGGCATTAAAAAAAAACACATCAAAATCCGTTGCCTAGTTATAAAGATTTAAGCATACAAAGGAATATAGGGACAGAGAAAGCGACTTTGTTTTATACTATGTTGTGATAAGACCATTTTAAGAGGATAGCTGGGATCAGAGAGAATTTAGAAATACATATTTTGATACAATATCTCCATCTCATGTCTCCCCCGAAGAGTGCGATAGGGACAACTGCTGTTTAGACCAATTATACCTACAAAAATCCTTGACCAAATGGAGGTTTCGTATTTGTTTTCTTCTCAAAATCTTAGCCTACTTATACTTGTAGGGTTTAAAATTTAAAAAAATTATAGATTATGTACATATGCTTCAATGGTTTTCGTTTGTTTCTAAATCCATACTTCCATACTAATATTATAAATGCGAAAGTCTGTCTGTCTGTCACCTCTTCACGGCTAAACTGCTGGACCGATTGTGATGAAATTTGGTAGGGATGTAGTTAACGACCTGAGGTCAAACATAGGCTACTTTTGGGCGCGATATAACCAAGTCCCACGCGGGGCGAAGCTGCAGGGAACAGCTAGTCTTAAATATGCGTGGTAATCGTAATTGTGGCGGTTAAAACAAGTTAGGTAGTTCATATTTTCATTGGTAATGTCTACAGTAGATCTATTTAAAAAAAAACATACAATTAGGTACTATAGAGACATTATCAAAAAAGAAACCAGAGTAAAAGATACAAGTAGAAAGTCGCACATTCGGAAGGGTCGTCGTTATTTAACAAGCTTTTATTTTTTACAAACCTTGTATCGTAAAGTCGGACGCAGGTGCCTCGGCTGTGACGTCATTTTATGAAAAAAACAATGGCCGCTTTTTAGGAACACATACCAAACTTTTTTGGCAAGCAGCTAAAATGATAGCTAAAGTGCGACATTATTTATATACCTACTAGCTGTTGCCCGCGGCTCCGCCCGCGTGGGACTCGGTTATATCGCGCCCAAAAGTAGCCTATGTTTGACCCCAGGTCGTTAACTACATCCCTACCAAATTTCATCACAATCGGTCCAGCAGTTTAGCCGTGAAGAGGTGACAGACAGACAGACAGACAGGCTTTCGCATTTATAATATTAGTATGGATTAGTATGGATTTGCAGGATTTTTATACAATTTAGTAGGCAAAAAGGCATACGGCTTACCTGATGGTAAGTGGTAACCGTAACCCATGGACGATTGCGAAACCAGGTGTGCATGTCCTTTAGAAATCTTTTCACCCCCCTATTTGAAAGGGTATATAGGGTGTTGTAGTCTCTAAGGAAAACCAATTTCACATTTTCTGCATACGCACTGTACGTGACCTCGTTTGTATTATAATTAACTAGCGACCAGCCCCGGCTTCGCTCGGCTTTAAAAACCTTCCTCTTGAATCACTCTATCTATTAAAAAAAACCGCATCGAAATCCGTTTTAAGATTTAAGCATACAAAGGGACATAGGGACAGAGAAAGCGACTTTGTTTTATACTATGTAGTGATAGTGATTTTCTGCTTGTCAACTCCAAATAGCTAACCTTACCTTAATAAATTTATTTTTGACGAATACGTATCTATTTCTACGGCCGCTCCTAGAGCCTCAACTGTGCAGGAATCTGCCCAGTCTGAACTGAATTGTTTTATACTATGTACTTAATGAAATGATGATAATTAATTGATAAAAGGGATACGAAGAGACCTGCTCGAGCTAACACTTACACGGGTTTGGCAAATCATGCGCTCGCTCATGAATTAAGGCTCCATACACTGTACAATATGCTTTTTTTAACAATTTGCTTTTTTCTTACTGACTTCTTAGCTGGCTCAACGGCTCGAATTGGATCTTGGCCTCCGAAATGAGATAGCGCCAGTTATATTCTATGCGATGGCTGCCAGTTTATAGCGATCTAATGCAGGCAGGATGCATCGCCTTCGCACTCCTAAACAAATTGCTTTTTTTGGTTATTATTGAAAGTAGATCATGTTAAGTCTATTGGGTCCAGTTGCTTAAACACCCGGAGGTTGTGGGTTCGAATCCCACTGGAAGCATATTTTATTAAGTGGTTTCCAGTTTGTATTGGACATTGCAGGTTTGAATCACCTGTCTGATAATAAATATGATTCCGTGCTTCTAGAAGGCACGCTAAGCCGTTGGTCCCTGCTATCTGGTATTAGAGACTGTTGAGCCTGGTGGCCTACTATCATCTCTTAAAACCATGAAGATCCAGTGGGTAAGGGGGATGTCGCATTACATCTTGTATCGCGCTGTCTCGCTTTCACTAAAACTTGCAAGGTTTTAAGAGACTGTAGTAACCCCCCTGTACCGGGTGCTTCTAAAAGCACGTTTGTTTCCGCTACCATCTGGTAACAGAGACAATATGATTGCGTGCTTCAAAAAGCACGTTGGTCCCGGCTGCCATCGTCATTCGCGAGAGGCCGAGAGAGAGTTGAGCCCGTAACCCAGCGATGTGATGACGCCGATCGTTGCGCAGATGTCGGTGGGGCTGCAACGGCGCGTGCCGGCGTTGGACGAGGGCGCGGGGGTGCCGGCCTCATGGAAGAGCGGCAACAGCGAGCCGCCGTTCGCGTCGTTCGCGCCGCCCGCGGGCTCGCCGGCGACGCCCGCGTTCGCGGCCTCGCCGGCGCCGTCCACGCCGGGCCCGGGCGCCGGGTTCGCGGGCCCGCCGTACGCGGCGCCCGGCCCGTTCGGCAGCCCGTCGGCGCGGCCCGGCTCCGGCGGCGGGTTCCCGCCGGGCCCGCCGCCGCAGCAGCCGCACTTCCCCGGGCCCGGGTTCGCGCCGCCCGGCTCCCCCTTCCACCCGCACCCGCCGCACCCGCCTATGCCGCCGCACCCGCACATGATGGCGCCGCTGCCGCCGCCTGTTGACAGGTGAGATTCACTGTATACACACTTTTTTATTTATAGCACACTAGCTGTTCCCCGCGGTTTCACTCGTCATTAGTGTGTATGTACTATAGCCTATAACCTTCCCCAAGAATCAGGCTTTCATATACAAAAAGAAATTTGCAAATCCGACCAATTGTTTTCAAGTTATAAGAGTTCAAACAAACTTTTCAGCTTTATTACATTAGTATAGATTATTTATAGAACTAAATTACAGAATACTAGTATAGATCTCGCAGCAATTTTCTGTCTAGCCCTGCGTGCCCAGCTACCTGCACGCTTGAGGTCCTGGGTGGCTACTACCATCTCTTAAAACCATACAATATCCAGTGAGTAAGCGAGATAGCACAATACAAGATGTAAGGCGACAACTCTCTTACTCATTCGTTCTTGCATTGTTTTAAGAGATGGTGGTATGCCACCTGTACGAAGCCACTGACAACGCCTTGTCAGCGGCGGAGTTCTGGTCCTCACAAATATAAATAACCAGTCTACTCGCTAAGAAGTATGGATTTTCAACCCCTATACAAATAAATTCTCTGATTTGTAGAATGGCGTATTACTACCATATCGACTACCCACATACTGACACTGTGATTCTAAATCCGATAACTAATTGGAGCGATTGAATTATTTTATTTCTTTATACTTTTATTATTTAGCGGCACCTCATACCAAGAAAAAGAACAAATTCTTTAAAAGGCGTCGTCGGACCCACCAACTGACTGAATGACTGAAACCATAGTATAACATGCCAACGCAGCTTCCGAAGGGGACGAAGGAACCCATAACGTCTGTCGCCGTCTTTCGCTTGGCTATTGAGGCTATTTCCACAGTAACCAAACGTACAGTAGGCCACGAAGTATTCTACATAAGGAGGACCCCCTGACACCGCAGGAGTCAGGGTAAAGTGGTTTTCTTTACAATGTGGCCCCTGTACTTCAATAAACATCAAGACACAGTCATCCCGTACTCGTTTCTATTCTGTGGTAAGATTATTGTTGATGTGGATGGGAGAATGTAGTTACGAAGATCGAAAAAGGGATGTTGAGATGGTTTGTGCATGTAGAGAGGATGGATGAAAGGAGACTGACGAAAGGTATATACAAAGCAGAGTTGGCTGGGAGAGGCGGTCAGGGTCGGTCTCGAAAAACATACTGCGACCAAATCGCAGACCTCTTAAAAAATGTGTATCCAAAATCGGCGAGCGTGTATGATGAGGAAAGTGATGAGTGTGTAGCGAGGGAGGTCTAAGGATCGTAGTCAATATTTTTTTGAAGTTATGCTTCTTTTGGAGCGATTGGGAAAAATTATGAGTGAATGTTTACGCTGCGCGCGCACACCGACAGAAAAAAAGCAACAGTTCTTATTCAAATTCATTTATTACTTGTAAACATGTTGTACAGTAAGGTTTTACAAGTAACTATTAGAAACAAACATGCCTAACCGTTACGGCACACAAGTATAAGTTCTTGGTCGCGTCGTGACATCTTAAAATCAATGTCTTCCCTGTTTCAAATTTTGAATTAAGTATTAAAATAATTTTAAATTTTAAAGATACAACTTCTAACGCGTGTACATAAGTACACACACTGTTTTCTTGTCCCTGCCTATCCCTGTGCGAGTTATGTTTGATGATATGTATTATTGTTTTCACTCAATTATATTGTTACAAATTCACGCGATGTTATAATCGAAAAGTTGTAATACAAAGAAAACTGTAATTTAAACAAACATATTGCTACAGAGGCACGTGTCTCCAATCCTAATCCGAAACCTGCTCCGGACAGGCGACTGTCTTGACCGCAAACAAAAAAAAATGTTTATAAAAAAAACAGGTTGTCAGTGGTGTGACGAACCGGTTACACAGCAGTCGGGCGGAGCCGCGCGCGGTCGCTAGTGACCATAGATCTATTTTTAGATCGTCAATGTGTACCAGTACCTATACTGTATTTATATTATTTTACAGGGTTTTCTATATAAAAACAACATAGTGGAACCCTTACCTCTGTCATTTACTTTTTACATTTAAGATGACCTAAATCTAGTATCTATCAACCTATGTAAAAGAATGTATGTGTATATTTTAACTGTTGAAAACAGTCATCACATTTTTAAATTTGCACACTGATTTTCTTACCTTTTTCCAAACTTTTTCTGATATTTATACCTACCTTAGGGCGATGAAATAGTAGGATTTTTTGTTTTATAGAACTTTTTCATAGCTTTGATGCAATTGATTTAAATTTCGCATACCATTTTGGAATACAAATAACTTAAACGCGATTTTGGAAATTCATCCCCTAAATGGGTGAAATAAGAGATTAATTCGTTCCCTATTTATTAAATTGTATAAAAATATAAATTAACATAAAAATATAAATTAAGGAAAAAAAACTACAAACCTCGTTTTAAAAGCACTTTAAATGTGATTTATCCCTACAGAAATTTTTTATCCTTTATTTTAGCTTCGGCGTAGTCGGGTAAAAAATTTAACTCATATTGCCTAAAAAATCTGAGCCCAGTTAGTACTTTAATCTATTCTGACTCATGCATATTTAAAAAAAAAATTGCCCGCGATTATCAAGTTCTATGGTTTCATGAGTAAAAGGGTAAAGACATCTTTCTGGCGTCACGCATCAAAATTCGAAGGATTGACAGGGGGCACTATCTCGCTCGCGCTAACGTACGGACCATCGGGTGTCCAAAGGGTGCGGTTTCTAGGTTCGTAGGTTAATTTCGCATTTTTTTAAGGGTTCCGTGCCTCAAAATGCAAAAACGGATGACGTAAAGACAGATTGTCCGTCTGTCTGTTAAACTTTTTCTGAAGAGCGTATCAAGTTGAAATTATGTGTTATATATTACCATCTGTGTTATTTATTTACTTATTAAAATACAAAATTTATAACGAATATTACAAAGAAAACTTAATATAAATTATTATCCTGTACTATTAAACGAGCAATAAATTTATTTGTACTCGCGTTTTCGAAAACGGCTCTAACGATTTCTTTGTAATTTTAAACGTAAGTTTTTACATAGTCAAAAAGATAATCTAGCTAGGTTCCTTTTCTGGGAAAATTCATATTCACGCAAAAAAAAAATTCTGCATAAAACGAGCGAGGCTCGGTCGCCCAGTTACTGTAAAAAAATACGTAAGTAAATATATACCGACAAATCACACAGATTGAGCTATCCCCAAAGTAGGTTCGGTTTTATGGGGTACTAACTCAATGATACTATATTTTATAACAAATACATATAGATAAACATCCAAGACCCAGGCAAATCAGAAAAATACCATTTTACATTTTGACCAGACCGAGGATCGCACCCGGGACCTCTTGAGTAGCCGACAGGCATGTTAACCAACACGCAACGGAGATCGTCACGTTCTTAAATGGGTAAAGCATATTAGAGACTTGTTGCCAAGATATTCAGCTGCTTGCTGTGGTCAGTGGATAGCAGTCGCTACCTATTCTTTGTACTTTATTATATACTAGCTTACGTCCGCGGCTTCGCCCGCGTGAGATTCCGTCGGGAACAGTGCTCTTTCTCGGGATGAAAGGTATCCTATATCCTAACACACTTAATTATTTATTTTTTATTTTCTTATAATTACCATTGTAAGTACTAGGAAAATATAAGAATCAAGTAGGTAGTCATATGATGACGGTAAAAATCGCTAAATTATCCTCCGAGAGTGGTATGCTTGTGTGAGTGAAGGTAAGCCCGTCAGTGTGCGAGCCATAAAACTGAGCCTGTGTGGGTGCACAAATAAATGTAGGTGAACGGTACGTATATATTTTGTGTCGTGTAACGTTGGCACCGCAAATTAATCAAGAATTAATTTACTGTTTTTACAAAATACATTTTTAAATAGATGAATATTAAGTAATTTGACTTTTCTTCGAATTGCTCACAAATAGATAAATAATATATAAATAAACTAGCTGTTCCCCGCGGCTTCGCCCCGCGTGGGACTTGGTTATATCGCGCCCAAAAGTAGCCTATGTTTGACCTCAGGTCTTTAACTACATCCCTACCAAATTTCATCACAATCGGTCCAGCAGTTTAGCCGTGAAGAGGTGACAGACAGACAGACAGACAGACTTTCGCATTTATAATATTAGTATGGATCTTTATTTCAGAGATTCGTCAATAGAGTGAAGATAGCTTTATTTTAAAAAATATATATTTATTTATTTACTTTGCACATCTGTGATTGGGTCACAGGATTACGCCATCCTACCAAATTTCATCTGTTTTGGTCCAGTAGGTTCGGTGAAAATTGGCTGTGACAGATGGACGGACGGACAGACAGACGCACGAGTGATCCTATAAGGGTTTTGTTTTTTTCATTATTGTACAGAACCCTAAAAACAATACCTCAATAGACTCATTGGTAGCCATATATGTGTGTATACGATATGAAATCAATAGCTAACAAAAAAGAACACCATAAGCAAAATTCCGTACTGAGATAATCGGCAGAGTATGTATACAATTATATACTTTTATATTGCTAGCTGTTTCCCACGGTGGTGTGTATATTCTTATTGTTTTACGAATAAGGGGGTAAGAAATTCTAATCTTTGTTATTTTTAATTTTTCTCATCTTTGTAAAGCCCAGTTATTACTATCAGGTTTTGTGTGGCCCAGTTTAACTAAATAATGTTTCTGTCCTTTATCTCTTATTGAAATTTACAGTGAAAGAAAGAGCCAAAACACATTTTACTAAAAACAGGCTTAACAAACGTTTCTTAATTTTTATATAAATAAATGTTAGCCTATTAACCTTCCTAAAGAAACAGGATATCATATGCTTAAGACATTTTTAAATCGATAATATAAATAAACTTACAAACACATCTTTATAATATTAGTATAGATATAATAAATATTGGCAAATAAATATAACTATTGTTAAATTTTCCAAAAATTTCTATTTAGTATAATGTCTAACGTTGCCCTTTTTTCTAACGCTACTCGCCCACCCCGAGTACTCATCTATACGTATATATGCACCGTCTATGTATTTGTCGGTACCGCTTCGGCCAGTATCATCTGACTCCCCGCCTCCCCCGCGTTCCATATTCAAACCACCAGCTCTAGCCCACTTGGTGACGTTACGAGGCTCAAGCCTTACTGGTCGTAGTATACATAAGCAAAGACTATATGGAGTGAGACGCCACTCGCTTGCTCGAGTGTCGTCTGCTGCGCTCCCCGATCAGAAACATTCGAATTTGGAATGAATTTTTTTTGGTAATTTTGTTACGTTGGTAAATAATAGCTCAGGCCTTTTGGTTGCATTCGTGGTACTTACAATATTTATTTTTTAAAATTTTAGTATAACATTTACCGATTGATTCGACAAAATGGGCTAACAATATTATTCATATCGTGTCGTGTGGATGACAATGTCAATCGACCCTGCCCACTCTGGTTCCAGTTGTTCGGAATATGGTTGCTGTCAGCTGGGAATGATCTCTTAAATCGGTCAATTAGGTGATTCATACATGCAATATTCTATTTTAATGCATGAGGCATACCCATAATGTTCAGGTGGCCTACTATCATCTCTTAAAACCGTGCAAGATCCAGTGAGTAAGCGAGACAGCGCAATACATAATGTAAGGCGACATCTCCCTTAATCATTGGATCTTGCATGGTTTTAAGAGATTGTAGTAACCCCCCAGATTTACAAAAAAGTTTCATTTTTTATCATAACTGCTTTAAATCCATATCCATACTATCCATACTAATATTATAAATGCGAAAGTCTGTCTGTCTGTCACCTCTTCACGGCTAAACTGCCGGACCGATTGTTATGAAATTTGGTAGGGGAGGTCAAACATAGGCTACTTTTGGGCGCGATATAACCGAGACCCACGCGGGGCGAAGCCGCGGGGAACAGCTAGTACATTATAAAAACATCATCATCGTTACAAAACAATATTACGATAATATTTTATTTATTTGCTGTAGTCCAGTTCTAGAGTGCTATTATTGAAGTTCCCAAGAACTTTGACACCAAGGTGTGCATGGTCGATTGAACGGACTACGAGAACGGACACTGTACGAAACGATGATGATATTATTGATGACCGATTAATCAAATGAAAATTATTCGGTCGTGTGGAGTTTGATTTTAAGTTCAATTTTACCATTTCGCTATTAACTATTTTTATAAATAAATATACCTATAATGTCCTATTATGCTACTTGTATAAATAAATATAATATAATTGGCACTCACAATGCAATGGACAAATTATTTCGTCCACAATTGGTAACCAAGTTTATCAAGCCGATACTGGCAGGCAAGACCATAACCTATATTCAGCAGGTATCGGGGTGCGAGCACGTGCGAGGGTGGACGTCACCCCCTCGGCGCGCTGCGCTCCTAGTACCTCGCTCGCCGATTGGCATTTAGAAGCTCTTGGTTCCAATACCGCAGTAAATTTATGTTACCCGAGACACAGATTACAGAATACTATACTTAGTAATACAGATATTCAACCCCCATACAAAGAAACGCCTCGATTTTTAGTGTACTAATAGAGTTCTCCCAATAATTATAAATGATAAGAATGTCCTATATTGAAATGAAACAATTTGAATTTGGGACTTTAACGCCATCTATTGATCACTTGAGACACTGTGATTCATAATCAGATAACTTATAAATCAGTTTGAGGCAGAAAGACAGTTCTTTAAAAAATCAAAACACTCTTTTTTCGACTATTTTTTTTTCATTCCTTGTAGCGCCACGCGTATATTGGACTATCGAATCCGGCAGAGTGCAGTCTCAAAATGTCATTATAGATTTCGCCCTGGTCACGGGACTATGGATCCTGTTTTTGCCCTAAGGATTGTCATAGAGAGGTACAGGAGAAAAAATACGCCTCTCAATTTCCTATTTTTATTAGATATGGAGAAGGCCTTCGACTTTATCCCTCAGTCGATGATCTGGTGGGCACTGAGGTCCAACCAAAGGGATACCAGAGATCTATATTGAGATTATCCGAGACTTGTACCGTGATTCCGTTATCCCACCAAAAACATAAATGTAAAAAACGAGAGCCAAGTTCAATACAAAAATTATGCTTGGCGGTGAGCTTCGCCGCAAAAAGAATGGCGATCTAAATGAGTGCCAAGTTCTATGCAAAATCGAAATATGTTTTTATAGGAACAAAATAACATTATGAACAAGTATTAAACTCTATTTCTTTGCTTTATTAGATACCTATAACAATTGCTGTTATTTAAAAATGTGAGATCTTGAAGTAGGTTAGATTTGACTTGGCCAGTTTTTAACACAATTAAAATGTTGAATAACTTTATAAAATGACTTATGTAATGAAAACTGGCCAAGTCAAATCTGACCTACTTCAAGATATCACATTTTTAAATAACAGCAATTGTTATAGGTATCTAATAAAGCAAAGAAATAGAGTTTAATACTTGTTCATAATGTTATTTTGTTCCTATAAAAACATATTTCGATTTTGCATAGAACTTGGCACTCATTTAGATCGCCATTCTTTTTGCGGCGAAGCTCACCGCCAAGCATAATTTTTGTATTGAACTTGGCTCTCGTTTTTTACATTTATGTTTTTGGTGGGATATCATTACTTTTTGTAAAGAAAACTAGGCAAGTATTCCTATTTAATGTTTTTTTTTGCGTTTCCGCTGCGTGGTTTTCTTTTTTATGCTATTGTCTACATTCTCTTGAATGTTCAGTCGAATCGAACAAAGAAAATCCAAGCGAATGGAATAAGCAGCTCCCATCAGGAGGCATTGGAATAATGCGGTGTAACACAAGTGTATCATCCACCATTAACTCTATGGTACAACTCATTGTGCGACAGTTAAAGTACCTAGCTATTAAAATATTCTATACTAGTTTAATATTCCTGTGTCTTACTATTTCAATTACACGTGAATCTTACTCCTACGGTCCTACCTAATAAACAAATGACAAATTAACCTAAAAGAGCTACAAACAAATGAGGTTTTGAAAAAAACTATTTACGTAATATTAAATAACTCACAAATGCCGTTAAAGTACAATACTAAAAAGGAATAATTTATATCTGGACTATTCCAGCTATAACTCAAATAAATTTAGTCGAACGACGCAGCATTAAACGCAATCTAACAGGTGGGTTTCCGCTAAACAACCGGGCATAACGAGGACGCTGGCGCGAATGAGCGCCGCTAAGAGCATACTTTGGTTCGTTCGCATTTTAAGTCGTATAGCGCTGTGAGCCGCGCACAAGTGCAAGGCGCGAGCGAGTTCAAGCAGCATTCTTAGACTAGTCAATACATACATATATCGGTACCAATAAGACTTCGCTATTGCCTTGACCTTGGTATACATACACATTGGAGTTTCTTTTAGGGTACAAAGAGTTCAAACTAACAAATTTATACCTTAAAATATTATTTCTTATTTTCAAAAGAAATCAGAGAAACGAACCTTGGGCACTGATCTTTGTTAATTTAGTGAGCCGTGGACTATAAGATAACTACTATGCAGGTATAAACCAACCGACCCGCTAAATTTTAAGTAAATCGCTACCGCTTATAATTTTGTACCATAAGTCAGAGCGTGACGCTGATTGGCTGGTGTGCTGCCGCGCGCCGCTGACGACACACCGTTGTTGGCCGGTTGTTTAGCGCGTAGGTATTACAAGTTTTTTGTATGGGGACACCACTTATTTTTTGACTTTTTTTTATTTTTTGATTTTTTCCTACGCTTACACACAATTTCCGAGCTGGATTCCAAATTTCATCCTTCTAGGTCATCTGGAAGTAGGTTAGGTTTAGGTACTTTAAGTCAGTCAGTCAGTGCTAAAATTTACAACTTTTTGACCTTCATATCTTTATAACCGTTTGAGCTAGCTTCATGAAATTTGGGCTTCTACATGTCCTGATGGATCTTATTAAACACACGTAGTTTTATGTGTTTACATTAAAGAGGTTTCGAGTTATAGAAGGGTCAAAAGTGGCACCAAGTGGTTCGTGTAATATTACACTCGGCGCTGGCTAGCCAGTTCCTTTGCTTGAACTTGGCTTGACACGCTGCCGCGTGTCTAGATATTAAGGCCAAAAGTAGCCATGTAAAGGTCCAGGTAATTCGGTCCAGTCCTCATTTTAAATTTTACTAACATAGTTGTATAAGTTTTCTACTAACACAATATGGACCTGTATAATTGTATTAAGTGGTCTGAAATAAACGATTTCATTCATTCATTCAAGAAGTACCTAACCCCATAGGTTCTAATTCACTAATCGCAATTTTTTTTATCATGTCTTTTTACAGCCAAAATTAAGAGACTGTCAACCTGTGTTTTCTGTTCGACCTTTCTTTGCTTTCGGGAGAAAAATATTTTTAACAGTCGTTAAGACTGACACAAAGTGATTCTATAAGGTTCCGTTTTTGCCTTTAGATGTACGGAACCCTAAAAATATGCGTTAAAAAAATGCGCTAAAACTCGGGAACGGCTGGGCCGATTTGGTTAATTTTGGTCTTGAAATATATTTGGAAGTTCAGGGAAGGTTTAAACGGTGAGAAAAGTGCTTTCAGGCGGTACGGAGTTCGCCGGGTCAGCTAGTTTTATATACTTACTTGTGAATTATAAAATATAATACCTATCGTTGAGTTAGAGACTAGAATATCCCATAACACAAGTCTTTGGGGCTAACTCAATCTGTGTGATTTATCCCTATATATTTATATTTATTTATTTAATTCTTTGCAACCTGTGATACTATGATGATGACCTTTATGCCAACTCAAAAATCGACAGAACCAAATAAATGTCCCGTTTCAAAACGCGGTCTGAGGGGCCGTTGCCGATTTGTACACCCCTATTAATAAAATAATCCGTCTCTCTCGCACTCGCGCAAAATAGGTATGTCCCTCTCAATTTGCATGCAAATGAAAAATCAATGGTGCACTTGTCTTCGTGTAAGGATATTTTAAATGTAAACATAATGTCAAGTCATGTGTCATAGATGCATCGCAGAGCCAAAAATAAATATTAATTCACTATAAACATTTTCATGTAAAACATTGCCAAGACGTGCCATATTAGGTATGGTTCGCGTTGTCTAAAAGTTATTTTCTAATATTTATCCAAACTAATTTTATAATTTACTAGCTGTTCCCCGCGGCTCCGCCCGCGTGGTAATCGGTTATATCGCCCCCAAAAGTAGCCTATGTTTGATCTCAGGTCGTTAACTACATCCCTACCAAATTTCATCACAATCGGTCAAGCAGTTTAGCCGTGAAGAGGTGACAGACAGACAGACAGACAGACAGACAGACTTTCGCATTTATAATATTAGTATGGATAAGTCGGATTGTTTAATAATCCCATCGAAAAACATTTTAATGCCCAATGTTACCAAGACGAGTCCACATGGCTCGTAAAGTTAAAATGTTATCAGATTTCGAATGTTTTAATACTTATTGAAAAATTTACTTTAGGCATTGTTAGAGATTAATCAGATCTCTATGTTTTTATTATATGTTCTATATATATACCGGCAACGCAACCACGCGGCAACAGAAATATGTGTAAATTTCAAGTTGCAAAAACCATTAAAATTTCTGATACCTTTCATATTAACTGAATTGAATAGTTTACGTCAGTTAATTAAAAATTCCGGCATTTTAGTATTACGTAGGTACTTTTATAATATTTTTCCAGTAATTCAATATGAGAGCCATACGTTTATATATTTTATAAAAACAAGTTTCTTCTTACTAAAACATAATCAGCTGATCGATCATTTAGGACGAACCGACTGCGGCGAAGAAAATAAGAGGGTTATGTGTTCGGCTTGTAAGTATGTATGAACTTGTATGTATGAATGAATGAATGGTTACTGCAGTGTACTTGAAACAAATAAATGTTGGTACAGACCTACTTATGTAAGTCTATTTTAATATTCGCTCTTAAACTAAATACGACTTAATATTATTACAAAAAAATTACAATTTAGTAATTTTATTTCTAGTGTTTAAATGCGATTTATCGATGTTTTTAGTAATTTTTTTATCCAGGAATATTAGTATAACAATTATTTTAGATTAGTAGGTATAGTATTCTAGAGCTAATAGGTAGATATTTTAAATGGTTGAAAATATACGCGTAAAATAATTTTTCACTTACCTCGCTGTCTGTATCTCGCGGTCGTATAATAATAAATCGCGTTTGTGTGAGTGAGGTCTCCACGTGTTTGTGGATTTTATGCCTCGTTTGAATTATGATTCGTGGTCGAGTTACTTGATTCGTGAACGGTCGTAGACGGTGGTACAGAGACATATACCGAGTTATGACAAAACAAATCAAAGGAGCAAGACCACGACGAAATATTTTGTTTGTTTATTTGTCTAATAATATCTTTATTGCTTTAAAATTCATAATTAATACAGTTATTAAAATAAAAATACAATGGCGGACTTATCCCGCGAAGGGAGCTCTTACAGTCAACCGACGAATGATGAAAGTAAATGAATGAGAATATTTTAATACGGTTTTGTTGGCAGTCAAGCAAACAGCCGCTGCTGTGAAGCTGAAAACTTGGCGACTTTAATTTTTACTATAATTTCAAAATCGATCGCTAAAAAAACGAAGAGTGGCTACTTTGTTTTCTTTCGAGGCCAAGTTGATCCAAATGGATCGTGAAACACGTGCTGCTTTCCAGATCTTTTTGACTTGACATGCTGCCGCGTGTCTTGATTAAGTGGTAAAAACCGGCACGTAAGTTGGCCACAAATGGGACGTGTCGGGGGCTGCGTACGTTAATTTTTTTTATGAAAATCGGCTACTGCGCTTTCAAGGCCATTTCAGTTTCTTGCCAACTTACATGCCGGGTACTTTAGTGTAGTGATATAACGATAGAATGACTTGTAGAATAATAGCCCGTGTCTAATCTAACCAGATTTGTTCCAACCCTAGAGACGATAAAATTATCTAAGAGCTTTCTACGGGAGTTGGTTGTTATATAATATACTTGTATATTTAAGTACTAGCAGCTCGTCCCGACTTCGTCCGGTTTAGACAATTGTACTTAACTAGAAAAAAAATGGATAGCTTTTGTTCATCTTAGGGTTACATTATTGAAGTTTTGGTAAGGATTTCTAATATTTTCTGGTGATAAATATACTCTATGTTACTCATAGATAATGTCGCTCTAATGGTGAAAGAATTATTGAAATCAGTCCCGTAGTTTTTGAGTTTTTTTTATTACAAACAAAAAAACAAACATGCAAATCTTTCCTCTTTATTATATTAGTGTGATAGTGTGAAAGAGTTAAAGATCTTTATCTTGTTAAGTGAAACTAAAAGATTGCTAGCTTAAGCTACAAATAGCCTATTCAAGTAATCCAATAGAAACGGAAAGTTGTTTTGTCTATAATTAGTTAAATGCTATGGATCTCGCTCTAAAACTTAACTTGGCCGTCAAGTTAAAAAGGCAATGCAAACGCGCGCAAAACTGCTGATAGCCCCTTATCTCATCTACTACTACGTCAACAGACTGACTCCGTCCTTGTCTATCGTCAATGTCACCTCATAATCTGTCTCGCTTGTACTCCGGTGCCTTTCACTCATTCACGCGAGATGCACCGCCGTTGTTGCGTCTCGCTCCCACGCCGGCCGGTCGTGTCATCTCCGTCGCGCTAATGAATTAAATCAACAACCTCCTCGCTTGCTCCCTCTCGATAAGGAGATGATCAGCGTTCCATATTTGAATTTATTTTGAACTGGGACTTCGATTTTAGATGAGTTTTTGGTATTATTGCCAAGTTCATGATAATTATTTTTATTAATAGTGTTGCATTTATTTTCTTATCAATATCGATTGTGATTGAAAGTAAATCCATATAGCGTCATTTTAACTGTAGCTATTTAATATACGAACGTTAGTTAAAAAAAAAATTGATTAGTCTAATTACATTTTCCTATCAGATCCTCTACAAACAACTTTTTTTATAACACTTGTGTTTCTGTTCTCCATATTAGTCTCAAAATCGTTATCGAAATTACCGATCTCTCTTCACCATTGAAGCGTCAAACGGTCGTTACAGACTACAGTACGGCTGGCTTTCACTGACTTTCTCTTAACAATAGTGAGATGGGTTGGTGCGTTCGACTTGGACATTTACATGACAAAATTCTGACAGTTAAACGTATACCAAAATTAAGATTTTAAAATGCTTCTGTTGTTTTCTCTCACACCATTATTCAATCCTGATTCCTGACATCATATTCTATTTACTAATTAGTGTTGTATGTTATGTAACAAGAATACAGAATGATACATCTGTTCTTTATACTGCAAAGTCGCTCAATCTTCCAGGTGTTTTATTATTTTTCCTCTTGTAGCATACCATCAGAGAGCTTCAATTGTAATAAATCATCCAATCGTTATCAAGACGACCTTAACTCGGAGTCGCCACTTGTCTTCAAACTCGATTTTCGTCTATTGTAAATTGTAACCGACCAATGTGATTGACCTAGCCCGGCAACCGGTTTTTACTATTAATCACCCTGACTGACATAATCTAATAGTGTAATATATCCGAACTTGCCGCCGCAGATCTGCGAGGTGTACCGACGATGGCCGAGATCTTCCGAGCGTTTGACAGCTCGTCACTCGTCCGTCATAGCGCGGCACACTTCTGTTATGTATTGAATTACATAGGTGCAGTACACGCGCCGCCGCGCCAGCAACTCTAGTCCTCACTATTTACACGGCTGCAGTTTCGAAAATCGAACGTCGATACACAGCGCGAGGTGTCGCACTGGCGCGTTATTTTTTTCAGTCTATTGATTTGGTCACGTTGTTGATAGACATCATCTTTACGCGCAATTGCTTGTTCCGCAACGGGCGCGCGTGGCACCGGCTTCACCGGCCGCTACTATATTCACGTTTTAAGTCAGGTGTCTTCATCCCCGATCGTTCTTGATTTCTAAGAGGGATATTTCGCTTTTCCCGGCGCACGTGTCCATACTGTTTACGTGTAGCGCTTAGTACATTGTGTGGCGTTAGTGCGGAGTCAATGACTCTCCGGCGTGACACACATTCCGCGCTGACTGACGGAAAGCTAACACGTCTGACGTTCTTGCTGAATTTATTTTTTTGCGACGCGCAATCGCTGTGCATATTCTAATTTATTGTTTTACAACTTCTTATCAGTTTAATTGCGTGTTTTAACGTTCGCAGAAGTGTGTGCGGCGTCTGTGTTGTGACGCTGGTATTGTTTAGAGACGTTATCAAGGTATCTGAGAGTTATAAGTTTGAATTCAAGGCAATCCCTGTGCGTACTGGTGAATTGTCCCATTTCCGGTTGTTGACGATTGTGGACTCTGTCATTGCATTCTTTGTAAGGGTATTGTTTTGATCTTACAATCGATTGCTTTTGCTCTTTTATTAACTTTTATTGTACATGATTTGTGGTGTCCGGATACTGTGCAGGTTGTTTCGACTGCCGGCTATTATCAATAAAGTCATACGTAGATATCTAGAGTAACAATTCAAAAATGGAACACCATTAATGATGCACACGTATGTTTGTACTCCAAAATTATCGATTTAATTTTGATAAGGGACATCACTAGTTAATTTTTTTACACGGATACCAAAATCATCCTAATAACATATAAACTAAATACGTGTAAGTACAGAATATGATAATAGTACAAACAAATGCAAGGAATTTCATGGACACTAGTGTCTTCGTTTATTTATAGAATCTTATGTTTGATTTGTGTACCGCGAAGCATAACTTACCAACGTAGCCACGTTCATTGCTGGTGGAATGTATATATTATGTACATCTTGCACTATGTAGACCATATGTACAACGGATATAACAATATCAGCGCCGGTGTCTGTGTGCGTGCCGGCGTAATGAGCACTCTATGTGCTAGGAAACAGTAAAAAGTATGGCGCGAACGCACAGAACGGCAACGCGCGGTGAGTTGCCGAGGCCTTGTCATGGTGAAAACAATAGGATTTTTCTATTATTTTTTGAATAATTTATCATTATTTGCGTAAATGAGTGTGGCAAATTATTACTACGTTTCGTCATGTATATTAATGGAATTCTTGCGACAATGACAGTAAATAATTTCTTAGTTAATTCAAGTCAAACTTAAGTATTTTTCTAAGTTACGGAATAAATTTGAAAAATATAAGAAATATTTTTTACTTTTGTATTAGATAATTTTAAAAACGTTAAAATATGGATCTATGTCTAAAAACAAAGCATCAAAAAATAACTAGTGGTTTAAAAAAATATTATAAAGTTGATGTTGACCTTTCGGAACGCGCTCGTTACTAGCAATACAGCTGACGCGGCGTTGCCACACCTCCGTCGTACTCGACGCCTAAAAGCTTATCGCCTCTAATTCAAAGCATTAAAAGCTAATGTCGCGAAACAATGTCAAGTATATAAGGGATTTAAGACGTTTCGTTCCGCCAGTGACACTTCCCGCGCGAAAAATTCGAAATGCTTTTTATCAGTCGCGTTCTTGTCGCCGTACGGTAGTAGATTTTTGTGGTCGATTGGAATTTATTCTTTTTTGACGAAATATAAGCTTTCTTCATGATATTAGACAATGTCCATTTATACTCTAGCAGCATTGTAAAATATATTTGGATATTATCAACAAGTGCTTGAAGTGTTATAACATTAATGAATTAGTGAAAATTGAATACATAAATGCAAAATCGTCAAGTGAGATCAAGTGACAGTGTGTAAAGGTGAGAGAAAGTACCAGGAGGACAGAAGCACGTAAGAGGTGTTCAAATTTGGAATTGCGCTAGTACGTGAGCTTGGCAGACAGATGGAGCGGTGACAAAGTGGCCTACATGCCGGTGGCGCTGGGCTCGCTCGGCGGCGAGGGCGAGTACCGCGAGTACCACCATCTCTCGCCGCACCACCCCCCACACCTGCAGTACCATGAGTACGCGCCGCCGCTGCCGCCGCCACCTATGTACCACCCTATGCCGGATCCTTACTTTAGGTAACTTCCACACCTTGGTTCTGATCTCATTATTATTCTATCTGTCTAAAAAAAAGAGCTGTGCTCTTGTTGGTGAAGTAGCTTTCAAGTGCATCTATATTACGTTAGCCTTTGTGCAACCTGATTTTTCCTGATACTTCTTCTTTTAGGCCTTGCGTATGGTCCCACGAAATAAGAGGGTGAAGAGAAGGTAGTCAATTCATTCGGTCACAAAATTTCAAAAGTATTTTGTGACTTGTGGTACAATTAATATTCACTAATAAATAAAGATCGGCGATCTTTTCGCGTGTCAAAGATTTTGATCTCATAATTCTTATTTAGTCACTTTTTCCTTTTAAACGTGTTCTAAAAACCTGTATGCTATTTATTATTACCTGTAAGGAATGATGACTAAGTCATCGATATAAAAACAAATTTCTTTGCTTAAATTTTGAGCCTAAAACTAAGTATCCATTAATCTGTCGTTCCGAAACATTTAGTTTAATTCGCATTTAGTTGGTTTGTAGAAGTTTTTTTTATTTTAACTTTATTGTAAAATTATATTGGTATGTCAAAATAGGCGGACTTAATGCCCAAAGCATTATTTAACAGTCAATCTTTGGGTCAAGCAGATGTCTAATAGTGGATGTGATTTTGTTTTCTGTGTCGCGTTTTCATTTATAACCCAAAGCATAGAATATTATATTTACTCGAATTTTACAAGCATATTAGCCATCTTATAAGACGCCGGGGCTAATATTCAATTCAACTAAAATCTCTATTATCCAAAAACACAGTATTGTCGTATCTTTTTCGCTCAAACTCGACATGTCGTATTCATTTTGTCCTTGGACTAGTTACTTGTCTAATTGTCTATATTACAAACTGTGATGGCTCAGCGACCCAGAGAAGATTGGCCTACGTAGCCAAAGCTCTCCACTTTTCCTTGCTCAGCGCCACCTTTTCCCAGTTTTTTTTTTGGAGGGCTTTCAAGACCTTCACAACTTTATCACTCCAGCGGTTCCTAAGACGACCGACAAAATAGGCTCTGTACTAATTCCTTGTTTTAATGTTAAACTCTTTTATACCTATTAGTGGGCAAATAAGCAAGGCCCACCTAATGGGTTGTGCAAGGAATATTTTCACACCCTTTTTGAAAAACCCGATGTTTCATTTTTTTTTGGGAAAACCGTAACATGTGGAGTTAAGACTATTTGCTGTGTACAAAGAGGAATAGGAATTTGATAGTTTTTAGTTTTCCTTGTAGATTTTTCTGCCTCAAACGAACGAATAACCTTTAAAACATATTTGAGTTATTTCGCACGTTGACCTCTATTGTTATAAGTTCCAGTAAAATTCTAAGTAAGTAAGCTATAGTTAATTTCTCAATAAGATAGTTATGTTTTTGTTGGTAAATTTTATATTTAACCCAAGTGAATATTTAAAGATAAATTTAACCACTATTGCACGAATATGAGGCGGGGAAAAACAATCTGTAAAATGATGGAAATTAATTGTAGTTCGCCATATCCTACCTGTCGCGTGGCGTACAATAAATTTAATTTTGTATTAAATAATTGTTAACTATATATTCCATATAACATTAACAAGTTAAAATAAATCAAAAATGTTTTCTTTATTAATAAAAAAGATAAATACTAATTTTACGTATACTGACTATGTGCAGCATGCTTTTACTATGAGATTTACCAAACTCAGCATATGAGTTTTTATGAACATTATTAGTTGTTTGGGAGAGGTTTACAGAGCTATCAACAACATTGATTTATTTTCTTTACTAAATTAATGTATTGATTACTGGGTAATTGTGAAATGTATATCGCATCGCGGTGCATGCTTTTTATTCCGCCAAGACGAGCCAAGCGAATCGCTAACCTAACCTTAAATTTATAATAAATAACATGAGTTTAAATTTAAAATAATTAACTGTGTGTGTAATTAATTAATAAAATCGTTATTATGTATAAGATAATTAATTGAAACTAAGTTTAACTTTAGTAACACATTATATATTCTTGAAACAATAGAATAACATCCAACAATCACAGATTCTTCTCAAAACAATGTCTACTACTCCGCGCGCGTTTTCCACTGTCGCCGGGGAACGAGTCACAACACGATCGGGTGCATTCACGAAAGCAACATTTCATTCCCGACGGCTGCTGACGTTGTCGGTGCGTTCGCGCCTTACAGTCGACCATCCTGATGACACTGGACGCCCCGAACAGATCTTCTTAATCCGCTTCATCAGCTTTCAGAAACAGCCTCAAAAGGTTGTAGGAACAATCCCTTAAAATCGTAGAGGACAACCTCTTAAGGTCGTTAGAGAACGACCTCTTAAGGTCGTTAGAGAACAACCTCTTAAGGTCGTTAGAGAACAACCTCTTAAGGTCGTTAGAGAACAACCTCTTAAGGTCGTTAGAGAACAACCTCTTAAGGTCGCTAAGAACAACCTCTTAAGGTCGTTAAGGAACAACCTCTTAAGATCGTTAGAGAACAACCTCTTAAGGTCGTTAAAGAACAACCCTTTAAGATCGTTAGAGAACAACCTCTTAAGGTCGTTAGAGAACAACCTCTTAAGGTCGTTAGAGAACAACCTCTTAAGGTCGTTAGAGAACAACCTCTTAAGGTCGTTAGAGAACAACCTCTTAAGGTCGTTAGAGAACAACCTCTTAAGGTCGTTAAGGAACAACCTCTTTAAGTCGTTAAAGAACAACCTCTTAAGGTCGTTAGAGAACAACCTCTTAAGGTCGTGAGGAACAATCCTTTAAGGTCATCAGTAACCTAGTTTCTCTGATGGATTAGATACTTAATATAGCGCTATAACTAAATAAAATCCATGGATTCATTCAAAATATATTAATTAACCAGCAACTACAACTGACATAAGGTCACACAACATTATTTAATATGCCATGGTATGGCCTTACAATCAACATAAAATCACCATAGTAATTTACCTATTAATAGTAATATTTGTACCCAAATAAGTAATTGAGATCAAAAATTTAAACCAGTTCTGAATCCAGAATTAATGAACTAATAGTAAAATAAATTCAGAATATCCCTAAAGAGATAATAATAACAAAAAAAAAAGAAAGTAGTAACAGTATCTAGGAATCTGTTCTTAATCGGATTCGGTGTCACAAGAGAACAATTTTAATTTATCTCTAGCCAATACATTTTCATAATTCCGCCCAACTTTTTTAGTGCTTTTAATAACATAACGGTCATGTGGTAATACCTTAGTCACTACAAACGGCCCGTCGTAACGTGGCACAAGTTTACCACTTCTTAATCCTTTCTTAAATACCTTGCGTTGAGCGAGAACTAATTGGCCAACACTAAAGGGAGACTCGGTACGTCTTCTCCGATCAAATGATACCTTCGCCTCCTCAGCGGCCTGTCGTGACCGAGTGGCTGCGGCTTCACGGAGTTCGGGTAAAGGATGTACATTGACTGGTGCAACCAGGTCACCAGATAAACGAGGTCGGAATCCATACAATAATTCTAAAGGACACTTTCCTGTGGTATTATTCACATTTGAGTTTAATCCTAATTGTACCTGAGGCAAATAGGTTTCCCAGTTATTTTGATCATCTCCCACATAAGATACAAGAGCATCTAGTATGGTACGATTATATCGTTCAATTTGACCATTGGCCCTGGGGCTGGCCACGGCGTTCATCACATGTTTGATTTGTCTATTGCTACAGTATCTTTTGAACTCATGACAATCAAAGGCCTTACCTCGGTCACTGATTATTCTACTTGGCAACCCAAACGTTTTTATAAATTGATCGAGAGTTTTTAGTGCATTAGCACAGCTTGTGTCACGTACCGCCTCAATCCATATGAATTTCGTAAAAGCATCTATTAAAGCAAAGATATACATTTTGCCAGATGGGCTCTTACAAAACGGACCAAGGTGGTCAATATGCACTGTGTGGAATGGGACTGCAATCTTCTCTATAGGATGCAATAGCCCTACTAAACGCCCTGTAGGTTTTTTGGCATATTGACAAGATAAACACCCTTGCACATATTTCTGAATAAACCTTCGCATATTACTAAACCAGTATTTATTTTTAACCGCATCATATGTTTTATTAAAGTTAACATGACCATTATCACTGTGGAAAGATTGTACCAATGACCAGCGAGACTGCTTTGGTACAACCACCCTTTGTCCTCCATTAACCTTTCTAAAAAGTATACCATTTTCGATCAAGTAATCTACAGCTAATCCCTTGGTATTGCCCTTTTCCAACTCATCCTTCAGTTGGTCTATTGTTGAACGCACTGAGTCATCTTCCTGTTGCAGACTTTCTATTAGATCTTTTTCCACACAGCGCATTACAGTGCCGACAGGATTACGACTAAGTGCGTCCACATGACTCATAGACGTTCCTGCCCTGTACTCCACCGTAAAGTCAAATCCTTGGACTTCTAGCCACCATCTAGCAATACGTGGATTTAAGTCACGCTTCTCCCAGGTCCAGCGCAGCGCATTACAATCAGTTACAATGACAAATTTGATTCCACTAACATAGACTTTAAATTTCTGTAAACTCATAACCACAGCCATAGTCTCGAGTTCAAAACTATGATACTTTTGCTCAGCAGGAGTTGTTTGTCTACTGGCATAAGCAACTGGCTTCCCAGTGCCATCTATTTGTTTTTGGAGCAATATACCTCCCAGACCTATCTTTGAGGCATCTGTATGTATTTGAGTGTCATAATCCGGGTTGAATAGAGCCAGCATGGGACGGCTAACAAGTATAGACTTTATTTCATCAAATGCATGTTGCTGGTCATCACCCCAAACCCAGGGCTGATCTTTCTTCGTTAAGTTGGTAATAGGTCGTGCAATCGCAGCAAAACCTCGAACATATTTTCGGAAATAATTGGCCAATCCCATGAATTGCCTACATTGATGAACATTTATTGGCACTGGAAAGTCTCTGACAGCATTAATTTTATGTTGTGCAGGTTTAACTTCACCATTAGATACTTCATGGCCTAAGTACTCTACTTTAGAAACTAAGAAAGAACATTTATCAATGCGTAAAGTCATGTTAGCATCACGTAGTCGCTCTAGTACCTGGCGAAGACGATCCAGCGCCGTTGCATGGTCTATGGCATACACTAAAATATCATCTAAATAAGCAGTGCAACAATCAAATTTGAGTGGACCTAGTATCTCGTCTATCACTCTTTGGAATACACTAGGTGCATTGACCAGACCAAAGCTCATGCGTTTGTACTGAAAATGACCATCAGGTGTAACAAATCCTGTAAACTGTTTACTATCTTCCTCAAGGGGAACACAATGGTAAGCAGATAATACATCAAGGCAAGAGAATACACGCTGTTTGGATAGTCTGTCTAGTTGGTCTTGTATGAGCGGAAGAGGATAACGTTCTTTTTTAGTCACCTTATTGATAGCTCTGTAATCAATACACATTCGTTTTTCGCCCGTTTTCTTTGGCACCAAGATCACAGGGCTGGCATATGGTGAATTAGCAGGTTCTATGATATCCTTTCGCAAGAGATCCTTAACAATGGTGCGAACGAGATTACGATCTTCGATGGACATCCTATATGGTCTATAATAAATTGGCTTAGTATCGGTAATCTCAATTTTCATTTTTACCGAACACTTACCAATTACTTCATCATTTTCAGAAAAACAGTCTGAAAATTCCAATAATAGACTATCAAGTTGTGACCTAATATCAGGGTCTAAATCCTGTCCGACTTGGCACTTAGAGTTAGAGCTATCAATTGTAGCACGTGCTACACAGTCATTACCCTGTATTGTGATCATCTCAGAACCTAAATTAATAACCTTAAGTGCCACTCGGCCATCGACCACATTAGTGATATGTTCAGGGATAAGACACTCTGATCGTGGCTTAAGATGTGTTGACTCAGGAACCCGAATGGTTCCCTCAAAATCAGAACAAGTTAACACTATTTTATTGACCCCCGGTGTCAACTTTATATCATCATCTGCATGTAATGTAACACGTTCAACATCGTCACATGTTCCAGGTAAGTCAGTCAAATAATTAGCGTTATACATCCGTAATGATGTAGGTGTTTTGATGACATACACATTTGGGTAGTCGGTAAAGGGCTGACCTATAATGATACCTATGTCTTGTGCATAATCAGGTACAATATATGCTTTAATATTTTCACAAGTGGCCTCATCCGCCGTGATAGTCACTAACGCTTCAGCAAGAGGTACTATCTGTGAACCTCCAAAACCTTTGATAACACTCTCATTTTTAACACATTGAGTTTTCAAGTTAAGCTGCTTCGCTATTGAATCAGTAATTGTTACACAAGTACTACCAAAGTCAATGAATGCCTGAACAGTTAAGTTATTCACGTTAACTATCATATAATATTTAGAACCTGACTGACTTGTGCTCTTTATTACACGAACCGTTTGAGAAGGCGTTATAGTATTGCTCGCATTACGACTTTTTAATTTTAAGCATTCGTCTTTAATGTGGCCCATTTTATTACAGTAAGAACATTTACGTATTTTTAGAAAACAATTATTTTCATTGTGACCTTTTTTGTTACAAAATGAGCAAACAGACATCAATGCTTTATCACATTTTTCACGAACCTTAAAAGTACATCGTGCAGCGGTATGTCCCTGCCTTTTACATGTATGGCATTTGAGTTTTGTTTGACCTTGACTTAAGCAGGCACTATTTTGTCGGAAGTTCGTCGAAATACTACTTTTTTGTCGTAAGGACGAAAGATAATTCAACAAAGTGTTCGGTTCACGACACCCGGCTGATATTGCACCGACCTCTACAAGCTCACTGCCTATTGTACCAATAATTGCTTCCGTAATCAAGGGCGGAGATATACCGCACGCATTACCTAGGGCCAGTTTGTCATAATAAAATTGAAGATAATCCATGTCGGGCGATCTAATTACATTGACTAAATCACGCATCATAGCTAATTTACTTTTATGACATGGAAAAGCCGACAGTAGTTTGGCTTTAAACTCAGCCCACGACATATTATAGTCCTGCAACTGGTCATACCAACGACGCGCATAACCTTTTAGTTTTGATGCACAATTAAATACAAGTGTCTTTTCATCCCAGCCGTACATAGATGAAATGCCTTCGACCTTCCGAATCCAAATTTCCATCGTCAGTAAGGACGACTTTGGGTCGAAGTCCGGAATAGGGTCGCTACGACCCACGTATCGTAACTTATTATTATTACACTCGGCGAGTACGTACGGCACGTTCCAGTGTGATGAGGGCGCCGATGCCGGCACGCTCCTGTCGACAGCTCCGGTAGGTGTGGTCGCCGCGTTCGACGCGATCGACGCGGCTGTCATCGCGTCAGATACTGGTATACCTATACCTGACGACGCCGGCAAGGCTTTTCGATGTGTTGGTGCTGTCGGAGGCGCCGGCTCCCGATCTTCCCTTGCAGCCATCTCTAATCTGACAGGATATGGCAACGGCGGCGTGATAATGCCGTCGTCGTTTGTTTGCGAAGTCGAGCTCGCCGGTGGAGGCGGGCCGCACGGTTTCTCCCGAATGATGTCTTCCAACCATTTTACGCGTTCAGCCAGTCGACGCGTCTCTAACTCAGCTAAGAGTTTTCTTCTTAGCCTATCTTCTCTGCTTTCTTTATGTTTAGGTTTACCCATATTGGTAATGTAATGCACGACACTCGAACGTTTTTATTTTTCTTACACAGGTTAGGTATTTTAACTTTGTACACGGTTTGCTCACATAAACGCACGTAGGAACACTATTTCACTTCTGAATTATAAGATAATTAATTGAAACTAAGTTTAACTTTAGTAACACATTATATATTCTTGAAACAATAGAATAACATCCAACAATCACAGATTCTTCTCAAAACAATGTCTACTACTCCGCGCGCGTTTTCCACTGTCGCCGGGGAACGAGTCACAACACGATCGGGTGCATTCACGAAAGCAACATTTCATTCCCGACGGCTGCTGACGTTGTCGGTGCGTTCGCGCCTTACATATGTTTTATAAAAATTGGTATTATTTTATGGCTCGTCTTGGCGGTGGCACTGCCGTGCCCCCCGTACCGGCCGTATCGTAGGTCGACCGCCTAACTTCAATACTTTGCCGTAAACCTATCAAATCTCCAAGCGATGCTCTGGTTTTTGTTTTAGCCATAGATTAAAAAAAAATTGCGTCACTTAAAAGAAACCGCGCGCGATTCGAACTTGTGATGCACAGATTATTGTGTACGATTACTAGCAACCCGCCCCGGCTTCGCATGGACATAAAAACCTTCCTCTCGAATCACTCTTATCAATTAAAAATACCTACCGCAACAAAATCCGTTGAGTAGTTTTAAAATTTTTTAAAAATGATATAGGTACAGAGAAAGCCACTTTGTTTTATACTACGTAGTACTATTACTAATTCTGTGACTATGTCTATGTAGTGATTAACATTTTAATTAACAAAATATATATAACAAACTATAGATGATTTAAAAAAAAATAGATTAACAATTATTTACGAAGATTAAAAAAGGTATACTGAGATGGTTTGGGCACGTAGAAAGACTGGATAAAAAGAGACAACTTGCAGTCTGTCAGGGTCAGCCTCGAACAAAATTCTGCGACCAAATCGCAAACCTCTCAAAAAAAAGGAGATAGCGTGTATGACGAGAGACGAGTGTGGAGGTAGCGTGAAAGGTCTGTTAGCAAGTGATGAAATAATTTATATTACGAAGTTTTTATAAAGTTGTGTTTCACAATATTCATAAAAATTAACAAACGTTTGTTACGCCCATTTTAACTAAAATGTGTTTTGTTTTGGCTCTTTCTTTCACGTTAAATTTCGATAAGTGAGAAAGGGCCAAAACATATTTTAGTTATAATGGACTTAACAAATGTTTGTTAATTTTTATGAATAAGGGGAGTGCAATTTATGAAGTTTATGACATACGCAAAATCGGTGAGTCGATTGGAAATCACGCAATAACGAACGACTCCCGGTTTTGATTATGTCATATACAAGTCATCAAAAATCCGTGTTATGTACCTAATAAAGGTTCTGGCTCTGAAGTAAATTTTAAACATATTCAATTATTAAATTATAGTTCCCTATAGTTACAAATTGCAAAACTGTTAAAAATGGCCTCTTTTAGCACTTATGCAATTTGTAACTAAATTGAATTATAATTTAATGATTTAATATGATTAAAATTAACTTCAGATCCAGAACCTTAATTACATAACACGGATTTATGATAAATTGTGTTTTCAGTGAATAATGATTTTTAAATGACGGTGGCGCTAGAGTTCACTGAGGTATATACTTTTCTCCGATGTAGTTTACTCAAACCTTTATATAAATAAGCCAAATATACAATTTAGTCATCATGCTCGTTGTATTAGTATATTTTCTTTTCCAATGAAACAATTAAATAAACAACAAAACTAATTAAATGAAGACTTTTTCATGTCTTCGTTATTTCTATTGTCTATCTCTAAGGCTTCCCAAGTTCCCATTAGGTTCGTTCCCAAGTCCAAGTCAAGTCCGACTGAAGCAAAGTCAAAAGAAGGGATGTGTTAGCTGCATTTATTCATCTTAACGTAAACTATTCAACGGATTTGAATAAATTATAAGATTGGAGGCCAAACTTATAATAAACAATAATTACTTATATAATATTAGCTTTTACCCGCGGCTTCGCCTGCGTGGAACGGTCGGTTGTATCGCACCCTTATGTTTGATCCCTGGTGGCTATATTTTCCTTGTAATGTTAAAAAAAAGGATATCTATACCAAATTTTACCAAAATCGGTCGTGTTATTAGGGTGAAAACCCAAAAAGTACAAAATGGACCCTATTACTAAGACTGCTTTGTATGTCAGTCTGTCTGTCTAACAATAGGGTATGAGTGAAAATTTTTGAAACGCTTGAATTTTTTTCTGTCGGTAGGAATAAGGTTCCTTGATACCAGAAATAAATCTCAGATTTTTAGAATCAGCCAATTATTTTAAATAAAATATTATATTTTAATGACGAATTAATGGCGTCGCTACGGCCTTTGCGGTCTATTCCTTTGCTTCGTTCGGTAAAAAAAACAAATGTCATTGTCATGTTGGTTTTGGTTGTCATTAGTGTCATTCATGTTGGTTTTGGATGTCACATATGATATTTATGACAACCAAAACCATATTGACAATGACATTTGTTTTTTTCTACCGAACGAAGCAAAGAAATAGACCGCAAGGGTTGTAGCGACGCCATTAATTCGTCATTAAAATATAATATTTTATTTAAAATAATTGGCTGATTCTAAAAATCTGAGATCTATTTCTGGTATCAAGGAACCTTATTCCTACCGACAGAAAAAAAATTCAAGCGTTTCAAAAATTTTCATTCATACCCTATTGAGTTGACCGAGGAGCGAACCCGGGACCTGAGTAGCAGGCAGGCTTGAAGGTCGACAATCATGTAATAGTATGGAACCCTTGACAGGTTTTACTTGAAGCTATTCTAAATAATTTGTTCTGTGCATTTCAGGCGGCACGCGCCCTACTTCGGCCAACCAGACTACAGAGTATATGAACTTAATAAACGGTTACAACAAAGGACAGAGGTAAATACTCATTGTTTGTTTTTAATAACTTTATTAGATTAGATGTCTATCAGGTGGATTACTGCCATCTCTAACTGCCTCCGTGGTCCAGTGGTTAAGGCGTTTGCCTGTAGACCCGGGGGTCGAGGGTTCAATTCCCACGGGAAGCATACTTTGTTTAGTTGTTTTCAGTTTGGTTAGGACATTGCAGGCTTGAATCACCTGATTGTTTGACAAAAAAGATGATTCCGTGCTTCGGAAGGCACGTTAAGCCGTTGGTCCCGGCTGCCATCTGGTAGTCGTTAAAGGAACCATGTCAGAGGCCGAGAGGCGGTTCCGAAGAACTCTGACACCAGGGTGTGCATGGTCGATTGACCATGACACCTACACGAAATGAATGAATGAACTGCCATCTCTTAAAACCATGCAAGAACGAGTGAGTAAGCGAGACAGCGCAATAGGCTAGTTGACTTGTATTTTATTTTTGTTTAAAATAATTACTTTATATTTGTGTTGATTGAAACAATTTTTTCCATATTTTTCTGAGCCGTCTAAGGCAGCAAAATTTTATTTCATAAGTTCACTTTTAAAATCCTATCAATGGCGTCGGCCATTTTTGCAGTTTTGTGACGTAATTATTTTGGAAGGTGCTATTTTTGAAACCTAATTCTCGCCAAGAACCACATAATCGCATGAAAATCATGCAAATCCACAGGTTTGTCGAATGAAAATCATTCGAATTACTGACTTTGAACGAATGACAGAAGACAAAAATAGGTCTGAACGACAGTTTACCACAATAGTTGCGTCGTCATGGCGGATGATGGGCCCACATTTGACAGTTCCGAACTTTAAGTAAATTTTAAATTTAAATTATAATGCCGTCTTGCATTTTTCTTAGCGAAGATCGATATATTTCTGTTTCGTGGGTCAAATACTGTAAAAAAATAAACATTTGTTGCATCAAAATTGATATGAGTAATAGTAGCCTATACATCATTGTAAGGCGACATCTCCCTTATTCAATCGTTCTTGCATAGTTTTAAGAGATGGTGGTAAGCCATCAGCTGCTTCAACTTGTTATGATGGGCAAAATACAAGGAAAAGTCGTGTTGGAAGACATAAAAAATCATGGCGGAGGAACGTAAGAAAGTGGACGAATGTTGTCAAAGCCGAGGAAACTTTTTCCCTTGACAAAGGATTGGGAAAAATTGTCGGAGCTGACTGCCTACCTTCGGGAATGGAGAGGTACTCGAAGAAGAAGAATAACTTTTTTGTACCTACTAAAAAAAAAAAATTCTAGCTAATATTATAAATGCGAAAGTGAGTTTTGTTACCTCTTCAATCCCTATTTACTGAATTAATCTTCCTGAAATTTCGTATACACATAGCTAGGAGTATTGAGAAGGACATAGGGTACCTTTCATCCCGGGAAAAAGCATTGTTCTCGAAGGAAATTCTAAGAAAAGCTAGTTATACATACTGTCGAAAAACATAACCCTTCTGGCGCAGTCGGGTAAAAAGTACAGTAGCGGACTTATCCCAGAACCTGCCTTCTTACTTTTGGGATTGTCGGGTATTCGCAACAATGTTATTGAATTAAACAAATCATTGCAAGAATAAATCTTTTTAAAAATATTTTTACTCATTCTCTATCGCAAGTGCTGACTGTTTTGCCCGCACTAGCGCCATCTATTACGACGACACGTAATTTTAAATGTTGCTGGTAGCGCCATCTATTTACCAGAACAGGAAGATAAACATTTTTTTGGCCTTGTAAATAAACAAAACAACCATTTGCAATAAAACGGCAGTTAAATAATATTATTATGTCTAAATTTCAATTGTAAGTGTGTGTCTATCGATCACTTGAGACACTGTGAATACTCTGATTTTAAATCAGATAACTTATTAAATAAAGCACTAAATTAGTTTGTGGTAACCCTATAATAAGCGGGATCTTAACTTTCAACCCTTGTAGCGCCATCTATTAGCAAGAAAAAGAACAAATTCTTTCTAATATTATAAAGAAAAGACGAAAGTTTGTGTGTGTGAGTGTGTATGTTTGTTACTCTTTCACAGGAAAACGTCTGACCGATTGGCTGAAATTTGGGATGGAGATTGTTTAGACCCTGGAACAACACATAGGCTATATTTAATCCCGGAATTCCCACGGAAGCGGAGCCCCGGGCAACAGCTAGTCTTTAATAAATTGTATTATATTTTGAATATATTATAAATAACTAGCTTTCGCCCGCGGCTTCGCCCGCTTGAGTTTCCCTCGGGAACAGTGCTCTTTCCCGGGATAAAAGGTAAATAATGTCCTTCTCAATACTTCTAGCTATGTGTTTACCAAACTTCAGGAAGATTGGTTCGTCAGTAGATCGGGAGTGAAGATGTGACAAACAAACAAATATACAAACTCACTTTCGCATTTATAATAAAATTATTAGTTGGGATTTATTGTCATTCGAAACATTTTCTTCTAACTATGTAATGAATTATGAAATTTATAACGCTAATGTGACAATTGTATTAGACGTATAATCGTTTTTATCACAATAAATAAATAAATTTCACTAAAAGAACCCTTTTCTCAATTCCAGGAGTCCGACAACTTATGGTGGGACGCGTTCGCGACAGAATTCTTCGAGGACGACGCCACATTAACGTTAACGTTTTGTTTAGAAGATGGACCTAAGAGATACAGTATGTTTCAGTTTGTTTTTATATATGATGGCAGGGTAAACACCGTTAACCTTGATACTGGAGGTTCAGTAGACTTTAAAATAACTATTAATATATTTTTTATTTTATTTTAATTTTTTTATAAATTAACTAGCTACCCGCCCCGGCTTCGCATGGGCATAAAAACTATATCATGAATCTAACCATATCATGAAAATATCTATTAAAAAAACCGCATCAAAATCCGGTCCGTAGTTTTAAAGATTTAAGCATACAAAGGGACATAGGGACAGAGAAAGCGACTTTGTTTTGTACTGTGTAGTGATATAGTGATTTAAAAAATCCACGTCTACGAAAACTTATAGTCTCACTACCTGTGCCATAAGCATATGTAAGTAGGTCTCGCCGCACGCGCAGCCGCGCTTATTGGAATAGTAGGATTAATACATTTTAACGATTTTTCTAGGAAAAATATTATTAAACTAGCTTACCCGGCGAACTCCGTAACTCCTTAACGCACTTTTCTCAGCGTTTAAACCCAACTTCCACAATCATTTTAGTTAAATATTTTAATATTAGCCAAATTAGTCCAGCCATCCTCGAGTTTTAGCAAGACCTAACGAACAGCAATTGAATTTTACATATGGGTGAATCAACTTTTCTTTGCCAGAACGTGTCCTTTACAATCAACACGAAATTTCGAATAAAGTATTAGGAGCACACTATGTTTGTAAGTTTACTTTATTAATCAGAATTATCTCCAAAACATTTTAATATAAATCAATAAAAACTTACTTCTAATATTACGAAAAAAGTAGTGTGACCCAGTAGAAGAAATTGTACTGCCATACAAATTTACGATGTCCCTTGTATGCACTAGTCAACAAAATTACAGTTTTATGCCTTAATATTACTTGGCGAGCAGAAATTAAAAATGGAAATCAAATACTAGGACACATTACCCTTCCTAATACTCTAATTACAGCTGATTAGAAATCATTTTAGTATATTCACGCGACTTTAATAACTTTGTCCCTGAAGATACAATAAAACTGTTGTCTGCTTACTCACGCCATACAACGTACTAGTTAAAACAACAGAGATAGCCTATAAATGGTGTGACCAATGCGCTCTGTTCTACGAATCATCTGATCGTCTGCACGCCGCTGAGAAAGGTCCGGTTGCTCAGCCATTTCTTCCGTAACCCTGAGTGAGGCAGCGTGTTTTTACTGAGGCTCCGCTGGGTGACATCGAATTTCGGTAAATATTTGACCTATTTACGGTATTCGTGTTGTATTTATTTAGGAATAAAGTCTGAAATGCTTTGGGTGCAGTCGCATTAACACATTTTTATTTATTTCTAACATAAAAAGGTATTTAACCATCAAATTTCTCTTGGGTCACAGTTCCACTGAGTCACATTGTCACGTGACCCAAGAGACAATTTTCGTTAGTCAAGAGACATCCTGTGTTTATTATCAAATTTAAAGAATAGAAACGCTTCAAATTTAATACTAACTGGGAGATGAGAAAATTAACAAGCTAATTGCGCCATTTCAACCTTAGTTCTGCTCGATTGTCACGTTTTCTTACTAATATAATGCTTTTAGTATTGGCTTTGGTGACGCTATTTATCTGCTCTTTCAGCGGCCATGCTTAAAGACAAATTAAAACTTAATTCTGAGAAGTATGAAGAGTATAAAATGAAGAAACGAGAAGACTATAAAAAGGACTAAAAGAGAAGACTGGTAAAAGATTTGTCAGCGAAGGAAAAATATAATATATGGGATCCGAAAGAAACAGTTAAGGCAGCGAAAGGAAAACTTAAACCGTATCCTTGGTATCACACCACCTAGCTCTCCTTTAATAGCGCCTCTCAATGAAAACGATATTGAAGATGTTAATTTTGCTAGAGACGATATAGCCCCGCCAGCTCCTAAATATGAATCTAATACAGCATCACAGGGTTAGAAGAAAATAAGAAGAGACCGTTCAAAATTATATACGACTACAAGAAGAAAATAAAAAATTGAAATAGCAGTAATGAAGGTATAAAAAGCGGAGAATACAGGTAAAAAAGAATAAACCTGAGATAAACCTCCCAAAGAAAATTTCAACTCTTGTAGGCACAAAAAATGTTCACCAAATATTTACGACAGTTCGAGGAGAAATAAAATACAGATATTTAAGTTGTTTCTGTAAGAGAGGAAACTGTGAATGTCTATCTCCAAAAATATATCGTCCAGTTGAACCTCAATTTGACAACACGTCAAACACTGTTGATACAGTCGCTGCGCTGTTTGTGAAGAAGGTATCACTTCCATGAACAAAAGTATCAATGAAGACAATTACACTGGAGATAAATCTACTCACGAAGTAAGCAGCGTGTCCCAAATTCAAGCAGATGTAGAATCTGGACTGGCTTTTTCAAACTCTGATGAGGATCTATCTACCATTTAGTTGTTTTGAAACATCTCAGAAGTCATCGTTGGAAGAAATTGAAATGTCTGACTTAAGCCATCCTCGTCAGAAGAACTGGAATAGTATCATTTAGAAGGTTCAGATGACGAATACGATAAAGATGCCCCAAATCTTTATGGTTTAGCTAATAGCTCATGTGATAAAGAAATAGGGCAGTTCTGCGTGGAGATTATTTTCTTATAAATGTGCCTGCCACGAAAGGGAAGGTTTTTAAGTATGTTTGTGTTGTCAATGATTTACATGACGATGGAGAACTAAGAGTCAAATTTTTACGTTGTATCAAAGGTAAAAGAGTATATCGACTCGATAAAAATTATATATCTGATGTCGACTATACAGACATTACAATCTTCCTGAACCTAAAACATATATAAAACGAGGACAACAGTATTTCGAATTTCTTGCTTATTTTCTTTACCAAAAATTACTTTGCTAACAACTTTCTTACACGGATTTCCCTTGTTTATTATTTTCTTGCAAATTTTTTTACTTTCAAGATTAAAATATGATCTCTAATCAAGACCGGTTATGATATATTAACTGTAAATGATGAAAAAGTTTGATTATGTCTCTTGAGTCACTAAAAATGTCTCTGGGCTAACGGTTTTGTCCCTCACATCCTCTTAGAATTTTCTTCTTTTTATAATTAATCTTCTTTAAATAAATAAATATTTTAAAACAAATATAATATTTAGTTAGCACCAGTTAGCGCAGAGATTGTATGTTTTATTTTAATTTACCCAAATCAAAATTATGGAGAAATATCGGTTTGATTTTTAATAAAAGTGACCCAAGAGACACAATAGCATTAAGAAAATAATTAATGTTACTTTTTACAGCTTTTTGTCAAAGCTTTTATAGTTTATTAACATTTGGTTCTTTAATATAAATATTGATTTTCCTATTATGTGTAGTTTTATTTGCTTAAAAAGCACATATAAAATTGTTACCCAGGGGAATCTGATCTAGCTCCGTTTTATTATTTGTGTGTAAAAAGTATTGAAATATTATAAATATTTCGGTGCTGAATCTGCTATAACAAAATTTAATAGTTGCTTTAATAGAATCATTAAGTAATTTTATAATAACAATAACTTTATTTTTTGAAAAAAAAAAATTGAATCCGTGCAAGGAATAGTTGATTCACCCATATATATACTAGTTAGATTTGTCATTTTTTATTTTATCAGATTTTTTATAATGTACTTGTCTATCCACTATTTGAATGATAACGGTGTTTACCCTGCCACCCTGTATAGCCTTACTTACAATTTTTACTCGGTTGTTCTGATAACCTGATGTTGCGATTAGTGAAGTGCCGTTCCCGGGAATGTTCCTTCGTTCCCGGGAACTTTTCCACAAGCCCGGAAACGTGCCCGGGAACGTCTCCTCAAAATGGAAATGTTATGGAAATCAGTTGTAATTAAAAAAAATATTTACAGTTTTTTTACAGTATATTTACAAAAGTACGAATAAATATACAAAAGTAAAACAATTCAAAATTATTTTTTTTTTTCGTTGTGAACGTTCCGTAAAACTGGGAACATGCCTGGGAATGTTCCCGGAAACGGGAACGAGAAACATTCCCCGGGTACGGGAATTTGGGAACGTCACATCACTAGTTGCGATATAAAGATAATTTATTTTTATATACAAACTAGCTGTTCCCCGCGGCTTCGCCCCGCGTGGGACTCTGTTATATCGCGCCCAAAAGTAGCCTATGTTTGACCTCAGGTCGTTAACTACATCCCTACCAAATTTCATCACAATCGGTCCAGCAGTTTAGCCGTGAAGAGGTGACAGACAGACAGACAGACTTTCGCATTTATAATATTAGTATGGAAGTATGGATATGGATAGTAGAGATAATATGAATTAAAGGAAAGCCTTTAAAAAGTATAAAGTTTAAAAACTTCGGATCCAGAACCTTAATTACATAATACGGATTTTTGATAACTTGTGTTTTCAGTGAAAAATGATTTTTAGTTGATGGTGGCGCTAGTGTTCACCGAGGTATCATCTTAGTAGGCACTACTTATGTTTTTACTCTTATTAATTTAAAAAAAATCTTTATTTTACTTTCCTTATATTCGAAATGAAAAGTAGAATGTTTAACACGGGCAAAAGGAATGATTCCTGCTCGGACTTATACTAAATACCTCCCACAACTCATGTTTTTACTATTATTAATTTTGGAAAATCTTTTTTTTACTTTCCTTATATAAGAAATGAAAAGAAGAGTGTTTAACACGTGTAAAAGGAATGATTCCTCGGACTATAATAAATACCTCGCACAGGAACGATCCCTTTCCTCCCTTGTATAACAATCTGCTATTAACAATTAGTAACTCCTCCCCTTGTCCTTCAGCAATAGGGCGGACGTTGATCCCGCGCTACTTCCGCAGTATATACGAAGGCGGCGTGTCGGAGTTGTACTACACAATGAGACAGCCGAAGGAATCCTTCCACAACACCAGCATCACACTGGATTGCGACCACTGTACAATGGTCACGCACCATGGGAAACCAATGTTCACAAAGGTAAGTCATCTAGATATACTATAATCATCATTATTTTTGACTAGCTCCGTGGCGTAATGGTTAACATGCCTGACCGCTACTCAGGAGGTCCCGGGTTCGATCCCCGGTCAGGTTAAGATGAAAAATGATCTTTTTCTGATTGAACTGGGTTTTTGTTATAAAATATAGTATCGTTGAGTTAGTATCCCATATCACAAGTCTCGAACTTACTTTGGGGCTAGCTCAATCTGTGTGATTTGTCCCTATATATTTAATGTATGTTTATTGTGATTATACTGTACTTTTTCCAATTGTAATTACTTGTTTCCGACACAATGTATTTTGTTATGGAATAAATAAACCTGTGGGTCTGAAAACGCCACTTTAGCAATTCATCGAATCGAATTCATATTACGAATTCTTTAGCAATTCTTTAGCAATTCCTATTTCTTTAAATTTTTTTTGAAGAGGAATTGCAAAGTTTTTTTGGCTATTTTACAAAAAGTAGAGGAATTGCTACAGAATTGTTAAGGAATTCGTAATATGAATCGAGTCGATGAAATGCTCAAAGTGGCCTCTTTAGACCCCTGTACTATAATATAATAAAGTTGAAGAGTTTGTTTGTTTGTTTGTTTGTTTGTTTGAACGCTTATAACTTGAAAACTACTGGTCGAATTTGCAAAATTCTTTTTGTATATGAAAGCATGATTCTTGGGGAAGGTTATAGGCTATAGTACATACACAGTAGACACTAATGGCGAGTGAAACCGCGGGGAACAGCTAGTAAATAATAAAGAAGAGGGAAGGTACATACATACATATCATCACGCCTGTCTCCCGTAGGGACCTCCTTCGCTTCCTCCACACTCATCACTCTCGTCATACACGCTCGCCGATTTCGGGTACTCCTAACGTCGCCTTTTTCCAAAGGGTCTGCGATTTGGTCGTAATATGTTTCGGGAAGGTGTCACAGTCAATCGACCAAGCACACCCTGGTGTCAGTTCTTCGATAGTTCTACCTTTCACGACTACCAGATGGCAGCCGGGACTATGCTTCCCGTGGGAATCAAACCCACGACCCTTGGGTCTACAGGCAAACGCCTTAACCACTTGACCACTGAGGCAGTTAAAAATACTATTAAGTTTGAAATACTATTAAATCTATTAAAAAGCATACATACAAATAATTACGTATTTATCTCATACGGGGTAGACAGAGCCTAGGTTAATAAGACAGACCACGTTTAGCATGACGACAGTTAAAACAGGAAAGGTATCCTATGTCCTTCTCAATACTCCTAGCTATGTGTATGCGAAATTTCAAGAAAATTGGTGCAGTAGATAGGGCTTGAAAACGTAACAAACAAACACACTTTCGCATTCATAATACTAGCGACCCGCCCCGGCTTCGCATGGGCATAAAAACCTTCCTCTTAAATCACTCTATCTATTAAAAAAACCCGCTTTAAAATCCGTTGCATAGTTTTAAAGATTTAAGCATACAAAGCGACATAGGGACAGAGAAAGCGATTTTGTTTTATACTATGTAGTGATTCGTTAGGAAGTTAGGATAGAGGATTCTTCGTTTTTTCGTCGAGATAACGGCCTTATAACACATTGAAATTTTTCTTCTCCACTTGCGCTTTGGAAGTGGTGGTAAACTTAAAAGAAGTAATAATTGACGTCACTAAGTGATGAGAATATCATATACTAGCCTTCCCGGCGAACTCTGTGCCGCCTTAACGCACTTTTCTCACCGTTTAAAACTTTCCCTGAACTTCCAAAAATATATTAAGACCAAAATTAGCCAAATCGGTTCAGCCATTCTCAAGTTTTAGCGAGACTCGTTAGTCTCGCTAAAACTTTTTTGTATATACAAGATAAAAAATTTTGTATATACAAGGTGGACACAAATCAATTGCAAATATTTTAAGGACAGATACAGACTACTAAACCGAACAACTTTAACAGATAAACTTATATCAAAATATGAAATTTTATTTTTCACTCTCCATACTAAACTAGATCAGCTGATTCTCAATTTGTATGGGAGGTCAAAAAATTTTTTTCGTATTTCGACATAAGTTTATTTGGGAAAGTTGTTCAGTTTAGTGATCTGAATCTGCCCTTAAAATATTTGCAGTTGATTTGTGTCCACCTTATATAGATAGACTAGCTGTTCCCCGCGGCTCCGCCCGCGTGGTAATCGGTTATATCGCGCCCAAAAGTAGCCTATGTTTGATCTCAGGTCGTTAACTATATCCCTACCAAATTTCATCACAATCGGTCAAGCAGTTTAGCCGTGAAGAGGTGACAGACAGACAGACAGACAGACTTTCGCATTTATTATATTAGTATGGATTAGTAGGAATAGATAGATTGAAAATGAACAATTAGAATTCGAATAAGGCACGTCCTCGTTCCAGGTGTGCACGGAGGGCCGCCTGATCCTGGAGTTCACGTTCGACGACCTCATGCGCATCAAGTCGTGGCACCTCGCCGTGCGCGCGCACCGCGAGCTCATCCCGCGCCAGGCGGTGCTGCCGCCCGACGCCGCGGCGCTGGACCAGCTCAGCAAGAACATCACGCGCCAGGGCATCACCAACTCCACGCTCAACTACCTGCGGGTGAGTGTGTGCTGTATGTGGCAGGGTGTCACTGTGCAGCTGCCTGCTGCCTGCTGCCTGCTGCCGCCCGACGCCGCGGCGCTGGACCAGCTCAGCAAGAACATCACGCGCCAGGGCATCACCAACTCCACGCTCAACTACCTGCGGGTGAGTGTGTGCTGTATGTGGCAGGGTGTCACTGTGCAGCTGCCTGCTGCCTGCTGCCTGCTGCCGCCCGACGCCGCGGCGCTGGACCAGCTCAGCAAGAACATCACGCGCCAGGGCATCACCAACTCCACGCTCAACTACCTGCGGGTGAGTGTGTGCTGTATGTGGCAGGGTGTCACTGTGCAGCTGCCTGCTGCCTGCTGCCTGCTGCCGCCCGACGCCGCGGCGCTGGACCAGCTCAGCAAGAACATCACGCGCCAGGGCATCACCAACTCCACGCTCAACTACCTGCGGGTGAGTGTGTGCTGTATGTGGCAGGGTGTCACTGTGCAGCTGCCTGCTGCCTGCTGCCTGCTGCCGCCCGACGCCGCGGCGCTGGACCAGCTCAGCAAGAACATCACGCGCCAGGGCATCACCAACTCCACGCTCAACTACCTGCGGGTGAGTGTGTGCTGTATGTGGCAGGGTGTCACTGTGCAGCTGCCTGCTGCCTGCTGCCTGCTGCCGCCCGACGCCGCGGCGCTGGACCAGCTCAGCAAGAACATCACGCGCCAGGGCATCACCAACTCCACGCTCAACTACCTGCGGGTGAGTGTGTGCTGTATGTGGCAGGGTGTCACTGTGCAGCTGCCTGCTGCCTGCTGCCTGCTGCCGCCCGACGCCGCGGCGCTGGACCAGCTCAGCAAGAACATCACGCGCCAGGGCATCACCAACTCCACGCTCAACTACCTGCGGGTGAGTGTGTGCTGTATGTGGCAGGGTGTCACTGTGCAGCTGCCTGCTGCCTGCTGCCTGCTGCCGCCCGACGCCGCGGCGCTGGACCAGCTCAGCAAGAACATCACGCGCCAGGGCATCACCAACTCCACGCTCAACTACCTGCGGGTGAGTGTGTGCTGTATGTGGCAGGGTGTCACTGTGCAGCTGCCTGCTGCCTGCTGCCTGCTGCCGCCCGACGCCGCGGCGCTGGACCAGCTCAGCAAGAACATCACGCGCCAGGGCATCACCAACTCCACGCTCAACTACCTGCGGGTGAGTGTGTGCTGTATGTGGCAGGGTGTCACTGTGCAGCTGCCTGCTGCCTGCTGCCTGCTGCCGCCCGACGCCGCGGCGCTGGACCAGCTCAGCAAGAACATCACGCGCCAGGGCATCACCAACTCCACGCTCAACTACCTGCGGGTGAGTGTGTGCTGTATGTGGCAGGGTGTCACTGTGCAGCTGCCTGCTGCCTGCTGCCTGCTGCCGCCCGACGCCGCGGCGCTGGACCAGCTCAGCAAGAACATCACGCGCCAGGGCATCACCAACTCCACGCTCAACTACCTGCGGGTGAGTGTGTGCTGTATGTGGCAGGGTGTCACTGTGCAGCTGCCTGCTGCCTGCTGCCTGCTGCCGCCCGACGCCGCGGCGCTGGACCAGCTCAGCAAGAACATCACGCGCCAGGGCATCACCAACTCCACGCTCAACTACCTGCGGGTGAGTGTGTGCTGTATGTGGCAGGGTGTCACTGTGCAGCTGCCTGCTGCCTGCTGCCTGCTGCCGCCCGACGCCGCGGCGCTGGACCAGCTCAGCAAGAACATCACGCGCCAGGGCATCACCAACTCCACGCTCAACTACCTGCGGGTGAGTGTGTGCTGTATGTGGCAGGGTGTCACTGTGCAGCTGCCTGCTGCCTGCTGCCTGCTGCCGCCCGACGCCGCGGCGCTGGACCAGCTCAGCAAGAACATCACGCGCCAGGGCATCACCAACTCCACGCTCAACTACCTGCGGGTGAGTGTGTGCTGTATGTGGCAGGGTGTCACTGTGCAGCTGCCTGCTGCCTGCTGCCTGCTGCCGCCCGACGCCGCGGCGCTGGACCAGCTCAGCAAGAACATCACGCGCCAGGGCATCACCAACTCCACGCTCAACTACCTGCGGGTGAGTGTGTGCTGTATGTGGCAGGGTGTCACTGTGCAGCTGCCTGCTGCCTGCTGCCTGCTGCCGCCCGACGCCGCGGCGCTGGACCAGCTCAGCAAGAACATCACGCGCCAGGGCATCACCAACTCCACGCTCAACTACCTGCGGGTGAGTGTGTGCTGTATGTGGCAGGGTGTCACTGTGCAGCTGCCTGCTGCCTGCTGCCTGCTGCCGCCCGACGCCGCGGCGCTGGACCAGCTCAGCAAGAACATCACGCGCCAGGGCATCACCAACTCCACGCTCAACTACCTGCGGGTGAGTGTGTGCTGTATGTGGCAGGGTGTCACTGTGCAGCTGCCTGCTGCCTGCTGCCTGCTGCCGCCCGACGCCGCGGCGCTGGACCAGCTCAGCAAGAACATCACGCGCCAGGGCATCACCAACTCCACGCTCAACTACCTGCGGGTGAGTGTGTGCTGTATGTGGCAGGGTGTCACTGTGCAGCTGCCTGCTGCCTGCTGCCTGCTGCCGCCCGACGCCGCGGCGCTGGACCAGCTCAGCAAGAACATCACGCGCCAGGGCATCACCAACTCCACGCTCAACTACCTGCGGGTGAGTGTGTGCTGTATGTGGCAGGGTGTCACTGTGCAGCTGCCTGCTGCCTGCTGCCTGCTGCCGCCCGACGCCGCGGCGCTGGACCAGCTCAGCAAGAACATCACGCGCCAGGGCATCACCAACTCCACGCTCAACTACCTGCGGGTGAGTGTGTGCTGTATGTGGCAGGGTGTCACTGTGCAGCTGCCTGCTGCCTGCTGCCTGCTGCCGCCCGACGCCGCGGCGCTGGACCAGCTCAGCAAGAACATCACGCGCCAGGGCATCACCAACTCCACGCTCAACTACCTGCGGGTGAGTGTGTGCTGTATGTGGCAGGGTGTCACTGTGCAGCTGCCTGCTGCCTGGCGCTGGACCAGCTCAGCAAGAACAACACCAACTAATAGAAGAAAAAAAACCTTTTAAAAAAAAATCTCCCACTGTCTTTTGTCTTGTTTTTGACATTTTATATGACATTTTTTACTCTTTTTTAATCTTTTTCGGGATATAATGGTTAACGCGTCTGCCCACTACTTACGAGGTCTCGGGTTCGATCCCCGGTCAGGTCAAGATGAAAAATGTTTTTATGAATGCTACACTAGCTTTCGCCCGCGACTTCTCCCGTATGAATTTCCTTCGGGAATAGTACTTTCCCTGGGACGAAAGGTACCCTATGTCCTTCTCAATAGTCCTATATTATGTGAAATTTCACGAATATTGGTGTAAACGTAACAAACAAATATACAAACTCACTTTCGCATTTAGAATATTACTAGCGATCCGCCCCGGTTTCGCATGTGCATAAAAACTTTCCTCTTGAATCACTCTATCTATTAAAAAAACCGCATCAAAATCCGTTGCGTAGTTTTAAATATTTAAGCATACAAAGAGACATAGGGACAGAGAAAGTGACTTTGTTTTAGTGAATTTTTTCTTCCAAGCTGGTCTGGGAGAAAAAGAAAAACATAGAATGTACCACCTGCTTCTCTTCCCGCGCAAGCCGTAAAAGTCGTCTGAGGGAATCGCCGAATGGGGAAATCATGACAGGGAATGCGGCTAGCAACCCATCACTATTGATTTCCTGTTTCAACTACCATTATTGCAAACGTGGCCTAAGGTCTTATGGCCCTAGGCTCTGTCTACCCCGCATGGGATAAAGACGTGATTATATGTATGAATTTGTGTTTATAATATAAGTTACGTGCGTGTCCTCCATTCCCAGTTGTGCGTGATCCTGGAGCCGATGCAGGAGCTGATGTCGCGGCACAAGGCGTACGCGCTGTCGCCGCGCGACTGCCTCAAGACCACGCTGTTCCAGAAGTGGCAGCGCATGGTGGCGCCGCCTGGTGAGATACATGCCGTTTGTTTGGTTCACGGAGCGATTGATCGAGTTGAGGTGGCGGCCAGTAAATAATAATTGACTGAGTTCTGTTAGTTTTAGTGCCAGCACCATGCCTACATATCGAATACGTAGTTTTTGTAAATCCGCGATTAAGGTGATACCTCGGTGAACACTAGCGCCACCGTCATTTAAAAATCATTACTCACTGAAAACACAAGTATCAAAAATCCGTCTTGTGTAATTAAGGATCTGGATTGTTAATTTTAAACGTATTAAATTATAGTACCATATAGTTACAAATTGCATTATTGCATAAAACGGCCACATTTAGCAGTTTTGCAATTTGTAACTTTATGGAACTATTATTAAATAATTGAATATGATTAAAATTAACTTCAGATCCAGAACCTTAATAACAGCAGAGGGTTTTTTGATAACTTGTGTTTTCAGTGAGTAATGATTTTTAAATGACGGTGGCGCTTGTGTTCACCGAGGTATAACCTTAATCACGGATTTACAAAAACTACGTATTTGATATGTAGGCAATAGAGACCGTAGAGAGAGTAGACCGATTGTGATAATATTTGGTAGGGATGTAGTTAACGACCTGAAGTCAAACATAGGCTACTTTTGGGCGCGATATAACCGAGTCCCACGCGGGGCGGAGCCGCGGGGAACAGCTAGTAGAGAATAATAATTTTAAACAAAAACAAAATACAAGTCAACTAGCCTATTGTTGCAATAAAGTGTTAATGAATTGTTCGCAGAGTCGCAGCGTCCGGCCAGCAAGCGCCGCAAGCGCAAGGGCAGCGCGGGCGCCGCGCCGCCGCAGCCCGCCAAGAAGCGCTCGCCCGGGCCCAACTACAGCCTCGCCTCGCAGGTGCGTTTAAAAACTACTTTATATACTCATAAAGAATACAATCATTCACTTAAAATGAGTCTTAAACGTTTTCGGTCATATATTATTATTATATTTAATTTTATTTTGACTATATACTTAAAAATAATAATAATAAACAAATAAACAAATAAATTATTAACTTAAACTGTACAGTCCCGTTAAAGGCTCCACTTGCGGTAATGTACCAAGAAGGCTGGCTGCATTGCCATATTGAATGGCAATGCTAATCCTTTGGGCAAGGTAATTACCAGCCCTCCGGTCACGGGATACCTCTATTTATAATAATGTTAAATAAATAAAGAGAACGCTTAAAACAGTGTAAATTTTTTAGAGTACAATTTTTTCAACTCTCAATATTTTTTTAGATTTCCTTTAAACAAAGTCAAAGTATTGCAGACTTTTAAATCTATAGGTAAATCGTTAAAAGGTAGTACATGCACAAAATGCTCTGTCACCCTCATTTTTTAAAGTTCCGTAGTCCACAAAGACAGGGATACAATGGAAAGGGTTGAAGGAGGCCTTTGCCAAGAGGCCCCTGAGCTCAGAGACATTATTTGAGGAACACAGGATGCAGCTCAAGATCAAAGGCTCTTAGATAAATAGTCCACAAGGAAAGGAACCCCTATAATTTCGCTCTATCCGTCCATCCGACCTCTCTCTAGCTCAGAGTCCCTTATTACTAAAATGCTGTAATTTGACAAGAACACATATTAATTAAACGCCAACAAAACAGTTAAATAAAATAAGATAAAAAAACACATTGCCTAAGAAATAGATTAAGTTCCTTTTCTTGTCAATATTTAGCGCCAGGGCTCGGAAACCTGGTTAGAATCATAAACCAATTAATTTGTCTGTCCATACATTTATACAGCAACCCATAGCATTAAGGTTCCGCTCAACCGGTATATAACCAAAAAAATATTGGTCTTAACCAGGTATTTCCGGTGTTTTAAATAACCAGGTTATTTTTGGGTCTTCAAAATACTCGTTCCCAGCCCTGGTTGGCGCTTAAGATCCCGCTTGCTTTTGCGGCTCTGAAGAACTCTGACACCAGGTGGTCGATTGACCGTGTCACCTACACGAAATGGTGATGATAATTAAATGAGTATGGTGAATTTTATATTCCAGGACGTGATGGTGGTGGGCGAGCCGTCGCTGATGGGGGGCGAGTTCGGCGACGAGGACGAGCGGCTCATCACCCGCCTCGAGAACACGCAGTACGAGGGCGAGCCCGACTGGAGCGGCCCGCCCGCCGAGCCCAACAAGACGCCGCCGCACTGACCGCTAGCATAGGACCGACACACATAAATTATAATTATAATAAATACTTACGACGATGCAGTTTTATTTATTTACTAGCTGTTCCTCGCGGCTCCGCCCAGCGTGGGACTCTGTTATATCGCGCCAAAAAGTAGCCTATGTTTGACCTCAGGTCGTTAACTACATCCCTACCAAATTTCATCACAATCGGTCCAGCAGTTTAGCCGTGAAGAGGTGACAGACAGACAGACAGACTTTCGCATTTATAATATTAGTATGGAAGTATGGATTTACTAGCTGTAGTCTGTAGCCCAGGACTTTTTGTGCGCGGTATTGGTATATATTATATAACGTGTCAATCACCTTCACTCGCTTGTTCATCATCATTTCGAGTAGGCGTCACGGTCAATCGACCGTGCATACCCTGGTGTAAGAGTTATTCGGAACCGCCTCTCGGCCTCTGACGTGGTTCCTTTAAAGACTACCAAATGGCAGCCGGGACCAACGGCTTAACGTGGAAATTCCGAAACACGGAATCATCTTTATTATCAGAGAATCAGGTGATTCAAGCCTGCAATGTCCTAACCAAAATGGAAACAACTAAACAAAGTAGGCTTCCCGTAGGAATAGAACCCACGACCCCCGGGTCTACAGGCAAAATCACTTGTTGGTACCGCGATTTTGACAAACTGGTTAACTTGCACGAAGTTTGTTTATATTAAGAATTTTATTTTATTTGGAATCACGCGCGGTCTCACAATTTTTTTTAATCTATGGCTGTCTAGGACTAGTTTGAATAAAAATTAAAACATGCTTAGATAATATAGGTAGGTACTTACTTCAACATTGGAATTTTTAAATTGTTTAGCTTCAATTTTCGAAATTTTCCTTTGGTTCTCTTATACCGAATTTCCGGGCAAACTATTAATAGGTATTGTAAGTAACAAACTTATTAGATAATTTCCTTTTACAAACAAAACATGTTTCAAGAAAAAGAAAACAAAAAACAAAACAATCGATTTGGAACATCAAATTTTAAAACATAGCGGGAAATGCGCAAAGCGCCGCGCCGCGCCGCGGGCAAAGATTTTTTTTAATACTTTTTACGGCCAAGGAAACTAGTCCTTTAAGGCCTTTCTTTTAATCTTCAAGTGGCCTAACATCATCTCTTATATAACCATGCAAGAACGATTGAGTAGGTGAGATATCGCCTTACATCATGTATTGCGCTATCTCGCTTACTCACTGGAACCTATGGTTTTTAGAGAACAGCGGGGATAGGCTACAGCTAAGCAAAGCCACGCACCACATGTCTTACAATTTCTGAACGCAGTAATACAGCAAGGGTTTACTCGACGTGTCAAGTAAACGTCAACGTCATCAACGTGTACAGTACGTGGATATACTTGGATATTCTTGTCAAATTGTCAATTCATTCAATACTTCTTGTGGTTTACTTTCTGCAAAGAAAGTGTTATTAATTTTAAGCCACAAGTTAATAAAGAAGACTGAAAAATGGTCACAAAATACGTAAATACTTCTTTAATCCTCCTCGCTTTTTGCGGAAGCGCTTTGGCGGAGAGCTGTAAAAATCCAAAAGTTGAGGCTGCTTCGTTTACCAGTTTAGATGCTACAATAGTTACACAAATAGCCTATATTACTGAATTTACGCTGAAATGTGATAATGAGCTGCCTGAAAACTACGCTCTGTACGCTGAAGTTGACGGAAAGCCATTGGCTGCTGCCCGGATTGGAACTAACAAATACCAGGTCAGTTAACCCTATCTTCTTATTTTTTACCACTTTAATTATTTATTACCTAGTTGTATATCTAGTTGTTTTTTGGCACTTTTTTAATTAAAAACAGTAGTATGTGGTTTGTGGTAAAATAAAAAAACTATTTTTCAATATTACAACCTGAGATTACAACTTAATTGGAGTGTCTATTGAACATAGAAAATATGTATTTAACATAAATCTTGTGTAAAATTAATAAACCCTATATCAATTTAGTTCATAAATAGAATATTTTTTTTTATATAAAATAATATCAAATATTTCAAAAATAATAAAAATAGTTTCCTAAGTCCTATCCTTCCCTATTGTCCAATCCAAATATAAATTGACACTGGCCAAAATAAGCTGGAAAAGTTTGATTGCCACCCAAAGGAAAGAAAAAAAAAGTTTTCCATTAACAATTTCCAGGTCTCTTGGACTGAAGAGCCGGCCAAAGCCCGCTCGGGCACACACAAAGTGCACATCTTGGACGAGGAGGGCTGGGCGTCGCTGAGACGCGCTCGCCGCGCCGACCCCACCGCCCACGTCGCCCCCATGCTGGCCATCGAATTACAACACCCTGGTAGTAAGTACAAATTTACTTTCACAAACTTATTATTTAATCCCAACTAATATTATAAATGCGAACGTGAGTTTGTTTGTTTGTTGCGCTTGCGTCTGGCAATGTCATTCTGACATTATGGTGTGCATGTCACTTACATTATATGATAATGAATAACACAGACACCTTTTATTCAACAAAAATAAACTATTAACTAAAATGTGTTTTGGCTCTTTCTTTCACGGTAAATTTCGATAAGAGAAAAAGGGCAAAAACATATTTATGTTAAAATGGGCTTAAGACGATACCTCGATGAACACTGGTGCCATCATCATTTAAAAATCATTCTTCAGTTACAATGTAACTAAAGGGAACTATAATTTAATATGTTTAAAATTAACTTCAGATCCCGAACCTTAATTACATAACACGGATTTTAAATAACTTGTGTTTCCAGTGAATAATGATTTTTAAATGATGTTGGCGCTAGTGTTCACCGAGGTATCATCTTAACAAACGTTTATTATTTTTCATGAAAAAGGGGGAAAAATACTAGTTTTGTTTTGTTTTTGAATATTTTAAATGTATACTCATTTTTTTTTCCAGGCTACTCCGGCCCATGGGTGAACTCTGAACTGTTGGCCACTGTGACCTCGATCCTCGTTGCGTACGTCGCTTTACGCAACAAGAGCAAGATCTTAGCTTAATTTGAAAATATTTTTATTTAAATAAATTTTCTTTTTTTATATTTGTTTTTTTATTTTTTTAGGTTTATAATACAACTTTGTTTCTGTTGTAATGATAAATGGGTTATGTTTCTGGCGGTGAGCGGCTATTATAGCTTGGCTGAGACGACAGATACATGCGGAGGATGGATTATAGCATACCACACCACTACTGTGGTAATAATGCTCAGACCATACTTAAATATAATCGCTACGTTCAAACTTGATTATCAAAATATACGATAGACGCAACACAAAAGCAACTTAAAAAAACTAAAACAAAGAACTACAGAAGGATACGTCGTCGAACTAACAGTAAAGCTCAAACTGTCATACTATCAAACACATTTTTGTGGTACACAGTGTTGTAAAACTTATTTCTACATCTATGTTGTACACACAAACTAAATAGAGATATGGTTGTACACAGAACACTAACTCCTAGCTACTATTACTAATTCTGTGTCCTAGCAGAGGCACAGAATTAGTAATAGCATCGATAAAATATTACTAAAGAATTATTAAATATTTTGTTTGGTATTTGATGTATTTCTAAGACATAAGTTAATTTGTTATGTTAGATTGCAAAATATAAATATACAAAAAAAAAAATATATTGGATATGACCAAACTACATAAACCGGAGCGCATATCTGAAGTCAAGTTTGCGAGATGTATGTGTGAGTGAGCGATGTGTTCACAGCTAGGTAGGTTGTAGCTTGTAGCGTTGTTGGTGTTCTTTCTTTCCGTGTTGCGTTCTCGTATTTTTATACTCATTGATTTTATTAACGACCCCTGTGCCCCTAGTATGAGTTTTTCTTAACGCAGACGCTAGCGACTGCGTTAGTGATTTAGTATGGCAAACCTGTACAGCGCCTCTGGCGGATAGTAAGGCAACTAATAAATTCCATACAAAATCCTAACGCAGTCGCTAGCGTCTGCGTTAAGAAAAACTCATACTAGGGGCACTGCATATTCCCCGGACTCCGATTACGCCTTAACGTTGATCCTAGCAAGTTATTTCTTGATTTTTCGTATGTTTACAAGTTGATTGCTTGATAATGAAATAATTTTCAAGGTCAATCGACCCTGTATGTCCCGGTATTAACTTTTTAAAATCCCCACGGCCCCTGTGACGGTTTTTTACTTAACGTTCGATTTCCTTTGGTATTAATTCATAAGTGTTGTTAACAAGCTTATTTGACCCTGCACTCTGTGGTGTCAGAGTGGTCAATCGACCCTGTATGCTTTGGTAGGTATCATTTTTTCAAAAATGAGGCATTGCACTTTATTTATTGTCCCTCTGAGTACTTGGTCAGTTGACCCTGCACACCTAGGTGCTTAAGTTTTAAAATTTATCAAAATTCAAATCGGCCTCAGTAAAGAAATGGAAATCGGTTTTTGTTTTTGGGGAAAAAGATTAACAAAACAGCCCCTTGACCTGCATCACTCGACCTGCTGCGGCCTCGCAAAAGTTACTCTGCTTTCGCCATCGTGAAGCTAAACACCTTCGGCCTTAGGCACCAAGTTACTTATGGGACCATAATGGTATATGGGTTTTGGATTTTTTTAATACCTGCTTTGTTACTAAGGTACCCCTTTAAATTTGTCTAATATTTAAAATTAATAAAAGTGGTAACTTAGTAACACAGCAGGCAGGTAGGCTAAGTAACTTGGCGCCTAAGGCCGAAGGCGTAGCTAGCCCTTCGCAAGGGCGAAGGCAGAGCCTTTAGGTAGTTAACGACCATTTCCTTATTTGTCATTTTCTAGATTTGACTATTTCCGGATTTGACAACATTTTGCTGTGACCAGGTGGTAAGAGGCCCATTTCCTGTTATGACCACTTTTTTATCCGTCCACTCTTAGTACAGTATACAAACTAGGTAATTCTAAAAAAATATTAATTGTTAATTATTTAAATAAGTTTAAATTTACTTCGCAAGTGGCTTACCTACTATGCTACTAGTGGTTAAAAAAAAGTACGGTATGAAACCTCTTCCTTGAATGCTGGCCACTTATAAATCTTTAAATAAATATGAGTCATAAATTGACATGTTTCTATTAGTTTATTATTTAAAGGAAATCTCTGGCATTGACTACCTTAAAAAAATAATTTACAAGAAACTTAATTATTGAATAAACTTCAATACTGAAGTTTCTTGTAAATTATTTTTTATTTAAATAATAATAAAATAAATTTAATTATATAAGATTTTTCAAGTAAAGAAAGAAAGAAGGAAAGTTTTCAAGAAAATTATTTTGTTTTTGTTCATCGTTTTTGTATCTCTTTAAGCTCAATTTTTGTTTTCACCAGACACAATATGTTACCCACATTTCTTTTGTTTACCTTTGTTTAATAAATTATTTTAAGTACTTAACTACTTTTTTTAACCACTAGTAGCATAGTAGGTTAGCCACTTAAGGAAATGGTCGTTAACTACCTAAAGGTTGCGAAGTAAATTTAACTTTAAACTTATTTAAATAATTAACAATTAATATTTTTTTAGAATTACCTAGTTTGTATACTGTACTAAGAGTGGACGGATAAAAAAGTGGTCATAACAGGAAATGGGCCTCTTACCACCTGGTCACAGCAAAATGTTGTCAAATCCGGAAATAGTCAAATCTAGAAAATGACAAATAAGGAAATGGTCGTTAACTACCTAAAGGATTTGTACGAGGCCGCAGGTCGAGTGATGCGAGCCCGTAGGGCGAGCTGCGAAAGAACCCCACCAAGAGTCTGTTTTGTTAATCTTTTTCCCAAAAAACAAAAACCAATATGTCCAGCAATCTCTATACCCAAGTGTTGAGCCAAGGCCCAAACCGTACCCTTCCCACATCAAATAGGTATCCACAATCTTTCATCATCGACTTCATTCAGATTTATTAAAATGTTTGTTATGATTATGAAGCATTTTTCAACAACAATGTTTGGAGAGAGTGACGGGAGCGATAGTGTTATGCTCGACCGCCACAAAGGGAAGATCTTCCCGCCAGGCTAGGGTGTTATGCCTGGGGAACCGCGGCTCCGACGATGTCTTGTCGGAGGTTGTATTTATGCTTCAATCCGTAGAAACTTTGCAAGCGCGATTTAGACTTTCATAGTAATTTGCCATCTTGTATGCAATTCTGAGATTGTTGCTTTTAACGCTATCTGTGGTGCGTCTTTGTAGATATTGCTGTGGCGCTAGTGTCGCCACAAATGTATTAATTATTTCATCCTTTTTAGTTAAGTACCTACCTAATTGAAGTCGGTTTCGTTTTTTTGGCAAAAACAATCATGTCTCGAACGCTATGGTCGGGTAGTGTAGGTATATTTTCATGCTGTGGCTAAATCACTGACGCTAAATGTATCTTGTACCTGTACCTACCTACAAGAAAAATAATAGTCGATGCGTGTGCGTGGACGTGGTTAGTGGTGGTTTGCGTATAGTTCTATAGCGAACGATGAAACAGGTTGTTTCTGCTATTAATTTATTAATGTAGTAGGTATTTACAATTGATATTTACAAGATAACAAGATAAAATGACTCCATAAGATGTAATGTGCTGACAGATATTTTTGTTAGTCCAAACGTCGATGATGAATTTTATTCTTCTAATGAAATGTCAATGGTTTGTGATATGAAGTAAAGAGGATGGATATGATTGAAGGCGAGTCGTAGCGTGCGATCGGTCGCCACAGTACTCCCCCGCTGAGACCGGATCACGGTCGATAGTATTTTTCCAGATGTGCGGGAAATCTGACCACTCGTCCACTTTTAGTGGTTTTTGGTACATCCTCAGTACTACTGATGGGTTTTTCATGACTCTTATTTGCGCGGATGTCCTCGTCTTCCAGGGCAATATAAGCTGGCTTTAACCGATCAATAGTAATGATCGCTTCTTTGTTCTGCATGTATACTTTAAATGTTTTGTTGCCTCTTTCCAACACTTTGTATGGGCCAGTATATGGTGATTCTAATGCTCTTCTTTCTGGACCACGGCGTACAAAAACATAGTCTGCTTTCTGTATATCATTAGGCACGTAAAATGTTTTTTTGCTATGGTTCGAAGTTGGTGTAGGAGACAATCCAGCCATGTGTTCTCTAAGGCGTGATATGTAGTCAGCAGGATCGAGGTGATGGTTTGATGAGGGCGTGATAAATTGACCAGGAAGTTTGAGTGGTTCACCGTATACCAATTCAGCAGCTGAAGCATTGATGTCTTCTTTCCAAGCAGCTCTCATGCCCAATAGTACCAAAGGAAGACTTTCTGTCCACTGAGGGTTATTATGGCACATGATGGCAGCTTTTAACTGTCGGTGAATTCTTTCGACTAACCCGTTGCATTGAGGATGATAAGATGTTGTTGGTCGATGTTCTGCACCAATTAGCTTTGCAATTGATTTGAAGAGATTTGACTGGAACTGCTGTCCTCTATCTGTCGTGATAATAGCAGGACAGCCATGGCGTGAAATCCAACCAGAAAGAAAGGCGCTGGCACAGGATTCTGCGGTAATATCAGCCAATGGGTAAGCATCTGGCCAGCGTGTAAAGCGGTCTATTACAGTAAGACAATATTTGAAGCCATTTGAATAAGGTAAAGGACCAATTAAATCTAGATGAATATGATTGAAACGTTCCGACGGAACAGGAAAGTGTTGAAATGGAGAAGAGAGATGACGGGAGACTTTGTTACGTTGGCAATCTGTGCATTGTTGTGCCCAAAGAGTGCAGTCTTTGCGTAACCCAGGCCAAATAAATCTTTCGGCGATGAGTCTTGCAGTTGCTTTTGTACCAGGGTGGCTCAAACCGTGCATCTTCTTGAAAATTTGCTTGCGAAAGGAAGGGGTTATGTAAGGTCGTGGATGATTGGGAATGGATACATCACAGTATAGATTGTCTTCAGGAAGTTTCTTAAGATTAAGTGAATGTGAGTTTTCTTGTAGCAGGTCTTGCAGTTCAGGATCTTGTTCCTGATCTCTTGCAAGGTCTGAAAAGTTAACTATTTCTGAAACTTCTTCAATACGTAATAGAGCGTCAGCTACAACGTTGTCTGATATGAATCTAATGTCAGTGGTGAATTGAGAAATGAAATCAAGATATCGAAATTGTCTAGGCGAACAGTTGTTTCTTTTAGTGGTGAATGCGAATGTAATCGGCTTATGATCTGTATATACCGTGAAATTTCTTGCTTCTAACATGTATTTGAAATAACGAATGCCTTCGTATATTGCTAGTAATTCACGATCATATGGGCTATACTTTTTTTGTGGAGATGAAAGCTTTCTTGAAAAAAATCCTAAAGGTTTCCAATTGTTGTCAATTTTCTGTTGTAATACTGCGCCTATTGCATCGTCAGACGCATCAGTAAATAATGCCAGCTCCTTTTCGAGATCAGGGTGGGCTAGAAGTGCAGTTTGAGATAAACAATTTTTGCATTCATTAAAAGCAGCTAACATATCCTCTGTCATATGGATAGGTGAAGCTCCTTTAATATTACCCGCAAGTGCCTTGTCCAGCGGTGCCTGAATCTTAGCAGCCTTTGGCACGAATCTGCGGTAGTAATTAAACATGCCAAGAAATCGTCTTAGTTGTTTTGCTGTGGATGGTACAGGATATGTTTGAATGGCGTCTACTTTTTCAGGTAAGGGTTTAATACCATTTGCGGAAACAGAGTAGCCAAGGAATTGAATTTCGTCTACGCCAAAAACACATTTATTTACATTGACTAGTAAGCCATACTGTTTGAATCGCTCAAATATTATCTCTAGATGGCGTAGGTGTTCATCTTCTGATTTACTAAATATCAAGGTGTCATCAAGATATCCATAAGTGAAATCTAGGCCTTGTAAGACTTCATCGATAAATCTTTGGAATGTCTGTGCTGCGTTTCTGAGACCAAAAGTCATGTATGGAAATTCATATAGTCCGAAAGGGGTTGTGATGGCAGTTTTTGGAATATCAGCAGGTTCAACAGGAATTTGGTTATATGGTTTTATCATGTCAATTTTGGAGAATATTTTGGCACCTGTCAGTTGATATGTGAAGTCATTGATGTGCCTAATTGGATAGCGGTCTGGTATAGTTCTTGCATTTAAAGCACGGTAATCACCGCATGGTCGCCAGCCATCATCTTTTTTACGAGCGAGATGTAATGGCGAAGACCAAGAGCTTTCAGAGCGACGTGCTGTTCCGTTTTGCAACATAGCATCAAATTCTTTTTTGGCTATAGTCAGGCGATCGGGGGCCAATCTGCGAGGACGGGCAGCCACCGGAGGTCCTGGAGTCGTACGTATGTGATGCTTGGTGTTATGTTTGGGTTCTGTAACCGTACCTGCTGGAGTGGTTAAACTGGGGTACTTCTTTAGCAGATTGAGGTAAATGGAATTGCCACTGACAGTTTTGACAGCTATAGTTTCTTGTGTGAGATCGTGTTTGCATGGTACTTCAATGTAGAGCGTGGTGAGACCATCTAGCAGTCGGTGGCGTCGGCAGTCAACTAGAAGGTTATAATGAGTTAAAAAGTCGACGCCAATTATGGGCTTAGAAACATCAGCAACTATGAATCGCCATCGGAAGTCCCTGCGTAGTCCTAAATCTAGGCTCAAATCAAGAAAACCGTACGTCATGATTCTGGTGTTATTGGCAGCATACAGTTGGTACGTTGTGCTAGGTCTCACTCCCTTGGTGGCAGACTTCGGGAAGACGCATAAGTCCGATCCAGTGTCAATCAAGAATTCTTGCCTTGTTTTTCTGTCAACTACAAACAGGCGGCCATTTTCGACTTGGCAGACCTTCGCCGCCGCTAATGGCTGCCGGTGGTTTTCCGAGTTGGGCTTGAATTTGCATGGAATCGTGCATTTTCTAGCAACAGTGCCAAATTTTATGTGGTAGTAGCATATTCTATTGTCAGACCGAGAGCGTGAACGTGAACTTGAATTGCATCCTCTGTATTGTGGTCGGCGAGGTCGGTCGGCATTTGTCTTTAGCCTTTCTACATGTCTACGCAGTTCACTAATTTGTTTTGCCATTTCTTCCATAATTAACATGCGTGGATCTCTAGAGCGTGATGTTGATTGCTGTTCTTCAGAAAAATGTGTTGGTATTCCTACCTTGAAAGATTCGGACTTTGATTTTGATGTTCCATAAATTCGGTTGCCATGCGTATCCATTTTTTTCGTGGGTCACCAATATAGCGAATGATGAAACAGGTTGTTTCTGCTATTAATTTATTAATGTAGTAGGTATTTACAATTGATATTTACAAGATAACAAGATAAAATGACTCCATAAGATGTAATGTGCTGACAGATATTTTTGTTAGTCCAAACGTCGATGATGAATTTTATTCTTCTAATGAAATGTCAATGGTTTGTGATATGAAGTAAAGAGGATGGATATGATTGAAGGCGAGTCGTAGCGTGCGATCGGTCGCCACAGTTCAATTTCTTTGAGGTGGTTAGTCGGTTTGTGTATGTGGGAGTGGTTACGGTGCGCAAGCCGCAGACGAAGCGTGAGATAGTGGTGCCATCTATGGTTTCTGGAAATAAACTAACTCGTATGTTATTCAAGTTACGACTGCAGCGACACTTTTCATTTTTACGGAGTTTTTATGGAAACCTATAACAAACACTTCTCAGTAGCGCCATCTAGAAATAAGCAGAATTTGGCGAGGTACAGATTCAATGTACGTGAGTAGCCATCTATAGGTACTTTAGTAATATTTTATCGATGGTAATAGTCAGTGACGTGCACAGACATTTTCCTTAGGGTAGGCAAAAACCTACCTAGACCAGAACTATTTCTATTTTAATCTATATTTATAATTTAGGTATAGGTATTTGAGTTACAACTAACACAGTAACGAGCAAGAAGATAATAAAATTAAAATATATGAATAATGTACCAGTACATGTACTTAGGCCCTGAAAATTATTTAAAAGACCTACGGTCCCGTGGGAGTTTTGGAAAAGCATAGCAAACATATTAATTTGAAAATAATATTAAATAATGTTGTTGTTAGCTTACCCTTCACTTCAACTAAATCCGATCAATCCCGGTTGATAACGTCCATTTATTATTATTGCCATTTTTTCGTCAAATGAAATATTACTTAGCGCGTCATTTTATAGTTTTTGTAAACAAACACTCGGTTTACAACAATCACATGAAAATTTTACAATTTTGAACTATAACTGAGTAAATTTGTTAAAAATAAAAGTGCTATTTTTTCACCTCATTGTAAACAATGCACATTGCAATTGTCAATTAATTAAACATTCAAAACAAACAAATGCATGCAAGCAAAGCAAACATATTGTTGATTTGATTTCGATACGGAAATAAAAATATAACCCTACGGAATTGGGAATGTCATCTTGTTTATATAAAGTCTTCAATTCTATGCGTTTTTAAATTTGCAGCATTACTCGTTTAATATCCAATAGACACAGTTATCATGTTGCTGCAATCGATCGTAATCACTAATCAGATGTAAGTATGTGTAACGCGTAATTCTAATTGGCCGTAGCAAAAATGAGAGCGAGATGAAATGTCATCTCATAGCATTTTGTTTCATCTATAGTGGAGGTCTGAAATTTACTCACACAGGCGTGATTTAACGCATATGTGTCTGTTCATGTAAGTTTTTTACTTGCACTACTACACGAGCAAAAGCACATCTATACATAGTGATTTCTTAGTGAGAGTAGTAAACTTCAGACGTTTTACTAAAACGCTGGCGTGACCTAGCTAGCTAGCAGCGCGTATGGGCCGGCGACGGGGCGCGGCGGCGCGCCGCTTGTTCGCGCGAATTCATAGATGGCGTTGTTAAGATAATTCAATATCTTTTGTGAAAAAATATTTATTATTTATATGTATTGATTATATATATTTTTTATTATTTATTACAAAAGTACAGGGTAGGCAACGTCTAAACGTCTTTATGATATGCACGCCACTGGTAATAGTACTACGCGGAGGTGTCACTTCACGCATGGTAATGCGCATTAGAACTGTTTTCTCTTTATGCATCCAGCCAGGGAAGTAAAACATAAAAAAAAGACTATCTGGCATGGTCTGACCACAAAGTCTGACGTCTTGTTGACATTGACACTTGAGTATGTTTTTTTTGAATAAATAAGCCAAACTTTTTGTCTTTTTGGTTTTTTGTTGTAAAAAATTGTATTGTAAAGAGGTAGAGCCTTTTTAATTATTAATTTCGGTATTAATTTTAAGTAAAAACGTGTAAAGTCATATTTTGAAACAGTAAAACTACAACCTGTCATTCCTAACCTATTGCTACAGTGAATATTATTGATTGTTTTGTATCATGTGTGACGTCGAGGAGCCTCCAGCAAAAATAACCAAGCATAAGGTAAGTTAACTCTTTAGATCAGATTAGTAGGCAAAGGTCGCCCGTCAAGGGCCACTCCTGTGGTTTAATGCTGTAAGTCCTGTGTAGAGCTGCCACCATCGACCCTGGCTTATAGATTTTTAGAGATTAGAGATTTATTAATTTACAAGCGACCCGCCCCGGCATGGGAAACCTTCCTCTTGAATTACTCTATCTAAAATACCTACTGCAACAAAATCCGTTGCGTAGTTTTAAAGATTTAAGCATACAAAGGGACATAGGGACAGAGAAAGTGACTGTTTTATACTATGTAGTGATTTTATTTATTTGAAGAACATACAGCCTTTCACTACTTAACATCTAATGTCAACAATTTACATGTTTTCACATATTTTTGTCTGATGGAGGTGTTAAAGCTATTTCGATGGCGAGCAGGTTCTTGAACTGGGATGATATTGTTTTATTTTTACAGATGAGCTCTCAAAATGAGCGGGCGGAGGCGATGGATGACGGACAAGAAGAGTGGCTCAGCGATGGGGTGATTACTGATGATGACCATCATCAAGTGAGTACTGTATAGGCTCCAAATCATTAAGATTTAAGCTCTTGGGTCAGCATGTATGAAAGAGGGTCCTGAACTAAGATTCAAGCAACACGGCCTCCATAGCAGAAAGGAGTAGCCATATGCTGCATTCCCCTCTGACTTAGTATAAGCCCAATCAGCACATGCAATGTATTAGTTTGTGCAATCCGTACACACAAATTATTTGCAGTTTTGTTTTATTGTTTTTAACTAGCGACCTGCCCCGGCTTCGAATTGGTGGAATATTATGGGTTATGCTTACATAAAAATCTTCTCCTTGAATCACTCTTATCTATTTAAAAAAAAACTGCATCAAAATTCGTTGCATAGTTTCGAAGATTTAAGCATACATAGGGACAGCCAGCGGAAAGCGACTTTGTTTTTATACTATGTTCATTACACAGGTGGACATGTAAGTTTTGTATGTAGGTATGCAATACTGTCCTTGTGTGTTTCCCCCCCCCCCCCCCGCGCTAAAAACGCCAAATCTACTGGATTAGTAAAACATTGCTAAGGCTACTCTCTTCTGCTCGAAGGTTTTAAGACATCATGCATATTTAGATTTCTCTTTAGGTAGATCTCGATAAAACTGATTCGAACCTGGAGACGAGCCAAGAAGAGCTGGACGAGACATTCCTGGACGAGTCCATGCTCAGCGCCGAGCAGTCTATGGACAGCCAGAACATGTCGCAGGGGACCAGCCAGGATAATATAACTCAGGAACAAGGTATAAAAAAATTACTAAAGTTTTTTTTTGTATTAGCTGTGCCCGCGACTTCGTCTGCGTGAATTTAATAAAAAAGTGTTCAGTTTGCAGTTAACGAAAAAATTTGTAAAATTGAAGTAGCCTAAGTTACTCCTTATTACATCAGCCATCTGCCAGTGAAAATCCCGTCAAAATTGGTCCAGCCGTTTTTTAATTATTACAAACAGTCCAATTTTATATATATCCATACTAATATTATAAATGCGAAAGTCTGTCTGTCTGTCTGTCTGTCTGTCTGTCTGTCTGTCTGTCTGTCACCTCTTCACGGCTAAACTGCTGGACCGATTGTGATGAAATTTGGTAGGGATGTAGTTAACGACCTGAGGTCAAACATAGGCTACTTTTGGGCGCGATATAACCGAGTCCCACGCAGGGCGAAGCCACGGGGAACAGCTATTGTATGTATAGATGTAATGTATACACACATACAACATAGGGGTTCTTCATAAAGGGTGTGTAAATATTTCTTAATAGTTTGGCAACACGCAAGTTACACCCCTGGTGTTGCATTGCGTCAATAGGTATTGGGGACCACTTCCCATAGGGCCTTGTGCCTGTTTATCTACAAAATGGTATAAAAAAGTGTGAGAATTCAAGTTTTTATAAACTAGCTTTCGCCCGCGTGCATTTCGCACGGTAACAGTGCTTTTTCTCGGGGTGAAAGGCATCCTTTGTCCTTCTCAATACTTCTATCTATGTGTCTGCGAAATTTCAGGAAGATTGGTGCCGTAGATAGGGCTTGAAAGCTTGAGAAACAAACTCACTTTCGCATTTAAAATATTAGTTATTTATTTATAAACACACTAGCAGCATATAAAGCTAATGCGTTAGTTAGGATTAGGACGAGTTTTTAACTTAATTTTTAGCACTAGCTTTTACTATCGACAGAGAGATAAGATCAAATGCAGTAAATCTGTTTGTTTGTTGATTATTAAGTAACTAGCTGTTTCCCGCGGTTTCACTCGCCATTAGTGTGTATGTACTATAGCCTATAACCTTCCCCAAGAATCAGGCTTTTATATACAAAAATAATTTTGCAAATCCGACCATCAGTTTTCAAGTTATAAGCATTCAAACAAACAAACTCTTCAGCTTTATTATATTAGCATAGATTTAATGTAGCGCCATCTATTGGTACAAATAAGAACATTTGTTTTTTTTAGACAATTTGAGCCCATAGGCCTTACTATATTAAGTTTCAGATACCAGCCAGGACAATGCAGAAACACAAGAGCCAAAGGCAGAGAGTATAGAGCAGAAGCTAAACAATATGGAGGACCAGACAGCCGAAGACAAACAAACGGACAAGCCGAACGAGAAGTCGGACGGGAATGATACAGATGATCTCTTGGTATGGGAATCTATACTAATATTATACAGCTGAAGAGTTTGTTTGTTTGAACGCTTATAACTTGGGAACCTGGTCGGATTTGAAAAATTCTTTCTGCATATGATAGCTTGATTCTTGGGGAAGGTTATAGACTATAGTACATACACACTAAGGGCAAGTTAAACCGCGGGGAACAGCTGGTCCACAGATAATTTGTTTGTATACAGGCAGTTGTCATAGCTTATGTGTGTTTATAGTAAATCACTTCACAGTCTCTTGTTCATTTTGCACCAATATCACTTTGTTTATAGGTTTTTGCTAATTGTCCAGTGGGTTCTTAAGCATGGAATCATATTTATTCTCAGACTATCAGGTGATTCAAGCCTGCTATGTCCTTACCAAACTGGAAACAACTAAATAAGGTCAGGCTTACCGGTCAAACGGTAATTCGACCATGCACTCCCTGGTGTGATTTCTTGGGAGAAGCCTCTCGGCCTCTGGCGTGGTTCCGTTGACGACTACCAGATGGCAGCCGGGACCAACGGCTTAACGTGCCATCCTTAATCATTATTATCAGAAACTGCAATGTCCTAACCAAACTGGAAACAACTAAAAAAAAATTTGCTTCCCGTGGAAATCGAACTGACGACCTCTAGATCTGTGAGCAAACTCCTTGACCACTGTACCACAGAGGCTGTGTCAACTCTAAAGTAGCTTTTTTTCTTTATAGAGATTACTCGGAGACAACGACGAAAAATCAAAAAAGAAAGTTCTGGTGAAGACGAAGAGTAAAAACGTCAAAAATGGATCTTTGGAGAAGAATGAGAAATCCGTGAAGAATGGAGAAGACACCGAAACTAGTGATGATGATGATGATTACATATTTAATGTAAGTGGACGTATGTAATCTTCTAATATATAAAACTAGCGACCCGAATCAGCTTCGCATGGGCATAGAAACCTTTCTCTTGAATCTATCCAAAATCCGTTGCGTAGTTTTAAAGATTTAAGCATACAAAGGGACATAGGGACAGAGAAAGCGGCTTTGTTTTATACTATGTAGTGATAGTGATTATTACTAGCTAACCCCGTAAACGTTGTATCGCAACGTTTGCAGGGTCAGGGGGGTCTACCATCTCTAAAAACTGTGCAAGTTCCAGTGAGTAAGCGAGACAGCGCGTAACATCATGTATTGCGCTGTCCCGCTTACTCACTGGATCTTGCATGGTATCATGCAACTTAATCTTTCAAAATACAGCCATAACTAAACTTTATATTTACTAAGGTATAGGTATAAGGACTAGATTGAAAACATCTATCTTACGGGATATTTACATACAAAAGTTTTTTCCCAATAACTCCCGTTCCCGTGGGAATTTTGCAATATCGCGTTGCAAGTAAGCTTTATGTTCATTAATGCCTGTTATAATTATGTTATCAATATCCTGTTGCATTTCCGTCATACATGATTTCTATGTAACTTTAACCATTAAGACTGCACACGCGACGGCAGCTTAAAAAATGGAGTAACTTCTCCCGTTTTCCCAAGATTTCCCTACACTACTCTGCTCCTATTGATTGTAGCGTGATGAAAAGTATACCATAACCTGCCCAGGAGTATAAAGAATATTTGTACCAAGTTTCGTTAAAATCCGTCGAGTAGTTTATGTTTCTATAAGGAACATACAGACAGACAGACAGACAAAAATTTTACTGATTGCATTTTTGGCATCAGTATCGATCACTTATCACCCCCTGATAGTTATTTTGAAAATTATTATAATACAGAATTGACCTCTCTAAAGATTTATTATAAGTATAGATAGTGTATATTATAGTATATAGATTATAGATTACTGTGGTTTCAGAATAGTTCAGTGAAAAAGGTACTCGTGACTAAGGAGGCGCTGCTGAAGAAGACAGCCGCCAAGGCGGAGTCCGAGGACCTTAGCGACGACACCGGCGGCGTAAGTCAACACAACTACACTAGCCGATCCCCGCGGGTTTCCTCGCCCGTGGTCTATATTATTAATAACTACTTTCTGAGTCTCTTTTATGTACTTAAAGAGTCATGGCGAAACTCCATACATCGTTTGTACGAATAAAAAATTGAAATACAGAGAACATAAAATAAATCGAATTAGTAAGAATACATAACTAGTAACATGTTTACCACCACAAAAAATTTTTTAACCCCGGGGTTTTTTTAATATTTAATTTTTTTAAAGTCGACCTTTAGCTTCGTTTTCATTCGCCATTATTGTCGCAACTGAAACATTATGTCATCCTGACAGTTGTTAGCATTGTCAAAACGGTATTGACAGTTCATTATGGTAGGTTAGGTTCATAGATTAAGTAGTTGTACCTGTGATTAAGCAATTTATTTTTACTTGGTGAAAAAGTGAGATGGCGAAATAGGGAAGTCCATGATTAAGAAAAGGACCAACGATATTTTTTATATTTTTGTCTCTGTCAACTTGGCAATTTTTTCTTTGTTTGGCCAATTCGACGCCAAAAACAAAATCTTACACCAAACTAACAGTGAAATTATTTATTATTTGTATTAAGAAAAATATTCATTTTAAGTAGTAGATTTGTACGAAAGATATACAAAAAATAATTGCATTTGTTACATAAATTGTGTGGCTCAGGAACACATTCTAGGGTGCCTACCACCATCTCTTAAAGCGTAATACATGATGAAAGGAGATGACGTCTAACTGTGTTACTCTGTCTCGCCTACTCGCTCGTTCTTGTATGGTTTTAAGAGATGGTAGTTAACGATTTGATAGTGAGCCTGCTACTTAAAAAGTTGATGGTAACCCCCCCAGGTTGCTTACTAGCCCACCCCCCAGGTACTAAATCGATGAATCTAACCTACCATAATGAACTGTCAATATCGCTTTGACAATGCTAACCACTGTCAGGGTGACATAATGTTTCAGTTGCGTTAAAAATGGCGAATGAAAACGAAACTAAAGGTTGACTTTTATAAAATGGAATATTAAAATAACCCCGGGGTTTAAAATTTTTTTGTGGTGGTAAACATGTTACTAGTGAAGTATTCTTACTAATGCGATTTATTTTAAGTTCTCTATATTTAAATTTTTTATTCGTACAAATTCCGCCATCATTCTTTAATTAGTTGAAAACAAGTCAGCCCCTCTTAGATTACTGTGCCCGAAAGGGTCCTTAATAGTTACAATCCATACTTCCATACTAATATTATAAATGTGAAAGTGTGTTTGTTTGTTTGTTTGTCCTTCCTTCACGCCGTAGCTAAGCAACCAATCGACCTGATTTTTGGCATAGAGTTAGTTGAAAGGATGGAGAGTAACATAGGCTACTTTTGGTCCTGAAAAAACATCAAGTTTCCAAGGGAGATTACTGAAATATTTGTATGTATTTTATCTATATATATAAAAGCGAAAAACACTCACTCACTCATCACGAAATCTCCAAAACTGCTGAGCCGATGAAGAAGAAATTTGGCAGGAAGGTAGATTGTGACTAAGAGACGTCCGCTAAGAAAGGATTTTTGGAAATTTTATCCCTAAAGGGGTGAAAAAGGGGTTGCCAGTTTGTATGAAACTTCGTCATTTTTGAAGTGAGATACATGAAATTATTAATTTACATTTGAAGTTGGTAAAAAATAATAATGCATCAATCAGATTTTGAAAACTATATCCCTAAAGGGGTGAAATAGGGGTTGCCGTTTTGTATGAAACTTTGTCATTATTGCAGTGAGATACATGAAATTTTGAATTTGAATTTGTAATTGATAAAAAATAATAATGCATCAATCTGATTTTGAAAATTACATCCCTATAGGGGTGAAATAGGGATATTTACATACAAAAGTTTTTTCCCAATAACTCCCGTTCCCGTGGGAATTTTGCAATATCGCGTTGCAAGTAAGCTTTATGTTCATTAATGCCTGTTATAATTATGTTATCAATATCCTGTTGCATTTCCGTCATACATGATTTCTATGTAACTTTAACCATTAAGACTGCACACGCGACGGCAGCTTAAAAAATGGAGTAACTTCTCCCGTTTTCCCAAGATTTCCCTACACTACTCTGCTCCTATTGATTGTAGCGTGATGAAAAGTATACCATAACCTGCCCAGGAGTATAAAGAATATTTGTACCAAGTTTCGTTAAAATCCGTCGAGTAGTTTATGTTTCTATAAGGAACATACAGACAGACAGACAGACAAAAATTTTACTGATTGCATTTTTGGCATCAGTATCGATCACTTATCACCCCCTGATAGTTATTTTGAAAATTATTATAATACAGAATTGACCTCTCTAAAGATTTATTATAAGTATAGATAGTGTATATTATAGTATATAGATTATAGATTACTGTGGTTTCAGAATAGTTCAGTGAAAAAGGTACTCGTGACTAAGGAGGCGCTGCTGAAGAAGACAGCCGCCAAGGCGGAGTCCGAGGACCTTAGCGACGACACCGGCGGCGTAAGTCAACACAACTACACTAGCCGATCCCCGCGGGTTTCCTCGCCCGTGGTCTATATTATTAATAACTACTTTCTGAGTCTCTTTTATGTACTTAAAGAGTCATGGCGAAACTCCATACATCGTTTGTACGAATAAAAAATTGAAATACAGAGAACATAAAATAAATCGAATTAGTAAGAATACATAACTAGTAACATGTTTACCACCACAAAAAATTTTTTAACCCCGGGGTTTTTTTAATATTTAATTTTTTTAAAGTCGACCTTTAGCTTCGTTTTCATTCGCCATTATTGTCGCAACTGAAACATTATGTCATCCTGACAGTTGTTAGCATTGTCAAAACGGTATTGACAGTTCATTATGGTAGGTTAGGTTCATAGATTAAGTAGTTGTACCTGTGATTAAGCAATTTATTTTTACTTGGTGAAAAAGTGAGATGGCGAAATAGGGAAGTCCATGATTAAGAAAAGGACCAACGATATTTTTTATATTTTTGTCTCTGTCAACTTGGCAATTTTTTCTTTGTTTGGCCAATTCGACGCCAAAAACAAAATCTTACACCAAACTAACAGTGAAATTATTTATTATTTGTATTAAGAAAAATATTCATTTTAAGTAGTAGATTTGTACGAAAGATATACAAAAAATAATTGCATTTGTTACATAAATTGTGTGGCTCAGGAACACATTCTAGGGTGCCTACCACCATCTCTTAAAGCGTAATACATGATGAAAGGAGATGACGTCTAACTGTGTTACTCTGTCTCGCCTACTCGCTCGTTCTTGTATGGTTTTAAGAGATGGTAGTTAACGATTTGATAGTGAGCCTGCTACTTAAAAAGTTGATGGTAACCCCCCCAGGTTGCTTACTAGCCCACCCCCCAGGTACTAAATCGATGAATCTAACCTACCATAATGAACTGTCAATATCGCTTTGACAATGCTAACCACTGTCAGGGTGACATAATGTTTCAGTTGCGTTAAAAATGGCGAATGAAAACGAAACTAAAGGTTGACTTTTATAAAATGGAATATTAAAATAACCCCGGGGTTTAAAATTTTTTTGTGGTGGTAAACATGTTACTAGTGAAGTATTCTTACTAATGCGATTTATTTTAAGTTCTCTATATTTAAATTTTTTATTCGTACAAATTCCGCCATCATTCTTTAATTAGTTGAAAACAAGTCAGCCCCTCTTAGATTACTGTGCCCGAAAGGGTCCTTAATAGTTACAATCCATACTTCCATACTAATATTATAAATGTGAAAGTGTGTTTGTTTGTTTGTTTGTTTGTTTGTTTGTCCTTCCTTCACGCCGTAGCTAAGCAACCAATCGACCTGATTTTTGGCATAGAGTTAGTTGAAAGGATGGAGAGTAACATAGGCTACTTTTGGTCCTGAAAAAACATCAAGTTTCCAAGGGAGATTACTGAAATATTTGTATGTATTTTATCTATATATATAAAAGCGAAAAACACTCACTCACTCATCACGAAATCTCCAAAACTGCTGAGCCGATGAAGAAGAAATTTGGCAGGAAGGTAGATTGTGACTAAGAGACGTCCGCTAAGAAAGGATTTTTGGAAATTTTATCCCTAAAGGGGTGAAAAAGGGGTTGCCAGTTTGTATGAAACTTCGTCATTTTTGAAGTGAGATACATGAAATTATTAATTTACATTTGAAGTTGGTAAAAAATAATAATGCATCAATCAGATTTTGAAAACTATATCCCTAAAGGGGTGAAATAGGGGTTGCCGTTTTGTATGAAACTTTGTCATTATTGCAGTGAGATACATGAAATTTTGAATTTGAATTTGTAATTGATAAAAAATAATAATGCATCAATCTGATTTTGAAAATTACATCCCTATAGGGGTGAAATAGGGGTTGCCGTTTTGTATGAAACTTTGTCATTATTGCAGTGAGACACATGCAATTTTTAATTTGAATTTGTAATTGGTAAAAGATAATAATGCATCAATCTGATTTTGAAAATTACATCCCTATAGGGGTGAAATAGGGGTTGCCAGTTTGTATGAAACTTTGTCTTTTTTGAAGTGAGATACATGGAATTAAAATAGAAAATGTCTTGGTATAATATTTTGTATTGTATTGAATTGTATTGTATGTACACAACTAAATTATAGAAGACAGAGTGCAAAGGTTTTATTTATTTGTTAATATTATGAGTTCAGTAATGTGTCAATAGATGGCGCCACCATACATTTTAAAAGTCGATATGGTTTGTCGTTCGATTACTACACATGATGATTAACATCATGTGTAGTAATTGAGATTTCAAATAAATAAAATTTTTTTTTTGCTTTTCTATCGATTTGATTGTGTGTTAAGACGATTTGGTACCTGTTAAATATAAAATCAATACATATAATAAGACACTAAAATGCGAGTGTCTGTACATTTAATATTTTTCAAAGAAACTGATTGAGTGCGATTAAAAAAGAGTAACAGAAATCAAAAAGACAGTTTTTGGAATTTTTGTCTGTCTGTATGTATGTATGTATGTATGTATGTATGTATGTCTGTCTGGTACGTTATAACTTCGAAAATACTCAACGGATTTAAACGCGGTTTTTACAGTTGGATTACATATAATTAGGAGCGTTGTCAAAACTTTGTTTCATCAAAATCGGTTAAGGGAAAAAGAAGTTATAGTCGATTGAAAATTTACTTCAACACTGCTTTAAAACTTTTAATGCGTTAATTTGCGTACCTATAGACAAAACCCATTTGAAATTTCGGCAGTAACAAGCAAAGCATGTTGGCCTATCGGTAGGTCGCGGATAATTTTTTTAAGTAGAGGGTTCGAATCCTGCTAGACATCACTTCTTTTGTTTTTACCCTTTTTTTGTTTTGTATTCATTTTTTAGAAGTCTAATTTTTTTAATATTTTAGTAAAGAAATGTTTCTAGAAAGTAGCTGGACCGAATCCTGCCACAAACAATAATTTTCTGTTTCCGTTTTTTATTTGTTTTCTAGAATTATTTTCTTACTTAGAGAAAGCTTAAGAGCTTTCTCTAAGTAAGAAAATGATAATAAGTAAGAAAATAATAATAATTAATTTCGTTAATATACAAGTATTTTGTACTTATCTATCTAAACATATAATAAGACAGTAAAAATCGAGTGTCTGTACATTAAATATTTTTCTAAAAAACCTCTACGGGGCAATTAAAGAAGAGTAATAGAAACCAAAAAACACAATTTTTGCAATTTTTGTCTGTCTGTCTTTCTGTCTGTGTGGTGCGTTATAATTTCAAAACTACTCAACAGATTTGAACGCTGTTTTCACAGGTGAATTACATATAATTAGGAACGTTGTAAAATCTTTGTTTCATCAAAATCGGTTAAGGGAAATAGAAGTTATGGTCATTTAAAGTTTACTACAAGCACTGCTTCAAAACTTTTAAACAGTTGAATGCGATTTACATAAACGTATTTAATTTAGATAAAGCTAGAATTTCTACTTATATTAATAAAGACAAAAACACACTGCAGTCTCTATTAAATTTTAATAAAATAACACATTGAATGTTTGTGGGCGTATGATTTAGTTACATAAAATATCAATAGATGGCGCTGACTTTATTTTAATAGCAGATTGAAATTTTTCTTTACGGCAGCAATTAATTCTAATTATTTAAAAAAAAATTTGGCTGTTGATTTAGTACTATTGGTTGGTTTGTTTATCGGTCGTTTGTTGTGTTGTATTGTAAGCTATTTAAATTGATTGGTTGGTTTGGTTTGGCTTTGGTTTAAAAAATAATCCAATCAGTGTTTGACGGAACATACGGTCGTGTCGTAAGGACTAATTTATCTGATTTATCACTATTTTTTGAGATTTTCTCCACTTTTCACGCCCACTAAAACTTTGGGAGTGGATTTTAGGTCCTAATGACTCTGTAATAGGCTGCGTCTACTCTTTTAGAGACAAAGATTGATAGTTCTGAAGGTACGTTGTTCGTAAGCCGCGTAGTCGCGGCGTTCACTCATTTTGTAGGCATTTACACATCATATTTGGGAAAATAACACTACAACATCTACTTCAGCGATTTTCACTATATAAATACTTTATCTAAAGGATGGTATAAAAAGCAGGGCAATAAGTTTATTATTTTAGGCATAGTATTGAAAATAAACTTCCAAAGGAGGCAACTTTGATTTTTATATCGAGCGAATTTTGTCTGTTATTGTTACTGTTACTGTAAGCGAATTTCACTCTGCTAGATCCTCAACTAAAAACATATATGTTTTTCAGAATTTTTCGACTGTTTAATACTGATTCCTATTGATTTTAAAAACGGTATTTGAGAAAGAAGTGGCCCTAATATTTAATGATATCGTAGCAATTTAATGGCTTTATAAAATTGGCACGGGAAAAGGATACAATAGAATTAACTATAGGTCTGGATAGTTGTATTTTCCACAGGTTACGCGAAAAGCGACCTACACGCGGGCGGAGCCGTGGGCAACAGCTAGTTACTGTAATATTTGTACACCAAAAATTTTTTAATTCCACGCGAGCGAAGCCGCGGGTAAAAGCTAGTTAAATATAAGAATAAGACCTGTTATTATAATATTAAGGATGCTATAAAGTATTGAGTATTGAGCTTTTGCCCGCGGCTTCACCCGCGTGAGATTCCCTCGGGAACAGTGCTTTTTCCCGGGATGAAAGGTATCCTATGTCCTTCTCAATACTCCTAGCTAAGTGTATGCGAAATTTCAGGAAGATTGGTTTAGTAGATAGGGCTTGAAAACGTAACAAACAAACTCGATTTCGTATTTATAACATTAGTTCGGCTAAGAGGCCTTCGATTGCTTGGTCAATAGCACTAAATCAGTTTGTGTTAGGATGTACTTTGAAAAATCATGTTTTAATAATTCACATTTTTTTTGGTCAAAATAAGCGGAATCTCACCTAAACTATTTTTTTTTCAATCCATGTAGCGCCATCTATTAGCAAGAAAATTAACTAAATCGTTTTCTTAGCTAATCGGACCACTTGTTTATAGGCTATACTAGTACATATACACATGCGTGTAAAACCGCGAGGTACAGCTAGTGTTAACGTATAATGCCTCTTTAACAGTCATCGGACGAGGCGTCGACGATGAAGAATATATTCGCAGTAAAGAAACATAACGTTGCCGCGAAAAGTACGACCAAACCGCCGCTCAAGCAGGTACCTGCGAACAAAGCTGTGAATATAAGGAGTGCCGGTTCTGGTGAGTATGGAAATTATTATTTTATTTACTAGCTGTCGCCCGGGGCTCCGCTCCCGTGGGAATTCCGGGATAAAATATAGCCTGTGTTGTTCCAGGGTCTATTCTAAATTGCAGCCAAATCGGTTCAGCCGTTTTCCTGTGAAAGAGTACAAACATTCATATATTGGTACAAACTTTTGCGTTTATAATAAACTAGCGACTCGCCCCGGTTTCGCATGGGCATAAAAATTTTCCTCTTGAATCACTCTATCTATTAAAAAAAACCGCATCAAAATCCGTTGCGTAGTTTTAAAGATTTAAGCATACATAGGGATATAGGGACAGAGGAAGCGACTTTGTTTTATACTATGTTGTGATTAGTTGTTGCCCGTGACTTCGTGCGCGTGGACTTCGCTCCCGTTGGGAATTGGCACAGGGATCCCGTGGGAATTTCGGAATTAATTCCCGAAATTCCCGCGTGAATTTCTAAAATCCCCGTTTTATTTTTATTTTAAATACATTTATTTTCAAGCAAACACGATCAAAGTTGTTATACAATTCAAAGTACATGTTACAATTGCAAATTTTTTTTTAAATGTCTATAACTTTTTCTTTGAATGTTTTGCTGAGTTAAAACAAAGCAATTGGTCAAAGTTTTAACTTAATCGGTTCAGTACTTTTGGAGATTCGTAATCATACATACAGAAAGACAGACAAAAAATTAAAAAACAATTATTTTTTTTATCCTTGTACCAAAAGTGGCCACTTTTAGCGGTTATGAGTTTAGAGTAAAAGAAATAAAATAATTGGTGGCGCTAGTTGGCTGATAGCATATAGATATCTATAAAAGACTAGCAAACCCGGCTAACTCAGTTTCGCCACCAGATGGCTTCGTTTTTGTAGTACATGCTATGTATCAGAGATGGCGCTGTATGTGAAAAATGATTTTCCCGCTTTTCTGTTGAATTTTTCCTGAATTTTCTTTGCTATAAACCTCACGGAGTCCGAGAACTTTCCAACGAATGCAAAACCGTGGAAATCGGTTCGTGCGTTCTGGAGTTATAGCGTCAGGAAGGAAAACCCGACTTATTTTTATATAGTAGAAGAAGATAGGTACATACATACATATAATCACGTCTTTATCCCATAGTGGGGTACACATGGCCTAGGGCCATAAGACCTTAGACCACGTTTAGCATGATGATAGTTGAAACAGGAAATCAATCCATACTAATATTATAAATGCGAAAGTCTGTCTGTCTGTCTGTCTGTCTGTCACCTCTTCACGGCTAAACTGCTGGACCGATTGTGATGAAATTTGGTAGGGATGTAGTTAAAGACCTGAGGTCAAACAAAGGCTACTTTTGGGCGCGATATAATCGAGTCCCACGCGGGGCGAAGCCGCGGGGAACAGCTAGTATATATATGTATAAGATAGGTAGCCTTTTAATAATGTTTTTTTTAATGATTTTAGGCGTTATTTCGAAAAAAGTCCCTCTGAAGCGTTCGAGCGCGCCCGCTGTACAACCGAAGCCGTCATTCAAGTCTGCCAACACTCCAATAAGAATACCCACGAAGATATTCATGAAGGAAACCACACAGGTGAGCTATTTAGAACATACATCCACTGACTGATCAGATAGAATAAAACATTTATATTGATGACCTTCGTGGCGTAACGGTTAAGATGATCAGATAGAATAGAATAGAACATTTATTTGCATAAACCTCAGTGGTGTAATGGTTAACATGCCTGACCGCTACTCAGGAGGACCCGGGTTCGATTCCCGGTGAGGTCATGATGATAATAATCTGGGTCTTGGATGTTTATCTATATTATGTATCATCACCACATAGTATAAAACAATGTCGCTTTCTCTGTCCCTATGTCCCTTTGTATGCTTAAATCTTTAAAACAACGCAACGGATTTTGATGTGGTTTTTTTTTTAATAGATAGAGTGATTCAAGAGGAATGTTTTATGCCCATGCTAAGCCGAGGCGGGTCGCTAGTAATATATATTGTATGTTGATTGCAGAAAAAGCCATCGCCATTTGAGCACGATGAAATCATAGACAAACACGACTTTTCAGAGGAAGATGACTTTGATCTCAACGATGTAAGTATTTTAAGATATATATATTTTTTTTGATGTGGAACTAATCCACAATATGGCAATCAAACTTATAGCTTATTTTTGCCAGTATCAAGTTTAGTTTGAATGTTCTTCATTTAGTCAAGTCAAGTCAGTAAATAACGTTTAGTCTTTTTAGTATTACTTTTCATTATTTATCCTTTGGTCAATTCAGAAAAAAACTGACAGAATAAAAGTGGCCTTTTTTGGCGGTTATGAGTTTTTTTTCTCCTTTGTATTGAGAATAAAATAATGAAAAGTAATACCGAAAATACTAGAAGTCACTAGCGGCCTGCCTTTTTAGATTTTTTTGACGTGACAACGTCTTATAAATTGGTTTGCCGGGTGACACTTCAAGAAACTGCGTTACGCTCCGCTCACGTTATGCGCTCACAATGAGAGCGAGTGAGAGGCACGCGTCCCTTCCACTCGGGCATGGTTAGAAAATCAACAAAACAAAGTCGTTGTCACGTAAAACTTTCGCCCGTATACCGACTTTACAGGCAACCAATTTTTTTATTTGACCTGATTTTAGAGAAAAATAAATAAAATGTTTGGTGGCGCTAGTCATCATCATCATTTCGTGTAGGCGTCACGGTCAATAGACCATGCACACCCTGGTGTCAGAGTTTTTCGGAACCGCCTCTCGGCCTCTGACGTGGTTCCTTTAACGACTACCTGCCGGGACCAACGGCTTAACGTGCCTTCCGAAGCACGGAATCATCTTTATTATCAGACAATACTAGAAATAGTACACCCAGGTATAATTAAATATTGAATTTAATAAATACAGATAGATGTATACGGAGTTATGGACACTCAAAAAGTGAAGTGAAGTGACAGATATTAAATAAATAAATATAGGACAAATCACACAGATTGAGTTAGCTCCAAAGTAAGTTCGAGACTTGTGTTATGGGATACTAACTCAACGTTACAATATTTTATAATAAATAAATATATAGATAAACATCCAAGACCCAGGTCAATCAGAAAAGATCATTTTTCATCTTGACCTGACCGGGGATCGAACCCGAGACCTCCTGAGTAGCGGTCAGGCATGTTAACCATTACGCTACGGAGGTCGTCTCTCAATATCAAACAGTTACATCAAAGTAAATATATAAAAGTACTAGCTGTTGCCCGCGGCTCCGCCCGCGTGAGACTCGGTTATATCGCGCCCAAAAGTAGCCTATGTTTGACCTCAGGTCGTTAATTACATCCCTACCAAATTTCATCACAATCGGTCCAGCAGTTTAGCCGTGAAGAGGTGACAGACAGACAGACAGACAGACTTTCGCATTTATAATATTAGTATGGATAAATGGCCAGGATGTCATAATAAATCCAAACAGGTCGAACAACAATCAGGTGATTCAAGCCGGCAATGTGCAATGTGTAAATTATATAAGGTGAATTTAAATCTACTGCAAATATTTTAAGGACAGATTCAGACCACTAAACTGAACAACTTTCCTAAATAAACTTATGTCGAAAGAAGAAAAACTTTTTTGACGTGACAACGTCTTATAATTCGATAGGCCGGCTGCACGCACGAAAAAACATGACGCAATGCGGCGTTACCTCGCTCTGAGGCGTTCCATTTAAGGCTTGAAGTGCAAGCGAATTTCTTATGACGTTGTCACGTTCAACTATAGTCAGTAAACCGACTTTACGGACTAGACATCCTGGCCATTTATACTTTTGTATATTTACTTTGATGTAACTGTTTAAATATCTGTCAGTCTGTCACTTCACTTCACCTTATATGTCTCCATAACTCCGTATACATCTTCTATCTGTATTTATTAATTTCGATATTTAATTATTACCTGGGTATATATGTTGCGATAAAACGGTTGACTATAAGAGATTCCTTCCTAGGACAAGTCCGCTATTAACGATTATTGATGTATGGGATATAGTGGTGATGATGGAAACACGTCTTCAGAGAAATTTAGGTATTATTTAATAATTTCATAATAATTGTAACAAATGTTCCGTGTGTAACTAGGCAAAATACAAAATCTTCAAATCATGACAACGAAATGAAGCGACAATAAACACATACACTTTTTTTATAGAAAACCTAACTACTAAAGAGGCTACAATTCAGCCAGTCGCCAACATCCGCCATTGTCTTATGATTTTAATAATATTGTATCCATATCCATACTAATATTATGAATGCGAAAGTCTGTCTGTCACCTCTTCACGGCTAAACTGCTGGACCGATTGTGATGAAATTTGATAGGGATGTAGTTAATGACCTGAGGTCAAACATAGGCTACTTTTGGGTACGATATAACCGAGTCCCACGCGGGGCGAAGCCGAGGGGAACAGCTAGTTTACTATATATTTTAAAGCAATAAAGATATATAACAAACATACAAACAAACAAACAAACTTTCAGGATTTCGTGGAAATCTCGGACACCGATCGTAAGTCGGATCGCGGCCGACAGCGGATCATGAACCCGGAACGGATGGACGAGGAAGCGCCGTCCGACAGCCACAGCGACAGCGACGGCAGCATGTACGATGTGAGTGGCTCAAATCAAATCGTTTATTTGAATAACATTAAATTTAAAAAAAACCCACGACACATTCCCTTTTTAGTGGTGACGGTCGACTGATTTACCCCCCCACATATTATTTGCAGACATTAGGTATTTTTCCCCACTTTATACACCCCCAGAGCTTTGTAACAGCTCAACCGATTTTCATTAAACATATTATTTTGTAATGTGCACGTGATGCGCTTTCATTTGAGACTAGGGATTGCAATCCGGCGTCATTTTCAGTCCGGCCGGATACGACCGGATTCCCATCAATCCGGCCGGATCCGACCGGATCCGGCCGGATTGATGAAATCAAGATGATTTTCGTTTTTTAGTATAAAATAAGTGAGTTAATCAAGTGTCACTGCACTTATATGTAGGTAGTTTATAAAAAAATTAATCACAAATATATAAAATCGACTTTATTTCCTTACCAATGTTAAGACAAATAGACAACAAGATAACAATTAAAATTTAGTAGTGTGGGTAACTAGTAATAATTTTACGACTTAAAATTATTACTAGTTACCTACACTACTAAATTTTAATTGTTTTTGTTGTTTTAATTGTTTTCGTTAATTACGACGTAACGAGTAGCTCAGTCTTTCTAGATTTCACTTTCACAGATAGATCAATGTATAAGTAACAATATTAATTATCAAGTAACTATAATATCTAATAGATACAATTAACCTTACGTAATTAACTGAAATGAGATCAAAATCATTATTAAAGTATTTGAGAATGCTAACAAACAAGTCTTATAAGTAGGTATTTATGATTATGACAGGATACCATCATGATTAGATGAATCTGTCGAACGAATGAATGGTAAAAATTATCAAAATAATGAGTTTAGAACTCTTTAGTTTAATCAACTTACGATAAATAATTATTTTCAGTAATAATTATAAAAAAATATAAGTACCGGATCCGGTCTTCGGATCCGGTATATTGGTACCGGATCCGGTAACCATTAAATGATTCCGGATCCGCCGGATTACCGGATCCGTTTTTCCGGATTGCAATCCCTATTTGAGACCCCACTCGGGTATTTTTGCAGACATTCGATTGTTCTTCCCCACTTCACCCCCACAACTTCTAAACGGCTGAATCGATTTTCATCAAACATGTCTAAGAACACTCGCCCTATGTCACCTTTAATACAAAAAACTTAATTGAAATCGCTTCATCAGTCAGTTACGCAGTTACAGATGCCAATTAATTAAATTATTATGTCAAAATGAGTAAGTACTTAAGATCTCCCACCGAACAGATGCATTATCCGAATAGATATGTTTTGACGCGAATTTAGTTCCAGGATCAGTGTGGCAGCGTATTCTCTCTTCTTATCTTCAATTAATAATGTAAACCACACCACACCTTATTAGAAATGTATTACGTAGTTTACAACAAAGCCACCTAATATTATCGACCAATAACAGTGGCAATAAATGACGCAATCAAATCCCCCGCCCATTTTTCTGAATGAAACGTTGGCTTGTTTGTAAGCCAAACTAGTGACACGTTTTTCGTGCGCAATGCCACTTCTTGTTAATTCAAATTCAAAATTCAAATTGTTAAGTTTCAATAAAGGATATTCTTATCACTTATTGACGTCAAAGTTTACCACCACTTCCAAAGCGCAAGTGGAGAAGAAGTGGCGCCACAAACTTCACAGCAGCATTTTCTTCAAAAACGTCAGTTCATAAAATTTGAGTGTAATCAGACGAGTTTAGATTTAAATATTTTTATAATCACAATAAGTTTATTACTAAATTATTAAATATTGAAGATTATTGAAATAGTTTAATAAAATGTCAAGTAATAAAAGATGTCATGATATAATAAAAATAATGTACTGAATGTACATATGATGAATTTTTAGCTATAGTTTGGAGGACTCCGCACCAAGCTTAAGTTACACATCCTTGTCATTGAGAAAATCATCAGCGCTAGGCTTTTTTACAAAGTAAATTCTTAAGGTGAACACTAGCGCCACCATCATTTAAAAATCATTATTTACTGAAAACACAAGTTATCAAAAATCCGTGTTTTGTAATTAAGTTTCTGGATCTGTTAAGTTAATTTTTAACATATTAAATTATAAAATTATAGTTCCCTATAGTTACAAATTGCAATATTGCTTAAAATAGCCACTTTTAGGAGTTTTGCCATTTGTAACTATAGGTAACTATAATTTAATATGATTAAAATTAACTTCAGATCCAGAACCTTAATTACAAAAGACGAATTTTTGATAACTTGTGTTTTTTCGGAATAATGATTTTTAAATGACGGTGGCGCTAGTGTTCGCTAAGGTATAGTCTTAACATGCTTTGAATTTTCGGTCAGGCAAACTAAGGACCGACTCTGGAAGCTTATTGTAATAGTGTATACAGTTACCCAAAATAATGTTAATATTTCTTGATTGTGCGGTGACAGGACATGCCGTCGTCGGAGTCCGAGGAGATGGACGAGTGGTTCACGTTGGACATCCGCGCCGAGCGAGCGAGCGACTACTTGCCGCTTTTGGGTCTGTGCCAATGTAACATAATATATATCACTATCATTGTACAAGGTGGACACAAATCAACTGCAAATATTTTAAGGGCAGATACAGATTACTATACTGAACAACTTTTCCAAATAAACTTATAACGAAATACGAAATTTTATTTTTCACTCTCCATACTAAACTAGATCAGTAGCGACTGCGTTAGCGATTTTGTATGACAAACCTCTACAGCGCCTCTGGCGGATAGTAAGGCAACTAAGAAATTCCATACAAAATCCTAACGCAGTCGCTAGCGTCTGCGTTAAGAAAAACTCATACTAGGGGTACAGCTGATTCTCAATTTGTATGGGAGGTAAAAAAAATTTTTTCGTTTCTCGACATAAGTTTATTTGGGAAAGTTGTTTAGTTTAGTGGTCTGAATCTGCTCTTATAATATTTGCAGTTGATTTAAATTCACCTTATATAGTATAAAACAAAGTCGCTTTCTCTGTCCCTATGTCCCTTTGTATGCTTAAATCTCTAAAACTACGCAACGGATTTTGATGCGATTATTTTTTAATAGATAGAGTGATTCAAGAGGAAGGTTTTTATGCCCATGCGAAGCCGGGGCGGGTCGCTAGTAATATTATAAATGCGAAAATGAGTTTGTTTGTTTGTTACCTCTTCACGCCCTATCTACTGCACCAATCTTCCTGAAATTTCGCCTACATATAGATAGAAGTATTGAGATGGACATAAGAATTCTTCCCAAAAAAAGTACTATGCCCGTGGGAAATTCACGCGGGCGAAGCCGCGGGCTAAAGCTAGTAATAAAATAATAAAGCGTGAAAAGATTCCTTCAGGGTCGGCAACGCGCTCGTGACACTCTTGGTGTTGCAGGCGTCCATAGGCTACGGTAACCACTTTCCATCGGATGGGCCGTAGGCCTGATTGGCTACTCAGTAGTATATAATAAAAAATATATATTTTATTTTATTGGGAAAACTAACGGTGTATAATCCTATCCTATTAAACGAGCAATATATATATTTATTAGTACTCGCGTTTTAGAAAACGTTCTTTAACAATTTCTTTGAAATTTTAAACATAAGTTCTTACATAGTCAAAATGATAATCTAGCTAATGGTACCTACCTAGTCTGGGAAAATTCATTTTACAGATTATTAAAACGCAAAAAGATTTTCTGCATAAATAAGTAATCTTAAACACAATCAACAAGTTAAAATAAATAAAATAATAATAAAAATAGATCCCTTTTTTGGATAAGTCCGCCATTGTACTTTTGTTTTATTATCTATGCTTTTGTATTCACTTGTGTTTTAGTACAATAAAGTTATAACAAATAAACAAACAATAATAATAATTATCCCACAGGAGACAAAGCACACGAGCTTCTCAACGGCGAGAAGCGTCGCGTCACAGAGAAGCTAAACAGTCTTAGACGAAGCGTCGCCCAAGCTCACAGCAGCGGCGTGAGGCAGGCGGAACGGCTGAGGCGGGCCGCTGTCACCATCACTGAGCTAGACGACATGTTGAAGGCGTCCTGAATTGAATTATGGCGGCAAATTTACTATAAGCGATAAAATAAAGTATTCTTAAGGGTTATTTTGTGTTTTATTTAGCTGTGGAGTAAAGCGTACTGGCACGGATTACACAGTTATAATTATATTACAGTTATTCAACCGCTATACAAAGAAACGCGTCGATTTTTTATTGTTCTAGAGTCCTCCCCATTTTGAGACATTAACGCCATCTATCGATAACTTGAGACACTGATTCTAATCAGTTTGTAATAGGATAACGATACTTCATTAAAATCATGGATTACTATAATTCACACTTTTTAGCGCTAAAAATAAGAGCGCCGCCTATTAGCCTGCAAAAAAAAATTATTTTTCTTGCTTATGAATGACATGGTATCATAGAGTATGAACCTAGTATTCTGTACTAGTACTTGATAATAAAAATAGTTACGAAGAAATACATCTGGCAGTAACTCAATAAAATTTAATAAAAAGAAAAATAAAATAGAAGAACGCCAGAATCAAATTTCGAAATCAGTAGCCGTCTGTGACTCCATCAAGCCCACATCCTCTCTTACAACCCTTTACAATGGACAAAATTTAAAAGTAACAAATAAAAACAATAAAAAAATAGGAAATATTGCAGAATTACACATATCCGGATTTAAAAAAAAGCAATAAATTAACGTAAAAATGGCTCTAGTTTTGAGGAAGGCTGTTCTGCCAAGAAATGTCGCACTGTTCAAATATATAAGGAGCCGCCCTCTAGCCACCACGGCGAATAAGCAGCAACCAGCACCGTTATGTGAGTATTTTTAGGTATTTTTAGTATTGTACCATTTGTACCTTTGTAATGTGTGCCTAAGTACCTACATGATTATATTTCCCTAATGTGTTTGTAAATATGTAGCAATCGTTGTTTTGGCCGCTAGTAACTTATAGTACTTTTGTCGATTTTGTTAGCTAATTTTACATGTTATTAATATCATTACATATCCATTTCTCGTCCTTTAAAATTACATTTTAGAACATTTAACAACTTTTGTATAAGCTTTTAGTATGGAAGGGTAAGTGCAGGTGCTAGCACACTAGGTATAATGCATGGACAAAACGTAGTCTAGCGAATATGTAGTCATTTGTTTATTTAGCATTTTTTTCTAGAAACTTGTTTTTTCATTTGTTGTTTTGCAAATCAATGACCTGACATCTTGATAGCTGTTTGCTGTCAGCTGCTGTCAGACAACCGCTGTCTGCTGTCAGACAACTGCTTTCTGCTGTCAGACAACTGCGTTTTCGTCTTCGTGTTTATTTGCTAGTGGTTTATCTTAACTTTTATGATTTCTTAGTGGGGGATAAGATAACGCCATAACTTTTTGATACATTCCCGTTATATCAATCATAATTGAAAAATTTGGACATCAGGAATACCTACTGTGAAAAATTTTCTTTGGCCCTCACGCTTTGGCCACCAGTGTTGGCAATTGATGTGGGGTAGGACGGGAATGATCCATTTCGGGGTGATGTGGTTTCAATTTCTATTTATTTATTGCATGTTACTGTTATTGTACAATAACAGTTCTAACTATAGGTTTACTGGGTATTTGGAAGGTTAACATGTCCCCCTTGATAACTATTAGTTTGAAGACCACCGGAATCAATAACAGCCACAGGTAGTTATCGGCTGTGCACCCACAATGAATTTCTCATCCATCCGTTCGCGAAGTGAAATGTGAAGTGTTATTTCGGAGAACGGTGGTCGCGGCTGAAATATCCCCAAGCTATGATACTCGACCCTCGTTCTTCCAAATAGCATGATTTGTCAACGAGTATTAATAGCTTGGGTATCTTTCAGTGGCGAGCCGCTGGTCCACGCTGGGCGCCCACTACAAGCCAGCACGCTGCGCGGATCTCCGAGGGTCTCTGCGATATTTCGCTGAAAAGAAAGATCAAAAGGGAGGCTGCCCGACGTGCGGATGTCCTGGCTGCCCGTGTGGACCGTGTGGTCCCTGCGGGCCGTGCGGGCCGTGCGGCCCCTGTGGCCCCTGCGGTCCGTGCGGGCCTTGCGGTCCCTGTGGCCCGTGTGGTCCATGCCGCTGTCCGTGCCCATGCGGGCCGTGCGGTCCCTGCGGCCCGTGTGGTCCTTGCCGCTGTCCGTGTCCGTGCCCATGCGGACCTTGCGGCCCTTGCGGCCCATGTGGCCCCTGTGGTCCCTGTGGCCCCTGCGGTCCCTGCTGCCCCTGCCCGTGTCCAGCTAAACCAAAGAAGGCTTGCGGCGCTAATCCATGCGACCAGGCAGCAACTCCGCCCAAAGTTGAGGAGAAGAAGGTAGACAAGAAGATACCATCGCGCGTGTGCGCGACAGCCGCCAGTAAGAAAGTGCCATGACCCTGCTGTTTTTACAAGTGCGGGTGAACTAAGTGTAATTAAAACCATATTCATATTTTTAAATGTATATTATTTTTGACACAATAAATTTTCTTATATTTTCATACTTTCTTGGTTTCATTTTACGAGACGTGTAGTTTTCAGTACGTTCAGTTTGCCGCCGCTACCGAAGTCAACGTCGCCTCAGGTTTTTAAAGTTATTTCATGCGTGACATACCAAATACCCTCATCAATCGGGCAAACGTTTCTACTTGTCAAACAATTTGTTCAAAAGTAGAAAAGTGTTCAAAAATAACGCTATGTAATTTGTCCTAATGGTCATCACCAACCAAGCTGATCACTTCATACTTTACATTATAGAATTTAATCGAGGTCAACAGTTGAACAATACCGTTTGCAGCAAAGGCAGCGCTATGCCGAAGTCCGAAGGATGAGAAAGTGGTGCCGCTCGGGCGCAGGCGGTTCAGCAGAGCGAAGCATTTGTGCGAGGCGCGCACCCAACGCGGCGGCGCGACCAGATCTCAGGACATCCGATGCTGCGTGTCGTGCCCCGACCTCGTCCCGGAGTCTCGCGCGAAGACACACGTCCCAGTCAGACACCTCAGCCCCCCCAGATTTAGACTCATTTTTACGGACCCCTGCTACAAGAAGTCCTCGCCAGTCTTGTTCTGTGTTCGGTCTTATGTAACCGGTTTGACATCGAAGCGGACGTACGCTAAAGCTTGCGCCTGCCCTGCTCCGTACGGGCCCTGCGGAGGACCCTGCGGCTGTGGCTGTCTCCCGCCTCCATGCAACGTGCCTCCGCGCTGTATTCAATACATGACCGGCTATTACTACTATCCTTATGGCACTTGGTTCTGCGGCCCTTACCATGTGACGAAGACATGCTGTCCAGTCGGGCCGGGTGGTTGTGGACCTTGCGGTCCGCCCTGCGGTGGGCCCTGTCCAAGTGGCCCTTGCGCCCCCTGTGGCCCCTGTGGCCCCTGCGCCCCTTGCGGCCCGTGCTGTTGCTGCGCCGCACCCTCTTTAGCTTCCACTGTAGTTGGCGTTGCTCCAAAAGATATTCAGGCTAACATTATACCTGGAAAACGGATAGCGTGTACACCCAAAGAGTTTATAGAGACCAGCCAGCAGCATCAACCTTCACAAAACCAAACGCCGAAGCAGTTCACTGTCAATTCTTCGATCAACACTAAAAACCCGATTTCTCCGGCAGGGCTCAAAAAAGTGACTCCAGTGGGGGCAGCCGCGGGGTCCAAAAATATAGCTACACCGCGAGTGGTTCCTCCCGTTATGTCCGCAACGTTCTCGACTAAATCGGGTGGCTTGCCCAATGCCTACGGCAGTAGGGGCAGTAGATACATGAACTCCGACTGCTCCATGAAGCCGACATTCCAGACGTACGTTGCGCCAGTTCCCATTCGTCCCTTGCATTCGGCACCGGCAACCAGTTCGGCAGGAACATTCCAGAAAGTTCCATACCCCTGTAAATTTTCCTTTGAGTACATGCGCCGTAAAGGGCAGAGTCCTATTCACCATAAGCGTGCAGTAACTCCTTTCGAGAGATTGAAACGGCTTTCTCCCACTTCACCAAAAGTATGGTAACTATCTTCAAATATCCTTCTGTATCCTCCAATGACTGGGTCTGTCAGCTTACTCTGTCCTAACACTATGACTTTGGGCTTGAACAATTGATTATAATGTCGCTTAGAAATCTGTAATTATTTTCATTAATATTCCATTAATTAAATTATAGTATAAAAGTCATTTAGTTTCATTAATACCCTTATTTACAGTATGGTTTTATCACTTTATTTGGCTCATTGAACATGGGAAATGATAGTTTTATTTACCTACCACACCAGTATCAGTATGAATAAATAACTTTTTTGTTTTAATTTTTCCAAAACCGTTGATTTCGAAATTATTTTGGGATGGTAAAGAGTGGTTCTTAGATAATTGATGATTTCAGAATATTTTTTGGCATTGTACCACATTCTAGATGCCACTACACTTCTTAAAACCCCTTTGGTACAATCGGTCTATTATCCCGATCGGTCAACTTTCACATGTAGGCGGTCTGTTTTACCAAATGGTCTCCATTCTCAATCTATAAACTTATTTTCTCATTAGTTTTTTTGTCCAAATAGTTTACATTCCCAATCGGTCCTCTGTATAGTGGTCCGGCAGCAGACCGATTGGGAAAAGCACATTTACAATTTGGGAAAACGACCATTTGTGAAAGTTGAACTATCGGGATAGTAGGCGGATTGTACCGGAGGGGTTAAAACTTGGTTTAGCGGGTAAATGATTTTGTATGACATTTTCTACCAACAGTTACACTCCCAGCAGTAATACAAAATTAGTTAGACAATATCAAAACTTGTCGAGTTGCTATAATCTTTATATTTCGAGTCAAGACCGTTAAAAAAATCAGCATTATAAGACTAAACGTTCAACCGTCAAACTATTTTGTTTGAACGCGGACCTAACAGGATTTGATAAAAATCTGTTGCATTTGATAGCTCCATTTGATTATATTGGAACAGAGTGCTTAAAACTATCTAGGACCAAAATGTGGGGTTGAGTAGGCCACTGCAGCAGGAAGACTTCTTAATAATTGACTTAAAAAAATTGTGATCGATCTCAATTTTTTTATGTTGCAGCGTAATCACCTTACGCGGCCTTAATTGCACATAACCCTCTATTGTAACTAGTCACGTGTCATCAATGGTACGAGTAAATTGTACAACTGACACATTTTGTTCAAATGCACTCCATCACAGCCACGCACCCAAATAATCCCAATCTTCTTCTAACTTAAGTTTGATATAATGAATCCTGTCCTTATCAATATTACCTTTTTTGACCATGGTTCCTTTGATAGTCCCCGGAAGGTACCACGAGTAAACAGCTGATTAATGGGACCATAATGTGCGTAAATATTCCTATAAAAATCTGAGCCTGTACCTATTCCTAATTCATCCTTTCAGCTAGCGTCATCAAGAAGAAGAGCTTAAGAGACCATATCAAAGGCGTTCTAGACATCCCGATGGTGAAGGTGGCAGACGCATCGATAGAGAAACCTGATATTATCCGAAAGTCTTTTGATATCTATAGAAGCATGTCGTGTCCATCCTTTATGTATACGGACTTGCAACTCGAGATGGTAGAGAATTTGCCGAGATCACAATCAACCTCGAAGTTAGAGACGAACAAGATCAACAATCATTGCCGATGCCGACGCGCACGATGCGGGCACTCTTGCAACCTACACCACGGCACTACGGCCTGCAACCACAAGCACATGTCTACAACGGCTAATCCCAAGCAATATTCTACTTCAACTGATGACAATAACCAATGTAATATCAATCAAGAGTCTACGGCATCTAATAAAGAAAATTCAACTACTGCTAGCAACTCCAACGAGCAGGATTGCCGAGTTAATAGTCAACTAGAACATGCCGCCATGGCTTGTATGCCCATTTGTTGCAACCCTCTTCAAAATGCTTTGCCACACTGCGCCTCTGCATGGCATTCAAACCCACAGGGGCCATGTTCTTTTCCCGCTCCAAGCCACCCCAATTGGGATAGTGGATTTCAAGGTGGGGTAACTAACCCTCTATGCCCTGCTGCTATATGCCAACCCCTACAATGTCCAGCCTGTAAACCTATGCAAAATCCCAGCAGAAGAATCGCTGATCCGATTTCGCAAATATGCAATGTCTGCGGTTGTCCTTGCCCATGCGGATCGCCCTGTCCCTGCTTGTGCGGTAACTGTCTTCCTCCGCCGTGCAACGTGCCAGCGAAGTGCCTCCAGAACATGACTGGATATTACTACTATCCCTATGGTACCTGGTTCTGCGGGCCATATCATGTTAGTACTGGCGCGGTTCCGTGCTGTGGCCCCGTTAGTCCAGGAGGGCCATGTGGACCAAACCCTCCTAATCCCGGTGGTCCTTGTGGCCCATGCGGGCTCGGTCCATGTGGCTGTGGGTGTGGGCCTTGTGGTCCGTGTGGCTGCGGACCTTGTGGCCCTTGTGGTCCCTGCGGCTGCGGTCCTTGCGGCTGCGGACCTTGTGGTTTCGGTTGTGGTCCCTGCGGCTGTGGTCCTTGCAGCTGCGGTCCTTGTGGTCCTTGCGGTCCTTGCGGTCCTTGTGGTCCTTGCGGTCCTTGTAGACCTTGTGGTCCTTGCAAACCTTGCGGTCCTTGTAGGCCTTGTTGCAGCCCATGTTTCTTCGGTCCTTGTCTCAACTGCCCATGCGGCCCGATTCCGGGCGGACCAGTCTCCCCATCCGGTCCCATAGACCCATCAAAGCTGGCGCCTTCCAACGTTACAACATCTAAAGCCAAACTATTGAGCGAAGCGATTAAAGACGTAGATTGCTTCTGCAAAGCTAGCCGTGCCGCCAGAGCCTTGGATAACAAGATGAACAGCGGTGGAGAAGCTCCACCAAAACGCCGGGCTGCACCAGCTCCAGTTTACAGCAACCCGAATATAATAAAAGGTTTTCCTTATAAAATTAAACCTATGCCCAACGAGTCCGTCAGCGCCCGCGCCACGGCATACTGCTTCTCAACATTTCCGAAAAGCAATTCATTTGAACTCGGCTTACATAAAAAACATACGACGAAGAAGACACGAAATGTACTAACCCGTCGACCATATTTCATTGTCAATGATTCGACCCCCAAACAATAGATGATAATTTGAAAATAAGCTAACCGTCAGTTCTTAAGTAAAAATAAGTGCAATACAAAGCTTCAATTTTGCTGAGCACCTATTGTTGTGATAAACAAATCTTAGCTATTGTACAAATAAAAACAGTGAACTTTTATCTTCTTTTTATTATGATTTAGGATGGTGAGATTGCAAGAAATCATCACCACTTATGACTGCTGCAAGGGGATCAAGGTTTATCTAGTAAATAGCTTCAAATACCTGATCAGATCATCTTTCCGCTTACATCTGTGTATTTCTCCACTACAACTAAACCGACCGACTGACTTGACTCTAGTTGTGTAGACCCGTGATAGATCACATACCAGGGGGTTAGCTAGTCTGTAGACTTGTTGTGTAAACCAGTTGATCGGTTTAGATGGTCGGAGACAGTCAGAGGTCGTGGTCCACTCCACCTGCTTAGTTCACCTGGGTGGACCACGGGCACTTTTTCTTGATAGACATTTTTGATGAGCTATAGACCTATAGATTTATAGGCCAGAGTGGACAGGGGGTCTAAAAACGCCACTTTGAGCAATTCATCGAATCGATTCATATTACGACGACTTCTTTAGCAATTCTGTAGCAATTCCTCTATTTTTTGTGAAATGGCCAACTAAACTTTGCAATTCCTCTTCAATAAAATTGAAAGAAATAGGAATTGCTAAGGAATTCGTAATATGAATTCGATTCGATGAATTGCTCAAAGTGGCGTTTTTAGACCCACAGATCTCGGATAAAGTTTGGCTTTTAAGTAAAGAAACCGCAACTGGTCATTCCTTCCTCGTGGTCAAACTTAGTACTGTCCAGTACAGGTACCATGCAAGATCCAGTGAGTAAGCGAGACGCGCAATACATACATGATGCAACATCTCCCTTACCCACTGGATCTGGCATGGTTGTAAATTTGTAATTCTGTGCTACGGAAGGCACATTAAGCATTTGGTTCCGGCTGCCATCTGGTAGTCGTTAAAGAGAAACCACGTCAGAGGCCGACAGGCGGTTTCGAAGAACTCTGACATCAGGTGGCTTACCTTCGGAACCGCCTCTCGGCTTCTTACGTCATTCCATTACCGACCAGTTGATGGCAGAGGGACTAGGAACAACGGCAGTACTTATTCTGTGCTAACGGCTTAAGGGTCTTCCGAAGCACGGAACCCATCAGGAGCTCGGTAACCTAGCGCGGCGCGCATGCTCGTAACGATAATTCGCGTCAAGCGACGGCGACGGCAAGTACCTACGCGGCCATGTTTGCCATTAGTGGCATTTCACGTTTGGCAGTCCTTAGGCTATGTCAGATGCCTTTAGGCAGCCTGAAAAATCTAACAGTGTTGTCCACTAACACACTCGGATCATGTTTCTGTGGGTCTGGTTTCCCTGTAAAAAGGGTTACGGAGGCTCTATTGTAATAACCAGTTCCGCCAAATCATGACCATGATTAATAGCGTACCCTGCGGCTCTGAAGCGTAAGCTGAAGATGTAACCGGGAAACATGCTCGGACGATAAAGGAGATTCAAGCTTGCAATATCCGAACCAAAATTAAAAACTATTAACTTCCCGTGGGAATCGAACCCACATTACCACTGGACCACACAGATTGCTTAACTACTTCAAAGCCATCCAAAAACGATTGTAAGAGTATGTCGCTATACCAATTTCGCGCTAACTCTATTTTTAGATCATTGATTGATTGTTTTAAGAAATGGGCGGGACCGATAGGGGCGCAGGCTTGAGCAAATGCTCAATACATCGACCGAGGGCCCGGGGAACAATTTAGTCGCGTCCCGACTCGCGTCAAAGCCGTCGCGCAGCAGCGTTGCGGTAATCGATGAAGGATGCCGTCCTGCGCAATCATTATTTGTAGGGCGAGGAGCGAAAAGGCGAATCAATCAAATGGTGGCATTTCTTTTCACCGGTAAGTACTTAGATGCTGATTATGATGCGTCATCATCATTACCATCATCATGGGGTGTCTAAATTTATTTTTAACCCCCGACGCAAAAAGAGTGTTGTTATAAGTTTGACGTGTCTATCTGTCTGTGTCTGGCCCCATAGCTCCCGAACGGATGAAGCGATTTCAATTTTTTTTTTTTCGTATTAAAGGTTACTTACGGGCGATTCTTAGACATGTTTGATGAAAATTGGTTGAGCCGTTTAGAAGTTGTGGGGGTGAAAGTGGGGAAGAACAACCAAATGCCTGCAAATATACTTGAGTGGGGTCGGGTCTCAAATGAAAGCGCATCACGTGCACATTACAAAATAATATGTTTAATGAAAATCGGTTTTGAGCTGTTACAAAGCTCTGGGGGTGTAAGTGGGGTAAAATACCTAATGTCTGCAAATAATATGTGGGGGGTAAATCAGTCGACCGTCACCACTAAAAAGAAAATGTGCAGTCGGTTTTTTTTAATTTTAATTTTATTTTCAATGCATGTAGCGCCACCTTTTAGTAAGAAAAAGAACTAAATATTTTCCTTAGGCAAAGGGACCACATGCCCAAACTATAGATAGACGTTATCGCCGCAGAAGCAACGATGCGCGTCGGGTTATGAATTTGACAATTGTATTTTTTTTTATTTTTAGGTTTATCTTTTTTAGTAGATACCAGTCTTTCACAAAGGTTGAAGAAGTAGCCTACCAAATTTCATCAAAATCGGCAGAGCGGTTATAGCAGTAAAAGCGTAACAGACAGACATACTTTCGAATTTAAAATATTACTAACGACCCGCCCCGGCTTCGCTTGGGCATAAAAACCTTCCTCTTGAACCACTCTACCTATTTAAAAAAACCGCATCAAAATCCGTTGCGCAGTTTAAAAAATTTAAGCATACATAGGGACAAGGGACAGAGAAAGCGACTTTGTTTTATACTATGTAGTGATGAAGTAAGTTTTATTAACTCCCCGACGCAAAAAGAGAGGTTATAATTTAACGTGTGTCTATCTGTCTGTGGTATCGTAAATCCCAAACGAATGAACCGATTTTTGTTGTTTTTTTTTTTGTGTCATTAGATAATTTTATCCCGAGTGTTACTTTCTTAGCCATGTTTTCTTTAAAATCTGTTCAGCCGTTTGAAGATCATCAGCTCTTTGATAGGTGATGAGGGGATTTGACTACTTTCTATATGTCCTATCGATTCAAAATTTGGTACCGTATTATTTCATGTATATTGAAAAAATATGTAAAGGTAACCTTGACTTTAAATATGAGTATGACATTTTAGGGTAAGGCTAGATTTCGAGCAATTTTATTTGTACTCGCGTTTTCGAAAACGGCTAACGATTTCTTTGAAATTTTAAACATAAGTTCTTACATAGTCAAAAAGATAGCTAGGGTCCATGTCTGGGAAAATTCATTTTACCCATATTTTCACGCAAAAAGATTTTCTGCATAAAACGAGCGAAGCTCGGTCGCCCAGGTAGGTAACCTACTTATTAATTAAATGGGATCATGTCGGACGGTTCTTTAAATTTTACTTTTTTCCCGTTATTGTTTAAGATTTCCTAAAGAAGCGAACGTAAAAGAAATATGGATAAATGCAACGGGAAGAGACGAATGGATGCCCACAAAGACCAGCACTATATGCTCTAAGCATTTCAACGAGAACGATTGGGTCAAGAAGAAATCGGGAAACAGATTCCTGAAACCGGACGCCGTACCTTCGAAACATATTGTGGTTATACACAAAAATATTCCGGTATGTTTTACTTATTTTTATTTTAAAGTAACTAACGTCCGAATACTCAAACACTATCAATTAAATACATACCTACAAAGAGAATATAATCACTACGCCTCTCGGACCAATATCACACAATGGACGGAGCATTAGATTAGACGTTGCCGTTCTTGTATCCATGTATAATCACTTTATTATGTGTCTTTATCTACCCCGTGCTGCCTCGCAGCGAGTAAAAGAGAAAGCAGATGAAGTGTGGCAATGCTGTATTTTCGTGTCAGTTTATGACCAACTAGTCGGTCACAACAAAGCGGCGAAGTGAACTATTTTGTTAAAATTTTATGTAATTATTGTTTTAAGTGTTACAATCGTATCAAAAAGTGAAAATATGTCGTGTTGTGCAGTGTCTTGTTCATCAAGAACAACAAAAGGAGGTGTTAAAGACCCAGAATTTTCATTTCATACGTAAGTCGTTGAAAACATTTTTCTATCGTCATACTGAGGTTTTTTCCCAAAAAGACATTTATTGGATTAAGTTGAATATGTTTCAACTGATTACGTGTAAAGATGATCCAGAAATCAAGTTTAAAATCGTTTAATTAATCAACAAATAAATTGCATTGTTTTTAGGCCTTTACGCTAGGGATGCACCCAGAACCACTATCAAAATCGATATTCGATAGTTTTTAATTTTACGTTTTGTTTTTAGATTCCCTAAATGCCCAGACATAAGACGTGAGTGGATCAAAGCTATTAGACGAGATAACTGGGAGCCTTCAAAATATTCTAGGCTTTGTTCAAAGCATTTCGAAAAGTCATGTTATGTTAACGGATTATCTATCAAGAAACTCAAATCAGATGCAGTACCAACCATTTTTGAGGGATATCCAGTATACTATCAATCTGTAAGTTTTTACAAATCTGTAACTTTCAACCGATTTAACCGATTCGATGCAGAGGGCACGCGTGGCGCTCCATCACCTTTTTTAAAGAATGGCGTATGGAACGAAAATCTATTTCTAGAGGACTTTTATGCGATATGGCCACCCCTACTATTAAAGTTAGAAAAAAATATATGATTTTTAGTCAAAACGATTTTTATTTCTATTATATGAACTAGAATAGACATTCTATCGATATCGATAGTCTTAACTTTATTTGTCACTCGTTAGTCACGCACACTAATACATTTCTAGCTGCACACTTACAAGAACCGGACACGTCAAAAACCAAAGAGCTCTGTCCATTGTGATACTTGATCCGAGCTACGCCTACTCTACACTACTCACTCTACACCAATGAAACGAAACAACAAAACAAAGTGGCGGCTCCTTGGGTGAAGTAACTTTTGCTTGTGTCTCCTTGCTCTTGTGTCACTCACTATTCACTATGGATTAAACAAGCAAATAATATTGCCGTGATAGACCGAGATCACAGCATACAGAAACCAATAAGAGGAAAAGGGATAACGATACAATTTTTTGTGTTTGTCATAGTTCCTGTTTTCTTTTGTTGGACACAACCAGTTGTTGTGACAAACAAGTAGTGGCATTTTACGAAACTGCGTAATATTTAGTGAAAACCTGCGTTTATAGTGTTCAGATTTGTGTGATTTATGTAGATAAATTGGCAGATATGGTGATGTGTTATATATTAGGCTGTAAAAATCGTACTGAGCGGAGATTTGAATACATAACCTTTCATTCGTAAGTACCTACGATTTTATTATAATTTACATTAAAATACGTGTAATAGATCCAGTAATAGAGCATAAATTTGAGAAAGAACTTAAGTTGAAGTCTTATTTAATAAACTAAAGTGTAAGGCGCACCCTAGACGCTCAGGCATGCGTGCATGATGGAAAACCATCAAACAAAGGGATGGTACCTACTCGAAAGGTGAATTGAATCGATTGATTTCACTCCTTCCCTATTTAGAGCGTCGAGTGCAAAATTTTCATGTAAACAAAATAATATTATGTGCTGTTTTTTTTTGTATAGTAGCTAACAACTATTTCTATGTGTTGCACTTTAAAAAATATCTGTATATTGCATAGTATAACAGAATTATTTTTTCAAAACATTGTTCTTAAATTAGGTACCGCGGCAAATTCAACATACTTGAATTCGGGTAATGTTTCGCTATGACTCATTTCTATTGGTAAGTGGCGATTAAAAGCTATAACGTTTCTTTGTTATAGAACCATAAATGTGGACTGTAAGACTTACGTCATAATAAGCTTAAACTATGACTTAATCAAAGTTGTATGTTTGTAATAACTTTATTGCACAAAATTTAAAGTTAGTTAAAAAATATTGTAGTTAGGTAGGTACCACGAACCATGACGCGTCCACGCGCTCTCCCAGTTTGGAAACTTGTCTAATACTAAGTCAGAGAAAGAGTTTTAGTTATTATAGATGTTTTTTATGTTAAGGATTATATATTCAACGACATATCAAAAATACAACAAGTTACTAGTAGGTACTTTCTTTGTCAAAATTATCAAATGAAGACGTGTCCGACCTTGGACAATAATTGCCAAAACAACTTGCAATCGAGGGCGCACATCCCTAAATAAGAATATCTGGCACATCACTATAGCACAGGTCACGCGAGCCGTCAGTGTTGTCGAGGTACTCGACGAGTGTGGTTGTGCCCAGCGTCGAGTAATCGCCAATTAGACAAGTAAGTATCTAATTGCCATGACTTTGGTTTTCGATTTTTCTAATTCATGTAGCCTTGATTAAAAACTTATGAGTTATTGTTAACTTATTCTTGTTTATTGAAAATAAAGCAGATTTTTGGGCTCTATGGATTATGATGTGTCTTTATGAGAATTCTGTTTATTAAGTAGTTTTTTTTTTTGGAAAATTATGTTTCTTTCTAAGAGCCACGACGCTAATTGCCACAACATTTCTAATTGCCATCGCTGCTGTTGTTAAAAAATAAGTATATAAAAGTAGCTTGCAACGCCATTTCGAAACACTTTTTTAATCAATGGATTCTACAATCTAAATTTCTAACTATATCGAAGGTATATTTCGTCAAAATTATTTTAATCAAGGATATTAACCACCGACTTATTGATGATATCGATAGGTATCGACAAATGAAAAAAGCCTAACACGATATATGTATATTTTTTGAACTAGGTACGTACACCACTAACTGATTGAAATTAAACGAAAATACACAGTATAAAAACATATATATAACAATGTACCAGCTGTTTCTCTTCCCTCGCAGATCGTAAAAGCAGATCGCGTTGCGGCTAGCAACCCATTACTATTTTTGATTCCATTATCGACCAGTGCCCCTAGTATGAGTTTTTCTTAACGCAGACGCTAGCGACTGCTTTAGCGATTTAGTATGGCAAACCTTTACAGCGCCTCTGGCGGATAGTAAGACAACTAAGAAATTCCATACAAAATCCTAACGCAGTCGCTATCGTCTGCGTTAAGAAAATCTCAAACTAGGGCACTGTCTGTATGCCCGTCAACTTGCCTAATGTGGCCATAGGCTCTATTTATGACCATAGGCTCTGTCTACCCCGTCAAGGATAAATGCGTCATTGTAGGTATGTATACATTTTTTCGATAACGCGTACTATCGACGAGACAAATTTCAGCAAATCAATCAATCAGAGAATCATACTGTCGCTGTTACATTTTTCGATTTAATGTACTATAGAGGAAACAAACTTCCGTAGATGAATATTTCGTATTATATAGACGTCGAGAAATAATATTTTCGACTAATCGTCATCGATAAAACAACATTCGATAAAAAATGTTTCGAAATGGCGCAAGTAAAACTACTACGGCTACTTTTCGTACTCTCGGAGAAAATCGACTGTGTTATCCTATGAGGGTTCCGTTTTGTCACTTGAAGTATGTAGAAATTATAATACCAAATAACTAATGAGATACTCAGTACTATATACTAAATCAGTCTTTATTACTTTTTAGAATGGGAAAACCAAAAAAAAGTAAGCAGGAGATATTAAAAACACGAAGACTCGCGGCCCAAAAAAGACAACAAAAAATTAAAAATGATCCTATGTTGCATCAACAGCAGAAAGAAAAGAACAAAGAAAGATATAACAGACGTAAACAAGAAAAAAAGATATTACCTATTAGTGAAATGACAGAAAAAGACAAAGCCAGAGCGCGTAAACGGAACAGAAATAACTTCAGAGCATATTACAAGAGGAAAAAAGAGAATAGTCGCCTAGAAACTATTAAAGAGGAAGTATTAGTGGACGCGGAAGAACCTGAAAGCCTCGTAGGAGATCCTCTTAATTTCACATCACTGTCAGTTGTAACTGACACACAATACTCACTGCGCTCAAAAACCTCTCAAAGATCAGTTTTAGGAGAACAATGTGTTGTACGAGATACTTCAACGAATTATTTGATAGAAGAACCTTTCTCAAATGAGCTGTCAGTAGCATCCACTTCAACACCACGATTATCTCGCATTTTATCTACGGGATCTGACTCTACCACCATGAACAGGGAAAATAACCAATCTGACGCTAATTCAGACACATGTAGCAATTCCACCGTTCAAGGTACATCATGTGACACACCAACTTCACGTTCGTCAGTTTGTTCGACAGTTAAAAAACCTAAACGATCAAAAAACTCACCTTCTTTGATATTTAAAAGGTACAAATACAAAGTTAACAATGAGATGGTACGAATGAAAAGAAAAATTGGAGAAAAAGATAAATTCCGTACACAAATATTGAGACTGCAAAGTGTACACGTTCCAAAAACACGAAAGCAAAGAAATAAGAAAGAAGATCCTAAAAATAATGTATCCGAAAATACGTATAAGACAATAAAAAAAGATATTGAAACATTTTTGGAGCTCACTGAAAACAGTTGTATTAGTGCAAATACCAAAGAAAATGTAAACTTAAATTTCGACAATACAGCACCGAGATGCAATACTTTATCCTCAATATTGAAACTTCCTTCGAGAAAGCATCTTCATAGTATCCGTACTAAAGAACCTGACGTTAAAGCGGGACCGTCTACAGGAAAGCCGATTATATTGTCAAACCAGGTACTAGACCTTAATCGACGTACACTCACTCATAAAAAACTAACAAAGCAGTTAGTCAACAGTTTTGACAGGGCTTCTACATCCTTGACAAGAAAATACTGCGTAAATAAAAATAAGTAAAAAAACTTTTTAAGTTAAACGGTTTTATGTTAAACATACATTGCAATTAAGATAAATGTACTAAAAACCAAAAAATAATAAAATAGATACAGCCGTGGGAATTATAAACATATGCATAGACCAGACTAAAATAAAACCGTGGGGCACGTCAATTGTCTACAATCGTTGATTAAAATGTTTGTTTTGTAATGTTACACTATAATTAGGCAGTTGTTCAACCGACAACGATGGACGTGTGATAAGTAGGGCTAGAATGTGGAAATAAGCTAGCAAGCTCGATTATAAGCGAGTTTTAGGGTTTCATAGTGGTGAGCGAGTAGTACTTTTATCATATGTTTTGTCGATTAAAGACAAACTACGAGCAGTGAAACGATTCCTCGCCAGCCAGCAGTGTGAATGTCCAACGATAAACTAGTTGAAACATCTCTTTTATTTACATGGAGTGTATAACTATTGGAATTTCCATGAGCAAGAAAATAGTAAGTAATTTCCTCACCGTCTGCGGGCCAACTGCCTAACGACGAATTAAACGATTCTTCTATCCCACATTAAGTCGATAATTTGTAGACAATCGACGTGCCCCACGGTTTTATTTTACCCACCCTAATGCCATACAGTTCTCGGCGCGTTTTAACCTTTCACCTTAACTTGGGTGGTGTACCGCTAACGACGGTATCAGTTTTAGCCACCCTAACGCCACACAGTCCTCAACACGATACAAAATCTTGACTTGGGTGGTGGATTCAGGCTGGATTAATCAGATACCTAAATTACAGATTCAATATCTAAATTAAAATCTTATTATTATACGCCATTTAGTGGCTGCGCCCATCTTAAATATTGAGGTTGTAAAGTGCACTGTATTCTTCTTGTCAAGCCCTTTTATTTGATACCCATATTGGTGGGATTGATAAAAAATTGTTATTAGCCATTTGGTAGCGGCGGCCATCTTAGATTTCAATTTTGCATACTAAATTGTATTCTACTTGTTGAGACCTTTCATTTGATACCCATGTTGATGGGATTGATAGGTAAAACCTAAGTTATCCGCCATTTTGTAGAGGCCGCCATCTTGGATTTTAATTTTGTATAGTACATTGTATTCTACTGGTTGAGCACTTTCATTTGATACCCATATTGATGGGATTAATAAAACATAAATTATCCGCCATTTTGTAGCGGCGGCCATCTTGAATTTATAATGATAATGAATAAACATAATTGTATTGTCACCAAAATCTAAAGTGTATACAAAATTTCAGATTAATCGGTTGACAGAAAGAAGGTTAAATTTGAATTACTAAAGACCCAAGAATAAATAATAAAACGGGTGAGCTAAATAAAACCGTTTAAAAAGACTGGCGCCTGAGACACCGAAAAATGACAATGCTTCAGGGAAAGAAGATGACAGGAGTTTTTGGAGGGAAAGTAAATTGTCGCTATGTCTGCGCTGTATTTAATTTCCAAAACTTAGGTTTTATCGAGTATTTGTGCTTAATATTGGTGGATTATTATTCGCAAAGTGTTCGTGAACAAGCGTGAGTGTTGGGAAGTGGTACAGTGTCGATTACGTGACTTTTATCTTTGTCACCAAAATCTCCAAGTTATAGCTAAGTGAAAATTTTCCACCGCTTCACTTAGCCATCTGACTGACTCACTTGACTAAACTACTGACTTTACTTTTTGACTTGACTTGACTAAAGTAGGACTGAAGAAGATTAATAAAATGAAGAAAGGCCTTAAAGGACTAGTTTCCATGGCCGTAAAAAGAATTATAAAAAAAAAAGAAGATGACAGCTTACATTTATCCGAAACTGTTGATATATTTGATTTGAGTTGCAAAAGAGTATTAGTTCAAGGGTTTTTGGAGGGAAAGTAAACTGTCGCTATGTCCGCGCTGTATTTAATTTCCAAAACTTAGGTTTTTTCGAATGTTTATGCATAATATTGGTGGATTCGCAGTGTTCGTGAACAAGCGTGAGTGTTGGGAAGTGGTACAGTGTCGATGACGTGACTTTTTATTTTTGTCACCAAAATCTCCATGATATAGCTAAGTGAAATTTTTCCACCGCTTCACTTAGCCATCTGACTCTGACTAGACTTACTTACTTGACTGGACTTGATTACTGACGACTTTTTGACTCGACTGACTTAAGTAGGACTGAAGAAGATTAATAAATTCAAGAAAGGCCTTAAAGGACTAGATTCCATGGCCGTAAAAACTATAAAAAAAAAAAAGTATTAGTTCAGTCATATTAGGTAAAAAAGGGATCAAACTCGGAATGAGAGATAATAAGCTGTAAATTGGTTGGACCTTTGTTTTGTCGTTATAAATATTCTCTTAAAAGTCACAAATGCTATCGTGTCCGTCTTAAGATATTGAAGGTAAAATGTCATAAAAATCGTTTTTTTGCGAATATCTCGCTTTCTATTGCTTAAATGAGATTTTCACCTATTATGAAAGTTGTTGAGTATAAAATTATCTACAACTTGTGTTGTAACTTTTTTTTCGTACGATTAACCGTTTTTGAGTTAGAGCGCGAAGAGTCATTTTATTACCCCTAAAATGACTGAAATCAATCTTTATATTGATAAAACCGTTGATTTGATTTTGAAATCGAACGATCATATTTGTTCATTCAGTTCGTTCACTTCGTAGGTACAAAACGGTTGTTATAACGTGGTTATAACTCTCTTCTCGTGTTCACTGCGCTAGGTCTCAGTCGTATTGGCTTCCAAGCTATTATTAAAAAGGAAATATTAAAAAGGAAATAATAATTTAAGTTCCTACAAATTAATAAGTTTGATTTACGCCCTAACCATTAATTCAATAGAAACTGACAGTTTTTGGGCTCCTGTGTTGGGCTTGTTGCGAAATAACAATGACAACACCAAAAAAGAAAATGTCTGAAATAAAAAACAATTTGTTTTCAAACATAAAAAACAACAAATTAAAATTTTTGATTAAAAAAATGTGTGACTCATTTAAGATTATGTCTCGAATTAAGAATGACTTAAGTTTTTATACATACATTTTTAATCATTTATTAGTGTTAGCATGAAGAGGATTTTTCTATAGCTTTAGCAGGTATATTAAGAAGTATTATTGGGCTACAATTTAATTGTACTATATGGCTATTTTGGACTAGAACAAATCCTACTCATGATTACTACTGAACATTAAGACTGAGTAAGAAAGTCTAAGTATAAATACCTAGGTACATAAGTATAGTGTTATTGTTCTAGAAGCGTAACTAACCCCGAAAAATCATTTCACGCGATATGTACCGCGGCGGGCGGGGCGTAAAATTAGAACAGCGCGGCGCGACAGTTCGCCGTCAGACTCGCGCCGTGCGGTTGCGTCGTAAAAAGTTTCCTCTGAGAATATTGCTGTGTTTCTGCGATAATCGATACATTAAAAATGCCTTCTTGTGCCGTGAAGTGGTGTAAAAGCCATACAGATATGAAAAACACAGGACTCACCTTTCATATGTAAGTAAATAAACATTTTTATTGTCCATACTTGATATCAGTGGAAAGTGTTATGCAAAATGTACTTCAGATTTTTTTCAATGCAGTATATATCTCTCACGTGGTGTCCTTATAAAAATATGTTCGTTTCTAGTATGAAGGATGATATGATGCATTTGTACAGTAGTTTTTCATTGACACAGATTCCCAACAAATGAGATTCAGCGTGATAAGTGGATAAACGCGGTTCGTCTGGAGAGAAATGAATTTGACTGGATACCTAGTAAAAATAGTAAAATATGCAGCATACACTTTTGCAGTGAGGATACGTATATTCTAAATAACGGAAGGCGTAATCGATTAAAAAAATCTGCGGTGCCTGTTTGTACTGTAAGTTATTGTTTAAATTTATTTTTTTGACAGTTATTTACTGTGCCTCCTTAATTCACAAGATTTAATTTTTTTTACATATTTTTTATATTTTAAATAAAACTAGCCTTAAATTGTCTACCCATATTTATTTTTTTTATCTGTGGTTGTTTTCATACAAAATTTCGACATTGATATTTTGCTTATTGTAAAAAGACAAGTTCCTCGTGACGTCATTTATACTGTGACATCGGGAGTTTTATTCCTTTGCTGTACTTTAACTCAATAAAAAAACAGGATTTTGAAATTGACAGGTGTCAGCCAAGCTAACTTGTATGTTGCTTGTATGCAGTTATTTGAAATTGACAGTGCTAACATGACATATTCACGTAAGCAGTTTGCATTTGCATCTCATTTCACTTATGTACTTGGTGCTAACTTCTCTAACGTATAAATGACGACGTTACGGCACGATATAGAGTGTTTTTTTTTCTTCAAAAATAAGCGCTATAGGGTTGGCGTATGAAATGATACCCACGATGTACGAAAGTAGTGTTTATTGTGTGTCTCACATAGCTTAGTACATGTGCATACATATAATAGTTATGGCATACAATCGCGTACAAATCGTATTTCATACGGTAACCTATTTAGGATCCTGGGTAGGACGCGGAGCATCGCAACCCTAATATCCTCCTAGCTAGCTGTAACTTGATGACGCGGGGCATCGATCAAGTCAAGCACTCGGAGCTGTCTAGCGAACGACTGACTGCTTGATTTTTTTTTTTTTTTTTTTTTTTTGACTGGACCTACAATATTAGCTTCTAAGAGCTTTAATATTTACAGCGGGACGGTTTGAGGCGAGGGCTTGACGCCACTCAGCCTTTTCGGCAAAAGCGCAAGGGGCTCCCAGTTGGGACGAACCTCGGCCATGGGCTTTGCCTTTGATCAATGGCGAGCGATGCAAACTCGCGAGCGATGCAAACGCTCATTGCCTTAAGGGCCGACACTAGGGTGCCTTAAGGGCCTAAGAATAGCCTACTGGTGGCGAGAAGCGCCCTGGTACATTTTGGTACCTTGCTTGAACAGCGGCGCGCCTTTTATATGCGCGCCGTGGGACGCGGGACTGGTGGGAGGCCGCCGGTGACGTATTCATAGTGAACTCGTATTCATAGTAAACGTCGTGTTACAGCGCTAAAATATCTTTTATATTTTTTTTCGGGGTTCGGAAAGACTAATAAAGATACGATATATTTAATTTAGGGCCTTAAAAAATATGAAATTTCAATTCATTGTGTATAATTTTTTATTATATTTACTTTGCAGATGGTTCGTCCATCATATACAAATGTGGATCCATCTCGTGATTTATCGGGATCGCCCTCCATCACAAATAATACAAATGCACAGGTATAACAAATTTTAATTTTCTAATCTAAGTACTGAATTAAAACTTGTATATCTGGTAGTAGTAGTATAATAGTGTCTATAATACTTCAAATAATTACTTATTGTCATTGTTGTATTTAAATACTTTAATAAAAAATTAACACGTAAACAAGCTTGTTTATTTTAGCGTACTGTATAATACCATCCACGCGTTGTACCTCATCGCTCGTTGCGTTGACCGCTCCCCACCGACGACGGCGCGTGACCTTGTTGCGACCAATCGCATGCATCTTTGTCTATGAGCATGTTTCGTTGTAATTACCGTTAGTTTGTGTGCGTAAATGGAATCAGAATCGAAGCGGTGAATCACATAATTATTTAAAGCTATGTTTTTAATTTCAAGCCTACCTTTTTTGAAACAATACCAAAGTTCAACTTGTAGGTTGAAAATGTTAAAAACAACTTTTATCTGTGGGGTGACCCCCACTGGTTTTGACCATTTTGAGAATGGGACCGAATGCGAATAGGACCGAATGCGAATGGGACCGAATGCGAATGGGACCATTTTTAAATTCGTGACCGAATGCGAATGGGACCATTTTTAAATTCGTGACCGAATGCGAATGGGACGGTATGCGTCAAACCCGGTGAATGTAGGAGCGTTACATTTCTAGAGAATTATTATTCGTAGGTTATTGTGAAAAAGATTTTGTTTATATATTTTTTTGGCAGGTTCTATGAATCATGTCGTATTGGATTACGTATTATTGATTACAAGTCCCTGTCTTTAGTTCAATAATTCTAAAGACTAACAGTAGGTAGGTATATATGTTTTGTTTATTCCTCTCCTTTAATCTTAAATTAAGGAGTTTGTGTAGAATAACGACATGTATATAGGTACGGAAAGGATACCTGTCTGATTTTGCAGATATAATATATTATCGTTAAATTTGTGAAATTATATTTGTTTTGTTTTGTTTTTAGTTAGATTTAACATTGATTTTTTGATTATATTTGTAAAATAATTAATACAGTACATTTTAAACAATCTTTGATCTCAATGTTAACTACTTCTTATAATGCTTTGTGGGACTGGGCGCTTACTTACCATCTCTTAAACCATGCAAGAATGATTGAGTAAGCGGGACAGCGTCATACATGGTGTAAGACCACATCTCTCTTACTCAATCGTTCTTGCATGGTTTTAACACGTTGGCGGACACACGACTGCTATAACCGTTATAACAATAAAACTTCTATTGTGTTTTCAAAAACGTCCGCGAACATGTTAAGGGATGGTGGTAAGGTTGTATACAAATTGACCATTTCATTTCAGACGGCACCACAGAGCGGTCCAGTCAGTCCTCCTTCGCTGTGGTCGGATCACGGTGACGTCTCTCCCATCACCGACCCTGAGGACGAGAAGACCGTGGATGTTAAGGAAGAGGAGAAAGAAGAATACGAAGAAGTTGAGGTCTGTATGAATAAATGAATCTTTATTTGAATACTTGAATTGAATTGACGTGACGTCTTTTGAGAAAATGCTGCAGTGGAGTTTGTGGCGCCGCTTCTTCCCCACTTGCGCTTTGGAAGTGGTGGTAAACTTAAAATAAGTAACAATTGACGTCAATAAGTGACAAGAATATCCTATATTGAAAATAAACTATTTGATTTGAATACTAAAAACAAATCAACTCATGACCTGACCTCAGTGTGTGTGTGTGTGTGTAAGACATAAAGGTATATGTTAATAAGCTGGATGCAGATCGCTTCCAGCCGGTCATTCTGGAAATCCTTGGGGGAGATAAACGGTAGTAGTCCAGCAGTAGATAATGGTGATATGATGAGAATATAAATACACTGAACTTTTATTAGTTCGAGACTCGAGGCTTTGAGGTTGACTGATAAATAAATAAATTTATAGGGACAAATTGAGTTGGCCCCAAAAAGTAAGTTCGAGTATTGTGTAATGGAAAAATAAATAATAATAATATAAATAATAAATATATAGGGACAAATCACACAGATCGAGTTAGCCCCAAAGTAAGTTCGAGACTTGTGTTATGGGATACTTTATTGGAATACTTCCAATAAAGTTTTTACAAACATACATAAATAAATAAATATACAGGGACAAATCACACAGATTGAGCTAGCCCCAAAGGTACCTACTATTACTAATTCTGTGCCCAAAGAAAGTTCGAGACTTGTGTTATGGGATACTATCTCAACGATACTATATTTTAAAACAAATATATATATAGATAAACATCTAAGACCCAGGTCAATCAGAAAAAGATAATTTTTCATCTTGACCTGACCGGGGATCGAACCCGGGACCTCCCGAGTAGCGGTCAGGCATGTTAACCATTACGCCACGGACGTCATCTAATATCAAATAAGTTCGAATCGCGGTGTGTATGACGCAATTTTTTTTTTTAAATCTATGTCTAATGTATACCACATAATTTTTTGTTAAACGTTTCATTTTGGTTTTAGAATACTTTCGTGATTCAAGATCCGTTGTCTCAGAGCACGTTGGAAGGATCATTCAAGCAGCTGCACTCCTACACACCTGGAGACAGTTTAGTCCATCTGTATGTGCAGGTTGGTCCTTCAGATTTATATGAATTAGCAGACAAGACAAAGGTATATTACTAAATTATATAAATAGACTAGGGGCTCCGCTTGTGGGAATTCTGGGACAAAATCCATACTTCCATATCCATCCATACTAATATTATAAATGCGAAAGTCTGTCTGTCTGTCACCTCTTCACGTCTAAACTGCTGGACCGATTGTGATGAAATTTGGTAGGGATGTAGTTAACGACCTGAGGTCAAACATACTTTTGGGCGCGATATAACAGAGTCCCACGCGGGGCGAAGCCGCGGGGAACAGCTAGTATACATATATATAGATAATAGCCTATGTGTTTTTCCAGGGTCTAAGCAATCTCCATTCCAAATTTCAGCGAAATTTTTCCTGTAAAAGAGTAACAAACTTCCATACAAATTTTTCATCTTGACCTGACCGGGGATCGAACCCGGGACCTCTTGTGTAGCGGTCAGGCATTCTAACCGTTACGCCACAGAGGTCGTCAATATGAAGCATTTTCTTATACGTAGTTGATATCCACAGCCGTCAACTTCAGCTGCCGTGCCCGCCATCAAGCAAGAATTTGACGCAGACACGGAGAACTATAAGGAGAAATTCTTGAAACTCCAAGAACAGATGGAGGGTATGAAGGCTATCAACGAATTCCTGAAAAAGGAAAACCAAACTCTCGAAAAGGAAAAAGAAAATCTAGCAAATGAAGTGAAGAGTTTAAAAGTGGATAATCAACAATTAACTCTAGATTTTAATAAGATTATTGAGAAAAATAAAGTTCTTTCACGGCACACGCGCGAATTAACGAAGCAAAATCTATGTTTGAACGAGAAAATTGCTAATTTATCAGAGAAAATTAGAGAGCTGACGGAGAGAAATCAAGGATTTGAAGAGAGCACGAATAGAGATGTGCAGAATATCTGCGAGGAAATAGAAAGAGTTGAAAATTTTCAGACTGAACATATTACTCTTTTCGGAGAAAATAGTCTCGGTATAGAACGCGAAAGCCTAGTCGACGAAGCGAAAGATCTCGGTGTAGAACTAAATAGTCTCGTTGAAGAAAATAAAAGACTCAAAATGGTAATTAAACTACATGACCAAAAAATTGCCAGGTTGAAAACTATTTGCAACAATAAGTTAGATATTAAATGTAAAGAAATAAATAGGTTGAAACTGCATTGTGTTAAATTAAGATCTATGTATTCTAGATTGAATAAATGTTGAGCATAATAATAAATGTATATAAAAACCGATGCAGCATGTCTTAGCCGCTCATTCCAATATACCTATGTCTCTGGTGGCTTACCACAGTCTCTTAAAACCATGCAAGAACGATTGGGTAAGGGAGATGTCGCCTTACATCATGTATTGCGCTGTCTTGCTTACTTACCGGATCTTGCATGGTTTTAAGAGATTGTAGTAACCCCCCTGTGGCTTACCGCACCATCTCTTAAAACCATGCAAGATCCAATGAGTAAGGACGACATCCCCCTTACTTATTGGATCTTGCATGGCCTATTGGCACTATTGGGCCTCTACTCGTGAATCAATATCACCGAGTATGTCTCAAGTCCGTGTATACCTATAGACCCGTGGCCAGTGAGTGGCGAGTGTTTGTTTGGAAGTTTTTTTTTCTTAATGTTGAGATTCTTTAGTCTGTGGTATAAATAAGGTTTTTTTAGTATCACATCTAAAATTTAACTTCCCCATTTATAATAATTGTAATTTAATTAAATTAAAAAAAAAATGATGTCATTTGATGCAACTTTAATTTTTGTAAAAAAATGCTTGTTCGGTTTTTTATTTTATTTAAAATTAAAGATTATAAATGTAATTCTTACCTATAAGTATTTGTTTTATTCATAGATTCTAAAGAAAATTGCCTGGCGCACGTTTTCCTAGTTCTATGGTTTTATTAATTCTGAACTAAATGTGTAGTGGAGACATTTACACGTATCACAAAAATAAAGAAAAATCCACCTTGCTCCAATTATATGTATTTTTCAACCGACTTCCAAAAATGGTTCTTGTTCAAAGACACATGGAACTCGATGGAGGAGGCCTATGCCCAGAAAGAAGTTCTAAGTTAAACAACCTTTAAGTTATTAAAATTTTTATTTTAGTTTAATTTCATTTTGCTAAAAGAAAAAAAAAACATACCTTAATTTTACGTGAATTTTTATTTTATCTTAATTTTTTATTAGAATTTTTTTATTGTATCCTTTTTATGAAAAGGAAAACTTGTACTTTTTTATTTTATTTTTTATATTTGTTACATTCTTCACCTAACTTAGAAATATACAGCTTTTTTTATTTATTTATTATATAAAATTCTTTGGTTTGATGGAAAACCATCAAATGGATGGTACTCCAAAGGTGAATTGAATCGACTGATTTCCAAACAAATCAAGTGGCAGTTCCGAATAAATTCTTGATTTAAATTTAAACATAAACGATGGAATAATTGAATCGAGTGATGAAAAAAATTTAAGATGATTTGTTCCCGTCGTACCGTGTGCACCATTTACTTGCACCATCAATGGTGCAGATGAGACAGATTGGTTTTGGAAATCAGTCGATTCAATTCACCTTTCGAGTACCATCCCTATGTTTGATGGTTTTCCACAATTTCCACGACAGAACGAGAAGGGGAGGTTTTGGCGCCAAGCTAAAGTCGCTCAGTTATCGTCATTGTATTTATTTTCTAATATTTGTGTTTTTTCGAGTATTTGTGCATAATAAAGGTGGATTATTATTCGCTAAGTGTTCGTGAACAAGCGTGAGTGTTGGGAAGTGGTACAAACAATATCGTCAGTGCTGTAAATAGGGCGGTGCCACCGGTGCCCAGGCACAGGGCGTAGATTTTGGGGGGCGCAAAAATGGCCAGACACAAGGTCGCAATTATAGAAGCTCGCACAGGGCGCAGAAAAGGTTATTTACGGCACTGAATGTCGTATAAGTGACTAATCCTTGTCACCAAAATCTCCCAAGATTAAGCTAAGTGAAACTTCCACCGCTTCACTTAGCCCTTGACTAGACTTGACTGTGACTCGACAAAATGAAGAACATTTATCCACATACTAAATAGAGATCGCATTTATCTAAAACTTGATACTGGCAAAATTAAGCTATATGTTTGATTGCCTTATTGTGGATTATATCCACATTAAAAAAAAGAACGAGAAGGGGCTGAATAAAGAGACTTGGATTTTTTACAAGTTTTGTTTTTGATGATATACCACAGAATTAGTAATAGTAGATATACTAAATTCAAGACAGACAAAGAACGTGTTTCCAGGGCCGTGAAAATAAAAAAAAAAAAAGTATTTTTGTTTTGATTTGGAATTGTTCGATGTTCGAACTTGGTTTGAACCAACGTGATCTCCACTGTACCTACGGACATATCTCTCAAAGAGTATATAATCACTACGTTTTAATACTCAGATCACATTGATGTGATCTGAGTTTTAATATCTCTATTTAGTTTGTGCCTACGGACCTTTTTCGACGCCGACGTCGTTCACGTGTTTTGCTCAATCAAATCATAAAAAAATACATTGGTCGACAAAATGAAGTGTTGTGTTATCGGGTGTAAAAGCTATACGTGTAAACCTAATACCCCGACTGAACTAAGTAAAAGATTATCTTTTCATTTGTAAGTATAATTAATTTGCATTTTATATAATTTATGTTATGTACTGTAGGCATGCGGCATGCAGTGACTGCTAATATTTTGTGATGCACTACCTAGCTGTAAGTAAACATTTTTAACACAGCTTTAAGACTGTTTGATTGTCATTGATACAAAACCTCTTTCAAGTTGGTTCTAAAATAAGTTATTTGATATTGCACACGTACAGGTTCAACTGATAATTGGATTCCTATGGGAAGCATAAGTACTTTGTTTAGTTGTTTCCAGTTTAGTTAGGACATTGCAAGCTTGAATCACTTTGTTTGATAATAATGACGATTCCGAGAGGTGGTCCTGAAGAACTCTGACACCAGAGAGTGGATGGTCGGTTGACCGTGACACTAATACGAAATGAAATAAATGAATTTGTTAAAACACCTACTTAGTCAACTTTAACTTTTTTAACCTAATATTTTATCTGAAATACAAAGATTTGATTTCATATATCTTATTTGTAGATTTCCAACTGACAATGATTTAAAGAATAAGTGGATTGAAGCTATTAACCGCAGGAATTGGACACCAACCAATTATACCAAAATATGTTCCCTACATTTCCATCCAGATGATTATAGAATAACCAAAAAAGGGTATACTAAACTAAAAGATTATGTCTGCCCGATTCCAGTACCAGAATCAGAACAGGTGTGTTAGAATGTTTTGTAATATCTTAAGTATTGGTCCTAATATTATAATAACAGGTTTCAATTCTTATATTTATTTGTAACAATTAAGGACCCATTCGGGCACAGCATTCGAAGAGGGTGACTTGTTTTCAACTAATTTAATTACATAATAGAGACTCAAAAAATACTAAAAGGAAGTATGTCTTTTTCCATCTCTTACTCATCCACACTGGGATTACTGAAGGACTGTATGTGCTTCAGAACATCACCTGGTGCGAAGTGCCTGTAGTCCTCCAGGTAAGGGTATGCTGCTCCAAAGAGGTCCATTCGTATAAGTTAGTAGTAGGATGTCGATAATTTAAAAAATCATGTTTTTATAATGCACACAAATATTTTGGATTGCCTGAAAATATTATATCTGCATCGTCAGTAAACAGTTTCAAGAATAGATTGGATAAAGACTTCAAACACAGATGCACAACGAATCAGCTTAAAAAAAGCTGCTAGTGTATTACAATAATATATAATAACTAGCTGTTCCCTGCGGCTTCGCCCCGCGTGGGACTGTTATATCGCGCCCAAAAGTAGCCTATGTTTGACCTCAGGTCGTTAACTACATCCCTACCAAATTTCATCACAATCGGTCCATCAGTTTAGCCGTGAGGTGACAGACAGACTTTCGCATTTATAATATTAGTATGGATAATGTCTATGGGCAAACATAGCAAAGTTTGGAAGTCATAATTGTATGTACTTTCTGTTATAGGAGCAAAAGAATTGCAAGCCAGAATATACCCTTGAAGAGTTTTTGGTCTTCCCCGAGTCACCAATGAAATTGAAAGAAGAAATAGTACGACTCCGAATAAAGGAGAGGAAGAATTTGTTGAAATTGAGAAGAACACAAAAAGCATTGTTGCGATTAAGAAAGAGGGTATGTTTTTTTTTTATTTAGATCTATACATCTTTACATAGTATATAACATTAAATTAAAACAGGTATAAAGGTAGTAAGCCACCTGAAGAAGATTAATTTTAAGAAAGGCCTTAAAAGCCTAGTTTCCATGGCGGTAAAATTAAAAAAAAAATGCAATGCGGATTCCAGCTAAAGGCACCTCAAAAGAAGCAAGTCAAAGTCAAACCACCGCGGCGAGTGGCGCGAGATGGCAACGTGTCTCCGATAACCGACCCTGAGGATGAGACCCTGGATATGGATGATGAGGAGATGGTAGACTGCGGCGAACAGCTGGAGGTTAGTTAGTACAATCATGTTGTCTACTCATGGGCATACTACCATATCTTAAAACCATGCAAGATCGAGTAAGCGAGAGAGCGCAATACATGATGTAAGGCGACATCTCCCTTACTCAATCGTTCTTGCAAAGTTTTAAAAGATGGCGGTAAGCCACCTGTGCATTTCATGCGCACACTACGAGCATTTCAAGATGCGCGCAAAGCGATCCGTGATTTTTCGGACGAACACAAAGGGACGCGTAGTGTGGGAACAGATGCACACGGGAGGTTCGTAGTAGAGGTGAGGCATAAATATAAGATTAGGCGTGCAGATTAGGAATTTTCAGATACAAATTTGTACCCAATCTTTTCAGTTTCGATTAGGTACGCTTTCTCCCTTATTCAGATTGCAATTAGTTTGAAAATCGTAAAACATTATACGAATTATTTTTATGTACAATCAATATTAGCGCCTTACTACATTAGGTTCAAAATTGACTGCGACTTTTAGCAGGGATAGTGTTACCAAACCAAACAAAACGGTAGAAATGTGGAAAAAATCTGTCGAAATCGGGATGTCAGGGAAAATTTATAAAATAAGGTCATTCGTCATACAGACTTACGGGTATTCGGATTAGGTGTTTTTAAGGGATTTGTATTAGTTGGAACAGGTACGGGTTTCACCTAATCCAACCCACCTCTAGTTCGTAGTAAATGCAGAGAACATGCAATGACAGGCAGAATATTTATTACTATTCAAGTTACATTTCATCAGTCTGTACGCAGAATTTTTGGTTTCAGAACACCGTTGTGATCCAAGATCCGTTGTCTCAGAGCACGTTGGAAGGATCCTTCAAGGAGCTGCATTCCTACACACCTGGGAACAGTCTGTATGAGCAGGTTGGTTCTTTACACTCTTCTAATGCCTCTTAACTCTTAACCAGTGAAGGATAAGCCGCTTATTTATCCCTATACTATTAAACGAGCGATATTTGTATATACATATATATTTATTTGTACTCGCGTTTTCGAAAACGGCTCTAACGTTTTTTTTGAAATTTTAATCATAAGTTCTTACATAGTCGAAAAGATGAATCTAGCTGGGTTTTATGTCTGTGAATTATTATTTAGGTTTAGTTAACTTTATAACCTACTAGCTGTTCCCCGCGGCTTCGCCCCGCGTGGGACTCTGTTATATCGCGCCCAAAAGTAACCTATGTTTGACCTCAGGTCGTTAACTACATCCCTACCAAATTTCATCACAATCGGTCCAGCAGTTTAGCCGTGAAGAGGTGACAGACAGACAGACTTTCGCATTTATAATATTAGTATTTATTAGTATGGACTAGTGACCCGCTCCGGCTTCGCTTGGGCATAAGAACCTTTCTATTGATGCACTCTATCTATTTAAAAAAATCGCATTAAAATCCGTTACGTAGTTTTAAAGATTTAAGCATACAAAGGGATATAGGGACGGAGAAAGCGACTTTGTTTTATACTATGTAGTGATAGTGATTTTCTTATACGTTATTACTATCCACAGTCGACCACGTCAGCTGCTGTTCCAGTCGTAAAACAAGAAATTGAAGATGACGATATCGTGGAGGACTACAAGGAGAAATTCTATAAACTCCAAGAAGAAATTAAAGGTTTGAAGACCAAGAATGACATTCTGAGGCAAGAAAATCAAGAGCTTGTTAATAAAAATGATAGTCTTGCAAAAGAAGTAACCGCTCTCAAATTGAGATATCACGTAACTGTCAGTGAAGAAAATATACCTTTACGGAACATGGATAAATGGATTATAAGAAATATAAGTTTAAAAGAAAATGATTTATTAGAGAAAACTAAAGAGCTAACGGAGAAAAATCAAAGATTAATAGACAGCACCAATAGAGATGTGGAGAATATCAGCGAGGAATTTAAAAAAATTCAGAATTTGATTGAAAATAATCATAGACACGAAAGCGATAGCCCAGTTGACGACAAAAATTATCTTGGTGTAGAATTAAATGGTTTTGTTGAAGAAAATAAAAGATTAAAAATGAAAATGAAACTATATGGGCAAAGGATTGACAGGTTGAGAATCATTTGTTATAATAAGATAGAAGAAATTAAATTGTTGAAGTTACGTTGTTTTAAATTGAGATATATGTATTTAAGGTTGAAAAAGTCAAATATTTATTAGGATTTTGATAGGTATTAAAGGCTGTAGGTAGAAAATATTTACTATTTTTGAAACCCATGTGTTGGGTATCTTCGAGCTATTTTACTAACAATGGCTTTTTTGCCGGGAAGAAAAACACACAAGTACAGTTTTGCATACCAACATACAAAACTTATACTGTCACCAGTGCCCCTAGTATGAGATTTTCTTAACGCAGACGCTAGCGACTGGGTTAGGATTTTGTATGGAATTTCTTAGTTTCCTTACTATCCGCCAGAGGTGCTGTACAGGTTTGCCATACTAAATCGCTAACGCAGTCGCTAGCGTCTGCGTTAAGAAAAACTCATACTAGGGGCACTGACTGTAATGATGAATCTTATACATTAAAAAATGAAACAAAACAGCAAATAATTGGTGTACAGATTACACACACTAATATAAAAATAATATAATAAAACGCGGGCAAAAGCTAGTTCAAATATATTCTGTGATTAAACCTAAGATACGTAGTACTATTACTAAATCTGTGCCTAAGATACGATCCATATTGTGAAGGATCTACGCCTAGGAGTTATAGAGGATACTGACAAGACAAAAATTCTTTATTGTACCAGTATAAATATACAATAAGGAAATTCCAAACATAGATAATACAATAGGCGGCCTTATCGCTAATGCAATCTCTTCCAGACAACCTAAATATAGTGATTGTTGACAAAAGAATAGGTACTGATGAATGTTATGTATGATCGTCAAGTGGAAATTGTGAGATAAATATTTTTTTATTAACATTTTAAGTGTTTGTTATTTTAAAAATGTGAAAAAATATAAGCAAATGTCATTATAAATATTTGTATTATTCATATACTCATACATCCGTCAGCAGTGAGGTACCGATGAAAAAAGAAGTAAGTAGGTAATTCACAAAAAAAAACATAAAGTCCAGGGTGACTATTTAAAAAAATACGAATCTGCCCGTCGACGAATAAGAAAATAACCAGACGACGAATGAACGGGAAATCCCCAAGTAATAGATATGCATAGCATAGCATAGGATAATGAAATTCCCCCTAAATAATTACCAATAATTTTAATAAAAATAATTACAATTTTAATAAGACATAGGACAAGAACTTATTTGAAACTAGCGACCCGCCCCGGCTACGCATGGGCATAAAATCCTTCCTCTTGAATCACTATTAAAAAAAAACCGCATCAAATCCGTTGCATAGTTTTAAAGATTAAAGCATACAAAGGGACATAGGGACAAAGAAAGCGACTTTGTTTTTATTCTAGGTAAGTATGTAGTGATAGTGATGATCTCAAATTCTGCCACTTTTTTGAATCGTAGGGTTATTTGGATGCTAAATATGCGCAAATGACAGAAATCTGCGAGGAAAGGTCTCCCTGGCAATATCATAACTTCGAAAGGCAGGCAGGTTCAGCGACATATTATTGTGTATGACGCAACGAAATGGCACCAGGGCAAGTATTTAGGGCCGCAGCGCCCCAGTCGTTTGCTGTATGCGAACCGGAACAGTTGGATGTGTGTTCCAAAATGCCGAGTTGCCTTATAAAAGGCTGCAGAAATTATGATAGCAAAGTGAAAAAGGATAAGGATGGTAATATGAATTATAATACTAACAAAAAAAAAGCATTTACTCCGGTAACTGCAAGCACAACAGGGGGGTTACTACCGTCTATCAAGTGAAAAAGCGAGACAGCGCAATACATGATGTAAAGCGACATCTCCCTTACTCAATCGTTCTTGCATGGTTTTAAGAGATGATAGTAGGCCACCTAATTATGGAGGAGATATATATAATACTATAAAATATATATTATTTTGCACTGAGGGGCATTTTTTTCAAATCCTGAGATTTTGGGGATTTCGGAGATTTGGGGATAAATAAAGATGGTCATCTGGCAACACTGGTGACCTTAAAAGAACGTCTTCCAAGGAGGAGACTGAAGAAAAACGTCTTCTCGTGTACCTACCTCAAAGAAGTTCGAATCGCGCAAGTGACGCAAATTTTTTTTTTTAATCAATGACCTATCCTAAATATCTGCGACTTTGTTCGTGTGGGATTGATAGGTTGAATTTTTATTGAGCGAAATCGTGGTGGAACTAAGGGTTCCACCACGATTTCGCTCAATAAAAATTCTTCTTCTTTCTCTCTAAAATAAAAGTAACTTATGTTTCACCTTAGGCCATAAATATTTTTTTAGCAATCTAGTCAAAATTCCTTTAAAATAGGTCCAGCCATCGATGCCGCTTGCCTGCTGCAACCTTGGTTGCGATAAAGCGCTCGCAAAGCAAGCGAGTAAACAAAAGTAAATACGGTTTGATTTCTATTCTAAACTGATAATAATATAAATAAACATTGATTACAGTGCCCCTAGTATGAGTTTTTCTTAACGCAGACGCTAGCGACTGCGTTAGGATTTTGTATGGAATTTCTTAGTTGCCTTACTATCCGCCAGAGGCGCTGTACAGGTTTGCCCTAGACTAAATCGCTAAGTCCTATCTGTGTTAAGAAAAACTCATACTAGGGGCATTCGTTTCCTACCGACCCAATTCGAGTAGAGATTTGGAGCCGCATCATTAGGATTCAACGAAACGAACGAACCTTGTTTTAAGCCTTACAAAAACTGCAGGGTGTGTTCAGCTCATTTTGGTGACAATGATTATGATATTTACGACGATGGATTAAGAAGAAAACTTAAAAAATCAGCAAAACCGCATGTTGGAATAAAGGTAGGTAGGTACTTAAATTATTATATACATGTACATGTATAATACCATAATACAAAATTTAAAATAAAGCATTCTCTGTTTTGAGTCTGCCATCTACTGGTAAACTTTTACACACACGGTGTAAACCTTTTTTATGATGCCAAGCAAGCTGGCTAAGTTATACAAATTAGATTTTTTTTTTACATATTCGATGGCGTAAGTAAATACATTCAGAGTGCCACGGCTATATTCCAGGCCGGTTTTAGCATGATGACAGTTCAAACACAAACAAACAGACATACAAACGAACAGTTAAAGACAGGAAATCAATAGTGATGGGTTGCTAGTTGGCTAGCAACTAGTAGTTCATACGCTGGTAACCCTTCGCATAAGACATTTTGCGCGAGTTTCATGTCGAGAACTTGAGCACAGAATATATAATAGTACTAACGTAACTTCAGCATGAGCATTGAGCACGCACGGCACGAGGAAAGAAATTGAACACAAGCAAGCAAAAGCAACACGTCGGCGGCGCGGCGGGCGGGGGGCGGCGCTTCCGTACCGGAAGGGCTATCGCATCAGCGTTCCCCTCTGTCAAAGTATAAGCCCAGTCGGCAGATGCATTTAAAGTATTGTGATTAAAACTAGTTGCGCTCGGATTTCAAACAAGACAGTCGAGTCGAGCGAGTAGCGTCAGTGTTCAGTGACACTAGTGTAGTGAGGAAGCTAATAATGCCGACTTGTTCAGTTTTCTGCTGTAAAAAGAGATCTGACACATCAAGTAAACAAAAAGATGGTGTTACATTTCACATGTTAGTAAATTCTTATTGTAATATGGTCACAACAGTGATACCAGTGTTTAATCACCAAAATCGTTTATTTTCGTAAGCAATTTAACCTACCTAGTCCGCTCCACAGAGTCCGCTCGCCCAGGTTCTCGGATCGGTCGAGCGATAAAATCCGGCTTCTCGTGAAAGTTAGTGATGTTACCTTTACATTTACATATCGATGAATTTGAGTGGGTGCAGGCGTAATGTATTCACATTTGTTTAAAACACGTTGCTGGAAGGTTTTGAAAACACAATAGAAGTTTAATTGTTATAATGTCTATAGACGTAGTGTGTCCAGCAACGTGTTAATATGGTTTTGTAGTTATCATTCATATTATATAACTAGTTGAATTCCTGACACTTCGTCTGCGTATAACTATAGCCTGTGTATCCCTAAAATGAAATAATTTATGAAGGCGATCCAGGGGGGTTACTACCATCTCTTAAAACCATGCAAGTTCCAGTGAGTAAGGGAGATGTCGCCCTACATCATGTATTGCGCTGTCTCGCTTACTCACTGGAACTTGCATGGTTTTTAGAGACGATAGTAGGCCACTAGTACTTTTATTTGTTCGTGATTACTTTATTGTATTTACACAATTAAAACACAGAACCATCCTAATACTTACTAGTATTATAACAATAATTATTAATCTTCATCTCATTACATTTTATTGACAGTTTCCCTAAAGATCCCGAACTAAGGGCAGCATGGAGAAAATTTTGCAATAAAAATCCGAACTGGGACCCCAAAAGGGCAAATGTAATTTGCTCAATTCATTTCCGTACATCCGATTTTCAAGTCCTTGCGTACAAGAGGAGAAGATTACTGGAGAATTCAATACCAACGTTAATGCCACATTGCGTCTGTGTCGTAAGTCTTTGGATGCTTTCGGTATAATATTTAATTGGAATGTTTCTAACATACAGGGGGGTTACTACCGTCTCTTAAAACTATGCAAGATCCAGTGAGTAAGCGAGACAGCGCAATGCATGATGTAAGGCTACATCTCCTTTACTCACTGGATCTTGCATGGTTTTAAGAGATGGTGGAAAGCCACCAGTTATATTCACATTTATTTTCCAGAATCATCCATTACCCATTGATCAATCTTGCGACACTGTTGTAGCTAACCCACAAGCTAACCATTCAGCTACGAAAAACTTGGTGACATCTTTAGATGAATCATCATTTGAACAAAAGCAAGTGAGTCTTTTCTTACGTTTAGAATATGTTCAAAATAAGAAATATACTTATATGTATTTATTTCATTCAATCACGCCATCTTACAGTTTCCACCAACACATAACATAAGATATAAGTACAAAATGTATAAATATCAAACAAGTTAAATGTGTTTTTTAGAATATAGAAATAATATGTGTATTTAATCTGTATGTGATTCTAAAATAAATTTAGTGAACTATAATAAAAATATTCCAAGTAACTAATGTGCTTCAATAAGCATATTATATCGGTAACCCTTAGAGCATCAAACCAAGGAATTGTCACAAGCATTTATTTCTACGTGAAAAGGTCTGCCGCATTTTGCGTGCCGGGGCTCGCTTTTGACGAAAACATTGAATGGCGTCAAGCCCTCTCCTCAAACAGTCCCGCTTGTAAATATTAAAGTCCAGGTAGCTTACCACCATCTCTTAAAACCATGCAAGTTCCAGTGAGTAAGGGAGATGTCGTCTTACATCACGTAGCGCGCTATCCCGCTTACTGACTGGAGCTTGCGTGGTATTAAGACGGTAGTAACCCCCCTGTAAAAAAAATAGCGACAGAAGACTTCGAAGAAACAACTAACAATAAATAACCAGCGATCTCGGTGGCGATTGTGATGTGGACAACGTTCAGCAAGTGATACGGACATTTTGTGACCGTTAGTGGAACTGTGTGTTGACTATTGTGGAAGGTGAATAAAGTCGTGTTAGCGTCACGTGGCCTACTACCATCTCTTAAAACCATGTAAGAACGATTGAGTTAGGGAGAATAGGGAGATGTCGCCTTACATCATGTATTGCGCTGTCCCGCTTACTCGTTCTTGCATGGTTTTAAGAGATGGTGGTAGGCCACCAGTTGTTTAGTTGGCAAATGATTATCCGCCAAACGATTTTCAGTGAAAAGAGGTTTACCTGTTTTTTTAATAGTATGAATAAATATCTCTTCGAAATTTCCTGTTAGTTTTGTATAATAAAAGCGATATTTAATGCCTACTTGTAATGTTTCGTTTTATTATCTCTATTTATATTATGTCTTTATCCCTTACTATTTCTCATCTTCCTCATACCATACATAACAATAATAAATTAAAAAATATCGATAATGCTCTATCGACAGTTGAGTGCAGCATATAGACGTCGAAAACTGTTAATATTGTGTTATTATAAGTTTTGTAGGTATGTAGGTGTGAGGATCTTAATTGATTTCCACCCGCAAAAAATCGATAAATTGGAAAAGTAAATTTCACTTGTCTACTCCCTTCCGCATCCGGTACGGAAGCGCCGTGTTGCTCAAAGAAACTAGGACCACACGATGACGAAACAATGGACCATTTTTTTTAGTTGATTGTAGGTTGTCACTCTGTCTAGGGATGGTCTGGTTTTCCTGTGAAAAGGATTATGGAGGTCAAACGACATTTACCCCCACAACTTCAAAACGGCTCAACCGATTTTCATCAAATATGTCTAAGAACACTCGCCCGTAAGTCAACTTTAATAAAAAAGAAAACTAAATTGAAATCGCTTCATCCGTTCGGGAGCTATGATACCAGAGACAGACAGATAGACAGTCACCTTATAACGTAGGGAGAAATTACTAAGTACTTAAGGTATGACTGAGGAGAGAAGATAAATCCAGGTTTCAGCGAATCGCACAATATTTATTATTTCTACTTTACAAAATTTTAGACTCTTAAGGATACACGTTAATAAGAGGTCACAGGGGTCGTGAGATCGAAGTAGGCACGAGATCCAGTCAGGCAGCCGCTATGAAATAGCCAGCCACTTAACTTTGAGATGACGAGATGATCCGCAAGAGGTCTTCTAGTGGACGCGCGCAGCCTTATATATGGCCCTCGGGGTGGTGCGGTGCGGGGAAGCAAGGAAGGACCGCCGTTGGAGAATGCGCGACGTCACAAGCTCAAACTTATAAAACCCCTCTTTTTGCGTCGGGACTTAAAAAATAGTACCGACAAAACCTAGGACCATGATCCGTGTACACAAGTTTAAATTGAACATTTGATTGCAGCTACCAAAATCCATCACGCGATTCGTCCTCAACTCAAGTTCTTCGGATGCCGACTACGGCGATGGCAACGTGACCTCAATTAGCGACCCTGAGGATAAGGACGCCGTGGTCGCGAAGACTGAACTGGCATCCGAGGACGAAATGGAGGTTAAATAAATATATATAGACAAATCACACAGATTGGTCAGCCCCAAAATAAGTTCGAGACTTGTGTTATGGTATACTAACACAACGATACCATATTAGGCATATAAAGCAAATACATAAAGGCCAATCAGAAAAGCCATTAGGTATAAAAGTTTTTATAGTAGTTAAAACATTGCAAAGTTTTTTGTATCTTCGTCTGAGCGTTTCCTTGCATCTTTATCCTATGCTTCATAGCCCAGGGAACGCTTTTAATAATGGTCCTGGTGGGCTACTACCGTCTCTTAAAACCATGCAAGAACGATTGAGTAAGGGAGATGTCGCCTTACATCATGTATTCCACCTGCCACCTGTGACTACAGTGGGTCTAAAAACGCCACTTTGAGCAATTCATCGAATCGAATTCATATTACGAATTTCTTAGCAATTCCTATTTCTTTCAATTTTTTTGAAGAGGAATTGCAAAGTTTATTTGGCCATTTTACAAAAAATAGAGGAATTGCTACAGAACTGCTAAGAAATTCGATTGATGAATTGCTCAAAGTGGCTTTTTTATACTCCCAGTGTGTTAGAGGATTGTTAGTGACCAACAATCAACACTGTCAATTTTGATGGCAGTAAGCCACCTGATCTTCATGTTGGTTTCAGAGCACCATCGTGATCCAAGATCCACTGTCTCAGACTACGATGGAAGGATCTTTTAAGCAGCTGCACTCCTACAGGCCAGGGAACAGTCTGTATGAGCAGGTTGGTTCTTCACATATTTTATACCTTAAAGGTAGCGAGTGCCAGGTGGCTTACTACCATCTCTTAAAACCACGCAAGATCCAGTGAATGAAGGAGATGTCGCCTTACATCATGTATCGCGCTGTCCCGCTTACTCACTGGATCTTGCATGGTTTTAAGACAGGTAGTAACCCCCCTGGCTGCCTCAGGTTATGGTTAGATAGATGTGAGGTGAGCATTCTTCACGCATGCATTATCATGGACGTAATAAGTACTTTGTATGCGCATATTGCGCCGACATTTAATCTAAGATCATTAAACCAACCGGTTTTCATTGCCACTGAACTGACAGTGACAGACACAGATAAATTTTGACAGGTGACAGGTCCCCCTCTACTAGTATGCGCACCGGTCATACCGCTTTTGTCATTCAGTTAAGCGTGTTAGGGGTAGGGGTTCGACAAAAATGCCTAATTGCAGTGTGTTTTCTTGTCAAAATAGATCGGAAACATCTAGTCTACAAAAGGACAATGTTACTTTTCATCTGTAAGTATTATTTGTCCAAATATTTTTAAATATTGCACCTTTGGTTTGTAAACAAAAAATAGTAATAAGGAAATCAAATAGTGTTGCCAGTAAATGGAATAAGATCGCATTTAGTATTTCTAAAGTTTAATGTACCATTATATTTAAAATTTGGCTTCACGGTCTCTTTTGTAAGTACCATCGATAAATTTAGATGCAGAGTGGATAAATGATAAAATGAAATGAGGAGATCCGTAGGAGAACAAAGGTTGCCGACATAGCCCAGCGGATTAGCTCTTTGAAGTGGCAGTGGGCAGGGCACATAGAGCGACGAACCGATGGCCGATGGGGCAGAAAGGTTCTCGAATGTCGACCACGCACCGGCAAGCGCAGTGTCGGACATCCACCGACCAGATGGTCAGCAGCGCCGTAAATAGCCTTTTATCGCCCTGTGCGAGCTTCTATAACTGCGACCTTGTTTCTTTTTAGATTTTAGACCAAATTTACAAATATTCTGCTTCCTAGCGGAGCTTCTATAACTTAACTGCGCCCTCTAAATAGTCCTGCCTGGTCTGGCCATTTTTGCGCCCCCCAAAATCTACGCCCTGTGCCTGGGCACCGGTGGCACCACCCTATTTACGGCACTGATGGTCAGATGACCTAAAGAAGGTCGCAGGCAGACGCTGGATGCAGGCCGCTTCCAACGAAATGATGATGATGATGATGACAAATTCATATTAGCGTATATAGATAGCGTTTTTTTTATTACTTTAAAATTAACTAACATTGGTGTAATATTATGGGTGTAGTGTAACTAGGTACAAGTAAGTGCCTACGGCTTTAATTCTGCCTTTACATTATTGTAATGAAGTTTTCTTTACATCATCCGGAAATAATTGATTAAATATGTAACTTTAAATTTTAAAACAATGGCCACACTGTGGCTGCGTTAGGGCTGGGGCAGCATAGATAGATAAACAAATGTCGATTATCGACTTTATTTTTGTTTTCTTGCTCTATAATTATGTTTTAGCTTTCCAAAAGATGAAATGACTCGGAATGTTTGGATCCAAGCTTGTAATAATCATGTCTCATGGATTCCTAAGCGTACTAGTACAATTTGCTCACAACATTTTGAAACATCCTGTTTTATAATACAATCAAATAACAAGAGGAGATTAAAACTGGGTGCTGTACCTACTTTGAAAATATCAAAGGTAAAATTATATTATCTATAATAATTATTATCGATAATGTCAAGCGCTATTCTTATATTTATATTGATATTCTCTTAATTCAAATTTACTTCATCTTGGAAATATATTGACGGGGTTTTGGCGCCAAGCTAAAGTCACTCAGTCGTCGTCATTATATTTATTTTCTAATATTTGTATTTTTTCGAGTATTTGTGCATAATAAAGGTGGATTATTATTCGCTAAGTGTTCGTGAACAAGCGTGAATGATGGGAAGTGGTACAATGTCGTATAAGTGAATTTAATCCTTGTTACCAAAATCTCCCAAGATAGGTGGATTTTAGCCGCATTAAATATATAAGTAAGTATGTAGGTACCTATATTGATTGAACAATGAATTTGACAGTTGTCTATCTGTGCGTATATTTTTTGCATGTGTGCGATAATTTTGTAATGTGTGCGTTGACGTAATAACGTTATTGAAATGCATTTAGTGTTAATAGGTACTAAATACTAAATAGGTATATTCTGTGACTAAATTGTGTGCGTTTCCTCACCCTGCGCGAGAGAAGTGGCAAACGATTTCGTAAAAAAATATGCGTAGTCGCGAGTAAAAATATAGATAAAAGAAGCACCTACTTATTACGTCCATGGTTTAACCCTATGGAAAACATAAAAAATGTGAAAGAGAATGTTTCTTTGGACCCAATTTTACAACTACTAGTCGAATTTTAAAAATTATTTCCGCATATTATAAGCCTGATTCTTGGAGATTATGCTATAGTAGGTACTTACAAACACACGCGTTTATCTATAAGTCATGTGTATTTGTTATAAAATATAGTACCGTTGAGCTAGCACATATTCCATAACGTAAGTTTAAAAATACTTTGGTGCTAGCTCGATTTTTGTGATTTGTCCACATATACCTATTCTATTCTTTTTCTTTATTTTTTTTTCTTTCTCTTATTCTATTCATATTTATTTATTGCTAGCTGTGCCCGCGACTTCGTCCGCGTGGAATTTAACAAAAAAGTTATAGTTCAGTTCGCAGTTTAAAAAAACCCTGATTTCAAAGTAGCTTCAGTTACTCCTTATTAAATTAGCTATCTGCCATTGAAAGCCGTCGAAATCAGTCCAGCCATCCTAGAGATTAGCCGAAGTAAACAAACAAACAGACAGACAGACAGACAAACAAAAATTCTAAAAAATGTTTTGTGGTATACAGACACCCTAATTTTATAAATTTTAAATGAAAATATATTTTAAATTTAAATACCATCTTGTTAATGTGTATTTAATTGACTACCATCTCTTAAAACCATATAGTGAGTAGGTGAGACAGCACAATACATGATGTAAGGCGACATCCCCCTTACTCAATCGTTCTTGCATGGTTTTAAGAGATGGTGGTAACCTACCTGATATTTATTTGTTTACAGCCTTCCACATCAACCGGCGGTATGACTGTGACTATCAAGCAAGAATTTGACGAAGACACGGAATATTATAGGACGAAATTGTTCAAAATCCAAGAAGAAATGGACGATTTAAAAGCCGTCAACGAAAACCTTTTAAAACAAAACCAAACGCTCACGAAGAAAAATATTAGTCTAACGAAAGAAATAAATAGTCTCAAAAAGCAAAGTCAAGATTTAAATGTAAATTTTAAGAATATCAGCGAAGAAAATAATTTATTGTCTATGAATATACAGGAATTGACTAAAAAGAATTCATTTATAAATGAAAAAATTGCGAATTTATTGCGGAATATAAGAGAGCTGACGGAGAAGACTCGAATATTTGACGAAAGTACTAATATAAATGTTCAGAATATAAGCGAGAAACTTAAAAAACTTGAAAATTTGACTGAAAACATTTATAGACTTTCGGCAGAAAATAGTCTCGGTATAGAACGCGAAAGACTAGTCGACGATGCGAAAGATCTCGGCGTAGAACTAAATAGTCTCGTTGAAGAAAATAAAAGACTCAAAAAGAAAATTGAACTACATGAGAATAGGGTTGTCAGGTTAAGAACTATTTGCAACAATAAGTTGCAAATTAAATCTAAAGAAATAATTAGGTTGAAACTGATTTGTTTCAAATTGAGATCTATGTATTCTAAACTTAAAATGGTTTAATATTAATAAGTATAATGAATATTTTATTAACACGCTTTTATTAACTACACTCTGCCTCCGTGGTTTGGGAGTTAAGGCGTTTGCCTGTAGACGGGAGACATGGATTCGATCCCTCGGAAAATAAATAGTTGTTTTAGGTTTGGTTAGGTTAGGACATTGCAGGTTTGTGAAACACCTGATTGTGAAAATTACTTACGACCATAGGTTTATTTGGTAGTAGTAATAATAAATCTATGCTTACGACATCCATGAAAAAAGCCATTGTGTCGTATGGAGATTTTATATTATTTTGTATCCTTGGAGCCCATGCAGTGTCCTTTTTTACATTTTTTGAAAATATGATGTATGGAGAATGTTGTGTTTTGCGAATGTGATCTTATAAGATCATGATACTTTAAAAAAAATTATGTTATGAGAATATGATGTTTTGCGAACATGATGTTTTGCGAATGTGGTCTTTTGAGAATTTGATATTTAGCGACGGAGCGCTAGAAACCCAAGCCCAAAATTAATGATCTGTCAACCTTAAGTAAGGTCGATTTTAGGGAAATACCTGGTTAAGACCGTTATGTTTGGGTATATGGTATATAGCGGTTGAGCTGGCCGTAATGCTATCGGTCGCTGCAGAAATGAATGGGCACTCGAGCTGGTTTTCGATTTTAACCAAGTCACAGAATTAGTAATATTACAAGTTTCCGCACAAAAAAGGGAAATACGGCACAAAGACCATTGGCTCGTGTTAAATAAAATATGATATATTGTAAAAATAAATGTTTATTACTAAAATAACACGTGTAACTACAGAGACCACATATTACCCTTTTATTCTTGCACTTGCTTTTTAGGTATACCTACTTAATATTTTTTTTATGTGAATATGTGACTCCCACACTGGAATCATTCTCACTAATTCTTTATGGAACTAGTGAGTTGCTCTCACTAGTTCCTTTGTCTACATACCTACATAGTTCAACGGAAATAGCATAGATTAAAAAAAAATGTTGCGTCACTTTCGCGCGCGGATTCGAACTTCTTTGGGAAATAGTGAGGGGAAAAAATAAAGATCTCACTAGTAGGTGCTATTTACAAGTACATAATAAAAATATTTGAGGTAAGTTAGTATTTTTATTAAACATAGTATTTAAATTCCTTTCGGCTTGGTAAGTACCAAAATTGAATTTTTGTTGTCTCCTACAGTGTTGCAAGGACTTAGTTTATTTATTACATAAGATATAAAATTTGTAAATTATATATAAAACACGGTAGCCGTGCGGCACACATGAGACGTGTCTTTAGCACTGAACATGTTTTCAGGAGAGTGCGCTGTACTTGCTAGGCTCTCCCTACAACTTATGTTTTTTCATAGCTGCTATCATTGCATTGATGACTGAAAGTCTTTGGCGGGAAAGTTGCACCAACTTCGACGCTGTATTTATTTTTTTAAATTTGTGATTTTTTCTAAATAAGTTGTGTTAATGTTAGTCTCGATTCGACTTCAATCTTTGTCACCAAAATCTCCAAAATAATATACTAAGTGAAATTCTTTCACCGCTTCACATAGCCCTCAGACTACCTAGACTTACTGGACTAGATTACTGACTAGACTATTATTTTAAAAACTGAAGAACCTAAAGGACTTGTTTCCAGGGCAGTAAAACATATTATAAAAAAGATGACCCTGAAAGAAAAGTGTGAATGAAGGAGAGCGGATCCTGTCGCAAAACGGGACGGGGATCCTCTGCGATAATGAATTAATTAATGAATAACAATTTATTGCACCATGACGCTTAAAACTAAGATGATATCTTGGCAGCGGCGGCGGCGGCAGCGGCAGCCGCCTTCTTCTTCACTGCGAGGGCCGTACGCTGTTTCGCTTGGAGTTTCGCTTTCTGGCTCTTGGACAGTTTTCGTTTTTTATTTGCTTCGCTCGATGCTGTAACAATAATCAAATTTTATATAATTTGCAGTAAATAAATTGTCCTAAAAGCATAGATTAATTTATTTCTATCATAATCGTTATGTATTTTATTTTCTACTAGCTGTTCCCCGCGGCTTCGCCTCGCGTGGGACTCGGTTATATCGCGCCCAAAAGTAGCCTATATTTCACCTCAGGTCGTTAACTACATCCCTATCAAATTTCATCACAATCGGTCCAGCAGTTTAGCCGTGAAGAGGTGACAGACAGACTTTCGCATTTATAGTATTAGTATGGATGGATAGTATGGATAATATAAGTTGCTCTAAAACCATAGATAAAAAAATGACTTGGAAGAGTAGAGCGGCGGATCATAAACTGAAACGACCTTGAACTTGAATAAACATTACATAGTATAAAACAAAGTCTCTTTGTATGCTTAAATCTTTAAAACTACGCAACGGATTTTGATGCGGTTTTTCTTAATACATGGTGATTCAAGAGGAGGGTTTTTATGCCCATGCGAAGCCGGTGCGGGTCGCTAGTTTATTTATAAAGAAATAATTAGGGTTCCTTGCAACGGAAAAAGCCAATTCTTAGTTACTTAAAAAAATCTGTCAGCTAGTTAATAACTTACATGAATTTAAAGCAGCTCGGTTAGCCGCTGTCCGAGCGAGCTCGCCGAGCGTGTTGGCGAGCGCCGCCCCGAACCGCGAGCAATCTGTTCGCGACGCGGAGTGCGCTCGCAATGCCAGTGTTGCCAGTCTGAAAATAATTACATTTTTAATTTTTAAATCAAGTGAACAAATAATGTCAAGATAACTACTCGTATAATCACGATGCCCATTTTGGAACACTAGTCATACAATACCTACTTAATCAATATTTTTGTTAATAATCCGCAATTGCAAATATTAATTTAAAAAATCTTACGTTTTTCTTAACGCAGACGCTAGTGACTGCGTTAGCGTTAAGTAGTATGGCAAACCTGTACAGCGCCTCTGGCGGATAGTAAGGCAACTAAGAAATTCCATACAAAATCCTAACGCAGTAGCTAGCGTCTGCGTTAAGAATGTTAAGAAAAACTCATACTAAGGGCACTGTCCTACTTTCGTCATGTCAAGTCAGTAGTCTATAGTGAAGTGAAAAAAGACACTTATTCGACACTGTACTACTTTCCAACATTCACGCTTGTTCATGAACAATAGCGAATAATAATTCACTGAATGCTCGAAAAACACACATTTTGAAAAATAAGTACAGCGCGGTCAGTATGACATTTGACTTTCCCGCCCATAGACTAGGGAGGAGATACTATCTAGTATTTCCCGCCGAAACTCCCCAGGCGTCACGTGATTCAATATCTACTTCTCTTTATTTACTCATCATACCTTCCAGCCAGGTCCTGCTGCTCAGGGTCCAAGTCGCAGCTGAAGGTGGTAGCATTCTTGCCTTTGCCCAGCGGAATCTGCAACCAGCGAGACTGGACTTGAACATATTGTAGGTTATCGTCCCCGACATTGATTATCAATAAATACATATAATAAGACACTAAAATGCGAGTGTCTGCACATTTAATATTTTTCAAAAAAACTGATTGAGTGCGATTAAAAAAGAGTAACAGAAACCGAAAAGACAGTTTTTGGAATTTTTGTCTGTCTGTATGTAGGTATGTATGTCTGTCTGGTACGTTATAACTTCGAAAATACTCAACGGATTTAAACGCGGTTTTAACAATTGGATTACATATAATTAGGAGCGTTGTCAAAACTTTGTTTCGCCAAAATCGGTTAAGGGAAAGAGAAGTTATGGTCGATTGAAAATTTACTTCAAACACTGCTTTAAAACTTTTGATGCGTTACTTTGCGTACCTATAGACAAAACCCATTTGAAATTTCGACAGTAACAAGCAAAGCATGTTGGCCTATCGGTAGAGGTCGCGGATCATTTTTTTAAGTAGAGTGTTCGAATCCTGTTAGATATCACTTCTTTTGATTTTACCCTTTTTTTGTTTTGTATAAATTTTTCAAAAGTATTTTTTTTAATATTTTAGTAAAGAAATGTTTTTAGAAAGTAGCTGGATCGAATCCTGCCACAAACAATAATTTTCTGTTTTCGTTTTTTATTTGTTTTCTAGAATCTTACTTAGAGAAAACTGTTAGCGTTTATCTATCTATACGTATAATAAGACAGTAAAAATCGAGTGTCTGTACATTAAATATTTTTCTAAAAATCCTCTACGGGGAAATTAAAGAAGAGTAATAAAAAACAAAAAAAAAACACAATTTTTGCAATTTTGTCTGTCTGTCTTTCTGTCTGTGTGGTGCGTTATAATTTCAAAACTACTCAACAGATTTGAACGCCGTTTTCACAGGTGAATTACATATAATTAGGAGCGTTGTAAAATCTTTGAGTTATGGTCATTTAAAGTTTACTACAAGCACTGCTTCAAAACTTTTAAACAGTTGAATGCGATTTACATAAACGTATTTAATTTAAATAAAGCTAGAATTTCTACTTATATCAATAAAGACAAAAACACACTGCAGTCTCTATTAAATTTTAATAAAATAACACATTGAATGGTTGTGGGCGTATGATTTAGTTACATAAAATATCAATAGATGGCGCTGACTTTATTTTAATAGCAGATTGAAATTATTTAATTACGGCAGCAATAATTCTAATTATTTAAAAAAAATTTGGCTGTTGATTTAGTACTATTGGTTGGTTTGTTTATCGGTCGTTTGTTGTGTTGTATTGTAAGCTATTTGAATTGATTGGTTGGTTTGGTTTGGCTTTGGTTTAAAAAATATTTAATCAAATCAGTGTTTGACGGAACATACGGTCGTGTCGTAAGGACTAATTTATCGGACTTATCACTATTTATTGAGATTTTCTCTACTTTTCACGCCCACTAAAACTTTGGGAGTGGATTTTAGGTCCTAATGACTCTGTAATAGGCTGCGTCTACTCTTTTAGAGACAAAGATTGATAGTATGAATGTTAAGGGCTCCTTCTTCTGAAGGTACGTTGTCCGTAAGCCGCGTAGTCGCGGCGCTCACTCATTTTGTAGGCATTTAGACATCATATTTGGGAAAATAACACTACAACATCTACTTCAGCGATTTTCACTATATAAATACTTTATCTAAAGGCTGGTATAAAAAGCAGGACAATAAGTTTATTATTTTAGGCATAGTATTGAAAATAAACATCCAAAGGAGGCAACTTAGATTTTTCTATCGAGCGAATTTTGTCTGATATTGTTAGGTACTGTTACTGTAAGTGAATTTCACTCTGCTAGATCCTCAACTAAAAACATATATTTTTCTCAGAATTTTACGACTGTTTAATACTTATTTCTATTGATTTTAAAAACGGTATTTGAGAAAGAAGTGGCCCTAATATTTAATGATATCGTAGCCATGTAATTAGCATTAATACAATAGAATTAACTATAGGTCTGGATAGTTGTAGTTTCCACAGGTTACGCGAAAAGCGACCTACATGCGGGCGGAGCCGCGGGCAACAGCTAGTTGGAAATAAGAAGCGACGGCGAGCGCTTTAGTTTGGATTGGTCGTCACTAGTGGCGTTTCTATGTCGAGCTCTCATCTGCTTCGGAAGGTGCGGTAAGCCGTTTGGGTCCCGGCTGTTATCGGTAGATGGCAGTCGTTTAGCTGTGTCAGATACCTTTAGGCAGCCTGAAAAATCTGACAGTGTTGGCCACTAACACAACCGGATCCTGGAGTCGTTCCATTGCAATAAGCCGCCAAATCTGAACTATGATTAAAAGCGTACCCTGGGCTCTGAAGCATAGGCTGAAGATGTAGCTAGGTAATACGCTTGGACAAAGGATCCTATTGGGAAAGAGAACCAAATCACCTTGAAGGTCTGTGGACACATCCCGAACAGGTAGCGTTCGAGTGTCATCTTCAACTCCTCAGCAAACATCAGGGCTGGTCCCACTTGGCCGGTGCCACTTTCCGATACCTGGAATAAAGATATAGGATTATTTTCTGTGGGACTGGGTGATTGTGGCGAGCATACAGGGAAATCATCTACAACAGATGGCGCCACTAAATTTGGATGGCTCTACAAGCGAGTTTCTAAAGTGAAAAAAAATGCACCTAAGAATGCACCGTATGTGTATAAATTAATAAAAAATTAACTGTATATTTTTAGGTCACTTAAACGAACTCAAAGCATTATACTGGACAATTTTTGTAAATACTTTAAAAATCTTGGAATACGAAAAAACATTTTTGACCTCCCATTACACAAATTAAGAATCTTGTTCAAAAATGTTTATTTGGAAGTCTGAATCTGCTTTTATAATTGCATTTCATTTGTGTTATTATGCACCTTATGCTGTATTAAAAATATTGTGTGTTGGTAAACATGTTACTAGTAATGCGATTTATTTTAATTTCTCTGTATATCAATTTTTTATTCGTAGAAAAGATGTATTAGTATATGAGGATAGCTTCGCCAGGATTTTTTCTGTAGATTGTCAGTCATACGGACGGATGGCGCTACCAAGGCGCTACAATCTATTGCATAAAACTGTTTGAAGGTTCCTTAGTTCAGTTTTTTGACGTGACAACGTCTTAAATTAGGTTGCGGCTGGGAGTCACTTATGAAAAAGTGTAACGCTCGGTAACGTTACGATGCGCTCACAATGAGAGCGAGTGAGAGGCACGCGTCCCCTAAGAGCGAGAGAGACAGACTCAAAGTCGTTGTCACGTAAAACTTTCGCCCGTATACCGACTTTACAGGCAACCAATTTTTTTAGCTATCGGTACTGAAAACTTTGCGGCACTACGCGGATTGTAGTAACTTTTATTTTTTTATTTGACCAAGAAATATTACAGACACAACAATACAATGATAAGGATCAGGATCTTCATATTAAAATTTATTTAACAGTTTGGTTATTTTTTTTTCAATGGCATTTGCAATTAAAAAAATAGTATAGTATAGCCTATAGTATACTATGTTCGTTTTTTTTTTACCTTCATTGTATAACTATTTTTACTGATGCATTATTTGATTTTTGAATATACTTATTATATTTAAAAAATCGACGCGGGCGGAGCAGCGATCAACGAGAGTACCTACTTATTTATTTTTATATTTTATGATTGTTTGTTCCAGAAAGCATAAAAATGCATAATTTCCGACAGTTTCCGAAAATACGAATTTTAAGAAAACAATGCGCGTCAGAGGATGTCCGCTGGCAGTATCGTGTGGCGTCTGCAGTCTGTTTGTAAAAAAAGTAAACAACAACACTAATATTACACTTTATTATTATTTTCGTAAACCACATGTTTTGGTTGCATTATTGCGTTAATGCGGAAAAGCACCTAACCCACAGCGTTAAACCCTTCGTTTAAACCTCATACAGCGCATTACCAAAATAAAGGCTTTAAAAAGACAATCATAAAACGAACATTTCGACGAATTAAGAACATTTTCCTTTTTTTGAAGTCGGTTAATTATGTTGAAGAATTTCGGAATTTGATACTTCATATTTGTAGAATTGCGTAAAACTCGTAAAAGCTTGTTGATCGTAGAACCAAATTATAGAATGCTATGCTCTATGCTATACCTACTAGACTTATACGCGGTTCATAACGGGCTGTTGACAAACATTATGCTTTCTTGACAAAAACAACTTTTCGTGGGCGCGATATGAAAAAGCGATTATTCTCAGTCGGCCTTGATTTTATTACAGTAGTTATTATGACAACTATGACAGAATGACGTCACATGTGGTGATATAAAATTGGTCATGTTTAGGGTTCTGTACCCTAAATGGCAAAAAACGGAACCCTTATATCACTAAGGAAAGCATAGGTTTACGGTCTCTTTTGGGGTGTAAAATAATCAAAAGATGGGCGAATGTTGCAAATTTCAATTTGTTTTTAGGATTTTCTAGTCTTTCTTGAAGCAATCTCAATGCGGGACTTATTCAGGAATAAGTATATATGATGAAAACACAAATAAAATAAGTACAGTATAGAATTTACCCTTCTATAATTTTCTCCCCAAATTCTTAAATAAACTAATGAAGGAATAGGTATTTCCTTAATTTGTTTTTGGTTAAAAAATGTATTAAACATCACTACATATAGTATAAAACGAAGTAGCTATCTATGTCCTTATGTCCGTTTGTATGCTTAAATCTTTAAAACTACGCAATAGAATGTAATCGATGGGACCACGAGTCAAAAAACTACATTCTCTCTATATAGAGCGCATAGTATTCTGTAATCTGTGCTACTGGTTAGTGGTGGGACCACGAGTCAAAAAACTACATTCTCTCTATATAGAGCGCATAGTATTCTGTAGTATGTGCTACTGGTTAGTGGTGGGACCACGAGTCAAAAATTTACATCTCTCTATATAGAGCGCATAGTATTCTGTAATCTGTGCTACTGGTTAGTGGTGGGACCACGAGTCAAAAATCTACATTCTCTATATAGAGCTTCCATTTACTATTAAAAACTTTGTTCGCCAACCCTGACTTGCCCTGACATATTTTACGAACGAATATTATTTATTTTTAAAGAGATATTGCAGCATATTATAATGTGTTACAATAAAAATTCAGAATAGCACAATGACGGCGGGATTTAATATTCGCAAAAGACGTCAATGTTGGCGCAAATCGAAAAAAAAACAAGGAAAAATGGACAAGCCGATCGGACCACGTGCCCTATAATCTGTGCCCAAGGGTTATTTTCATTTCTACATAGAAAAGGCATGGATAACGCATCATTGAAATTATACTTGTTATACTCAGGGACGTACTAAGTAGGTACTTACTATTCTTGTCTAAATAAATACGAACAAATCACACATGCAGATTGAGTTAGCCCCTAAGTAAGTTCAAGACTTGTGTTATGGTTATGGTATACTAACTCAACGATACTAATTTTTATAAAAAATACATATAATATACATAAACATCCAAGACCCAGGCCAATCAGAAAAATACAATTGACCTGATCGGGGCTTGCACATATATTCCACAGAGACATTAAATAGGGTTATACCACCCACAGAATCTTCGTTACGGAAGCCGTGTTGCCCTTAAAACAGAATCCTACCTATAAGCTATAATATTATATAGTTTATTGTTTAATCTGTTTGTTAACAATCCCAAAGCAAGTCGATTTGAGGCAAAAATGAAAATATTATTTTATTTGATTGATTAATTCACGAAATTCACGAAATTGGCATGTTTCTCTCGCAGTCGGTTAGTGTCCTCTCAGACAGCGGAAGTATCAGAGAGTTGGTAAGTTATCCTTATTTATGACTTTGGAAGCAACCAGGATAATGTCTCTAATGGTTTTTGTATAAAAAAATCTCGAATTCAAACACCAATTTTTTTATTTATCTTATCTTAAATTCTCACTGATCTAGACTATAACAATGATGAAGTAGGTAATTTAGGTTCGATGACAATACAAACTAACTATTATTGGTGTCGGGTTAAAAGTTATCCTTAATTTAATTTATTTACTTACCTTTGGCGTTTTATGATGCTGTGGCTCTTGCGGCGCAGGCGCACTTTCATTCGACTCTCCGTCTTGTAATTTAGCATTTACTTCCAAATACGTACACACAAACAAAACAAACACGATTAGTTTTAGCGAACACATATTTTATTTAATTTTAATAATTGTCGTTTAAAAATTCGAAGTGTTTCTCAATTTAAATTTTATACTAAATATTATATAGCACTTTAAAAAAAATTAACAGTATGTTTCTTTAATTTTTAAATATATTCCATGCATTCCATAAATTAAAAAAAAATATTGTCAAAATTGACAGAAAAAAGCGCGCGTAATCCTTTGTTGACAGGACGAGGGATTCCAGGCAACTGGAGAAGCAGACAGAGAGACGCACGATATTTTTAGTATCGAAGGGGCGTGTATTAACGGCAAATGCGTCAATACTATAATGAAACGTGTTGGACCGAAAATATTACTCTTGATACTTCACAAGGTCCCGGGTTCGAATCCCCGTCAATTTGAAATGGTTGAATAATAAGTGAGTACGTCTACCTGCTGACCTAATTTGGGTTCCGTACCTCAAAAGGCAAAAACGAAACCCTTATAACATTACTTTGTAGTCTGCCTGGCTGTCTGTCTGTCAAACTGTTTTTTTCATCATATACTCAGGCCTAAAGATACCGTAATGTTGCAATTTCTCGTAAATTTTGCAATTTCACATGGGAATCAAAACCTATGGGGTGCTTGCTGTTGAACGAAAATCATGAAATTTTGTAAAAAGTAATATCATACAGCTCTAGATACCTATTAAATTTATTTTATTTTATATAGAGAGTTATTCAAGGGGAAGGTTTTTATGCCCATGCCAAGCCGGGGCGGGTCACTAGTAAGAAATATAATAAGACTAGCTGTTCCCCGCGGCTTCGCCCCGCGTGGGACTCGGTTATATCGCGCCCAAAAGTAGCCTATGTTTGACCTCAGGTCGTTAACTACATCCCTACCAAATTTCATCACAATCGGTCCAGCAGTTTAGCCGTGAAGAGGTGACAGACAGACAGACAGACTTTCGCATTTATAATATTAGTATGGAAGTATGGATAGTATGGATAAGTATGGATAGTATGGATATGGAAGTATGGATATGGATTATTTAAAAAAATCCTGGCGAACCGCACGCTATTTTCTAAATCTATTACTAAAACAGAGTTCTTATTTTGTGGGTTTGTATGAAAATATGTCAAACGTAAACTTTTGATAACCCTTGAAGATGGAATACTAGGTATCTTCTCGAAAGCCGGAGAATACATGATGAAATTTTAATAAATTGTAAGTATAGTCATCAACCAAAGATATATTTGTCTTACATATAATTTTAATAGGTGTATCTGTGTAGTGTAGATACAAAATAGAATACAGATGTTATAAATGTCTCAACTCAAGTGCAACGTATGAAACATTAATGCGTTTTGTGTTTTATCAAAGCGTTATATTTCTCAATGGTTTGGCGTAATACTCGTACATATACACACAGAGAAATTACATATATCCTAACTATCGATATAAACACAGGGAAATCCAATATTATAAATGCGAAAGTGAGTTTGTATATTTGTTTGTTTTTTTTGTTTGTTTGTTATCTCTTCACGCCTTATCTACTGAACCAATCTTCCTGAAATTTCGCATACACAGAAGTATTGAGAAGGACATATAATATGATACCTTTAATCCCGGGAAAAAGTGGGAAATTTACGCGGGCGAAAGCTAGTACTCGTATATTCTCCGTGGATATAGCTAAATAAAAGTTTGTGTATCATATTGGTGGATTATTATTCGCTACGTGTTTGTGGCCAACATAAATTAAAAAAAAATGCCTTGTAGAGAAACCGCGCGCGATTCGAAATTCTTTGGTGGCCAAGCATGAGTGTTGGAAAGTACACAGTAGATTAGGAGATTTTAATCTTGGTCAGCAAAATCTTCAAGATAATGCTAGGTGAAATTCTTCCACCGCTTGATTTAGCCCTCTGACTAGACTTGACTACTGACTTGACAGTTTTGACTGGACTTGACTAAAAGAAGAACAATAAAACGCAAAATAAGTAAGTTCACAAATCGAAAATCAAAAAATAAATATGTTACCAATGGCAAGATAATATGACATATTTAGATGAAACTAATCGGATTAGATACATTCTTTCTGATAGTCAAATGGCCGGTCACTAGGCATTTTTAGCGTTGAATTTAAGCCCAAGCCAATGGTTGAGAAGCAATCTTCTCTATTGATTTCATTTGCTTCCGTCGTAATTAAAAAGAAATAAAAGATTTTTGGGTGACCGGCCATCCTGAAGTCATAGCCATCCTTACGTCAGGATGGCCGGGTTGGCCGTGTCTTTTTAATGCGTGTTATTTAAAAAATATAATTTTTATTCGTAGATAGTACATAAATACTACAGGCGGTTAAGATCGCGGGAAATAGCTTGGTCTTTAAATCTTGCACACAACAAAAACAGGATACAACAATGTGTTGGCGTGTTAACTGTTAATTAATGACCTATAAAATAGACGTTTAGTTTAGTCTGTATTGAAGCTGGCAGTAAATAATGATGGATGGTGTAAACGACGTGTAAACATAAAAATTGTTTGATCGCCAAATCGCCAGATATAAGGCGGGCTACTGACGAAAAGAAACATAAAATAAATTTATTGTAAAACTAAAATTAAAATAACAAAAAAAACGTGCAGCACTCGAAGACTGACGCCGTAAAGCTTTTGCATAGCATTTTTATCAACTTATGCAATAAGTACGAACGCTCGGCCAAGCTACATGGAAGACGGAGTGGGGGTGTTATGTTACGGAATTTCTTGATTCGGTCGCCACGCTCAAAGCCCGCGATAAAAGCTATGTAATAGCTTAAAAATAGGCTTCGCTATTATGCTGGAGGTATATAACATACAGTGCTGGTGGCTTACACCATCTCTCAAAACCATGCAAGAAAGATGTGGCAGTAAGCCACCTGGTGGCCTACTATCATCTCGCAGCGCAATACATGATGTAAGGCGACATCTCCCTTACTCACTGGATTTTGCTTGGTTTTAAGATTTTGTAGGAATGTATGGATGTTTGAGGAAAACGACTGAACCTATTTGACTGAAATTTGGAATGGAGATTGCTTAGACCCTGGAACAACACATAGGCTATATTTTATCCCGGAATTCCCACGGGAGGTTTCCCCGGGCAATAGCTAGTAAGTTAATAAAAACATCTTGATATAAAGTCGTACTGTCCATGTCTAGCCTTAGATTCTTCCATGTTGATGTCTTCGGCCTGTCTGCGGTTGAAATATAAAAGAAATGTCTATTTTCCTTGGCTTCGGCGTAATTCTCGATAATGTTCGCATTCTATTGATGTTTTAATGGCTGTTACGTTGCAGGGATGGAGGTTATATTTTATCGATTTGATAATATCGATATTTAAACAGCAATATTTTCAATCTAAAAAAAAGTTTAAAAATTTCTTGATATTCGATAAACATAACTATACTTTATCGCAGCGTTTTTTCGGTTGAATTCTAAGCCGTATGGATTTGGAGCCATAAGTGCACTAAACATTTATGTAGGTATTTTCTCAATAATCTGGGTCATATAAGTAGTACGAGTACTTAAAGGTCTGTGAAAAATTTCTTCATCTAAAAATAAATGCCTTGATGCCTGTGAAAAATAAAAGTATTTATTGATAACGTGCACTAATTTGTGCACGTGCACTAATTTCAAGGTCACTTGAGAAAAAAAAATTGAAATTATTTATACATGTCTAAAAGTATTTTTGGTCCATTTGATATCTCCTTATAGGTCACGTGGTCCAACCGGCTTGAACGACGAAAACTTTTATGTTCCTTCCTGTTGGTTCGATTGATCGTAAACTAGCGGGAAATCCAAATTTCTTTTATTCAGTCCGATTATCGTAAGATGAGGTCGGTCGATACATCACGGGTTTACACTTCCCTTTATTCATTAAAATTAAACGTTTGTTAAGCCCATTTTAACTAAAATGTGTTTAAGCTATTTTTAAATGGTAAATTTCGATAAAATATTGCCTGGGATGCAACCTGGTAAACGCTAGGATGGCGTTAATTTGTTTTGGCACAAACACACTCCAACCGCTGGCATGGCGGCGGCGGCATGGCGCTAAGAATTGTAAATCACATTAAAAGTTGTAAATAAAATGTTCCACAGCACTGATAGTTTTATAGTCACTAAAAATGTAAGTTATTTCTTGTATTTGATGGGCGGAGAGCTGACGATGTGCAGGTGGGAAAAACGGAATAACAGACGAATAAAAAAAAAACAATTTTTTATTTTTAAAAACGTAATCGTCGCAAATACTTCTCGTCTGTTTTTTTTTTAATTATATACTTACACTGTTTTCTACCGCTCGTGCATGGCCGATTAATCGTGACACCTTCACGAAATGATGATGTGACTAAAACTTACCTTAGTTACCTACTTACTTATAGATGACTAAAAGTAACTAAATTAAAATGTATAAGTTGTGTAGTCTCTGCAAGTCATTACATCGTGGTAATGTGCCCAAAAGGCTGGCAGCATTGCCACGTTGAATAGCAATCCTGAACCTCTGTGCGAGAAAATTTCCAGCCGTTTGATCACGGGATACCTCGACCAATCTTTTGGCTATAAATATAACGCTGATGGACCCCATGGACCCAGAGTTTCTACCACAAAACGCTCAAATATGTAGTTATTTTCAATACCTACATATTATTACATCATCCACGCTGGTCTGGGAGAAAAAGAAAAACATAGAATGTACCAGCTGCTTCTCTTCCCGCGCAAGCCCTAAAAGTCGTCTGAGGGAATCGCCGAATGGAGAAATCATGACATAGGCGATGCGGCTAGCAACCCATCACTATTGATTTCCTGTTTCAACTACCATTATGCTAAACGTGGCCCAAGGTCTTATGGCTCTAGGCTCTGTCTACCCCGTATGGGATAAAGACGTGATTATATGTATGTATGTACATATTTACGCCTTTTGAGTTTTTGAGTTTCAGCAGCTGCTGCAGCTTCAGCAGCAAGTGCCGGACTTCGACTTAGTGACTTGGAGGTGGGACGGCGCCCGTGTCCACGCTAGTAGCGTCCCAAACTAGCGGTCGCCCCAACCTCCAAGGCACCAAAGTTATGTGATTTATTATTTACTAGCTGTTGCCCGCGGCTCCGCCCGCGTGTAGTTCGCTTTTCGCTTAACCTGTGGAAACTACAACTATCCAGACCTATAGTTAAATCTATAAGTAGTATCCTATTCCCGTGCCAATTTTATAAAGCCATTAGCCATTGCTACGATATCAAACTAAAAATATTAACATTCATACTATCACATCTTTTTCTCTAAAAGAGTAGACGCAGCCTATTACAGGGTCATTAGAACCTAACTCAATAAATAGTGTTATGTTAGTTAAATTAGACCTTACGACACGACCGTATGTTCCGTCGAACAACAACTGAACTGACTTGCTGGTTTGATTATTTTTTAAACCAAAGCCAAACCAACCAACTAATCAATTCAAATAGCTTACAATACAATACAACAAACGACCGATAAACAAACCAACCAATAGAACTAAATAAACAACCAAAATTTTTTTGAAATAATTAGAATTAATTGCTGGAAAAATTTCAATCTGCTATAATACCATATGAGAAAAAAATAATTAAATTAACTTCAGCGCCATCTATTGATATTTTATGTAACTAAATTATACGCCCACACACATTCAATGTGTTAATTTTTTAAAATTTAATAGAGACTGCAGTGTGTTTTTGTCTTCATTGATATCGATAAAACAAAGTAGAAATTGTAGCTTTATCTATATTAAATACGTTTATGTAAACCGGATTCAACTCTGTAAAAGTTTTGAAACAGTGCTAGAAGTAAACTTCAATTGACCATAACTTCTTTTTCCCTTAACCGATTTTGACGAAACAAAGTTTTGACAAAACTGTTGAACGTATATGTAATCCACCTGTGAAAACCGCGTTCGAATCTGTTGAGTAGTTTTGAAGTTATAACGTACCAGGCATACAGAAAGACAGACAGACAAAAATTCCAAAAATTGTTTTTTTTGGTTTCTGTTACACGTCTTTCTTTAATCGCCCCGTATCAGTTTTTTAGAAAAATATTTAATGTACAGACATTAAATTTTTACTGTCCGATTATATGTAAAGATAGATAGATAAGTACAAAATCCATATCCATACTAATACTATAAATGCGAAAGTCTATCTGTCTGTAACCTCTTCACGGCTAAACTGCTGGACCGATTGTGATGAAATTTGGTAGGGATGTAGTTAACGACCTGAGGTCAAACATAAACTTTTGGGCGCGATATAACCGATTCCCACGCGGGGCGGAGCCGCGGGGAACAGCTAGTACTTATATATTAACGGACTTAACGCTAAGAGCGTTCTCTACCAGTCAACCATTTGATTAATCTTCTTTTTCAATGTCGTCAATGACAAACTATTAGTTATGATTTGTAAGGGGTTGCGATAGAATAGAATAGAATAGAATAGAAAAACTCTTTATTGCACCATACAAATGTATACATAATTTTGTTAAAAACTAGGTAAGGTACAAAGGCGGACTTATCGCTAATGCAATCTCTTCCAGTCAACCTTAGGGTGGATGGAAAACAAAACCAAGACAAATCAAAAGGCGAAGGCGCAGTATATATACGTAAATAAATATACACACACAAAGATATAAATATAAAATAATATAATATAACCTACACATACTAAATAAAAATAAATAAAAACAAATAAAACAAACATAAATACATACATATATATATATATATATATATATATATATATATATATATATATATATATATAATACATATAAATAAGAGCATACTTAAATATCTCAATAAATAACTGAGCAGATACAAAGCAAATTAGGACAAGGCAGAAAGGTAATGGGATTTGACGAGATTTTTGAACCCGGTCAGAGTCTGAGCTTTCCGGATTTCAAGCGGGAGGGCGTTCCAGAGGAGAACTGCTTGGACGGAGAAAGAGTTAAAGAAAAATTTGGTGTTTTGCATTGGTACTCTAAGTCTAAGAGAGACAGAACTACGTAAATTACGGTCAGCATGCACATCATGGAGATAAATGAAACGATCCTTCAGATAAGGTGGAAAAGATGGATTGAATAGAACGGAATATAGTAAAGACAAGATATGAAGGTTGCGACGAAGGCGAATAGGAAGCCAATTAAGTTGGGAGCGGAAGTGGGAAATATGGTCATATTTACGAACTCCAAATATGAACCTAATAGACAGATTCTGAAGACGTTCTAGTTTATTTAGCTGTTCCTCGGTGAGATTAATAAAACATGAGTCAGCATAATCAAGAAGAGGAAGTAGAAGGGACTGTGTCAGCGCAACTTTGGTATCAAATGGTAAGAAATTCCGGAGTCTTCTCAGAGAACCAAAAGCAGCAAATGTTTTTCTACTTATTTCTTTAATGTGGTGTGACCAAGAAAGAGTTTTGTCAAATACCACTCCCAGATTTTTCACCGAATCACTAAAAGGAATAAGCTCATTATTGAAAATAAGGGAAGGTAAAGTACTCCAGTCAATACGAGAAACGAAATAAGGACTACCAATAATAATAGCCTGAGTCTTGGAAGGATTAACCCTTATACCATAAGATCTACTCCAATCAGATATGCGCTGCAGATCATCGTTAACGGTAGCGATCGCAGATGGCAAATCAGAGATAGTAGCGTGGAAATAAATTTGTAGATCATCTGCATACAGGTGGTAGGATGACTGAAGGTTATCGGTGATGTGATTAATGAAAAGAGCAAACAATAATGGAGAGAGGACACCGCCTTGAGGTACCCCAGCTGAGATGTAGCTCCACGAAGATAGGTTATCTTCTATGCGTACACACTGCCGACGGCCGCCAAGGTACGAACCAAACCAATTAATAGCCGATGGAGATATATTCAGGGTGCGCATAAGACTCAAGAGAACGTCATGATCGACAGAATTAAACGCATTGGTGAAATCTAACAATGTGAGGATAGTTAATTGTGAATTGTCCATGGCAAGACGAATATCATCTGTAATAGTGATAATCTGTAATAGTGATGATCGTTTATCCTGAAATAAATTTGCAAATGAATTTATTTGTTTCTTTTCAAAATTATAAAAAAAAGTAAGAAAATAATTCTAGAAAACAAATAAAACACGAAATCATAAAATTATTGTTTGTGACAGGATTCGATCCAGGTACTTTCTTGAAACATTTCTTTACTAAAGTATTAAAAAATTCTTAAAAATTAATACAAAACGAAAAAAAAAGTAAATAAAAAAAAGTAAGTAAAAAAAGAAAGTAAAAGAAAGTAAGTAAAAAAATAGTAAGTAAAAAAAAAGTCATCTATAGCAGGATTCGAACCCTCGACTTAAAAATATGATCTACGACCTCTACCGATCGGCCAACATACGTTGATAGAGATTGGCGAAATTTCAAATGGGATTTGTCTATAGGTACGCAAATTCGCGCCATCTATTGAGATTTTATGTTACTAAATTTACGATCAAATTCAATGTGTTATTTTATTAAAATTAATAGGTGCAGTGCGTGTTTTCGTCTTTATTGATATGGATAATAAAAAGTAGAAATCCTAGCCTTATCTAAATTAAATTAAACGTAAGTAAACGCATTAAAAGTTTAGACACTGCTTCTAAAGTAAATTTCTTCTTTGAAGTAAATTTTCAATCGACCATAACTTCTTTTTCCCTTAACCGATTTTGACGAAACAAAGTTTTGACAACGCTCCTAATCATATGTAATCCAACTGTGAAAACCGCGTTTAAATCCGTTGAGTATTTTCGAAGTTATAACGTACCAGACAGACATACATACATACATACATACAGACAGACAAAAATTCCAAAAACTGTTTTTTTGGTTTCTGTTACTCCTTTTTAATCGCACTCAATCAGTTTTTTTGAAAAATATTAAATGTACAGACACTCGCATTTTAGTGTCTTATTATATGTATTGATTTAAATCAAATTAAAATACTTTATTGTTTTACAAACAAAATTAAATAAATACTTTTTACCCAAATACCTTTTGGGCGGAAATGTTCTGTTTTATTATAATGCAAGTATTTCCCGTTGTTCATCTCACTACATAGTATACAACAAAGTCGTTTTCTCTGTCCCTATGTCCCTTTGTATGCTTAAATCTTTATAACTACGAAACAAATTTTGATGCGTTTTTTTATTTAGATACCTACCTAGTGTGATTTAAGAGGAAGGTGTTTATGCCCATGCGAAGCCGGGGCGGGACGCTAGTAATATGATAAAAAATAAAAGATTGTCTCAACCTCAGAGAAATAACATATTCTATACGTTATATATCCTCCGTGGTCTCAACCATTTATGTACCAAATTTCACCAAAATCGTTTCAGCAGTTTTTCCGAGAAATCATCTTTAGTCTATAGAAATGAAAATCTTGTACAATGTAAGTACACTCGTACCTACTAAGTATGTACACGTACAAGATATTTATTAGTTAAATCACCCTTTCGCCAAGAGTATTTTGGTCGCAATATTATTTTAAATCGTATTTGAGTATTTACACAGTACGCTGGCACACCTCCAGTGATTGCCTTGTAGTTTTGTAATGGTGTCACCACGTCACGCACGATTTTATAGAAGACTAAACAGCGCCGGCCCTAGTTTTATCATAGAAAGGGCAATATTCTTCTGGGCCCTTTATTTGCTTGAGTCGACGTTTTCACTTCAATTCTACTTCAGCTTTATCTGTAGTACATACATACATGTAAACAAAGTTAAATAAATAAATAATTAATCCAAATCTTCAAAAATCATCGTCATAGTAAATCTGATCTGGAAACACTGATCTCGCGCCTCTGAAAAGGCGATTTCAATATTTTATTTTAGGCATTTGACTTTTTAGTGCAAAAAGCTCTGGCTTTTTTTAAAGGAATGACATATACAAAACTGGGAGATCGAATGATTTTCCTTCCAGTTACCGCTTATGTCGAATGTCTATAGTCTAAATGTAATGTAAATTTGTAAAATAAATAGTAGATTGTTATACAATGGAGGAAAGGAATAATTCCTGTGCGAGGTGTTTAGTATAATCCGAGGGAATTAGGTAGTTATTCCTTTTACACGTGTTAAACACAACTTTTCAAATATAAGAAAAGTAAAAAAGTAGTTTTTTTAAAATCAATCATAATAAAAACATGAGTAGTGTCTACTTAGATAATAGCATGTTGGTAAAATAAATTTTAAATATGTAACATACTTCGAGAGCACACACCAAGAGCATTGCGAGCATCTACGATAAACTGTTTCAGCGAGTTTGGATTTATCAGAATTTTTACGCAAAATTAAATAAACCTCGTACCTAACGTGATGTTTAGGACCATCGCGTTTGTTCATGTGTTTATTTTGCACTGTATGCCCATATTCATAAAGTCAATATTTTAGTGTTATCAGAAAATATCTGCTCTCGGTGAGTGCTGACCGTAATAAGTATTTTGTAAATTCACACTGGCTGTCTATACTTTCAGGTTTTTATTTGATGAAATTTTTCATTGTCGATTTTTTTCCAAAGTTACACACAAAATTAGGGTCAATTTTTAAATTTCATTCCAAAAGTAAAAAAAAAATCAAAAGCAAACAATAACTATGAGTTATTTCGGCCTGCGGGAAGGGATGAAGCGTTTTCCACTCATATCAAACAAACACTATTTTCCGAGTTGAGAAATGAATTTCTACTACCTATCCCATCCATCAAACCGAAAGTACAATGCAACCAATAAACATAACTGCCTAAAATCTTCTATAATCTGTGGTAAAATAAACTATATACTTATAAGTAATTATCTAATTTTTTTTTTTCGGAACTATTTATACATATAGTTATTATTAATATACCAAGGTTTCAAAATATCGTAAATCATAAAATAAAGAAGATAATGTAAAAGAAAAACTATATTAAAATAACTATACCTATGTTATCATAACATATTCAATAAAATTAAATCATGTCATCTAAACACATCCGCAGTATGAAAAACGCCATCTTAACAAAGCGCCGCTTTTCACCATGATTACCTACATTGTAAATAACAAAATTAAAAACAAAATAATCACGAAAATCCTTCGCCGTCGATCATGTTTTGTGCGCAGTAATGTGGAAACTGTACCCCAGTTAATAGAGCATCTGTTATGCCCTAAAAAAGAAGAAAAACATTAAACCAGGGGCTCTAAAATCGCCACTTTGAGCAATTCATCGAATCGATTCATATTACGAATTCCTTAGCAATTCTGTAGCAATTCCTCTATTTTTTGTAAAATAGCCAACTAAACTTTGCAATTCCTCTTCAAATTTTTTTAAAGAAATAGGAATTGTTAAAGGATTGCTAAGGAATTCGTAATATGAATTCGGTTCGATGAATTGCTAAAGTGGCGTTTTTAGTTAGACCCACAGTGATACTTCATAAAGCATTGAATATTTTTATCTTTTTTTTTATGATGAAAAATAAGAACGTCGAATGAGTCAATTAATGAATTAACCGAATCAATCTTGTTCTTTTATTTGCGTATATTTGTCTTAGGTATTCTGTATTCTGTCTCCTCAGTAGATACCGATGCTGAAGGATGTGAAGAGTGTTTTGTTGTTGGGTGTAAGGTTATCCCGATGCTTCGATTGCTCAGTTGGTAGGGATCAGGGACACTCAGCGGCCTTACCACCATCTTTTAAAACCATGCAAGAACAATTGAGTGAGGGAGATGTCGCACTACATCATGTATTGCGCTGTCTCACTTACTCACTGGACCTTGCATGGTTTTAAGAGATGATAGTAGACCACCAGCGCAGTTAAACACAATAGAAATCAGAGTTTTCTCAAATAAGCTGGTTTTGCTAGTCATATGCGTGCCCACTGGCGCTGAAATTAAATTTTATCTCTAGGTTGCCGTCATTCTAGGATTCACTCGATGAGGAGGACATCATCATTAACACCATTGAAGTATCTATAGTATTGGTATTTTAAGTTTATTATCCACTTACTTCTAAAGAACTGAAACAGGTTGTGCACGGGTAAAGCCAGATATACCACGATGCACAGAAACCGGCCACAAAGAACGACACAAAAAATAGGATGAAAAACCACATAACGGAATAACAAAATCTCATTCTGCAACAAAAACATAAATAATAGATTTAAATTCCAACTTAAATTGCTTTGCCATAAGCTCCTTTTGTAATTTTTTTTTTTTGAATAGTTTATACGGCCATGGAATCTAGTCCTTTAAGACCTTTCTTGAATTTATTATTCTTTTTCAGTCCTACTTAAGTCAGTCGAGTCAAAAATTCAAGTCAATAGTCAAGTCCAGTCAAGTAAGTAAGTCTAGTCTGAGTCAGATGGCTAAGTGAAGCGGTGGAAAAATTTCACTTAGCTATATCATGGAGATTTTGGTGACAAAGATAAAAAGTCACGTAATCGACACTGTATCACTTCCCAACACTCACGCTTGTTCACGAACACTTTGCGAATAATAATCCACCAATATTATGCACAAACACTCGAAAAAACCTAAGTTTTGGAAATTAAATACAGCGCGGACATAGCGACAGTTTACTTTCCCTCCAAAAACTCTCCTTTTGTAATCATTATAGTACATGTATTTTTATAAATGCGTAGTCTATCGACTTAACTAATCAAATCAAATTAAAACTCATGTCCGCCTACAACACCAGGAATGTCACGTGCGCATCGCATTGCCGACCCTTGAGGAATCTTTTCAAGCCCTTTTTACCCGACTACGGCGAAGCCAAAAGGAAGGGTAATGATTTTGGCAGTCTATGTATGTATGTATGTAAGTATGTATGTATGTATGTTCCATCGTAGCGCCTAAACTACTGGACCGATTTCAATGAATGAGGTGTTAAATGATTCGTAAAAATAGTGTGGGTAACATAGGCTATAAATTGTATCAAAATTTTAACTGGCGGAATTTAAACCTCAGTATCTAACCTCCAAAAAAAATAAAACTGAGATAGGGAACACGTTATTCGTATCAAAAGAAAGATCTTGGCGAGCACATTACAAATATGTATAAAATTCATATTGTTTAAATTAAAATATAGGTAGAAATGTTAAAAATTAATTCGTAAAGTGGTAGGTATATTTCACGCGGTCCAGTCATTTCCGTTCGGAAAATGGAAAAGTATTAAATAAAAATTAAGTTAAAAAACTATAACCCGACTACGTGGTGTCTAAAAAGGATGAAACAAGGAAATGATTGAGATAGAAATCGCACCCACTGCATAGTGTAGTGTATACCAACAATGTTCGTTTTATCATCCATTTATAATGGGTCCGACCACGGCTTTACCATTACCATTTTTGTACCTATGCATTTCTGGTTTTCTATCTCAATCATTTACTTGTTTCATCCTTTTTAGACACCACGTAGTCGGGTTATAGTTTTTTAACTTAATTTTTATTAAAGATCATGTAGTATGTTGATTTCGGATATTTTATTTTATTTTTACTTTTCTTACATAAGTAGTTACTTTACCTTACTTTAGGATGTCCAAAATTGGGTCACCCTTACAGCGTTCTCCGTAGCCTTGTACAAGTGCTCCAGTGGCTCGGTCGGTATGTATTTTATTGAAATGCTTTTTTCGTTCGTAAAATAAGACAATAACTTACTTTCAATTTGGTCCTACATTTATTTTGACCCTATATTTATTGTTTTGTTTCAAATAACTGGATAAGTTGTTTTGCGAAGTCAAATAAATAAAACTTAAAATAAATAAAAGTTTTTAACTTTCGATATAACGTAATGCCTTCCTGCCTTCCTCTTGAATGGAACTGTCTTCTGTATTTATGACTTGACAATGTCATTATTCAATTTTTTTTTTAAATATATAACGCTATGACAAATGGATCTCATTGATATTAAGGTAAATGCACCAATTATGGACAGTATAAGAAAAAAAATTGCGTTTTTCATTTGTAATTTGTAAATTTTACAATACACGTTCCCAGGGGTTTGAAGATAAATAAAGAGCCTTTTAATTAATGATTATTCAATGTTTAAAATAAGATAAATACTAGCTGCAATTAAATATAATTTTATAAAAATACCCTAAGTGAGACTCCATTTATGGACAAGCAAAATCTAGTTATGAACCCCCAACTATGGACATTATCCAAATATGAACAGCTAGTTATTGACATTTTAGCTAAGTAATAAATGTTCAATGGTTCTTTAATAATCAGCCAAGTTGTACTTGTTTAAGCCCAAATAGTATATAATGATAGGTCTATACAGTTTGGGAGAATGATATTAACAGCAATATACTTTTACATTAGAAAATTTGTCGTTTAAAATAGTGAACCAGTTTTGAACACCTAATTATGAACAGAATGTTCTTAAACTGACAAAGTTTTAATTTGCTGCAGATTTTATTACAAAAGGTAATGTTAAATGATTGTATTGCAGTATATGATGTCAATGTAACATAACGAAAAATCACTTTATAGACATTTTGTCCATATATGGGCACAAGATGAAAAAAATTCCAATTATAAACATTGATAAATTTAAAGGGTAAAATTTATATGATATTTTTAGTCAAGTTGCATAAATAATTTTTTGCTATCAATGATTCAATAAATAATAAGATTTTTAGCAAAAACCTTACAACTGTCGAAAAAAAAGACAGTAAATATACCTACTCGCATTAAGATTCTTATAAGAAGTTCGGATTTTCGACACGAAGAAACACTGCGTGAGTGAAACACTGTTAGGGCTGAAAACTTATCGGCTGATTGCTGTCAAAAATGGTTTATACAATGTCTGGAATGATTGAAAAATTTATAAGTGCAGTCATTTGGAAAAAAACATTTAAGAGTTTCCCAATTTTGGAGGTTTTATTAAAAACTGTCCATAATTAGACCGTGTTCATAATAGGTGCCTTTACCTTATATAGTAAAGTATCTCCTTCCTAGTCTATCTCATTGTGATCTCATTGTTAGAGCGATTCCATACTTACACTTTCCCATAGAGAAACGCGGACCATGAGGATTTATATTCTTTTTGGCCATAGATATCCATCAATCTAGCGTTTTACCGGTTGCATCTTCAGCCGGTTGCCACGGAGCCTTAGGGTCCGCTTTCCTACTTTTTCTACTCCACTTCGCTCGGTTTCCGGCATCCTTGGTAAGTAATGAGTCCATTTGCACGCATATCCCGCGCCACGACGTCAACCCGACACGTTTTGTGTTTGCCCCTTCTACCAGACCCCGGGTAGTAGGTACTATTACTTATTCTGTGCCCCGGGGGAGGCGGTATGGCCAGACACTTGTTCCTAACGTAACCTTACCATTGTAGGCGATTTTTATGAAGCTTTGTGGCTATGACACGGACATGAAGACGCCCCGAACGCGGGAGTTTCTAACACTATTTATCCTCGACCCGCGAGAGTCACACATCCACCTCAGCATCTTGATCTCCTTGACCCGCAAAATAGCCTTTACATTTTTGTTATAAAGAAACAATTTTAAAAATTTATACTTCTTTTTAGGCATAGATTAAAAAAAAAATTGCCGCGCGCGATTCGAAATTCTTAGGTTATGAACTTAATTTTATGACATAGATTTAAAAAAAAAAATTGCGTCACTTCGCGGCTCTATGTTTTATGATGATACCTCGGTGAACACTAGCGCCAACATTGATTTTTGATAACTTGTTTTCAGTAAATAATAATTTTTAACTGATGGTGGCGCTAGTATTCACCAAGGTATCACCTTAAGAAAACCAACTATTTTAGTGTAAAGAGCCGAAGAAAAACAATGGGCCGACTGCCGTTTGACCTCCGTAACCCTTTTTACGGGGAAACCAGACCAATAGAAACAATTACAAGTGTGTGAGTGGCAAACACTGACAGATTTTTAAGCTACCAAGCAACTGACCCAGCCAACGACTGCCATGTGGGTATATACTGATAACAGCCGGCATCAACGGCTTAAACTGCCTTCTGAAGCACGGAGGAGCTCAAGATAGAAATGCCACTAATAGAGATCAATCCCACCACAGCAGCGCACTCACCGTCGCTTGACGCGCGCTATCGTTACGAACACGCGCGCCAAGCTAGGTAATCGAGCTTACCAATTTATACTTACATGTAAAACAGTACAGTCAATCAAGTCTATACCATGATTAAAAGCGGTCCCTATGCTACAGAGCAGCATAAGCTGAAGATGAAACTATGGTGGATGATTGATGATATTTGCCCTACCTATCAGACTTATTATCATGTTGGTTGAATAAAAATATAATAAAAATTCAGAAACTCAAGATTTTCTTGTGTTACAAGAAATCAAACCAAACATACATTAATCACCTATATTTCATTAAATACAACAAAAAAAGTAGATGTTAAAATTGCCATTGTTTAAATTTTTACACATTTTCACACTGGCAACACTTTTCAAGATGGCTGTTTTCACTATTCACTTAAAACTAGCATAGGTCCCTTAGTTCACTTTTTCGGCGAAACCATTTCTTCCAATGCTTTAATTTCAGCTGAAAGAATAAAAAAAAACAGTTAAAGAGTAATCAAAACAAACACAGATACTAATAGAATAAATCCATATTAACATAAATGCGAAAGAGACACGTCATGAATGTATTAAGTAATACCTAAGTCTTTCAGATGTAAAATAATCAAAATCTAACGTCAACTCAATCAAAAGGCTTAAAGTAAAAATGTTGCAAGTTTTCGAAAATTGTATGATTTTAAATATGAATAAAAACCTTTGGGGGGAATTCCCATTGAACAAGATATAATCATGAAATTTGGTGAGAAACAATCATACAAACATTGAGGAATAAATCCAAATACTTTATATTTGATGTTAATTTTAAATTAAAAAATTAAAAAGAAAATTGTTAGAAGATGTTATTTCACTGCTCACTACTGGCGCCAAGGTCAAGTTACAACCTATGGACCAAGAAGTGAAATTTGGCAAATGGGCATTTTTAAGATAAGAAATCCAAAATTACCAGGAACAATAGCAGGAACAGCAATATACAGGATGGCAGGGTAAACACCCTTGTCATTGAAGCATTGAACTAGTGGACTTTATGGAACTACATAGTAAAAATATCTGATTAAATAAAGATTAAAAATATAATTACTTTTTTTTTTGTAAACAATATCTTAATTGCGAAAGTGAGAGAGAAGTTTACAGTTTAATAAGTAAAAAAAAACTACAAACTAAAATAACTAACATTAATAAAATTAAATCTAAAACTTAAATTACTAAAATTATAAATAAATCTTAAAAATCTAAAAATTGATGTTCTGGCGGCATGGTGCCAAGAACCCCAGCTGCATTTTATTAAAATTGTTTTATTCCCACAAATATTGTTAAAATGTATTCACCCTACTATTCAAATACACGCCGATAAATCTATGTACCTATACTGTAAGTTTTTGTGGATGGGTATTATTAAAATTATTATTTTATACTTATTTTGAAGTCTACTTATGATACTGAATCTCCAGTATCAAGGTTAACGGTGTTTACCCTGCCACCCTGTATATTGCTGTAAAATCAATGCCACTTTTCGTTGTAATTCTATAACTCAAGAACGAGCTCACCTATCCAAACCAAATGTTTAGGCTTTGTTCGGACTATTAAGTAGATGGTGTATGTAAAGTGTGTACAAAATCGGTCGAGTATTTCTTCATTTTTTTATTAATTTACTTTATATGTAGCGAAGCTCATACCAGGCCGCTAGTAATATAATAAACTCACCAGCAGCTGCGATGGCTTTTTCCTTTTTCAGCTTTTCATCCCGGATAACCTTTTCCTTAGTTTCAATTTCCCTGATCTTGGCTTCCTTCTTTGAGAGCCTATTCTGGTGGAATGCTCCGTAGAGGATGCCAGCACCGAGGAACGACCAACGGCCGAACTGGAATCAAAGATGGAAAATATGCATATTAAAAAAAAGTTACGAATTATTTCAGCCTGTCAATATACAACATTTGTAATATATTAACAAACTTATAGGTAACTACTTGCACCTAAATATAATTATATTTAATAAAAAAAATCTACATTTTCAGTCCGGTCACACTGATAGATTTCTGAGAAATTCAAAGATGTGCTGCCTAAACTGGAAGTATTTGTTGCTTTGGAAAAATTATTATGGTGCGTACAACAGTGCAATGATAGAAACTAAAACGTAGTGATATACTCTTTGATAGAAACCAGACAGCAGAGAGGTTACTTTAATATTTACTACTAAGGTTAGAATATTTTAACATCAAAACTTATCAAATCAACACTGGTTGGTATTTAAAAAAATAAACAGTCTTTATAAAGAAAAAAAAGCTATAAATAAATATCCAAAAAGGAGGTTTATTATAGGTAAGTATCAAATACCATTCGAAAACACAGTGTTACATAATGATCGCAGTGGATTACTTTTTTTATTTAAAATATAATATAATTACCCTAATCAGCGGTGAAACTCTCACTGGGGGTCCGTAGGGAAGGTCGGCCATTATAATTTCTGTTGTATTTTTGAACCAAAAGGATTTAATAAGGTTCCAAAATCCCAATTCGCGATTTCTTCCCCTGAAATTTTTGACAGTCAGTAAAGTTTGACAGTAAAATGTTTGAATTGCCATAAAATAAAATGAAACCAATGAATGGACGTCGAAAGACCTATAATATTGGAGCTGACTTTATCGCACATTATGACCATTTAGTCGACTGTAAAAACAGACGTTTATTAGATTGTACCACTACTCTCTCATCATTTGGCACAATTAGAGACTGCAATCAAACAAGGGTAATACAGTTTTCCATAAATTACTAGATTTGGTCAAACCCCCTGGCATCCATCGAGAAATCAAGCACTCTACTACCCATTTCATTAATACTTCTCCAGGACCTCCAGTTTTTTGCAGACCACGCAGACTGGCACCTGATCGTCTTAAAATTGCGAAGGAGCATTTTGAGGACATGGTTAGAGACGGCACTGCGCGGCCTTCAAATCGCCTTGGGCCTCAGCACTTCACCTAGCACCTAAGAAGAATGGTTGGAGACCTTGCGGCGATTATCGTGCATTAAACGCCCGCACTATACCAGACAGATATCCCATTCGTCACATTCAAGATTTTTCACACAGACTATCTGGTTGCACTATATTTTCCAAAATTGATTTACTAAAAGCAATCAAACTCCTATGGCTCCTGAAGATGTAGTTAAAACGGCAATTACGACACCATTTGGATTATTTGAGCTTCCGTATATGCCTTTTGGACTCAGAAATGCAGCTCAAACCTTTCAAAGAGTTCTCGACGAGGTACTGCGTGGCCTAGATTTTTGTTTCTCATACTTGGATGACATTTTAATATTTTCCAGAGAAGTATCACAACACCTGGAACATCTGGAGCTTGTATTCAAAAGACTTGAGTCATATGGTTTACGCATAAATGTTGGCAAATATGAATTCGGCATAAATGAGGTAATTTTCTCGGATTTCAGATCACTGAACAAGGTACTCATCCATTACTTGATAAAATTACAGCAATAAAAGAGTTTGATCCTCCAAAAACGGTTAATGGCTTCAAAGGTTTCTTGGCATGTTAAATTTTTGTCGAAGATTCATTCAACATGCTGCCAACGACCAAGCCCCACTACATTATAAGCTGTCTGGTCCTAAAGTTAAAGGTACTGATTCTCTTACATGGACACCAGCTCTAATCAAAGCTTTCAACGACTGCAAAGAAAGTATTATAAAATGTACACTTCTAGCTCATCCTGTGCTAGATGCACCACTAGCCCTTGTGACTGATGCCTCAAACACAGCTTTGGGTGCGGTACTTCATCAGTTGGTTAACAAAGAATGGCAACCACTTGCTTTCTTTTCAAAGAAGTTGAATAATGCTCAAAAATTATATAGTGCCTACGATAGAGAACTACTAGCTATTTACGAAAGTATCAAACATTTCCGTTATATGATTGAAGGTAGACACTTTGTCATATATACGGATCACAAACCTCTCATCTACGCATTCCAGAAAAAGCAACAACAATGTTCGCCAAGACAATTCAACCATTTGGACTTCATATCGCAATTCACAACAGACATCAGGCACATTTCGGGAAAAGAAAATCTTACTGCAGATACACTTTCACGCATTGAAGCTGTTTCTTTACCTCCTAGTTTTCAGAAACTAGCTGAATCTCAACAAGCAGATCCTGAACTACAAGACTTACTTACTAACCCATCTTCATCTCTACGGTTGAGCCCGGTGTGGGGCATTCCAGGATCAAACATATTCATATATTGTGATGTCTCTTTGTCTAAGTCACGACCCTTCATCACCAAAGAATGGCGTCGACAGATCTTCAATTCAATTCATTCTCTTAATCATCCTAGAGTAGTATCAACCACCAAGATGGTCACTGACCGGTTTGTATGGCCCTCGATACGCATAGATTGTTGTACTTGCGTACAAACTTGTGAATCTTGTCAGAAATCAAAGATACAACGTCATACATCTGCACCATTAGGTACTTTTAAACTTCCATCATCAAGATTCAGTCATGTTCACATCGACCTAATAGGTCCATTACCACCATCCCGTGATTTTAAATACTGTTTGACAGCTATGGATAGATTCACTAGATGGCCTGAAGTTCAACCTCTTCTAGATATTTCTGCTGAAACAGTAGCAAAATCTTTCTACGACATGTGGATTTCACGTATTGGTTTTCCTGAGACTGTTACTACGGATCAAGGACGCCAGTTTACATCAAACCTTTTCAAAACTCTCACTAATCTTTGCGGTACCCAACTTCGTCACACAACTGCTTATCACCCAGCAGCCAATGGTATGGTGGAACGGTTTCATCGGACGTTAAAGGCTGCAATCATTGCCCAAAGCGAACAAAGATGGACGGACATTTTACCTGTCGTACTACTTGGAATAAGAGCAGCATGGAAAGAGGATATAAAATGTTCTGCAGCGGAGTTAGTTAACGGTGAACCATTAAAGTTATCTAGCGAATTCCTTCATCCGTCATCTAACAAAGAAGTCAAACCTGAAGATTTTACGGAGCAGCTAAAAAGACATTTCACTCGTTTACAACCTCAACATGCATCTCGACACTCACCAAAAGCAGTATTTTTACACGATGATCTTAAATCCGCAAAATACATATTTATAAGAAAGGACGGTGTAAAGAAATCTTTAGAACCACCTTATACAGGTCCACATAAGGTTTTTAGCTGAACTGAGAAGACAATAACCGTTGATTTAAATAGAGGCCCGTTTAAAATATCAATAGACAGAGCAAAGCCAGCCTATTCAATGGTTGACTCAGATGACTACTGCGAAAGGACATCTCAGAACAATGTTCCTCCGCCCAACACCACGAGATCTGGGCGAGTTGTTAGGTTTAATCCCAAATTTTTATAATTATTTTACAGACATCATCATTATCATTATCAGGAACATCATCACTCCAAGGGGGGTGATGTGGCGGCACGTACCGACCTCTTCAGATCATGAACTCAAAGCATGAAAAAGAAACTGCGAATTCAAAAAGTGTTGTGTCTTCTGTCATGAAAATCCAATCTATCATTATTAATTGTGGAGTCAATTTATTGTGAAATAATAGTTAGAAGATCAAAATAAATAGCGATACAAAACAGCAGACTCGTATTCTCATTCGCTATAAGTTTAAGGCACACATTACATGCTCATGCACGCATGATGGTTTTCCATGAAACTATGGATGGTACTCGAAAGGTGAATTGAATCGACTGATTTCTAAACAAATAATTTTATTTTTATTAATTTACTAGCTGTTCCCCGCGGCTTCACCCCGCGTGGGACTCGGTTATATCGCGCTCAAAAGTATGTTTGACCTCAGGTCATAATTCATAATAATTCATAATTCATTTATTTTATGTCAGACATGGGTACATTTAAGGGTGTTAGTATTAAATTAGTTACTGTGCGCCATGCTGCGCCGTCAGGCATACAAAATTGGAATTAATTTTATAAAAAAATGGTATACTATTAAATAACATTCATGCAATTCATGTCAATTAAATTATCGAATTAAGTTAATTATCATAATGTCAGTCATTTCAAATTTACATTATTTCCATTTTTTATGTCAGGTCGTTAACTACATCCCTACCAAATTTCATCACAATCGGTCCAGCAGTTTAGCCGTGAAGAGGTGACAGACAGACAGACAGACAGACTTTCGCATTTATAATATATGTATGGATATCAAGAATTTTGCGATGATTTACGATGGAACAATTAAATCAACTGATTTCCAAACAAATCATCGCAAAATTCTTGATATAAATTAATAAAAATAAAATTATTTGTTTGGAAATCAGTCGATTCAATTCACCTTTCGAGTACTATCCCTTTGTTTGATGGAAAACCATCATGCATGCATGAGCATGTAATGTGTGCCTAACATTCTTTCTTGAATACGATCAATCGTGTACAGAGTGTTTCACAAAAGAATTCCCGTGATCATGGCGGTAGTGTCTTCATACAGCGAATAATTTCCATGTAAAAACGTTTTGTTCATCTAATTGCCACGGGTATTCTTTTGTGAAACGGACTTTAAATCTCTTTCGAGTTAAATCCCTATGATTGATGGTTTCCCATCAATCATGAATAATCGTCTAAGGTGCGCCTAAAAACCATGCAATAACGAGTGAGTAAGCGAGACAGCGCAACATAATGATGTAAAGCGACGTCCTTGCATGGTTTTAAGACGTGGTGGTAAGCCACTAGAAAGGAGATACCAAAGAGTAAGTAATCGATACCTTTAGGAGATAGAAATAGGGAAATACTACCGTCTCTTAAAACCATGCAAGATCCAGTAAGTAAACGGGGTAGCGCGCTACGTGATGTAAGGCGACATCTCCCTTACTCATTCGTTCTTGCATGGTTTTATTTAACAGATGGTCCTAAGCCACCTGTTGGCTTACTACCATCTCTTAAAACCATGCAAGATCCAGTGAGTAAGCGGGACAGTGCAATACATGATGTAAGGCGACATCTCCCTTACTCACTGGATCTTTCATGGTTTTAAAAGATGATAGTAGGCCACCTGTTACTGTTACTAGTTGTAGTATGTGCATTTTTTCAATTTACGGCAACCCCTATTTTAATTTGACGTTTGATTTGACAATGAATGACAATTTCACTGATGTGATGGATGATATAAAAAAAATCAGTCGTCAAAATGGCGTTACTCATGTCGTTTGTGTCGGTCGCAATTTCAATATTATACACACCGTTTCTTCTTTTAATATTGTGCATTATTTTCCTAGCATCGATCGGCAAATCTTTAGGAGTAAGACGTCTTTACGTAAACATTCTACTAAAACTTTTCGAGGTAAGTTGTTCATTAATTTAAATTGAAAAATTAAACATGATTACCTTTAATTCAAAAATTATTAATTATCGCATAAACACTTTAATTACTATCAAATATACCTGTATTTTTTCATACTCTTGTCCAAAATCGATATGTGTTCTATATCATAAGGTTATATTTTAACCTACATTGTCTAGTCTCATAATTTTTAAATGACTCATACATACACCATACTCTGATTTTAAACGTATAAAACACGAATATTAAGAACAATTTGTGTTAATCGAGTGACATCATCTCAATGAATACCGGAAATCGATCCGCGCAACTTGTCGTGGTTTTGTGTACAAACATATTTCTATTTCTAATTTTAAATGTGTAAGACGCACATTATTTACTTTGTAAACATTAGGCTTTGTTTAGTTTAAGAATGACAATAGTGCGTTAGATTTGGGCGGGATTATGTCCATACAAGTGCTTTTTGTTTCCAAAAAAAAATTTAGGTATAAATATTTACATACGCAGAATGCCATTGATATTAAATGCTGTGTCATTTAATTTGAAACCAAAGGGTAATCAATATACACATTAAGGTTATAAGGTCAATCGACCATCCACACTTCTTAGACTGGTGTCTTTGTCTTTCTTATAACACATCAAAAAAATAAATTTCTTAAACTGGAAACAACAAAGTATCTTTTTTATAGGTATTAAACCCACTTTAGGTTCTTCAGGCTTCAATGGACCATGCCATAAATTGGATACCAGCTGTTTCCTATGGTTCCACCCGCCCATAGTGTTTCTGTATTATAGCCTATAACCTAGTCCAAGAATTGGGCTATAATATACAAAAATAATTTTTCAAATCCATCCATTAGTTTGAAAATGTTTCAATTTCAAACTCTATTACGGAAATTAGCATGACCTTGTTTTTTTTTTTGTTTCCATTTGTTTCTGTTTTTCTCTTCCGTTTTGCTTGTAATTTCTTTAATTGTTTTGATTTTTTCTTATTTCTAGAGGGTATTGGTCAGATGTCTCACTTTGATTTTGGATTTGATTTGATTGGGTTGGGATCATTACTTATTGTGTTTTTATTTCATTTCTTCATTGTAGATGTGAAGTTTGAAAATAAGCATTCAAGAAAACAAACTGCTTAGCTTTATTATATTAGTATAAATAAATATCACAACAAATCACACAGATTGAGTTAGCCCCAAAGTAAGTTCGAGACTTGTGTTATGTGTAATGGAAAACCAACTCAATAATACTATATACATTTTTCATCTTGACCTTACCGGGGATCGAACCCGGGACCTCCAGAGTAGCAGTCAGGCATGTTAACCATTCAGCCATGAGATTGTCCAAAAAAAACATCATCATAAGGTGTGCCTATCGTATATGTCACCCATTTGAACTACCATATTGATGAAATTTGGTACTAAGATAGATTAGGCATGTGGGTAATAACCAGTTATAATGTTAGTGTTATACAGTAGAATGAAATAAATTAAAGATGCCAATTAGTAATATTGCACTGGTATTTATTACGAGTTGGATACAGTTAAAGTTAGGGTTGTGGATAGTTCAAGCACAAAGTTGGGGACTGAAGAAAGTAAAGTACTTAACTGGCAGATGTCGAGCAAAAGAGCACGATCAACCACCAGTTGAATCCTTTTATAGGACACTGTGGACCCCGCGGTAAGGAGAGGCTGGTCTGGTCTGCAGGAGTAGGTAGTGGCACCAGCGCCACACGGTATCAGTAAAATAAATAGGATAAGGATATATCTTATCTATGTCACCAATGAGTTATCAAAATACCTAAATTGTATAAGGCTTGTATTTTATCAATTATCGTCGTTAATCTGTTTACACATTAAGACGAGGTGAACACTAGCGCCACCATTAACTAGAAATCATTATTCACTGAAAACACAAGTTATCAAAATCCATGTTATGTAATTAAGGATCTGAAGTTAACTTTAATCACTACATAGTATAAAACAAAGTCGCTTTCTCTGTCCCTATGTCCCTTTGTATGCTTAATTATCTTTAAAACTACGCAACGGATTTTGTTGCGTTTTTTTTTAATAGATAGAGTGATTAAAGAGGAAGGTTTTTATGCCCAAGCTAAGCCGTTTTCAAGAGACGATTCTTGTATTGGGCATTCTGTTTTTAATCTGTTTTTAATCTGTTCCTTGTCATATTAATTAGTAAACATTAATCTGACCTCTTCATGTGCTCAATAAGTGGTGTCACTGATAAGTTTCTGTGTAATACCGTGACCAACACACAATCAGAGTATAGGCCTGACCTGGTGATCAGTATGAAATGTAAAATCACGCTTTATTAAATAATGCTATCAACATTACCAATAACAACTAGTTTGCCGCGAACTTAGACCTCGTGATAATTATTCGCATTGTATTAGCTTTTATTTTATTTTTATTTGTTTATATCATCTACAACTGCTTGGTCAGGCTGATTTTGACATTTATAAAACAACTAGCTAACGTTCGCGTGTGATTCCCTCAGGAACAGTGCTTTTTCCCGGGATGAAAGGTACCCTATGTCCTTCTCAATACTCCTAGCTGTGTATGCGAAATTTCAGGAAGATTGGTCCAGTAGGTAGTTAGGGCTTGAAAGCGTTACATAACACTCGCATTTATAGTATTCGTTGGGATTCAGTTCCCTAAGTATCACTTAGATGGCACTATCCACAGAACAGAGAAATTATCCGAATAGAAATGTTTTGACACGGATTTAGTTCCAGGATCAGTGTGGCAGCGTATTCTCTGCTATTATCTTCAATTAATACATGTAAACCACACGACACCTTTATACAAATTACAACAAAGCCACCTAATATTATCGACCAATAACAGTGGCAATAAATGACGCAATCACCCATTTTTTTGTGTGAAACGTTGGCTTGTTAGCCAAACTAGTGGCACGTTTTTGTGCGCTATGCCACTTGTTAATTTTTCTAAATTCTGTGGCGCTATACATAGTAAGAACGCGCTATGGTTTCGTTTGCTTGTAGCAATCGCGGACATTTTTTCAATATTTCAAAAACTACTGAATCGATGATGTCTAAAGACAGTAACGTCGCGAGGTGCAGCTAGTACAACATAATTTGAAATCAGTAAATGCTGCCTAACTTTTTTTTGGTATAAATTATCTTGTCAATTCCATTGTTTGGCATCGACGCATGCGCTGCGTAGGACGTGGTTTCATGACCTAAGGAATTGAATCAAAGCTCACATGGTTAATGGCCTACCCTACCTTGTATGGTGCTGAGATTAATATTCTTTTATTTATATACTAGCTGCACCCCGCGGTGTTACCTACGGTTTATCATACACAGCAGCGCCATCTACTTTATAAAACGCCAATGACTAAAACTTTTTGGCTAAACAGGTTTGGAATCCTAGATATAGAATATATATAGACCGGTTGGAAAATGTACAAAAGAGATTCTTAAAACATTTGTCTTACCGTCTAAAAACCGACTATTTATCAAAAGAATACTCTTCGCTTTGTAGACAGCACCATCTTGTACCTCTGAGCAAGCGGCGCGACTTCGCTGATATTACCTACCTGTTCAAGTTGACCACAGGAGCGGTGGATTCCTCAGAACTCTTGTCCAAATTATCTTTTACAGTCCCCACTAGATCGCGTAGGTACTATTCCCCTATCAGTCTTTCGACGGTGTCAACCAACTACAGGCAGAACTCATTTTTGTGGAGAGCGGGTAGATATTTCAACTCTGTTTCTAGGTCATTGGACATAGACATATTCAACACCAATCCTAACAGGGCTAAACGTTTATTGTATGGTAATTTCTTTGATAATATATAAATTGTAAATTAATTGTAATTGTAACTTTTGCACGTCTAAACATTCAACTATAATGCATTATAAATACTTACATAACAAGCATCTATCTACTTTAATCAACAGGTTGATTGCTAGATTTAACTAGTGTAGTTTTGGCGTTCCCGTTATCTCAACACATAATTTGTATCTATATGTGAAGACCTATTATTGGCTTTTTGTTATAAAATCTGTTACCTATGTAAATTTATGTGCTGTTGGTCATCCAAATGTATAAAATAAATAAATAAATAAACCTACAGGAACCGGAAAATGTACCATATGTACGTTAGCACTATTAAGTATTCTGGGCCTATGTGTTACTTACTGCCTCCATACCAAATTTTATTAACTAAGTTTAAGGCGATACCTCGGTGAACACTAGCGCCACCATCATTTAAAAATCATTATTCACTGAAAACACAAGTAAAAAAAAATTCCTGTTATGTAATTAAAGTTCTGGATCTGAAGTTAATTTTTAACATATTAAATTATTAGCCTATAGTTACAAATTGCATTATTGCTTAAAACGGCCACTTTTAGCAGTTTTGCAATTTGTAACTATATGGAACTATAATTTAATAATTGAATATGATCAAAATTAACTTCAGATCCAGAACCATAAATTACAGCAGAGGGATTTTTGATAACTTGTGTTTTCAGTGAGTAATGATTTTTAAATGACGGTGGCGCTAGTGTTCACGAGGTATCACCTTAACAACCAGTTGTAAAAAAAAAAATATCTTGGCAACGAGACGTTCTCGACGTTATATGGAATTAATAATAATAATAATCGAACACATCTATAAACATATATCAGACAACAATATCTTATCAGAAGAGCAAAAAGGGTGCAAAAAAAGTTCCTAAGGATGCAAAGAACAATTACTAATAGACACAATAGTGATGAAACATGCAATGTCAAAGAGAAAGAATATAAATACAATGTATATAGATTACCGTAAAGCTTTTGATTCAATCCCTCATAGCTGGCTCACTTATATACTAGAACATTATAAAATACACCCTACAATAGTATCATTTCTAACCCACACAATGCAAAACTGGAAAACGCAACTTCAACTGTTGAACAACCCGACTGTACAATCAGATTTTGTTCCCATTAAACGTGGTATCTTTCAAGGAGATGCTCTCAGCCCTTTATGGTTTTGTCTCGCAATTAATCCTCTATCTAACCTGTTAAATGACTCTAATAAAGGTTACGAAATAGCTTCGCAACATAACCATTTTTCAATCACACATCTCATGTACATGGACGATATTAAACTCTATAGCGACACGAAAGAATATTTACACACGTTAGCAGACATAACCCAAAGGTTCTCTAACGACATACGAATGGAATTTGGCATAGATAAGTGCAAAATATTTTGTGTTCATAACGGGAAAGTAGTGCCAAACAATTATGTGATGGAAACGGGCATCTGCTTCGAATCACTAGATCAGTTTACTACATACAAATATTTAGGCTTTGAACAATCACGCCAAATTAAACAGAAAGAAACTAAAGAACAACTGATCAAAAAGTTTAAACACAGGATAAATTCTCTGCTTAAATCACAACTCAACTCACTTAATTTAGTAAAATCCATCAACTCGTACGCTATTCCTCTTCTCACGTATTCGTTTGGCATTATTAATTGGTCAAAAACTGACTTACTCAAACTACAACGCATCATAAATACATCCATGACACACCATCGTAAGCACCATCCCCGAGCCTGTATCCAGCGTCTCACCCTGCCACGATCTGAAGGTGGCAGGGCAATCATAGATCTAACTAACTTACACAACAAACAGGTTACTTCATTAAGAAATTACTTCCACACTAAGTCACAGCATTCAAACCTACATTCTACAGTTGTATATACAGACAAAAAATATACCCCACTTAATCTACATAGCCTAAATACCCAGGATAATGAAAATATAACAGATGACAAACAAAAAATTACACTATGGCAAGAAAAATCACTACATGGTAGACACCGGAAAGATCTACAACAAACACACGTCGATAAATCTGCTTCAAACGCCTGGCTACGCCATGGTGACCTATTTCCTGAAACAGAAGCCTTTATGATAGCCATACAAGATCAAATAATAGACACCCGTAACTACCAAAAACACATAATTCGTTCACTCAACATTACTACTGATTCCTGCCGTCGATGTCACAGTGCTTCAGAGACGATTCAACATATAACTGGCGCATGCAGAGCCATAGTACAAACCGACTATAAGCACCGTCATGACCAAGTGGCTGCCATAATTCACCAAAATTTAGCTTACAAATATAACTTACTAACAGAAAAGATACCCTACTATAAATATAAGCCAAGTTGCATTTTAGAAAATAATGAATATAAAATATATTGGGATAGGACCATACTAACTGATAAAACTGTACATTTTAACAGACCAGATATTACTCTTTTACATAAAAATACCCAATCTGTTTACTTAATAGACATTGCAGTTTGTAATACACACAACCTTGAAGCAACAAATGTAGAAAAGATAGCTAAATATACAGATCTTGCAATAGAAATCAAAACTCAATGGCGAGTGAATACGGTTAAAACTATACCCATAGTCATCTCAACAACGGGCGTTATACCTCACACACTACATACACATCTTCACACACTTGACTTGCATCCATCAATTTACATACTTATACAGAAAGCTGTAATATTAAATACATGTCGAATAGTTAGAAAATTTTTATCAGCCATTTAATTTAATTAAGCCTCTTTGTGTTGGCCCCGGCCTCACAAAAGCTTAAACACCAAGTCTATTGATAGGCTTGAGAAGGAAATATACCAACATAAATAATAATATGGAATATTTAATTTTATAATGTATTCTATCTCTCTCTCATCTGTTTGTTTCGTCAACGAGCAGTGCTTGCTTAATATTCCGATTTGAAGGGCGAGAGAGACACTGATATTACTCGTTCTTTTTCCATCGTGACAATGGCTAAAACTATACAAATGCCCAGAATGTTGTTGGTTGTTGCACTTACAACATTATCGGCTGAGTCAGAGGCCACTGTCGGAGCACCCTTGCACTTTGTATGGCAGCTGGGGCACGACGACACCGTGTATCATGTAAGAATGCCTTATAACTTGATTATTCATACTAAACCGCATCAAAATCCGTTACGTAGTTTTAAAGATTTAAGCATACATAGGGACACAGGGACAGAGAAAGCTACTTTGTTTTATACTATGTAGTGATAGTGATGTAGTGATAACTATAACCCGACTATGTAAAAGTTGTCTAAAAAGGATGAAGATATGTGTGTTCCGAATCGCGCTTGGCCAGTTTTATCAATCGATTACGTTTAAAAAAGGGTCTTAATGAGAGTTCCGTTTCTTATCACGCGATGATGATAGGAAATAATCCGATGGCTTAACGATCAGGCAAACAAACACGGCCGAGGAATTAGACAAATATGCTAATAAATAAATTATTGTATACTAGCTGTTTCCCGCGGCTTCGCCCCGCGTGGGACTCGGTTATATCGCGCCCAAAAGTAGCCTATGTTTGACCTCAGGTCGTTAACTACATCCCTACAAAATTTCATCACAATCGGTCCAGCAGTTTAGCCGTGAAGAGGTGACAAACAGACAGACAGACTTTCTCATTTATTATATTACTATGGATATTATGGACTAGCTGGTGCCCACGACTGCACCCGTGTGGTACTCGGTTATATCGCGCCAAAAAGAAGAATAGGGAAGGAGTGAAAATTTTTAAAACACTTGAATTTTTTTCTGTCGGTAGGAATAATTAAATCGTCATTAAAATATAATATTTTATCTAAAATAATTGGCTGATTCTAAAAATCTGATATTTATTTCGGGTATAAAGAACCTTATTCCTACCGATACCGATAGAAAAAAATTCAAGCGTTTTAAAAAATTTCACTCCTTCCCTATAATTGTTCTCACTAGATAGTTCGGTAGTCGAATAACTGTAAGTTTTTTTTTCTTATCCCTACTATAATTATAAATGCGAAAGTGAGTTTGTATATTTGTTTGTTACCTCTTCACGCCCTATCTACTGAATCAATCTTCCTGAAATTTCGCACACACACAGCTAGGAGTATTGAGACGGACAAAGGGTACCTTTCATCTCGGAAAAAAGCACTGTTCTCGAGCGGTGTTCACGCAGGTGAAGCCGCGGGCAAAAGCTAGTATTTATTTATTTATTAAGTAGCTAAGATTGTATACTATAGATTAACAAACTGATAGACTTACATCATTACAACAACATACATATTAATTCATATAACATCACTTATCAGCGACCTTCCGCCGTCCTCTATGCAATGGCTAAGTAATTTAACTGCATATGATTTATATAAGGAAATAGATCCGTAAATGGTAACTAGACTGCATCTGTTTGTATAGTGTAAGCCGGAATGAATAGATCTTTCCTTTTTATAAATAAAAACACTAGCTGTTGCTCGCGGCTCCGCCCGCGTGCGCCCCGTTTATATCGCGCCCGAAAGTAGCCTATGTTTGACTCCTAGTCCATAACTATATCCATACCAAATTTCATTACAATCGGTCCAGCAGTTTAGCTGTGAAGAGGTGACAGATAGTGACAGTAGTATGGATAGTATGGATATGTCACAAATCACACAGATTGAGCTAACTCCAAAGTAAGTTCGAAACTTGTGTTTTATACTAACTCAACGATACTATATTTCATAACAAATACCTACAATCTATGCTAATATTATAAAGCTGAAGAGTTTGTTATTTTGTTTGTTTGAACGCTTATAACTTGGGAACTACTGGTCGGATTTGAAAAACTCTGCATATGATAGCTTGATTCTTGGGTAGGGTTGCCAGGTCCTCAGACGCAAAAGCCGGACAGACCTGTGAGTTTGTCCTGACATTTGGGTAAAAAATCCGGACATCTTGTTTTTTTTATCCATTTTTAGGGTTCCGTACCTCAAAAGGAAAAAACGGAACCCTTATAGGATCACTTTGTTGTCCGTCTGTCCGTCCGTCCGTCCGTCTGTCAAGACCCTTTTTCTCAGGAACGCGTGGAGGTATGAAGCTGAAATTTATATCAATTACTCAGGTCTACTGTCCCTTGAAGCTGTGAAAAAATCAAACTTCTAAGCCAACGCAATCAAAAGATACAGCCGTTTATGCCGCAAATTTTCGACACTTGCAAGGGAATCAAAACCTACAGGGTGCTTCCCGTGAACTCAGAATCTTGAAATTTGGTACGAAGCAACGTCTTATAGCATAGATAAAGGAAAAATTACGAAAACCATAAATTTTTAGTTACATCACATAATATATTTTTTTTTATAATTTTAAACTTACTACCCATTTCCTCATAAACGCGTAGAGGTATTAAATTGAAATTCATACCAAATACTCAGGTCTATAATACCTTTAAGCTGTAGCAAAATCAAACTTCTATGTCAACGCAATCAAAAGAAACAGCAATTTAAGCTGCATATTTTGAAACTCGCAAGTACTCGCAAGGGAATCAAAACCTAAAGGGTACTTCCAGTCGACCTAGAATCTTGAAATTTGGCATGAAGCAACGTTTTATAGCACACATAAAGGAAAAATTCCGAAAACCTTAAATTTTTAGTTACATTACAAAATATATATTTTTTAATAAATATAAACTTATTACTTTATTAATGTTGCAATAGAATGTATAAATACAACAATATTCGGCAGCAACCTCAATATGTACACTTCATCTTCTCGTCTTATTGTTGTGGGAGACTTCAATATAGATTTTAGAATGAATCCCCAAAATGGAATTTCCACATATTTTTCATCCATGTTTCCGTTAATAAACAGTAGCACTACACGAAGTTGTACAACTATTGATAACGTTTTTTCGAACTTCAATGTTCAATGTGGTACTATTCATACCTTTTTCAGTCACCATTTACAGGTCTGGTTCAAATTTAATACTTAATTAATATTTTTGAACTAGATTTCTAAATAGTGACTAAAAAACTTAGTAAATAAATAACTTTAATAAAAGAACTTTCGCAAGTCTGCTGCAAGGCTAGTATAAGTGTTTCAGTTATATTATAGATAAATGATATGTGTTAATATAAAATAAAGGATTACTTAAACGATAAAGAGATCTTTGTCTTAAATTTATGCTCCTCCATCTTTCCCCATTGTAATGTTATGAATTTCATTTTGCAATAAAAATACCATAGTTATGACTCGATTGTCGTAATGAACGAACTTTGTAAACCTTGCAGGTTTGTACGGAACCCTCGGTGCGCGAGTCCGACTCGCACTTGGCCGGTTTTTTTTATAAAAAGTGTAAAACTTTGTAGGTAGATATTATAATCTTATGTTTGCAGTTTGACATGTTTTGTAAATTAATATTATTATTATTATTTTTTTTTTTTTTATGACATTAAAATGCAATCTTTTATATTTGTGTACCCTCACAAGACTACACTATTGACTTCGCAACACCCTACAAGGGTCCATGTATTTTTTCCCATCAAATGTATGCATGAAAGCGAAATAAAGAATAAAGAATAAAACTAATTTTTTTTTGTCCTAACATTCGGCCGGATGCCGCTTGTTTTGGCCGGACAAGCAATCAAAAATCCTACGTATGTCCTGCTTTATCCTAACACCTGGCGACCCTATTCTTGGGAAAGCTTATAGGCTATAGTACATACACACCAAGGGCGAGTGAAACCGTGGGGAACAGCTAGTATATCATAAACGTCCAAGACCCAGGCCAATCGGAAAAAAAGATCATTTTTCATCTTGACCTTGACCGGGGATCGAACCCGGGACCTACTTAGTATCCTCCTTACGTAAACCGTTACGCCATGGAGGTCATCATACTTTTAATCATGCATGATCCTCTCTTTCGATAGTTTCATGCATCTTCAGCTTATTCCACAGAGCACAAGAGTATGATTTCTAAAAGCATTATTATGCTCCTAGACGGTACAGGTGGCCTACTACCATCTCTTAAAACCATGCAAGTTCCAGTGAGTAAACGAGTCAGCGCAATGCATGATGTAAGGCGACATCCCCCTTACTCACTGGATCTTGCATGGTTTTTAGAGATGATAGTAGGCCACCTGGTTATTACAATAGAGCGACTGCCGTCCGACCTCGGTAACCCTTTTAAAAGGGAAACATGATCCGGGTGTGTTAGTCGCCAACACTCAACCTTAATTTCAACCTTATTTAAACTGCACTGGAGTACAATTTTGCTTATTTTTTTAAAAGTACAGTTTAGTAGGAAATCAGGCATAATACCTCAATAATTTAATATGTTTAAATTAAACTTTAGATCCAGAACCTTAATTACTTACATAAGACGGATTATTGATAATTGGTGTTTTCAGTGAATAATGATTTTTAAATGATGGTGGCGCTAGTGCTCACCGAGGTATTACCTTAAGGTTTATATTGTTGTTTTTTGACAAACCCCTTTCTCCACACGTCTTTTCTATATAAGCAGCTCCTTATTTTTTCAGTATGGCCGCCAACACATTGAAGTGGCGAGGAAGGTCACACGAAGCGACAGCTCTGATGATGAAGAGGAACCGGCAGTGCCTGACGACAAGCCGCCCTCGGCCATAATCAAGGAGAATGGGAGCAACGGTAAGCATACCGCGTTGAGTAGCTCGATAGCCTAGCGCAATGCGCGTATGCGTAACGATATCGCTCTATAAAGTTAGTCTAAACAAACAAATAATTTCTCTATGTTGATTCCAGGCTCCACGAAGACGACAGTGATACAACGCGAGGAGATACTCGGCCCGTCGCCAGAACTGAACTACAAGAGGAGTTCTAGCCAAGAAAGGGTGCAGAACGGCCATAAGGAACTCAAAAATGAGGTAATTAATATACCATACATGTCATCATTATACCATACATGTCATCATTGCCTTAGCTCATACCACGCATTGGAAAACTGAGTCACGGAGGATATATAGATTGCTGGCCTATTGATCTTTTCCTTATGCTGTTACCTCACTTGCCTATTTGTATTCCAATATTTGCCTATTTGACCACGTGTGGACGGTATATTTGCCAAAACTTTTGCGTTATTTGCCTACTTTACCTATTCGTCGAATATTTTGGCAAATTCGCGAGTAGCCATGTGTGGTAGCAGCATTAGAAGCACAGTGTCGCCGCATCGAGAGGGGTCGGAGAACTAATCGCCATCTAGCCTTGAGTGGAGAACTTAAAAAGAAATAGTTCAATCATATTTTAAAATGCCATCTAGCGTTAAATAGAACGCAACTTTAATATTTTTGATATAGTCTACGATAAATGGCATGCACGGACCTACCATTATTAAATTAATTAATTATTTTATGAACACTTCACGAGTAAACACGTGTGAATGACAATGAGGAATGTTCTGTACTGATCAGAGCGCCACTGGTGGCGAATAACTGGAACTAATCAAAGCCTGCTATGATGAAACCATTGAATGAATGAATAAACACTTTATTGCACCAATTACATAAATACATCATTGGATTGTACAGGAACGAAGATGAAAATTAGTACAAAGGCGGACTTATCGCTAATGCAATTTCTTCCAGCCTACCTTAGGGTAGAGAGAAACAAGAAACATTGAAGCGCGAGCGATGCAGAAAGCTAATTAGTTAATATTTCTAATTAATGTCCTAATAACTACGTTTATAGACAGACCCACTAATAAACCTATTTAAATAAGTGTGTGCTCATTGGGTTAATTCGCCTCTTCTATGTAATTTCTCTGTGCTATAGCAGGGCTTGGAACCGGTATTGTTAAGACCCAAAAATAACGGTCTTTTACCTGGTAAATAATATAGCGGCCCATTTTAGTCCTTAATACCTGGTTAAGACCGTTATTTTTGGGTAAATACCAGTTGAGCGGAACCGAAATGCTAGCGGTCGCTGTAGAAATGTATGGGCAGAAAAACGAGCTGGTTTTTAAGGTGATACCTCGGTGAACACTAGCGCCACCGTCATTTAAAAATCATTACTCACTGAAAACACAAGTTATCAAAAATCCCTCCGCTGTAATTAAGGTTCTGGATCTGAAGTTAATTTTAATCATATTCAATTATTAAATTATAGATCCATATATTTACCAATTGCAAAACTGCTAAAAGTGGCCGTTTTAAGCAATAATGCAATATGTAACTATAGGGAATTATAATTTAATATGTTTAAAATTAACTTCAGATCCAGAACCATAAATTACAGCAGAGGGATTTTTGATAACTTGTGTTTTCAGTGAGTAATGATTTTTAAATGACGATGGCGCTAATGTCCACCGAGGTATCACCTTAATTTTAACCAGGTTTCAAACCATGGCTATAAGTGTCTTTGTTAAATAAACTAGCTTTCGTCCGCGTGAATTTCCCTCGGGCACAGTGCTTTTCCCGGGATGAAAGGTATCCTATGTCCTTCTCAATACTCCTAGCTATGTGTATGCGAAATTTCAGTAAGATTGGTGCAGTAGATAGGGCGTGGAGAGGTAACAAACAAACAAACTCACTTTCGCATTTATAATGTTAGTTAAAATAGAATAAATAGGTGTTTTCGGCCCGTTTCATTGTATGGCGGTTGAATATCTGTATGTATGATTTCAGGTGAACCTGGAGTTCCACTTGTCTCATTCTCTGGATCTGGTAAAGGCTGGTATGGAGTCCATCATTGAAGACCAGGTGACCTCAGTGTTCGAGGCTGAGGAGCTGCGCAGCTGGAATCTTCTCACCAGGACCAATAGGTAAACTGAATTATCACTAGCAAGTCCAGCCCGGCTTCGCCCGTGGTACATACATATGTCACTCGGGGATAGTGTGGCTTTCCAACGGTGAAATAATTTTTCAAATCGGTCCCAGTATGATATTAAAAAATAAATAAAATAAAATCCATTGATTTCGGGCTACAATGGCCCGTAGTGCACATACAATTAAATTGAATTTAATTAAATCAGTCGGCCGGAAATATCACATGAAAAAAAATCATTCAATTAATCAATAAAATACAGATGTTTAATATAATAATAATAATATATAGAAGATATTACTAGCTTCTCCCGTGGGTATTCTGGGATAAAATATAGCCTATGTGTTGTTCCAGGGTCTAAGTAAGCTCCATTCCAAATTTTAGCCAAATCTGTTCAGCCATTGGCCGTTTTATTGTGAAAGAGGAACAAACATCCATACATTCTTACAAACTTTCGCGTTTTTAATTTTAGTAGGATAGGACTAGCTGCTAACTCCGTTCCGCCTGAATGCACTTTTCTCACCGTTTTAACCTTCCCTGAACTTCCACAAACATTTCAAGACCAAAATTAGCCAAATCGGTCCAGCCATTCTCGAGTTTTAGCGAGACTAACGAACAGCAATTGATTTTTTATATATAATACTAGCGACCCGCCCCGGCTTCGCATGGTCATAAAAACCTTCCTCTTGAATCACTTTATCTATTAAAAAACCGCATCAAAATTCGGTGCGTAGTTTTAAAGATTTAAGCATACAAAGGGACAGAGAAAGCGACTTTGTTTTATACTATGTAGTGAAGATTAAGATAATTTAATATAAAAAAAATAACATTGTCCTTAACGTCATATCACCTTGATAACTTTATAATATATTTCAATGTTACGATCTATGTAAATGAATTTATGTAAATTAATATTTTGCATGATTAAAAATAAATCTTCTATTCCATTCGGTGAGCTAAAAATAGAACTTTTTTTTCCTATATAAGCTAACTAGCTTTCGCCCGCGGCTTCTCCCGCATGAATTTCCTTCGGGAACAGTTTTTCTGGGGATGAAAGGTACCCTATGTCCTTCTCAGTACTCCTAGCTATGTGTATGCGAAATTTCAGGAAAATGGTTCAGTAGATAGGGCGTGAAGAGATAACAAACAAACAAATATGCAAACTCACTTTCGCATCACTATCACTACAAAGTATAAAATAAAGTCGATTTCTCTGTCCCTATGTCCCTTTGTATGCTTAAATCTTTAAAGATAAGCCAGGTAGCTTATAATAGAAAAAAACGTTCTATTTTTAGCGCGCCGAATGGAATAGAATATTTATTCTTAATCATGCAAAATATTAATTTACATAAACTATTAATAAACGCATACGCTAGCGGCTGCCTTAGCGATTTTGTATGACAAACCTGTACAGCGCCCCTGGCGGATAGTAGAGCAACTAAGAAATTCCAGTTAAGTGCAAACAAAAATAAGTTTCTAACTATTGTTCGGAAAAAAGCTTAATTTTTTTACTGATAAAAAAAAACAATACGACAATACTCATTGCCAGCTTATACCAACAATGTAATTAAAAAATAGTATTTTGCTGTTGACGCCGGAAATGAACCAATTTACGGCCGAGTAACAAAAAAACTAAAAGAGGAAGAAAAGTACTGTACATGCCTCGACCGAAATCCCAATTTACGACTTCCTATTTTTAAAAGACCTTGGCATTGCCTCATTATTTCAAATGCCCTTGCAATATCACTCGGCCGTAAAATGCTTAATATTCGGCCTCGACAGTAATGTTCTATTTTGTCACACATTCATTGCATCATGCTTAAAGATGATTTTTTTTATTAAAAACTTTTTTTTCTCCTTTTCAGACAATACGAGTTCTTAACATGGCGCCTCACTATAATATGGGCTATGGGATTTATCGTACGGTACATGTTCTTACTGCCCTTGAGGATTTTAATTTTCATTATTGGGGTAAGTTTGCAGTTTTTATTACTAAAAATATATTCATTACCAACTGTTGCCCGGGGCTCCGCTCCCGTGGGAATTCCGGGATAAAATATAGCCTATGTGTCGTTCCGTGGTCTAAGCAATCTCCATTCCAAATTTCAGCCGAATCGGTTCAGCAGGTCAGTTTACCTGTGAAAGAATAACAAACATCCATACATACTTACAAAATTTCGCATTCATTATATTAGTAGAATAGGACTAGCTGACTGAACGCACTTTTTACAAATATTTCAAGATCAAAATTAGCCAAATCGGTCCAGCCATTCTCGAGTTTTAGCCAGACTAACAACAACAAAAACAAACAAACAAACATGTCCTCTTTATAATAGTAGTATAGACTAGCTGTTCCTCGCGGTTTCATATATGTACTTCTAATAACCTTCCCCAAGAATCAGGCTATCATATACAGAAAGAATTTTCCAAATCCGATTAGTTCTCAAGTTATAAGCGTTCAAACAAACAAACTCTTCAGCTTTCTAATAGAAGTATAGATAAATAAATAGTTTAAAAAAAAACAATATGTTCCTGCGGGTCTGGTTTCCCTGTATAAAAGGGTTGCGGAGGTCAGGCAGCAGTCGCTTCATTGTAGTAACCAGTTCCGCCAAATCAAGACCATGATTAATTGCGTACCAGATGCAACCAGGAAACACGCTCGGACGAAGAAGAAGATAATATATTATTAATAAATAATGCACGATATGTATATATTTTTTTTTTCTTCTCTGAAGTACATATTTTTTATTAATTTTTATAGATTTTTAACTGTTATGACGAATCAGATGTATGTATATCGTGACGGGCAGCTTAGTAATAAGTACAAGTGAGCCACTTATGAAAGTATATCAAATACTTTTATTTTTGGGTACTGTTCTGTACATGTATTCTTCTTTTTTTTTTTCATTTATACACGGTGAATTTTAATTCGTTTTGGAAAATATCAATTTCGAGCGCTGCTGAAGTATCAGGCTGTCGCGCTGCACGTCAACGACATGACAGTAACAGCATTATACTTGAGCAGCCCTCAAAATTGAGTAGCGTTTGAGTATACGGCATACATATTTCGTTTGAAATTTTTATTTTGACAAGCCAATTAAAATATATATTAATATTAGGTAGTCTTCGGTTCCAAAATAAATGAAAATTCATCGTGTAATTATTTAAAAGTTTATTAAAAAAAACTCCCGTATGTTTCTACCATTCTAACCAATTCTACTATTGCACATGGCAACACTAGGTGCTCACGATGATAACGACGACGACGGTAGTCAGCTGTTTGCCTCGCGGACGCATTCGACTTTACCTCGGCGCTGTATTCTACAAAATATCTATCCGAATTATTATCCGGAGTCTGTCCTGTGTTGCCACATTCCACAACATGGAGCACATGCCGAGAATGAACGGGTTCTGTGTTGCCAACCACACGAGCCCGATCGATATTTCCGTACTAAGCATAAACAATTGTTTCTCTTTGGTAGTATTTTTTTTTATTTTTTCAGGGTTTTTATGTGTATTTTTGTGTTCGTTGTGTTGTACGATGGCATGTGGGGGGCAGTGTGAAGAAATGACGAATCTTTTTTTATATATTTATAATTTCGAATTAATTAAATTATTTTTACATTTTTTTATATTTTACTTTATGATTTTCATTGTTTATTTTTTTTAAATGGTTACGGAATGTACATACGTAAAATTCGAATAATAAAATTCATAAGGTACCCTCAACATTGATATAAAATTTATTTATTTGTCATTTCTATGCACTGAAATCTGAAGCGGGAATATCTAAACATATTATTGCTTACTGGGCAATCAACATGCAACTTTATATTATAGAGGATTAAGGGCTGTTATTCGTTACGCAAAAATTGAATTCGGGAATTGGTGTAATTATTTATTTTTTAACCAGATATATATATTCATTCATTTATTATATAGATATTTTACAATAAAATGGCTAAATCTTCAATGTTTAAAACCCTGGTCTGGTTTCCCTGTAAAAAGTGTGACGGAGGTCAGACGGCAGTCGCTCCATTGTAATTAACCAGTACCGCCAAAACTAAAATTAAGGGCTGAGCTCTGAAGCGTAAGCTTCAGCTATGAAATACGATCAGGTTAAAATTTTATTTATTTATTTAATTTAATGTTGATTACTTCTTATTAGTACTTATGTTAAAAGTTTAATATTATTTTATTTGAAAAAACTAGCAGTCCATCCCGGCTTCGTCCGTGGTACATACATAGCCTATGTCACTCGGGGATAGTGTGGCTTTCTAACGGTAAAATAAATTTGCAAATCTGTCCAGTAGTTTCGAAGCCTATTCTATACGAACAAACAAACAATCGAATCGTTCCTCTTCATAATATTAGTTTATATAATAATTTTAAAACATGTAAATGGGGGGGTTTAAAGCCCTAAACTGAATAAATATTAAAAAATAAATTGTCACAGCCTGTGCAAATTTCAACGTGATCCGACATTTTCAAATTTCAAGCCAAACGATTTCAGCCCTTATTTCTCTTGCATTAAAGTTGTCCCAATCATGACACACTATCACGCTTTGCCCCATCGCCCATAGGTGTGGTGGTTGATTGTATGTACGGCCTGCATCGGCACGCTCCCGGACGGGCACTTCAAACAACGTGTCAACTACGCTGTGTCTATAATGTGCTTCAACTTCTTATCGCGGTGTATATCGGCTGTAATCACATACCATGATACGAGGAATAAGCCGAAAGGAGGGATATGTGTCGCTAACCATACGAGTCCCATTGATGCGTTGGTTTTGATGTGCGATAGCTGTTATTCTTTGGTAAGTTTTCATTTTCTTAATATTATTCCAAAATGTCCTTTAACTCTTGCTATTAGGATGTATATTACCAGTGATTACTTATCATGACACAATGAAGGAGGAAACTGTGTCGCTAACCATACCGAGTCCCATTGATGCTCTGGTTTTGATGTGCTATAGCTGTTATTCATTGGTAAGTTTACAAAAATGTGCTTTATAACTCTTCCTATAAGGGTGTAAATTACCAGTGATTACTTAACATGACACAATGAAGGAACTGTGTCGCTAACCATACGAGTCCTATTGATGTGCGACAGTAGTTATTCTCTAGTGAGTATACATTCTCTATTATGTCTTCTGTTCCAAAATGTACCTTAACTCTTCCTATTACGGTGTATATTAGCCGTGATCATGATACGAGGGATATGCTGAACAAAGTTGAACAGTCTATTACTTATTCATTCAAAATGTGTTCTGTCTCGTTCTTTTAATATCAATAAGAAAGAAAACATAATTAGGTTAAAATGCGCTTAACAAATTTTGTCAATTTTTATGAATAAGGGGGTAAGTTTGTGCGTCCACTATGGAATTTTTTAGTTACATTACTATCCGCCAGGGGCGCTGTACAATCTGTGTAAATTTGTAAAATCTCATGGTAGTCATACTTGTGTATTCATGGTGAATATTATCATTTTTATCATTAGATTTAAGTACATACGGTTTTCATACAACATGCTTGTTTTTTTTTTATTATTAATAAATATATTTAAAGAATCTGAATGAATCGAAATAACTTTATGGGGCAGTAAAGAAATTCTTTAAAGGTATTTCGGGATTGAATTTTGCATGAATTATGGGAATAATGTGTTGTCTGATTTGGGTAATTTTAATTTTTTATTATATTTACATTTAACTTGTGTAAAGGGCGGACTTAAAGCCGAATGGATATAGGGATAAAAATAAAGTATTTTCTAGGATAACAGGCCGTGTGATTTCGTATGACGAGAGTGATGAGTGTGGAGGAAGCGACAGAGGTATGTAAGGGTCGTAGCCAATGGAAATCTCTAGTCTCTGCCTACCACTACCGGAGACAGGCATGATGATATGTATGTATGATTTCGTACAAGAATAGACCACTCCCTCGAATGTCGTAAAAGACGACAAGGGATCAGCAGTGGTCTCAAATAACTTTGTAGTTACCAGTAAGCATTTTCAAGAAAATGTCCTCTTAACGCGATCCAAAAATGATTATGTGATCGACATCGCCTTAGTTCATGTATAAGCACCATTTCGCATACGTATCATTTTTAGAGGTCCGTATTAAAAGGATAAAAACGGGACCCTATTACTAAGACTCCGCTGTCCGTCCGTCCTCCGTGACGGTTGTGTAGGTTGGTAATCTGGTGGTTCTAGGTTCGATTCCCAGTCAGGACAAGTTAAAAAGGTATTTTTTATACTAGGTCTTGATTCTTTATTTATTTACTAGTTGTTCCCCGCGGTTTCACCCGCTCTTTGTGTGTATGTACTATGACTATAACATTCTCCAAAAATCAGGCTACCATATGCAGTAATAATCCGACCAGTAGTTCTAAAGTTATCATTATGACGTCCTCCGTGGCGTAATGGTTAACATGCTTGAGGTCTAACATGCTCAAGAGGTCCCGGGTTCGATCCCCGGTCAGGTCAAAATTAAAAATGATCTTTTTCTGATTGGACTTGGATGTTTATCTATACATGTATCCATACTAATATTATAAATGCGAAAGTCTGTCTGTCTGTCTGTCTGTCTGTCACCTCTTCACGGCTAAACTGCTGGACCGATTGTGATGAAATTTGGTAGGGATGTAGTTAACGACCTGAGGTCAAACATAGGCTACTTTTGGGCGCGATATAACCGAGTACCACGCGGGGCGAAGCCGCGGGGAACAGCTAGTTTGTTATAAAATATAGTATCGTTGAGTTTGTACCCCATAACACAGTTTTTGGAAAATACAGCGTTGTCATCCCCTTTCAGCAAGTTTGCCGCAAAAAAAAACAGCGCTTACAGTTTTTTATACTTTTTACGGCCCTGGAAACTAGTGCTTAAGTAAGTCTGGTCAAAGTCAGATGACTAAGTGAAGTGATGTAAAATTTCCCCTTAGCGATAACTTAGAGATTTTGGTGATAAGCAAATATAGTATACTAGCTGTTCCCCGCGGCTTCGCCCCGCGTGGGACTCGGTTATATCGCGCCCAAAAGTAGCCTATGTTTGACCTCAGGTCTTTAACTACATCCCTACCAAATTTCATCACAATCGGTCCAGCAGTTTAGCCGTGAAGAGGTGACAGACAGACAGACAGACAGACTTTCGCATTTATAATATTAGTATGATTAGTATGGATGGATATAATAATAATTATTCTTATTCATATATATATATATATATATATATATATATATATATATATATATATATATATATATATATATATCATATAAATATGCTAGACTATAAGGTATTTATTCTATGACCAATAATATTGTAGAAATATTTTGTAGCCTGAAATAAATAATTATTATTATATTAGTAAAGGTTATTTATTAATTAATAGTCAAACACTTTTAGATAGGACAGAGGCACGGAGGTTTCCTCGGCCTCCTGCAGAGGGCGCTGGCGCGCGCGTCGCCGCACATCTGGTTCGAGAGGTCCGAGGTCAAAGACAGACATGCAGTCGCGAAGAGGTGACGACATTCCTATACAATTTTATTTTATTTTTTCATTTTTTGTCTGTCTGTATGTTCCGGTTAATCTCTGGAACGGCGCGGCCGATTTTGATGGGACTTTCACAGGCGAGTAGCTGATGTAATAAGGATTAATTTGATTTTAGTTATTTTTTGTTTACTCTGCGAACTGAACACTACGTTTTGTTAAATTCCAAGCGGATGAAGTTGCACCTAGTTTTGGTATATGTACCGTGCATGTCCTTGATCATTTAGTGAAAGGAGCTTTTATAAAAAAAATATACATGTCGACTAAAGAACCTTCTTTGTTTTTTCGTCGGTTAAAAAGCGGTTATTTTACAATGCAAGAGCTGGCTTGTTGCTTGCGCTAATGTAAAAATTTACACGATGCTATTTCCTGTCAAGAGGAATAAAAGAAATGTACAAGCCTCGGCCGAAATTGCCTTGATGACAATACAATAATTCGATAAGTTTATCTCTAAAAAATTGAAAATAAATAAAGTACGCTGTAATGAGCAATCGAACTATAAAACGAAAAATAAATTTAACTAAAAATCGTGCGGGGTGCTTGTGCAATATTTTTCATTTATTGCCCATTAAGGCGTGTTTCTTAACGTTTTTTTTTTTTCCAAACTATATTAATTTGTGTTACTTTCCCAGACTGGCTCAGCACATAGCCGACCCCAACAACCCCCCGATCCTGATCTTCCCCGAGGGCACGTGCATCAACAACACATCCGTGATGCAGTTTAAGAAGGGCAGCTTCGAAGTCGGTGGCACTATATACCCCGTCGCTATCAAGTAAGTAACTGTCTCTATATGGGCCAGTCGCATAATGTCTCCTAGTCGTGGAATGTCTCCTAGTCGTGATATGGGTCATTCGCAAAATGTCTTCTAGTTGTGAAATGTCTCCTAATCGTGAAATGTCACTTTCTCATAATGTGTCTTTAGCAAAATGTCGCTACAGGGACTTAAAATGTAATTGTATTATAATAGCAAAATAATTTATTTTATAGCCACGAATAGACAATGATTTTGTATGGGAGATCAAAAAATATATATTTCAATATAAGTTTATTTGGAAAAGTTGTTCAGTATAGTGGTCTGAAACCGCCCTTAAAATATTTGCAATTTATTTGTGTCCACCTTATATAAGGTGAATTTAAATTATTTTAAGGGCAGATTCAGACCACTAAACTGAACAACTTTCCCAACTAAACGTATATCGAAATACGAAAAATTTTTTTGACCTCCCTTACAAATTGAGAATCAGCTGATCTGTTTATGTATGGAGTGTGAAAAACATAATTTCATATTTTGACATAAGTTTATTTGGAAAAGTTGTTCAGTTTAGTGGTCTGAATCTGCCCTTTCAATATTTACAGTTTATTTGTGTCCACCTTATTATATAGATTTTTTTTTTCAGATACGATCCTAGATTTGGGGACGCGTTCTGGAACAGTTCCCGCTACGGGATGCTGCACTATTTGCTGAACATGATGACTTCCTGGGCCATCGTCTGCGACGTTTGGTAAATATTATATTAGGTGTAACCCGCGTTTTTAAAATTTTAAAAGAACTAAATTAGCGCAATCTGGCTTTTTGGTGCCAATGTAAAGTTTCCAACGACGTTGTTTCCTCTCCAGAGGAAGAAAAGTACTATACAAGCCTCAGCCGAAAAAGCAATTTATGTCCTCGTATTTCTAAACTTTAGACTTTTAAAAGATATATACGGTCGAATTAAGAAACCTCCTTTAAGTTGGCCGTAAATTGCTTCATTTCCGACCTCGACAGTAATGTAGTATTGTATTGTAGGTATTTGCCGGCCATGCAGCGAGCCGCAGACGAGTCGGCGGTGGACTTCGCCAACCGAGTTAAGGCCGCCATCGCCAGGCAAGGCGGACTTGTCGATCTACAGTGGTAAGAATTGAATAGAAAAACAAATGTATACATAATTTTTTTAACACACACATATTAAATAAAAAATAAAAAACAAATAAAACATACATAAATTCATACATAATTACATGTTATACATAAATAAGAGCATACTTAAATGTCTCGATAAATGTCAGAGCAGATAGAAAGTAAATTAGGACAAGGCAGAAAGGTAATGGGATTTGACGAGATTTGAACCCGGTCAGTCTTTTCCGGATTTCAAGCGGGAGGGCGTTCCAGAGGAGAAATGCCTGAACTGAGAAAGAGTTAAAGAAAAATTTGGTGTTTTGCATTGGTACTCTTTAAGTCTAAGAGAGACAGAGCGCGATAAATTATACATTTATTTCCTGAATTTCCCTGTAAAAATAATCAGCACCCTTTTACCAATAATCCATAATGGTCCATAGTCTATATAATAGTCTTTAACTAGCAGTCCACCCCGGCTTCGCCCGTGATACACACATAGCCTATGCCTATGTCACTCGGGGATAGTGTGGCTTTCTAAGTGAGAATGTTTTTAAAACTAAATAAAAATGCATATATTTGTTACAGGGACGGCCAGCTAAAACGAATAAAAGCTAAAAAAGAATGGCGCGAGTTACAACAAGAGGAATTCAGTAAAAGACTTAAAGGGGAATAGGTGTTAAATAACAGTGACTCGGAACGCGTATCGGAGTAAATAGTGATTGTGGAACAGGTATCACAGGGCTAATATCGCGTACGGAGTGTGGAACGGAACTAGTATTGAAATAACAGTGATAAAGTGATGTGTTGTGATTCGGTTAAGCGTATTTTTTTTTAAATAACCAAGACCACAGGATGCTGAGTTGGTGGTGTTTCTCTTTTGTTAATATTTTTAGGTAATTTATTTATTTAATATTTAAAGGGTTGTTATTGTTAGGTCTTGAAACTGATAGTGCGAACGTCGTACACAATTTTTTAAAAATAATTTCATTTTTTGGCATTTTTTATTGTTGGCAGGAAGATATTGGTGCATTAATTGCGTTAAAACAAGTGTATAGGTCTAAAAAAACAACAGAATATGTACATTTACATAGCTTAAGTCACCCGGGCTATTATTACGAATTTTTTGACACTTCATTCATTAAAATCTGTCCAGGAGTTTAGGCACTACAGCGGAAAATACATTCCTAGACTGATAAAATCATAACCCTTCTTTTTTGGCTTCGCCATAGTCGGGTGTAAATTAAATGTCCATGCAGTGAACCGTTGAGGAGTTTCGCCTATGTCATGATTCCCCCATTCCACGATTCCCTCAGTCGACTTTTACAACCTGCGCGGGAAGAGAAGCAACTGGTACATTCTATGTGTTTCTTTTCCTCCCAGACCAGCATGGAAGATAATGTAAAATCTTGTAATTCTAACTAATATTATAAACGCGAAAGCGAGTTTGTATATTTGTTTCTTTTTTGTTAGTTTCCTCTTCACGCCCTATCTACTGATTCAATCTTCCTGAAATTTCGCATACACGTATCTAGGAATATTTAGAAGGACATTGGGTACATTCCGGGAAAAAGCACTGTTCCTGCGGGAAATTCATGCGGGCGAAAGCTAGTAATAAATAAGGTTTCGGCTGATCATACACAAATATATACAAAAATCCCCCTAATCTATACCCATTCCCAAAATATAATTAAGCTGAAGTTAGTTTATTTCTTAGTTTGTTTGAACGATAAACTTTAGAATTACGTCAGATTTAAAGATTATTTCTGCAAATGATAGCCTGATTCTTGGGGAAGGTCATAGGCTAGTTCATACACACAACACGGACGAGTGAAACCGCAGGGAACAGCTAGTCTAAAATATAGTGAAAATGATTAATTTGATAATAGGATTAGGTCTTAATATTTCAGTTGTTATCTCAACTGATAGTATTAGAAATGCCTTATTTTTGGTAAAAAAAAATCGAATTTGTGTATACTCTGTATTCTAAATCTGTGAGAATAATGCTGGAAGTATCAAAATTCCGAATTTCTTTTCAACTTAAATGTTTCAATATATTTCTTTTTCTAGCAAGTTTAGCGATTTTAAACAAAACTAGCTATTTTTAGAAATTTATGGATGGTTTATACATAGGGTTTGTGTCATGCAGAATGTCAACGCAAAACGACATCGAAATAAATGTGTCACTTTTGCTTAATGTCATCTCGTAAATGATATCGTGTATAAAGATTCACAATTAATCATTTAAATCATTTTTCATTATTAAATTTATGTATACTTAAATAGGTACAAACATTAAATTTAGTACATTTTACTACTAAAACTACTTGCATTTTTCATAAAAAAACGTTTAAGCTTATTAAAATATTGAATGTGAATGAGAAAAACAAATCGTTATAAACATTTCGTAATTTTTATGAATAATGAATGAGGTAGTATAAATCAATGTCGAAAAATATGTCGATATGCATCTGTACATTACTGTGCAAAATAAAATAAAAATACTGAAAATATTTACGTTTATAATGTCCACCCATGACAATCTACGATGGTATAAAAGACAATTCACAAAAATTAATACAAAATAACTTCTGTCGGTAAAAAGAACTAGTTTTACCGTAAAACACAACTGTAAAAATTTCCTCCAAACAGAGGTACTGTTACTCGTCAAGATAACTTTATCATAACTTGGGTAACGGTAGTTCGCATGAAAATTCGCTTCAGACCCGGGATTACTATATTTATCTAACATCTGTTACTAGGCCATTTAACGGTATTCATATACCCACAAAGAAAAAAAACGGTATCCATATACGTACATCAGTCTAAACTTTAATTACCGCCATTTAGTGTTCAGTACATGGGCGACCGTTTTCTGTAGAAAATCTTTTTGCGTAAAAATATGGGTAACATGAATTTTCCCAGACATGGACCCTAGCTAGACTATGTCTTTGACTATGTAAGAACTTATGTTTAAAATTTCTAAGAAATCGTTAGAGCCATTTTGGAAAACGCGAGTACAAATAAATTTATTGCTCGTTTAATAGTATAGGATAGGATTTGGTAATGCTTAAAGGCCTGTCGACCAACCAACGAACATATTTCCAAAGGGGACACATAAAAAAATTCGATGACATTTTGCGTGAGCGACCTTTTGCGCAAAAAGCGCGGCATCCTCTGGTCTTCGACTCCTGCGCGAACCAAAGTGTTTAAATTACTGATACTTTTGTATATTTTTGTAAATAAATGTATGGTTTATAAATTATAATGAACGTGTGACTGATATGTATAAAAGCATGTAATGCTATGTATTTAATTTGAATTGTAGCAATTTGTCAAATGTAAGGAATAAACGAATTTGTTGTTTTGTGTTTGTTTACTATTTAATTAATAGATGAATAGGCTAACACTACACTATTTAATAATAACGTCAGAGGCCGAGAGGTGGTTCAGAAGAACTATGACACCAGGGTGGGCACGGTCGATTGACCGTGACAGCCACACACAGGCTACTATGCCCTCTAAAAACCATCCAAAAACGAGTGAGTGAGAAAGGCGCAATACATGATGTAAGGCGATGCGAAGGCGACCTCGATGAACACCACCATCAACTAAAAATCATAGTTACAAATTACAAAACTGCTAAAAGTGGCCGTTTTAAGCAATATTGGAATTTGTTACTATAGGCTAGTATAGCATCCCCCCCGAAGGGTTCCCATCTTGTCGCGATGGGGGGGCTTAGTACCAGCGGATTGACCACCGCAGGGAAGCTAAGAGGAACCCAGGACCCGAGGTTTTCGGGTCCGAGGAGGGGTCGCGGAGGTAGTGGTGCCCCGGGTGCGCTATTCCCCGTGACCGAGCGCGGCCGCAGCGCCTGATGCGGCGTCGGCGGGGTCGCAGAGGAAGGGGAGGATGCGGCGATGCGCAGCCCCCCGTCTCCTGCGACCGTTTTTTGTGGTGGGCCTCGGTCAGCCAACCGGCTGACTTGAGGCAGGGCCTGCTTTTGCAGGCCTTTCGAAATTTGAGGCCGGTTGGGTGGTGGAAACGGGATCCGCTGCTCAACCGATAGCCCTTCGGGTTTAAAGGCATGCTTGTGTCAGCATGCCTTTACCCAAGCGGGACATTTTGGCTGCCGTCCCGCTGGCTGCTCGGACCCCTCTCCTTTGAGAGGGGCTCGCGAGTAAGCCGGGAAGGGGCTGCCGAAAGGCGGCCAGCCGCGCCGGGGCTATGGAGCATGAGTAAGCACACGGCCCCGGCATATGCGGATGTGACGGACACCGTGAGGTTTTTAGTGGGTTAAAGTCCCACATAACCGTCCAGCTTCCCGTCGTGGCACCTTATGGTGCCTAGGCTGGGCGGTAGGCGTGGCCTTTTCCTCACGTTAAAAAAAAAAAAAAAAAAAAAAAAAAAAAAGGCTAGTATAGCATTCTATAATCTGTGCTATAGGGAACTATAATTTTATGTGTAAAATTAACTTCAGATTTTGTTGACAAGGATTAAAGTAACTTAAACGCATTTTACCACTTCCCAACACTCACGCTTGTTCACGAACACTTAACGATGATAATCCACCATTATTATGCACAAATACTCGAAAAAACATAAATTTTGGAAAATAATTACACAGCTCAAAGTTGTGACTTCTATCTTCTCTTAGAATGTCACTGACGCGCAGATTAAAACACACAAAATAGCCAGGGTTTTTGTAAAACAGTGTTTATTTGCTTAAAAACATTAACATCTCAAATACATAACGTTAATTGTGAATACAGTGCGAATTGAATCAATTTGCCGTTAAAACTCGTCGTTCTCGAACGGATGGTGCTTGTGTCCCAGGGAACTGAAACAATTTAAATATTATTATTTAAAGTTCGAAAATATATTATACGACAGGAGAGTAAAACAATAGGTATTTCAATTTGTCAACACAAAAAGATTTTTTGGGAATCCGTTCAAAGAACAATTAATATATCTATTGCGTTTTCTAATTGGTTAAGAATGCGCAGGCACAGCAGTAGAAATATATCAGCGAAAGAATTCGAAAAAAATCCCGTCAGAAAGCTAAATATTTAATCTGTGGAAAAAGTGCCTCTGTGGTACAGTGGTTAAGGCGTTTGCCTGTAGACCCGGGGGTCGTGGGTTCGATTCCCACGGGAAGCATACTTAGTTTAGTTGTTTCCAGTTTGGTTAGGATTGTAGGATTGAATCACCTGATTGTCTGATAATGAAGATGATTCCGTGCTTCGGAAGGCACGTTAAGCCGTTGGTCCCGGCTGCCATCTGGTAGGCGTTAAAGGAACCACGTCAGAGACCGAGAGGCGATTCCGAAGAACAGACACCAGGGTGTGCATGGTCGATTGATCGTGAGTGACACCTACACGAAATGATGATGATGTGGAAATGTATATAGCACCACGAACCATGTCGCGTACTTTAATCCCAAAGGGATCAATGAACCGACTTTTTTTTTTTAGCTTTTATATTTCCCCGTCCCAGTTGGGACGAACCTCGGCCATGGGCTTTGCCTTTGAGCAATGGCGAGCGATGCAAACTCGCGAGCGATGCAAACGCTCATTGCCTTAAGGGCCGAGAACCGTCATTAGTTCGAACGTCGAATTAGTAACAAACTTTTCGCCAAAATAAGCGCGAGCTTAATATAAATTTTTCAATCCTCGCAGCGCTATCTATTGACAAGAAAAAGAACAATTATTTATTGTAGTCAAGTCAATAGAATCTCATAATACATACGCGGTCATCGGCACCAGTCTACCCTCTGGCAAGTCGAAGCTGTTGAGGAGGCTCATGTCTTCGGCAGACAGCTTGAAGTCGAAGATGTCGAAGTTGCTCGCGATGCGCTCCTTATTCACAGATTTCGGGAGGACGATCACGCCGCGCTCTATTTGGTACCTGTGAATAATTTTATTCATCACTACATAGTATAAAACAAAGTCGCTTTCTCTGTCCCTATGTCCCTTTGTATGCTTAAATCTTTAAAATTACGCAACAGATTTTGATGCGGTTTTTTTAATACATAGAGTGATTCAAGAGGAACGTTTTTATGCCCATGCGAAGCCGGGGCGGGTCGCTAGTTACATATAAAAGAAAGCCGTGTTAGTTACATTATTTATAATAACTCAAGAACGGCTGAACTGATCTGACTGAAAATTGGTGGGGAGGTAGCTTAGAACCAGGAGAAGGACATAGGGTACCTTTCATCCCGGGAAATATTTCCCGAGGGGAGATCACGCGGGCGAAGCCGCGGGCAAAAGCTAGTTTATATATAAATCACTTGGTCCCCATTAGTGGCATTTTCTATCTTGAGCTCCTCCGTGCTTCGTAAGGCACGTTAAGCCGTTGGTCCCGGCCGTTATCGGTAGATGGCAGTCGTTAGGCATGTCAGATGTCTTTAGGCAGCCTGAAAACTCTGACAGTGTTGGCCTTACACTACCACACCGGGTCATGTACCTGTTGGTCTGTTTACCCTCTATGAAAGGTTACGGAGGTCAGACGGAAGTTGTTATATTATAATAACCAGTTCCGCCAAACCAGGACCATGATTAATAGCGTACCCTGGGCTCTGGAGCGTAAGCTGAAGATGCAACCGAGACACACGCTCATCGTTTTTAATTTATGGTGGCGCTAGTGTTAGCGCTACCATAAATTAAAAATCATTGTTCACTGAAAACTATAGGTCAAACTATAGGAAGATATATGACATTAAACCACTGACCTGAGCACCACTTGTGCTACAGTCTTGCCCAGTCTGCTAGCGATGGCCTGCAGCTTGGGGTCCTGCAACAGCTGCGGGTCTCCGGGCCTGGCCCAGGGCCTGTCCGGGGAGCCCAGCGGCGAGTACCCCGTGACCACGACGCCCCGCGCCTCGCAGAAGGCCTTAAGCCGGCTTTGGTTCAGGTACGGATGGCATTCCACCTGGTGACAATGGTAAACTCGTTCAATTTTAATTTGTAAGAATATAGGCAAAAAAAATACAAATTATAAAAAAATATATGAGAAAAAAAACTGTATAAAAAAATTTTTTTGTCTGTAAAATCGGTGTACGGACGGTAGTATGACGTGACAACGTCAAACATTACAGTAGTATAATACACAGAAGGATATTTAATAGATTCAGATGTTACTTTGCGGAAGTCAAAGTTACAAGCACTTACGCAAAATAATTTGGTAAGTGCTTACATAGAAGAAGTAAAAGATAGATGCAACACTAACCGAACTGAGCCTTGCTCGAGCCGATCATGCCTCTCTCTCGCTTGCGGAACGCGACAATGAGCGTAACGGGACAATGACGTCATCTTTTTCTTGTATGCAGCCTGTAGTATCGAGTTTTTAGACGTTTTCACGTCAAAAAACAGATTCTGCACCGGTAATAGGTTCTTTTCATTTCGGTACTAGGGTGTACCTCTTCCAGATGAGTAACGGTATTTAAAAGTACCGGTATGTACGTACCGTACGTAAGGTGCCACTTCGTACGTGACGTCACCGGGCGCTATGCGTCACTCAATGCTAATTAAATAAGTAACGCCCGAATACTCAAACGCTACTCAATTTTAAGATCTGCTCAATCTACCCCAGGGATAACCCGCCGCATATCCCTGTTGCTCCCGCCTCACTAATTTTTATACAGGGTTAATTTAAATCAACTGCAAATATTTTAAGGGCAGATTCAGACCACTAAACTGAACAACTTTCCTAAATAAACTTATGTCGAAATACGAAAACTTTTTTTTGACCTCCCATACTAATTGAGAATCAGCTGATCTAGTTTAGTATGGAGAGTGAAAAATAAAATTTCTTATCCATACTAATATTATAAATGCGAAAGTCTGTCTGTCTGTCTGTCTGTCTGTCACCTCTTCACGGCTAAACTGCTGGACCGATTGTGATGAAATTTGGTAGGGATGTAGTTAACGACCTGAGGTCAAACATATGCTACTTTTAGGCGCGATATAACCGAGTCCCACGCGGGGCGAAGCCGCGGGGAACAGCTAGTTTCGATATAAGTTTATTTGGAATAGTTGTTCAGTTTAGTGGTCTGAATATGCCCTTAAAATATTTGCAGTTGATTTAAATTAACCCTGTATAAGGGGGTATATATGACCAGTAACTGTAACCAACCTGATTTGATTTGTAAATCTATTAAACAAATGAGTCTGACCTGATTGGTGACAGGTTTCACCGTAGCGATGTCCAATATCCTCTGAACCTGCTTGCTGTTGAAATTAGACAGGCCGATGCTTCTAACGAGCCCTTCAGCCACCAGGGGCTCCATTGCTTTCCACGTGTCAACGTAATCCACATCAGAGAACTGGATCTTGCCGGACTCATCTGTTGGGAAGTTGTCCCCGCCTTCCTGTAAATGAATATTTGCATGACATCCGGAGTTCTTAACAAACATTTCAGCTTTTGTTATCAGCAGAAAGGTCCTCGAATGGCGACCACGCACCGGCAAGCGCAGCGTCGGACATCCACCGACCAGATGGTCAGATGATCTAAAGAAGGTCGCAGGCAGACGCTGGATGCAGGCTGCTTCCAACCGGTCGCTCTGGAAATCCTTGGGGGAGGCCTACGTCCAGCAGTGGACAACCTGCGGCTGAAATGATGATGTTATCAGCAGGAAGATCTTCGTCTACCTATTTCCTGGTTACATCTTCAGCTTACGCTTCAGAGTTCAGGGTACGCTTTAGAGTTCAGGGTACGCTTCAGAGTTCAGGGTACGCTTTAGAGTTCAGGGTACGCTTTAGAGTTTAGGGTACGCTTTTTATTATGGTCCTGTGATTTGGCGGTACTACCAGACCAATAGGAAAATGAAGAACCAATAGGAAGACGAAGAACTCTGACACCAGGGTGTGCACGGTCGATGGACCGTGACACCTACACAGAATGAATGAATTACCTTATAAGCTTGTGGCCAATGTATGAGATAAAGGTCAAGGTACGTGAGTTGAAGGTCTTTTAAGGTCGTCAGAAGAGCACCGCGGACCAGGTCTGGTCGGTGGTAGGTGTTCCATAGCTTCGACGTCACGAAGAGGTCCTCCCTGGTAACAAATTATCATTACAAGTTATTATACTCTTCGTTCGAGTGTATTTCCTGGGTGCATCTTCAGCTTTTGCTTGGGATCAAGCCGAGGGTACGCTTTTTTATCATGGTCCTCTAATGAAGTGACTTCCGTCTGACCTCTGTAGCATTTTTTACAGGGAAACCAGACTAATAGGAACATGATCCGGGTGTTAGTAGCCAATACTGTCAGATTTTTCAAGCTGCCTAAAGGTATCTGACATTGCCTCACGTCTGACATCTATCGATAACAGCCGGGACCAACGGCTTAACGTGCCTTCCGAAGCACGGGGGAGCTCAAGATAAAAATGCCACTAAACTATATACACTCGGATGAGGGCTCCCTACTAGTTTTAACACTGTTGCCAGTTGTTATTGGATAGCGATTTAGAACGCCGGGATATAAAATTAGCGTTCGAGGAACGCAATAAAAAAATAGTAGATTGTATCACAAGGGAGCAAAATAATATTTTTACGGCGAGGGCGATTTTTGAATCCAGAGCGGAGTGAAAGATTCTTTAATAGAATCCTGAACGGAGAGAGGGATTCAAAGTACATCGCCCGAGCCAAAAATATGTTTGCGCCCGAATGATACACTCTACTTTTCATTTCGCTCTATGAGAAAAAACAAAACACGTACAGTGCCCCTAGTATGAGTTTTTCTTAACGCAGACGCTAGCGACTGCGTTAGCGATTTAGTATGGCAAACCTATACAGCGCCTCTGGCGGATAGTGAGGCAACTAAGAAATTCCATACAAAATCCTAACGCAGTCGCTAGCGTCTGCGTTAAGAAAAACTAATACTAGGGACACTGAACTAAATTTAATAATTCGGAAAATCGGGACGGCTCCGCGCGCTTTTATATTTTATTAGGAAAACGGCAAATGTAGAGCCATACAGCCTAGTTCTTAGATAATTTGGGTAATGTTTGCGTTTATTTTTTTTAATTAATCCGATGATTGCGTTTATTCTTACCAGCCAGTGTTTTATTTTTCATAATATTTGCACTCGGCATGACCGTATTGCTTTGTTCCAAATTTGAAACTTATTATTGCCCGCTAAAAAACCCTATCAGAAAAGACTTACTTTGGTCGCACTTTTGGGGCAGCAAAGTTGAACATTTCGAAAAGAAGGGATGAAAAAGCTTCTTGCTTTACGACCTTTTTTTAGATCTCGATCGATGTTTATCTACATCATATTTTCGAAAAAAGGTGATTTAAATCTAAAGAAGTCGGACGATCCATACTAATATTATAAATGCGAAAGTCTGTCTGTCTGTCTGTCTGTCACCTCTTCACGGCTAAACTGCTGGACCGATTGTGATGAAATTTGGTAGGGATGTAGTTAACGACCTGAGGTCAAACATAGGCTACTTTTGGGCGCGATATAACCGAGTCCCACGCGGGGCGAAGCCGCGGGGAACAGCTAGTAAAGGAATACATGATGAACGCAAAATGTTCCAAAAGGACCTACCTTTTGACGACTCCCTCATTGATTTTTGCACTGATCGCCTCGCCGACCTCCTTCTCATTGCCGTAGACGTGTGCGCAGTCTATGTGCCTGTATCCGATGTCTATGGCATCCTTCACAGCTTGTGTCACTTCACCCGGCTTCGACTGCGAGATTAACATAACATTAAATTTAAAATTAAAAAAAAACCCACACCACATTTTCTTTTTATTGATGACAGTCGACTGCTTTACCCCCCACATATTATTTGCAGACATTAGGTAACTTTGTACTCAACCGATTTTCATTAAACATGTCTAGAAACACTCACCCGTATGTCACCTTTAATACGAAAAAAACTTAATTGAAATCGCTTCATCCGTTCGGGAGCTATGATGCCAGAGACAGACAGACAGACACGTCAAACTTATAACACCCCTCTTTTTGCGTCGGGGGTTAATAAAATACATCCTTTTATTTACATTTAAAAAATATGAATCACTAGCTCTTGCCCGCGGTTTCGCCCGCGTCACCATCCAGCGTGTATGACAAGAATGATGAGTGGAGGAAGAGAAGGCCTGTAAGGGTCGTAGCCAGTGCAACTCTAGTCTCCGCCTATATATAAATATAGTATAACTAGCTGTTCCCCAAGGTTTCACTTTGTGTGTATATACTATAGCCTATAACCTTCCCCAAGAATCAGGCTTTCATATACAGAAAGAATTTTGCAAATCCGACCAGTAGTTTTCAAGTTAAGTGTACAAACAAACACTCTTCAGCTTTATTTTATTATTATAGATTAATTAATTTTAAATACATACATCTGTGACCTTGAATTTTATCAATACAAGCACATACTTACCAAGGCCACAGAGTAAATTGACATGAACCTATACCTACTTTATTGATTGGTTTGTAGTAAATAATTATCTATAATCAAGACTATGATATTATGTTCTGTAAACAATTTATTTTTGAGTTATGTATTGTGTATTGCACAAGAAAATGAAATAGAGCAATTTCCTTTTTTCTTTCAGGAATATGATAAAATTTGCACTTTGGACGTGGAAAAACTTCTCGAAATTATTTTGCTCGTCATTATGACGTAGATCACATTAGCATTACTTTTGTTCATGTGTGAATTTTTTTTTATTTCACACTAGTTTTTCGAGTTGTGCATAATTTAGTAGCTGTTGGAATTAAGGGGTTAAGCAAAATCAACAAAAAGATGAATTTGTTGAACCAGTTCCACCAAATCAAGTAAGCTGAAGATGCAACCGGGAAACATGCTCGGATGAAGAACTAAAAGATGAATTTGTTTGTTTGCTTGGCAGATACTATTCCTACATTGGCCATTGGAAGATTTTCTACTATTATATTAGAGAAAATACAAGTTTTCTATTAAAGGAGAAAACTTCTGAACAGTATTTGAAAAATATTATCTCAATATAAAATGTATGTATTTATTCCAGATGGACAGGCTATATGTATAGTACTACTAGCATGTACTATGCGCGAAGACGTGAGCTACAGCTATTAATTCATCAATATTTCTTGTGGGGTATCACGGTCAATCGACCATGCACACCCTGGTGTCAAGAGTTCTTTGGAACCGCCTCTCGGCTTCAGACGTGGTACCTTTAACGACTACCACCAGATGTTAGCCGGGACCGACGGCTTAACGCGCCTTCCGAAGCACGGAATCATCTTTATTATCAGACAATCAAGCTAGCAAAATAATAAACTTAATCAAGTACCTAGTAGTAAGTAGGTAGTACCTACAAAGAAATTGGAATCACGCGCGGTCTCAAGCAAATCTATTGCTATGAGGTAGTAGGTCCGATAGTAACCTTGAAACATCGGGTAAAAATTAAAACTACATATACCTTCCATGTTCCCAAGCCAATTATAGGGCACTCCAAACCATTGTTAAACTTCACGCTGAATGCTTTTGACGCCATTTGTTTATTATTTAGTTTTAAATTTTTTTAAATCCCCGCACTCAATAGAAAAACAACGAGTAAACACTAGCTAGCTAGCTAGCAGCTGGGCCGGCGAAATTTAAATATATCAAAAAAGAAAGTCTTATTAAAATAGATTTGACATTGACAGTAAGCGGACAACTATGGTGGATCTGTGTATTTGATTTTTTTAATACTTGTTACGTCCCTTGAAACTAGTCCTTTCTCTTCAGTCTTTCTTCTTCAAGTGGCTTACTACTTTGGTTGCAAGAACGAGTGAGTAAGCGAGACAGCGCATTACATGAAGTAAGGCCATCTGGTGGCTTACTACCAGCTCTTAAAACCATGCAAGAACGATTAAGAGAGATGTCGCCTTTAGGTAGTGTATTTATCTTTATAAATACGTTGACGCCATGCAACGCCATGTTGCCTGTGACGCACATCACGCAAACTACTGCCTTGGCCTCATATCAATGGGTTAAGTCAACACCATGTGATACCATCTTTGATCACATACCTACAGATTTATCCATAGCGTAGCCGCCTTGGTAGCCGCACATGCATGAGCCAGAAAATCAGTTAATTTCGTAAATATTTTTCTCGCGCCGCCGCCGGTCTAATACCACAATTCACCAGTGCACGAATTCTAATCATACTATTTAAAACGAGTCTTAGCCTTTAAACTCCAATCTCCAAGTTATTGCTAAGTGAAATTTTTCCAACCCTGACTGATGCCTAAAACTAGTACTTGACTGGAATAAACTTTTGACGTGACGTTTTTGATTTGTTTGACTCATCATCACTTCGAGTAGGCGTCACGGTCAATCGACCATGCACACCTTGGTGTCAGAGTTCTTCGCAACCGCCTCTCGGCCTCTGACGTGGTTCCTTTAAAGACTACCAGATGACAGCCGGGACCAACGGCTTAACGTGCCTTCCGAAGCACGGAATCATATTTATTATCGGACATTCAGGTGATTTAAGCCTGCAAAGTCCTAACCAAACTGGAAACAGCTAAACAAAGCATGCTTCCCGTGGGAAGCATGCTTTGAACTCACTCGTCTCGAACTTATCGAACCCACGACCCCTGGGTCTATAGGCAAACGCCTTAACCACTGGACCACGGAGGCAGTTACTTACTTGTTTGGCAAATAAAATACGACTGGGGGGTTACTACCGTCTCTTAAAACCATGCAAGATCCAGTCATACATGATGTACGGCGACATCTCTTTTAATCACTGGTTGGTGGTGGCGTGGTTTTAAGAGATGGTAGTAACCACACTGGAGAAGATAAATAAATTCAAGAAAGTCCTTAAAGAACTTCTTTCCAAGACCGTAAAAATATATAAATAAAAAAATATTGAGATTTTCAGCACTTAAATTCCTTGGCACTTACTTATGCTCAGCTGTCTATTTACGGAGAAAACCAATCCATACTAATATTATAAATGCGAAAGTCTGTCTTTCTGTCTGTCTGTCACCTCTTCACGGCTAAACTGCTGGACCGATTCTGATGAAATTCGGTAGGGATATAGTTAACGACCTGAGGTCAAACATAGGCTACTTTTGGGCGCGATATAACCGAGTCCCACGCGGGCGGAGCCGCGGGCAACAGCTAGTATAAATATAAATAAGCTGTTCAAGATCAACATTTATAGTAAAGTGCTATTTAGTAATTCTGTTCTGTGGTATAGTATTCTATAATCTGTGGAAGAACTGAAGGAGACAAATAAATAGAAGAAAAGGACTCGTATCCAGGGCAGTAAAACAACTATTTTCCTAGAAGGGAAATTCCCGCGAACAAATATTTTTTTCTAATTTGTGGAACAAATCATCATAAAAAATATATAAAACAAACTTACCTTCCAAGTCCCCAAGCCAATTTGAGGAATAGTGATTCCATTTGAGAATTTTACCACTGGTACTTTTGGCGCCATTTTTCTAAACAAATTCTTTTTTATCGATACGGTCGTATCGAGCGAAGGAGACGTAGTATCTCTATTTAGTTTGTGAAGGAGACTAACAAATGATAATATTTATTGGAGATCTTGAGTTGATCTTGAGGTTATCAACATACAAAGGTATAATTTATAAGTTAATGATAACTGAACTAACCATTTGAAGTTTATTTAGGGATTTAGGTACTTATTGCTTTATAATTAAGATAGCTTTTACTGTATTCATATATTACGAGTACATGTTATCAGCAATGGAATAATATTTTATCTCTATATTACTGGGTACCTAATAGTTTATGGTTTATACCTACAAACAGAACTATTGGCCTGTGGTTTCTCCCTTACTTGCTTTTACGGCATCCACAGGAGATTTGTCAGTAATGGATACAGTGGAGCGACTGCGGTCTGACTGACCTCCGTAACCCTTTTTACAGGGAAACCAGACCATTAGGAACATGATCCGAGTGTGATAGTGGCCAACACTGTCAGATTTTAAACTGCCTAAAGGCACTGATACAGTCTAACGACTGCCATCTAGCGAAAACAAATTGGAATCATATAGAGTAACTCATACTAAATATCGTCATAAATGTAGGCAAATAAAAAAAGTTGTTATTCGAAAAAAATAATTTATTAGAAATAAAAAAATTGTCTTTAAACAATAAAATACTAAATATACGAGCTTAAACATACTCAGCAATAGATCACAAGCTGCGCAAATTATATAACCTCTGTTTAAACACGATCACGCAAGTTAAGCATCCATTATAGTTTTTAATTACCAGGGAGTCGATTTTTAAATTCCACTGATGAAATTAAAATCCGCATTCGAAATAAATTACCAACTTAAGTATTTTTAAAGGCTCTCGAAGTGTGACCACGCACCGGCAGCGCTGGACACCCACCGACCATATGGTCAGACGACCTGAAGAAGGTCGCGGGCAGGCGCTGAATGCAGGCCGCGACAACCGGTCATTCTAGAGATCCTTGGGAGAGGCCTATGTCCAGCAATGGACAGCTTGCGCCTCAATTTATGATTTTATTTTTGCTGCCATCTAATGGATGTAATTATAATAATAATAATAATCTTTATTTGCCAAAACAAATTGAATAGGTACCGTCATGGAGCTATGGTTTGAGATTTAGTAGGTACTGATATTAAGACGATACTTTGGTGAACACTGGCGCCACCATCATTTAAAAATCATTTTTCACTGAAAACACAAGATATCAAAAATCCCTGTTAAGGTGATACCTCGGTGAACACTAGAGCCACCGTCATTTAAAAATCATTACTCACTGAAAACACAAGTTATCAAAAATCCCTCTGCTGTAATTAAGGTTCTGGATCTGAAGTTAATTTTAAACATATTAAATTAGTAAATTATAATTCCCTATAGTTACAAATTGAATTATTGCTTAAAGCGGCCACTTTTAGCAGTTTTGCAATTTTTAACTAAATAGCTCTATAATTTAATAATTTAATATGATTAAAATTAACTTCAGATCCAGAACCTTAATTACAGCAGAGGGATTTTTGATAACTTGTGTTTTCAGTGAGTAATGATTTTTAAATGACGGTGGCGCTAGTGTTCACTGAGGTATCACCTTAAGTAATTAAGGTTCTGGATCTTGAAGTTAATTTTTAAACATATTAAATTATAGTACCCTATAGTTGCAAATTACAACATTGCTTAAAACGGCCACTTTTAACAGTTTTGCAATTTGTAACTATAGGAAACTATAATTTTATATGTGTAAAATTAACTTCAGATCCAAAACCTTAATAACATAAGACGGATTTTTGATAACTTGTGTTTTCAGTGAATAATGATTTTTAACTGATGGTGGCGCTAGTGTTCACCGTGGTATCGTCTTACCCCCGTATTAAGAAACGTTTGTTAAGCCTATTTTAGTTAAAATGTGTTTCGGCTCGTTCTTTCACGTGAAGTGTTAGGTAAGAGAGAAAGAGCCAAAATCTATTTTAGTTAAAATGGGCTTTTCAAATATTACCCCTATAAACGGTTGTTTTATTTAGTGAAATTACTTACGCATTTTTTTTTACATCCATTTAAATTAGGTTGCAATTTTGACATTATAATAAGTGCTTTAAATAATATATTTTGAATAAGTGTTTTTAATTGAGAAAGCCAACAAGAAGCAGGCTCTGCAATGGTGTTAATCTATATACTATACCAATATTTTTAAAAGTGAAAGTGTTAGTTTGTTTGTAGGGGGTAATCTTCGGAACTGGTAGGCCGATCTTAAAAATTCTTTCTGCATATGATTGCCTGATTCTTGGGTAAGGTTATAGGCTATAGTACATACATACATGCGAGTAAAACCGCGGTCTAAAACTACTAAACAGTATATAACGTGCAAAATATTGTAATTATCCTGTTATTTCTTGAGCAGTTCCTTCACCCTTTAATTCCAATCCATACTTCCATACTGTTATTATAAATGCGAAAGTCTGTCGGTATGTCTGTTACGCTTTTACGGCTGAACCGCTGGACCGATTTCGATGACTTTTGGCCCATTTCTTGTAAAAGCTATAAGAATATACATCTGATCTAGAAAGTCTTGCGGTGCACGGCCCTTGTGCCTTCCTCGTCGTACTCCCGCTTGGAAACCCACATCTTGCGGAAGGTGTCGAGGGAGGCCAGGATCGAACCCCCGATCCACGTGGAATAAAGCCGCTCTTGAGGCGCGGAAATCTATAAAAACAAAAAGTATTTTATTAAAAAACTTTTTTATCGAGATGTTGACCACACCCAGTGTCTGACTGAGATGTTGACCACACCCAGTGTCTGACTCCGAGACGTAGACCACACCCAGTGTCTGACATCGAGATGTTGACCACACCCAGTGTCTGACTCCGAGACGGAGACCACACCCAATGTCTGACATCGAGATGTTGACCACACCCAGTGTCTGACATCGAGATGTTGACCACACCCAGTGTCTGTTTTCGAGATGTTGACCACACCCAATGTCTGACTCCGAGACGTAGACCACACCCAGTGTCTGACATCGAGATGTTGACCACACCCAGTGTCTGACTCCGAGACGGAGACCACACCCAATGTCTGACATCGAGATGTTGACCACACCCAGTGTCTGACATCGAGATGTTGACCACACCCAGTGTCTGTTTTCGAGATGTTGACCACACCCAATGTCTGACTCCGAGACGTAGACCACACCCAGTGTCTGACATCGAGATGTTGACCACACCCAGTGTCTGACTCCGAGACGGAGACCACACCCAATGTCTGACATCGAGATGTTGACCACACCCAGTTTCTGAAATCGAGATGTTGACCACACCCAGTGTCTGACTCCGAGATGTTGACCACACCCAGTGTCTGACTCCGAGATGTAGACCACACCCAGTGTCTGACTCCGAGACGTAGACCACACCCAGTGTCTGACATCGAGATGTTGACCACACCCAGTGTCTGACTCCGAGACGGAGACCACACCCAATGTCTGACATCGAGATGTTGACCACACCCAGTTTCTGAAATCGAGATGTTGACCACACCCAGTGTCTGACTCCGAGATGTTGACCACACCCAATGTTTGACATCGAGATGTTGACCGCACCCAATGTCTGACTCCGAGATGTTGACCACACCCAATGTCTGACATCAAGATGTTGACCACACCCAGTGTCTGACTCCGATATGTTGACCACACCCAGTTTCTGACTCCGAGATGTTGACCACACCCAATGTCTGACATCGAAATGTTGACCACACCCAATGTCTGACATCGAAATGTTGACCACACCCAATGTCAGACATCGAGATGTTGACCACACCCAATGTCTGACATCGAGATGTTGACTACACCCAATGTCAGACATCGAGATGTTGACCACACCCAGTTTCTGACTCCGAGATGTTTACACACCCAGTGTCCGACACTAAGATGTTGACCACACCCAGTGTATGACATCGAGATGTTGACCACACCCAGTGTATGACATCGAGATGTAGACCACACCCAGTGTCTGACATCGAGTTGTAGACCACACCCAGTTTCTGACTCTAAGATGTTGACCACACCCAGTGTCCGACTCTAAGATGTTGACCACACCCAGTGTCTGACATCAAGATGTAGACCACACCCAGTGTCTGACATCGAGTTGTAGACCACACCCAGTATCTGACATCGAGATGTTGACCACACCCAGTGTCCGACTCTAAGATGTTGACCACACCCAGTTTCTGACTCCGAGATGTTGACCACACCCAGTGTCTGACTCCGAGATGTTGACCACACCCAATGTTTGACATCGAGATGTTGACTACACCCAATGTCAGACATCGAGATGTTGACCACACCCAATGTCTGACATCAAGATGTTGACCACACCCAGTTTCTGACTCCGAGATGTTTACACACCCAGTGTCCGACACTAAGATGTTGACCACACCCAGTGTATGACATCGAGATGTTGACCACACCCAGTGTATGACATCGAGATGTAGACCACACCCAGTGTCTGACATCGAGTTGTAGACCACACCCAGTGTCCGACACTAAGATGTTGACCACACCCAGTGTCTGACATCAAGATGTAGACCACACCCAGTGTCTGACATCGAGTTGTAGACCACACCCAGTATCTGACATCGAGATGTTGACCACACCCAGTGTCCGACTCTAAGATGTTGACCACACCCAGTGTCCGACTCTAAGATGTTGACCACACCCAGTGTCCGACTCTAAGATGTTGACCACACCCAGTATCTGACATCAAGATGTAGACCACACCCAGTGTCTGACATCGAGTTGTAGACCACACCCAGTATCTGACATCGAGATGTTGACCACACCCAGTGTCCGACTCTAAGATGTTGACCACACCCAGTGTCCGACTCTAAGATGTTGACCACACCCAGTGTCCGACTCCGAAATGTTGACCACACCCAGTGTCTGACTCCGAGATGTTGACCACACCCAGTGTCTGACTCCGAGATGTTGACCACACCCAGTGTCTGACTCCGAGATGTAGACCACACCCAGTGTCTGACACCGAGATGTTGACCACACCCAGTGTCTGACATCGAGATGTTGACCACACCCAGTGTCCGACTCTAAGATGTTGACCACACCCAGTGTCCGACTCCGAAATGTTGACCACACCCAGTGTCTGACTCCGAGATGTTGACCACACCCAGTGTCTGACTCCGAGATGTTGACCACACCCAGTGTCTGACTCCGAGATGTAGACCACACCCAGTGTCTGACTCCGAGATGTTGACCACACCCAGTGTCTGACATCGAGATGTTGACCACACCCAGTGTGACTCCAAAATGTTGACCACACCCAGTGTCTGACTCTGAGATGTAGACCACACCCAGTGTCTGACATCGAGTTGTAGACCACACCCAGTATCTGACATCGAGATGTTGACCACACCCAGTGTCCGACTCTAAGATGTTGACCACACCCAGTGTCCGACTCTAAGATGTTGACCACACCCAGTGTCCGACTCCGAAATGTTGACCACACCCAGTGTCTGACTCCGAGATGTTGACCACACCCAGTGTCTGACTCCGAGATGTTGACCACACCCAGTGTCTGACTCCGAGATGTAGACCACACCCAGTGTCTGACACCGAGATGTTGACCACACCCAGTGTCTGACATCGAGATGTTGACCACACCCAGTGTCCGACTCTAAGATGTTGACCACACCCAGTGTCCGACTCCGAAATGTTGACCACACCCAGTGTCTGACTCCGAGATGTTGACCACACCCAGTGTCTGACTCCGAGATGTTGACCACACCCAGTGTCTGACTCCGAGATGTAGACCACACCCAGTGTCTGACTCCGAGATGTTGACCACACCCAGTGTCTGACATCGAGATGTTGACCACACCCAGTGTGACTCCAAAATGTTGACCACACCCAGTGTCTGACTCTGAGATGTTGACCACACCTAATGTCTGACATCGAGATGTTGACCACACCCAGTGTCTGACATCGAGATGTTGACCACACCCAGTGTCTGTTTTCGAGATGTTGACCACACCCAATGTCTGACATCGAAATAATGACCACACCCAGTGTCTTACTCCGAGATGTTGACCACACCCCATGTCTGACATCAAGATGTTAACCACACCCAGTGTCCGACTCTAAGATGTTGACCACACCCAGTGTCCGACTCTAAGATGTTGACCACACCCAGTGTCTGACATCGAGATGTAGACCACACCCGGTGTCTGACATCGAGATGTAGACCACACCCAGTGTCTGACATCGAGATGTAGACCACACCCGGTGTCTGACATCGAGATGTAGACCACACCCAGTGTCTGACATCGAGTTGTAGACCACACCCAGTGTCTGACATCGAAATGTTGACCACACCCAGTGTTACGATATCAGTTGACGACTGATCGCCAACAATAATATTAGTATAGATAAATAAGACTAATATGTCTCACCCTGATCTTCATGTCCTTGGGCGCGAGCCGCCTGATCTCGGCCAGCAAGCGGTCACCGAAGCCACGGAACAGCGTGCTGCCGCCGCTGAGCACGATGTTCTGGTACAAGACCTTGCGTAAGTCCATGTCGGACTTCTGAATTGAGAACATTAGCACTTCGTGGAGACCTGTACAACAATAACTATATTAATACTAGCTTTTGCCCGCGGCTTCGCCCGGGCGTATTTCCCACGGGAACAGTGCTTTTTCCCGGAATGAAAAGTATCCTATGTCCTTCTAGTCATCGTTAGAAGTATTGTCTATCTATGTGTATGCGAAATTTCAGAAAGATTGGTGCAGTAGATAGATCTGAACAAACAAACAAACTCACTTTCGCATTTATAATATTAGTTAGGATTAACAGATTATATCTTCTTCGTCCGAGCGTGTTTCCCGGTTGCATCTTCAGCTTATGCTTCAGAGCCCAGGGTACGCTATTAATCATAGTCCTGATTTGTCGTTACTGGTTATCATAATGGAGCGACTGCCGTCTGACCTCCGTAACCCTTTTTACAGAAACCAGACCAGGAACATGATCAGAGTGTGTTAGTGACTAACACTGTCAGAGTTTTCAGGCTGCCTAAAGGCATCTGACATAGCCTAACGACTGCCATCTACCGACAACAGCCAGTATCAACAGCCTTCCTAAGCATGGAGGAGCTCAAAATAGAAAATGCAACTAATGGTGATCAATCCATACTAATATTATAAATGCGAAAGTCTGTCTGTCTGTCTGTCTGTCACTCTTCACGGCTAAACTGCTGGACCGATTGTATTGAAATTTGGTAGGGATGTATATAACGAACGACCTGAGGTCAAACATAGGCTACTTTTGGGCGCGATATAACCGAGTCCCACGCGGGGCGAAGCCGCGGGGAACTGCTAGTAAGAATATATATTTATCTTAATATGTCTCGTATGGTAAGCACTCACCCTCACACTCCTCCCCTATAAGATCGGGCCTGAACAATACTTCTGGAGCGCGGAATCTCGCTGGACCGATCTGAAAATAAGATGAATTTTAACTTGATATCTTTATGCGTTTCTAAAAAAAATTATCTTGATATACACACACACATAGCCAGACCAAAATAGTGTTCTCCTTCTACACATAAAAAGCTTTCAAAACTTTTTTTTTTTACATTCACGAATGCGGTCACGAAAAAAAATTTTTTTTTTCATAGCTTTTGTGTGTTAGGCGGTGTGAAATGTGGCTCAGCGATACAAGTAGCCATTACGAGAGGAGAGAATCGAGATAGGCGGTCGACCTACTGGTCATCGATCCATCTGGCATTCCAGATTTTTGCCTTTTGTGGTACGGAACCCTAAAACAAATTACCTCCAGCTGCGTGCCATCTGGTAGCGTGTACTGAGCCCGCTCCGTGTCTAACGTCTCCTCTTTAAGCGGGTTTGGAGAGAGATAGCAAGCCCGCTCCTTGATAGCTTTTACGATTTCCAATTCGGCAGACGTGCGGAGATTCACGCCTTCTTTGCGTAGTAGCAATCTGAAATATATTAGGCTTTTAATTAAAAAAAAATAACTATTTTGGCAACACTTTTGTTGTTAGTATTCAGTGATCGATAGATGGCGTTAATATGATGTAGTATGAATAAATAAATATAGGTAGCGGTGTATGCCAGTATTTTCAATAGTCCCATACTGCGACATATTAACGCCACCTATCGATCACTTGAGAAACTGTAATTCCGATAACTTCACTATCATCATCACTACATAGTATAAAACAAAGTCGCTTTCTCTGTTCCTATGTCTCTTTGTATGCTTAAATCTTTAAAACTTCGCAACAGATTTTGATGCGTTTTTTTAAATAGATGGACTGATTCAAGAGTAAGGTTTTTATGCCCATGCGAATCTGGGGCGGGTCGCTAGTACAATATAAATAAATAAAAAATATTAAAAAAAATTAATCATGTGGTCCCATTGCGTAAGAAAAATATTTAGTTCATTTTCTTGTTACTAGTTGGCGCTAGGATTATTAATATTTGTATCTCCTTTGAGAATCATGGATCTATTCACCCCGGACTTTTGAGAGGCTTGCGCGGGGATATTGATCCAACGCCTCCGTAGAGGCCCTTTGGAGAAGTTGATGTTATGTGGTGCTCCTGCCAAAACCTGTTCCCAGCTATATCAATAGATGATATATCCATGAACAGGTCTCGGCAGGAGGAGAAACTATTTCTAATGAGTGAAAAGAAAATATGGGTTATGGAAGAAAATATGTAGTGATTTTGTACAACAAAATTTTAATTTCCTATCGCGGATCTACTGCAAGAAATTCTATAGAAATAAGTAGCACGCTTGCACTAAGTTTCCTAATTTTAAGTTTCCTATGTTCGTTTGAGTGTACATGTATTAAATAAATAAAATAAAACAAAGAGCATTGTATTGTATAGTATAGTACTCACCGCAAGTACCTGGTGACGTCACGTCCGGCCACGTCCACTCTCATGATGCTGTGCGGCATGGCGAACCCCTCGTATATGGGCACCGCGTGGGTCACGCCGTCCCCAGAGTCCAACACCACGCCAGTTGTGCGACCTGTCGCGTATCTGACAAATAAACACATATCATACTAGCTAATAATTTAATAATAAACTTATTGCGATTATAAAAATACTAGCTGTTCCCCGCGGCTTCGCCCCGCGTGGGAATCGGTTATATCGGGTCGTTAACTACATCCCTACCAAATTTCATCACAATCGGTCAAGCAGTTTAGCCGTGAAGAGGTGACAGACAGACAGACTTTCGCATTTATAATATTAGTATGGATTCAAATGTGTGGGAACCTGCCATATGAACAGAGGTTAAAGAAACTCAATTTAACAACACTTAGTGTCGTAGACAGAGAGGCAACATGATTGAGACTTTTAAAATACTAAGAGAGCATTATAATGTTCCAGACCTGCGCAATATGTTTCAGCTTTCGAAAAATGATCACTTGAGAGGACATTTTTTAAAACTGTGTCGCACAATAGCTAAAAGAAAGCCAAAAACTAAATTTTTTTTATCTAACCGTGTGGTCACAAACTGAAACAGGCTCCCTGAGTGTGTCATCGCTGCACCATCAGTCAACGCTTTTAAAAATAGATTAGACAATATATAAAATCTCCAAACTTAATGCCACATTTACACTCAGCCTTGTAGGGCAGGGAAGGAGCATCCCGCGATTGTCGGTTTTTCGCGCGGAAGTCAAAGGACGGGCAGCGCGAGCGCGAGTGAGTGCTTACATTCAGCTTAAAACCATGCAAGATCCAGTGAGTAAGGGAGATGTCACCTTACAACATGTATTGCGTAAGGTAAATACTCACAAACTAAGCACAGCCTGCATGGACAAAAACAAAGCTGGTACGTTGAACGTCTCAAAGAAGACTTCGGCTGCCTTCTCCCTGTTGCGACGTGGGTTAAGGGGGGCTTCGGTCAGCAGCACAGGGTGCTCCTCTGAGAACGTTGACAGCTGGTCCTGTAAGCGAACAATTTTGTTATTCATACCAAATAGTTAAGAACATAAGCTAATTTCGGGCGCGTTCTCACGTGGGCGGAGCCGCGGGCAAAGGCTAATCCTAATCCTAACTAATATTACAAATGCGAAAGTGAGTTTGTTTGTTATGCTTTCAAGCCCTATCTACTGAACCAATCTTCCTGAAATTTCGCATACACATAGCTAGGAGTATTGAGAAGGACATAGGATACCTATCAACCTTTGAAAAAGCACTATTCCCGTGGGAAATTTACACGGGCGAAGCCGCAGGAGAAAGCTAGTATTATATAGTTCCACACCCTTTCCATAATCATTATCACCAAGAGGATATGACGATGAAGACAGGATTGTGACCACATAATGTGCATCCAAATTATGCGATCACCAGTGCTATAGACCGCACTGTAGTAGCTGCTTTTCACTCTGTCCACCCATCTGGCTGTAGGCTTTCCTCTGGCATGCTTTCTTTCAACTTTGACATTACACTCAATAAGAAGACCAGCGAATATCGATGGTCTAAGGTCTTATGGCCCTAGGCTCTGTCTACCCCGTATGGTATAAAGATGTGATTTTGAAGAAACACATAATTGAAACATCAAAATTAATTTTAAACTAGTGGTTCTGTGAACAGAAGACCTCGCGACCCTCCTCCCTCCTCCCTCGTCTTCCCTCCCTTCCCCTTTTTTCATAACTCTATAGGTAGGTATTTCTCATTCTGTTAATTCTCATTCCTCGTCTATTCTCAAAAGTGATTGAATGTATATAAGAAGACAAGAGAATGTAAGTAAGAAAGCACTCACCTTGCTATATATGTAGTTCCACACTCTCTCCATGTCATTCCAGTCTGTGACTATGCCGTGCTCCATGGGGTACTTGATGCTGAGAAGGCCTCGATGCTCTTCGGCGCGAGGACCCACAAACAATTCACCTTCGAGAGCGCCTGCCATCACTCGAACATGCTTCGGGCGGCCAATGCTACAAAACCATTTATTTAATTTATTATATTAAATTAAAAAAAAAAAAAATTTGTTATTATTATCAGTACACAATCACTATCACTACATAGTATAAAACAAAGTCGCTTTCTCTGTCCCTATATCCCTTTGTATGCTTAAATCTTTAAAACTATGCAACGGATTTTGATGCAGTTTTTTTTTATAGATAGAGTGAAGGTTTTTATGCCCAATGCGGAGCCGGGGCGGGTGGCTAGTTTATTTATATGGTTTGGATTAACCAGACCAAAAAAGCAAAAGACAAAGAAAAATTGAAGTCTTTTCTTTGTCTATATACAGTAAATTTAAGGAAAAACTTGATACACACTTTCTTAAGATATGAGTTCAAACAAACAAACACGCTAAAGTAGGTATATAATGCATGTTTAATCTTTATTTTAAGTTGTTCACATCACATTTCTAATACTTACTAGTTTGGAAATCTGCATTTTGGAATCTGGTCTCCAGCAAAACCCGCTTTGATCACCCCCGATCCCTGAAATAGAAGGTTGTCTTTTACAATTAATTTCTCAACCACATACCTCATGTGTATATAATGAGACGCACAAAAAAAATTCCAAAATTCACATGTCGTCTCCACTTCGCATCTATATGAATACAAATAAATAAACTTGAAGTGTCTGTTTGTATTATTATAATAACCGATTTACCAAATGCATATGGATGTATACACAGTACATATACCAAAATAAGATATTTTTTAATTTTTGTCTGAAGTGGCTGGACCAATTTTGACAGTACTTCCATTAGCAGATAGCTGATTTAATAAGGAGATAATTTTAGATATTTTTTCATAAACTGTAGTTATAGGTATCAATTAGAAAATTAAACTGCCTAAATAGAGTTACTTTCTTTTACTTATATGGGAAAGTATTGACGTAATAAATTATGACTCATTTACCAAATAATCTGTGAATATTGGAACAACACACGCTGAGAAATGTAAAGGATATAGTTGTGGTATAAAACCTTAATCTAAACATTTGAATGCCACATTTATTGCAAGAATTTAAAGAAATAGGTGCGCCGATAGTTATCATTCAACACCACGGAATATAAAAACCTGTTTTATATTCCGTGTTCAACACAATTTAAAAAAATTAAATAAAGTAGTTACATTATCTATGACAACAGGCTGGTTGACTATCACATCGTTTAACTCCATTATTACGGTTTTTAATTTTAAGTTTCTAGTTTGTCTTCATAAAAATCTATGTTTTACAACAACCAAGTATGATTTTGCTTGCGTGATGTCATTTGCATTGAGAACTTGAGAATTCACAACACAATAACCCAAATTGCACATGACATGACATTGAAATTGACATCAGTTTTTTTTGTTTCATACAATACTGCTACATGGGGGGTTTTACCGTCTCTTAAAACCATGCAAGAACGATTGAGTAAGTGAGATGTCGCCTTACATCACGTAGTGCGCTATCTCGCTAACGCAATCGTTCTAGCATGGTTTTAATTTAAGAGATGGTGGCAAGCCACCTGGAGGCCTACTACCATCTCTTAAACCCGTGCAAGATCCAGTGAGTAAGCGAGACAGCGCGCTACGTGATGTAAGGCGACATCTCCCTTATACACTGGAACTTGCATGGTTTTAAGAGGTGGTAGTAACCCCCCTGCTGGATGGTAAATTATATGAAAAAAAAAAAAAAATACGATATGACATCGACATCAATTTATTTGGTTGACAGTTTGTTTGACTTTGAGTTGTATTTTGGAGTTTTTGGAGGGAAAGTAAACTGTCGCTATGTCCGCGCTGTATTTAATTTCCAAAACTTAGATTTTTTCGAGTGTTTGTGCATAATATTGGTGGATTATTATTCGCAAAGTGTTCGTGAACAAGCGTGAGTGTTGGGAAGTGATACAGTGTCGATTACGTGACTTTTTATCTTTGTTACCAAAATCTCCATGATATAGCTAAGTGAAATTTTTCCACCGCTTCACTTAGCCATCTGACTTAGACTAGACTTACTTACTTGACTGGACTTGACTATTGACTTGAATTTTTGACTCGACTGACTTAAGTAGGACTGAAGAAGATTAATAAATTCAAGAAAGGCCTTAGAGGACTAGATTCCATGGCCAAATAAACTATTCAAAAAAAAAAATGAGTTGTATTTTGTTTTGACGTTGACGTGAGACGTGAGAGAGTTTTTGGAGGGAAAGTAAACTGTCGCTATGTCCGCGCTGTATTTAATTTCCAAAACTTAGGTTTTTCCGAGTGTTTGTGCATAATATTGGTGGATTATTATTTGCAAAGTGTTCGTGAACAAGCGTGAGTGTTGGGAAGTGATACACTGTCGATTACGTGACTTATCTTTGTCACCAAAATCTCCATGATATAGCTAAGTGAAATTTTTCCACCGCTTCACTTAGCCATCTGACTCAGACTAGACTTACTTACTTGACTAGACTTGACTATTGACTTGAATTTTTGACTCGACTGACTTAAGTAGGACTGAAGAAGATTAATAAATTCAAGAAAGGCCTTAAAGGACTAGATTCCATGGCCGTATAAACTATTCAAAAAAAAAAAAATTTTGTTGTTTGTATGTAATGTGAGTTGCATTGTTTTGTAAATAAAATTGATATTAATATTATTTACTGATTGAATTACAAAGGAAACGTACAAAGAACAAAATTGTGTACATAACTATCAATCAGTAATGATTAATTTGAAGTCATAAACGAAGACATGCGGTTTTTATATATGATCTTATTTATTAAACTTTTTGTATATAGTAGACAGGAAATATCTATCGGTTTTTGTGATGCTTCAAGAAAATGTAGCTATAAAAGTGATAATATTACCCATAGAAGACTATTGTTTTACGATGTGAACCCTCTGGAAGGTTTCAATTTACGCCGTGATGTTTATATGAGATTTGCAATCTTTCTACACGAGGCTCAGAAACGTGGTAAAAGAAAAGATTGGTCTTTGGTTTTGCCGCCTTTTAATCGACTTGTTCACTGGCGATCGAATGCAGCCGATTTTAAACCAATCCCTTGGTCAAAATTTTTCGACGTTCCATCTTTGAAAAAGTTCGCGCCAGTTCTAGATCTTCATGAAGTTTTTAATCAAGAAAAAAAATTGGAAATAGACGTGCTTTATGTATTACAAGGTTTTGAGGATCCCTTTGAAAATGGGATCTTCGAAGACAAATGGCAGATAATTAAGGATTGTAAATACGATGGTGACTTTTGGGGTGTCCAAAATGTCACATATAAAGAAGCTGTTTGTATCAGATTCCAAGGACTCATAAGCATACTATGGGAATTATTATCTTTGCATCCAAATGCGAAGAAAGTTATGATTACTCATGGAGAGATACCTTTACATAACAATTATGGGTCCAAAGTATATTGGGATTGCCGTAAAAGCATGAAGTTCAGTAAAGATCTTGTGGATACTGCAAATGATTATATTTTTAAACATTTTGATTGCAAAACCAAGCAATGTACAAACTACGTTAGTGTGCACTGGAGAAGACAAGATTTTGCACGTAGCAGAGGGCGAGATGTCCCATCCATTGTGGGCACACCAACACAACTTGACAATATAATTAAAAAAGAACGACTAAACACCACCAATATATTCATAGCTACTGATGCAACAGCATATGAGAAAGATGTATTAAAATCTAAACTTAATGAATTAGGTTATAAAGTATATTTTTACTTGCCTTCGGAATCGCAAATGGCTACTTTCAAAGATGGAGGCACAGCAATTATTGAACAGATAATTTGTTCACATGCTGCATATTTTGTTGGCACTCATGAGAGTACATTTACGTTCCGAATTCAGGAAGAAAGAGAAATTATGGGTTTTAAAAGTAGTACTACCTTTAACAGACTCTGCCCAGATTTTGGAGCTTGTGAGAAACCTTCAAAATGGACCATAGTTAACTGATCTATTCATTCATTGTTCACATAGTTTAAGGCCCAGATATGATCCAGAAGTAACAGGACTATAGCCTGTTTAGGAATATAATATATTCTATGACTTACTTACTACTCCAGCGGCCCTACCGCCTAACTCGATTGCTATCGCTATGGCTATGGTTTATGACGTCATCGTGTCTTTTCGAACTGCCAAGCAAAGCGATATTGCTTTTACATGTATTCTATGGACCAAGACATTCTCTTAGTCTTGGCCTTGGACATGTGAAAGCAATATTGCTTTGCTAGGCGATTCGAAAAGACAAGATGACATCATAAACCATAGCCATAGCGATAGCAATCGAGTTAGGCGGTAGGGCCGCAGATTTACACAAATGGTGTGCCTAAAAAATTATAAGCATTGCTGCATTTTTTTCATAAATGTAAAAACATTTATGGAAAAAAACCCACCTTTACACGCCTAGATTATTATCATTATTTATCTGTGACTCGTTGAGATTCATCGATTACCACCTCTCTGAATAAAATCCTTATGCAACTTTTTTTCACCAGATTCACTAGATGGCGCTTTACCATGTATTAATTTTTTACAAATCAAAACTATTTAGATGGGTGTACAGATCACTCGCTGCGAGATAAACTCACCCCGGTCATTTATTTTATTATAGAAATGAATTCATATGTCTCAACTATAACCATATTTTAAGATTTAATCATAATAATTATTATATTTACTTTATAAAGATGTAGATAAATAATGTTAAAAATTTAAATGTTTATCATATTTTTAGGATTGAATCATAATAATTATATTTACTTTTTAAATACATATTTACCTACGTCATGTTAAAAATGCGAAAGTTACTATATATTGCTTTTGTTTTTCCGCTGTTACTGTCCCAGGGTAGGAGTGAAAATTTTGGAAACGCTTGAATTTTTTTCTGTCGGTAGGAATAAGGTTCCTTGATACCAGAAATAAATCTCAGATTTTTAGAATCAGCCAATTATTTTATATAAAATATTATATTTTAATGACGAATTAATGGCGTCGCTACGGCCTTTGCGCTCTATTCCTTTGCATCGTTCGGTAAAAAAAACAAATGTCATTGTCATGTTGGTTTTGGTAGTCATGAATGTCATTGTCATGTTGGTTTTGGTTGTCATTAGTGCAAAGAATTTATACTAAGTGTTATTTCGGGAGCGGCTTTTGTCCTCCGTAAGCATTCTAGTGTTATTTATATGACAATTACGTTTATCCCTTGAAGTATAAAATTCGCGCGGTCGCTTCAGGGTTTTTTTTAATCTATGGTTTATCCAATTTAATACTAGGGGTACAGTACAGCATGTTTATTTGGGTTCATTTGAAGAGTCAATGATTTGAAAAGGTCTTAGATGATGGTAGCTAAATGAAGAGTACTGTACCCCTAGTACCTATGACATTTTATAAAGATTTTGTATGGATTTTTTAGTTACTATCCGCAAAGGGCGCTGTATAGGATTGTCATACAAAATAGCTATCACAGTCGCAAGTGTCGTTTATAAAATCTCATTAGAGGTAGGCATTGTATGTCTTTTAGTATCTATCCTATCTGCTCTCAATGTGTACCTTGTGAATTCTTTGATCAATTCAATGCATTTATTGTTGTTTTTTATAGTAATTCGTAATTTTAAAATATAATTACCAAAGATTATAAAATGTTAGATAAGCTTAAGTAATAAACCTACTGAAACAATATTAAGCCTTTTTTGTTTTCTTTCTACCACCTTTAGCATAGATAGATGTTACTTGCGCTTTTTGTGAGTCGTTTTGCATTTTCCCACCAGTTTTAGAAACCTCATGTGACCTTATAAACAAAGAGTATATAATCACTACGTTTTACTCATACATATCCTATCCACACCACTTTCCTATTATACAAAAGTACTCTATGCACACCACACACTTCGAGCAGCACTATGCAGGCGCGTCTTCGTGCATGCAAGCATGCATGATCCAACCAACGGCGGCGCTCGAAAGTCTCTAGTGTGGGGAGTCGCTAAAACTTGGATACTACTTTCCTATTATACAAAAGTACCTACTCTGTGGATACTACGGAACAAGGAATGCCTTTGCCTGGTGTTATTTGACATATGTCAAAGAGAGGTCATTGTCAAATGTCAATAATTGTCACATAGGTGTACGTGGTCAATATGAGCTAACTGTAGAGATGGGCATTATTCAATATTTTTTGACAACGATTATCTAACCGGTTTTCAAAGTTGATTTCTATATGAAAAACCGTTGTTCAATGTCGATATCAAAATTAGAATGTATGTAGAATTATTTTTCATTTCATTTTCAGATTTTAACAGAGCGTTTCCTCCAGCTCCTATTATTATTAGGCTCTCCTACTGGTAGGTAATAATAATTAAAACTGACCCATCTTCTATTATAAATAAATTGTCGAGTTGATCAACATAAGTATGGCCTTATTTAGTCATCCATCTCTAATAACCATTCAAAAACGAGTAAGTAAGCGTGACAGCGCAATACATGATTTAAGGCGACATCTCCCTAGCTCAATCGTTTTTTTATGGTTTTAAGAAATTATAGTAAGCCACCAGAGTGCTTATCACCATCTTTCTAACCCATGCAAGATCAAGTGAGTAAACGAGACAGCACAATACATGATGTAAGGCGACATCTCCTTCACTCAATCGTTCTTGCATGGTTTTAAGAGATGGTGGTAACCCCTCAGATGTTTAGTAGCAGCTGTTCGGGGAATAGATTTAAAAAAATACCTCCTTAGCATTTTGCATTAAGTTAATATACAGTACAGTGTTGTGTTGTACTTACAACGGTTTTTAATAACGTTGGTGTATTATGTTTTCATATGGCGATATCGATTCTTGCTCATGCCTATCGAAGTGAGCTGTCATTTCATTTGTCTGTGTTGAGATGAGCGAGTCGGTCGGTAATCACTGCAGATACTGCTGTTCATAAAATATTCAAAATTTTTAAAAGAAATACCAATGAAACTTATCAAATAACCATACATAATCATAGTTCACCGCGCCCTAACTGTATTTAAAACATGGTTAGGCATAGAAAAGTGGGTAATGTTCAAATAAAACATCCCAACGAGACCAGCAGTAGTTCTGGTAGTAGCGAAAGTTCTATTGCTAGTAAGACTTTCAAGATCCTTTCAATATGGAAGACCTTGGTGGGCTTCGTCTGCTTCATGATCGCGGTGTACGTGGGTACTTTAGGCTACTTGGAAACAAGAGTTAACACTCCTTTCGATAACGAAAAGGTGAGTAAATTATACTAATTTCTATCGGCATCGCACAGGAACCGGCTTTTCTACTTTATTCATTGAAAGTCACTGTTATTTCAGAGATCCAAGGATGTTAATATAATATGTCATTAGCGTAGAAACGTGGCCAACATCGCGACAAAATAACAACAGTTTTTTGACTCTTATTCTGGCTCTCATTTAAATGTTATTGTGTATTCATTTCGTGTAGGTGTCGCGGTCAATCGACCATGCACACCCTGCTGTCAGTTCTTTTGAACCGCCTCTCGGCCTTTGACTTGATTGCTTTAACAACTACGATTACAATGTGTATGTAATTTTACTGCGGAAAATATTGTTTATTTTTCAATTTTATGGTTTAAAAATGCCTCATCAATTCATACTTACATATATGGGTGAGGTGGCCAAGTCCCTGGAATTGGACCATGAAAAATTATTTAAGTACCTATAACTAGTGTTGTATGCACAACTTCTACCATCAGGTTATCCATACTAATATTATAAATGCAAAAGTCTGTCTGTCTGTCTGTCCTCTTCATGGCTAAATGGCTGGACCGATTGTGATGAAATTTGATAGGGATGTAGTTAATGACCTGAGGTCAAACATAGGCTACTTTTGGGCGCGATATAACGCGACATAAAAACCTTCCTCTTAAATCACTCTATCTATAAAAAAAACGGCTTCAAAATCCATTGTGTAATTTTGAATATTTAAGCATACATAGGGACAGTCAGCAGAAAGCGACGTTTTTTTATACTATGTAATAATAAAAAAGTTATCTGGAATTGAATAGTTAAATTATTGATGGTTTTGGCTACAGGTGGTTCAAGACACGGGCCTCGCTGTGCCCGATCGGTACTGGGGCACATACCGACCAGGTGTCTACATGGGCATGAAGAGCAGGGAGCCGCGGTCACCGGTCTTCGGCCTTATGTGGTATGAGTTGACGGCATCATCGCACAAAGGGATCAGGTAAAATCAATAAATATTTATTTGTTGTATAGCAATTATGTTCTCTGTGCTTACCTTTAGTCTAAAACAGTGTTTTTCTACAAATTTCGTGATACAAGGTTTAAAAATATGAAAAAACTGGTGAATCGCATGATTTTCATGCGTCTCGGCAGTTTTTAGTATGAATCAGATTTAAAAAATGGCACCTTATATTCATCTTCGTTCTTGTACAATCCAATGATGTATTTATGTAATTGGTGCATTAAAGTGTTTATTCATCTATTAATTAATTAATTAATTAATTCATTCATTCATTCACCATTTAATGATGACCCCACATGGAATAGTGGGTAGATCTATATTGATAGGTATATAAACGATCTTTTCTTTCTTGGAATAAAACATCTTAATTTTATATTATTAAACTAATTATATTTTTAACTAGCTGTTCCCCGCGGTTTCACTCGCCATTAGTGTGACCTAGACCTTCCCCAAGAATAGGGCTTTTATATACAAAAAAGATTTTTTTAAATCTGACCAGTAGTTTTCAAGTTATAAGCTTTCAAACAAACAACCTCTTCAGCTTTATTGTATTAGTATAGATTTTCTTTCAGGTGGCCTATTATCATCTCTAAAAACCATGCCAGTTCCTGTGAGTAAGCGAGACAGCGCAATACATGATGTAAGGCGACATCTCGCTTACTCACTGGAACTCGCATGGTTTTTAGAGATGATAGTAAGGGACCAGGATTTTTATAATATAGGTAGTTTAGTTATCTATTCACTATTTGAATGATATCGGTGTTTACCGTACCACCCTGTATAGCAACAAATAAAATTGGTTTCGACAGACATTGGTGTGACCAAGGTGACAATCTAGCGTCCTACGGCTGGCTCAGACATGATGGCGTTTCGTTCGGGGAGCAGCAGATTCTGGACCCGCCTCACAACATCACCACGTCCTTTATAAAGACCTTGGGAGGACAGCACGGGGGGCATTGGACTGTGAGGATCAGCGTCGATGCTGAGGTGAGTGGTCGATAAATTGGCTAGTGATTTTTTATGTGTTTTTTCGATAAAATAGACCATTTTAGAGATAGGAAAGAAGGAGGAAAAAATTCTTAAAATTTGTATAATTTTAAAGATAAATACAGCAATGACGTCACTCCGCGTTAAAACAAAATATTTTGGTTATGTTTACTAGAATAAAAATATGACAATGAAAAATTATGACGATTTGACTGGCTTGTGCTTGCAGTAGTTCCAAGCAAAGAGTATATAATCCCTATGCTGCCAACTTACAGAAAAAAATTGAGAATGTCGCTTACGTCACACGTTAGCGGCTTTTTTTACTAATTTCAGAATATATTTCAGAAAATTTATTTAATTAAGGAATTTTATTTCAAAATTCTATAGATAAGTTAGTAAATACAAATTACTTAAGGCTTGCGCATGATAGTTTGAACACGTGCCGCAAGGAATCCGTGTGCAAACTAATGGTGGCGGGCATGCTGGGACTAAGAGTGGGTGGGCGCCGGCCGGCAGTAGTTTGCATGAACTAACTGTTGGCGAATTAATAATGCAATTTTTTATTTAATAAATTGATTTTCCAGAATAACAAGAATGTACCATTTGCACTGATCTGGTACGGGGCGTTGGACGAGTCCCTCGGTCCAGCGACCCCTCACTCCAGGTTGTGGATTGAGAACGGTGACCTGCTAGGGCATACCCCTCAGCTACACAACTTCAAAGTCAGCCTGGTGCCTCATAAAGGTTAGCTCCTCGTGATTATGATGTCCTGGTACTCGGGGACGAAAACCGGTGTTTTTATAAGCCAAACATAATGGTATTTAACCTGGTAAATGAAAATATCTGTTGATTTTTTGGACCTGAATACCTGGTTATGACAGTTTTTTGGTGTAAATCCCCGGTTATGTGAAACCATAATGATTTTAATCGCTGCGAATATGTATGGGCAGAAAAATTGATAGAAAAAAAAAATCAATTACTTTAATAATTAATTTAAAATTACAAACTAAAACTAAATATGTACAGTCGGCTGCGGAGAAATCTTACCCCCATGCCACAAGCATCACTATTGAAACGGGGTCAGATTTCTCTGCAGCTCACTGTACTACAAAGTTTTTATAAAACTGTTATTGTGTAGGCAAAATAATCCACAAATCGTACTCGGAGGCTTACGCGGCAGGGCTCCACGTCCTCAAGGAGAAGCTCCACTCGCTGCTGAGGGCGGAGCGACACGGCGCGCTCGGCCGGCTCGCTACTCTACGCCCGGACTCGGAGTTGGATGATAAGGTACGGTGGTACATGGTTTAAACAGCTAAAGGATCATGGGTCCCGAAGCAGGCAGCTGAGGAAGCGATCAGGAAGCGCTTAGATGAGAGAGTATGAGAGAGAGATAGTGTGAGGGAGAGAGAGTGTAGAAGAGAGTGTGAGACAGATATAGTGTGAGGGAGAAAGATTTTGAAAGAGAGAGAGTGTGAGACAGAGATAGTGTGAGGGAGAAAGAGTGTGAAAGAGAGAGAGTGTGAGAGATAGTGTGAGGGAGAAAGAGTGTGAAAGAGAGAGTGTGAGAGAGAGATAGTATGAGGGAGAAAGAGTGTGAGAGAGAGGGAGAAAAAGAGAGAGAGACGGAGAAAGGGAGAAAGAGAGCAAGAAAAAGAGAGAGATCGAGAAAATGTAAGAGACAGATAAAGAATGTGAGATAAAGAAGGAAGTGTGAGAGAAAAAAGAAGAGCATGAGAGACAGAGAGAGAAATAGAGTGTTTAAGAGAGAGCGAGAGGGAGCGATAGAGAGAGAAAGAGAGAGAGAGGTAGCGAGCGAGCTAGAGAGGTACTACATTTTATATTTATTTAGATCCACAATAGAAACAAACAGAAACATGACATAAAAAAAACACGAGTACAACTTACGTTACATTATGAGTTTTAGTTAAGATCATTCATTAATAAATAACGTCACTAGACTTCAGAAATATCACAATTGAGTAAACTGGCTGTTGCCCGCGTCAAATTCCATCAACATCGGTCAAGTGGTTTAGCCGTGACTTACGCATTTATAATATTAGTATTGTTTTTTTTTTTCAGGAAAAAGACGTGAACTTCATCCCCATACAGCTGCTGGTGGAGACCCCGTTTGTACTGGACGTGGTGTATACTACGGAGGACCTGCCCACCCCGCCTCTCAAAGGGGATGAATATACCAGGGTGCTAGAGGACAAGAGGAGGTCGTTCGATGCCGAGTTTGAGGAGAAATTCAAGCTTTCTAAGAGAGGGTGAGAATTTTGATATTCTACTCATCATATTTTTATTTTTTCCTTTTTTTATGCGGAATAGGTTTATTGTTTTAATTAAATACGTCAATAGACTCATTGCTGGCAAAGGATAACAATTCAATTAAAACAACTAATACATTACTGTCGAGGCCAGAATTTAAGATATTTACGGCCGAGTTATATTGCCTAGTGTTTTTTACGAACGAAATACGAGAACGTAAATTGCAATTTCGGCCGAGGCTTGTACGGTACTTTTATTCCTCTGAAATCCTCTTGACACGAATCAACATCGCATTAAAAGCCAGCATTCGCCGTGTTCATTTTATCAAAATTTTGAAATGTTCATACATATTTTATATACATACATACATGTTCAGAGACCGAGAGGCGGCATAACTCTGACACTAGGGTGTGCATGGTCGATCGCCTACACGAAATGGTCATGATTTTAATGTACCAGGCACCCAGAAGAGGACATTAGTATCGCTCGCGCCGCCATGTCCAATATGATCGGCGGTGTTGGCTACTTTTACGGCGCTGGCAGGGTGCAGTCTCAGTACACCAGGGAGCCAGTGCCGTATTGGAGAGCGCCGCTGTACACCGCTGTGCCGAGCAGGTATGTTTTTAACCCCCCACGCAAAAACGACGGGGTGTTATTAGTCTTATATGCAGATCTGAAAAGTTATCGTCATTTGAATGAACTCAAGGCATGTTTTCCTGCAAATATATAGCAATTTCGAACGAATGCATCAAATTGGATAGTTTTTTTTTTGTATTGCTTATTGTTATGACAATCTTTGTATTAAAGAAAACGCGGGCAACAACTAGTCATCTATATGTTTTGCTTCTTCTTCTTCGTCCGAGCGTGTTTCCCGGTTGCATCTTCCGCTTACGCTTCAGAGCCCAGGGTACGCTATTAATCATGGTCCTGATTTGTCAGTACTGGTTATTACAATGGAGCGAGTGCCGTCGGACCCCTTTAACTCTTTTTAACCCCCGACGCAAAAAGAGGGGTGTTATAAGTTTGACGTGTCTGTCTGTCTCTGGCATCATAGCTCCCGAACGGATGAAGCGATTTCAATTTAGTTTTTTATGTATTAAAGGTGACTTACGGGCGAGTGTTCTTAGACATGTTTGATGAAAATCGGTTGAGCAGTTTAGAAGTTGTGGGGGTAAAAGTGGGGAAGAACAACCGAATGTCTGCAAATATAATTGAGTGTTTAATGAAAATCGGTTGAGCCGTTACAAAGCTCTGGGGGTGTGAGTGGGGAAAATACCTAATGTCTGCAAATAATATGTGGGGGGTAAATCAGTCGACCGTCACCACTAAAAAGAGAATGTGTCGTGGGTTTTTTTTTAATTTTAAATTTAATCTCCGACAGTTGTTTCTCCTTTGAACTGATGAACCAACAGGACGATTCGTTTTTGATAGGATGATGATCTATATGTTTATCTTTTCACGCCCTTGTGTGTAACAGATCGTTTTTCCCCCGCGGTTTCCTGTGGGACGAGGGTTTCCACGGGCTGCTGGTCGGCAGGTGGAGCCCCGCCATACAGATGGACATCGCCGCGCATTGGCTCGACCTCGTCAACGTCGAGGGGTGGATACCCAGGGAACAGATACTAGGTGAGGGATGGATACCCAGGGAACAGATACTAGGGGAGGGATGGATACCCAGGGAACAGATACTAGGGGAGGAGTGGATACCCAGGGAACAGATACTAGGGGAGGGGTGGATACCCAGGGAACAGATACTAGGGGAGGGGTGGATACCCAGGGAACAGATACTAGGGGAGGGGTGGATACCCAGGGAACAGATACTAGGGGAGGGGTGGATACCCAGGGAACAGATACTAGGGGAGGGGTGGATACCCAGGGAACAGATACTAGGGGAGGGGTGGATACCCAGGGAACAGATACTAGGGGAGGGGTGGATACCCAGGGAACAGATACTAGGGGAGGGGTGGATACCCAGGGAACAGATACTAGGGGAGGGGTGGATACCCAGGGAACAGATACTAGGGGAGGGGTGGATACCCAGGGAACAGATACTAGGGGAGGGGTGGATACCCAGGGAACAGATACTAGGGGAGGGGTGGATACCCAGGGAACAGATACTAGGTGAGGGAACACGTGTGAACTTTTAGATTTAACTAGCGACCCACCCCGGCTTTGCACGGCTATAAAAACCTTCCGCTGGAATCACTCTGGCCGTTGCATAGTTTGGACTGAGCGAGAAGCGATTTTGTTTTATACTATGTAGTGGGGATAGTGATATTCAGGAGTTACTTAGCGGAACTCAAAGTTACAAGCACTTGTCAAATTCCTTTCCTTACAGTCACCCCTCGAAATACGGGGTCGTGGGTTCGATTTTATTTATTTAAGGTGCTGTCATAAGCCAACTAGTGCTACGTTTTATTATTATTTTTTACTCTGTATGTAAGTTTATTATATTCTTTCTTTCTTTATTTCGCTTTCATGCATACATTTGATGGGAAAAAATACATGGACCCTTGTAGGGTGTTGCGAAGTCAATAGTGTAGTCTTGTGAGGGCACACAAATATAAAAGATTGCATTTTAATGTCATAAAAAAAAATAATAATAATATATTTGTTATTTAAGTAAATTTATATATTTTATACCCACAAACTGTTCTCTGATTGACCCAAAGGTTGACTGTTCGATAATGCTTTGAGCATTAAGTCCGCCTATTGTATTTTTGCAATAAAGTTTAAATAAATAAAATCATCATACCAGGATCGGAGGCGTTGGCGAGAGTTCCGAAAGAGTTCGTGGTACAAAACAACGCCGCCGCCAACCCGCCCATGCTGTTGTTGCAGCTGGCGAGGATTGTGAAGACACAGCCGCATTTGTTCGAACCCTACTCGCCTCACAGGAAAACTCTGGATCGGATGTTTACTAGGCTCCAGGTGAGTTATGTTATCCTGGTACCTAGACTAAGCCAGCTTTAGACTTGATAGTCCTGACACACAAATAATAATCAAGAAACAAATCCAAATAAATAGGTATATAATAATCAAATAAATAAATAAATATAAAAACTTATCTATGACCGAAAACGAAACCATAGCGCGAGTTTTTGGAGGGAAAGTAAATTGTCACTATGTCCGCGTTCGTTGTTCCTAAGTTTTGGAAATTAAATACATTAATTTCCAAAACTTAGGTTTTATCGAGTATTTGTGCTTAATATTGGTGGATTATTATTCGCTTAGTGTTCGTGAACAAGCGTGAGTGTTGTGAAGTGGTACAGTGTCGTGTCGATTACGTGACTTTTTATCTTTGTCACCAAAATCTCCAAGTTATAGCTAAGTGAAACTTTTCCACCGCTTCACTTAGCCATCTGACTGACTCACTTGACTAGACTAGACTACTGACTTGATTTTTTGACTTGACTAAAGTAGGACTGAAAAAGATTAATAAATTGAAAAAAGGCCTTAAAGGACTAGTTTCCATGGCCGTAAAAAGTATTAAAAAAAAAAACCATAGCGCATATTAATTTGTAAAAGAACCATCTTGCAGCCAGTGATATAAGCAATATAACAAACTTCCCCCATATTTGCCCCCCATTTTCCCCCAATCAAAAAAAGCTCGTAATAAAATAAAAAATAAAAACAAGAAACGCGTGTGCCAAGTTTCATTAGGATCCGTTCAGAAATGCGACCTCTAGCCCGGAACAAACAGACAGACATCCGGACAAAAGCAAAATTTGCCAGTCTCTAGTCTCGAAATGGAGACTCTCGCTCGCTTCGCTCGCTCGGTCAATAATCAAGAAACAATTACTAGGCTCTAGTTGTACTTCTATTTTCTATGCTCCAGGTGAGTTATGTCATCCTAGTACCTAGACTAAGCCAGCTTTAGACTTGACAGTCCAGACATACAATTAAAATTACAAGGCTCTAGGGAGTTTTTGGAGGGAAAGTAAACTGTCGCCATGTCCGCGCTGTATTTAATTTCCAAAACTTGGGTTTTTTCGAGTGTTTGTGCATAATATTGGTGGATTATTATTCGCAGTGTTCGTGAACAAGCGTGAGTGTTGGGAAGTGATACAGTGTCGATTACGTGACTTTTTATCTTTGTTACCAAAATCTCCATGATATAGCTAAGTGAAATTTTTCCACCGCTTCACTTAGCCATCTGACTCTGACTAGACTTACTTACTTGACTGGACTTGATTACTGACGACTTTTTGACTCGACTGACTTAAGTAGGACTGAAGAAGATTAATAAATTCAAGAAAGGCCTTAAAGGACTAGATTCCATGGCCGTAAAAACTATTCGAAAAAAAAAACAAGGCTCTAGTTGTTGCTCTATTTTCTTTGCTTCAGGTGAGTTATGTTGTCGTGGTACCTAGACTTTGTATCCTTAGACCTGACACAGATAATGTATTCTAGAAACAACGTAAAAATTGTGAAAACACAGTCGCATGGAAAACTCTAGATCGGATGATTACTTAGCTCCAGGTGAGTTATGTTATCCTGGTACTCAGACTAAGTATCATGGCATGGGTGCCCATATCGATAACCCGTGTCAAGCGACAGCGAGAGCGGTCTAGCTTGGATTGGTCACCACGAGTGGCATTTCTATCTTCAGGTCTTCCATGCTTCGCAAGGTACGTTAAACCGTTGGTCCCTGCTGCCATCAGTGGGTCTAAAAACGCCACGAATCGAATTCATATTACGAATTCCTTAGTAATTCTTTAGCAATTCCTATTTCTTTTAATTTTTTTTGAAGAGGAATTGCAAAGTTTAGTTGGCCATTTTACAAAAAATAGAGGAATTGCTACAGAATTGCTAAGGAATTCGTAATATGAATTGATTCGATGAATTGCTCAAAATGGCGTTTTTAGACCCCCTGGTAGTCGTTAAAGGAATCAGAGGCCGAGAGGCGGTTCCGAAAATCTCTTGACACCAGGGTGAGCACGGTCGATTGACTTGTTCCAGGCGTGGTATCAATGGTTCCTGACGACCCAGAAAGGTGAAGAACCAACGACCTATCGCTGGCGAGGTCGAGAGGACAACGGCGATCAGTTGAACCCCAAAACTCTGACCTCAGGCCTCGACGATTACCCCAGGTAAATATAGTTTAAATAAATTATAGGGACAATAGGTTTCACACAGATTGAGTTAGCCTCAAAGTAAGTTCGAGACTTGTGTTGTGGGATACTAACTCAACGATACTGAATTTTATAAAAAACACTGTTGGGGGTGCTAGGGTTGCGGTGGTAGGGAAATGTCCGAAATAAAGTTAAATTTAGTTTATTGTACTTTTCACAGTATAGTTTATACACGACATATGCACACACAAAAATAGTTACAAAATAGTTCAAAATACAGATAGAAATATTATGTTTGTTAGGTTGAAAGAAAGTTAAAATGTTAGTAAAATGTTAGGAATGCACCCGATCGTGCCGACGGTATAATGTGCACTACTATTTCGTCATAGGTTCGGCGGTGACACACATAAAAGTGTTTGGTTGCATTTATTGCACCGAACACACTTATATAGAAAAACATCCAAGACTTAGTTAAATCAGAATAAATAAAGCTATTGTTTTTGACGTGACAACGTCTTAAATTAGGTTGCGGCTAGGAGTCACTTATGAAAAAGTGTAACGCTCGGTAACGTTACGATGAGTCACCGAACGAGAGAGAGGCCCGCCGAATGCCTTGCGTCTCTCTCCCTATGATCTCTCAACTCTATACTCAACTATGATCGGTCTGCCGCGCGCGGCAGACCGCGCGCGGCAGATTATATTCATATCAATAAATATTCTACCGAGAAAAAGACGTTGTCACGTAAAATCTTCGCCCGTAAAACCGACTTTACAGGCAACCATTTTTTGGAAAACAAATACACTGCGCAAAGTTGTTGCTTCTATCTTCCCGCCAAACGCCCTTTTTTTTTTGGTTTACAAATAAGTTGTTGTTGTTATAGGGCGTCTCACCCGTCGGCCATTGAGAGACACGTGGACCTGCGGTGCTGGCTGCACGCGGCCGCCGACAGCATGCTCGCCATCGCAGCCGCGCTCGCCAGGGACACCAGCAAGTGAGACAGGCACACAGCTGTGGAGCGGGACAGACATACAGCTGTGGAGCGAGACAGACAAACAGCTGTGGAGCGGGACAGACACACAGCTGTGGAGCGGGACAGACATACAGCTGTGGAGCGGGACAGACATACAGCTGTGGAGCGAGACAGACATACAGCTGTGGAGCGAGACAGACAAACAGCTGTGGAGCGGGACAGACATACAGCTGTGGAGCGGGACAGACATACAGCTGTGGAGCGAGACAGACATACAGCTGTGGAGCGAGACAGACATACAGCTGTGGAGCGAGACAGACATACAGCTGTGGACTGAGACAGACATACAGCTGTAGACTGATACAGACATACAGCTGTGGACTGAGACAGACATACAGCTGTGGACTGAGACAGACATACAGCTGTAGACTGAGACAGACATACAGCTGTGGACTGAGACAGACATACAGCTGTAGACTAAGACAGATATACAGCTGTACAGCGAGACAGTTATACATACACCTATCTATATGTATCGTGGTCACATGATCGCGGCTTCGCCCGCATGAATTTCCCTCGGGAACAGTGCTTTTTTCCGGGATGAAAGGTATCCTATGTCCTTCTTAATATTCCTAGCTATGTGTATGCGAAATTTCAGGAAGATTGGTGCAGTAGATATGGTGTGAAGAGAAAAACTCACTTTAACATTTCTTAACTGATCGGTTTAGTTGGTCGGAGATATACAGTTTTTGGAAAATACAGCGTTGTCATCCCCTTTCAGCAAGTTTGCCGCAAAAAAAACCGCGCTTACAATTTTTTATACTTTTTACGGCCCTGGAAACTAGTGCTTAAGTAAGTCTGGTCAAAGTCAGATGACTAAGTGAAGTGATGTACAATATCCCCTTAGCGATAACTTAGCGATTTTGGTGATAAGCAAATATAGTATACTAGCTGTTCCCCGCGGCTTCGCCCCGCGTGGGACTCGATTATATCGCGCCCAAAAGTAGCCTATGTTTGACCTCAGGTGTTAACTAATTCCCTACCAAATTTCATCACAATCGGTCCAGCAGTTTAGCCGTGAAGAAGTGACAGACAGACAGACAGACTTTCGCATTTATAATATTAGTATGGATATACATTTAACTAACTAAAGTATGTAGATGTCATTTTGGTCGATAACTTTTTGCCATCTAATGTATACTACCGGGGTTTTTGGAGGGAAAGTAAACTGTCGCTATGTCCGCGCTGTATTTAATTTCCAAAACTTTGGTTTTGTCGAGTATTTGTGCACAATATTGGCGGATTATTATTCGCTAAGTGTTCGTGAACAAGCGTGAGTGTTGGGAAGTGGTACAGTGTCGATTACAACGTGACTTTTTATCTTTGTCACCACAATCGCAAAGTTATAGATAGCTAAGTGAATTTTTTCCACTGCTTCACTAAGCCATCTGACTCTGACTAGACTTACTTACTTGACTAAACTAGACTACTGACTTGACTTTTTGACTTGACTGACTTAAGTAGGACTGAAGAAGATTAATAAATTCAAGAAAAGCCTTACAGGACTAGTATCCATGGCCAAAAAAAAAAAAATTAGTCATCTGACTTTGACCAGACATACTTGACTAGACTACTGACTTGACTTTTTGACTTGACTGACTTAAGTAGGACTGAAGAAAATTAATAAATTCAAGAAAGGCCTTAAAGGACTAGTTTCCAGGGCCGTAAAAACTATTTAAAAAAAGGCCTTCTAATAATTCTCTATATTGTCAGATTTGAAGCGACTCGCGACCAGTTGGCGGACGAAGACCTGCTGAACGAGCTGCACTGGTCACCGCACACACAGACCTACGCGGATTATGGTAATTATCATAATCACTGACCTTACTCTTTCTTTCTTTCTTACATACATACATATTATCACGTCTTTATCCCATGCGGGGTAGACAGAGCCTAGGACCATAAGACCTTAGGCCACGTTTAGCATAATGGTAGTTGAAACAGGAAATCAATAGTGATGGGTTGCTAGCAGCATCGCCTATGTCATGATTTCCCCATTCGGCGATTCCCACAGACGACTTTTACGGCTTGCGCGGGAAGAGAAGCAGCTGGTACATTCTATGTTTTTCTTTTTCTCCCAGACCAGCATGGATAAAAATAAAGTACCTGGACGACCGAGCTTCACTCGTTTAATGCAGATAATAATTTTGCGTGATAATATGGGTAAAATGAATTTTCCCAGACATGAAACCTAGCTAGATTATCTTTTGGACTATGTAAGAATTGATGTTTAAAATTTCAAAGAAAATGTTAGAGCCGTTTTTGAAAACGCGAGAACAAATACATTTATTGCTCGTTTAATAGTATAGGATTAAGTATATGTTTGTTGAAAGACAAAGAGGGGAGGCCTTTGCTCATCAGTGGGACAATTAATTAAAAAATAAATAAAACATAAAAAAATGTTTGTATTTGATTGAGCTCAAACGGCTGGGTCAATTTTTATGAAATTTGGTATGTAGGTAGCTGATACCTTGGATTAATACATAGGGTACTTTTTATGGATGCAAGTTGTCTGAAAATATATTTTTAATTCCGAAAAGTACGCTTGTCCCTTAGGTTTGGTAAAAAGTCTGATAGACAAAGTAGATAGCGCTGCTGTGTATAAGAAATCGCGGGTAACCGTGTGACGCAGCTAGTTATTTGAAATATTCACTTTGTTTAATTGTTTTCAGTTTGATTAGGACATTGCAGGCTTGGATCACCTGATTGTCTGATAATAAAGATGATTCCGTGCTTCGGAAGGCACGTTGAGCCGTTGGTCCCGGCTGCCATCTGGTAGTCGTTAAAGGAATCACGTCAAAGGCCGATAGGCGGTTTCGATAAACTGACACCAGGATGTGCATGGTTGATTGACCCTGTTTCCACATATATAATGATGAATAGACGGACTTAATTCTTATGTTTGACCAACAATATTTATATATTTGTATATATATTTATTTGTACTAGCGTTTTCGAAAACGGCTCTAACGATTTCTTTGTAATCTAAAACACAAGTTCTAACATAGTCAAAAAGATAATCTAGCTAGGTTCCATGTCTGGGAAAATTCATTTCACCCATATTTCAACCTCGGTCGCCCAGGTACTATATATTTATTACTAGCGACCCGCTCCGAGCATAAAAACCTTCCTCTTGAATCATTCTATCTATTAAAAAAACCGCATCAAAATCCGTTGCGTAGTTTTAAAGATTTAAGCATACAAAGGGACATAGGGACAGAGAAAGCGACTTTGTTTTATACTATGTAGTGATAGTGATATTTACTCACGTTTTCGAAAACGGCTCTAACGATTTCTTTGTAATCTAAAACACAAGTTCTTACATAGTCAAAAAGATAATCTAGCTAGGTTCCATGTCTGGGAAGATTCATGTTACATATATATTTTCACGCAAGATTTTTGCATAAAACTAGCGAAGCTCGGTCGCCCAGTTATATTTATTATGTTATTTTAGGCTTACATACGGACGGCGTGCGTCTTGTTCGCAAGCAACCAAAGAACCCCGGCGAACAAGCCAGAGTGGTTCGCAGCGTTAGCGTGCCACCCCAGCCGAGATTGGTCACCAGCGCCTTTGGTAAGTGAATACTCTTTTTGACTCAACATTTCAGGCTGTCCACTGCTGAACATAGGCCCAAGGATTTCCAAAATGCCAGGTTGTCGCGGCCTGCATCCAGCGCCCGCCTGCGACCTTCCTCAGGTCATCTGACCATCTGGTCGGTGGGTGTCCGATGTACTTGTCGATGCGTGGTCGCCATTCGAGACACATTCTGGCCTCATCGCCTATCGGTTCGTCGCGCTATGTGCCCCGCCCACTGCCACAGTCAGAGCTGTCGCAACGTTTTTTCTCCTACTGATCTCATTTCTCTTTTTCTCAGTTTAAAAGATTTAAGCATACAAAGGGACACAGGGACAGAGAAAGCGACTTTGTTTTATACTATTTAGTGATAAGCGACTCATTAAAATAAATAATTAATTATGTCCAGGCTACGTGTCCCTGTTCCCCATGCTGCTCCAAGTCCTCAAGCCAGGGAGTGACAAGTTGGGGAAGATACTGGAAGTGCTCGACAAACCTGACCTGTTGTGGTCGCCTTATGGTCTCAGGTAATTGATTAGTCAATTTTTAGGGTTCCGTACTATTAAATAAAATATTCACTCATATTGGTTGAAAGTATTATGTTATATTTATATTGACTATAATAAAAAAAATAAGTACAAACTATTAATTCATTCATTTCGTGGTGTCAGAGTTCTTCGGAACCGCCTCTCGGCCTCTGACATGGTTCCTTTAACGACTACCAGATGTCAGCCGGGACCAACGGCTTAAACGTGCTTTCCGAAGTATGGAATCATAATTATTATTAGTCAATCAGGTGATTCAAGCCTGCAATGTCCTAACCAAACTGGAAACAACTAAACAAAGTATGCTTCCCGTGGGAATTGAACCCTCGACCCCCGGGTCTACAAGCAAATGCCTTAACCAAACAGTATAAACTATTAAAAATAATGATTACTTAAAGCTCGCCGTGCCTTATGTATGCTTGTCCATACTAATATTATAAATGCGAAAGTCTGTCTGTCTGTCACCTCTTCACGGCTAAACTGCTGGACCGATTGTGATGAAATTTGGTAGGGATGTAGTTAACGACCTGAGGTCAAACATAGGTTACTTTTGGGCGCGATATAACCGAGTCCCACGCGGGGCGAAGCCGCGGGGAACAGCTAGTAGAAAATAAATCAGTCATTTATTTTCAGATCGCTATCGAAATCCTCCCCTCTCTTCATGAAACGGAACACCGAACACGATCCGCCATATTGGCGCGGGCAAGTTTGGATCAACATCAACTATCTCGCTCTCTCCGCGCTCAAACACTACTCGACGGCGGACGGGCCTCACAAGGAGAGAGCGAGAGAGCTGTATACGAGATTGAGTTCAAATGTCGTGCGTGAGTACCATTGTTTAATTATTTATTTATTTATATTAATTACATACATAATACATACATTATTTTATTTCACTTTATAACGCGATTCTTCGTGATTTCGCGTAGGTGTCACAGTCAATCGACCATGCTTACCCTGGTGTAGTTCTGCCGCCACTCAGCCTCTGACGTGGTTCCTTTAACGACTACCAAATAGCAGCCGGGACCAACGGCTTAACGTGTCTTCCGAAGCACGGAATCATCTTTATTATCAGTCAATCAGGTGATTCAAGCCTGCAATGTCCTAACCAAACTGGAAACAACTAAACAAAGTATGGTTTCAGGGTCTAAGCAATCTCCATTTCAAATGTCGGCCAAATCGGTTCAGCCGTTTACCTGTGAGAGAGTAACAAACATCCATACATACTTACAAAGTTTCGCGTTTTTAATATTAGTAGGGTTAATCTTTTCTTCTTTCTTATATATAAAAACTAGTTGTTGCCCGCGGCTCCGCCCGCGTGGGACTCGGTTATATCGCGCCCAAAAGTAGCCTATGTTTGACCTCAGGTCTTTAACTACATCCCTACCAAATTTCATCACAATCGGTCCAGCAGTTTAGCCGTGAAGAGGTGACAGACAGACAGACAGACAGACAGACTTTCGCATTTATAATATTAGTATGGAAGTATGGATACTAGCTTTCGCCCACGTGAGATTCCCTCGGGAACAGTGCTTTTTCCCGGGATGAAAAGTACCCTATGTCCTTCTCAATACTCCTAGCTGTGTGTGTGCGAAATTTCAGAAAGATTGGTTCAGTAGATAGGGCGTGAAGAGGTAACAAACAAACAAATAAACAAACTCACTTTTTATATATAAAATACTAGCTGTTCCCCACGGCTCCGCCCGCGTGGGACTCGGTTTTATCGCGCCCAAAAGTAGCCTATGTTTGACCTCAGGTCGTTAACTACATCCCTACCAAATTTCATCACAATCGGTCCAGCAGTTTAGCCGTGAAGAGGTCACAGACAGACAGACAGACAGACTTTCACATTTATAATATTAGTATGGATTAGTATGGATAATGTACAAACCACACAGATTGATTTAGCCCCAAAGTAAGTTCGAGATTTATGTTATGGGATACTAACTCAACGATACTATATTTTATAACAAATACATATATAGATAAACATCCAAGACCCAGATCAATCAGAAAAAGATCATTTTTCATCTTGACCTGACCGGGGATCGAACCCGGGACCTCCTGAGTAGCGGGCAGGCATGTTAACCATTACGTAATGACGGTCGTCACTTTCGCATTTATAATATTAGTTGGATATTGCCGTTTGTTAGTCTTGTTAAAATATTTGTTTTCAGGTAACATACTATCAGAATATCGTCGCACGGGCTATCTTTGGGAGCAGTATTCGTCTGAAGATGGCCGCGGTTCGGGCTGTCGGCCTTTTTCAGGCTGGACCGCGTTGGTCACTCTTATTATGGCTGAGGAGTACTAGACATTCCTATCATCATCATTTCGAGTAGGCGTCACGGACAATCGACCATGCACACCCTGGTGTCAGAGTTCTTCGGAACCGCCTCTCGGCCTCTGACGTGGTTCCTTTAACGACTACCAGATGGCAGTAGAGACCCAACGGCTTAACGTGTCTTCCGAAGCACGGAATCATATTTATTATCAGACAATCTGGTGATTCAAGCCTGCAATGTCCTAACCAAACTGGAAACAAATAAACAAAGTATGCTTCCAGTGGAAATCGAGCCCACGACCCCCGGGTCTACAGGCAAACGCCTTAACCACTGGACCACTGAGGCAGTTCCTATGAAGACAGTGATATTAATGGGTACAGTACAGTATTTTGAGAGCTGCTCAAGTATCATGCTGTCGCGCTGAACGTCAACGATATGACAGTGACAGCATGATACCTGAACAGCTCTCGAAATTGAGTAGCGTTTGAGTATTCGGGATTTAGTATGAGATTTATAAACGCAGACGCTAGCGACTGCGTTAGGATTTTGTATGGATTTTTTTTAGTTACAATCCGCCAGGGGCGCTGTACAGGTTGTCATACGAAATCGCTAAAGCAGTCGCTTGCATCTCAAATCTCATACTAAAAAAACGTGGCTAAAAAACCTTTACTGCACGTAATAACTAGCTGTTGCTCGCGGCTTCGGTTATATCACTCCCAAAAGTAGCATATTTGTTTGACCCGTGGTCTCTATATCCATACCAAATTTCATCGAATTCGGTCTAGCGGTGCCGTAAAAGCGTAACAGACAGATTGCATTTATAATATTATTAGTCTTTCCTTACCTATGTATAGATTTTATTGACGTCAATTAATAAAAATTATGTAATTAATGTAGGCTTGTAGTCGTGGTAATGATGTAGGTTACATTGCAATAACCAGTACTGCCAAATCAGGACCATGATTAAAAGCGTACCCTGGGCTCTGAAGCGTAAGCTGAAGATGCAGCTAGATAACACTCAAATGAAGAAGTCTAGGTAACAAAGTCAATTGACTTTGTACACCTTGGTGTCGAGATTTCTCCGAGTCAGACTGACGTGTTTTGTTTGACCATCACCAGATGGCAGCTGAGACCAACGGCTTATTAACTTCTCGTAGAATATATAGTCGCTAATTTCGCAATAGTAGACGATAAGCGCCTTGGTTAAGTGGATAAGCATATCACCTTCTAAGATCGGGTATCTGTGTTCAAATCAGGTGGCGTTATAATTTTTTTTATGTATATGATTATGATACTTTCCAAGTTAGTTCGGTTTCGTCTGGGTAGGTAAGATTTTGTTGTTATTGTTTTTATAATTAATATTTTTTAGAAAATTTTTGCTTTGTATTTAATAATTTATATTTAATATTTTGTAATTTAGTAGTGGATTATTATTCTGTGCGACTGACGCCCGAATACTCAAACGCTACTCAATTTTGAGAGCTGCTCAAGTATCATGCTGTCGCGCTGAACGTCAGCGATATGACAGTGACAGCATGATACTTGAACAGCTCTCAAAATTGAGTAGCGTTTGAGTATTCGGGCGTGAGAATGTAAAATTTGTTTTAATTGAAATGAATTTATTTAATTTTTATTTTTTATATATCAATTTTATTATATAATATTCCGCTAGTTTACGGGTTTTATTTGATGAAGCAAGCTTCTTGAATAGGGTAGGAGTGAAATTTTTTAAAACGCTTGAATTTTTTTCTGTCGGTAGGAATAAGGTTCCTTGATACCAGAAATAAATCTCAGATTTTCAGAATCAGCCAATTATTTTAAATAAAATATTGTATTTCAATGACGAATTAATGGCGTCGCTACGGCTTTTGCGGTCTATTCCTTTGCTTCGTTCGGTAAAAAAAACAAATGTCATTGTCATGTTGGTTTTGGTTGTCATAAATGTCATTAATGACAACCAAAACCAACATGACAATGACATTTGTTTTTTTTTATTTATTTTTTTATGCAATAAAGATATAACAAACAAACAAACAAACAAACAAGAAACCTTATTCCTACCGACAGAAAAAAAATTCTAGTGTTTTAAAAATTTTCACTCTTATCCTATATTTAAAAGATACATTATTTATATTATTTATTTTTATAGTCTGGACATGATTACTAAGGTTTGACTGCCCAAGTCAATTAATGCCTTCGGCATGAAGTACAGTCGGCTGTAGATAAATCTGACCCCGTTTCAATAGCGATACTTGTGGCATGGGGGTCAGATTTCTTTGCAGCCCACTGTACACCTATACCTGTTTTTAAAGTGTAATACAGATAAAATAAATATATTATTTGTAAAAAATGTTTCTGTATATAGTTTATTAGTAATTTAAACTTGTATTAATGGGCCTATTGCCTAAGAAATACAATTAGTTCTATTTCATGCTAATAGATGGCGTTACATGAATAAATTCAATCTTTTATTAATGATTTCGCTTTATTCAGCGAATTAAAATGTTTGAATTATTAAAACCCGATTTATAAGTGACATCTTACCACAAGCTGATTTAGTGATTACTTCATAAGTTATCGAATTTAGAAATCCAGTGCCTCAGGGGATTGATAGATGGCGTTAGTGTCGTTTTGTATGACGAGTACTATTGGAACATTAACCCCCGTATTAAGGTGATACCTCGGTGAACACTAGCGCCACCGTCATTTAAAAATCATTACTCACTGAAAACACAAGTTATCAAAAATCCCTCTGCTGTAATTATGGTTCTGGATCTGAAGTTAATTTTAAACATATTAAATTATAATTTCCTATAGTTACAAATTGCATTATTGCTTAAAACGGCCACTTTTAGCAGTTTTGCAGTTTGTAACTATATGGAACTATAATTTAATAATTGAATATGATTAAAATTAACTGATGAGGACTGTAGTAAATGAAGGCGCAGATTTTCACGAAGCACTGATTTATTTTCACTGATTTTTACAGAATTATTTTCTCACTGATTTTACAGAATTATTTTCCCACTGTTGAGCACCATAGTTTCCTGGTGATTCTTCCTAGTGATTCTTCCTTTTCTTCTTGCTAGTACTGGAACTGACGAATTACTGAATGCTCCATACAAAATCATGCTCAAATTTATGCAAGTTTTTCGTCATACTAACTATACAAGCATTGACGAGTATACTAAGAAATAGTGGGGGAATTTACATACAAAAGTTAAAGTTTACAAAATTTCTAGAACATTCTATGCATCTATCCTTGTCTAACTAATGGGTGTGAACAGGCAACAGTATGTACCTAGGTATATAATCAAACTTAACAAATCATATATCAAAGTTATCTAAAGGAACATATCAAACATATCAGACTTTAAATCAGACTTATTAATCTAACTTATCCTATTTATTAAGACGTAGGTTCGCTGTCCGCTTCATTAACTTCAGATCCAGAATCATAATTACAGCAGAGGGATTTTTGATAACTTGTGTTTTCAGTGAGTAATGATTTTTAAATGATGGTGGCGCTAGTGTTCCCGTTTGTTAAGCCCATTTTAACTAAAATATGTTTTATCTCTTTTTCTTTTACCTGACACTTCACGTGAAAAAAAGAGACGCAACACATTTTAGCTAACATGGGCTTAACAAACGTTTCTTAATACGGGGGTATAAGTTTACATTTACATACTGTACTTGTATTGTATTCTGTAACCATATAGACATAGAAACAATATTATCATGCTGTGGCGCTGAACGTCAGCGATATGACAGTGACAGCATGATTCTTGAGCAGCTCTCAATATTGAATAGCGTTTGTATATTCGGGCATTAGTGAGATAAATTAATTTCCCCAGCAATACTTAGGGCTACCAGGTGGCCTACTATCATCTCTAAAAATCAGGCAAGATCCAGTGAGTAAGGGAGGTGTCGCCTTACATCACGTAGCGCGCTATCCCGCTTACTCACTGGATCTTGCATGGTTTTAAGAGACGGTAGTAACCCCCCAGCTGGCAATATATTATACAATTTCATAGTGAAACTAATTCAATAAATATCTATGTCAATAGTTGCCTATAGATAAAAATTACCACGTAGCTCAGTAATTTAAACATTGTCATTCCAGTACCTCAAGTATTAGATTTTATAAACGCAGACGCTAGCGACCGCGTTAGCGATTTTGTATGAAAAACCTGTACAGCGCCCCTGGCGGATAGTAAGGCAACTAAGTAAGTACAAAATTCTAACGCAGTCGCTAGCGTCTACGTTTATAAAAAATCATACTATGGGTTACTTACTGGTATTTCTTTCGACATATTCAATGTTTGACATTGTCAGTTTGTGTATATTATGTAAATATAATGTTTATAAAAAAAATAAAGGTTTTTCTTTTTAGACTTGCTATCCGACCTATAATATATAATATCAATTTTATTTTTTACAAAATTATATTATTCTAAATAATTTACTATTTTAGGTATCTATTATACACAAAAAATACAAAGCCTTATTTATAGCCAGTGTGGTGACATTAGCGCCACAGAAAAAAACTATAAAGACGCTCAACAGATAATGCTAAAATAGAGCAAATAAAAAATTGCTTATAAGACAGCAAATTACTATGAAAGCCTGCAAAGTTTCTACGGATCTGAAATACAACATAGCATCTGAAATACAATTTAAAAATAGTGGAAATAACGTTTTAAAAAATTATATCCCTTTATTTCTATTGCGACATAAAATTGCAGTTGTCTTATTTGAGAATATGTTTCCACTTTAACATTTATAACGGCCTGAATAAATTACTGACTTCCATTTATTAGTCGAATTTCGCTAAATTATATAAACTCAGACGATAAAAGATGTAATTGCCCATATTCTAAACAAAGGTACCAAGGCATACATGGTCTATTGATCACTGACACCACAGGGTGCAGGGTCAACTGGAGCTTGCAACCAACACTATATAAATTTATCCTAAAAGAAATCGAACGTCAAATATAAATTATTGCAGCTGTGTGAGGGGGTTTCAAAACACTAACGCCGGGGCCAAAGAGTATGTAATCACTACGTTGAGCCCATTAGCCGGGGCATTCGAGGTCGACTGACCCAAAGAGTATATAATCACTACGTTTTAGACTGACCTTTCAGGCAAATTGAAAACATACGTTAACCACAGATTATAGAATGCTATACTAGCGTCCTACTTTAGTCAAGTCAGTAATCTAGTCGAGTAAGTAAGGGCTTACCACAATCTCTTAAAACCATGCAAGATCCAGTGAGTAAGGGAGATTTTTCCATACATCATGTATTGCGCTGTCACGCTTACTCACTGGATCTTGCATGGTTTTAAGAGACGGTAGTAAACTAGTAACCCCCAAAGACGGAGGGCTAAGTGAAGCGGTGAAAATGTTATTTAGCAATAACTTGATTTTGGTGACAAAGATTAAAGTCACATACACAGAGTACTTTTGTATAATAGGAAAGTCACATATCGGCATCGGCACTGTACCACTTCCCAACACACACGCTTGTGCACGTGTACAAACACGAACACTTAGCGAATCCACCATTATTATGCTAAAATACAAAAAAATACATTTTGGAAAATAAACACACGTACATGTTGTGAATTCACTTTCCCGCAGTGTTATTATCAAAAAAATAAGGGTTGCCGTATTCTGAAAATGAATTTGCCGTATTTAGAGGGAAAATAAACAAACTTGCCGTATTAAGTATTTTTTATTAAATTAATAAATAAAGTTATATATGTAACAGGTGTATCTTATACTTAATAAATGCTAAACTAAAACAAAACTAGCTTAAAAACTGGCAATTAATGCCTTCTAAAATTAATAAAACGAAAACAAAATAAGACAAATGTAAATAGAAAAAAACTAACGAATTAAATTAAATAAACATTATTATTCGTCAATTTCACAAATCAATAGCAGCAGCACGAGATTATCGTTTGCGACTAAATAATAAACCCAACAAACAAAGCGCAAGTCAAAGCGATAATGTAAACACTTTAGTTTGTTTAAGTACAAGTCTAAGGTACAAGTAGGTGTTCGTTATCGATGAACGAATTTCTTTTATTCGTCCAAACCTATGAAAGATAGGGAGCAGGAAATCTAGGCATGTCATTGTAGGGGATTTCCGGTTCCCATTTGAAGAATGAGTGTTTACAGTATATGATATTTTGTACTAGCAACATTGGAGAGATATTAGGAGTATTATGTAAAAATAAATAAATTACAACATGAAAGCTCAATTGCCGTATTATTTGATACGGCAACGAAAACTCTGCCGTATACCGTATAATCCAGAAAAAAAACATGAATTGCCGGATATTACGGCAATTGCCGTATTGATAATAACACTGCTTTCCCGCCAAAACTCAAACACTTTTTTTTTTTTTTTTTTTAATAGTTTATACGGCCATGGAATCTAGTCCTTTAAGGCCTTTCTTGAATTTATTAATCTTCTTCAGTCCTACTTAAGTCAGTCGAGTCAAAAATCAAGTCAATAGTCAAGTCCAGTCAAGTAAGTAAGTCTAGTCTGAGTCAGATGGCTAAGTGAAGCGGTGGAAAAATTTCACTTAGCTATATCATGGAGATTTTGGTGACAAAGATAAAAAGTCACGTAATCGACACTGTATCACTTCCCAACACTCACACTTGTTCACGAACACTTTGCGAATAATAATCCACCAATATTATGCACAAACACTCGAAAAAACCTAAGTTTTGGAAATTAAATACAGCGCGGACATAGCGACAGTTTACTTTCCCTCCAAAAAAACCCAACTCAAACACTCGTTGTTAACCGTAAACAATATTTATTTAAAAAAAAACCACTGGTTGGCTGGTCTGTTGACTTGACAATCTTGACATTGACAAATGACAATCAAAAAACTACAAATATATGAGTTTTTGGAGGGAAAGTAAACTGTCGCTAATGTCGCTATGTCCGCGCTGTATTTAATTTCCTAAACTTAGGTTTTTCGAGTTTATGTGCTTAATATTGGTGGATTATTATTCGCAGTGTTCGGGAACAAGCGTGAGTGTTGAGAAGTGGTACAGTGTCGATTACGTGACTTTTACCTTTGACACCAAAATCTCCAAGTTATAGCTAAGTGAAATTTTTCCACCGCTTCACTTAGCCATCTGACTTTGACTCATCACTTGACTAGACTACTGACTTGACTTTTTGACTTGACTTGACTAAAGTAGGACTGAAGAATATTAATAAAATGAAAAGAGGCCTTAAATGACTAGTTTCCATGGCCGTAATAAGTATATAAAAAAAACTACAAATATTGTTATTAATTGTTGGTTTTATAGAAATAAGAAATTGAACTTGTTTCTGAATTGCTGATCACTACGTTTATATTTTTTGCTTATAGAAAATTACTTACCTACTGTTTTGTCAATTTTAAATACAGTTTCAAGTAAGTTATCGTAGAAAGATTTTTTCAAATCCGGCCAGTAGTTCTAAAGATGCATTCAAACAAACAAACCAACTATCTTTCAGCACAGCAACATTCATTCATTTTTCTTTTTCAGAATGGACGATCCATTCATTTCCTGCCCGTACAACCCTGCTCACAGGGTACCACGCTCACGCATACAAGCCCACATTGTCAAATGTCAAGAAAAGTTCCCAAACCTTGACGTATGCCCGTTCAACGCCACTCACCGAGGGACCAAGGAGGAGATTCAGCTCCATGTCAAAGATTGCCCAACCAGGCTCGCCATGTTCCCTGATGACAGGCCTCCAACGGTTACAGGAGATTTGAGGACTCCGAAACCATACTTACAGAAGGACTACTTACCAGAAACAGATCCTAATCATGAAATATGGGATGACTAGGTTATATGAACATTAAGCGATTAACTGTAGATGCACAAGCCTTACTTAAACAATGGAGCCATCAAAATGCCAACATCATGGAATTGATAGGTTTCACTCTCAGTCACTCAGTGCTGCACAGAGGACATGTCATGGCGCTAATGAGTATTACACGTTAAAATACGCATGTTATATACGCATCTACTTAATGTTTCATCTGATTAGATTTAAAATAAGTCACTCAAAAAAGCTAACGATAATACCCCATAATTTCTATGTAGCAGTTTTTTGTAGTGTGCACAATTCAAGTTGTGTATTAGTCATAATATAAGATGTATAGATTAATAAACCCATATTCATAAAAAATTACACTTTTGTTAAGCTATTAACTATATTTAGAAGCGAGGAAGGCCTTAAATTAGTTGGTAAGATGAACTACAGGCTTTCGACAAAAACTGGCAAGAGCAATGGCTCTTATCAGTATTAAAATGAAAGGAGATAACACACATTTTTTTATTTAACAAGCTATATTTTTATGTATAATTTTACAAGATAAATACTATTATTTAAAAAAGGGTAATGTTAAACATTATGCCTAAATGGTGCCAATATGTATTGTTTGTAAAACTAATAAATATGAATGAGATTTTGGACACCTCTCATTCTGATATTGAAAGGGTTATTAAACCCACCAGATTAGCCACTGTCAGGTTATAATGCTTGTACTTGTTTGCTTGTGTTTGATAATTTTCTGTTTTAGTTCAAGTGTGTGCGTAGCGACGTGTTAAATAAATGCATTAGTGTTAATGCTTATTTATAAGTACTAAAGACTTTAAAAAGTTAAGAAGAAACTGAGAGGAGGCGAGGGAATGTGATAGGTGGAAAAAACTAGTAGAAGAGGCCTAGACTCAAACTAAGGGCTGGGATCAATTCTGCTTATGTTAAGTCACAATCGTGTCAAATTAGTGTTTCAATTGTATTTACACACTATTTACAAGAATTATGATGGTATGATGTGATGTGAATGTGGTGTGACCATCAGCAGTGATATAAAAAAATATACATTTCTTTTATCTAGTGTGTAAAAAAGTACTATTATTGAAACACTATTTTGACAAGATTGTTTAACGTTAGCAGAATTGACGCCGTATTGTAGCACCACAGGAAGTAGGTAAAGGTAAGTTAGTACTTATTGTGTCATGTTGATGTGTGCGTGTTTCCTCTCACCCCGCGCGCAGAATGAGCCAGACTTTTTTTACATAGAAAAATATGCTGGTGGTGTCTCCAGTTGGTGTTCTTAGTATTGAGGTGTCAAAACAAATATTAATAAGTAAATAAAGAGGATTTGTTATTTTTTTTATAATTAAAGTTGAATGTTTTATTTGTAAGAAAATGAGATTCTTTACAACTTGTACTTTGGACCTTGGGGTCCCCTGAAACGGTGAGGGGAAAATCATACAACGTATAAAAATAAAACCTACAAACTTATGACAACTTTTTTTATTATATTCGCCCCTGTATTTCCACTCCGATAAACTAAACCGTTGGTAAAAAACCATTTATCGGTTCTATTATACACAACCAGTTTATTGGTTTAACTGGTTTAACCGATCAACTGGCTGTGTAGAATGGAACTCGATAAAGGGTTTTTACTCATGTAAACAACTGGGGGGGTTACTGCCGTCTCTTAAAACCGTGTAAGAACGAGTGAGTAAGCCACTTGGTTGATCACATGGTCCTATTGCCTCATAGATTTATAATTTAGAAGATGTATATGACATACACGCACTTACGGTCGAAATCCTAGTCGGAATCCGAAGTGGTGACGCGCTCACACTTAGGTAGGAATTAAAGCGTGGACCGCAGCTTTTTGAAGTGAAATGAAATTATTTATTTACATGAAACATGGAACAATAAGATGTTACATTGTTAATTTGATACCTGCATGTTTCGCCAATAGTATGGCATGTAAATATCGTTTTAAAATTAAGTGACTTTCTGATTATACGGATACAATTTATTTGTGTAATGACGTCACTTAGCCGTCGAATCAGTTACAACTTCCACTGCATTTTTGAATATTTAACCGCAATCAAAGTATACTTTTCATGTCGAAAATAAAAAAATATGGCATGAAATCAGAATATCTCGGAATGGTTTTTGTATTTTAGTGTGGTAGAAATTATTTAGCATACCAAATTAGGTATGAAAAAAACAAATTAGGTAGTTTCCAATAATAGTCTTTCATTTAAAAATATTTAATATTTTTTTTCCATCTAGCATACCCAAACGCATAGCCACATATATGCCAACGTAAAAGGTACTGAAAAGGCAGATTAAGCAAGTCAACGTTCCTGAGTCTATGCAGAGCCTTTCACAGAAGCCCTTACGCGGCGCAGGCGCACGGACAGGGGCAGGGGCAGGCTCAGGAGCAGGCTCTAAAATTACAAAGAATGAAAATAAAATGAAAATTAAATTAAAAACCCACGACATTTTTTGTTCTGTCACACCCACATTCTCAAATGTTTCCTCATAGGTCGCCTTCAAAGTATTCGAGGACGCCTCAAGGAAGTCCTCCAACTTTCCTTGAAAACGGTATTCTTAATTGTTTCCTTGAGGAAACTCCAGTGAGGATGAGTCAAGGAATGACGTCCCGTTTCATTTCTGTATGTTGGTAAACCGCTTAACTTTTTGACGTTAAGAGATTTTTTGACTAGTTTCATTTTCAATTTTAGCTTACTAGCATAGATTTATTATAAAACAGCAAAATACTTAATACACAAAGAACATTATTTATAGTAGGTACATGTTCTTTTAAATCTGAATAGTGAAAAGTTCGCCCGCAAAATTCAATATTTGATACGACCATCAACAACGTCTGCCCTCACGCGTCTGTCGCGTTCCGTTTGCTCACTCACTTTTCAAAATACAGCCATAACTAAAGAATCCTGGCGAATCCCCATACATCGTTTGTACGAAAAAAAACAAAAAATATAGATAACTTGAAACAAATCGCATTAGCAAGAACACTTAACTACACGTTTACCACCACTAAATAATTATAAACCCCGGGGTTTTTTAATTATTCCGTTTTTTTAAAGTCGTCCTTTTGTTTCATTTTCCATCGCCATATTTAAAACAAAACCCACCGAACCACAACTGAACTGAAACATCATGTCACTCTGACAGTTGCTAGCATTGTCAAATCGACATAATCATTGACAGTTGACTTAATTGATTATAGTAGAGTACTAGGTTAGGATATTAGGAAAGTCAATATATTTATTGCTTTGCACTTTCTTTATGTAGACCGCAATCTACAGAGTTCGTCAGTTTGAATGACAGTGACATTGGTAGTTGAAAGTCGTGGCTCTATGCGAATGTTTCACTTTCTACATTGCCATATTTAAGTTCTGGTAACATAATTTATAATAAAATCTAGTTTTTTTCCCGGGGGTTTAAAAATATTTTATTTACAGAAATGTATTTCTGGGACTCTTATGATGTTGTAAAAAAAAAAATCAACTCATCCGTATTTTTTTTTTTATTCGTAAAAATTCCGCCATCATTCTTTAGATTTACTAAGGTATGCATGCATGCTAGATTGAAAACATCTATCTTACGTGATTTTTACATACAAAAGTTTTTTCCCAATAACTCCCGTTCCCGTGGGAATTTTTCAATATCGCGTTTCAAGTAAGCTTTACGTTCATTAGGGTACCTGCATGCCAAATTTCAATCATCTATCTTACGCGGTTTAGATTTTTTCATACAAAAGTTTTTTTCCCGCTAAATGCCGTTTCCGTGGGAATTTTGCAATATCCTGTTGCATTTCCGTCATACATGATTTCTATGTAACTTTAATTAATGGTTAAAGTTACATAGAAATCATGTATGACGGAATATATATATGACTGACACGCGACGGAAGCTTAAAAAATGGAGTAACTTCTCCCGTTTTCCCACAATTTCCCTTCACTACTCTGCTCCTATTGATTGTAGCGTGATGAAAAGTATACTATAACCTGCCCAGGAGTATGAAGAATAATTGTACCAAGTTTTGTTAAAATCCGTCGAGTAGTTTTTGTTTCTATAAGGAACATACAGACAGACAGACAGACAAAAATTTTACATACTGATTGCATTTTTGGCATCAGTATCGATCACTTATCACCCCCTGATAGTTATTTTGAAAATATATTTCATGTACAGAATTGACCTCTCTACAGATTTATTATAAGTATAGATATAGATCTTATCTTATCTTCTTATGGGGTCCCAAATTATAGGAAGCACGTCGAACCTATAGAATAGATATAGATAGATAGATAAGTATAGATTATTGTTCGCAAAGAATATTTAACCACACTTTTAAGGGAAATAAATAATTATTGAACTTACTGGCTGCATGTTTTCATATTATATAGTAGACTGAATAATACTTAAGTAAAATCTTGTAAATACTGCAAGATTTTTTATCGCTATAAAATATAATCAAATATAATTCTGGTGTTTATAAACGCGACTAAACAACACGAAAGTATAAACGAAAAACTGGCTAAGTGCGAGTTGGGCTTCACAATTGAGGTTCCGTGCAGGACCATCATCGTACGTACATAATTTTACGAATTTAAACAATAGTTTATATTATTTTGGAGTTCCGTACCTGAACATGCAAACACAGAACCATAATAAGTATATTACTTTGCTGTTATTCACGACTATTAAATAAATAATCTGTAACAAATTATTGTTAAGTGAATTTTTCCCACGTACCTACTTCGACTAGAATAACTACTGATTTGCCGTTTTTGGCTTGACTTGGCTAAAGTAGGACTGAAGAAGATAAACAAATTCAAGAAAAGCCTTAAAGTTAATATTTAAAAAGTATTTATGCTAATGGCCTCAATCACCGGGTGAAGCACAAAGAAATATTAGGAAAGCGGACCCTGGGCTCTGTAGCAACCAGCTGAGAATGCAACCTTCTTTATGATAAAGAAGAAAAACCCCTTTTAGCACGAATCCCTAAAAATTATAACTGACAAAATGTCACTTTGATGATCAGTGATGGAAGAAAAAGTACTAATATTATATTATATTAAAATATTTTTCGTTGCCTAACCTCCGATGCCAGCAGATTTTTGTTGTTTTGTTTTTAATATGTTTTACGGCCATGGATATGTATCTTTTAAAAGCATATGCCTCTTTGGTCAGTGGTCAAGACGTTTGTCTGAAGAATCAGAGGTCATGGGTTGCGGGAAGCGTTGTTTCCAGTTTGTATAAATTTGCTAAGCCGTTGGTCCCGGCCGTTGCTGCCATCATTTTGACTGAACGATAAGCGAGCGATATGTCAAATCGTTTCGTTTAAGTTCGATCGGCGGATGAGAATACGAAAAGCATCTCAACGACCAAGTCGCCACGATAACGCAGCGACTTTGAATACGAGAATTAGGTCACTGGGAGACTCAAGAGGCCAAGAGGCGGTGGTGTCGAAGGACTGAAGCTTATTTTTCTCTCGTGTCGATGGTACGTATCAAACTTTGTCAGAGAAGGAGCCCAGAAAGGAGAAAACCAAACAGCTTGGCTGTAGACCATAGATTTAGAATTAACATTACCGTGTAGACTATTTATTACTTATAAGCTAACTTGTTGTTGCATCCTCAGATAGATCTAAAATGATAACTACGAATAGAGGCAAGTTATTAATCACACCCTAGTGTACTTAGTGACAGAGTTTTTGGAGGGAAAGTAAACTGTCGCTATGTCGGCGCTGTATTTAATTTCCAAAACTTAGGTTTTTTCGACTATTTGTGCTTAATATTGGCGGATTATTATTCGCAAAGTGTTCGTGAACAAGCGTGAGTGTTAGGAAGTGATACAGTGTCGATTACGTGACTGTTATCTTTGTCACCAAAATCTCCAAGTTATAGCTAAGTGAAATTTTTCCACCGCTTCACAGCCATCTGACTGACTAGAATTACTCACTTGACTAGATTAAACTACTGACTTGACGTGTTGACATGACTTGACTAAAGTAGGAAAATTGATTGTTGAAAAATTGAAGAAAGGCCTTAAAGGACTAGTTTCCATGGCCATAAAAAGTTAAAAAAAAACCCCTAGTGACAGATCAAAGTTTTTCAAAACAACCTCTCGGCCTTTATACGACCAACAGATGGCCAATGGCAGCCGGAGCACAAAATCATCTAAGTATATTAAATGGCCGGTGGTATGGTAAATATTTTAAGATAATCAGTTACTTTTGAAACTAAGATGTGCTGATGTCCCGTTGCAGTCCTCCACTTCCGTTTCCACCACTGGTAGCCAAAGGCATATTTTTTTTGTGAACACTTAAACTTTTTAAAAGTAAAATTTTAGCGCACTGGCGGACAGCGACACGTTTTTTTAAAATCATTCTCGTTGTCCATCAGTGGTGGCCAATGCAGGGTAAATATTTTGTTACTAACAGGACATGAATGAATAAATAAATATTAGTAAGGAAAACAATAAAATAGATCTCGGAAATGCACATACTTTTTATTATGTAGTAGAAAAAAATTAAATAATAACCGTTCAAAAAACATTATTTCTTTAGAGATTTAAGAAACCATAGGTTCATGTTCCATGGAAGAGAAGCTATGATAGCTGCTAACTGACGGCTCGCCTGTACCAGGGTTTTTGGATATCTCCGAAACATTAGACCTGCTTTGCTGAGAAGTGCCACTTGGATTCCTAAAAGATTTACTTGTCCAAATCACTACATCGTCATTCGTACTATTTTCGTTTATATTTTCAATTTTCGAATGTCCAAATGTTTGACATTGACAACCCTTTGACTTCCAGATTTTTGATAATTTGTACGATCGAGATTGAAGATTGATTTTTTTTCTTTTTGACAAAGGATTTCTTATGGTGCGTCGCGGTTTTTGCGTTTTGTTTGTCCTATGGGCACTGCGATGGCGACGTCTCGAAATGGTGTATTCTCTTGAAAACCTTCTGTCGGAATTGCTTAGCCGTAGAGCATCTCTTCTGGTCATAGTCACAGCTATGATCTATAGAAAATAATTAGTGTTATAAAAAAGAGCTAATTAGTAGCAGTATAAGTACCTTCTAAAACATTTTTTTTTAGTTCGATATGGATGACATAAATAGGTAATAAAAATATAAAATAGTAAAAAAAAAAAAAAAAAAAAAAAAAAAAAAAAAAAAAAAAAAAAAAAAAAAAAAAAAAAAAAAAAAAAAGTCAACAAAAGTGACTAGCAGGCTCTTACTTAAAATAATTATATTTAAGCCAGACGGCTCTAAGAACGGCTCAGTCCTGCATACAAAAATTTATTCAACATATTTTTCATATGTGCGCATGGGGATTTTTTGTTATCCCAATACAGTGTCTGTTCAGTCTTTAAAAATTTTTAATCCGCATGTGATATTTTCAAGACGCGGTTGCTAAGGCCGCCATCGGTTGTCCTAGCGACGACATGCGTTGCTAGGTCTCTTCCACTGCAGCGTCCAATTGCAAGACCATCGTGTGATGCACCTACGTAACGACGCATGCGTCTTGTTACCAAAGCAGCCTTCATATTTTGACATTGTCTTTTTTATGTTTTCAGTGTAATTTTTAAGTTAATTTATTGTGTTTTTTAATTTGTTTTAAGTTATTCTTTTTGTGAATGTAGTTAAGTGTTGTGAATGCAGTCCGTGACCCAATCTTGTGATGGCACGTCGAATGCGACCCATACATGTACACAGTGCAACAAGTCTTTCAAATCTTTGAAAGGCCTCAACATACATATTACGAAAACACACAGGAAATGTATTAGCCAAAACAGTTCACCTTTAGACATCCATCCCATTATTTCGAGTGCGCCTACTCATGCAGCCAATGATCAAACTCCTTTCCACAAATATCTTAGCAATTTGAAAAATAGTGTACCCATAGTTAAAAGAATCCCTCGAGGTGCCCGAATAACCGTTGCTACTCATTTATCACAAATAATCCAGAAATGTTACATTAGCAATTGTACTCAAGACTGGCTGAACCTATTTTTATTTTCATACAGCACACTACATATATTAAAAACTGATGAACCTTTATCCTTGACACAAAAGATTAAAAATAACTGTGCTGTAAGCTCCTCGCCTTCTCCCGCACCTCTAATCACACATAATGCCACTCGTAATCGTAATAAACTCATAGAAAACAAAATCTGTGACGGTGATCTCAAAGGTGCCGCTCGCCTTTTGTTTTCCAACGACGTGCTATCACCAGATACCCCTGACACCCTTCAGGCCTTACGGACAAAACATCCCCCAGCCCCAGTAATTCCATATTTCCTTGACCCACCAACAGCAGGGCAAGCATGCCTTCAAATTCAAAAAAAAGATGTTACGGATGCCATTTTATCTTTTAAACCAGGTTCGGCTGCAGGTTTGGATGGAATCTCACCCCAACATTTGAAAGACTTAACATCGCATTCTGTGGGTGATGCAGGCGAGCAACTTGTAAATTCAATAACTAAATTGATCAACTTTATGTATTCTGGTAATGTCAATCCTGAAATCGTTCCCATTCTTTTCGGCGCGAACCTCATTGCCCTAACCAAAAAGGACGGAGGGGTGAGACCAATTGCTGTTGGATCAACACTACGACGTCTGGCCTCAAAAATTGCTGTTCGACATATTTTACCAAAGTTAAATTCGGAATTTGAACCCGTACAGTTAGGCTTCGGTGTAAAAGGAGGATGTGAGGCAGCCGTCCATGCCCTACGCTCTTTCCTAACTTACGGACAGCCTGACGTGTTGCTCAAAATTGATGTCAAAAATGCATTCAATTCGGTAAATAGGGATACCCTGCTGACGGAAATAAAACAACAAATTCCTGAAATATACAATTATCTTCTTCTCAGTTACGCTGACCCAACAAAATTGTTATATCGTTCTAATGAACTGTCTTCGGAAGTAGGTTGTCAACAGGGTGATCCCCTTGGGCCTGCAATATTTAGTTTGGCTATAAATCCGATAATCAAAAATTTAAATTCTAAATTCAACGTTTGGTATTTGGACGACGGAACCCTAGGAGGTGACGTGGATACTGTTTTTTCAGATCTTGTTTTGATCAAAAATAAATTTGAAGCCATAGGATTGGAGCTTAATTTTAGCAAATGCGAACTTTTTATAAATAACTGCAACTTAAATTTAAATGATGTAAAAAAAAAATATAATAGTTTGGCTCCAAATATTAAAATAGTTAACAGTAATTCCCTTTACCTTTTAGGTTCTCCTATTTTTGATGAATCAGTTTCTGAATATATTAATAATTCAATTACTAAATTTCAAAATTCTGCTAACCGTCTCCTTGAAATTAGTCCACATTATGCACTCTGCATCTTAAAATTCTGTCTTTTCGTCCCAAAATTTACGTATGCGCTCCGTTGCTGCTCCTTTTGGAATCACCCAGATCTCTTGACTCAAGTCGATGACTTAATCAAAACTAGCTTAGAATCGATTATTAATATGCAGCTTAACGAGCAATCTTGGACCCAAGCATCCCTTCCCATCCGTTATGGTGGTTTAGGGATTCGCAAAATTTCTAGTGTCGCTTTACCAGCCTTCCTATCTTCTGTCCATAGTTCAGCAAATCTCATAAGTAAAATTTTAAACCCTTCAAACTTTGAGATTGTTGGCTTGGAAGAAGCTAGAAACGCTTTCTTAATTGCATGCCCAGGTCAAAATTTTCCAGTTTCTACAAATTCACAGAGGAGCTGGGACGACATAAACTGCAAATTGACATATGACAATATTTTGAGCTGTAGTACAGGTTCGGAGCGTGCTAGGCTTTTGGCCGTGGGTGCACATGAGGCCGGCTACTGGCTTCATGCGTACCCGTCATCCAAAACAGGAACTTTTCTTGAGCCTGACACGCTCCGAATCTCAACCTGTCTACGGCTTGGGGTTCCGGTCTGCACTCCTCATAAATGTCCCTGTGGCAGTGATGTCGACAAGCTAGGACATCACGGACTGTCTTGCCAAAAAAGTGCAGGCCGCTTCTCTAGACATGCCGCACTTAACGATATCATACGCCGGTCCCTTGCCACCGTCAACGTGCCAAGTCTTCTTGAGCCGACTGGTGTTGCAAGAGACGATGGCAAGAGACCGGACGGTATGAGTTTGATTCCATGGAAGATGGGCCGGGTGCTGGTATGGGATGCGACCTGTTCAGACACGCTGGCCCCTTCCCATCTACATGGAACCAACAACAGAGTTGGTGCGGCTTGTGAAGCGGCTGAAAAACTTAAGGCTAGCAAATACAGGGGTCTAGGCTCCGAATATGATTTTGTCCCTTTCGGAGTCGAGACCCTTGGTCCGTGGGGTCCTAGTGCTATAAGACTTTTTAAAGAAATTGCTAAAAGGTTAGTCGACATCACTGGAGACCGAAGAGCTGGCAGCTTCCTCGGACAAAGAATTAGTTTAGCCATTCAAAGGGGGAATGCTGCCAGTATCTTCGGAACCTTGCCTACAGGGACTCCTTTTAATAATATATTTTAGTCATTTATATGTAAATATATATATATATTTTTTTTTAGCATAAAATTTAATTTAGATTAGTTTTTAATTATTATTTTTTTATTACTTAATTAAATTTCATATAAGATCTCTTAAGCCTCAAGGATTTCCATAAATATAGAAGAAGAATAGGTAATTAATATTGAAAAGATGGAGAAATTTAACTTATTTATTAACGATATATATATATACATATAGCGATATAGCGCAGCCTTTTTTTGCCGGCCATGTAAGCACAGAAGCGACTCCCAACGTAAAATAATCTATACTAAATGTAATTTGTAATAAGCCTCAAGAGTTTGTTTGTTTCAACTCTTTTCAACCCGCTTTAGAACTACAGACCGGATTAGAAAATTATTTCTGCATACTAGACATCCCTGCATGTCTAGTGTAATACTGAACCGCCACCTATTGAGATATTTGTCACGTTTCATTTATGTTTGTTATCGTATGCTTTGTTGATTTGTATATATGTGATAAACGTCTATTCTATTCTATACCTGGGGAAAGGCCTTTACCTGTTTATTTTGTATGTACTGTCGGCTGCAGAGAAATCTGACCCCCATGTCACAAGTATCGCTATTGAAACGGGGTCAGATTTCCCTACAGCCCGCTGTACTAACCTATAGGTTATAATACAGTAAAGCCGCAGGAAACAGCACAGCTAGTTGTGAGTATATAAGAAAACACTTACCCGAGAAGCAGAGCGCTTTTTGTCAAGTTCGTCGTACAGCTTCGGGCATGCCTGGTTATGTCGGCGAACCCTGTCAACCTTGCCGGAACTCTGGCGGCCTCTGGCCTCATACTCCCCGTGATGATCAGATGAGAACTGCTCGGCAGCGTTCGGAACTCTCTGTAATTTATTTAGAATTAGTTTTACCTGGTACTCGGTTTTATCGCACCAAAAAGTTAGGCAGAGAATGCTTATCTAAGTTTAAATGTGTATTTTATTTTACACACAATACTACGACTACTCTGGTGGCTTACTACCATCTCTTAAAACCATGCAAGATCCAGTGAGTAATCGAGAAGGCGCAATACATGATATAAGGCGACATCTCCCTTATTCAATCGTTCTTGCATGGTTTTAAGAGATGGTGGTAGACCACCAGATGTAACGCAGCTACATATAGAGAAGGGGTAAGAGTAACTAAGCAAGCAAAGATACTACTTTACACCTTAACTGGTGTACGCATCTATTGGGCCCACTGTACACCAGATATGGGGTAAAAGTAGAATTATTATTAGGTATAATATACGTTGCTCTTCTTCATCCCCCTCATTGGCTGAGGTGAGAGTTCCTCTACAATTCTGCACATCGTGTTCACCACGTCGTCTTCCTTCTGGGTTGGAACAGCGTACGCGCTGCCAGACACCGTTTCCGTCTCATTTGACATGGCTGCTAAAATATCAAACAATAGTAAATTATATTTAAAAAAAAAAACACCAGAATGCATTTACATTTACCTACCTAATAGAATGTCAACATTTTAAATTGGCGCCAAAAATCCACAAACTTTTTTTTTAGACGTTGCGCATTGAAGCTAGAGCGTGCCAAACAATTATACTTACAGTCATACACGTTACTCTTGTGAAACTTAGGCCTTCTTAGTCGGGAAAAAACAGGATCAAGCGTGAGTTAAAGGTTCTTTTTTGGATGGGCACTTCTGTCCCACTGCTGGGAAAAGGCTTCCCAAACGGGAATGATTTCTTAAGTTTCTGCCATTGGCCGCCATTTGCCACAACTTTTTGAAACATTCCCGTGACCACCACTGGTCGACAACGGGAAATGTCACTGTCCACCAGTGGTGGCCAAGGGGAATGATCGCTATCATCATTTTTTACGACGTATCGTGTGTGTACAAGCCCTAGACGAGTGGAAAGCAGTATTTTCTTAATTTGTTTGTAATAACTTAATTGCACAAAATAAATAAAAATACATCTAGACACGCGGCAGCGTGTCAAGCCAAGTTCAAGCAAAGGAACTGGCTAGCCAGCGCCGAGTGTAATATTACACGAACCACTTGGTGCCACTTTTGACCCTTCTATAACTCGAAACCTCTTTAATGTAAACACATAAAACTACGTGTGTTTAATAAGATCCATCAGGACATGTAGAAGCCCAAATTTCATGAAGCTAGCTCAAACGGTTATAAAGATATGAAGGTCAAAAAGTTGTAAATTTTAGCACTGACTGACTGACTTATAGTACCTAAACCTAACCTACTTCCAGATGACCTAGAAGGATGAAAGAATGATGGCGGAAATTGTACGAATAAAAAATTAAATATAGATAACTTAAAATAAATCGCATTAGTAAGAATACTACACTAGTAACATGTTTACCACCTCAAAAAAAATTTAAACCCCGGGGTTATATTTATATTCCATTTTATAAAAGTCGACCTTTAGTTTCATTTTCATTCGCCATTTTTAACGCAACTGAAACAATATGTCACCTTAACAGTTGTTAGCATTGTCAAAGCGATATTGACAGTTCATTATGGTAGGTTAGATTCATCGATTTAGTACCTGGGGGGTATACCATCTCTTAAAACCATGCAAGATCCAGTGAGTGAATGAGATGTCGCCTTACATGATGTATTGCGCTGTCCCGCTTTCTCACTGGATCTTGCGTGTTTTTAAGAGATGGTAAGTAAGCCACCTTTTACCATCAACTTTTTAAGTAGCAGGCTCACTATCAAATGGTTTACTACCATCTCTTAAAACCATACAAGAACGAGTGAGTAGGCGAGACAGAGTGACACAGTAAGACGTTATCTCCTTTCATCATGTATTACGCTTTAAGAGATGGTGCCTACTACCATCTCCAATAACCATGCAAGAACGACTGAGTAAGGGAGATGTCGCCTTACATCATGTATTGCGCTGTCTCACTTACTCACTGGATCTTGCATGGTTTTAAGAGACTGTATATAGTAACCCCCCTGGGGGCTTACTACCATCTCTTAAAACCATGCAAGAACGATTGAGTAAGAGAGATGTCGCCTTAAATCATATATTACGCTGTCCAGATCCAATGAGTAAGTGAGACAGCCCAATACATGATGTAAGGCGACATCTCGCTTACTCACTGGATCTTGCATGGTTTTAAGAGATGGTGGTAGGCACCCTGGAATGTGTTCCTGAGCCACACAATTTATGTAACAAATGCCCTTATTTTTTGTATATCTTTCGTACAAATTCTACTACTTAAAATTAATATTTTTCTGAATACAAAAAATAAATAATTTCACTGTTAGTTTGGTGTAAGATTTTGCTTGGCGTCGAATTGGCCAAACAAAGAAAAAATTGCCACGATGACAGAGACAAAAATATAAAAAATATCGTTGGTCCTTTTCTTACTCATGGACTTCCCTATTTCGCCATCTCACTTTTTCACCAAGTAAAAATTAATTGCTTAATCACAGGTACAACTACTTAATCTATGACCCTAACCTACCATAATGAACTATCAATACCGTTTTGACAATGCTAACAACTGTCAGGATGACATAATGTTTCAGTTGCGACAATAATGGCGAATGAAAACGAAGCTAAATGTTGATTTTAAAAAAATTAAATATTAAAAAAACCCCGGGGTTTAAAATTTTTTTGTGGTGGTAAACATGTTACTAGTTATGTATTCTCACTAATTCGATTTATTTTATGTTATCTGTATTTCAATTTTTTATTCGTACAAACGATGTATGGAGTTTCGCCATGACTCTTTGGAATCCAGCTCGGAAATTGTGTGTAAGCGTAGGAAAAAATCAAAAAATAAAAAAAAGTCAAAAAATAAGTGGTGTCCCCATACAAAAAACTTGTAATACCTACGTGCTAAACAACCGGCCAACAACGGTGTGTCGTCAGCGGCGCGCGGCAGCACACCAGCCAATCAGCGTCACGCTCTGACTTATGGTACAAAATTATAAGCGGTAGCGATTTACTTAAAATTTAGCGGGTCGGTTGGTTTATACCTGCATAGTAGTTATCTTATAGTCCACGGCTCACTAAATTAACAAAGATCAGTGCCCAAGGTTCGTTTCTCTGATTTCTTTTGAAAATAAGAAATAATATTTTAAGGTATAAATTTGTTAGTTCGAACTCTTTGTACCCTAAAAGAAACTCCAATGTGTATGTATACCAAGGTCAAGGCAATAGGGAAGTCTTATTGGTACCGATATATGTATGTATTGACTAGTCTAAGAATGCTGCTTGAACTCGCTCGCGCCTTGCACTTGTGCGCGGCTCACAGCGCTATACGACTTAAAATGCGAACGAACCAAAGTATGCTCTTAGCGGCGCTCATTCGCGCCAGCGTCCTCGTTATGCCCGGTTGTTTAGCGGAAACCCACCTATTAGATTGCGTTTAATGCTGCGTCGTTCGACTAAATTTATTTGAGTTATAGCTGGAATAGTCCAGATATAAATTATTCCTTTTTAGTATTGTACTTTAACGGCATTTGTGAGTTATTTAATATTACGTAAATCGTTTCTTTCAAAACCTCATTTGTTTGTAGCTCTTTTAGGTTAATTTGTCATTTGTTTATTAGGTAGGACCGTAGGAGTAAGATTCACGTGTAATTGAAACTTTACAAAAAGTAATGATATCCCACCAAAAACATAAATGTAAAAAACGAGAGCCAAGTTCAATACAAAAATTATGCTTGGCGGTGAGCTTCGCCGCAAAAAGAATGGCGATCTAAATGAGTGCCAAGTTCTATGCAAAATCGAAATATGTTTTTATAGGAACAAAATAACATTATGAACAAGTATTAAACTCTATTTCTTTGCTTTATTAGATACCTATAACAATTGCTGTTATTTAAAAATGTGAGATCTTGAAGTAGGTCAGATTTGACTTGGCCAGTTTTCATTACATAAGTCATTTTATAAAGTTATTCAACATTTTAATTGTGTTAAAAACTGGCCAAGTCAAATCTAACCTACTTCGAGATCTCACATTTTTAAATAACAGCAATTGTTATAGGTATCTAATAAAGCAAAGAAATAGAGTTTAATACTTGTTCATAATGTTATTTTGTTCCTATAAAAACATATTTCGATTTTGCATAGAACTTGGCACTCATTTAGATCGCCATTCTTTTTGCGGCGAAGCTCACCGCCAAGCATAATTTTTGTATTGAACTTGGCTCTCGTTTTTTACATTTATGTTTTTGGTGGGTTATAGGTACAAGAACAAGATGAATGCAACGGCGCGTTTTTGCGTTGTAGGTTAGTCTGTGGCCTAGTGGTCACCATGACAGGCTGTCGTATTGTAAGTCCCGGGTTCGGTCCCCGGTCAGGTCAAGATGGAAAATGATCATTTTCTGATTGACCAGGGTCTTGGAAGTTATTATTTTACTTAAATTAGGTACCTACTATTATACCTTACTGTCAGTGAATTCTGACGCTAGAAGAAAATGGTCTGATGTTAGAATGATAGCTTACCGTTTCAATAATTCTTATATTAAAAGGATTTTTTTTTTACTTTTTCAAATAGTAGAATGTGTTAACTAGAATTCAATACATTATTTTTTATATTTATACATAAAAATAATTTGGTAAACAATTTACAGTTCACATTTTTTCCTGTCAATTTGTCATACCATGAGTGATAGAAAACCGATTATTATACCACAAATCAAAATCGGATTTTTTTTTTCTAGAAATCACCATAGATTAGAATATACATTCATTCATTTCGTGTAGGTGTCACGGTCAATCGACCATGCACATCCTGGTGTCAGAGTTCTTCGGAACCGCCTCTTGGCCTCTGACATGGTTCCTTTAACGAGTACCAGATGGCAGCCGGGACCAACGGCTTAACGTGCCTTCCGAAGTACGGAATCATCTTTTTTGTCAGACAATCAGGTGATTCAAAGCCTGCAATGTCCTAACCATACTGGAAACAACTAAACAAAGTATGCTTCCCGTGGGAATCGAACCCACGACCCCCGGGTTTACAGGCAACCACTTTAACCACTGGACCACGGAACAGTTTAAGTACCTAATTCAATTATGCTTTATTTGCCGTCTGCGTTATAGATAATCTTTTGAATTAAGATTAATAGCGAAAAAATAATAATATAGGTAACAGGAATTGTATAATTAATAGGTAAATAAATATAGGTATATAGCATGGATTAAAAAAAAATTGCGTAAGACTGCGCGCGGATTCGAACTTTTTTGATAAGTATATAGGAATAGGAATTAGGGACAAATCACATAGATTGAGTTAGCCCCAAAGCACAGATTATAGAATGCTATCCCAAAGTAAGTTCGAGACTTGTGCTATGGGATACTAACTCAACGATACTACATTTTATAACAAATACATATAAAGAGAAACATCCAAACCAGATCAATCAGAAAAACATAATTTTTCTTCATGACCTGACAGGGGATGGAACCCGGGACCTCCAAAGTAACGGCACAGAATTAGTAATAGGTAACGGTCAGGCATGTTAACTATTACGCCACGGCGAGCATCGGCCAAGAACAAAATTTATCATTCTAATAATAGACTTTAAAATGTTTCCTATCTTGCTCGTAAAAAATAATTTTCTTAATTTTTTTAATTATATCTAGCTTTTGCCCGCGATTTCGCCCGTGTGATATTCCCTCGGAAACAGTGCATTTTCCTGGAATAAAAGGTACCCTATGTCCTTCTCCTGGTTCTAATCTTAGCACTACCAATTTTCAGCCAAATCAGTTTAGCCGTTCTTGAGTTATAAATTGTGTAACTAACACAACTTTCTTTTATATATATACTAGCTGTTCCCCGCGGCTCCACCCCGCGTGGGACTCGGTTATATCACGCCCAAAAGTAGCCTATATGTTTGACCTCAGGTCGTTAACTACATCCCTACCAAATTTCATCATAATCAGTCCAGCAGTTTAGCCGTGAAGAGGTGACAGACAGACAGACTTTCGCATTTATAATATTAGTATGGATAGGTATATATATAGATTATCAATAAATTTTTAGCTTATTATTTATTCCTGTTATTTCTTTTATCAATTCTAGTAAACGGGAAGACCCATGGTTACCAAATTCTATGAGAAGTCCTATCTTAAAATTGCAACTTTTACGTTTATATCGTTCCTGTTAATATATTATTTTGATTATTTTACAGCCGTAAGATACCTTGAATTTGAGTACTTTTAAATTTGATATGTCCGTGTTCCTCAGAAAAATGTTTGACAGACGGACAACAAAGTGATCTTTTAAATATAAATGTTTTTGCCTTTTGAGGTATGGAACAAAGTATCGAACCCTAAAAAGTATACCTATGTACTTACTTATTCATTTCTTGTTCTTATAATTATAACCAAAGAATTAGAAAAAAAATTTTTTTTTGTTTTTTAGAATGAGTCATGGCGAAACCATACATCGTTGGTACGAATAAAAAATTGAAATACAGAGAACATAAAATAAATCGCATTAGTAAGAAACATAACTTGTAACATGTTTACCACCACAAAATTGAAGCCTGGAAATCTCAATCTCCCAACGATATCATCCCAGAGGCACCAATCCGTCAAAAACTTTGGGATGATCCGTTGGTACAGAAAGAACTAAAAATTTGGTTCAAAATTGTTTCAGTGATAATGATCGTGCCCGGCTTCTCGCTGTATCAGAGCATGAATCTGGCCAATGGCTTCACGCCCTCCCGACACGGCTTCGCCCCGCGTGGGACTCGGTTATATCGCGCCTAAAAGTAGCCTATGTTTGACCTCAGGTCGTTAACTACATCTATACCAAATTTCATCACAATCGGTCCAGCAGTTTAGCCGTGAAGAGGTGACAGACAGACAGACAGACAGATAGACAGACAGACAGACAGACTTTCGCATTTATAATATTAGTATGGAAGTATGGATTAGTAAAACTATCCAGCCATGGATTCAGGAATGGTGACTGTGGTTCTGTACTTAAATATATGTAATGTACAAATTTTCTGCAGACCAGTAAACAAGTATATTAAATTGAGGCTGAGTAAGGACAGTATTAATCATATAAGAAAAATAAAAACCGAAATTGCAGTTCCTATTTATTTAATGACTGTTCCTTTGAAATAAGTATTTTCATTCACATATTTCTTATACCATCATAAAATACATTAACCCTTGCTTCAGCTACTGGAGAAAACGCCAGTTATAGCTTTTATGGGTTTTAAGACTTTCAACGCCCAGCGACCTACCAGTGACCTACAAACAATTGAAAAACGATTGCGGTTATCACTTGGAAACTAATGTGTACAAATCTTTAAAATTATCTTTTTGGTTATTTAAATTTTACACTATCATCACTACTTAGAAATCCCTGTGATACAATAATTGTAGTATCAACACTGACTTACACAAAATAATATTTTTTTTTTTTTTTTAATAGTTTATACGGCCATGGAATCTAGTCCTTTAAGGCCTTTCTTGAATTTATTAATCTTCTTCAGTCCTACTTAAGTCAGTTGAGTCAAAAATTCAAGTCAATAGTCAAGTCCAGTCAAGTAAGTAAGTCTAGTCTGAGTCGGATGGCTAAGTGAAGCGGTGGAAAAATTTCACTTAGCTATAACATGGAGGTTTTGGTGACAAAGATAAAAAGTCACGTAATCGACACTGTATCACTTCCCAACACTCACGCTTGTTCACGAACACTTTGCGAATAATAATCCACCAATATTATGCACAAACACTCGAAAAAACCTAAGTTTTGGAAATTAAATACAGCGCAGACATAGCGACGGTTTACTTTCCCTCCAAAAACTCCACAAAATAATATAAAAAATTCAGAACATTTTTTTTTTACCTGTTCCTCTTATAGGTTATTACTATACCTATCCACAGACAAGCAGTTCTGTGGTTATTTTTTTCAAAATATCACAGAGCCTTTTATACATTATGCTGGTATTAAACTTATCAAATATCTAGGTCCAATTACACTGTAAAATATTTGATTAAATTTCTTTAAAGGATGCTCATTATACTTCCAATATTGTGTAGGTTTAAGTAGTTTTGTTGATCAAATGTACATTGGACAAAGACATTTGAAAGGTGCAATAGGTACCAGCCTTATTATTGAAAATGTAAAAAATGTATAGATTACATTACTTTCAGCAAGTTGTATTTCTGTTAAACAAACATGTGACATTAAATAGCAGCAATTTTGCAACAAAAACACAATTTACTCATGAAATATTTTAATGCAAATGGAACAGACCTTACAGATAGTTGCTTATAATTATAACTTTATCACGCACACACTGAGAGCGAATTGCATCGAAAATAACTAGCGGCGGCCCCGACCTCGGCCTCCACGGCCGCCTCTTGGCCCACCGCGACCACCACGGCCCCTGCCTCTGCCACCTCGAGATCCGCCTCTTGGAAATCCTTCCCTCTTCTGCCTGCCTTTCGGGGCATCGTCTAACAACAACGTCTCCAAAGGTAAACTGTCTGGTAACAGGTAATATCTAATGTTGTTCCCCCTTATACTCAAGGTTTCCAGCTGAAGTTCTTCCTTGTTTTTCAGCGTAACTTTCACAGCCTTTAAATGCGTGTTCATGGCGACATCAACGCCGGTTATAGTGCCGTGCACAACACTCCCGTTTTTCAGTTCTATTGTGACTGTCTCGTGGCTGAGCTTCATCAAAAACCTGACTAGCTTCATTTTTCAGGATTTTTCAGTGAATTTCAACAAAACGAGTAAAGCGTCGGTCCCCAAAATTTAACCTCAAAAACAATCAAAACGAACGAACCCAACAAATATGGCTATGGCGGGCGGGCTGTGCAGTGTTGTCAACGTTAGAAATTCAAGTCCCTAAAAGCTAGCCCTAAACCATTTACTAAGGACGTAAAATAAAAGAAAGCCGCAAGAAAATCGATAAAACAAAACTCATCCACGGCAGGAAAGAGGCACGAGATGAGAGGTCACGGAATACGTGATATTTTTTTTAAATTTCGTTTATTTACAGCTTGGAATGGTAAAGAATTTCAGATTTTAGAAATTTTTAAACAACTAGGTAGATTATTATGTCAAATTTTGATGTGTAAAAATATTTGTATATTTTGAAAATAGTTATTTATGATGGCTAGACTAGAGCATATTATTATACAAATGGAAGTTTTTAGTAAATTTAGTTTGAATTTGAGTTTGCTATATCCATTCATTATGTTTTTGAACTATTTTAACCTGTACGTACTCCAAAAGTCGCTATAGGATAAGTCGATAAATCATATTATTATTTGTTGTCAAAACTTGGTCGCTGAGTTAAACAAAAGTCGTCACTTCTCGTGGCAAAGTCATTAAATTGGCAACACCGGATTGGATTTTTTTTAAACCACAAATGACATTGCGCGCATTGACTTTGACAATGGCAGAATGTTGACAGATGACAGAACCAAATTGTGTAGTTTATGGTACACACTGGCTATTTACTTTTTACCATAACCTGTTATAAACTGCCATAAGCTGTTTAAGCAGAAAACAAGCAAGATGTCGCCCTATATCATGTATTGCGCCATCTCATTTGCTTACTTGGTATCCATCACTCCCCTGAATTTTGACCATGATTGTTTACGGCGGTTTAAAAACAACTCGCCATTCGCTGAAACATTTTGATGCGGTTTTCAGGTGGGTTACTACCAGCTCTTAAATCCATGCAAGATCCAGTGAGTAATGGCTATGTCGCCTTACATCATGTATTGCGCTGTCTCGCTTACTCACTGGAACTTGCATGGTTTTTAAAGATAATAGTAGGCCACCAGGGAGGTTTATACTATCGTCTAAAACCATGCAAGCACGATTGAGTAATGGAGATGTCATCTTTCATTATGTATTGCGCTGTCTCGTTTACTCCCTGCATCTTGCATGGTTGAGAGGTGGTAGTAGGCCAGCAGATAGGTATTTGTTACTTTAACTTTGATTATTAGTGTTAGCATAGTTGGTTGCCTCCTTGGCTCCTTGGTCAAGTAGTTAAGGCGTTTACCGGGGGTCGAGGGTTCGATTCCCATGTTGTTGCACACTTTATTAAAATTTAGTTGTTTCCAGTTTTGTTAGGAGTTTAGGACATTGCAGGCTTGAATTACCTGACTGTCTGGTAAGGCACGTCAAGCCATTGTTCCCGGCTGCCATGTGGTAGTCGTTAAAGGAACCACGTCAGAGGCCGAGAGGCGGTTCCGAAGAACTCGAAACCAGGATTTGCATGGTCGATTGACCGTGACCCTACACGAAATGATGATGACGATAGTTGGTTTCTTATTATCTATATGTAAATCAGCTTGAAAATTGAAATAATTATCTATTAAACAAGTTTAATTTACACAAAAATATCGCTGTAATAACACTAACGCTGCCAATAAGCTAAGCAGATTGTGAAGTCCCCCGGTGCGGATAAAGTGCCCCTAGCGATTGTTATAAATTTATGTCTCGTCGGAAACAGGGGCGGATTTGGGGCTTACGAATTTAAGACACGACGAAGTTAATTGCAGTCTCTTGACTATGAGGCGTAAGCTTAGGCTACTAGGAAACACGCTCGGATGAATTAGGGATGGTGCTACAAAAATCAAATCTCTTCAATTTACTACTAATCATCTTTTCGTTAGGTTGGCGCCATATATATTAGCACATTTTTTTTTCTTAGGCATTTAAGCCTATGCTATTAGCACAGATTACGGAATACTATATAGTATAGTATATATTCTAAAAAATCGTGTTTTCAAATTTTACATTTCATTATTTATTCTCATTTTTTTATTTGCCGAAAATAAGAGGGATCTGGTGGCTTACCACTATCTCTTAAAACCATGCAATATCCAGTGAGTAAGGGAGATGTCGCCTTACATCATGTATCACGCTGTCTCGCTTACTCACTGGAACTTGCATGGTTTTAAGAGACGGTAGTAACCTCCCTTAAATATTTTTTTTCAGTCTTTGTAGCGCCACCTATTGCAAGAAAAAGAACTAAATTTTATTTTTAGGGAATGGGAGCCCTTGCTATTAGATAGATAAATTATTTCTCTACGTCCCTGATCCGACCCTGTTCTCAGGAATGCTTGGTATTTAAATTGATCCGCGGACGACTGTACGCCCCAGTTGCCCCACTGTACCGTCCGATGTCATCTGATGCGATGGCTTATAGCTCGAGTCTGCTGATTTTTATCTATTTTTTCCTAGGGGAAAATATCAGCATTGCCATTCAACGTGGCAATGCTGTCAGCCTTCTGGGCACCTTGCCATCGACGGACAGCGATGTGGACGAATTTTTTGACGCTTGGGATCGCGCATAATATAAGCTAATTTATTTTATTTTATTATTATTATTTTATTTAGTTTGTAATTTTATAGGTATGTAAGTTATTGAATTGTGTGTGTAATATAACTATTAACGTACAATTTAACTCGATGGACAATACCTATATTTACATGCGTTATTCTTCGACGTCGACGATTTTGGTACATGGGCTTAATGAATTAACACTATTATTGATAAAGGACTGTATATCGCTACATAGTATAAAAACAAAGTCGCTTTCTCTGTCCCTTTGTCCCTTTGTATGCTTATCTTTAAAACTACGCAACGGATTTTGATGCGGTTTTTTTAATAGATAGAGTGATTGAAGAGAAAGGTTTTTATGCCTATGCGAAGCCGGGGCGGGTCGCTAGTTGGCTAATTAATAATGAAAATGAGGATTTTACAATTTTTGATGGTTTTAGGGTTCCGTACCTCAAAAGGCAAAAACGAGACTATAAAAATTGCTGAAATCACTGAAATATCACTTTTTTGTCTGTCTGTGTGTAGTGTCTGTCTGTCTAACATTTTTTATCAAGTCAAGTCATGCATATTCAGCTTACGCTTCACAGCCCAGGGTGCGCTAATAATCATGGTCCGGATTTGACGGTACTGGTTATTAAAATGGAGCGACTGCCGTCTGACCTCTGTAACCCTTTTATTCAGGGAGACCAGACCTACAGGAACATGATCCGGGTGTGTTAGTGGCCAACACTGTCAGATTTTCAGGCTGCCTAAAGGCATCTGACATAGCCTAATGACCTCCCATCTACCAATAGCAGTCAGGACCAGCGGCCGAACGTGTCTTCCGAAGCACGGAGGAGCTCAAGATAGAAATGCCACTAATGGCGACCAATCCAAACATGGCCGCGCACTCGCCGTCGCCGTCGCTTAACGCGGCCTATTCTTACGAACACTCGATAAGAAGAAATCGACTACAATCTATACATATTTAATTTCCAGGTAAACGACTTAAGACCGATATTTTTGGGTCCTTAAATATGCCGGTTTCCATTTATTGATATAAAGTGTGCTCTGGCATTAGAAGCAACCAACTGAGCACTTTACCTGAATCTGACTCTACCTGAAAAACTTTTTGCGTGAAAAAATGGGTAAAATGAATTTTCATGGAACCTACTAGATTATTTTTTGACTAACTATGTAAGAACATATGTTTAAAATTTCAGAGAAAAGAGCCGTTTTCGAAAATGGGAGTACAAATAAATTTATATATTGCTCGTTTAATAGTAGGTATAGGACATTTTAAATGCGAAAGTCTGTCTGTTACGCTTTCGCGGCTAAACTTCTGGACCGATTTTGATGATTTGATCTGGTTATAGTTTAGGACCATGGGTAAAACAAAAGAGTTGGGGCGCGATAAAACCGAGTTCCACGCGGGCGCAGCTGCCGGCAACAGCTAGTATTATAACTAAGTCCTTAATTAATCCTGACATCATCAGATGTGTGTTAGTTAAATGTTTTGAAAAGTTCCATGGACAGATCAAAGGGATCCAAGGGGTTATTAAGTGGACATTGCAGGTAGATAAAGATCTCCGAACAAGGTAGAAGCACGGTCAAAATATTTTTTCAAAATTCACCCCCTAAGGAGTTGAAACAGGGGTCCAAAGTTTGTATGGGGAAATAAGTTGGACATTTTTTGTCAAAACTGCTATCGATCGAAAAATGATACGTGTTTCGGGTTTCAGTAATTACCTAACTTATATCTTCTTTTCGTCTTTCTTTCTTTCCTATATTTAAAAATTAATTACTGTTCGTGACTCTCGCTAAAACTCGAGAATGGCTGGACCGTTTGGTTGATTTTGCTCCTAAAATATTTGTGGAAGTTCAGGGAAGGTTTAAACTGTGAGAAAAGTGCGTTCAGGTGGCTTACAACTTACTAACTCGTTCTTGCATGGTTTTTAGAGATGGTAGTAAGCCCCCTAGTAATAACTTTAAAATACTTTTGAATTTCTAACACTCGCTAAAACAAACTTCGCGGTCTGTTTGATAATAACCTCACGCATTTTATTTTAATTTGTATTGTAGTTACTTCAAACGGCATTCAGGCTTTTGATCTCAACATTAATATTAAAAATATTCAATAACTTTTCGTCAAAGCATACCGCTACATTGGGGTCGCTAGTCTGTGCGGTTATTGTTTAACCGTCGGCGAAAATGTGAGGTATTGTTAACTCTATAACTTTGAATTATTGGTTGGTATTTGATTTTTGGTAGTCGTTAAACCACGTCAGAGGACGGGGGGTTTTTCTGAAGAACTTTGACACCAGGGTGTGCATGGTCGTGGTTGTAATCTACACGAAATGATGATGTGTCAGGCTGGCTAAAAACTCTCGATACTATATGCTCTATATTGGACAAAAAACGATAAGTAACTAATACAGTTAGTTAGAGTCCACCATATTGGGTGAAAGGGAGTTTCAGTCGCATGCCCTGACGACCGGGCGGTACCCGGGTACCGCATAACAAAAGTTTTTATATTGTGTCTGAATTCTTGGTAGTCCAGAGCTATTGACACTTTGTATTGTAAACTGACTTGAGCGATTTTATTACCTATTCTACACTAGCGTATTACTACCTAGCTACTATTCTAGCGTGGCGTGGCTCTTCGAAAATGTAGTTTTATACCTAGATACTAATTTGGCATAATGAAGAGGCCAATGCTCCACAGTGGGCAATAAATAGGGCTGATGTTAATAAAGATGAGAGCACGCAGCATGAGGAACTCTAGATAGAGAATTTTAACGCATAATGTTTCGGTGGGCCCATCCTATATATTGTTTTTTTTTTTTTTATAGTTTATACGGCCATGGAATCTAGTCCTTTAAGGCCTTTCTTGAATTTATTACTTCTTCAGTCCTACTTAAGTCAGTCGAGTCAAAAATTCAAGTCAATAGTCAAGTCCAGTCAAGTAAGTCTAGTCTGAGTCGGATGGCTAAGTGAAGCGGTGGAAAAATTTCACTTAGCTATATCATGGAGATTTTGGTGACAAAGATAAAAAGTCACGTAATCGACACTGTATCACTTCCCAACGTGATTGATTGATCACTATCAAGCATAGATTAAAAAAAATATATCTGACGTTTCTCGATTTTATGGTTTAATAAACGCTAGTGTTCTCTTTTTAAAATGAAATGCAATAGATATAGATTTAAAAAAAAAACAAAAAAGAATAGCTGGCTATATTTTCGCGCGTTGCCACACCGGTGCGGGGGAGGTGGAGAGCTGGTGGGAGGGCGAGGAGGTAATTATTGCATTCCCGCGGCGCTGTATCCACCCGCAAAAATATGATTTGTTGTGTTGTTTGTAGGCAGGGTTTGTTACCGTTAAAATCTGGTAACGTTACTTTCAGCCAACAGAGTTATGGTTGTTTGTAGGCAAGACTTGTTTTAGCAATAACATTTGGTAACGTTACCTTCAATACAGAGGTATCATTAACTCGGTCAGCGTTATTTCGGATGCGGATTTCGGATGACCGTTACCAGGGGTTTAACTACCTATGATCTCTAAAAACGATGTTAAAAAAGATGTCACCATGCGCCATCTTTGTAACTAACTGATTCAAGCCTGTTTAAATAGATAATGGTAACCCCTTCCTAACAAAAGTATAGTATGGTTACCTTTAATTTTATTAACATAAAAATTACTAAAGCAATTTTAACGTTACTTGCGCGCTACGAATAATAATATAATAATAATAATAATAATTATTAATAAAAGCGAAAAACACTCACTCACTCATCACGAAATCTCCAAAACTGCTGAGCCGATGAAGATGAAATTTGGCAGGAAGGTAAATTGTGACTAGGAGACGTCCGCTAAGAAAGGACTTTTGGGAATTTTATCCCTAAAGGGGTGAAAAAGGGGTTGCCAGTTTGTATGAAACTTCGTCATTTTTGAAGTGAGATACATGAAATTATTAATTTACATTTGAAGTTGGTGAAAAATAATAATGCACCAATCAGATTTTGAAAATTACATCCCTAAAGAGGTAAAATAGGGGTTGCCATTTTGTATGAAACTTTGTCATTATTGAAGTGGGACACATGAAATTTTTAGTTTGAATTTGTAATTGGTAAAAAATAATAATGCATAATCTGATTTTGAAAATTACATCCCTATAGGGGTGAAATAGGGGTTGCCAGTTTGTATGAAACTTTGTCATTTTTGAAGTGAGATACATGGAATTAAAATTGAAAATGTCTTGGTATAATATTTTGTATTGTATTGTATGTACACAACATATTGTAATAGGATACAATACATAATTGAAGATAGAGTGCAAAGGTTTTATTTATTTGTTAATATTATGAGTTCAGTAATATGTCAATAGATGGCGCCACCATACATTTTAAAAGTCGATATGGTTTGTCGTTCGCATTTAATCATCATGTGTAGTAATTGGGATTTCAAAATAAATAAAAAAAAATGTTTTTGCTTTTCTAACGATTTGATTGTGTGTTTAGACGATTTGGTACCTGCTAAATATCTATATATCTATACATATAATAAGACACTAAAAATCGAGTGTCTGTACATTTAATATTTTTCAAAAAAACTGATTGATTGCGATTAAAAAAGAGACAGAAACCAAAAAGACAGTTTTTGGAATTGTTATTGAATTGTGGAATTGTTGTCTGTCTGTATGTATGTACGTCTGTCTGGTACGTTATAACTTCGAAAATACTCAACGGATTTAAACGCGGTTTTTACAGTTGGATTACATATAATTAGGAGCGTTGTCAAAACTTTGTTTCGTCAAAATCGGTTAAGGGAAAATAAAGTTATGGTCGATTGAAAATATACTTCAAACACTGCTTTAAAACTTTTAATGCGTTAATTTGCGTACCTATAGACAAAACCCATTTGAAATTTCGGCAGTAACAAGCAAAGCATGTTGGCCTATCGGTAGAGGTCGCGGATCATTTTTTTTAAGTAGAGGGTTCGAATCCTGCTAGACATCACTTCTTTTGTTTTTACCCTTTTTTTGTTTTGTATTAATTTTTTAGAAGTCTATTTTTTTATATTTTAGTAAAGAAATGTTTCTAGAAAGTAGCTGGATCGAATCCTGTAACAACAATAATTTTCTGTTTTCGTTTTTTATTTGTTTTCTAGAATTATTTTCTTACTTAGAGAAAGCACTTAGCGTTAATTCCGTTAATATAAAAGTATTTTGTACTTATCTATCTATACATATAATAAGACAGTAAAAATCGTGTGTCTGTACAATAAATATTTTTCTAAAAAACCTCTACGGGGCAATTAAAGAAGAGTAATAAAAACAAAAAAAAAAACAATTTTTGCAATTTTTTCTGTCTGTGTGGTGCGTTATAATTTCAAAACTACTCAACAGATTTGAACGCTGTTTTCACAGGTGAATTACATATAATTAGTAGCGTTGTAAAATCTTTGTTTCATGAAAATCGGTTAAGGGAAATAGAAGTTATGGTCATTTAAAGTTTACTACAAGCACTGCTTCAAAACTTTTAAACAGTTGAATGCGATTTACATAAACGTATTTAATTTAGATAAAGCTAGAATTTCTACTTATATCAATAAAGACAAAAACACACAGCAGTCTCTATTAAATTTTAATAAAATAACACATTGAATGTTTGTGGGCGTATGATTTAGTTACATATAATATCAATAGATGGCGCTGACTTTATTTTAATAGCAGATTGAAATTTTTCCTTACGGCAGCAATTAATTCTAATTATTTTAAAAAAAATTAGTTGTTGATTTAGTACTATTGGTTGGTTTGTTTATCGGTCGTTTGTTGTGTTGTATTGTACATACATACATATTATCACGTCTTTATCCCATGCGGGGTAGACAGAGCCTAGGACCATAAGACCTTAGGCCACGTTTAGCATAATGGTAGTTGAAACAGGAAATCAATAGTGATGAGTTGCTAGCCTATGTCATGATTTCCCCATTCGGCGATTCCCTCAGACGACTTTTACAGCTTGCGCGGGAAGAGAAGCAGCTGGTACATTCTATGTTTTTCTTTTTCTCCCAGACCAGCATGGAAGATTGGTGTTGTATTGTAAGCTATTTGAGTTGATTGGTTGGTTTGGTTTGGCTTTGGTTTAAAAAATAATCAAATCAGTGTTTGACGGAACATACGGTCGTGTCGTAAGGACTAATTTATCTGACTTATCACTATTTATTGAGATTTTCTCCACTTTTCACGCCCACTAAAACTTTGGGAGTGGATTTTAGGTCCTAATGACTCTGTAATAGGCTGCGTCTACTCTTTTAGAGACAAAGATTGATAGTATGAATGTTAAGGGCTCCTTCTTCTGAAGGTCCGTTGTCCGTAAGCCGCGTAGTCGCGGCGCTCACTAATTTTGTAGGCATTTAGACATCATATTTGGGAAAATAACACTACAAAATCTACTTCAGCGATTTTTACTATATAAATACTTTATCTAAAGGCTGGTATAAAAAGGAGGACAATAAGTTTATTATTTTAGGCATAGTATTGAAAATAAACTTCCAAAGGAGGCAACTTAGATTTTTCTATCGAGCGAATTTTGTCTGATATTGTTACTGTTACTGTAAGCGAATTTCACTCTGCTAGATCCTCAACTAAAAACATATATTTTTTTCAGAATTTTACGACTGTTTAATACTGATTCCTATTGATTTAAAAAACGGTATTTGAGAAAGAAGTGCTTTATAAAATTGGCACGGGAAAAGGATACAATAGAATTAACTATAGGTCTGGATAGTTGTAGTTTCCACAGGTTACGCGAAAAGCGACCTACACGCGGGCGGAGCCGCGGGCAACAGCTAGTAATTATTATTCGTAGCTTGCGCGTTATCGATACCAGTAATAACATTAGTGGCATTAACGTTTATTACCGCTATTTATGGTGTCACTCGTAATTTGGTATCAGTAACAAACCCTGTTTGTAGGCAATAATTTCAACCAAGGATGGGACTAATATTAAAATATTGCTTATAAGCAAAAAATTTTAGACAGATTGAATAAAACATTTGTGTAAATCACTATACATAGTATAAAACAAAGTCGCTTTCTCTGTGCCTATGTCCCTATGCATGCTTAAATCTTTGAAACTACGGAACGGATGTTGATACGGTTATTTTTTAAATAGATAGTGATTCATGAGGAAGGTTTTTATGCCCATGCGAAGGGTCGCTCGCTAGTATTAATTAAAATAGAAATAACTGTCCAAAACTTATTATTATAATTAGTCCGTCAGTTAATTAGACGTATCCGAAATAATGGACACTCATCATCATTTTGTGTAGGTATCGCGGTCAATCGACCATACAGACCCTGTTGTCAGAGTTCTTCGCAACGGAACGACTACCAGTAGGTACCCCTAGTATATTTTATCTCTAGCGACTGAGTTTATAAATTTTCATACAGGGGTATTAGATTGCAGCAGGGACCAAAGAGGCCGAGAAGTCTCTGAGAACTTTGAGACTAGGGTGTGAATTGTGGGAGTCATACCCACGACCTCTTCGTCTTCAGGCAAACACCATTAACCACTGGATCACAGAGGCAGTAAAATTAATTATCCATCATCAAAAGGGAAGTGGCGATATCGTTTCGTTTTGACGTTAGAAATTTAATTCCATTAAGGTGTAAGAGTAATTAATGATATCGTTTGTTTATAATTATATTAAAGACTTGTACAGGTACAGGGATAATGCATGATGATAGACATTAAATAATAATAAAACCTTAACTATATTTAAAAATTATAATTAAAAAAAAAACAAATAAATCACTAACTATATTACATTATAGATATATATAATGTATTATAGTTAGTAACCTAATTTATTTGTTGTTAAATTAAACTAAAACTAGGTTAAAATCTTAAGTTTTACATGATCCACTCTCCGGAAAGTAGCCGGCTTAAATAATATATGCCATATATTATATACTAGCGACCCGCCCCGGCTTTGCATGGGCATAAAACCTTCCTCTTGAAACACTCTATCTAATAATAAAAAACCCGCATCAAAATCCGTTGCGTAGTTTTAAAGATTTTTTTTTATACTATTAAGTAGGCAAACAGGCATACGGCCCATCCGATTTAAGCATACAATGGGGCATAGGGACAGAGAAAGCGACTTTGTTTTATACTATGTATCAGTGATTTACTGGCTGTTATGAACTCTACCTTATCATGTTGCGAACTGTGTGAATGATTTAAAATACAGCGTCCGCGACGTCGATGTCGTGTCGATACTTTATTTTGACGCCAAAAACTAGTTATATATATGCAACATCATTATGTGTTCAGTACAACACTACTGACACTATTGAAAAAAAAACAAAATTAAGTAGATCTAGCATGCTACCCTCATTTCCAAATTCAAAATCTGTCACTTGCACCATAGACAAAATATTTAATTGTTTTTTTCGTCGCGTGCTAACACTTGAATAGCAAGTTTAGGAGCAATGCGCTGTGCCAGGACGCGTGCCTACAATACATGACAAATTGCCCTCTACAAAGGAATAAGGTTTATTGGGCGACGTTATGAGGGTACTTTGCGAGTTTGGGGAATAAGGAAACAGTAGAGCAGCATTACAAAATGCAGTAATTTTTTTTGCAAACTAATTATTTATGTAACAAAGTACTGTTTTCTGTTATTTCTTTTAACATTTAAAGAAATCCTATGGGTTTTCTTTTATCGAGTCAATTTTCTTCGTCCGAGCATTAAGTATTCCTTGTTGAATTTTAAGTTTACGCTTCAGAATCCAGGATTAAGCTTCTTAACCATAGTCCTGATTTGGCGGTACTGGTTTTTTACTCCTTATCACATGACAATGGAGCGACTCCGACTGACCTCCGAAACCCTTAGAGGAAAACTAGGTGGCCACTACCATCTCTGAAAACCATGCAGTGCCCCTAGTGTGAGTTTTTCTTAACGCAGACGCTAGCAACTGCGTTAGCGATTTTGTACGGCAGACCTGTAAAGCGCCTCTGGCGGATAGTAAGGCAACTAAGAAATCCCATACAAAATCCTAACGCAGTCGCTAGCGTCTGCGTTAAGAAAAACTCACGCACAGAAACGAGTGAGTAAGCGAGAGGTCAAGTTGATACATTTTTTTTTCAGATTAACCTAGGGTCTTTTTATCTATTATTTATATTTATATAATAACTTAAATATGTTTGTGTTAGTATCCCATAACACAAGTCTCAATCTTTGGGGCTAGCTCATTCTGCGTGATTTTTTCCGTATAAGGTGGACACAAACCAACTGCAAATATTTTAAGGGTAGATTCAGAAGGCTATTCTGAACAACTTTTCTAAATAAACTTATATCGAAATACGAAAAAAAAAATTTGACCTCCCATACAAATTGAGAATCATCTGATGTAGCTTAGTATGGAAAGTGAAAAAATAAATTTCGTATTTCAATATGTTTATTTGGAAAAGTTGTTTAGAGTAGGTATAGTCTGAATCTGCCGTCAAAATATTTGCAGTTTACTTGTGTCCACTTTATATAAGTATTTAGGGCATGTTAGCACTTGGGTATATCAAGAGGTGGGTATACACTGAACAGTACCTTAATCTCATATGTTATAGTCGAAAAACCCAGTATGTCATCATCATAGGGTGCCATCTTCGAACTGAAGTTTGGTAGTCAGCAAACAGAAACCCTCGCGACTGTGGGCACATATAAGAAAGAATATGTCTAAATGGGGCGGTATTTTCAGTTGGTTGTATCTAAGTCCGGTTCAACCCTTTATGCTATCAACCACTTTCATCAAGGACGGCCGGGAGATCTTTTGCCTTTAAAAAATAAGAATAAGAAGAAAGAAAGAAAAAAAAGAATTAAATTAAAAATTTAAAAAATTTGAATTAATTAATTAATTGATTTTTTTATTTTATTTTTTTTTAATTTTTTAAGTATTACTCTCGGAAATTCAAACTGGGGTGTCCTGTGTATGTGGCCTAAGAAAGCAACTCTCCTCTTCCGTATGTGTCTTGTATCAATTAAATTTAAATACGATACGACTCCACGGTTTTCGCTGTGCCGCTATGATTCAGTAGGTGCCGCCCACATAATGATAGTGAGCTATGCTCTGTTACATTATATCCGTTATTACATTATGTGGAGAATATATTGCCAAGCTATTTGCTAACTTATGAAGTGTATATTGATTACAATTTTCATTGGCGGTCGGGTAATTTTATCACAAAGACAAGACCTCTACATTGAATTTTATAAAGGTAACTGCTAGCGATTGCGTTTGGATTTTGTTTTGAGAAATTTCAGTACCTTTACAAGTAATATCTTTGATACTTACACACTACTATCTATTTGTAATTTCCTAAGGTCGGCACTGTAGCTCTTGGCTCAAAAATGTTTGTTTGTTTGTTGCACTAAAACAAAACTAAATACAATAAAATCAAAAGTAGGTACAATGGCGGACGTATCCCAGGAAGGGATCTCTTACGGTCAACCAGCGAGTGAGCGAGAGGATGCTTATAAGAAGGGTAGAAGTACATAATATACTATTGTAAAGGATATTTACATGAATTTAGTCTTGCTAGATATACATACATGCATAAATAAGTGAGTATACACATAGTTTTAACTAAATACATAAATATTCACCGGGGGCTGTTTTCAAGATTAAATTTTGAACATTTTTATTTTTATTTTCCTGAGATGAGTGCTTTTTCCTGAGATGAAAAGTACCCTATGTCCTTCTCAGTACTCCTAACTATTTGTATGCGAAGTTTCAAGCAGATTGGTTCAGTAGATAAAGCGTGAAGAGGTAACAAACAAACAAATATACAAACTCACTTTCGCATTTATAATATTAGTTGGGATTTAACCCCAAATAAATTCATACAGCCACCTGTTTAACATTAATTATTCCGTATTTTTATGAAACACAATTACAATGGAAGATCTATGAAGGGGGCCGCGCTACAGTTGCTCCGATGCGCCACTTAATGTATGTGCCGATATTACAGACAGGAATTTTAATCACCGCGACAAGCTGGTGGGTTGACAAGCGAACTAATGCAGGGCTGCCAACAAAAAAAATGTAAAAAAAACAAGGAATTTGGAATCGCGGTTTTTTTTGATGTGGCTGTAATCCACAATATGGCAATCAAACTTATAGCTTATTTTTGCCAGTATCAAGTTTTATTTGAATGTTTTTCATTTAGTCACAGAGTCAAGTCAAGTCAGTAGTCGTGTCTAGTCAAGTTTGTCAAGGGCTAAGTGAAGCGGTGGAAGTTTCACTTACATCTTGGGAGATTTTGGTGACAAGGATTAAAGTCACTTATACGACATTGTACCACTTCCCAACACTCGCGCTTGTTCACGAACACTTAGCAAATAATAATCCACCTTTGTTATGCACAAATACTAGAAAATAAATACAATGACGATAACTAAGTGACTTTAGCTTGGCGCCAAAAACAATTTTGTTTTTATTAATATAAATCTGCCAACAAAGAAAATCGACAAAGCTATTTTTATTTATTTAAACTTTATTGTACAAAATACAGTTGTATAGCACAATAGGCGAATTTAATGCTAAAAGCATTATCTAACAGTCAACCTTTTTTTTATTATTTTTTTTGAATAAAATAGGATGAGCTGGTGTCTCTTTTACGTTTGTCAATATTATAAATGCGAAAGTCTGTCTGTCTGTTACGCTTTCACGGCTAAACCGCTGGACTGAATTTGTTTAAATTTGATATGAATATAGTTGAAGAGTCCAACATACTTAGTAGCCTTAGCCTATGTTAAAAGTTGCTTTCCTATGACCTTGGGCTCTGTCTACCCCGTTTGGTATATGGACGTGATTAGGATCATGTCTGTCAAGTCAACCAAACAAAAAAAACATGTTCTTATAAAATAAAAGGTTTTAACGTATTAAAAATCATACTCGTAAAGCACTAGATTGCTTCAAATTTATCTTCAAAATCATTATATATTCGCCGTACCACTTCTTGGTTGACTGGTAGTAAAAGTTTTTCACTTTTGGTTCCCCCTTTTATTGTAATTCATTCATTTCGTGTAGGTCAATCGATCATGCATTATTGTAATGAAGCTAAATAAATAATTCTACAAATTAAATCAAATCAAATCGTTTATTTGCAGCAACACCTTTTTGGCAACCCTGCGTGGTAAGAGGGTGTACAAATTATCAAAAAGCGCATCAAACGATTGCGGGCCATTGCGAGGGGTGCTTGCCGTCCGTTATTGTTGTCGTCTCAAGTACTTGTTACCTATTTTGTTTTTATTACTTTTTTTATTTGATGTCAAAATTATCCTATGTTTTTGTAACTTTTTGCAAAACTAATTACCTAGTTACTTACGATTCCTATGTAAGGAAAATCCAAGTATTGGGAGTGAAATTCTAAATACAATTTTAAATTTGGTAAGTTTGTATTCTATTATTAATAAAATACAGTATTAGTAATTAAGCGCATATACATATAACAAAACAATAAACATATTTTGTTTGTAAATTTAGTATTTTTGTCTGAAATGTATAAGAATAACAGAAAGAAATTTTTTTTTATCTCGAAAGTACTGAACCGATTTAAGTACTTAAAACTTTCACCAATTTTAACCCAGCAAATATGTTTCATTTGAAAAAAAAATGTTATTGTCATTTATTTGAACTCAAGGCATGTTTGATTTCGAACGAATGCAGCAAATTGGATATTTTTTTTTTTGTTTTGGTTTTTGCCATAACAAACTTTGTATATAGTATTCGGGAATTGCTCTCAAAATTCCCGCGGGAATTTCGAAAAATACAGTATTAGTAATTAAGCGCATATACATATAACAAAACAATAAACATAATTTGTTTGTAAATTTAGTATTTTTGTCTGAAATGTATAAGAATAACAGAAAGAAATTTTTTTTTATCTCGAAAGTACTGAACCGATTTAAGTACTTAAAACTTTCACCAATTTTAACCCAGCAAATATGTTTCATTTGAAAAAAAAATGTTATTGTCATTTATTTGAACTCAAGGCATGTTTGATTTCGAACGAATGCAGCAAATTGGATATTTTTTTTTTTGTTTTGGTTTTTGCCATAACAAACTTTGTATATAGTATTCGGGAATTGCTCTCAAAATTCCCGCGGGAATTTCGAGAGCAATTCCCGAAATTTTTATGATAACGGGAACGAAGCCCACGCGCACGATATCGCGGGCAGCAGCTCATATATATTTTTTAAATCTGTTCATAGTTAAGCAACTGGGATAACGTTAAGATAATTATATCTATTTATTTTACACATACAACTAGCAGTCCCTGCTTCGCCCGTGGTACACATATTATGTCACTCGGGGATAGAGTGGCTTTTTAATAGTGAAATATTTTTCCCAATCGGTTCAGTAGTTTCGAAGCTTATTCGATGCAAAAAAACAATCAAATCTGTCTCCTTTATAATACTAGCTGTTGCCCGCGATTACGTGCGCGTGGGATTCGCTTCCATTCTCGTGGGAATTTCGGGAATCGTTCCGTTTTTTTTATACAAAGTTTTTCATGATAATAACCAACACAAAAAAAGAATTATCCAATTCGGTGAATTCGTTCGAAATTGCTATTTTGCAGTAAACTCATGCTTAAGTTCATTCAAATGACGATATTTTTTTTAATTAACTAATTTGTTTAAAATTGTAAATATTTTTCTTAAAGGCAATTGGTGAAAGTTTTAAGTAAACCGGTTCAGTATTTTCGGAGATCTACGTACCTATTTTGCGCCGCACAGTTTTTCTGTTTCTCCCAATGGATGACTGCTAGAGAATGCCTTAAGCATTAAGTCCGCCAATTGTAGGTATAAGTATTTTGGACTTATGGAACAATGAAGTTTTAATAAATCCATACTAATCCATATCCATATCCATACTTCCATACTTCCATACTTCCATACTTCCATACTTCCATACTTCCATACTATCCATACTAGTCCATACTTCCATACTAATATTATAAATGCGAAAGTCTGTCTGTCTGTCTGTCTGTCTGTCTGTCTGTCTGTCTGTCTGTCACCTCTTCACGGCTAAACTGCTGGACCGATTGTGATGAAATTTGGTAGGGATGTAGTTAACGACCTGAGGTCAAACATAGGCTACTTTGGGCGCGATATAACCGAGTTCCAAGCGGGGCGAAGCCGCGGGGAACAGTAAATCATAAATACAGAGAGACAGGTGAAAAAAAAATATTTTTGCTTTCTTTTATTCTTTTTAAGTGTCCCTCTGTGGTCCCTCTATCCATTCAGTCAACAATACTAATGTACAGACAAAATATTTTTACTTTTTTCATTATAATATATAAGCATATTAATTAGTAGATAAGTATAATTACAATGACAGTTAAGCGTATAAATATTGATTAAGCCAAAACTAAATTTAATTTTAGGTACCTAACTACCTAACTAAACATATTTGTTCTCAATCAGATGTACATGTAGAGGTATACAATACACAAAATATCTATGTAGATGTACTCCCCGAGATTATGATATTAAATTGTTTCAGCAACGGAAGGGAGGCACCTGACAGGGACGGACTAGGGTTAGCTGGCCAACTACCAACGATCGGGCCAATGCTATTTTCTAGATCCACACTTTGAGTGCGAGTGGTGTTGGGGCCAACGTGTGGAGCCGGCGTTACTAGTACGGCGACGGGCGGCCGAGCTTAGCTCGTTTACGCAGAAAATCTTTTTGCGTGAACATATATACACGTCTTTTTCCCTTGCGGTGTAGACAGAGCCCGGGTTCACAAAAACCAAAGCCCACTTTTAGCATGTTGGAGGGCGTGTAGGTGGAAAACGGAACCAAAATAATGATGGGTTGCTAGCATTGCCTATTGATATGTTTTTTAAAACTGCCTAATCTCTCGATCGGCTTCTACGATCTTTGCGGGAAAAGAAGCAGCTGGTACTGTCTGGTACATTCTACGTTTTTTCTTTGCGTGAAAATGTGGGTTACATGAATTTTCCCCGACATGGAACATACCTAAATCATCTTTTTGACTTTGTAAGAACTTATGTTTGAAATTTCAAAGAAAACTTTAGGGCCGTTTTTCAAAACGCGAGTACAAATAATAAATTTATTTATATGAAGAATTTGATTGTTTCATTGATTATTTATTTTCAAATCAAAGAATTTCGAATCGCGCGTGGTCTTTGGCAATTTTTTCTTTTTTGATCTATGGCACAAAATTAAATATTGCTAGAATAGAATAGAAAAGAAAATATAGGATAAAACCTTTGTAAAAAGGTAAGTTGGTGTTTGTTTGTAAAGATTTTAATGTACTCAAAAAAAAAAATTGAATAACTATCAGGTGTCAGAATTCTTCGGAGCCGCCTCTCGGCGTCTGGCGTGGTCCTTTTCCTTTTTTGTGGTCCAGATGGCAGCTGGGACCAATAACTTAACGTGCCTTCCGAAGCACGGACTCATCAGGTGATTCAAGTCTGCAATGTCTTAACCAACCTGGAAACAACTAAACAAAATATGCTTCACTTGGGAATCAAACTCACGAACCTCGGGTTTAAAGGCACACGTCTTTACCACTGGACCACGAAGGGGGAACAAAAAGTACATCCACCATTTACTGAAAAATCAAGATAAAATCCTGAATCCGCTTCTGCCTCAATCAAAGGCTTTGTCGACCGCAAATCACTGCGGAACCACACCCCCTCAACCTGGCCACGCCTTCTCCACGCATGCGCCAGCACGGCCAATCACAACCCTCGCTCTCATCCCTCTCTAGCCCTCACAAATAGGCAATCATGCACCCTCAATTGACCGCTTTATGCGATGTCATTTTTTTCCCGCGTAACCGATCACTAGACGTGCCCCGCCCTCGTTCCAATTTTAAAATTGTAGCTTTTTAATCATAAACCGCAATCGTATCTGTGTTGCCAGATCGCGCGCTCGTCTTTACGAAGATAATTAATTAATTAACTTTGGAATAGTGATTTTTAAAATGCAAATTACGGAGACAATCTGTTATACGGTTCATTAAAATTAACGATGATGGATCAGCGGCAAAGTGCGATATACCCGGCAAATATCACGGATTTGTTGGCGGTGTCGGCGTACGGACAGAATGTGTCGGTGTTGGTGAAGCCCGACGGCGAAGATAAATACAGTACCGACGGCAGGCTCGACTTCGCGGACAATGTTGACGGTTTCGCCGACAACGGCGGTTTCGCCGACAGATCTTCGTCGCCGTCGGAAGACGGAGAATCGAGTCAGTCGTTTGGAGTCGATTTGACAGGGAAATCAACGAATTTTTCCGGGAAATCTTTTACTATAGCAGCTATCTTGGGCTTGACGAACGCTGATGATGACGTGATGAACCTCAGCGTGCAAGAGAGGCTGCAGAACCAGAGACAGCTGCAGAGTTATCTGTACGCCGGTCATGACATGCAGAGGCTTAATGACGGCTTCTGCAGAGGCATGATTGGTGTGCCCAATGCCTTAAGACAAGGTTAGTAATTTTTTATTTTATTTTTTCATTTAAAATACTGGTGCGAAGAAGACGAAAACAAATGTTGAAATTCTTACTTTACTGGCTCAGCGGCCTGAAGTGGATCTTGGCCTCCGAAACGAGAGATCGCCACAGTTTTTCTGTTCAGCAGTTCTGTTGAACGCGTACATTGGCAGTAGAGATCGTATCGTAAAGTAATATCCTGCTACTCAGGAGGTCCCTGGTTCAATCCTCCCCAGTCAGATGAAGATAATTTTTTTTTTACAAGTGGCCAGTATATTTTTTTAGCAAGAATTTTTATAAGATTTTTCAGTAAAATCACGGAGTAAGGCTATATTGGACCTCTATCTAGACGTTATGATCCTGCGTCATATATACAGGGGGTTTATTTTATTAACACTATATTTCTTCTTAAAAAATCAAATTTCAAATTCATTCAAATTCATTTATTCTTCCTTACATTTCACAGTAAGTAGGTAGCAGAGTCTCACCATTTAAGTTAATAAAACTTGTGCCTGGTGAGTCCCGCTCTTCTTTTACAAATACATTCCATGCAGAAGAAAAACAATAATAATTAATTTCAATGATAAATAGACAATATTAAGTCTATGCACTATATAATATTGAAGTAGAACTGAAGTTTAGTTTAGTAGTAGTCCATAGAAGTAGTCCGTAGAAAATCCATTCATGTTATGTTATTGACTACGTAACTATGGAAGTATGGATCTAGAATTATAGGCATTGATAAGAGTATCTATTACGTAGCGTTTTATGTGAAGAAAATATACGGTCGAATAAGACACCTCCTTTTTTGAAGTCGGGTAAAAATAGTAACATTTCCTAACACCGTCGGTGTAGCAAAAGTTTCAGAATGTCGTAGCAATTAGTAGAGTTTCATTTCATAGCAGCGTTGGTGTAGCAACTCAAATTTCTTTGAGATTTCGTAGCACATCGTAGAATTTCGTAGCAGCGTCGTTTGCAAATATACTTCATAAAGTCGTAGCACTTCGTAGTTTCGTAGCATTGTCAGTTTGCTATAGTTTCATCAGAAGGTCATAGCATTTTGTAGAGCTTCGTAGTGTCATCGGTACCTATAGCAAAAGTTTCTTCAGAAAGTCGTAGCACTTCGTAGAGATTCGTAGCATCGTCGGCTTGCAAAATTTACTTCAGAAAGTCGTACGAGTAGCATCGTAGGTTTGCAACAGTTTCTTTAGAAAATCGTAGATCATCGTATGTTTGTCTGTCTGTCTGTTTCAAATTCACGGCTAAACTGCTAGATCGATTTTGATGAAACTTAGTATGGATGTAGTTAAGGATCAGTACCCCTAGTATGAGTTTTTCTTAATGCAGACGCTAGCGACTGCGTTAAGATTTTGTATGGAATTTCTTAGTTGCCTTACTATCCGACAGAGGCGCTGTACAAGATTGTCATACAAAATCGCAAACGCAGTCTGCGTTAAGAAAAACTCATACTAGGGGCACAGGGGTCAAACAAATGCTACTTTTGGGCGTAGTATAATCGAGTCCCATGCGGGAGGAGCCGCTGAAAACATAGTGATAAAAGTCAATAGGTATGAACTGTCTTAATATCAAACTAAAATAATAAAATAAGTATTGTCTATAGTTATATATCTATACTAACATTATAAAGAGGAAAGATTTGTATTTTTACTCGACTACGGCGAAGCCAAAAGTAGTGGTAATGATTTTGTTTGTCTATGTATGTGTGTTCCATCGTAGCGCTTAAACTATTGTAGCGATTATAATGAAAGAGGTATCAAAAGATTCGTAAAAATAGCGCGGGTAACATCGGCTTTTATTGATTTGCATTAACTGGCGGAATTTTAACCTCAGATTCTAACCTCAAAAAAAAACATTAACAGAGATAGGCATCTGTGTTTGGTATCAAAGGAAAGGTCTTGGCGAGCACATTACAATTATGTATGTAATTCATTTTGATTAACTTAAAATATAGGTAGAAATGTTTAAAATGCATTCGTAAAGGTATACTTCACGCGGTCCACTCATTTCCGTCCGGGAAACGGAAAAGTATTAAATAAAATTAAGTTAAAAAAACTAACTATAACCCGACTACGAGGCGTCTAAAAAAAGATGAAACAAGGAAAAAATTGAAATAGAAATCCAGAAATGCATGGTACAAAATGGTCATTGTAAAGCCGTTGTCGCACCCAATATAAATGGATGATAGGAAAACACCTTTAAACGAACATTGTTGGTATACACTATACAGTGGGTGCGACACGGCTTTACAATGACGACCTCCGTGGCGTAATGGTTAACATGCCTGGACTCAGGAGGTCCCGGGTTCGATCACCGGTCAGGTCAAGATGAAAAATGATCTTTTTCTGATTGACCTGGGTCTTGGATGTTTATCTATATATGTATTTGTTATAAAATATAGTATCGTTGAGTTAGTATCCCATAACACAAGTCTCGAACTTACTTTGGGGCTAACTCAATCTGTGTGATTTGTCCCTATATATCTATTTATATATATATATATTTATTATTTAGTACTTACCTATGCATTTTTGGATTTCTATCTCAATTATTTCCTTGTTTCATCCTTTTTAGACACCACGTAGTCGGCTTATAGATTATTAACTTTTGTATTTTTAAGTGTATGTTTGTAATGAATAAACTCAAAAACTACCTACTGTACCGATTTCAAAAATTCTTTCACCATTGTAAAGCTACATTCATCCTGAGTGACATAGGCTATGTATGTACCACGGACGAAGCCGGGGTGGACTGCTAGTCGGATTTGAAAACTTCTTTCTGTGTATGATAGCCTGATTCTAGGGCATACACTTAAGGGGCGGGTGAGGTCGCAGAAAACAACTAGTCTATACTAATATATCAAAGCTAAAGAGTTTGTTTGATTGAACGCTTATTTCTTGAGAACTACTGGTCCGATTTTAAAATTATTTCTGCCTTAATTACTCGTAATCACAAAATATGTCTTTTTTTATTTATTTACTAGCTTTTGCCCACGACTTCATCCACGTGGCGTGTTATAAAAAGAGATCTTTGTGTGTGTGGGATAAAGGTTAAAAAATGCTTAATTAGCTATATCTGCTTTTTATGAGAGATTTTTCATACAAAAGTTTTTTTTCCCGCTAACTCCCGTTCCCGTGGCAATTTTGCAATATTCTGTTGCATTTCCGTCATACATGATTTCTATGTAACTTTAACCATCAAGACTGCACACGCGACGGAAGCTTAAAAAATGGAGTAACTTCTCCCGTTTTCCCAACATTTCCCTTCACTACTCTGCTCCTATTGATTGTAGCGTGATAAAAAGTATACTATAACCTGCCCAGAACTATGAAGAATAATTGTACCAAGTTTCGTTAAAATCCGTCGAGTAGTTTTTGTTTCTATAAGGAACATACAGACAGACAGACAAAAATTTTACTGATTGCATTTTTGGCATCAGTATCGATCACTAATCACCCCCTGATAGTTATTTTGAAAATATATTTCATGTACAGAATTGACCTTTCTACAGATTTATTATAAGAATATAGATAGATTTATTGAATAAAGACATTGATAGCACTTACAGTTTCCCAATGCATGCTATAAGCTAGAGCAATTTAAATACATAAAAAAATAAAGATTTTGAGTTTATCATAAAAATGTCCACGTTTGGCGAATGAACAATCAAATTTTGAAGCGTGCTGAGGTGCAACTATAAAACACCTTTGGACTAAAATCACTTAGATTCTAAAACATACACACATATAATATTTTTTTTGGGTTCGGTACAAAAATGTAAAAACGGAACCCTTATAGGATCACTCGTCCGTCCGTCTGTTACAGCCAATTTTCTCGGAACCTACTGGACCAAAACGGATGAAATTTGGTAGTATAACGTAATCCTGTGACCAAAACACAGATGTGCAAAGTAAATAAATATATTTTTTTAAATAAGGGTCATTTTCGAGGGACACCTTAGGAACTAAATAAATAGTTTTGATTTTACTCATGAAAGAAGACGAAAATTGACCATTCCCCCCCTCCTGTTCTCCGAAACAGCTGAGCCTAAAATTTACAAAAAAAAAAAAACAAAATATAGTTCAGTACCTGTAGATTACAGGAAAACCTGCGAGAATTCTATCATTGACAATTAAGTGGTAAATTCAATATAAAACGTTCACTTACGGAAAACACCACTAGATATTGATAGTAGTAGTAAACTCGCATCTCCTAATCCTTGAGCACATTAACATACCACAATTGAATATAAAAACTGACATTGGCATTGTACGGAACCCTCTCCACGCGAGTTCAACTCGCACTCGACCGGTTTTTTTGATCCTATACGGGGTAGATAGAGCCTAGGGTCATTAGACCTTGGGCCACGTTTAGCATGATGGTAGTTAAAACAGAAAATCAATAGTGATGGGTTGCTAGCCGCATCGCCTATGTCATGATTTCCCCATTCGCCGATTTACCTCAGTCGACTTTTACGGCTTGCGCGGGAAGAGAAGCAGTCGGTACACTACTACTATGTTTTTCTTTTTCTCCTAGAACAGCGTGGAAAGAAATTTAGTTTCTGAAGGTATACTTATCCCAACTAATAATAAATACGAAAGTGAGTTTGTTTGTTTGCTCGTTTGTTACGCTTTCACGCTCTATCTACTAAACCAATCTTCCTGAAATTTCGCATACTACACATAGAAGTAATGAGAAAAACAGAGGATACCTTTTAACCCCGGAAAAAAAGCGCTATTTCCGAGGGAATTTACGCGGGCAAAGCCGCTGGGAAAAGCTAGTTATAAATAATGTTACCTACTAATGAAGTTATATTGTTCGCAGATAGCCCCCGACCAGACCTAAGGCCTCAAACGACGCCACTGAAAAACACACGGACACAACAAACCATATCATGTAGTAATAGGTATGTAGATTCAAGATGATTTATTTGTTGAATATATTATAGTAATATACACATAAATTACCTACATGCAGTGTCGATGTAAGGATATAAGAAACAGATAAACATGTTCGGCCAGGATCGGCATACAAATCACAAAATATAAATAAACTAGCGAGCCGCCCCGGCTTCGCATGAGCATAAAAACCTTCCTCTTGAATCATTTTAGGTATCTATTAAAAGAAACCGCATCAAAAACCGTTGCGTAGTTTTAATGATTTCAGCATACAAAGGGACAGAGAAAGCGACTTTTTTTATACTATGTAGTGATAGTGATGATGAATTTTCGTTGAGTCAAAGCAACCGCCAAAAATATCTACACATCCAGTCAGGGCTAGGTTGGTTGGCGCGTACCTTGCCGTGAGGTACAGAACCTCCGCGGTCGCGAACAAAGGGCTGTGGTGCAAGTGTCTATAGTAGGCACATAAAAATTATACCTTGACAATGCAGGTGAATTACTAATGCTTGAAAGCTTCCGTCACACATATTGAATAGTACTCATTGCGAATGCCTGAAATGCTATTTTTGAAATGTATGACTCACCCAAAACCTGTGAGTCGAATGATTATCGTTCGAGTCACCGGTTATGTCGCATGAAAATCATTCGAAAACGAACGATAATCATTCGACTCACCGGTTTTGGGTGAGTCATATATCTCAAAAATTGCACTCCTGATCGCGTACCAATACATTACAACTCACTCACTTAATCACTACATAGTATAAAACAAAGTCGCTTTCTCTGTCCCTATGTCTCTTTAAAACTACGCAACGGATTATGATTCGGTTTTTTTTAATAGATAGTGATTCAAGAGAAATGTTTTTATGCCCATGTGAAGCCGGGGCGGGTCGCTAGTAATTCAATAAATAATTCACTGTGATAACTTAGATTCAATCGCGCGAGCCGCGGTTTAAATTGTCCGCTCCGCTGTCTGTACGTGCTAACATGATAGCCCGTAGGTTTGCTCATTGTACTAAACAAGTAAAAATAACACTGTTTAGAGCGTACTGCTCATCTTTCTACACAAGCAGCCTTTGGGTTAATTATACGCAGAAGCAGTTTAGCGCCCTGCGGGTCCAGTATAATGATGCCTTCAGGATGTTGGTGGGGCTGTCCCGACGCTGCAGCGCGTCGGGGATGTTCGCTGAGGCGCGCGTGGATTGTTTTTACACAACCATGCGCAAACGGTGCACGTCCCTGGCGGGCAGGCTGCGGGCTAGCACCAACAGCATCCTGAATATGTTTGCGTCACGAGCTGATCTTCGGTATGTGAACCATTGCTCAATGGTTCACATACTGAGGAACATACAAATGTGACGCAACCTATAATATATGTTTTATTTTATATTGATCTACTAACATTAGATTTATAAGGTTTTCTGTTTTACTAACAAATAAATTGATCCCTGGTTGATATAATAAAGAAACTTATTATTAATATATTATTATTATATATTAAATTGAACATGTTCAATTTTACTCGCTGCAAATGCGCACTTGTCACGACAATTTGCTGTGTGTGACAAGGCTAATAACCACGAAAGACGAAAATAAGGGGTCCGGCCGTTAGGCCCCCATTCCGTGACGCCCCCGTTTAATGAAGTGGTGGAAGAATTTCACTTATCATTTTGAGAGATTTTCCCAACAACACTACACTACACTTCCCAACACTCACGCTTACTCACAAACACTTAGCGAATAATAAGCCACCATTATTATGCACAAATACTCGAAAAACCATAAATTTTGGAAAATCAATACAAGACTAACACCTTCGTGCCAAAACCCCATGATAGTGTTTTTTATTTATTCTAAGAAGTTTGTTACAAAAGGAACGGACGAAGCCGAAACTAAATAGCGAAATCAAATACTAACATAACCCAAAAAAATATATATTGAATCAAATCAATACATATAATAAGACACTAAAATGCGAGTGTCTGTACATTTAATATTTTTCAAAAAAACTGATTGAGTGCGATTAAAAAGGAGTAACAGAAACCAAAAAGACAGTTTTTGGAATTTTTGTCTGTCTGTATGTATGTATGTATGTATGTCTGTCTGGTACGTTATAACTTCGAAAATACTCAACGGATTTAAACGCGGTTTTTACAGTTGGATTACGTATAATTAGGAGCGTTGTCAAAACTTTGTTTCATCAAAATCGGTTAAGGGAAAAAGAAGTTATGGTCGATTGAAAATTTACTTCAAACACTGCTTTAAAACTTTTAATGCGTTTATTTGCGTACCTATAGACAAAACCCATTTGAAATTTCGGCAGTGAAAAGCAAAGCATGTTGGCCTATCGGTAGAGGTCGCGGATATTTTTTTTAAGTAGAGGGTTCGAATCCTGCTAGACATAACTTCTTTTGTTTTTACCCTTTTTTTGTTTTGTATTAATTTTTTAAGTCTATTTTTTTTAAATATTTTAGTAAAGAAATGTTTCTAGAAAGTAGCTGGATCGAATCCTGCCACAAACAATAATTTTCTGTTTTCGTTTTTTATTTGTTTTCTAGAATTATTTTCTTACTTAGAGAAAGCTCTTAGCTCTAATTCCGTTAATATAAAAGTATTTTGTACTTATCTATCTATACATATAATAAGACAGTAAAAATCGAGTGTCTGTACATAAAATATTTTTCTAAAAAACCTCTACGGGGCAATTAAAGAAGAGTAATAAAAACCAAAAAACACAATTTTTGCAATTTTTGTCTGTCTGTCTTTCTGTCTGTGTGGTGCGTTATAATTTCAAAACTACTCAACAGATTTGAACGCTGTTTTCACAGGTGAATTACATATAATTAGGAGCGTTGTAAAATATTTGTTTCATCAAAATCGGTTAAGGGAAATAGAAGTTATGGTCATTTAAAGTTTACTACAAGCACTGCTTTAAAACTTTTAAACAGTTGAATGCGATTTACATAAACGTATTTAATTTAGATAAAGCTAGAGTTTCTACTTATATCAATAAAGACAGAAACACACTGCAGTCTCTATTAAATTTTAATAAAATAACACATTGAATGTTTGTGGGCGTATGATTTAGTTACATAAAATATCAATAGATGGCGCTGACTTTATTTTAATAGCAGATTGAAATTTTTCCTTACGGCAGCAATTAATTCTAATTATTTAAAAAAAAATTGGTTGTTGATTTAGTACTATTGGTTGGTTTGTTGATCGGTCGTTTGTTGTGTTATATTGTAAGCTATTTGAATTGATTGGTTGGTTTGGTTTGGCTTTGGTTTAAAAAATAATCAAATCAGTGTTTGACGGAACATACGGTCGTGTCGTAAGGACTAATTTATCTGACTTATCACTATTTATTGAGATTTTCTCCACTTTTCACGCCCACTAAAACTTTGGGAGTGAATTTTAGGTCCTAATGACTCTGTAATAGGCTGCGGCTACTCTTTTAGAGACAAAGATTGATAGTATGAATGTTAAGGGCTCCTTCTTCTGAAGGTACGTTGTTCGTAAGCCGCGTAGTCGCGGCGCTCACTCATTTTGTAGGCATTTAGACATCATATTTGGGAAAATAACACTACAACATCTACTTCAGCGATTTTCACTATATAAATACTTTATCTAAAGGCTGGTATAAAAAGCAGGACAATAAGTTTATTATTTTAGGCATAGTGTTGAAAATAAACTTCCAAAGGAGGCAACTTTGATTTTTCTATCGAGAGAATTTTGTCTGATATTGTTACTGTTACTGTAAGCGAATTTCACTCTGCTAGATCCTCAACTAAAAACATATATTTTTTTCAGAATTTTACGACTGTTTAATACTGATTCCTATTGATTTTAAAAACGGTATTTGAGAAAGAAGTGACTCTAATATTTAATGATATCGTAGCAATGTAATGGGGCTTTATAAAATTGGCACGGGAAAAGGATACAATAGGATTAACTATTAGGTCTGGATAGTTGTAGTTTCCACAGGTTACGCGAAAAGCGACCTACACGCGGGCGGAGCCGCGAGCAACAGCTAGTAATAAATAAATGCCTATGCAACAGACTATTCTGTTTTTATTGTAGTAAGTATTTCTGTATTTTATATGCTACTGACGATACCGGATGATAGTGACGTGAGCTCTTATTTATGAATGTGTATGTTTGTTGCGTTGTCCATATCATAGGATTCATAGGTATCATTACATTTATATAGAACTAGCTGTTGCCCGCGGCTCCGCCCGCGTGTAGGTCGCTTTTCACGTAACCTGTGGAAACTACAACTATCCAGACCTATAGTTAAATCTATAGTATCCTATTCTCGTGCCAATTTTATAAAGCCATTACATTGCTACGATATCAAACTGAAAATATTAACATTCATACCATCACATCTTTGTCTCTAAAAGAGTAGACGCAGCCTATTACAGGGTCATTTGGACCTAAAAGCCACTCCTAAAGTTATAGTGGGCGTGAAAAGTGGAGAAAATCTCAATAAAAAGTGATAAGTTAGTTAAATTAAACCTTACAACACGACCGTATGTTCCGTCAAACAGCAACTGAACTGACTTGCCGATTTGATTATTTTTTAAACCAAAGCCAAACCAAACCAACCAATCAATTCAAATAGCTTACAATACAATACGACCGATAAACAAACCAACCAATAGAACTAAATCAACAACCAATTTTTTTTTTGGTAATTCAAATTAATTGCCGTAAGGAAAATTTTTAATCTGCTTTACCATATGCGAAAAAAATAATTAAAATAAAGTCAGCGCCATCTATTGATATTTTATGTAACTAAATTATACGCCCACACACATTCAATGTGTTATTTTATTAAAATTTAATAGAGACTGCAGTGTGTTTTTCTCTTTATTGATATCGATAAAACAAAGTAGAAATTCTAGCTTAATCTAAATTAAATACGTTTATGTAAACCGCATTCAACTCTGTTTAAAAGTTTTGAAGCAGTGCTAGAAGTAAACTTCAACTGACCATAACTTCTTTTTCCCTTAACCGATTTTGACGAAACAAAGTTTTGACAACGCTCCTAATTATATGTAATCCACCTGTGAAAACCGCGTTCAAATCTGTTGAGTAGTTTTGAAGTTATAATGTACCAGAGAGACAAAAATTCCAAAAATTGTTTTTTTTTTGTTTCTGTTACTCTTTTTTAATCGCTCCGTATCAGTTTTTTAGAAAATTATTTAATGTATAGACACTCGATTTTTACTGTCCTATTATTTGTATAAATTGATAAGTACAAAATACTGATATATTAACGGACTTAACGCTAAGAGCGTTCTCTACCAGTCAATCATTTGATTAATCTTCTTCTTCAATGTCGTCAATGATAAACTAATAGATTTGATTTGATTGGGATTGCGATATCGTTTATTCGGAAATAAATTTGAAAATGAATTTATTCGTTCCTTTTCAAAAAGAAAATAATTATAGAAAACAAATAAAAAAACGAAACAGAAAATTATTGTTTGTGGCAGGATTCGATCCAGCTCCTTCCTTGAAAAGTCCTATCTTGAAACATTTCTTTACTAAAATATTAAAAGCAAAAATATAGACTTCTAAAAAACTAATACAAAACGAAAAAAAGTCATGTTAAGCAGGATTAGAATCCTCTACTCAAAAAAATAATCCGCGACCTCTACCGACAGGCCAACATGCGTTGTTAGTAATTGGCGAAATTTCAAATGAAATTTGTCTATAGGTACGCAAATTAACCCCTTTTTTGGATGTAAGGTTTGGAATTGTGAACCTTTCTTATGTGGGCAGTATATAGTATAATGAAGACACTTACCAAATTTCACGTTTATGGCTTTTATAGTTTCGGTTTTGTGATGATAAATTAGTTAACCTCCCCCTTTTTACCCCTTTAGAGGTTTAATTTCAAAAAACGCTGAAACACGCCATTAGTTATTTTTGTTGAGAAGCATTCTTGGCAAGTTTCAAGTACATCAGTGTAGATTTTAATTTTTTTTTTCATACAAATTTGCCCTCAATTTTAACCCTTTTGGGGGTCTAATTTTGAAAAATCCTTTCTTATCTGAGCAGTACGTATTAACATAAGACTTCGTTCCAAATTTCAAGTTTATAGCTTTTATGGTTTAGGCTGGGCGTTGATTTATCAATTGCCCTTGTTCTTTTATATATATAGAAATTATAATAAAAAAAAGTAAAAGTCGTCTGAGGGAATCGCCGAATGGGGAAATCATGACATAGGCGATGCGGCTAGCAACCCATCACTATTGATTTCCTGTTTCAACTACCATTATGCTAAACGTGGCCTAAGGTCTTATGGCTCTAGGCTCTGTCTACCCCGTATGGGATAAAGACGTGATTATATGTATGTATGTAAATTATAATAATATACTAACTAATTAGAAATGAATACAAAAATACTTAAAGACCTACAATTTATTTGAGAAACCTTACAATATATTTAAGATATGCAACTAACTTATGGAAAATAACACAAAGATTTACCTATTTTTAAAACTACTATTCGAAATCCGAAATCCGGAAAAATACTTTTCAAACTTAAACTAAACGAATCAATGAGTGTAGCCCAAAACGCAGACATACCATATAATGCCGCAATTACCACTCCATACTCCACTCAATTCCAATTTAATTTTATTATTTTAAATTTAGCAGGTACCAAATCGTCTAAACACACAATCAAATCGTTAGAAAAGCAAAAACATTTTATTTTATTTTGAAATCTCAATTACTACACATGATGATTAAATGCGAACGACAAACCATATCGACTTTTAAAATGTATGGTGGCGCCCTCTATTGACACCTTACTGAACTCATAATATTAACAAATAAATAAAACCTTTGCACTCTATCTTCTATTATGTATTGTATCCTATTACAATATGTTGTGTACATACAATACAATTCAATACAATACAAAATATTATACCAAGACATTATCAATTTTAATTCCATGTATCTCACTTCAAAAATGACAAAGTTTCATACAAACTGGCAACCCCTATTTCACCCCTATAGGGATGTAATTTTCAAAATCAGATTGATGCATTATTATTTTTTACCAATAACAAATTCAAATTAAAAATTTCATGTGTCTCACTTCAATAATGACAAAGTTTCATACAAAATGGCAACCCCAATTCACCCCTTTAGGGATGTAATTTTCAAAATCTGATTAGTGCATTCTTATTTTTTACCAACTTCAAATGTAAATTAATAATTTCATGTATCTCACTTCAAAAATGACGAAGTTTCATACAAACTGGCAACCCCTTTTTCACCCCTTTAGGGGTAAAATTCCCAAAAGTCCTTTCTTAGCGGACGTCTCTTAGTCACAATATACCTTCCTGCCAAATTTCATCTTCATTGGCTCAGCAGTTTTGGAGATTTCGTGATGAGTGAGTGAGTGTTTTTCGCTTTTATATATATAGATTTGAAATTTTGGATTGTGTGACGGGAGCGATAGTGTTATGCTCGACCGCCACAAAGGGAAGATCTTCCCGCCAGGCCAGGGTGTTATGCCTGGGGAACCGCGGCTCCAACGATGTCTTGTCGGAGGTTGTATTTATGCTCCAATCCGTAGAAACTTTGCAAGCGCGATTTAGACTTTCATAGTAATTTGCCATCTTGTATGCAATTCTGAGTTTGTTGCTTTTAACGCCATCTGTGGTGCGTCTTTGTAGATATTGTTGTGGCGCTAGTGTCGCCACAAAATTATATGTTTTCTATTAAACTCATTTTATACATAACAAAACTCAAACTCGCGTGATGATAGTTATTATTCAATATTTATTCTTAACATTTCTGTTCTCAACAGTTCGTACTAAAGATTTTTGTAAAAAATATCATACGTGTTCCGGAGGCTACGTGGATAATCGAATTTTTAAATTCTGGTACCTGGCGGCCGGGGGCGTTGCGGAATAGGGGCCTAACGGACGGACCCAAAATAAAAACGCGTGGCGTCTGCGGTTAGTTTAATGCTCTAATTTATTTTTATCTTCAGACAAGCAATTTAGAAATATATATGCGAGAACATGTAAATGGTCGTTAGGTGTTAATTAGTAATTATGTTCATTTTAAAGACTTTATGTTCTCCAAATAAAATAAAATAAATAAAATAAGTTTGCAGGTCATCAGCTGTTAAATATATTTATTTTTAATTATGCTTTTATCCAGTTCAGGTAGAAGTAAGCGAATAAGAACAATCTTCACTCCAGAGCAGCTCGAGAGGCTGGAGGCCGAGTTCGAGAGGCAGCAGTACATGGTGGGGCCGGAGAGGCTGTACTTGGCGCACGCTCTGCAGCTCACGGAGGCTCAGGTGGGCATCTTCACTGGCTATACTAGCTGTTGCCCGGGGCTCCGCTTTCGTGGGAATTCCGGGACAAAATATAGCTTATGTGTTGTTCCAGGGTCTAGGCGATCTCCATTCCAAATTTCAACCAAATCGGTTTAGCCGTTTTCCTGTGAAAGAGTAACAAACATCCATACAAACTTTTGCGTTTATAATATTAGTAGGATCATAGACTAGCTGTATCCCGCGGTTTTACACGCACTTGGTGTGTAGGTATGATGTGTCTCTCTCTGTCTGCCTGTTACGCTTGCACGATTAAATCGCTGGATCGATTTTAATGAAATTTGATATGGATATAGGTAAAGACAAGTAGGTCGACCGCCTATCTCGATTATCTTCTCTCGTAATGGCTACTTGTATCGCTTTCGCCACATTTCGCTCCGTCTAACGCACAAAACGCTTAAAAAAATTGTTTTTGTTAACGATGGCAAAAAAAAAATTATAGTAGTTTTGTGCGTAAAACGGAGCGAAATGTGGCGAAAGCGATACAAGTAGCCATTACGAGAGGAGAGAATCGAGATAGTCGGTCGACCTACGGAGCTTAAACATAGGTTACTTGTTGGTGCGATATAACCGAGTACCACGCGAGTGGAGCCGTGGGCAACACCTAGTCTATATTTCTATACTGATATCATAAAGAGGAAAGATTTGATGGTTTGTTTGCATAAACTACTGGACTTGTTTGCAAAATTCTTTCATCGTTGGAAAGCCAGACTGTCCATAAGGGACATAGGCTATGTGTGTAAGTAGGTACCACGGGCGAAGCCGAGGTGAACTGCTAGTTTTCAAAAGCAAGTACAGTAGCTTTATAAGAAAGAGAAAGCTGTTCACATCATTTTTCTTTGAATCTTTTGTAGTTTGTTTTGTAAAGTAACCTATAATTTAGAACATACATGCATTGCAAAACATGTTAAGTATGTAAAATTTCAGTTTGCACCTACTAGCCTGAAGAAATTGCTTTATTGAGTTATTATTCAGTGTACAACGACACTTTTCAGGTCAAAGTGTGGTTCCAGAACAGACGAATAAAATGGCGGAAACACCATCTAGAAGTGACACAGCAACGGCTTGCCGTGCTGCAGAGGCATCGGCCAAATGGAGAAGACGATATGTAAAAGAATCCGATCATATTTATTGGTAGATACACGATCGTGCCGAATGGAAAATGAAAATCCACTGACATCACTTGGATATAAATTATAGCTAAAAGCCCTTTCATTGGATACCCATATTTAGAGAGCTGTAAATATTGCCATATATAAAAATTTGCCATTTTCTATGGCGGCCATCTTGAATTTGATTTTTTTCTTATTGTATAGCATTCTGCTTTTCAAGCCTTTTTATTTCATAGTTATATTTATAAAAATTGAATAAATTTGTAATCGGTCTTTGTGGCGGCCATCTTGGACCGATTTCCATTAAACGTGATCAAACATAGCTAAGAACACACCGACCAAAGATTACAAAAAAAAATTGCCTAACGTCGCGCGCGATTTCCTCCCGAATAATTTACCTGTCAAACTAAAACAAAAAAGAAAATCAAAATTGGTTCATCCATTCGGGGGCTACGATACCACAGACACACACACATACACAAACGTCAAACAAAAAACTCCATAGTTTGTGTGTCGGGGGTTAAAAGTTGGGGGGCACAGCCGTGCCAAGTCGAGCGCGAATTAAACACAGCCGTACCATCCTTTACTGGAACCATTTCGCCGCATTTTCAAGCCCCTATTTGAGAACCTCTGGATAAGACCAGAACGTAGGAATTTTCGTCATCACATTATACAGAAATTAAATAATATTTACTTAACATACAATATCATCATGTATTTTTCCGTCGGATAGACAGAGACTAAACCACGTGCTATGATCCTTACAAACCTCCCTCGCTTCCTTCACACTCATCACTCTCGTCATACACACTCTCCATTTTCGGGTACTCATAATATACAAAAATATTAAAGAAATCAGTTCTGAATTCATGTTTAATTATTTTATATAGGATCGTGCATCTACCTTATATGTGATCGAAGGTAAAAGACGAGAAAACCATTGTATAAATTAAATTGATACTTGTGAAATAAGGTAACTAAAAATAGAGTATTAGGTACTTAGTAAGATTTTGGGGACACATTTTTTTATTTTTTATTGAAATGCCTGCGAGCTGCGAGAAGAATGACTACTTACAGATAACATCTTTTTTTTAAATTTAGTTTAGAGCTACTTATGCTCTTGTCGGTGGAGATCCTTCCATTTTTGTCTATCATTTGCCAGTTCCTTTAATTCTTGATACGACATGACGTTTGTTTTCTTTTATATCTATTTCATATAACTAGGCCTTGGTCTACTTCTTTCTTTTATCTTTTATAAAATCATCGTGTAATCAAGTGTCTCAACGTTACATATAATGCAGCATCTAAAAAAAATACCAAAAAAAACATTAATATATGATTTACGTTTATTTTTTGTAAGTTTTTAAATTGATCTGTAAGTAATGGAAGTTGTTTTGTTTTTTAAATATAATTATGTACTAACTTAAGTAACGTTATCACCAAGTCACGATTTCCCTTCTTACTTGTTGGTGGTACCAGAATTTTTACAGTAAAACATATTTGATTTATCATTTATAATACTTTTATGACTGTATATATATTTTATCTAAACTCATAATTTATGTAAATATCGTCTTTAACGAATACCTATGACCTCTGATTCCAAAACCATGAATGGATGCTTGGGATGTAACAAATAAAACCGCTACGAGGTAATGACCCTCTCAATATAAGGATGATTGACTGGTAGAGGTCCTTAGATAAGCAGGAGTAGCTGTTACACGCGGCATCGCTCGCGTAAATCCCACGGGAGTACTGCATTTTTCCGATTAAATGGTCGGATGACCTGATGAAGGTCGCAGGCAAACGCTGAATGTAGGCCGCGATAACCGGTCATTCCGGAAATCCATGGGGGAGGCAGTCCAGCAGTGGATAACCAGCGGCTGAAATTATGATTATAATGAAAGTTTTGTCCTTCATACAGGATTGCAGGGTAAACACCGTTACCCTTGATACTGGAGCTTCAGTATCATGAGTAGACTTCAAAATAAGTATAAAATAATGACATTATTTCTTTAAGAAATTAATTAAAAAAAACCAATTGCAAGAAAACTTATAGTCACCAACACCGTACCATTAATAACAAGACGCAGAGGTTATCTTGCTTGCCGCACGCGCAGCCGCGCGTATTGGAATAGTAGGGTGAATACATTTTAACGATCTTTGTGATAAAACATCTTAATTTTATTAACAAACTAATTTGATTTTTCATTTTTTGTTTTATTATTTAATAATCTATCCAATATTTGAATGACAACGGTGTTTACTCTGCCACCCTGTATTGTATAAGTTTCAGACATTAAATACGACTGGCTTAATATAAATAGATTTAATAGGTACCTACCTCTACGGTATATAAGAAATCTATGATAAAACCACCGTTTTTATTAGCTGTGTGTTATAATGTGTTCATCCTCCTACTTTGTTTATTTTGTGCAATAAGGTTGTTAAAAACAAACAAACAAACTCGACTTATTGTAATTTTACTTTTATTTTCAATAAATATAAGCGACTTGACATAACCCTGTATGTTTTATTTAAGCAAATGCTTCCATATTATATAGTGCCTCATTCGTTGTCACGTTTGACTTATGATTTGGAGGTTGTGGTTCGAACACCACGGGCAGCATTTGTAGAAGTTGGTGCCAATCAATACGTCTTTAAAGCGCAGCGTCGGACACCCACCGACCATATGGTCAGATGACCTGAAGAAGGTCGCAGGCAGGTGCTGGATGCAGGCCGCTTCCAACAAGTCTTCTGGAAATCCTTGGAGGCCTATGACCAGCAGTGGACAGCCTGCGGCTGAAATGATAATGAATAGGTACGTCTTTGCTGGCTTAAATCTTGATAGCCTAGCCGGAATGCGTGTTCGTATCGATAGCACATGTTAAGCGATAACGAGCGCAGCCTAGCTTGGATTGGTTTTCACTGATATTTTCCGTGGCGTAATGGTTTACATGCAGGAGGTCCCGGGTTCGATTCCCGGTCAGGTCAAGATGAAAAATGATATTTTTGTGATTGACTGGGTCTTGGATGTTTATCTATATATGTATTTGTTATAAAATATAGTATCGTTGAGCTAGTATCCCATAACACGAGTCTCGAACTTACTTTGGGGCTAACTCGATCTGTGTGATTTGTCCCTATATATATATTTTTTTATTGTGTATCTTGAGCTGGCTCAGATGCCTTAGCTTCGTCGAATGAGCTCTTCTAAGTTAAGCTGTTGTACGATAACGACTGCCATCTAGCCATAACAGCCTTCATGGCTGTTATGGCTAGATGGCAGTTTTCGTTATCTGCGTCAGTGTCCCTAGGTTACTAGGTCAATTGACCTTGCACAATCGTCGAGACTCAACGGGATATGGATAAACAGTAAATCTATATATATAAAAATTAATTGCTGTTCGTTAGTCTCGCTAAAACTTGAGAATGGCTGGACCGATTTGGCTAATTTTGGTCTTGATATATTTGTGGAAGTTCAGGGAAGGTTTAAACGGTGAGTAAAGTGCAGGTTCAGGCGGTACGGCGAGTATAAAATAAAATCTAGTCGCCTAGAAGAAATTTAATAGAAACCGCCCGAAACATTTACTTTGCGGATCAATGAAACCGGGCAATGTTAAATCTGTATTCCAACCTTGTTTAACATGTAAATTTACGTAATTGTTATATTTCGTTTACAGATTTCTTTCTAAATATACTTAGTTAAATATGACATGACATTGTTTCTTACTTAATTTCATGATTCTAGGTCAACGGGAAATACCCTATAGATCTTAAATCTCTCATGAAGACACAGAAGTTTTAAAAAATTGCAACATTTTTGCTCATAGATATCTTTTGATCGCGTTGACGGTATTTGATTAGTTTTTTAACAGCCAAAATTCGTAAACCTGAGTATTTGAAATGAATTTTGTTGAATTAAGTGGGTTATCGTAAACTTGCCACAAAGTTAATTCGTCACGAAAAAAAGTATGCGTAAACTTGCCACACTTTTATTTTTTTATAGTTAATTCGTCACAGTCTAATATTTAGTATATGTGTTGTATAGGTATACCCTCTGGCAATAATTAACTTCTTGTAGGTAGACTTACTTCCTTCCGGTTCATTCCGGTCATTCGCTCGCCATGTTTTAATGTTTAACCAACCATAATATGTTATTAACTTTATGTTTATGTAATCAGTGATGATAAATGTGTGCTGAGTATTCATAACAATAAACGGTGTGCATTTGTTATAATGTGGGTATTTATTTGTTAACCATTCTGAGACGACAACAGCCACGCTTTCCTACCTACGACCTTCAACAAATTTCAACTAAAATAAGTTATGCGTTCTTGTAAATATTTTTGGTACAGACTAATATTAAATACCGAAATGGTTTATGCCTTTTGAGGTACGGAAGTCTACAAAAATGTCTGTTACGTAGGTATGGTTCACAGAATTTGGAAATATTAACAAGAAGCGACACGGGTGTAAAGTAGAGTTAGAGCACGCTCTAAAACCAATTTGTAACACCCATAAGCCACTTAAGAATCTAGTTAGTGCTTTTATAGACTTATTATAACTCTTACTTTAGCGCCTAAATGTTACTTGGGATAGCGCACGATAAACGTTACTAGTTTGGCTTGCAAGCCAACGTTTCACACAGAAGAGAATACGCTGCCAGACTGATCCTGGAACTAAATCCGCTTTAAAATATTTCTATTCGGATAATTTCTCTGTTCTGTGGTATGCTTTGATCATGGCGTCTCAATATACATACATCCGCACTTTAAAAAGCAATTATACCTATTAATGTTAAAACCCGACATCAAGTAGTTATTTTAAAAGCTGACGTCCTTGGATCTTGCATTCTGCGCACCGTTGCACTGACAATAAGGAAATTTTACTAAGATATAGCAACCTAAAGAATGCATTTCCTTATAGCCAGACACTCAGATACTCAGACACGTCAAACTTATTAGTACGTAGTACTATTACTAATTCTGTGCTTATAAGACTGCCCTCTCTTTGTGGCCGGGAGTCAATAAAATATTATTTTTTACCTATATTTATACACAAAGCAGGAGAAATTTCGAGCCATATGAATATTTGCTCTTAGATTTTTTAGTATCCGAGCGAAAGAGCTTCTGGCGAAACCAAATCGACGACAAATCTTTGGAACCTTATCCAGGCAGGTAAGAAAAATTTATTTATACCAAAATTATTTAATATAATCACTACATAGTAAAAAACAGTCGTTTTCTCTGTCCCTATGTCCCTTTGTATGCTTAAATCTTCAAAACTACGCAACAGATTTTGATGCGGTTTTTTTAATAAATAGAGCGATTCAAGAGAAAGGTATTTATGCCCATGCGAAGCCGGGGCGGGTCGCTAGTATTTAATATTTAAACTAATACAAAAAGATACCCGCCGTCCTTATAATATACACAGTCAAAACGTTCAAAATTAAAAACATAATCCCGCCAAAAACATTTTCATAAAAAATTGTTGCCAATCATCCTAGCGTTTTCCCGGTTGTATCCTCAGCCGGTTGCCTCGGAGTCCAGGGTCCGCTTTCCTATTTTTCTACTCCACTTTGTTTTGTTTTTGTTGTTGCCAATATGAGACCCAAAAAGTTATCAGTATGGGTATTGGTATGAGATTTTATAAAAGCAGCCGCTAGCGTATGCGTTTATTAAATTTCATACTTATTAGGGGTAACAGGGCGTCGATTCTGCTAACGTTAAGACAAAATCGTATCAAAATATTGTTTCAATAGTAGTGCTTTTTACACACTATTTACAAGAGTTATGACAGTATGATGTGATGTGAATGTAGTGTGTGGTGTGACCATCAGCAGTGATATAAAAAAAATATACATTTCTTGTAAGTAGTGTGTAAAAAAGCACTACCATTGAAACACTATTTTGACACGATTGTGATTTAACGTTAGCAGAATCGACACCCCTGTAGAGCTGAGACTACTACACACCCTAACTCTAGAACCATTCTCACTATGCCATGGTCTAACTTCACGAACTCTACACCATCCTTAGTCAAAATGTTAGAATTTATTTAACTTAATCTATACTAATATTTAAAATCTATACTAATATAATAAAGCTGAAGAGTTTGTTTGTTTGTTGAATGTAACTAGAAAACTATTAGTCAGATTTGCAAAATTATTTTTGTATATGAAAGCCTGATTCTTGGGGAAAGTTATAGGCTATATACATAAACACGAATGGCGAGTGAAACCGCGGGGAACAGCTCGTTAAGTAATAAAGTTTCGATAAAGACTGGCGTGAAAGCACCATGGCTAGGTAGTGATACATGGAAGCTTAGTGAGGAGGCTTTTGTCCAGCAGCGGGACATAAATAAAAAGCTAAAAAAAATTAAGTAATATTGAATTTTCCGTGGGAATTGAACCCAAGACCTCCAGGGTTTTTAGGCAAACGCCCAAACCACTGGACCATAGAGTAGAAAATGAGTTTTATTATGTTAGTATTATGTAGATATGGCCATTAGAATGTAACAGGGCCGTTCGCACGGCATCAACGAGTATGATTCCGCAATGGATTACAACACTAATTGTGCAAACTAGGAAAGGAATATAGTTGAAATCAACCGGTTTTATAGGCACGGAATGGACGGACAGTAACTTGACGCTCAGTCCAATTCAATTTATAAAATCTCATACTAGGGGTACTGAGGGGGCCAAGATTCGCCTTGGGTCGCTGCGCTCAGCCAGCAAAGTAAGTAAGAGGTAGACGTTTTGACGATCTCCGTAGCGTAATTGTTAACAACCTGCCGCTACTTAGATGGTCCTGGGTTCGATCCCCGGTCGGGTCAACATGAAAAAAAAATGATATTTTTCTGATAGGCCTGGGTCTTGGATGTTATTTATGTATTATATATCTAGGTAAGTATGTAAGAAGTTTATTAAGTTTTTTTGGCAACAAAATGATATGAAAAATGAAAAACAAAATGTAAGTATATATTACCTACATTACGATTTCTGCTTGCCCCAAAGGTTGATTGTTAGATAAAGCTTTTAGCATTAAGTTCGCCTATTGTGCTATACAACTGTAATTTGTACAATGAAGTTTAAATAAATAAATAGAGAAAAGTACCTACAAAAAAGGTCAAGGGGTAAGAGTATTTAAGCAAGTAAATACCTACTCTTGGCATATCTGGTGTAAACATCTATTGTGGCCCACTGTACAATACACACAAACAAACAGATTCAATATAATGTAGCGTCATATATTAGTTTATAGGAGAACTAATTAATTTTCCTAGGCAATAGTGCAGTTAACTAGAATTTAATAATTCACTAACTTATCGATGTCTGAGAATCAAATTAACATAATTAGTATCTAAATTAGCTCTTAGAAGTTGGTTTTGAGTCGGACCGTAAATTTTAGAACAGATTCCGTTCATACCATGGCAAAGCCCTTAGGAATTAAATCCGCTATTTACATACCCCAACTAATATTATAAATGCGAAAGTAAGTTTGTGTGTTTGTTTGTTACGCCTTCACACCTTATTTACTGCACTAATCTTCCTAAAATTTTGCATACACATAGATGGTGTCGCCCGCGTGGAATTTCCTCGGGAACGGTGCTTATTCCCGGGAAGAAAGGTACCCTATGCCCTTCTCAATACTTCTAATATGTGCATGCGAAATTTCAGGAAAATTGGTTAAGTAGATAGGGGATCAAAGCGTTATAAACAAACTAATAAACAAACTCACTATCGCATTCAATGGAAAGTTGGGATGGAATCATTATAATCCTCTTAGCGAGGGTCTCATCTTGCGTCAGGCAGGGTCCACTCCACTCTATCGTAAGTCGTTATATTTACATAATAACAACAGATAAGTAAGTATATATTTAAACGTGATTAAAGTACAACAGAATCAGAATTACAAAAGATCTTTACGTAATTAATTTATCGAAACAGTATATCGATAACATCGATAGCACCTCGAATCACAACACTACACTCTCACTATCATTGCAAACACGCTCAGTGTTTATTAACATTCGATAACACAAGACGTTGTATATTAATAAAATATTAAAGTTATTTATTTTAATTTTTAAGTGATTTATCTGAATTAAACAATTTTGAGTTATTTCGTGAATAGTTTTTAAATTTGAAGATGTATGGTAATTTCTTTTTATGAAAATGGATTACAATAAAATAAATCGTAAGTATATATCACATATTTTTTAGACTTTATTTATTTATAATATATTTTTTAAATGTTTTATATAAGAAACAACATTTAAAAATATATCTACTAAAAATATATTATTATTATACTTATAAAACATTATTTAAAAACTTAACTAAGTCTTTTTAATTAACTTGGAAAAAAGAAAAAATATGTTTTTTTTACAAATTGTAATGGTCACGTTGTTGTCTCAACTCGCGGTAGTATGACGATTATTTTAAGATATTTTAAGGAGGAATTTACTTAACTACTTATTTTTTCTATACTTTACTTAACCAAACTACCAATTGTATGTATTTATATTGTATGTACTTATGTTTAAGTTGTTTTGAATGTGCAATTATTAAAAAAAATGTCCGTCATAGAAAAAATATTTTTTAATCTATACTAATACAGTGGACCTCCGGTAATCCGACAAACATTATGCAGGGCAGTGTCGGACTATCGAATTTGTCGGATTATAGAGCACTGCCTTAGACCCCCTATAGTCCGGAATTTATTACAAAAGAGTACCTTGTAATCCGACAAATTACATATGTATCTAATGATAAGATTTTATATGTTATAAGTACTTTGAAGTACAAATCATACATATGGCCCGCAGTCAGTAGTTGACACAAACTTCTTAATCTTCTCGTGGTTTTTTTTAATGTCATAAATTGTAGATCGGCCTACGCCGTATTCACTTGCTAAACTACTGAAAGTTTCATTGCGATTTAAGCGGTCTAAAATATCTGATTTTTCTTTAATTGTCAACGTTTTGTGCTTTCGCTTCAGGGTTTGAGATGACATTACTAGGTACTATACCTAATACACAATGAATAAATAATAAACAATGAACGCACGCTAGGCCGTACCGCTATCACAAGTATGTAGTCGAATTCAAACTAAGTAAAACAATGCATACACATCGAGCACAATAGCGGTGGCGCGTACGAGTTGTAACTTGTTCAAACCTGCGTGATCTACATTAGCGAATTCAAAGTCATGTCGGATTACAGGGGGCGCCGGATTAGACAAGGGCCGGATTATCGGGGGTCCACTGTATTATAAAGAGGAAAGATTTGATTGTATGTTTGTTTGTATCGAATAGGCGTCGAATTTACTGGACCGATTTGAAAAATTCTATCGCTGATGGAAAGCCACACTATCCTAGAGCACTATTATACGTAGTACTATTACTAATTCTGTGACAATACCCAGTAATTTCACCCTTCAAATGGGCAAAATAATAAAGTTTTCGTCATTAAGGTCGATCAACTGTTGTTTATCAACAATAAAAGATACGACACGATGTATCCGTGACTTTCAATGTCGTAGGATGCACTTTGAACCATTATAGGTAAATATGATAAGAATTAAATACTTATAGGTAGGTACTATGTTGTGAAAGATTTACATAATATAGACAATGTTTTATTTTAGACTTTGTTCCATACAAACGATGTGTAAGAAACGATGTATAAGAAATAATACACTGCTTATAACTGCTACATATTTTTATTTATATTAATTTACATTATTGAGCAAAATCTATGTTTGATTTTTTGGGTATACCTACATAACTTTTACTACATAGTATAAAACAAAGTCGCCTATATCCCGTTGTATGCTTAAGATCTCTTTAAAACTACGCAACGGATTTTGATGCGGTTTTTTTAATAGATAGAGTTATTCAAAAGGAAGGTTTTTATGCCCATGCGAAGCCGGGGCGGGTCGCTAGTTTTAAATAAAAACATCTTTATTTATTTACATAACCTATCTAATTTAAACAAAATAATAAGAAAATTAAAATTAAAACCTAAATACGATATACAATTTATTTTTTTTGGAAAATAAATTTATATGAGCTATTTGTCATCAGATCGCGTCAAGATTAAGATTTAATTTGAATTTGATATCTTTCAGATCAAGCACACGCCCAGGGCCTGCACCATTGGTTCACAGATTTCGACGGATGGATCACCGACTTCAACCATCGTTGGCGACATAGGTACTTTCTGCTTAGCTATGAGGAAAAAGTGACTAAAAATAGATTGCGTTTTAGTAGATATATCTACTAAAACGCAATCTATTTTTAGTTACTTATTCCTCTTTTTCATTCATTAGTAATTTTTTTCTAGGCAAATAGGCATACAGCCTACCTGATGAAAAGCGATAACACAACAGGCGGGAATCTATTCACACCCCTTTTAAAAAACCCCTTACTTGGAGAAAATTGTGGCAGGGATCCACAGGGTTCCATAACACCACTTAAAGCGCACTGTGTATACCCTAGTGGCAGGCGGGACCGACGGCTTAACGTGAAAATAAATACTTCAATTTCAAAGCCTTATTTGCTGTTAAGTGTCCTTGTGACACATAGGCCTCCTCCACAGCGTATCCTTATGAAGTTATGACATATAGAAACCCTCCTAAGTATGTCCTATGACGAAACAGAAGAACTAAGTACTAATAGTTTTAAAATTATTTACTTATGGCTTTTATTTATAACTATACTAAGTATAACTGATATTTTATGTATTAATTAGTTTTGTACAAGTAGGTATAATTTAATAACTTAATTTTTTTCTTTAATTGTTTACTGAATTTATTTTTCTTTTTACTGTCTGAAAGACAGGATATTTTTTTATTCTAGCTCAGACACCCTTATTTTTATTGACATTTATTTAATAGCTCTTTTGTGAAAACTATTTTGTTTAAGTAATTTGAATAAATATTTATTTATTTATTTATATAGCTTCCTCCAGATTTTTCCATGTTTCCCTGTCTCCAGCTAATCTGGCCCACAATGGTCCTGCAGCATTTCTCAGGTCGTCTGACCATCTCTTCCTTTGCCGGCCTCTTTTTCTCTTAGCCTTGAAACGTGGAGTCCAGTTAGTCATTGATGTAGACCACTTCTGTCTCTCATCACGCATCATGTGACATGTCCATCTCCACTTTAATGTTCTGTGCCCCTAGTATGAGTTTTTCTTAACGCAGAAACTAGCGACTGCCTTAAGATTTTGTATGGAATTTCTTAGTTGCCTTACTATCCGCCAGAACAGACAAAATTGCTAAGGCACATATTACATGCTTATGCACGCATCATGGTTTTCCATCAAACAAAGGGATGGTACTCGAAAGGTGAATTGAATCTGAAATCTGAAAGGTGACTGATTTCCAAACAAATCATTTTATTTTTTTTAATTTATATCAAGAATTTTGCGATGATTTGTTTGGAAATTAGTTGATTTAATTGTTCCATCGTAAATCATCGCAAAATTCTTGACTTAAACTTAAAAATTTAGGATTTTTTATTTGGAAATCAGTCGATTCAATTTACCTTTCGAGTAGGTACCATCCCTTTGTTTGATGGAAAACCATCATGCGTGCATGAGCATGTAATGTGTGCCTGCGTCTGCGTTAAGAAAAACTCATACTAGGGGCACTGGTCTTTTCACCAACATACTCAACCCTCAAAAACGAAAATAAATACTTATTTTTATCTAAATATGAATTTCAGATCTTTCCTTGGAAACAATTTGCAAGGAAAAGAGGAACGGCAACCAAACAAGCATAAAATAATTCTTCAAGACATTTTAGTAGATGGATTTGAAGGCGACAGTCGAGGCGAGCATCGGCGATTTGATTTGAATAAGCGACATCTATTGATCAATGTTAGAAGTAGACACGTACAGAAATATAGCAAGTCGAAACTTTATATTTTGTCTTTTATTTAGATTCACCTTATGAACGCACATAAACAAAAATACTGCTTTTACCACGAGAAAAGTACAGTTGGCCACGTAAATATGTAGGTACTCCACAGAGTTGTGACATATCTCAGATAAAAGTATCTGAAATACAGATACAAGATACAAAATACGTATTTACATCTTGTATTTGAAATACTTTTTTATTTTTATTTTGTATCTTATTTTTAGATACATTTTACAGATATCTTAGTATTTTGAAGATACTTTGTTCAACAAGATACTTTTACTGAAGTAAACTTCTCAGATTTTCTAACCGAACGCAATTGAACGCAGCGCGTCGTTTAAAAATTTTGTCGATATTGTCGGGATTCGCGAATCAAATGACAGATGGCGACACCTACTATCTTTCTACAAATCGTTTTGACGACCTCCGTGGCGTAATGGTTAACATGCTTGACCGCTACTTAGGAGGTCCCGGGTTCGATCCCCGGTCAGGTCAAGATGAAAAATAATCTTTTTCTGATTGACCTGGGTCTTGGATGTTTATCTATATATGTATTTATTATAAAATATAGTATCGTTGAGTTAGTATCACATAACACAAGTCTTGAACTTACTTTGGGGCTAACTTGATCTGTGTGACTTGTCCCTATATATATATTTATTACCTTCATATTTTGTCTCGTCACATTTGCCTGATCCTTGTTATCGAAGCGATCTATTCGAAAATTGTTTTCTCGAACAAATAACCTTAGATAAGTTCAATTAAATGTTGTTTTCTTACAAAAGTATTTTATCTTTAAAAAGTAATTGAGAGATAGGTAGGTATTTTGTATCTAGTATTCCAGATACCTTTTTAGAAAATTATTTGTATCTGGTATCTGAAATGCTTTTTACTAAAGTATCTTGCATCTTGTATTTCAGATACTTTGTATTGGGTATCTTATACATCACTGGTACTCCAGACAAGGAGTAAAAGTAACTTAGGAGGTAAAGTTACTCACTCATACGGACCCCTTATCTAGTGTACAGTGCCCCTAGTATGAGTTTTTCTTAACGCAGACGCTAGCAACTGATAGTAATGCAACTAAGAAATTCCAAACAAAATCCTTACGCAGTTTCTAGCGTCTGCGTTAAGAAAAACTCATACTACTGTACTGTACATAGTCGTACCTATTTATGTGACCCTTTGTACCTACTGTACTAATAAAACCGGTCAAATGCTAGTTGTACCCTCACTTTTTTCTTTTTTTACTTTTCGTACGTTATGTTACGGGAAATCGGGTTTTGTTACCGTTCTAGAATTATTGGCCGGGGCTCCGCTCCCGTAGGAAATAGCCTATGTGTTGTTCCAGGGTCTAAGCAATCTCTATTCCAAATTTTAGCCAAATTGGTTCAGCCATTTTCCTGTGAAAAAGTACCAAACTCACAAGCTTTCGCCTTACAGTATTTGTGTGATGGTATATCATATTTTAGATATACAAGAATCTCCCAAAAATTCTACAATATGTGGCACAAAATCCTCAGGTTGCATTACATGATGATCGTGACTTCCCTCAAAACATACTGTTTTGTATTTACTTGAGGTATCGTCATACAAGCACACGGATTTCGAAGAAAACTGGACTTGCTTGTACAGAGCTAGGGCTTGAGAAGTGTGGAATATTAGAAGTGGTATGGAAATGTTCGTGAATATGTTTTCTATAAGGTCAGATGTGGCCGGGATGTGGGCTGTCTGAAAGGCTGCTTTTTGCGGAGAGAGCCTGAAAAAAAACATGTGACATTTTACATGTTAGCCGACGGTTTTGAAAACACAATGGAAGTTTAATTGTTACAATATAACGTCTATAGACGTCGTTTGCCCGCTCACGTGTTAATCACGAAATAAACTTTTACACGATTGCGGCAAAGCCAAAAATGGAGGGTTATTGTGTTTGATCTATGTAAAGTATATTGAAATCATAAAACATCACTATAGTTGCTACCAGTTGAGTAGTGTGCCCTTAGTATGAGATTTTAAAAACGCAGATGATTTTGTATGACAAATCTCTACAGCGCCCCTGGCGGATAATAAGGCAACTAAGAAATTCCATTCAAATGCTAACGCTCATACTAAAGGTCTGGTTTCCCCGAAAAAAGGGTTACAAAGTACGAAAATTAAAAAAAACTCTTAAATCGTCTCATACACCTTACTTAATACTATCTTTTCTTACATCTCTCTCTCAGCATTACTGATTCTGTGTCTCTGCACTGCTAATATGTAAAAATTAAGTTTATTTATAGTTCTACACCTCTAGTGGCAACCTCTTGTTTAACACGAACATTAAACTGTGAATAGCGCGGTGGGTTACATAACTGTTAACACATTTATACCTTTCTGATTGTATATTTAAGACTATATTATGTAACCGTTTTTATTCCTAAATAAATGATAAAAAAAGAAGAAAAAAAATTGTTGCTTCCTTGTACAAGTACGACTGTTTATAAAAAAGCGTACCCTGCATACTCCCATGCTGGTCTGGGAGAAAAAGAAAAACATAGAATGTACCAGCTGCTTCTCTTCCCGCGCAAGCCGTAAAAGTCGTCTGAGGGAATCGCCGAATGGGGAAATCATGACATAGGCGATGCGGCTAGCAACCCATCACTATTGATTTCCTGTTTCAACTACCATTATGCTAAAGTGGCCTAAGGTCTTATGGCCCTAGGCTCTGTCTACCCAGCATGGGATAAAGACGTGACTATATGTACGTACCCTGCGTTAGGATATTGTATGGAATTTCTTGCCTCATCAGACGCTAGCGTCTGCGTTTATAAAAACTCATACTAAGGATCTGAAGCTAAAGCGTAAGCTGAAGATGCAACTAGGAAAAGGATAATAATGACACGTACTTGTAAAGTCCTTCCCCTACACGTGTTAGATTTCTTGGCAATATAATGTCTGCGTGTTCTCTCTTCAGTTTTCTAAGGCGCATCATTGATTCTCGGGCCTCTTCGTAAGTTGTTATTTTGGGTTGGCTGAAAATATATTTTTATAATGTCGCATACACTTTGTTGGACACGTGGTATCCTACTAGCTGTTCCGCGCGGTTTCACTCACATAGAAAGTATTTTTAACGAAACCCATTTCACAACTTTCATATTGTCGAAGTCGCCCTTTAATTTTATTTTAGCAATATTGAGAAACAGAAGTATGAATATTATTGATTTTTCGAAAGCCGAAACCCGAGAGCACAGCTATACTTATTACTTAAAAATGCTCCGCACTATTTTTTTAAATATGTAATTGTTTTTCATTTGGTCGCCATTAGTGGCATTTCTAACTTGAGCTCTTCCGTGCCTCGGAAGGCACGATTAGCCGTTAGACCCGGCTGCTATCGCTTATCGTTAGATGGCAGTCGTTAGGCTGTATCAAATGCCTTTAAGCACCGTGGTGGCTTACCACCATCTCTTAAAACCATGCAAGAGCAATTGAGTGAGGGAGATGTCGCTTTACATCATGTATTGCGCTGTCTCGCTTACTCTCTGGAACTTGCATGGTTTTGTGGCGACAGCGATTAACTGAGGCAAGTCAGCGGGGAGCACCCCCGACGGCATCTGCGGTCCATATAAAATGAAATTTGCGGCCGTGGCTGCCTCAGAACACGTCTTGTTGATACGCCGAACGGCGGCGGCTAAAGATGTATGATCCCATATCTATATGTATATTTATGAGACGGTAGTAACCCCCCTGGTTGCCCTACTATCATCTCTAAAAACCACGCAAGAACGAGTAAGTGAGTCAGCGCAATACACTATGTAGGGCGACATCTCCCTCACTCAACCGCTCTTGCATGGTTTTAAGAGATGGTGGTAAGCCACCTGAACAATATGACAATGTTCACACCACCGCCCCTCTATATATCCTCCGTGGTTCACCCTGATTATGTTTCTGTTTGTCTGGTTTTTACTGTAAAAAGATTTACTCTTAGGTCAGACGGCAGTCGCTCCTTTATACCGTCAAATCAGGACCACGATTAAAAGAGTAGCCTGAAGCGTAAACTGAAAATGCCACATCATCATCATCATTTCGAGTAGGCGTCACGGTCAATCGACCATGCACACCATGATGTCAGAGTTTTTCGGAACCACCTCTCGGCCTCAGATGTGGTTCCTTTAACGCATACCAGATGGCAGCCGGGACCAACGGCTTAACGTGCCTTCCGAAGCACGGAATCATCTTTATTATCAGACAATCAGATGATTCAAGCCTGCATTGTCCTAACCAAACTGGAAACCACTAAACAAAGTATGCTTCCCGTGGGATTTGAACCCGGGTGTAGACCCTTAACCACTGGACCACTAAGGAAACTTTAGATGAAGATAATAATGACTCACTTGAAAGTTTCATAAAGGGTGTCGTAATATCGTTCGTAGAACATCAAGCTGACGAACTTGCTGTCGTGGTCGGTCATGCCGGCGTAGCGGAGGATGGCGTACATCGGGTCCAGGCAGATCAGCCTCTTCAGCTGACCAGGGTTCAGGTGGTGATGCAGCATGGCTGGGTTGTAACAAAGTATGCTACAGCTATCAAATTCAAATTGTTAATTCTCAATATAGGTAGGACATTCTTGTCAAGTTTTATGTATTATATATGGTAACCCTATATTATGGATGTATACCTTAAACATATTTTTCATGTATGACAACACTATTTATTTTTGACGTATCCGCTCTCTCTTCTTTGGATCGCTCTGTCATGGCCGGATGCATATTTTCATCCTATTTAAATAATTGTATTTCCAATAAGTTCATTGGCTATGTATGACTTTATTTATCATAATAAACGTTCGTACAAGCTGTGTTTGCTGTTTGGATTGCTCACCACCACCGTCATCCACTGCACTACCCTGCGCATATACCAAATAATTCTTATCACTTATTGACGTCAATCGTTACTTAAATTAAGTTCACCACCACATCCAAAGCGCAGGTGGAAAACACAAACTACACTGCAGCATTTTCTCCAGAACGTCAATTTACAAAATTTGAGTCAAAACAGATGAATTTACATTTGCGTAATTTTTTTTCAAGCTACTCGTATCAAATTGAATGGTCTTTCTTTGTCAAATCAGAGCAAATATGGAGCAAACGGCCATTCTCAGATGACTTAATTTAGAGCGTCCAGTGCAAAATTTTCATGTAAACAAAATAATATTATGTGCTGTTTTTTTTGTAAAGTAGCTAACAACTATTTCTATGTGTTGCACTTTAAAAAATATCTCTACATAGCATAGTATAACAGAATTATTTTTTCAAAACATTGTTCTTAAATTACCACGACGCGTCCACGCGCTCTCCCAGTTTGGAAACTTGTCTAATACTAATTCAGAGAAAGAGTTTTAGTTATTTTAGATGTTTTTTTATATTAAGGAATATATATTCAACAAAATATCAAAAATACAACAAGTTACTAGTACTTTCTTTGCCAAAATTATCAAATGAAGACGTGTCCGATCTTGGACAATAATTGCCAAAACCACTTACAATCGAGGGCGCACATCTTTAAATAAGAATCTCTGGCACATCACTATAGCGATTCTGGGTTGCGCTCTCGAGGTGAACGGACGTGCTGTCGCGGCTGTCTATCACTAAGAAAGTCTGCTTGGAATTTCTGACCGATTTCTGCTGGTGCTCCGTATCGTCGCTGCTGGAATATCAAACTTCTCTACGACTCGTCGTACTGTGGTGCGGTTTCCGTATCGGCGTGCGTGGCCCTGCATTTATCGCGAAGAGCGACTGACGGGTGACCCCGAATTTTAGACCGTACTTGTACGTGTCTAAAGGACGGGAAAGCCTTTGCTCGTGTAGCGTCCTTTTCAGGGCATACCGAGCGTCAACCTCTTTCACACGCCCACACGCCTTCAGTGTGGTTGAGTCCCACATTTAGTTGGGCCCTCCGGGAAGCAAATTGGCCTGTTTTCTAACGAACGCAGGCCGAGCTTGTTGCTCACCGGTGGTAGTGCGGACCCTGGCACTAGCCCTCTTACCCCTTCAGGGTATCGGGCAGAAACAGGCTGGGCCCGGAACCACTGGCCTTGGGGAGGTCCCCTAGTCAACCCCGGGTATCGGTTAGGTAGTTAAGTTGATAGGTACACACCTGTTGACCCTAACAAGGTTGGCAACAGACCCCCACAGACAGCACGTAGTAGGGCCAATAGGCACACACCCTTCTGTCTACACCCGGCAGAAGGAAGCCCTTAGGACGCCCGAGTGTACCCCTCGGGTTCCCCCACCCAACGGCGATTTCATTCGCCAAACTGTCGCCTTAATGGCGGCCCCCACCCCTCCTCCCGATGAGGACCTTTTTATAAGGTTCCTCACCGAAAATGGAAACCTAAGTCTCCACAAGGAGTTCCTCCGTTACAAGGAGGCGCTCTTAGCAACCCCCCCACCACCCCCGATCGCGCCCGCGACCGCCCCCTCCAACCGTTACGGTGTCCTTCCCGTTGAGGACTCACTACCCCACCTTAGGGACATTAGGCCCCCAGTTCGTGATTCGCCGCTATCACCTATGGCGGAATCCGACGACGAATCTAGTCCAGAAATGGACACTTCTCCTGTGAAGGACGACGACGATCAACATTCCGACGCCTCGCAAGCGTCCGTGTCCTCATCCTCAGAGGACGGTTTTATCACCGTCGGAGGCAAACGCCAGAGGAAGACAAAGCGGAAGCAATCCGCTAAAATCGTCAAGGTCGCGGACGGCAAACAAGCCCGCCGACCCCCAACCCCAACCAAAACCACGCCTGCCTCACCGGCTTCCCCGAAGGCTAAGGCACCCCCGCCTGTCATCATCCGAGACCCATCCAAATGGGAATCGGTCTCGAAAACTCTCAAAGAGAGACAAATAAATTTCACAAACGCACGCAAGTGCGAAACTGGAATTAGGGTCACCCTTCAAACGGTGGTCCACTACAGGGCCCTCACCGCCCTCTTAGTTGAAAGACATATCGATTGGCACACGTACACCCTCGAGGAGGAGCGCATCCTTCGAGTCGTGATCCGACGCATCCCCAAAGACGTCTCAACCGACTATGTCAAGGAGACTCTTATGGAGCAAAAAATCCCGGTACGTGAGGTACATCGTATGTACCGTGCCAAACACCCCCGCCAACCATATGACATGGTACTAGTCGTCTTGGACAAGACACCCGAAGGGAAAGCAGTCTTCAAAGTCAAGACTGTCGCGGGGCTCAACGGAATCTCCATCGAGCCCCCGCGCAAACGCGGAGTAGTAGGGCAGTGCCATAACTGCCAATTCTATGGCCATTCCGCCCGTCACTGCCACGCACGTCCTCGCTGCGTGAAGTGTTTGGGTGACCACGCCACAAAGGATTGTGAGCGCAACAGGGAATCCCCGGGCAATCCCGCCTGTGTACTATGCGGGGAAGAGGGCCACCCAGCCAACTGGCGCGGGTGCCCGAAAGCCCCAAAAAGCAACGCAGGGCAGGCCCAAAAAGGGAGGTCCTCTGTAGCGAGGAAACAACCCAGCCCGAAAACCAAACCAACCCCACCGAACTCTAGCAACACTGCGGAGTTTCCGGAATTGGGCAAGAAACCTCAAGTTTCAACCCCAACTCCAGCCCCCTCGGTAGCCCCCAAGGCGACTAACGCGCAAGCGAAAAGCTTCGCTACAGCGGTTGCAAAACCAGCAGCAGCGCCTCCTTGTCCACAGAAGACCAACAAGCCCTCCGGTGCGGCCAACGCGGTAGTCAAAGTCCCCCACGGGAACACGGCTCCCCGCGTAGCCACAGCCGAAGAGGCCACGGACATAGCCCTCCAAATATTGGACACAGTCGACCTCGACATGATCGAGGAATTGGGCCACGCCCTAATAGCCGCCGGCGACAACTGGGTCGAACGGACGAAGGTTATTAGGCGCTACAAGGCTCAAATTACGAAGCTATCGGAGGTCAAAATCCCTCCGCATCTTCGCCCCACGACTCAACCATAATGGGTAGTACAACCCATAGGAACAAACCCCGATCGCTGACCTTGGCGTTTTACAACGCCAACGGTAAACTCCGCGACCAGAGGGCCGAGATTGCTCGGTACCTCACCCAACATCAGGTGGATATCCTTCTCCTGCAGGAAACCTTCTTAAAACCTTCATTGAGAGACCCAAGAATAGCGAACTACAACATCGTTCGCAATGATAGATTAGACAACGCCAAAGGCGGAACCCTAATCTATTACAAAAGGTCCCTGCACTGTTGCCAACTAGACCCTCCATCTCTAACGAATATGGAATGCTCAATCCTCAGAATCGCGATGACCGGCCATTCGCCAATAAACATCGCCTCCATCTACCTCAGCCCCAACAAAAGCCTGCTTGAGAGCGACCTTCAAGCCCTGTTTGCTATGGGAAACGCTACCATACTGGCTGGCGATTTCAACAGTAAACACACCAGGTGGCATTCGCTAACCAACTCGACGAACGGCGAAACCCTCTCGAGACTCGAAGAGACTCTGGATTTCGACGTTATAGCGCCCCTGGCCCCGACACGCTATCCTACCATGGACGGCCACAATCCCAGTGTCCTGGACTTTGCCCTACTAAAGAACATCACCCTTACAGTGTGTTCAATAGAGGTGCATCCGGACCTAAACTCAGACCATAGACCGGTCCTCCTGCAACTAGGACAGACAGACAATGGGCGTCCCACCCATACAAGAATGACCACGGATTGGAAGAAGCTAGCGAAAGCGCTCGACCAACCGTCCCCGAACCTGGATGCCATTCCGGACAGGATAACATCCACCGAACAGACAGACTTGGCAGTCTCGTCCCTCACCAACCACTTACAAGCGGCCATCAAGGACTGCACCAGGCAGGTCCCTTCTGTGGATCCCAACCATAGATTCGAGTTGCCTGACGACGTAAGGAGGTTGTTGACGGAAAAGAATGCCGCGACAAGAGAACACGACCTGTACCCCACCGATGAGGCCCGTTCTAGACTACGCTACCTTCAACGTCGAGTTAAGGAGCGCATGAAGGAACTCAGGGACGAAAGGTGGAGCGACTTCCTCTCTGAACTCAACCCGTCACATGTCACTTACTGGCGTGTGGCGCGAAGTCTCAAGTGCGATCAGATCTCATCCACTCCTCCTCTCAACCGACCGGATGGCTCCATCGCCTTCGATGATGACGAAAAAGCTGAATGCCTCGCAGACAGCCTGGAAAGCCAATGCTCTCCTAGTCGTGAGCCAGTAGACCCAGATCACGTACAACGGGTAGAATCGCATGTAGAGAGCGTCGCCGCCTCCGCATCGGCTCCCCCCGCGATCGCACTCCCTCCAACCACGATTGACGAGGTGCAATCGATAATAAAATCCCTAAAACCCCGAAAAGCCGCCGGTGCTGACGGTATATCAAATGGCATATTGAAATGTCTACCCCAGACCCTACTACTGCTGCTAGTGAGCATCTTCAATGCTTGCTTAGCGAATTGTACGTTCCCAGACGCCTGGAAACAAGCAACAGTAATAGGCATCCCAAAACCAGGCAAAGACCTGAAGAACCCGACCTCTTATCGCCCAATCAGCCTCCTCAGCTGCATCGGGAAGATATACGAGAGAATCCTATCGGCCAGACTCAAGGTTTATATCGAATCTATGAATCTGATCCCGAACGAACAGATGGGTTTCCGCGCAAAACATTCCTGCGTACACCAACTGCACCGCCTAACAGAGCACATCCTAGACAACCGCCGCCGCGGTCAACCTACTGGAGCGCTCTTCTTCGATGTAGCGAAGGCATTCGACAAAGTCTGGCATGCCGGCTTGGTAGCCAAGCTGGCCATCATGGGCCTGCCAGACAGTCTCGTGCGCATCATGCGAGACTTCTTGTCGAATAGAACCTTCCGCTACAGAGTAGAAGGAACGCTCTCACGCCCCCGACCACTAACAGCAGGTGTCCCTCAAGGCTCTGTGCTCTCACCCATACTATACGCGTTGTACACTAACGACGTACCCCGGACCCCGCACGTGGAGTTGGCTCTCTTCGCTGACGACACTGCACTTTACACATCCAGTAGAAACAAGGACCTTATCTCCAAACGCCTCCAACAAGCAGTCGACGCGCTCGGCGCTTGGTTCAGGAAGTGGCGCATCGAGGTGAATCCGGAAAAGAGCGCAGCAGTGTTCTTCTCCAAAGACTCCCGCGGTGCAACACGACCCCCGGCATGGAGCACACAATCGCTCTTAAAAACGATATCTTTGTTCGGAAAATCCATTCCATGGGTTGACCGCACAAAATATCTGGGCGTTATCTTTGACAGCAAGATGACCTTTGGACCCCACATCCAAAGAGTACGCAACAGAGCAGCCTTCTTCCTAGGCAGACTCTCACCCATGATCAGTAACGTAAAAATGTCGCTTAGAAATAAGTTGACTCTTTACAAGCTGTGCATCCGACCTGTCATGACTTACGCTAGCGTTATTTTCGCACACATAGCACCATCTCTTCTGAATAAATTCCAACTCATTCAGAATAGGTTCGCACGTAGAGCCACGGGAGCACCCCCGGGCCTACGTACCCGCGATCTGCACAAGGATCTTGAGCTTCCAACCATATCGAGATATCTCAAAGAGACGTCCCAACGTTACTTTGAGAAATGCCCCTCTCATCCAAATCCGTTAGTAGTAAAGGCAGCCAACTACAATCCCCTGAAGGATCCCACCTTGCGGCTTCGACGCCCGAGGAATGTTCTCTTGGACCCCGATGACCCCATCACGGTTGCAAATAGGCCGTTCGAAGATCTCGCGTCTCTCAGGAGACCGGGACACTCAACCTGTACACTTATACACCGCACTCGCCGGCGAGTGCGACGAAGTAGGAACAGTAGCTCGTTTACCAGGTACCGGAATGTACCAGGGCGCTTCTCGCCACCAGTAGGCTTTTCTTAGGCCCTTAAGGCACCCTAGTGTCGGCCCTTAAGGCAATGAGCGTTTGCATCGCTCGCGAGTTTGCATCGCTCGCCATTGCTCAAAGGCAAAGCCCATGGCCGAGGTTCGTCCCAACTGGGAGCCCCTTGCGCTTTTGCCGAAAAGGCTGAGTGGCGTCAAGCCCTCGCCTCAAACTGTCCCGCTGTAAGTATAAAAGCTCATTGAAGCTAATACTGTAGGTCCGTCAAAAAAAAAAAAAAAAACATCACTATAGCACAGGTCCCGAGCCGTCAGTGTTGTCAAGGTACTCGACGAGTGTGGTTATGCTCTGTGTCGAGTAATCGCCAATCAGACACCAAAGTATCTAATTGCCATGACTTTGGTTTTCGATTTTTCTAATTCATGTAGCCTTGATTAAAAACTTATGAGTTATTGTTAACTTATTCTTGTTTATTGAAAATAAAGCAGATTTCTGGGCTCTATGGATTATGATGTGTTTTTATGAGAATTCTGTTTATTAAGCAGCTTTTTTTTGGAAAATTATGTTTCTCTCTAAGAGCCACGACGCTATTTGCCACAACTTTTCTAATTGCCATCGCTGCTGTTGTTAAAAAATAAGTATATAACAGCTGTTATTTAAGGTGACACCTCGGTGAACACTAGCGTCACCGTCAATTAAAAACAAAAACAGCTGTTATTTCCGTTAGATTTAAGCAAACTCAAACAATAATAAACTAATTATAATCTTGAATTGAGGCGTTTTATATGATTGTTTCTTATCAAAATTAATATATAATATGTAAATATCTTCTTTAAATACATAAGCGGTCATTATTCAATATACTTATATGGAAAAGTTCAAGTTTCTTATTACCGGGACGAGGTAAAATTATAATTTCTAATTGTCACAACCATCAAATATTTTAGATACCGATAACTTGGATACTATATAAGCTATATAAATGCCAATACGATTAAATCCACAATTGATTCATATTCATTCTCTCTACAGTCATATTTCATGAGTAAGTTCAAGAAATTAAAAGGGTTGTGGTAATTAGACTAAGAATGCCAAAATTGAGAATGGCCGCAAACTGTCTTAGAGTAAAGGGGCAATACATGCGAGAGAGAGTACGCGAACTTGTCGCTCGTAGGTAGACCTTACTCGACCTTAATAAGGCCCATCTGGTGTAGAGTCGCTAACGCAGTCGCTTAGCTTCTGCGTTCCCGGAGAATATTCCTCGTTCCCGTTTCCGGGAACATTCCCGGGTATGTTCCCAGTTTTTGGGAACGTACCCTAAGGAAACAAAAAATATTTTTGAATTTTTATAATAAACTAAACTAAAGACAAACTTAATATAAAAATAAACTATAAACGACACTTAATTAAAAATAAAACTAAATAAATAAACTAAATAAAACTAAACTTAATCAAAAATAAAACTAAATAAAAATAATAAATACATAATAATAATACATCTAGTTACTTCAGATAATTAATTGAGTATCCTTCAGAAATTTTATAATTTATATATATACATATATATGTAGTTTATATTATGTATGTAGGTACTTATTTATTTAGCAAATATTTATGTAAGTGTATTATTGTGACTGATTATGTATGTAGTTGTCTATAAATGTTTATGTTCATTTCATATCCTTTATGTCTTTGCTAGTCTTTGTTTGCACTTCTACTCTTTTCTTGTGCATTTTCTTTCGTCATTCGCCGGTTGACTGTAAGAGATCCCATCCTGGGATAAGTCCGCCATTGTCTTCTTATTTTAATAATGTTCCTTTTACTATGTATTTTAAAGCAATAAAGATATTACAAACAAACAATAATAAAAGAAGAAGAGGTCACCCACTCATTAGCGTTTCCGGCGCAAAGGTGCCCAAAACACTGGCGGCATTACCACGTTGAATTGCTAAAGCAATCCTCTGCACCAGAAACGAAAATGAGCGGAATTGAAAAAAATTTTTTGAATTGTTTTACTTTTGTATATCCCATCCTTATTCGTACTTTTGTAAATATACTGTAAAAAGCTGTAAATAATTTTTTTTATTACAACTTTCGCTAAAATTTCCATTTTGAGGGAACGTTCCTGGGCACGGCACATTACTAGTCACGAGCGCGTTTCCGACCCTGAAAGAATCTTTTGCCCTTCTTGAAGGATATTTTAATCGTTATGGAAAACCATGGCGGAGAGCAATCCATAATCACATATAATGGAAAAAAAATCGCGTTTGAATCGTACTACTGTATGTGACACTTTGGGAGCCAAAGTGTGTGAAGATGGATGCCCTGACGATGGCGAGAGGTGAGATGATTTATAGTAGTTGTAAGCATCATGTCAAACAATTCCTCTGAGCGTAGCTTCGTACAAGCGGTATCATAAACGTAGGAAAGCAAAGTCTCTCCAGAAAGAGACCGAGGCTCAAAACCGGTTGTATTGTGAATCGTGTTTTTAAGGTGTCCCTATAAGACGCTTATTTCTATCAATCTTTCTAAATCCATCGTAGGCAAAAAAGTGCCGTGCCCGTATAAACGGATTATATCTTGTGACTCATACTCGGAAAGTAGTGTTTTCCTGATCTGAGTATAGGGTGGAAAACGCTTCATGCCCTCCCACGGGCCGAAAAAAACCCATAGTTATCACTTTCTTCCTTAGGGCAGGAAAGAAATTTCAAAATTAGAACATAATTTTGCCTGTAAATTTGGAAGGAAATCGGCAAAAAAAAATTTCAACCACAAAAAAAATGTGGACGTTTAAACAGCCAGTGTTAATTTAAAAAATATTTATAAGGGTCAGCACTCACTAAGAGCAAAGCATTTTCTGATAACACTAAAATATTAACTTCATGAATTGGCATACAGTGAAAAATAAACTCATGTACAAACGCTACGGTCCGGAACATCACGTTAAGAGGTTTATTTAATTTTTCAATTTTTTTTTTTTATAAAACTAAACCTGCTAATACAGTTGATGGTAAACCATCTGCAGTGCTCTTGGTGTGCGCTGATCTTAACTTGAGAGGCCCCCATGAAGCGCGCTGTATGTTCTAAATTTAAAACTGAATTACCAACACAATATCATATAAGAAGGCACTAGTCATATTTTTACTATTATTAATTTTAGAAAAATTTCTTTTTTTACTTTCCTTATATTCGAAATGAAAAGTAGAGTGTTTAACACGAATAATTTAAAAGGAATAATTCCTGCTCGGACAATAGCCGCGTCTAAATGCCTCGCACGGGAATTATTCCTTCCCTCCCTTGTCTAACAATCTACTATTAATTTCTCATAAATTATCAATTTTTTGACACGTGCGATCGACAAGAAAGAAGAGGAATAACTTACCCAACACCCCACCCATGGAATGCCCAATGCACACGAACGTATCCCACTGCAAGTGTAAAAGCACTCGGCGGATTATTTCTAAGAAAAGCGTGTGGGTGGGCAGCGGACCAGCGGGTAGGAAGTCCGATTTTCCATGACCTGGAAGAAAGCTTAATGTAGGTATATTTAATAGTAATTTAAAAATAGTTTTAAATGCGTACGGTGAAGGAGTGGAATTCTTTACCGGCTGACATATTCCTGGACACTTACAATCCGAGTCTTTTTAAGACCAGAGTCAATAGTCTATTAATGAACCAGCGAGCTATATCTTAGACCACATCTGCACTTACCATCAGGTGGGATTGCGGCCAACCGGTGGACAAAAAAAAACCATTTAATCAAAGCATTTAAAATATTTCTTTGATAACCTAAAAAAAATTAAAATTAAACTTTAGAAGCTCTTTTAAACCAAAACTCTTTTAAAAATTTATGTCAGCGACGGACTTTAATAATATGTAAAATTCTATGTATTTAAGGTAGATTATGTACTAGGTAGGCAAATAAATCATGGTAGTTTTATTTCCCATAGTAATAAGGCTGATTATTTACATAGTTAGGTATAGATGCCAATATTGTATTATTTTAAGTGTCTTTTTATACATATTGATTCGTAGCATAAGTGTAGTAGTCGCTACGAAATATACCTACAAGTAAAGATCATGTAAATAATTAGTTTTGTATATAAAAATGTAAGTTGAATAGTCTCCACTAAGCAAAACTGTAAATATTGTACATAAAACTAAGGCAAATGTAAATCTCAATAGAAGTGAATGTATGAGATTTCCCCCACCACTCATAAGTGTACATGTCAATAATTGGACACAGTTTTGTATGAAGAGTTCATTGTAAGTATGCAACTTCCCCCACCCTTCGGAAGTGTACTCGTCAATGATTTGACGAATTGCGTGTCGGGGAATTTGCATATAATAAAGGCCAATTTTAAATGAAGTGTGTTCCAGTGCTATTATAAGTGTGTCAATATCATTGAATTGTGAATCAGCTCGAAAATAAAAGGAAAAACAAGTGCTATCAAGAACATTGTGGTTTTAATAAGAGGAATCCCTGCAAGTGCGACCTCTGGTCTAAAAACGCCAAGCGGAATACGTCGTGTGATATAGTGGCAGCCTGTTCCACATCCCGCCAGCCCGGCTCATCGAACCAACCATCATCAGCCAGCCAAAACTACAGTCCACTCGCTCGCTAGTCGACCACATTTTCGTGGTCCTTCGAGCCGGATCGTGGGGAAACGCGATGCCTACTACGAGATCGACGTCCGCAACAGGGAAGACCACCACAACAGATTGGAGCCTGGAAACACCGGCAGAAACCGAAACGGACATCTCCAGCCGGTCGACGATGACGCGACGCACGCCGCCGTTGCCTGGGTCCCCCGACCGCGCCGTGGGGAACCCTACCGTGTCCGCGCCTCCTACTCGCGCCGCAGGAGAGCGCACCGCGACCGCGTCCGCGCTGCCTGATCGCACCGTTGCAGCCGCGGAACAACGCGACCGTTCGATGTCTCCAATTCGCGCCGCACAAGGAGACCGTGTTGCGGAAGGGGAAACTGCCGCTCGCGCCGCCCCCCCGCCCCCCGCACCCGCTGAAAGAGGGCACGCCGCGTCACGCTCCGGTACCGCTGCCGTTAGAGCTGAATCACCCGCGCTTCGTGTAACGCGTTCGATAGCTAAGGATCCGGAATTATTAGCGCGTATCACCGAAGCGGAAGAGCGAAGGATATCAAGGAAGGTTGAAGAAGAACGATCTGCGATGGAGTCAAGACTGGGTGCTCGTCCGAAGGCGACAAGATTCGACAAGCCGCATGATGTACGCTCCATACGTTCATCAAAAAGGGCAGAAGTGGAAGCAAGAATGCAAATCGCCAAAAGGGAACTGGAAGTAGCCGAGGCCAGATCGAAGATAGCGCAAGCCGAGCTGGAGCTGCTGCAGTTGGATTCGGACGAGGACGAGTTTGAAGACTTGCAAGACCATCGAGATCAAGTGGAGCGATGGCTGGACAAGGCTGCACCTGTGGAAAAGAGTGCCGCGCCGCCGACGCCGAACCCTCCACAAGTAGAAGAAAAGAAGAGCGACATACAAGAATTGGCTCTGATCATAACGAAGATGTCTCAGAAATCTACTGAACATAGTATCTCAAAGCACATGATCGAGCTACCTAACTTCAACGGTGCCAGTGAAGAATGGTTGGCGTTCAGAAGATCCTTTGAAGATACCGAGCGCTCGTTCACGCATACACAGAACTTGGCTCGGCTAAGAAGGGCACTTCAAGGGAGAGCAAAGGATGCCGTGAAGAGTTTATTATTCACCGCCGAGACACCACAGGAAGTGATGAAGGGTTTAGAAGCTCGCTTTGGGAGACCAGGGGCCATCGCATTAGCAGAGTTGGAGAAATTGAAGAGTCTACAAAGGGTACAAGAATCTCCAAGTGATATCTGCGCGTTCGCCAGCCATGTCAAGAACTCAGTAGCAACAATAAAGGCGCTTGGGAAGAGCCAGTATTTAAGTTCGCCAGAAACAATGAAGAGTTTGATCGAAAGGATGCCATCAAACATGAAATACAGATGGTTTATATATTATAGAAGCCGCCGAGAGGAAGAGAAACCGGAATTGGAACTCATCAGTGAATTTTTGGAAGTGGAAGCTGATATGTGTGGTGATTTTGCTCCCCCTGAAGTGTCATGGGAGCCGAAGAAAACTGTGACAAATAAAAGTGTTCATACTGTGCAAAAAGTGGAAGCTGATATGTGTAGTGATTTTGCTCCCCTTGAAGTGTCCTGGGAGCCGAAGAAATCTGTGTCGAAGAAATGTGTTCATAATGTGCAAGAAGCGGAAGCTCAACAGCAACCTAAGAAGGCGGAATGTCCTGTGTGTCAAGGTGAACATTGGATCTACGAATGCAAGACATTTAAGGATGGAAACATAGACAAGAAGTGGGAAATGGCCAAGAAAGCTAGGCTGTGTTTCAAGTGTCTTCGCTATCGCCATTCAAGAAGAACATGCAGAGCTCCACCTTGCAAGAAGTGTACAAGATGGCACCACATAAGTCTCCACACTGATGTGCCGCCGGCTGCGACTTCAAATAAAGAGCAAGAGAATCCCTGCTGTAATACTCTGAAGTGTGAGAAATCTACTGACATCATATCTTCAGTATGCACCTCTACAGATGGAAGGGCTTATCTTAAAGTGATTCCTGTGGATTTATATGGCCCAAAAGGAACAGTGCGAGTGTTAGCATTAATGGATGAAGGATCGACTGTGACACTCTTAGATTCGTCCATCGCTAAGAAGATTGGAGCAGAGGGAATTACAGAACCAATCACAATTGAAACAATTGGAGGAAATGCATTCAAGAAAGGGAATTCTCAGAAGCTGAATATTAAAATCAAAGGAGCTCATCGCAAAGATAAGAGGACAATCGCAGTCAGAACAATTGACGAGTTGAGACTTGCGAAGCAAGAAGTGGAAGACGGAATCATTGAAAGATGTGAGCATCTCCGGCCTTTGAAGAATCAGCTTGTATTCAAGAAAGAAGAGCCACGTTTGCTGATTGGGCAAGATAATTGGGGACTCATCGTTACGAGAAGACTGAAGAAGGGCAAGAAGTCAGAGCCAGTTGCTTCACTTACGAGTCTAGGCTGGGTTCTTCATGGATGTGAAGACGGAAGCAACACACCAGTCAACTTCGTCAATCATAGCCGTCTGGTAGAAGATGAAACCGAAGCTCTAGTGCGACGTCACTTCGACATCGACGCCATGGGAGTGATGCCGAACCGCCCAAGCAACGACGCCGACAAGAGAGCCTTGGATGTCTTGGAACAAACCACAAAGAGACTACCAGATGGAAGATTTGAAACGGGGCTGCTGTGGAAGAGCGAAGCAGAGACGCTGCCAAACAACTATCATCAAGCGTACAAGCGTCTCATGAATATAGAGAAGAAGCTCGACAAGGACCCAGAGTTGAAGACATCATATGAAAATCAGATAAGCCAGCTATTGGAGAAGGGCTACGCGGAGAAGGCGCCAGCTGAAACAACGCAGGGGAGGACCTTCTATCTGCCTCACTTTGCTGTGGTACACCCTATCAAGAAGAAGCCGAGAATAGTCCTGGACGCTGCAGACGACGCCACTCGAGGGACACCAAGGGAGTTTGACCACACGGCGAGATGGTTCAGGGGCCCTACCTTTCTATACGAAGAGGAGGAGAGATGGCCGGAAAAGCGTTTCGACATTCAAGCCATCGAAACCGGAGAAGAAAAGACAGTCCAAACAGTTGCACTAACATACGAAGTGCCACTACACACGCCAGATCCAGAGAGGTTTTCCAGCTGGACACGTCTACTTCGCAGCACAGCGCGCGTATGTCAATTTATCGACATACTAAAGAGAAGACGTCAAGAGAAAAAGCACGTCAACGCTGCTGAAGATAGCGACTGGAAACCACATAAGCGTACAGCGAAAAAGAAGGCGAAGACTGAACTTCTTCCAACAAGAGAAGGGAAAATATTTGAGCCCATAGAAGAGGTCCACTTCAGAAGAGCCAAAGAAGAGTTGATCAAGTTGAGTCAAAGGGAAAGTTTCGCAAAAGAAATCAGCTGCTTGAAAAATAATAAGTGCCTGGAAAATTCAAGCAGACTTCGTAAGGTCGACGTGTACATCAACTCAGAAGGGATCCTCAAGCTAAGAACTCGTGCAAAGAAGATTCAGATTGAGAATCAAGAGAAGAATTCAGTTATTCTAGATGGGAAAAATAGAATATGTCGCCTCATCATAGACCATTATCACCGCAAGTTCTTCCATGGAAATACAGAAACAGTGATCAACGAAATCAGACAAAAGTATTGGATCCTGCGCCTGCGAACCACAACAAGGGGGATTCTACATAAGTGTCAGTGGTGTAAGGTCCATAAAGGCACTCCTCAAATACCGCCTTTAGGAGACCATCCTGTAGAACGCCTGCAACATCATCAGCATCCCTTCACCTGCACGGCTGTTGACAACTTTGGGCCAATGCAAGTCTCCATCGGAAGAAGAATAGAGAAGCGCTGGGGGGTACTCTTCACCTGCTTGACCACGAGGGCGGTGCATTTGGAACTGTCTAACTCACTCAGCACCAGCTCTATGATCATGGCATTAAGGAGAATGGCAGCCAGAAGAGGAACACCCAAAGTCATGTTCAGTGATAATGGGACGAATTTCATAGGGGCCAACAAGGAGCTAGAAGAGGCAGCCGCCAAAGAAAACATCAGATGGAAATTCATTCCAGCTGGAAGTCCAAGCATGGGAGGAGCTTGGGAAAGAATGGTGCGCACCGTCAAAAGCGCACTGATGGTCGTCCTGCAAACACGAACTCCACCTGAAGAAGTCCTGCAAACATTATTAGTAGAAGTGGAGCACATAGTCAACTCACGTCCACTCACACACATAAGTATGGACGCGAATGACGAAGAAGGCCTGACACCCAACCATTTTCTACTCGGAAGGTCCTGTGGGGTAGCATCACCAGGCGAGTTCGAGGATCGAGATCTCATTGGCAAGGCGAACTGGAGGACGGTGCAGCGGCTGACTGACCACTTCTGGCAAAGGTGGATAAAAGAGTATCTGCCAACTCTGAAACCGCGGAAGATCAGCGGACGACACTCCGATGACCCACAAGTCGGAGATATCGTCCTTATAGTCGACGCGACATCACCCCGCAACACATGGCCTCGTGGAGAAGTCCTGAAGGTGTATCCAGGACCAGACGGCAGAGTGCGCATCCTGGACGTAAGGACACCGGGAGGAGTACTAAGAAGGTCTACACGTCGAGTCGTCATCCTGGTGCCAGCAGCCACGTCGCTACCACAGGGAGAAGAGCTTCGCACTGCGGGGGAGAATGTCAGCGACGGACTTTAATAATATGTAAAATTCTATGTATTTAAGGTAGATTATGTACTAGGTAGGCAAATAAATCATGGTAGTTTTATTTCCCATAGTAATAAGGCTGATTATTTACATAGTTAGGTATAGATGCCAATATTGTATTATTTTAAGTGTCTTTTTATACATATTGATTCGTAGCATAAGTGTAGTAGTCGCTACGAAATATACCTACAAGTAAAGATCATGTAAATAATTAGTTTTGTATATAAAAATGTAAGTTGAATAGTCTCCACTAAGCAAAACTGTAAATATTGTACATAAAACTAAGGCAAATGTAAATCTCAATAGAAGTGAATGTATGAGATTTCCCCCACCACTCATAAGTGTACATGTCAATAATTGGACACAGTTTTGTATGAAGAGTTCATTGTAAGTATGCAACTTCCCCCACCCTTCGGAAGTGTACTCGTCAATGATTTGACGAATTGCGTGTCGGGGAATTTGCATATAATAAAGGCCAATTTTAAATGAAGTCCGTCCGCGATTCGCCATTGTCCCCAATGGCAGAGTCAGAGCCGGAGTCCGACGAGGAGCCATCGTGTCCGATGGACACATCACCTCCAAAGTCCCACTCGGACGCCTCACGAGCGTCCTCTTCCGACGAGGAATTCGTCGTGGTTGGTGGCAAGCGTCAGCGCAGGCCCAAACCTAAAAACAAGAGGCAACCGCCCTCCAAAACCTCCAGAAATGGAGAAGGAAAGGCCATTCGCCCTCCCACCCCGCACAAACCCACTCAAGGCCCCTCCACGGCCGCAGAGACTACCGGCCCTAAGCCGAAACCCCCACCCCCGGTCATCATTCACGACTCCAAACATTGGGAGTCCATTTCCCGGACTCTCAATGATAGGCACATCCAATACTCTAAGGCGCACAAGTGCGACATAGGTATTAGGGTGACAGTCCCCACCCTTCGAGACCACAAGGCCCTGACAAGCCTCCTCCACGAGCGCAAGTACGAGTGGCACTCGTACACGCTCGAAGAAGACCGAGTCCTCCGGGTAGTCATCAGGAGAATCCCGCACGACGTCTCAGAGGAGTTCATCCGAGAGACGCTCGTAGCCCAAGCCCTACCCGTCCGGGAAGTCCACCGGATGTACAAGGGCAAATCCCCTCGGACCCCCTACGACATGGTCATGGTCGTTCTCGACAAGACCACGGAGGGTAAAAAGATCTTTAAGATCCAGTCCGTCGCCGGCCTCACCGGCTTCTCTGTAGAGACCCCCCGCAAACGCGGAATCGTAGGGCAGTGCCACAACTGCCAATACTACGGGCATTCCGCCCGTAACTGTCACGCTCGCCCCCGTTGCGTTAAGTGCACGGAGGACCACGCAACCAAAGACTGCGAGCGCACCAAGGAGTCCCCGGGCGAGCCTGCGTGTGTGCTCTGCGGAGAATCCGGGCACCCGGCCAACTGGCGCGGTTGCCCGAAAGCTCCGAGGAGCAAACCAAGGCAGGCGCCGGCCGGTCGCTCTCCCCGAGTGCCCAAGCAGCAACCCGCCCCCAAACCCAAGCCGTCCTTCTCGGCCGCACCCTCCGATTTCCCGGCCCTCGACAAGAGGCCAACCGGGCCCCCCCCTCCCCCAGCCCCTCTGGCTGCCCCGCAGGCCCCCAACTTCGCTGCAGCGGTTGCCAAACCCTCAGCCCCCCGCCCCCAGACAACGAGGCAGGCCCAACCGCCCGCCGTCGCTGCCCGCAGGGAGCCCGCTACCCCTCGTGGGAACGCGGTCCCCCGTGTGGCAACCGCCGACGAGGCGATTGAAGTCTGCTTCAATGTCCTCCGCGACGTCAACCTCGACATCATCGAGGAACTTGGTCATGCCCTAATAGCCGCCGGCAACGATTGGATCGCCCGGACGCAGGTTATTAGGAGCTACAGAACAGAAATTGCGAAGATCACTGCGTATGACATCCCAGCACATCTTCGCGCCAACCAGCGTCCGTGATGGGTAGTACGGCCCAAAGGAACAAACCCCGATCGCTGACCTTGGCATTCTACAATGCCAACGGAAATCTCCGCGACCAAAGGACTGAAATTGCTCAGTACCTCACCCAACATCAGGTTGACATCCTCCTACTGCAGGAGACCTTCCTCAAACCATCGCACAGAGACCCAAAAATTGCGAACTACAACATCATTCGCAATGATAGATTAGAAAACGCCAAAGGCGGAACGCTAATCTATTACAAGAGGTCCCTGCACTGCAGCAAACTCGACCCTCCTTCCCTAACAAACTTGGAATGCTCAATCCTCCGAATAGCGATGACTGGCCACCCGCCAATCAACATCGCCTCCGTCTACCTCAGCCCCTCCAAAAGCTTGCTTGAGAGCGACCTTCAAGCCCTGTTTTCTATGGGAAACGCTACCATATTGGCTGGCGATTTCAATAGTAAACACACCAGGTGGCATTCGCTAACTAACTCGACGAACGGCGAAACCCTAATGAGGCTCGAAGAGTCCCTGGATTTCGACGTTGTAGCGCCCCTGGCTCCGACCCGCTATCCTACCGCGGAAGGCCAAAACCCCAGTGTCCTGGACTTTGCCCTACTAAAGAATATCACCTTGACAGTGTGTTCATTAGAGGTGCACTCAGACCTAAATTCGGACCATAGACCGGTCCTTCTCCAACTAGGACAGACCGACAATGGGCGCCCCGCTCATACAAGGACAATCACGGATTGGAAGAGACTAGCGAAAGCACTCAACCAACCCTCCCCCGACTTGGACGCGATACCCGAAAGGATATCGTCCACCGAACAGACCGACATGGCGATCTCCTCCCTCACCAACCACTTGCAAGCAGCCATCAAGGACTGCTCCAGGCAGGTCCCTTCTGTGGACCCTAACCACAGATTCGAACTGCCGGAAGACGCAAGGCGGTTGCTGACGGAGAAAAACGCCGCGACAAGGGAACACGACCTCTACCCCACCGAAGAGGCCCGTTCTAGATTACGCTACCTTCAACGTCGAGTTAAGGAGCGCATGAAGGAACTCAGGGACGAAAGGTGGGGCGATTTCCTCTCTGAACTGTCACCGTCCCACGTCACTTACTGGCGTGTGGCACGAAGTCTCAAGTGCGATCAGATCTCAACCACTCCTCCTCTCAAATATCCGGATGGTTCCATCGCTTTCGATGATGACGAAAAAGCTGAATGCCTAGCAGACAGCCTGGAAAGCCAATGCTCTCCTAGTCGTGAACCAGTTGACCCAGATCACCTACGACGGGTAGAATCGCATGTAGAGAGCATCACCGCCTCCGCATCGGCTCCCCCCGTGACCGCACTCCCTCCAACTACGATTGAAGAGGTACAATCGATAATCAAATCCCTAAAACCCCGAAAAGCCGCCGGAGCTGACGGAATATCTAACGGCATATTGAAATGCCTACCCCAGACTCTATTACTGCTGCTAGTGAGCATCTTCAATGCTTGCCTAGCAAATTGTACGTTCCCAGACGCCTGGAAACAAGCAACGGTAATAGGCATCCCAAAACCAGGCAAAGATCTGAAAAATCCGTCCTCATATCGCCCAATCAGCCTCCTTAGCTGCATCGGGAAGATATACGAGAGAATCATATCGGCCAGACTCAAGATTTACACCGAATCTATGAATCTGATCCCGAATGAGCAGATGGGCTTCCGCGCAAAACACTCTTGCGTACACCAACTGCACCGCCTAACCGAACACATCCTAGGCAACCGCCGCCGCGGAAGACCCACAGGAGCACTCTTCTTCGATGTAGCTAAGGCATTCGACAAAGTCTGGCATGCCGGCTTGGTAGCCAAGCTGGCCATCATGGGCCTGCCTGACAGTCTCGTGCGCATCATACGAGAATTCTTGTCGAATAGATCCTTCCGCTACAGAGTCGAAGGAACTCTTTCACGCCCCCGACCACTAAGAGCTGGAGTCCCGCAAGGGTCTGTGCTCTCTCCCATACTGTATGCATTGTACACCAATGACGTACCCCGGACCCCGCACGTGGAGTTAGCCCTTTTCGCTGACGACACTGCTCTATTCACATCCAGTACAAGTAAGGAGCTTATCTCCAAACGCCTCCAACAAGCAGTCGACGCGCTCGGCGCTTGGTTCAGGAAGTGGCGCATCGAGGTGAATCCGGAAAAGAGCGCAGCAGTGTTCTTCTCCAAAGACTCCCGCGGTGCAACACGACCCCCGGCATGGAGCACACAATCGCTCTTAAAAACGATATCTTTGTTCGGAAAATCCATTCCATGGGTTGACCGCACAAAATATCTGGGCGTTATCTTTGACAGCAAAATGACCTTTGGACACCACATCCAAAGAGTACGCAACAGAGCAGCCTTCTATCTAGGCAGACTCTCACCCATGATCAGTAACGTAAAAATGTCGCTTAGAAATAAGTTGACTCTTTACAAGCTGTGCATCCGACCTGTCATGACATATGCGAGCGTTATTTTCGCACACGCAGCACCATCTCTTCTGAATAAACTCCAACTCATTCAGAATAGGTTCGCACGTAGAGCCACGGGATCCCCCCGGGGTCTACGCACACGCGATCTACACAAGGACCTTGAGCTCCCATCCATGTTGAGATACCTCAAAGAAACGTCAAAACGTTACTTTGAGAAATGCTCTTCCCATCCGAACCCGTTAGTGGAACAAGCTGCTAACTACAGCCCGTCCAAGGATGTCCCCTTGCGGCACCGACGCCCGAGGAATGTTCTCTTTGATCCCGACGACCCCATCACGGTAGCTAATCGCCCATACGAAAATCTCCAGTCTCAAAGGAGACGGGGATTTTCCTTAGGCACACCGACACACCGCACTCGCCGGCGAGTGCGACGAAGTAGGAACAGTAGCTCGTTTTCCAGGTACCAAAATGTACCAGGGCGCTTCTCGCCACCAGTAGGCTCTTCTTAGGCCCTTAAGGCACCCTAGTGTCGGCCCTTAAGGCAATGAGCGTTTGCATCGCTCGCGAGTTTGCATCGCTCGCCATTGATCAAAGGCAAAGCCCATGGCCGAGGTTCGTCCCAACTGGGAGCCCCTTGCGCTTTTGCCGAAAAGGCTGAGTGGCGTCAAGCCCTCGCCTCAAACCGTCCCGCTGTAAATATTAAAGCTCTTAGAAGCTAATATTGTAGGTCCAGTCAAAAAAAAAAAAAAAAAAAAAAAAAAAAAAAAAAAAAAAAAAAAAAAAAAGAAAAAAAAAATGAAGTGTGTTCCAGTGCTATTATAAGTGTGTCAATATCATTGAATTGTGAATCAGCTCGAAAATAAAAGGAAAAACAAGTGCTATCAAGAACATTGTGGTTTTAATAAGAGGAATCCCTGCAAGTGCGACCTCTGGTCTAAAAACGCCAAGCGGAATACGTCGTGTGATATAGTGGCAGCCTGTTCCACATCCCGCCAGCCCGGCTCATCGAACCAAACATCGTCAGCCAGCCAAAACTACAGTCCACTCGCTCGCTAGTCAACCACAATTTACGTTTTATTATAGGTATTTACAAAATAAAGGAGCTCGAGAGCCTAGCGGGGCATGCATTTTCTTTATGATAGTGGGCGTCAAGCGATGGCGAGTGCGCGGCCATGCTTGAATTGGTTGCCGTTAGTGGCACTTCTATATTAACACTTTCGCGTACATTAAACGAGATAACAATAAATGTTAAAAAATTGTTATCTACGTCGAGAGGCGTTACTGTTAGCGAAAGTATTAAGTGCTTCAGAAGGCACGTTAAGCCGTTGGTCCCGGCTGTTATCGGTAGATGGCTATGTCAGATGCCTATATGCAGCCTGAAAAATCTGACAGTGTGGGATACAAACACATATGGATCGTGTTCCTAATGGTCTGCTTCACTTGTAATCCGGTTACGAAGGTCAGACCACAGTCGCTCCATTGTCAAGTACCGCAAAATCAGGACCATGTTTAAAAGCGTACCCTGGGCTCTGAAGCGTAAGCTGAAGATGCAACTAGAAAAAACGCTCGTACGTGGTTATAATTTGTAATCGCTTTTTGAAACCCTTTAAACTAATAAAAAAAAAATAAGATCCAATTGGCGCCAAAAATCCGCCATTTTGATTTTTGATCAACTGACCTGGGAAATCGAAACTGACGTAATAATACCCATGAGGTAGTAACTTGACGAGAGGTATGAAAGTAGCGGCTGAGTCTCCGTGGCCGTGAAGCAGGAGCACCCTGGGCTTACGGCGGCAGCCCCAGCTAATCACTGACAAATAAACCATCATTAAAGTAAGTAAATATTATTTACTAGCGACCCGCCCTAGCTTCGCATGAGCATAAAAACCTTCTTCTTGAATCACTTTATATCAAAAAACCGCATCAAAATCCGTTGCGTAGTTTCAAAGATTTAAGCATACAAAGAGACGTAGGTACAAAAAAGCTACTTTGTTTTATACTATGTAGTGATTTAATTAGGGCGTGGCGTCTGACTTAGCAGAATTTTAAATACTAATATTATAAAGAGGAAAGATTTGATTGTTTGCATCGAATATACTTCGTAACTACTGGACTCGATTTGATAAATTCTTTCACTGTTAGAAAACCAAAATATCCCCGAGTGGCATATATGTAGTACTACGGCTGAAGCCGGGATGGGCTTCTAGTATAAAATATTTTTTAGTTATTTACACAATGTAATAAAACGATTTATTTAACCTTATATGGTGGACACGAATTAACTGCAAATATTTAAAGGGCAGATTCACACCACTACTGTGCCCCTAGTATGAGTTTTTCTAAACGCAGACGCTAGTGACTGCGTTAGCGATTTTATAATTCTGATGCAAACCCTGTTCGTTTATCTACCTACAGCCCTTACGACCACTCTGCCAAGAGTAGTGTTGTGCCGTGCCCGGGAACGTTCCCTCAAAATGGAAATTTTAGGGAAAGTTGTATAATTATTTTTTTTATTTACAGCTTTTACAGTATATTTACAAAAGTACGAATAAGGATGGGATATACAAATGTATAACAATTCAAAAATATTTTTTGTTTTCGTTGGGAACGTTCCCATAAACTGGGAACATGTCCGGGAATGTACCCGGAAACGGGAACGAGAAATATTCTCCGGGAACGGGAATTTGGGGACGGCACATCACTAGCCAAGAGTGCCAGACTAAGAACTGAATAAAAAAATAGGTACTTACTAGCGATCTTTAGTCCAACCATATCAATTGTCCATTCGTGTGTTTCCTTCATTTCAAATATTATTCTATTCTATTTTTAAGTCACTTTTTTTTTGCTTATATATACAAAGAAAATTTACTACACTACGCAAAATACGAGTACGTTAACCGTATAGCGAAATATATAAACATCCTGCGTTTGAAACTAAATAAATTTAAATGATTTTATCGATGCTGGTAATTTGGTACCTATTTACTTGAATCAAAATGATGAGGGCAGTGCACACTACCACTATCATTCTATCAAAATAATACAGTTTAGGTATGTATCTATAAACTAATTTTAATTAATTTGCATCCATTGAATAGGTATGCGTGACGTACGTTTTAAATATATTAACAAAGTTACAATGACCTGTATGAGCCAGGGGTTATATTAAATTAGATACTGACTGTTTCCTACGGTTTCATCTACCTATAAAATGTCGAATCGCGCGCGGGAGGCAATTTTTTTTTTCATCTATGCACCTCCCTATGTAGTGTATTACCTATAGCCTAACCTTTTCCAAGAATCAGGCTATCATATTATTAATACGAATTTTAAAATTACTCTACATGTATAACTATAATAACATAACTACATATAATAAACTAGCTTTTGCCCGCGACTTCGTCCGCGTGGCGTGTTATAAAAGAGAGATCTTTGTGTATGTGGGAGAAAGGTAAAAATGCTTAATTTTATTATTTTTAAATGAGGTTATAGTATAAGTAGCTCAGTTGAATAATGAATTGTTATTAATTTAAAGATTTTTAGTTTATTATAATTTGGTTTGATATAAATTCAGGAAAATACGATCACTGGAGGCTAACCCTAAAGTACCTATAGACTTTCGTCTGGAATTCAGAGGTGAGAATTTGGATGTCAGTCGGTATGAAAGTAAAAGTTTGACCACATAAAAACTTAAAACCGGCCAAGTGCGAGTCGGACTCGCGCACGAAGAGTTTCGTATAAAAATTAACAAAAAGTCACCGTAAAGACTTATAACTTACAATTATTTAAACAAAATTTAGAAATTACAAAAGAAAATTATAAGTTAATTCAAAGGCCGTGAACCGTCCGCCTGGAAAATTTAACAGTAATTTATAACAGAAAACTACCTGCTAAAGATTTAAACCGTCCAAGAATAGTGAAAAGTTCGCCCGGAAAATTCAATATTTGACACGACCATCAACGACGTCTGCCCTCACGCTTTCATTATATTATAAAGTACTCTGTGCCTCACTCGTTTGTCGCGTTCCGGTTTCTCCACTTGCTTCGTGGGTTCTCACTCTGGTATTTTTGACTTTGCATACACTAAGGTATATGCATATAATATTTCAAGCATCTAACTTATGCAGTTTAGATTTTTTCATACGACATTTTTTTCCTGCTAACTTAATTTTTCAAAATACAGCCATAACTAAACTTTATATTTACTAAGGTATGCATGCATGCTAGATTGAAAACATCTATCTTACGTGATTAAGATTTTTGCATACAAAATTTTTTTCCCAACAACTCCCGTTCCCGTGGGAATTTTGCAATATCGCGTTGCAAGTAAGCTTTACGTTCATTAGGGTACCTGCATGCCAAATTTTAATCATCTATCTTACGCGGTTTAGATTTTTTCATACAAAAGCTTTTTCCCGCTAACTCCCGTTCCCGTGCAATATCCTGTTGCATTTCCGTCATACATTATTTCTATGTAACTTTAACCATTAAGACTTAGCTTAAAAAATTTAGTAATTTCTCCCGTTTTCCCAACATTTCCCTACACTACTCTGCTCCTATAGATTGTAGCGTGATGAAAAGTATACTATTACCTGCCCAGGACTATGAAGAATAATTGTACCAAGTTTCGTTAAAATCCGTCGAGTAGTTTTCGTTTCTATAAGGAACATACAGACATACAGACAAAAATTTTACTGATTGCATTTCTGGCATCAGTATCGATCACTAATCACCCCCTGATAGTTATTTTGAAAATATATTTCATGTACAGAATTGACCTCTCTACAGATTTATTATAAGTATAGATAGATAACATAAAACATAACGTTTAAGTTATACAAGATTATGAGATAAATAAAAGATGTCAAATAGAAATATAACACTGGTATTTATTTCAAGAGTGATTCAATTAACTCAACTGGCAGATGTCGAGCAAGAGAGGCCGATCTACCACCATTCGAGCGCTCGGGATGTCGCGGTGAGGGGACTGACACCCATATTCTCAATCGTTTCCTCAAACTCCACTCATCCTCACTCGACCTCAATGGTATTCATAGTTGACACTAGCTTCCTCACCTTAAGGAAATTACTCAATGGAGGTGAGAAACGAACTGTCACACCCATATTCTTAAACGTTACGTTATAGGTCTCTTCCACTCAACCTCATTCGAGGACGCCTCAAGGAAGTCCTCCAACTTTCCTTGAAAACGGTATTCTTAATTGTTTCCTTGAGCAAACTCCAGTGAGGATGAGTTAAGGAATGACGTTCCGTTTTATATCTGTATGTTGGTAAACAGCTTAACTTTTTGACGTAAAGAGAGTTTTTGACAAAGTTCCTTTTTCAATTTTAGCTAACTAGCATAGATTTATTATAAAACAACAAAATACTTAAATACACAAAGAAATTATTATAGTTCGTACAAATTCTTTTAAATCTGGTCCTCAATAAAAGCACCTACCTTTCGTTAAACGAAACGTTCGAGGCTTCCTTATATTTGACAGTTCGTTCCTCACCTCCATCGAGTAATTTCCTTAAGGTGAGGAAGCTAGTGTCAACTATGAATACCATTGAGGTCGAGTGAGGATGAGTGGAGTTTGAGAAAACGTTTGAGAATATGGGTGTCAATTATAAGGTAGGTCCTCGAACGTTTCGTTTAACGAAAAGTAGGTGCTTTTATTGAGCATCAGATTTAAAAAAAACTTGTACCTACTGTAATAAGTTCTTTGTGTATTAAGTATTTTGTTGTGTTATAATAAATCTATGCCTATTAGCTATCCGACCGAATTAACCATTCGTGTCTAAGTTTTGGCACTAATCACGGTAAAGATAGGAGCACCAACCCCGCTCCTATCACTGGGATCCAGCCTGAAGATTTAAACACATATTAAAATTATCAACAGCAATATCATATCAATATCAAATACTAATAAAGGCCATGTTAAATCACTAGAGCACAATACACGTCTGCACCGCTCGGCGAACCCAAGGAGAAGAGAGCGTTACACTCATACTCACCCCGACACTGCTACTGCCAAGAGGGGTTTACCTGTAGTGGGGAGATATCTGTCACGTGATGTTACCGGGCGCTAACATGCCAGTTAGCTAAAATTGAAAAACCTTGTCAAAAACTCTCTTTACGTTAAAAAGTTAAGCAGTTTACCAACATACAGAAATGAAACGGGACGTCATTCCTTGACTCACACCCATATTCTCAAACGTTTCCTCAAACTCCACTCATCCTCACTCGACCTCAATGGTATTCATAGTTGACACTAGCTTCCTCACCTTAAGGAAATTACTCAATGGAGGCGAGGAACGAACTGTCAAATGTAAGGAAGCCTCGAAAGTTTCGTTTAACGAGAGGTAGGTGCTTTTATTGAGGACCAGATTCAAAAGAATTTGTACCTACTATAATAAGTTCTTTGTGTATTTAAGTATTTTGTTGTTTTATTATAAATCTATGCTAGTTAGCTAAAATTGTAAAATAAACTTTGTCAAAAACTCTCTTTACGTCAAAAAGTTAAGCAGTTTACCAACACAGATATAAAACGGAACGTCCCTCACTGGAGTTTGCTCAAGGAAACAATTAAGAATACCGTTTTCAAGGAAAGTTGGAGGACTTCCTTGAGGCGTCCTCGAATGAGGTTGAGTGGAGGCGACCTATGAGGCAACGTTTAAAAATATGGGTGTCATCCTCACTGGAGTTTCCTTAAGGAAACAATCAAGAATACCATTTTCAAGGAAAGTTGGAGGACTTCCTTGAGGCATTCTCGAATGAGGTTGAGTGGAGGCGACCTATGAGGAAACGTTTGAGAATATGGGTGTGAGTCTTGGATTTTAATTTATATATGTATTTGTTACAAAATATAGTATCGTTGAGTTGGTATCCAATAACACAAGTCTCCAACTTACTTTGGGACGAACTCAATCTGTGTGATCTGCCCCTATATACATGTATTAATATTTTTTTTGCAAAACATGTGGAAATAATTAAAGTATTTTTGTAATAATTGCTACGTTGAACTATAAGCTTTATATTTTGTTAAAGTACTTATGAAAAGGTTAGTAAAACAAAGTCAAGTACCAGTTTTAACAATTTATTTTCATACTATAAAAGCGCGGCATATTTACTAAATAGATCCTGATGTTGCTTAGTTCGCTGCTCGTTCTCGATACGATGTATTTGTACCTCCCCTTCTGGAGTTACTAGCGCCTGTAAAAATAGGAATGAAGAAGAATGAATGAATGAATGAATAAACACTTTATTGCACCAATTACATAAATACATCATTATTAGAAGACAACATTAAAGCAAATTTAAATTGTTTATTTTCATTATAGGACATTCTTATCACTTATTAACGTCAATCATTTGGGGTGACGTATGATATGAGTAGTGGAGTGACTTATGATATGAGTAGTGGAGTGACGTATGATATGAGTAGGGGAGTGACGTACAAGATGAGTAGGGGAGTGTCGTATAATATGAGTAGGGGAGTGACGTATGATGAGTAGGGGAGAGACGTATGATATGAGTAGTGGAGTGACGTATGATATCAGTAGGGGAGTGACGTACAAGATGAGTAGGAGAGTGTCGTATAATATGAGTAGGGGAGTGACGTATGATATGAGTAGTGGAGTGACGTATGATATGAGTAGGGGAGTGACGTATGATATGAGTAGTGGAGTGACGTATGATATGAGTAGGGGAGTGACGTACAAGATGAGTAGGGGAGTATCGTATGTTATGAGTTGGGGAGTGACGTATGATATGAGTAGGTGAGTGACGTATGTTATGAGTAGGGGAGTGACTTAAGAGATGAGTAGGGGAGTGACGTACGAGACGAGTAGGGGAGTGACGTATGATATGAGTAGGGGAGTGACATATAAGACGAGAAGGGGAGTGACATACGAGATGAGTAAATGAAAGAGGTTGACTGTATGCTCTGCCGAAGTGCCGACCCCACATAATAGTGGGAACTAGAAAAAGATAAAAAAAAATCTTACCAATAAACTTTTTGCAGTCGCTCCAGCCACGGCCGCATTGTCAACGACATATTTTGCATAGATGTCACTGTGTGCGAGGTCCCACACAACCAAACAACCATTTTTGAGTTTGGCGTAGACACAGCAAGGGTTCACAGCTGGCCATAGAACAGTGTCTACTGATAGCTATAATTAAAATAAATAATTTGATTCCTCAATTTATTCATATGTATTAAAATTTATGCTACTTTTCGTTGTAATTTTATAACTTAAGAACGGGCTCACCTATCCAAACCAAATGTTTAGGCTTTGTTCGGACTATTTAGTAGATGGTTTATGTGAAGTTTGCACAAAAACGTCGAGCGGTCGAGCGGTCCTTCAATTATCACATTTTTACGAAACGTACCTACCGGGCCGCTAGTTTATCTCAACTAGAATCATAAATGCGAAAGTGAGTTTGTATATTTGTTTGTTACCTCTTCACGCCCTATCCACTGAACCAATCTTAGTGAAATTTCGCATACACATAGCTAGGAGTATTGAGAAGGACATAGGGTTTTGACCTTTCATCCCGAGAAAAAGCACTGTTCGCGAGGGCATTTTGCGCGGACGAACCCACGGGAAAAAGCTAGTTCATAGAATAATTACTTAAAATAGGATCAGAAACCTGTATTCCTAACATGAGATATTAGAAATTTTTCGCGTACAAGAGTATAAAATTACCTGTGGACTTATCAGGATGTCTTCAGGAACGGTTGTTCTCCCAACGACAGTTCCAGCAAAGCGCCCACTCTTGTGGGTGTGGAATTTTTCTACATTATGAGGACGATTCCTAAAAATTCCAAATATTTTTATTTATAAAAGGTGAACACAAACTAACTGGAAATATTTTAAGGGCCGGTTCAGATCACTATACTGAACAACTACCTATAAGTATGAAAGATCTAGTTTATTATATAATAGAAAGTGAAAAAAAAGATAATCGTACTTCGATAGGATATCTATCCAATTTTGGGTCTCTATCAGAAACACCTTTTTTACTTGGATGGTCTTAATCTGCCCTTAAATAATTTGTAGTTGATTTGAGTGATGCACTCAAATCAACTACAATTTGTATAGACTAAGTATTGAAAAAGCTACAATTTAAACATAGACGTCTTATAATAATGGAAATTAAGATCCTAGAGTTAAAGATCTAGAGAGAAAGTACAAGAACTACTGACTTAGGTACTAAGTTATTCCAACAATCTCTGGTGGGACTGACTTTAGTCTTTATTGCGAAGGAAAGAAAAGAACTAAACACAATCAACCTATATTATTCTAAAGATATTATACGCGAAACTCAAAATACTTATAACTCGTGAGACTAATGGTCTAGACATGCGAAATTAGTCTCGAATCTTGACTTCCAGATTGAGTCTTTTAACAACACTAGGTCATCAATACACCGCATCGCAACAGAATTAGTGATAGTACTACGTAGCATCGCTCCAGCGATATCTAGAATAGAAACATGTCAATTTGGTAATTTTGACAACAATTACTGCCTGCCCTTTTCATGCGGCGATCGTGCATATGTGCAACAGTACATGATCGAAGGCTCCACCTAATTGGTTTTTATAACCACACAAGCATACCGGCAGTCCAATGTCAGGAGAACTCTGTTCTGTACCGCTGAGCACAAGTTGACGGTTCCAGAGTCGGTGGCTGCTAGGAAGTAAGGCAGACCATGAGATGATACCTCCAAGCTGGTGACGCTTGATGTGTCATCTGGAAGTAGGTACCTGGTTTAAAACGTTATCATTTCAGCCGCAGTCAATGCCGGATTAAGCATGGGGCTTGGCCATAGAGGAGGCTTGTTTGTTTGAAGAGGCTCGATGTCTAAATTGGTTTTGGTTCTGATAGGACATCATCATCATTTTAACCGCTGTCCGCTGGACATTGGCCTTCCCTAAGGATTTCCAGAATCACCGGTTGGAAGCGGCCTGCATCTAGTGTTTGCCTGTGACCTTCAGCTCATCTGACCATCAGGTCGGAAGTTGTCCCACGCTGCGTTTTCCAGTCCGTGTTCACCATTTCAAAATCTTTCGTAATATTAAAAATCATTTATAACTTCAAGATATGCGTATAAATTGGGAAATTTTCAATAAAGCTTGTCATAACTTACTTGAAACCTTAATTTCATTAATTTTGAAAGAGCCAGCTGTTCTTGAACAAAGCAATACTTCACCACAATTTTTCGCGACTAAGTAACTGTAACTATTATCATAATTCATTATTTTCAAATCATTGCACACGATACCGCTCTCCCAATTATTTTCCTTTGGCAAGACTCGTTTAATCTTATTACTGGCAACACTGTCAGGTCTGAGGCTGTCAAAGCTAGCTGATTGAATTCGGGGAACCTTTTTTGTTATTTTTTCTTTTCTTCTCATCGACATTCGTCTTTTTGCCGCACTGAGGTTGAAGTTCGAACTGCTTGAAAACAAAGGTTGTAATTTCGGTACACCCAAATGATCAATTAAAGAGATCTTTTGGTTCATTTCTAGTTTTATTTTTGACCAAAACGCTTTGCCCATGTCAGTTGTAGTCTTGGATTTATCTCGTATTATCGCCCATATTGATAAAATTCCTATGTTTTGTAAAGAACACACCTGTAAAAATAAATTGAGTTTTAATTTCTTCTTTCGAACATGTTTCTCAGCTACGTCCTTAGCTTAGGCTATATATCCCGGGGGAGAACTTAATTTAGGTGCTCGCACACAATCCGTTGTAAATCAAATAAGAATAGCAGTGCCTTATATATATATTTGTTATTACCTACATAGTTTTATTCCTTAGTATATAACTTTTTTGTCCACCTCTTATATCAGTTCATCTGAAGTTGGATCTTCTCGTACATTTGCACCAGAAGTATCCACTCAGGATTGTCTGTATGTCTAGACCTTCTTTTTGGATCTCTCTTTCCTTGTTTTTGTGGCATTGCTAAGTATTACTGACACTAACTTATTTAATTGCAAAGGGATGTTTGTCCATACATTTTGTTTTACGACGTTATCCCTACACTGACCCACTTGGGTTAGTAACCTAAGTAATTTCAAATATTTAGTTTTATTTGTGTGAGAGGGGGAGAGTGTTGTGAAGTGTTGTGAATTGACCTTTTTTGTAAACTTTAATTGTATAGATATATAAAAAAATATAACTACGGCACATTAGTAAGAACCTGAAACCCCTTTTTGTCTAGTGTTATTTAATAAGCCCTTCAATTAATAATACTAAGTATTTAGAGACTAAACTTTCAAATAGGCCAAGGCAAGTGTTGACCATCGGGCAATTCCTCTCGCGGGGCAACGATTATTTTGTTACTTTTGGTGACTGACCTGCCCCACCACTTTCCTTCCTTGATTGCTCTCAGGGTTAGCGTGAAATTGGAGCTCGAAGCCGACCACGATGCCTGCTGGTGCTCCCTCATTCATAGCAGCGGCGCTGCTTGTAAATGAACAGACTTGGCAAGGCGATTGTGACATACCCTGAAACACGATATAGGTACTTATATAAATTAATAAAATCCCTTTAAAAATGTTTAGTCAACTGTAAGAGCTGAAATGGAAAAGGAATTTCATATTGCTTGAAGCGTTAATTATGGTACATGTGACGTCGTATAAAAAGAACGCTGAAGGAAAGCGGAGTAAACTTGCCCAACACGGGAAGCTAACGAACAAATCGCGTGCGCTGGGAAACACCCGCACCGCGCTCACCGCATACATCGATAAATCGACGCAAGCGCAGCTTAACCAACAGCGTTCATCTTACATGACGCGACCCATACTAAGTAGCTGTTGAAGGGCATTGTGATACCAATTCCGAGACCACACCTTCTAACGGTCCCAAGTAAAACAACTAGCTCTTGCCCGCGGCTCCACCCGTGTGCTACTCCGTTATATGGAGCCAAAAAGTGAATGTTTTAACTATATCCATACCAAATTTCATCAAAATTAGTCAAGCAGTTTAGCCATGAAAGCGTCACAGGTAGGCAAACGAACAGACTTAAGCATTTGTAGGATACTAAGTATGAAAATCTCGAATGACGATGATGACTCTCCGAAATACCAACCGTGTAAGTTCTTATACTATCTTCTGCTAACTCTAATTTTTCGACGGTATTTTCATGACGCCACGTTGCTTCTTCAGATAAATCCCAAACATGTATTGATCTGCAAAATATTTATTGGTCAATAAAAAGGAGATTATGTGTAGTTTAGCCTAGCGGGGCACGCGGGTTCGGAAGCGCGTGACGAGCGACGGCGAATGCGGCCTTACTTGGATTGGGCGCCACTTGTGGCATTTCATTTAAAAAAAATCATTTTGCATTATATAGCCCGATCCTTGGAGAAGATTATCACTATCACTATGTAGTATAAAACAAAGTCGCTTTATCTGTCCTTAGGTATGCTTAAATCTTTAAAACTACGCAACGGAATTTGATGCTGTTTTTTTTAATAGATTAAGTGATTCAAGAGGAAGGTTTTAAGCCTATGCGAAGCCGAGGCGGGTCGCTAGTAAGTAATATTAACATATACATACTCACCATAGGAGAGTTAAAGAATTACCTACTGCTGGGACTAGCTGATTCGAGTTTAAAAATATACTTACCCATCTTCTAAAGCTGCTGCGAAAATTCCATCAGTGTTACCTCGAAATCGGGCGATAGTAATATTATTTACGGCTATGATAATCTTGATAGGCTCTTGTCTAAGAATACTTAAATCCCACAAGCAAGATATACATCTGTCTATAGTGTTAGGGGTCTTTTTATGTATAGTCATTAGAAGATTACTTTTTGTATCAGAAAACACAATATTTGTAATTTTGGCATTTTTTATAAGAGAGAATTTTTCGTCTGTTATATTTGTATTAGATAGTGAAACGTATTCTTTGCTAAAGGGAAATTTTGAATTTCTTTTCGCATCTGCTACTTCTTGGTCGCTTGTGTTTAAACACAGAACGTGACTAACTCTACTTAGAACCTTTTTCAAGAAAATATTTAATTTTGTTACGTTGTATTCATTATTTCTTAATTTAGATTGGTATTTTTCATGCCGCAACATTTTGCAATAACCAACGCCATCTTTTTGTTCAAAATATATCCTTAGCGGATTTCTTTTATAATTAGATTCTGTGTTAATCTCATCATTAATTGCTACATCTGTCTCCTTATTTATTAGAAGCGTGAATTTCGTCAAATAATCTTCACTATTTTGGGTATATTTCCGTGTTTTAATATCATCTTTTAGATAAATGTCGTGATCGGAAAACTCAACGGGATGTTGTGTCCATTTGTCGTCAAATTCAATCGTATCAGTTTGTATTTCTTCGGAGATTCCGTCTTCAAAAGTTTGGACTGCTGTTTGCATGTAGTTTGAGCGGCCGAATGTTACCATAAACAAATCATAAGGAATTGGTTTCATTTCGAACAATGTATAAGACATTTCGTGAAGTGTTATCATGCTGAGTATATCTTTGGCTCTTTGTTTGAGATTCTCAAAAAATTTCCGCTTTCGTTTACACTCTTTTGATTTATTGAAATCTATAAAAAGAGGCCTGTAAAATGTAAATATTTTAGATAAGAGTCAACTTCAAACTATCTTTAATTATTTTGTTGAAAATCGCTTAAAACATTGGTTGTTTTCTCTTCAAAGCTCAAAGCTTAAATGCCTTACATTGTCTAATAGACTGGAATACACTTTTTAACTGCAAATATATAAAAAGTAGATTCAGATCACTATTCTGAACAACTTTTTCAAATAAACTTACCTACTTATATCAAAATGCGAAAATTTTCACTCTCCATACTAACCTAGATCAGATGTAGTTTTTTCGAAATTCGATAAAGTTTATTTGGAAACGTTGTTTAGTATAGTGGTCTGAAATGCTGAATCTGCCCATAAAATATTTGCAGCTGATTTGTGTCCACCTTATATGTATCCTACAGGTTGAAAGGTTGACTGGTAAACCCAATCTTATTTCCAAAAGGTGACTGGAAGAGATTGTTTAGCAATAAGTCCATCTTTGCTCCATATGTTTAAAAAGTTTTTAATTATAATTTTGTCTGTATCTATGTAAGCAGGTAATAAATAAATATTTGTTTTATGTAAAAGAGTTTATGTCAATATTATATTTAACTTATAGTGCTTTAAACGTTTATTAAATGTAGCCAATCAATACCTTAATATTTCAACTTGTACAGTCTTCAAACTTGACGCAGGGCTAGAGCTACTCAACTCTTGGAACCCCTCATCTGTCAATGAGACCTTCACATCCGTCTCTCTGTCCTCCTGTATGATATCTAAGGCTGGCATAGTTTTACAAGCGGTACGCTGGGCTTCTTGTAGATCAAAATTTCCTGTAAAAAAATAATTGGCTTGGATCTACGCGAGTTTTCGCCTGTTTTGTACCCCTCCGGTACAATCGGTCTACTATCCCGATAGGTCAACTTTCACAAACGGTCTTCTTTTTCGTCCAAGCGTGTTTCCCGGTTGCATCTTTAGCTTACGCCTTAGAGCCCAGGGTACGCTATTAGTCATGGTCTTGATTTGGCGGTATTGGTTATTACAATGGAGCGACTACCGTCTGACCTCCGTAACCCTTTTACAGGGAAACCAGACAAACAGGAACATGACCCGGGTGTGTTAGTAGCCAACACTGTCAGATTTTTCAGGCTGCCTAAAGGCATCTGACATAGCCTAACGACTGCCATGACGCCATCTACCGACAGCAGCCGGGACCAACGGCTTCACGTGCCGTCAGAAGTACGGAGGAGCTCAAGGTAGTAAATGCCACTAATGGCGACCAATCCAAACACGGCCGCTCTCTCGCTTGACGCGCGCTAGCGTTAAGAACACGCGCGCCGCGTTGGATTGTCAACCTTTCACAAACGGTCTGTTTTCCTAAATCTGATCGTGGCAGGGATGTAACTGGGGAACACGTTCGTTTGAAAAGAAGACAAATAAGTATTACTCTTAGGTCTAAAAAATATTCGTCAGAATCTTAATTTTAAAATGCCTACTTACCAGAATCGAGCATTTTCTCTTCACTGTCCTTGCTTTCCTGACTTTGGTGTTCATATGAAACAGCACTACCGCCATCGTCACTGTGATCATCATTTTCACTCTGTTCTTTATTGGAACTGTTGTAGGATTCGAAATCTGATTCGTAACTTTCGAAATCATCTTCGTAACTGATCTCTTCATCATTTGCTTTATCGGGTTGATCCTAAAATAATTTTGTATATTGAAAATTATGGGTAATATTAGGTTCATTTCGGATACCTCAGTAATAATTTTAAACCATTACCTTGGACTGCCCCTCGTCTAGATCGACATAAAATGCTTTAGGTTTTGCTGCAAGTTTTTGAGATAATTTGATCATTTCAGCGTTATTGTCAACTACATCAGGAGTCAACACTTTTACTTCATTGTCCTGTAAAGTTCTTGTTTTTGTTCGCTGTCTACCTGCTACATTTTCGTGGTCACTCGCGCCCAGTTTCTTTTTATCTTTTCTATCTTTTTCTTCATCTGTTTCATCTTTTTTAGTGTCTATTTCTCCGCTTGATTGCAGTTTTTTCTTGGCATTTGGTGAATTAATCGTCACATTGGATAGGGGAACATCTCTTGCTGATCTTAAACTAGAATGTTTAGATGCATCTTTCAACTTTCTAGTTGAATTCAAAGCGTCTTTTGTCTCAGTCTCTCTATACGAACTTGTAGAAGTTCTACTAATTTGACTGACTGATGAGGATGACGATTTTAGTAAATTTTTCATTGGGGACGAGTACGTTGTTTTGGTAGTAGCTTGGGACTTTCTAGGCGCTTTCGGTAAACCATCCTTTTGTCCATAAATGTCTGTGGTAGAAGCCTTTCGGAGATAATTTCTCGGGGTGATAGGAACTTTTTTTTTTTCATCTTTTTTCGAGCTAGTTACTTCTTCTTTGGACGCTTGAATCTTATTCTTAGTTTTTTTATCTGTTGATTTTCTTGTAGTTTGCATCGTGATTACACATACATCCTGCCAATGAGCATGTTCTATGTAAATTAATTGAACTAGCCGTTGCCCGTGACTCCGTCCGCGTGGGACTCGGTTATATCGCGCCCTAATATAGTCTATTTTTGACCCCTGGTCATCCATACCATATTTCATCAAAATCAGTCCAGGTAACAGACAGACAGACAAACTTTTGCATTTATAATATTTAATTAGTATGGAAGTATGGATTTTGGTTGACAAGCCGATATTTTATTATTATTAGATTAGTAAAGTAAGAACTTAGCAATAAATAGATATACCTATTTAAACGAAAACTTTAACTTTACTAATCTATCTATACTTATAATAAATCTGTAGAGAGGTCAATTCTGTACATGAAATATATTTTCAAAATAACTATCAGGGGGTGATTAGTGATCGATACTGATGCCAAAAATGCAATCAGTAAAATTTTTGTCTGTCTGTCTGTCTGTCTGTATGTTCCTTATAGAAACAAAAACTACTAGACGGATTTTAACGAAACTTGGTACAATTATTCTTCATACTCCTGGGCAGGTTATAGTATACTTTTCATCACGCTACAATCAATAGCAGCAGTGTAGTGAAGGGAAATGTTAGGAAAAAGGGAGAAGTTACTCCATTTTTTAAGCTTCCGTCGCGTGTGCTGTCTAATCGTTAAAGTTACATAGAAATCATGTGTGACGGAAATGCAACAGGATATTGCAAAATTCCCACGGGAACGGGAGTTAGCGGGAAAAAACTTTTGTATGACAAAATTTTAACCGCGTAAGATAGATGATTGAAATTTGGCATGCAGGTCCCTAATGAACGTAAAGCTTACTTGCAACGCAATATTGCAAAATTCCCACGGGAACGGGAGTTATTGGGAAAAAACCTTTGTATGTAAAAATCACGTAAGATGTTTTCGATCTAACATGCATGCATACCTGAGTAAATATAAAGTTTAGTTATGGCTGTATTTTGAAAATTAAGTTAGCGGGAAAAAAATGTTGTATGAAAAAATCTAAACTGGATAAGTTAGATGCTTGAAATATGATATGCATATGCCTTAGTGTATTTCCCCTATATTCATATGCATATGCCTTAGTATGTTCCCCTGGGAACGGGAAGCGAGTTAGAGGCTCGTGGTAGTGGCAACTAAGGTACGTCGCGGCCGCGGCGGCGGTTGTGGGGCGGTGACAGCGGTGAGGCGCGTTGGGGTTGGGGCAGTTGTAGATAAAATTTTACAGCCGGACGTTTCACGGCCCTTGAATTATCTTATAATTTTCTTTTGTAATTTCTAAATTTTGTTTAAATAATTGTAGGTTATATAAGTCTTTACGATAATTTTTTGTTAATTTTGTACGGAACTCTTCGTGCGCGAGTCCGACTTGCACTTGGCCGGTTTTTAGTTTTCATGTGGTCAAACTTTTACTTCATACCGACTGACATCCACATTCTCACCTATGAATTCCAGACGAAAGCCTATAGGTACTTTAGCCTCCACTGATCGTATTTTCCTAAATTTATATCAAACCAAATTATCTTAAACTAACACAAGTTATCAAAAATCCCTCCACTGTAATTAAGGTTCTGGATCTGAAGTCAGTTTTAAACATATTAAATTATAATTCCCTATAGTTACAAATTGCATTATTGCTTAAAACGGCCACTTTTAGCAGTTTTGCAAATTGTAACTATATGGAACAACTAGCTGTTCCCCGCGGCTTCGCCTCGCGTGGGACTCGGTTATATCGCGCCCAAAAGTAGCCTATGTTTGACCTCAGGTCGTTAACTACATCCCTACCAAATTTCATCACAATCAGTCCAGCAGTTTAGCCGTGAAGAGGTGACAGACAGACAGACAGACAGACTTTCGCATTTATAATATTAGTATGGATGGATAATTTAATAATTGAATATGATTAAAATTAACTTCAGATCTAGATCCAAAATTACAGCAGAGGGATTTTTGATAACTTGTGTTTTCAGTGAGTAATGATTTTTAAATGACGGTGGCGCTAGTGTGCACCAAGGTATCACCTTAGAACATCTATCATGAAATTAGCACGGGAACGCAGACACGGGTTCCTACTTATTACTATTGGCCATTTGTCTAGTTCATCTCCAGCTCTTTAGACTGAGAGGCGGTTTCTAAAACTCTAATACCAGGGTGTACAGAGTCGGATGACCTTGTGATCTACACAATACGAACAAACGTGATACTGTACTTGCATATTTTTATGCAATTTTTCCTGATATTTTAAGTAAAGTAAAAGGTCAGTTCGAGAATTTTAACACGTTCCCAAAGGATAGAAAAAAACTGTTTCAAATTAATTATAGTCTAATAATAATAATCTAATAATAAAAAAAATAAAATATTTAAATTCTGTATTTCATTACGAGCAAAATATTATGTACTTCATATTATGTACATATGTAAGCGAAAAATAAATAAATAAAAAATAAAATTATTTATGTCTTTTTCTTTGGAATTTCACTGATTCCGGATGAATAAAAATTAAAAATAAAGGACAATAATTTAAGTGAAAAGTAATTTAATTATCGTCATCGTTATCTAAGCGTTTTCCCGGTTGCATTCCAAGCTCCGAGGCTACAAGGGCGTTTAAACAAAAACATTAACTTTATAGGATTCGGAAAGTAGATATGTATCGGAATAGATAAAAAGGGTACGTACCTTTCTTGAGCCATCTATCTACCTTGACATACTTACCTTTTACATTGAATAAATATCGTCACACAAAAAAGATATTTTCTCTTATATCTAAGTAAAATTTTAATAACTTCGTTAGACTGAATTAATTTGTATTCAAATAATTTGTCACAACACAACTCTTTAAAATTATAATAAGCTACAAAATTAAATGAGTAGGCACTTCTGCGTTCTGACACAATTTCGTTCTTATAAGTTACCATGGCAACCAATTCACAACATTGTTTGTCAAGGGCGTATGGTATCCATACTCCATACTATAATATTATAAATGCAAAAGTCTGTCTGTCTGTCTGTCACCTCTTCACGGCTAAACTGCCGGACCGATTGTGATGAAATTTGGTATGGATACCTATAGTTATGCACTAGGAGTCAAACATAGCCTACTTTGGGGGCGATATAACCGAGTCGCAGGGCGGAGCCGCGGGTAACAGCTATTAAATTATAGACAAAACCATGAGAAATATGGTTTTAATTCACAATAAATTAACTTTTATAAAGAGACAATAACAAGTAAGGAGTTTACCACACTAGTAGGTACATAACATACACAGACGTAGGTATATGTGGTGTATACTCTCCCTCTCCCAGCCAAAAGAAGGCCCCGACTGGCAACCAATGACCCGACTCCACCAAAGCAGAGAGATGTGGGGAGACGAGACAAAAATTCTTTATTGCACCAGGAAATTACAAATTCAAATTGTTTATTTTCAATATAGGATATTCTTATCACTTATTGACGTCAATTGTTACTTATTTTAAGTTTACCACCAATTCCAAAGCGCAAGTGGAGAAGAAGTGGCGCCACAAACTCCACAGCAGCATTTTCTTCAAAAACGTAGATAATACAATAGATGTTCGAAGGGGAGACGAGAAGAGATGTTCTTTTTAGTTTAATCTAACACGAAAGCCAAACGACTCCATGTCGCTATTGTTAAAACTGTAGGTATCTTCTTTTACTTGAAGAAGTAAAAGTTTGAAGAAGCAGAATTGATTGCTCAACTCTACATCTCTTCTCATCTCTACGGCATCTAGTCGGCATGTACACTATCCCCTAGCAGTAGCAGCGGATTAACTAGCCTTTTTTCTTTTTGTTTAATGAGTGGAGAAGACCGTGAAAATCCTACCAACCGGCCGTGAGCGATGATCCCAGTAAAACCCACTCTGTTTCAACATCATTACCGCAATCTGGCCGGAGCTGTAAGCTTACTGATGCTCCACAACCCGGGTGCGGTAGCCACTACGGCCCCATCTCTGGGAGCGGCCAGCGGGACGACCTGTACATAAATACATACATATAATCACGTCTTTATCCTATACGGGGCAGTTAGAGCCTAGAGCCATTTGACCTTAGACCACATTTAGCATAATGGTAGTTGAAACAGGAAATCAATAGAGATGGGTTGCTAGCCGCTCCCTTTCCGTCGCATCTTATTGTGTAGCATAACAGAGAGAGAGAGAGAGGTCATCCCCCACATCTACCATGCGAAACTCAGCGCAGCGGAAGGGAATATGGGCTTACTATGATATCTACAATATATCCATAAAAAGTTGAAAGTAAGATGTTGCTTTTCGTCGCTTTACTTCATGTAGGTACACAATCGTTTTTGGGCTGCTTGTCATAGTACGCTCCCGAAAGGAGATGGAAAAATGAAGAAATAACTCGTATGCAGGGCCGTATATAATTTTATAAAAACAACTTTGACATTGACGTTGACGTTGCCAGGCCTTCAGGTGGCCAAAAACCAAGAAGCAGCGTATTCATTCTATGGTTTGTTTTTACGTTTTTACGGTTTTGTAAAAGTTTGTTGTTTTGTAAACTTTGTACTTTTGGTAGGTGTCATAATTAATTATTGTGGCTGTTGTATGACTTTTGTACCTATCTATGTGAAAGAAAATAATAGTTACCTAATGTGTTTGTGGGAATGGGACATAGAGAAAATTATAACAACTCTCTCTCTGTGAACAAATTCTATTTCTTCAAGTGCACAAAACTGTGCCTATATTTTTATGACTGTCTAAAGTCCATAACTTTTATAAAGTAAATACTACTTCGTAAATAAAATACTTAAATTACTTACCTATTTTTAGATGCTGCAAGAGGTTCCTTACTTTTGCTAAAAGGTATTACAGTAAATTTTCTAAAAGAATAAGAAGTAATTCATGTCATAGAAGAACATTCAGAGGTTATTATGAAATTAACTAAAGAATGGTTTGTGCCGGCTCCATGGGGAAATATTTCTGGTAAGTGGTGAGAACTCAATTTTTTATGTTTGGCTGTTCCCCGCATTTTCACCCGTCCGTGGTGTGTATGTTCCATGGAGCATAATTTGAAGCGTGAGCTAAAGACCCAACTAGGAAAGATGCTCAGATAAAAAAACACAAACATAATATTATATGCTAAACCAAATTAGAACCTCTGTCATCTTTAAATTGGTCTTGGCTCAATATTGCATTAGTTATTAAATTCATGTTTAATGTCTTACAGTAATATCATGGGGCTCCCAAAACGGCAAACCCGTGTTCATGGTTCACGGCAGACAGGACAGCGCAGCGACATTTATACCATTGGTGGAACAATTACCGGATAAGTACTACTTCGTGGCCATTGATCTGCCTGGCAATGGGAAATCTGATCCTTTTCCAGCAGGTACTTATATCAAAAGCAGTTAATTATCTTTTAACTCATTTATTCATTCATTCATACCATACATACATACCATCACGCCTGTCTCCCACAGGTATAGGCAGAGACTAGAGATTTCCATTGGCTACAATCCTTACATTAATCCTCTAAGATGTAATTACTTTTAATCTTTATGTTTACTCTGTTGCATCAGTACTAACTGTAATGACATTGTAAATGTGGAAAATAAATAAATAAACATACTTCCCTCACTTATCACTCTTGTCATACACACTCAGATTTTGGGTACTCATTCGTTACATCTCCCTTTTTCAAAAGGTAAATAAATAAATAAGCCTTTTTTTTTGGTTGATTCAGTCAATTAGAGCCATTATTTGTCAGAGAATTTCTCCCCAACCGACTCCCTTTCTGTCTCACTTTAGAAATCTGTTTCTGAGATTATTAATTTGTTTCTATAAATATGTATCGTCATATGACGTATACTCTGTCAGTCAAACAAACCAGAGATTACAGAGCGTAGAGGTAGAAATAAGGAAATATAAGTATTCAATATTATTCCAACCACAATAGGGGCTACTTAAGTAAGTGCATTTATTGCCAAAAAAAAAAAGAAATAACAAAAATTAATTACATTTATCAAATTATAAATAAAAAATAGTCTTCCAACGCGCCTCAGGGAGGCAATGTACCCAGAATACTGGCAGCGTTTCCCCGCTGTATTGCGAGACTTATACGTTGATTGTTAATATGTATTGTTCATTTTCAGGATTACCCATTTGGAGATATTATTATGTAGGTGCTATAGACATCGTGGTGAAGCACCTTAAGTGGATCAAATTCATATACGTGGGACATTCAATGGGCTGTGAGTTGGGTGAGTGTTACGCTAACTGTTGACGTTTAATCACTAGATCATAAACCAAATCAAATCTTATTTATTTATTATATTCTTAAACACACTAGCAGCATATGAAGCTGATGCGTGTGCATCTTAAGTTTGGAGATCTTATACATTGAATGAATGAATGAATTTATTTATTTAAGTAACAGTGACTCATTATGATAGTAAAACTTATGTCTAAGGCTAGTATAAAACAACGTAAAACAAATTATTTATTAAAAAGGCCATTCCTGCACCCCCAGCTATGGCACAGCAATGGTTAACATGGAGGCTGTCCAGTCTTCTCGCGATCATATTCAGGATGCTGTTGCCTAATCTGTTTTTAAACATTGTCTAATCTATTTTTAAAAGCGTTGACTGAAGGTGCAGTGATGACACTCAGGGAATCTTCAAATCTTCCTCTTCTTTCTCGGACGTGCTCGCAATGCTCCTGGTGCTGCAGGTGTCTCATAGGCTACGGTTACCTCTTCCCATCCGGTGGGCCAATGCCTGTTTGCCTATTTAATTTAATAGTATTTTAAAAAAGCACTTCTATATGTAAGATTAATTTTAAATTTACACACATAAGTCCTTGATAACAAGGACCAATGACAAAAAAATAGTTTAATATATGTGTCTAATTATCCTTACTACGATTGTCATCATGAGGTTATTGTCTCCATGGCTATTAGTAATTCTGTGTCCATGGTTCAGTGGAGAAAGTGTTTGCCTGTTGACCCCGGAGGTCGTGGGTTCCATTCCCACAAGAAGCATACTTTGTTTGGTGTTTCCAGTTTTGTAAAGCCTTTGCAGGCTTAAATCACCTGATTGTCTGATAATAAAGATGATTCCGTGCTTCGGAAGGCACGTTAAGCCGTTGGTCCAACTGGTATTCGTTAAAAGAACCACGTCAGAGGCCGAGAGGCGGTTCCGAAGAACTCTGACACCAGCATGGTCGATTGACCGTGATACCTACACGAAATGATGATAATCATGATGATTCACGATTGCCATTCAAATACAAGAATGATTTTTAGTTTTTATTTTTGTTACAGGATTATTTTTCAATGCAATAAGGCCTGCTATGATAACTAAAATAGTACACTTGGACGCAGTGCCGACCTTCCAAAGGCTCCAGAGCAACAAGATACCTGAACTGTACTACAAAACGTATTTTGAAGATTTTTATGCCGACTATGAAAGGAATAACTACTATTTCAAGGTAGGTTTATGTTTAATACTACCATGTTTTCGAAAAAAAAATATTTCTATTTCTGACTTAAAACAAATATAAATAAATAAATATAATACGGACAAATTCACAGATTGAGTTAGCCCCAATGTAAGTTCGAGACTTGTGTTAGGATATTAACTCAACAATTTGTGCCAAAGAGGGTTGACGTAAGGCAGGCAGATTGTAAAAAGAGTCATGGCGAAACTCCATACATAGAGAACATAAAATAAATCGAATTAGTAAGAATACATAACTAGTAACATGTTTACCACCACAAAAAAAATTTAAACCTCGTGGTTTTATTATTATTTAAGTTTTTTTAAAGTCGTTCATAGATTAAGTAGTTGTACCTGTGATTAAGCAATTAATTTTTACTTGGTAAAAAAGTGAGATGGCGAAATAGGGAAGTCCATGAGTAAGAAAAGGACCAACGATATTTTTTATATTTTTGTCTCTGTCAACGTGGCATTTTTTTTTATTTTTTGTTTGGCCGATTCGACGCCAAACAAAATCTTACACCAAACTAACAGTGAAATTATTTATTTTTTGTATTAAGAAAAATATTCATTTTAAATAGTAAAATTTTTACGAAAGATACAAAAAATAAGGGCATTTGTTACATAAATTGTGTGGCTCAGGAACACATTCCAGGGTGCCTACCACCATCTCTTAAAACCATGCAAGATCAAGTGAGCAAGCGAGATGTCGCCTTACATCATGTATTGCGCTGTCTCACTTACTCATTGGATCAGTAGGTCGACCAACTATCTCAATTCTCTCCTCTCGTAATGGCTACTTGTATCGCTTTCGCCACATTTCGCTCGGTCTAACGCACAAAACGCTTTAAAAAAAGAGAATCGAGATAGGCGGTCGACCTACTGGACAGCGTAATACATGATGTTAGGCGACACCTCTCTTAGTCTCTTACTCAATCGTTCTTCCATGGTTTTAAGAGATGATAGTAAGCCCCCAGGGGGGTTACTATATACAGTCTCTTAAAACCATGCAAGATCCAGTGAGTAAGCGAGACACTGCAATACATGATGTAAGGCGACATCTCCCTTACTCAGTCGTTCTTGCATGGTTATTAGAGATCGTGTCATCTCTTCAAGCGTAATACATGATGAAAGGAGATAACGTCTTACTGTGTTACTCTGTCTCGCCTACTCAATCGTTCTTGTATGGTTTTAAGAGATAGTAGTAAACCATTTGATAGTGAGCCTACTACTTAAAAAGTTGATGGTAACCCCCCCAGGTGGCTTAGTACCATCTCTTAAAACCATGCAAGATCCAGTGAGCGCAATACATCATGTAAGGCGACATCTCATTCACTCACTGGATCTTGCATGGTTTTAAGAGATGGTATAGCCCCCCAGGTACTAAATCGATGAATCTAACCTACCATAATGAACTGTCAATATCGCTTTGACAATGCTAACAACTGTTCAGGGTGATATAATGTTTCAGTTGCGTTAAAAATGGTGAATGAAAACGAAACTAAAGGTCGACTTTTATAAAATGGAATTTTTAAATAACCCCGGGGATTAAAATTGTTTTGTGGTGGCAAACATGTTACTAGTAAAGTATTCTTATCATAATCATTTATTTCTTACTAATGCGATTTATTTTAAGTTCTCCATATTTAAATTTTTTATTAGTACAAATTCCGCCATTATTCTTTCCAAATCAAGATGACATATATGGGCAGTTATTTAGTTCATCATCGTCATTTGTTGTAGGTATCACAGTCAATCGACCATGCACACCTTGTGGTGTTAGGTTTTTAACGACTGCCAGATGGCAGCCGGGAACAACGGCTTAACGTCCCTTTTGAAATACAGAATCATCTTTATTATGAAACAATCAAGTGATTCACGCCTGGGAGCTACCATCAACTTTTTTAGCTGGTTTGAAATGAGTAAGCGAGATGGCGCAATACACAACGTAAGGCGCCATCTCCCTTACTCAATACTTTGTATGGTGTTTAGAGAATAATAAGCCCCCTGCAATAGCCTAACCAAAATGGAAACAACAACTAAATATGTGTGTAGATTTGTAATCTGTGCATTTATTCTTGTGGTTAATTAATAACTGGCAACACTGGCCAGTGACGCCGTTCTTTTTTTTTCGGTACAAAAAAGGCGGTAGTTTTTAGGCATATTTTTTCTAATTTGTGTTTAAGTTGTGGGTAGTCTTTTTTTGTCCACTCGTATCGTGTGTCGCGTCGAACAGAGTTGAAAAGCGTACTTTTATTAATTTTCTCGTTGAAATCTCGTTGATTTGTCGCTTTTGTTAAACTTAAATGAAAAACAATTTGTTTGTATCGAAAGTCGTAAAAATAATCTCGTGTTAAAATGAAGAACATTACAAGGTCATTTCGGACAAAAGCCACCTACGGAACCTCAACACGTAGATTTTTAGGCAAGTTTCGGCATACGTAAGTAATCTCTAGCTAATGCTACTACCACACTTGGATATTCGCCTATTTGCCAAAATATTCGACGAATAGGCAAAGTAGGCAAATAACGCAGAAGTTTTTTGCAAATATACCGTCACACGTGGTCAAATAGGCAAATATTCGTACAAATAACCAAGTGAGGTAGCAGCATAAGGAAAAACAATAATGGCCAATATCAAAAAACCCTTGGTTATAGATATTATTTTCTACCCATCCAAGATTCCCCACGCCGGTAGATTTCATTTGTTGTATAACCCTTTGCATATGGCACAAATCAATCTGCTTTTCGTTCGTCTAATTTTCTATTTATTTCGGCTCTTTTAAGCAGGCTTCTCGTTTTAGTGTGGTTCGTTCGAGAATTACATTTAGTATACAGCATGCTTTCTGTTTGAATCGAACACGTGGCCCCGGGCAAAGATCTTAACCACCGGCCAGTTATTTCAAGATTAAAGAACATATTTTTTTTAAATACCGGATTTCGTCCCATATTCTCTTTTTGTAAGGGGTTTAAAAAAAAACATTTTTCAATCAAGCTTTCATCGTCAGAAGGGAGATATTCAAAGAAGTTCGAATCCGCGCGTGGTCCGCAATTTTTTTTTATCTATGGAGTGGAGATATTGTTGCATTATATGATACTAGCTGTTTCCCGCGACTCCGCCCGCATGGAATTTTGTTATATCGCTCTAAAGTGTTTGATCCCATGTCTTTAACCACAGAATTATTAATATGCTTTAACTATATCCATACAAAATTTCATCAAAATTGGTCCAGCTTTTTAGCATTGAAAGCGTAACAGGCAGACAGACCGACAGATAGACTTTTGCTTGTGAAATTTAACTTTCAAGATTTCACCTGGATTCATTCATCAGTAGGTGCCACGGTCAATCGACCATGCACACCCTGGTGTCGGAGTTCTTCCTCCTCTCGACCTCTGACGTGGTTCCTTTAACGACTACCAGATGGCAGCCGGGACCAAGGGCTTAACGTGCCTTCTGAAGCACGGCATCATCTTTATTATCAGACAATCAGGTGATTCAAGCCTGCAAAGTCCTAACCAAACTGGAAACAACCATAGAAACGTGGGAATCGAACCCACGCCCCCGAATCTACAGGCAAACGCCTTAACCACTGGACCACGGAGGCAGTTGAATGAAAATTTGTAATAACAATATTTTTTTGCAGGTTTACACGAAAAAAAATGCTTTGGACGCGGTGAAGAGGGCGAGGCAGTTGGACGATAAGCTGGCAGAGCTGGTGCTGGAACGGAATCTGATCGCACTGGGAGACGGACATTATAGGTAATCACTACATAGTATAAAACAAAGTAGCTTTCTCTGTCCCTATATCCCTTTGTATGCTTAAATCTTTAAAACTACGCAACGGATTATGATGCGGTTTTTTTAATAGATAGAGAAATACAAGAGGAAGTTTTTTATGCCCATGCGAAGCCGGGGCGGGTCGCGAGTCTAATTATAAATAGTAAGAAAAAGTCATGTTTAACTTATGGTTCTTATTGACTCTGTAAGAACTTTATTAATTCATTAAAAATAATAACAATAATTAGAACTAACTTGTATGTAAAATATTCTAATATAAAAAATAAATAAAAAATAGAATCCAAATCGCTGCCATCACCACCAAATTAAAATAGAATTCGTGTACTTATGTCAGATTGTCCTGGGACCGCCGCACGGCCACGTGCATCCCTCAGAATTACCCGCTGGAGTACTACGCCGATTTATTCTGCACATCGCCTCCGTCGATTCTCTTCAACATGTCTAATGGACATAAGGTAAGTTACGTTTTTGTCACAATACAGTACAAATACTCTTTATTGCACCACATAAAAATAAAATTACACAAATTAGCTTAACTTAAACGCAAAGGCGGCCAGTTCGCAGAATATCCAGTTCGCAGAATGTCCAATTCGCAGAATGTCCAATACGCAAAATGTCCAGCGGTCTCAAAATGTCCAATTCGCAGATCGTCCAGTTCGCAGAATGTCTAATACGCAAAATGTCCAGCGGTCGCAAACGTTGGCTAATCGATGCAAACAAACATATTTTCGGACAAATATAACCGGGTCTTTTTTAGACCAGAGTGAATAGGCTAATTAATGAACAATTGCAATATTGCTTAAAACGGCCACTTTAAGCAGTTTTGCACTTTGTAACTATATGGAACTATAATTTAATAATGATTTCTTATGTTTTCGCGATTGTTACACATTAAATTAAACTATTTTATTTACGATAGAAAACCGTATAAAATAGTTTAATTTAATATAATTTAATAATTTCATCATCATTATCATCAGCTGTTTACAACCCACTGCTGGGCATAAGCCTCTCTCTGTCTACGCCATGCATCCCTACTCTGAGCCACCGCAATCCAGTTGTTGCCAGCAACCTTCCTAATATCATCGACCCATCTAGCCGCTGGACGTCCAGTACTTCGCTTTCCGTATTTAGGGTACCACTCCGTTACAGCCTTACTCCACCTACCATCGTTCCTTCTAGCCAGGTGTCCTTTAATAATTTAATATGATTAAAATTAACTTCATATCCAGAACCTTAATTACATAACACGGAATTTTGATAACTTGTGTTTTCAGTGAATAATGATTTTTAAATGACGGTGGCGCTAGTGTTCACCGAGGTATGGTCTTAAACCTCAAAAATTGGTTAAAAACGTCTCAAACGAAAAAAAACGGTTTAAAACCGAAGGGCTTTAAACGTTTAAAATACTTTTTGTAAAACTAATACAAATATTTTGTGTGTTTCCAGGGTATTATGAACGGGCGCGAGGATGCTTTAGAACTGGTCGAATTATTAAAGACTCGTGCGAATATGGTCGTGTACGATTTAGAAGGAGAACACGACGCTCATCTCACTCAAGAGGTTATGGTGGACAGAATTGCTGAGTTTTTGGACAAAGACTTCAGAATCTCCAAGTTATAGACCAGGAATGAAAAAGTGCTATTACTTTTTAAGTTAGATATTTTGACGACCTTCGTGGCGTAATCAATCAATATATATAAAAATCAATGCCACGTTTCGTTTTAATTTTATAAGTCAAGAACGGGCTCAACTATCTAAACCTAAGAAGGTGCAAGGCCCATACAAAATTAACCCACGTCCTAACACAAAAAGAAGTATCTCAAAAAATAGACAAAATTGTGTATAAAAGAATCCATCCATATTAATAAATTGCTATAAAAATTCGTTTAGGAGAAGTGGTCAATATAGCTGTTTTTTGTATAGTAATGTATAAGTTCGTTGCCTTTAGGCTTTGTTCAGACTATTTAGTAGATGGTTTATGTGAAGTTTGCACAAAATCGGTTGAGCGGTTCTTCATTTTTTTTTTATTTTACTTTATAGCGAAGCACGTATCGGGCTGCTAGTGGCTAATATTCTAGAGGTCCCGGGTTTGATCCCCGGTCAGGTCAAAATGAAAAATCATTTTTTTCTAATTGCCTTGGGTCTTAGATGTTTATCTATATATGTATTTGTTATAAAATATAGTATCGTCGAGTTAGTATCCCATAACACGAGTCTCGAACTTACATTGGGGCTAACTCAATCTCAAGTAAATAAACATAGGATTTAATTAATTTATCCGATTGTTATGAATTTAGTGTACAGTGGGCCGCACAGGAAGCTATACCTGTTAAAGTGTAAAAGTAACTTAAGTTAACTTGTTAATATTTTAGATCTTTTTGTTATTTAAAAGGAGTTAAGTTACTAGTAAGTACTATAGCTATCCAGAGGGGGAACGCAGCCAGTGTTCTTGCTACCATGCTTCACAAGCAATAAGAGCATGAAATTCTCAAATTTTATTTTTTTATTGTTTTTGTCACCAAAAATCTGTAAATAATTTGATTTCCAAAAAAAAAAAAAAGTACTTAATTTGCGTGCTTCCGCCAACATTTTAGTTCATGCAAACTACTGCCGGCCGGCGCCCACCCACGTTATTCCCAGCATGCGCGCCACTATTAGTATGCACACACATTCCTTGCAAGGAACTAGCTGGTGGCTGAAGCACGCAAAGTAATTTGGTAAGTACTAAGGTGCAAAGAATGAATGAATAACCTGTGATATAAAGTTATTGCATGTCGCGAAACTATTTCAGCCAATCACAGCGCGCCTTATAAACAAACCTATCCACTATTGGCTGATTCGTATGCGCCATGCACGAGTGCCGTTGTTTTTCGGATTTTGAATCTTATGAAGTAGCAATAAGTTCTTTATTTTGAAAGACGACAACGACTGACGAATGTATTTTATAAAATAACTAATATTCATTTTCCTTTTATTAAATCTTGAACAATGAACCAGCCTGTTCAGGCTGGTTTCTTGGTGGCGAAAGCTTGTTGGTCCACGATCTGGCTGCTCTGGCGATCCTTGATATATAGATTTTTTTTTATATTTATTTCTTAAGGAAAAAATTACACAGGTTGTGACAAATTAAGTATATCGCCAAACTGTGTAACTGTTTGTTGGCGAAAACAAAATACACTCACATCATTTTTCTATTCTCTTTGACTCCGGCGGGCACCATGCGCTTCGCGGTAGGTTATGGCACTTGCCGCCTGTCCTTCGCCGGAGGAATTTGGAGGCGTTTTTTGGCCTTTGGGCTTCCAGGGCTTGTGGGTAGGTAAGGTAGATAGGTAGGGAAAAGTGCTAACTTTTCCTGAAGTACACACGAAGCTTGTGGGTATGCTTCCCAGTTCTAGCACTTTTCCTGGACCACACACGCAGGGTCGCCCGGGGAATCCTTAGTGCGCTCGCAATCTTTGGTCGCGTGGTTTTTCGTGCATTTTAACGCAACGGGGACGCGCGTGGCAGTTCTGGGCGGAAAGTCCGTAAAATTATCTGTTATGGCCATAGATTAAAAAAAAAGTTCGAAATTCTTTGGTTATGGTACTACCCAATGACTCCGAGAAGATTCTCGACTGAGAAGCCTGTTAGGCGACGGATCGGTCAGGAAAATCCGTTTTCCCTCAGTGGTCTATCGAGATTTACCCTTGTACATCTGGTGGACTTCCCGGACGGGAAGGGCTCGAGCGTCTCTTGATGAACTCCTCCGAGACGTCTTGAGGAATGCGTCTTAAAACGCAAATGAAACGCTCGTCCTTGAGCGTGTAAAAGTGCCAAGAAAGCTTACGCTCATGGAGTAGGCTGGTGCAGCCTTGTAGTCCCGCAGAGTAGGGGTGGTGACCCTAATTCCAATGTCGCAGTTGTGCTCCTTTGAATGCTGGTTCTTTCTTTGAGTCATGCGAAGACGGACTCCCAATGTTTACTGTCATGGATGGATGGACCAAGGGTGGAGCCTTCGGTTTGAGGCAGGAATGTCTCATTGGCCGTAGACCGACCTGATAGGGCTTGTGCGGGGTGGGAGGCCTTTGCTTCTCCATTTCTAGAGGTTTTTTGAAGGGGACTGACGTCTTAGTCTTTGGCCTGCGTTGCCGCTTGCCGCCGACTTCTAATCGTAATCGGACGAGGACGCTTGTGAGGCGTTCAACTGGCAGTGTTCATTTCTGGACACGACATGTCCTTTTCGTATTCGGCCATTGGTGATAATGGCGAGTCGCGAATTGGGGGCTAATATCCCTGAGGTTATCGTTTCGGTATGTATATATTATGTATATAGTTATATGAGGGGTCGGGTATCGGTTAGGTAGTTAAGTGTTTAGGCAACAGACTCCTACGCTGTCTACACTCGGCGGAGGGAAGACTTAGGACGCGGACATGGACGGACTGTACCCATCGGGTTTCTCCCCACACTGTCGCCGGAATGGCGTCACAGCCCCCTCCTCCCGATGAGGACCCTTTTCTTGGTTTCTTACCGAGAAAGACAACATAAGCCTACGTCAGGAGTTCATGTACAAGAAGGCTCTTAATGCAACCAATCCTGATCACGCTCGCGACCGCCCCCTTTAAATATGGAGTTCTCACTATAGAGAACTTCCAGCCTCACCTCAGGGACATCAGGCCCCCAGTCCGGGACTCTCTTTTGTCCTCAATGGCCGAGTCCGACTCGGAGGAGGAGACGTCGTGTCCAGAAATTGAAACCACTCCTTTCAAACCCCACTCAGACGCCTCACGCGCATCTTCATCCGACGACGAGTTCGTCATGGTTGGTGGCAAACGGCAACGCAAACCAAAAACCAAAGCGAAACGACAGCCGCCTTCCAAAACCTTTAGAAACGGAGACAGTAAGGCTATCCGTTTCCACCTGCAAGTTCACTCAAGGCCTCCACGCCACTGAGACAACCGGCCCCAAGCAGAAGCCTCTGCCCCTGTCATCATCCATGACAGCAAACATTGGGAGTCCATCTCCAGTACTGTCAATCACAAAAAGATACTCTAATCCAAGGCACAACTGCGACATTGGCATTAGGGTTACCGGGTTACCTACCCTCCGAGACTACAAGGCGGTCACCAGCCTACTCCACGAGCGTAAAATCTCGTGGGATTTACACGCTCGGGGACGAGCGGGTCCTACGCGTCGTAATAAGACGCATTCCCCAAGACGTCTCGGAGGAGTTAATCTGAGACGCTCATCGCCCAATCCCTACCCGTCCGGGAAGTCCACCGGACGAAAAAAGGGAAATCATCCCGCTAACATGATTATGGTGGTGCTAGACAAGACTTTGGAGGGAGATCTTAAAGATCCAATCAGGCCTCACCGGCTTCTCAGTTGAGACCCCCCGTAGACGCGGCATCATTGGGCAGTGCCACAACCTACCAGTTCTACAGGCACTCCGTACGGAACTGCCACGCGCGTTCCCGGTGCGTAAAGTATACAGAAGACTACGCGACTAAGGAGTGCGAGCGCACTAAGGAGTCTCCGGGCGACCCTGGGTGTGTGCTTTGATCCAAAACCGCAACTTTCCATGTCGGCGGCTTTCAAAAGGGGAGCCCTCTTGACAAGGTCCCTACACAGTGTTATTTCGGTTTCAAGCTACCAGGACTGCGGTGTTGACGCAATTTCTCCCCGCCCTAGTAGCCGGCCTCCCAACCAGCTAGTCTCACCGGTGAAAAGGCGGCGAAGTTCTCTACTTGTGGCACTTAACGGGCTGCAATGGGTGACTCCCCGAATACGAGCTGTTTCTCGCCCTCCGATATGGAGAAGGGGGTTCCCCAGGTGGGAGGCAAAGTCATTTTTCACTACTCCCGCCTCACGACGCAATGAAGAAGCTACCACCTGGGCATTCCAAGCGCCCGCTCGTCCAAGGACCCATTCCAGCGCCACCACCTACAGAAGGGACGATCACGCCTCGATGACCAGTGAGGACTCACGTGGCCGCCACGGCCACCACCAGGAGACCCGCCTGTAGTCGCAGGCAGCGGCAGCACTCCGCTGTAGGGGGCTCTAGCCGTGACCAAATTCTCCAACTCCGAAAGCGAAAACGTTTATGAAGCGTCATTCTGGGTTGCGCTCTCGAAGTTAACGGACGTGCGAACGCGTCACTGAACAGAAACTGCATGGAATTTCTGTCCGATCTCTGCTCGTGTCTTCGCTTCATTACTTCTGGAATTTAAGCTACTCTGCGATTTGTCACCTTGTGGGGCGGATTCCATTATCAACGAACGAGGCCCCGCTGCTTTAATCGATCAGGGTAATCTTCGGATGATCCCGGAATTCCAACTCCTACTTGTACGCGTCTAAAGGAAGGGAAAGCCTAGCTTGTGTAGTGCCATTTTCAGGGCGTACCGAGCTAGCGTCAACCTTTTCAACGCCCACACGGATTTTTTGTGTGCTTGAGTCCCACGTTTAGTTTGGCCTATCGGAAAGCAAATTGGCCTGTGAAAAACGCAAGCCGAGCTGTAGTTGCTCACCGGTAATAGTGCGTAACCTGGTACTGCCCCCTTACCTCTTCAGGGTATCAGGCAAATACATGCTGGGCCCGGGATCACCGGCCTTGGGGAGTTCCCCAAACCTTATTTTTAATGTGGGACTCAAACACACAAAAAAATGCGTGTGGGCGTCGAAAAAGGACGATAGCTCGGTATGCCCTGAAAAAGGCACACACAATAGAATCCGCCCCACAAAATATCGAATCGCACAGTAGTTCGAATTCCAGAAGCGACGAAACGAAGACACGTGCAGAGATAGAGCAGAAATTCCGTGATATCCTGCGATCTACAAGTGGCGCTCCGCTGACAGCAAATAGGAGAACCAGCTGAGTGGTTGCCCCGATTCTTCCAGGTACCTCAGTATGTTCCTATACTCAGTCTCATCGCCCGGCGACATACGGACTGCTGTTGTACCCCTACAACCCCTACCCGTGTGTCCGAGTTTTCAGGAAAACTCTCTAAAGTGGGCCGACCAATTTGGTAGCCGCTTCATCACAATGGGCGGGTATCTTGGTGTTGCTGCTACTGCTGTCACTACTCTGGCGTAGGACGGGGCAGGGCCGCGTGGGAAGGTTGGCGGCGGGCGTGCGGCTGGCGGCTGTAAGGCGGAAGGCTGTCCTGCCGGCGTTTTAGGGGCTGGTGGTCAAGCGGGTGACACTTGCCGATGTCCCGATGTGGAAGAATCGCACGTTGCGGGGAGGCTTGAATCCCGACGGGGAAGACGCGACAACCTAGAAACGGGCTGCATTGATGTGTGGAAGGTGACGGCGGGTACGTAGAGGGGGTGCGTCCTGCTGTAGTAGTTTGAATCGGCTTCTGGGCCGGGGCACGACGAGAACCGGCACTCGAGGTGCCCCTCGATGGCTTCACCGACGGCGACATCACTCTACGCTATAGCGTCGGGTTACATGCGTTACCCCTAGCAGTACCTCCCTCCGAGACCTAAACCCCGAAGAGAAAGTGAAAGACTCGTCCTAAAAACGGGCTAGAGTGGACTTTAAGTTAATTTGCGGTATTTATTTTTCAATAAAACCAGGATTTCTGCTTCGATGATTTTTTATCTTCTTAATTATTAGTTTTTGTACAATTTTCCATGAACGGAATGACGCTCCTAGCAGCTGTGGTCATTCTCCCTTGAGCCTTTTTGCCGCCAACGCTGATGGCTAGCGCTTCCTTTTGCGCCTGGATTTCTTCCATTGCTTCGTTCGCATTGGGTGCTAACCAGGCAGAAGGTGGCGCTTCACTGGTGGACGCTTGCGGCGTCGGTCGTGTGGTCACCCATGCTTTCGGAACCACTTTCCTCATACTCCCTCCTTTTTACCACTTTAAAGCAGCGGGATACCCGAGATGAAACTGTGGTGAGGTGGCCGGAGGGCTCGGCGTCCATGACTCCCGGATCCGGAGTTTGGCTTCCTCCGGTGAGTCAGGCTCGCTGCGCAGCTCTTGGAGATAGCTTCTCTGAAGGCGGTATTGGCGCTCGGTTGGCTTCTTGTGCGGTCGTCTGGAAAGCCCCTATAATCGTCTCATCAGTGTCCAGGGGGGTATGGAACCCAGAAGGCTTCGTAGAGCGGGAGGGGCGGAAAATGGTTTCGCCTCCTCCCAGCGAAACCTGCTGCCTATTTCGGAGGGCCAGGAGTGGCTCTAGATGGGGAGTCACCCATTGTATCTGTAGAGGGCCACGGGTCGACGGACCCCGCCGCCTTTTCGCCGGTGAGACCCGCTGGTGGGAGGCCAGCTACTAGGGCGGGTGGAAATTACGTCAAAACCTTAGTCCTGATAGCTAAAACTACAAAGGGCAATCCCCGCCTGCACCGGTTATCGCTGCAGTTATTGAAAACTTCTTAAGAAGTCGTCAACCCTAGAGCGCTTGCCTGCTGTAATAGCGACAGCCCTGAACTCTTCAATATACTTACATATCATAATAAGGCCGCGAGAGTCGATTGGAACACTGCGTAAAAGTGATACAGCTATACGAATTACATAGCGTTGTCGCGCTCTCACAATCGCCAAGGAATAGACAAATCATTAGTTCTTTGACAACACTACACAGGAATAAAATAATCTTAATATAATTAAGAAATAATAAGTTCATGGTACGATTTTGATATATATAATATTTTAGGCTTGAAACAAGACGGGCGAAAACTATCATGGTTTTGTTAAAGTTTATGGTAAGCCCCCTGATCGACATTGGATGAGCCTTGAGTAGGCTTGTTAGGGGCCGGATGGCCTTTCCGTCGCCATTTCTGCAGGTTTTTCACGGCGGTTGTCTCTTCGCTTTGGTTTTTGGCTTGCGTTACCGCTTGCCTCGTCCGAAGAAGACACGAGGGAAGCGTCAGAGTCCGAATGTGGTTTAACGGAGTGATGTCCATCTCCTCGTCCGAGTCGGACTCGGCCATTGGGGACAAAGGAGAGTTCTGGATTGGGAGCCTGATGAGCCAAAGGGGCTAGGAGTCTTCGATAGGAAGAACTCCGTATGTCTTCGGAGCCTTCGGGCAACCGCGCCAGTTGGCCGGGTGCCCGGATTCTCCGCAGAGCACACACGCAGGGTCGCCCGGGGACTCCTAAGTGCGCTCGCACTCCTTAGTTGCGTGATCCTCCGTTGACTTAACGCAACGGGGACGTGCGTGACAATTTCGGGCGGAATGCCCGTAGTATTGGCAGTTGTGGGGGTGTGGGGGGGTGCGGATGGCCTTTCCTTCCTCCTGGAGGTTTTTGAAGGCGGCTGCCGTTTGGTCTTAGTTTTGGGCCTGTGCTGACGCTTGCCACCAACCATGACGAACTCGTCGTCTGATGAAGACGCGCGTGAGGCGTCTGAGTGGGGTTTCGGCGGGGTCGTGTCCATTGGACACGATGACTCGACTTCAGAATCGGACTCTGATTCAGCCATTGGAGATTATGGCGAGACGCGGACGGGGGTCTGATGTCCCTGAGATGGACGGGGGATGGAGGGGGTAAGGAGTCCTCGACAGGGAGGATCCCGCAACAGTTTCGGGGGGCGGTCGCGGGCGCGATCGGGGGTGGGGGTTGCCTTGAAATAAGAGCCTCCTTGTATAGGAGTAACTCTTGATGCAGGCTAATGCTGCCTAGTTAGTAGTAGCTAGTGCTGCGGAGACGAGGCCTGTTTGTCTCCGAGCAGTATGCGTACCACGCGGGGGCTGCGTATGTGAGGAGGGATCTAATGTAGGTTTTGTAAATCCCTAGCTTCGTTCGCAGGTAGTCGGGATGAGAGCAGCGGACGCAGCTTTCCTCGCGCCATCTTCGTCTTCGCCACCACCGCGTCGAAGTGCTGCCTCAGGCTTAGGCGCCTCTCGATCTTCACCCCGAGGTACGTCACGTGTGGCTGCCACGGGACGTCCTTCCCGAAGAGTTTAACGGGTAGCGGGAGCAGAGTGTTCCCGGATATCATCGCGACGTCAACCGACAATCTTTATTTGGAGAGCCAGTCAGGCAGGGCGTCGAGAGCGACTTTGTGTGAACTGACGCTCCAGGTGGTCTGCGAAGATCTCCGCGCGGTCCTGGGCTAGAAATCGTGGGATGCCATCCGCTGCCAGCAGCGACCGGATGGGCTCAGGCTCCGCCGACAACCGCCGGCACAGGCGGTGAACAGAGGGGATGTCAACGCCCACCGCGAGTAAGTGGGACTCCCACGATTTGGCTGCATGCTCCTCCAGGCGGTTCCTGACGGTCCCCACCAGCTTGTTTAGTTCGGCTTTTAGGGTTGGGCAGCGGGTGGTTGCCACTGCCTCCGCAGCTTCCTCCTCGCGGCGGAAGCGCGTCAGGCTTGGCTCCGGCCGGCACCTCGCGCTTCGCGGCCTCAAGGCCACTCTTTTAAGTGCTGTGCTATATACACTTATGGTGATAGTGACACGGTGAATTGTGCGAATTAACGCTTATTTTCGGTATTTTTAGTATTTAAAGCATAGATTTAAAAAAAGGCTCGGACGACGACGGGGGTCCAACCCGCTTCAGGACCCCGACCCGCGACCCCTTTAAGCCTAGGGATTCCTTACTGAGGACCCCACCAGGAAGGCGACTATCCATCCTAGAGGATAATACTTCTAAAAGCCTGATGGCCTCGGTGGTCGTGGAGACGGTGACGAACGTCCTCAGAAGATTATCTCCTGAGCTGCTAAGATTCCCCGCCAGCCAAGGGAACGACGACCGCCGCTAGGAAGAGGGCATCGGCGGCTAAGCGCGCGTTGGCGTCCTCGGAAGACGTCGGCTCTGCTAATTCATCGAAAAGAGTACCAACTCCAACGAGCTCGTTGATGCCCCCAGAACCACCCGTGTCGGAATTTGGAACACCCTTCTCGTCCGATAGCGAAGCGGACGCAATGTCCGAAGGAGGAACAGACAACCTGCACACTAACTGCGCGTCAACTTATCTCTAGGACCCATAAGGAGACGAAGGGGGTGGTCTCCATCGCGAGTGGCCCCACAAGTAAGCTGAAGAAGTCGGACCTTCGGTTTGGAGAAGGGGTCTATTCATGCGCTAAGGACGTGAGACCCCTGAGGACCTCCGGCGTGATGACGCCTCCGGCCGCTGTAATGGTATTGACCATATGAGACAAGGTCGCCAGGTCCTTGTCTCCGAGGGTCATTCGCCTGTCGGTTGTGGCCCTGGGACCACTACATTTCCTGCTTTTCTTCTTCCTCTGCCTCTTTCGGAGTGGAGCTCCTCTTTCCGTCAGGGCGTTGGCAGGGTCCATCAGGGAGGCCTCCGCTGCTTCAGTCGTCTCCTGGCGGGGGGGTAAGGCTGCACTTGTGGCGGTGGCAATTGTGTGAGGATTGGCGGAATTGTTGGCAGCGGTGACATTGCGCTGGGCCCTTTTTGCCCCTACATGTCTCGACCTTGACGCCGGGCATGAAGAGGAGCTCCGTGACATTATACACATCAGTAATGCGCTCCGTCTTCTTGAGGAGGCAGAAGAATATGCTACCCATCCGGCCGTCTCTGGCCCGGATGCACTTGACAGCCTCCGCCTCGAAACCCTTTTCCAGGAGGGCGTCCCTGACCGCGACCAGGTAGCGCTCTGCTGGCAGGGAGTAAGAGAACCAGCTGAGTGGTTGGCCCGACTCCTCCAGGTTGTACAGGTACCTCTGAATGGTCCTGTACTCGGTCTCGTCGCCCGGCGAGAAGCGCACTTGCCGGGGCGGAGGGCTGGGCGGCGGTCGTCGGGGCGGGTTGGCTCTCAGCTAGTCCTCGTCCAGAGGGGGCGGCTGTTTGCTTTGAGGGCTACGGGTCAACGGACCCTGCTGCCTTTTCGCTGGTAAGAGACCGGCTACTAGGCCAACGGAAATCACGTCAACACCGCAGTCCTGGGAGCAAGATACCACAGGAGGTGATCCCCGCCTACACCGAGGTGACCCGGTGCAGGGTTTATTTGTTGGTGGGCTTCTCCTAGGAAGCCGTCAACAAGCGGCAATGTGGTTAAAAATGGGCTCGAACAACAATAGGATCAAGCACGTTGACGGGCAACTAACAATCCTAATGCTGCCTTTCTGCCGTGGCGATTGAATCGCCTAGGGGTGGGGGTAACCCGAGGGGTCCACTCGGGCGTCCTAATTCTTCCCTCCGCCGGGTGTAGACGAAGAGGTGTGTGCCTAAGGGCCCTACTACGTGATGTGTGTAGGGGTCTGTTGCCAACCTTGTTAGGGTCAACAGGTGTGTACCTAACCACTTAACTACCTAACCGATACCCGGGGTTGACTAGGGGACCTCCCCAAGGCCAGTGGTCCCGGGCCCAGCCTGTTTCTGCCTGATACCCTGAAGGGGTAATTGGACTAGTGCCAGGGTCTGCACTACTACCGGTGAGCAACGAGCTCGGCCTGCGTTCGTTAAAAAACAGGCCAATTTGCTTTCCGATAGGCTCAACTTAATGTGTTGTAAACTTAAGGCGTGTGGGCGTAGAAAGAAGGTTGACACTCGGTATGCCCTGAAAAGGGCGCTACACGAGCAAAGGCTTTCCCTTACTTTAGACACGTACAAGTACGGTCTAAATTCCGAGATCACCCGATGATCGCTCTGATTGATGTGTGCAGGGGCCCCGCCCGCCGATAATGAGATTCCCGCCATAAATTAACTAAACGCAAAGTAGGCTTGACTTCCAATAACTACGATACGAAGTCACGAGCAGTAATCGGTCAAAATTCTAAGCATTCTCTATTAGTGACGAACAGCCGCAACAGATCGTAATTAATTTTTTTTTTCTTTTGTTTTTTCGAGCATTTGTGCACAATAATAGTGGATTATTATTTGTTCGTGGACAATCACGAAGTAGTACAGTGGGCTGCAGAGAAATCGGACCCCCATGCCACAAGTATCGCTATTGAGAGGGTCAGATTTCTCTGTAACTCACTGTACATTGTTAATTGAGTGACTGCAATCTTCGTCACATCAGTCAAAATCTCTTTCAGATGCTAAGTGATATTCTTCCACCGCTTCACTTAGCCCTCTGACTAGACTGACTTAGTTTTTGACTTGACTGAAATATGACTGAATATTTATAGTGAAAAAATGCCATATCAAGACAGTAAAATTAAAGAAAATCAATTTTATTTTATGAACGAACTGTCAAACGAGTTTTTGTAAGTAATTCGGTGATTCGAAAATCTGTTTTTTTTTTGTAAACTGATTTGTTTAACCTTTATTGTATAAAATACAAATAGCGCAATATAAAAATTTTTATAGATTAAGAATGGTGCTGATAATTCAATATATTTTTTATGTAAGTAGGTAATAAAAATCTAATAAAAAATATATTTTACATAAAATTTGTTATTTTATTTGCTTCGATTTAGTCACCACAAGATTATTGGATTTATTATGCACAAACATTAAAATTAAAACCAAATGGTTCAACACACTCTCTACTCTCTCTCTCTCTCTCTCTCTCTCCTCTCTCTCTACTCTGTATGGGAAAAAGACGTGATTATAATTGTTACAAGATCAATAAAATTACGAAAAAAAATATAAAATTTTATTTTCAGTCCACCTAATATAAATTATTTAACAATAACAAAATGTACAATAAATTAAATGCTAAACATCACCCATCGATAACGATATAATAAAAATATAGGTACAGGGTGGCAGGGTAAACACTGTTACTCTTTATACTGGAGATTCAGTATCATGAATAAACTTCAAAATAATTATAAAAAATATATTTGTTTGTTTGTTACCTCTTCACGCCCTTTCTACAAAACCAATCTTCCTGAAATTTTGCATACACATAGCTAGGAGTATTAAGAAGGACATCTGGTACCTTAATCCTGGGAAAGAGCACTGTTCCCGTGGGAAATTCACAGGGGCGAAGCTGCGGGCAAAAGCTAGTAATAACAATTTTTTTAGTAAATTGATTTAAAATACCTTAAGCTTAGGTACGTAAATCTTGACGCACGCGCAGCCGCGCGTATCGGAATAGTAGGGTGAATACATTTTAACGATCTTTCTGGGAATAAAACATCTTTATTTCACTATTAAACTAATTAGATTTTTTATTTTATCAGATATTTTTATTATGTAGTTATCTATCCACTATGTGTATGATAACGGTGTTTACCCTGCCACCCTGTATATAAAATTGCATGCATAAAATCAATTATTTAAGTACAGCGCGCAATTTTAAGGCGTAAACATAAGCCAACTAGCGGAACCAATCATTTTATTTCTTTAACTCTAAAATCAGGTCAATTTGAAAAAATCTCAGAAGGCAGTTCGCTAGTAATTAATATCTAATATTTTTGGTATAACTTTTCATTATTTTATTGCCAATACAATGGAAAAATAATTAAAAGTAATACCAAAAATACTAGAAGTTATTTACTAGCGAATTTTTGTCTTAGATTTTTCAATTTGACCTGATTTTAGAGCCAAGAAATAAAGTGATTGCTGGCGCTAGTTGGCTTATGTTGCCGCCTTAAAGTATATATTTTCAAAAGTTTTTCATTGTACTAGTTCTTAAATACTTTATTATAACCTATTGCTAATCTTGCAATATGTGTAAATAAATAGGCTTTGGTATTGTTGGCTTACGAAAGCGTCGATCGAAGGAAAAATCCTACACTTCCCGTGTCGTAAAAGGCGAGACAGAGGTTTTAATTACCTTACGTAATGCGATCATTTTACAATCAAGTCTACCTGATGGAAAGTGGTCACCGTAGCCTATGGACGACTGCAACCTGCCTAAAAGAGGCAGTGAAACAACTGGGTACTGTGGCGATACTAGACCAGTAGTTGGCAACGCGCTTGTTACACGCTCAAAGTCTCATGAGCACAGGATACTGAATACCACAAAAAAGAGAAATTATCCGAATAGAAATGTTTTGACGCGGATTTAGTTCCAGGACCAGTGTGGCAGTGTATTGTCTCTTATTATCTTCAATTAATAATGTAAACCCATGTAAACCACACCACACCTTATTAGAAATGTATTTCGTAGTTTACAACAAAGCCACCTAATATTATAGATCAATAACAGTAGCAATAAATGACGCAATCGAATTCCCCGCCTTCTTGTTAGTATATCTAAATTCTGTGCAGAATACTTTGACATATTAACGCCATCTATTGATCACTTGAGACACTGTGTTTCTAAATCCGAAAAATTATTAATTACCTAAATAAAGCACTAAATCAGTTTTTGGTAGAAAGAAGATACTTAAAAAAAGTCGTGCATTAATTACACTTTTTTTCGCCAAAAAAAGCAGGATCTTAACTAAATTTAATTTTTTCAATCCTTGTCGCGCCAACTATTGGCAAGAAATATGGTCATAAGCGTTAATAGTCTACAGTTACCGCTTGTCCATCTTACATAGTATAAAACAAAGTCGCTTTTCGCTGTCTGTACATAGGGCAGACAGCGGAAAGCGACTTTTTTGCTTAAATCATCGAAACTACGTAACGGATTTTAAGGGGTTTTTTTCATAGATAAGAGTGATTCAAGAGGAAGGTTTTTATGTAAGCAAAACCTATAATATTCCACCCATTCGAAGCCGGGGCGGGTCGCATATTGTATAAAAAAACATAAGTGTCACGAGAGCATTGCAGACTTTAAAAGAATATTTTTACGGCTTTGAACCCTCCACCCATAACGAGAAAGTTTGACAGAAAACATAGACCAATGTTCAGAACCCCTTCGATTTATGCTGTTGGCTCTGAACGGGTCGGGATTGTAGCAGCTCAAGCAGTGGACTGTAATGTAGGTTCAACGGGGTTTTCTTCCAAATAAAAACGCAGTCAATTTTCTGATGCAAAATGGAGAGGGAGGCCAGCCGTCAAGCAGGGATTTTTTCCTTTCCTTTTTCTTCTAGTCTTCTGGCAGAGTTTCTTCTTAATTTGAGAGAGTCCCGGAACCGAACTGGCGCTCCACGGATTGGCGCGCATTTTTATAAGACTCGTCCGTGCTTGTGGCTTCCCCCCACCACCCTTCGTTTATTTTCTTTTAACAAACAATTTTTACAAGTTTATACAATTTTCTTATTACATATTTTATACTATTTTAATCTTTACAACGTCTATTATCTATTACAAGTATTTATTATACCCTGGTGCATCCGAATTTCCCGGAAAATGCCTTCAAAGTTTGTGCGTATAAAATAAGCATTTCCCCCCTCGTGCATACCCCGCGGCGCCCTTATAAAAACAGCGCGTTATTGTTGCGCGGCGCTTCAGTTGTATTTCGGATGCCCCAGTGTTATCTTATGCTAGTTTATTTTCTAAGTCCTATTCTTATCTATCTATAAGTCTTATCTCTTATCTACTATGCTTATTGAAACTCAAATACAATAAATTCTTTATTCTCTTATCTACTATGCTTATCCTAAGGTTATTGAAACTCAAACACAATAAACTCTTTATTATCATAACACAAACATAATCAGTCTTATTCCTAGATATCAAAACAAACATTTATCAATTAAAATAAGTGATAACTTAACCTACAATAAAAAAGGTAGTTATGTATTTTGCCTATTCTTCGTTCGTCGTGAACATTCTCCCGCCGTCGCCGGAAGGCGATACCTCTGGGATCACGACGATCTTCCTTGTTGGCCTTCGAAGCACGTTGCCGCTGCCGAGCTGGATGTCCACGACGCGCACCTCTCCGTCGCCGCCTGGATGTACTCGCACGATCCGTCCTCTTGGCCAGGTGTTCCGCGGTGAGCTCGGGTCGCAGATGATGACGAAGTCTCCGACCTTCGGTGGAACATCAGCATTGTAATTCTCCCGCCGGCTTTGGAGTATCGGCAGGTACTCGCGTGTCCATCTCTTCCAAAACACGTCGGCCAGGGCTTGCGCGCGTCTCCATTGTTGTCTTGCTGTCAGGTCTCCAGCTTCAAAGTGACCCGGTGGTGGAACATGGCAGTTGGGCCCGATCAGGATGTGGTTCGGCGTCAGGGCTTCTGGCTCGTTCGGTGTGACCGCGACATGAGTTAGCGGCCTTGAATTCACTGTATTTTCGACTTCTATCAGCAGGGTGGCCAGGGTTTCGTCCGACGGGTAGCGCTCGTGAAGTGTTGTCTTCAGGGCTTCCTTTACAGCGCGTACCATGCGTTCCCAGCTGCCGCCCATGAACGGCGAGGCCGGGGGTATATATCTCCAGGAGATGTGGTGAGCGGTGACCTCATGTTGTAGACCTTCCAGTGCCGCTTCCGCTAACTCCTTTTCCGCAGCCTTGAAGCACGTCGCGTTGTCACTCCAGATTTCTTTAGGGCAGCCTCGTCGTGCGATGAATCTCCGTAGCGCCGATATCGCTGAGTCAGCACTTAGCGAGTGGGCGATTTCAATATGCACCGCTCGTGACGTCATACACGTGAATAGCGCTCCGTACCTCTTCTCTCTGTGCCTGGCTACAGTGACTTCTATGGGACCGAAGTAATCCAGGCCGGTGTAAGTGAAGGGTCGTTGATGGTGGGCGAGTCGCGCTGATGGTAAGTCCCCGGTCACCGGGGTCGATGGCTTCTTTCTTGCTATTCGACATAGTATGCACGACTTGATGACGTCACGTACCGCCGGTCTTATCTTGAGAATCCATACGCGTTGCCTTAACTCGTTGACGACTGTCTCGACGCCGCCGTGGTGGAGCTTTTCGTGTACATGTTGTATGTATAGACGCGTGTAGCGGTGTTTTCCCTCTAGTACCGCCGGGTTGATTTGTTCCTCTTGTATCCCTGTTGCGGCCGCCACTCGTCCTCGTAACCTCAATACGTTTTCCCTGTCCACGTAGGTACTAAGCTGAGCCAGTCGGTCGTTGTTTTCCGGTTTTCCGCCTTTTTTTTACTCGTACTATTTCCTGTGCGAAGCTATCTTGTTGGCTTGCCGTAATCCATGCATTTTCGGCCTGTATGAGTAAATCAGCTGATAATGCCTCGTAGATAACTTGTTGTTGTGCCGGCCCGCTAGTGCGCCGATGAGTGATTTCTTCTTTCTTCTTTATTCTTGTCCAATTGGGGTCCTTGTCTACTTTCTTCTTAGTGCTTTTCCGTGTCGCCAGTGTAGACTCGGGGTTTTTATTTTTTCTTAATATGCGTATAAATTGAAATACGCGAGCCGTAGTCCTTATGAGCCGTGTCCATCTTGAGAATTTCTCGATGCGGGGAAGGTGTGGGTGTCTTCTCTCTTCTTTCTTCAGTTCTTCCACATGACATTTTTCTGTTCTTCTTTCTTCTTCTCCCGTCGAGATCTCTTCTTTCTTCGGCTCTTGTGGCCAATGCTCTTCACTAAGTTGCAGGAATGGCGGTCCCTGGAACCAGCGGTGGTTGGAGTCGAAGTCAGGTGGAGTGGCACGTGTGGCGTCATCAGCAACATTCTCCTTCGTGGGGACCCATCTCCATTCATTTTTCTTAGTGGTCTCTTCTATTTCCGCGAGTCGATGTGCCACGAATGTTTTGAAAACTCGCGGTTCCGATCTTATCCATGCGAGCGCCGTGCGTGAGTCACTCCAATAAGTTTTCTTCTCTACCTCAAACTCATGCTCCTCCAGGACCTTCTGTGCCAATCTTGCCCCCAGTAGCGCCGATTGCAACTCGAGTCTTGGAATAGAGACTGGTTTCGTCGGGGCGACGCGACTCTTGGCTGCCGCGAGTGTCACTCTGACGCTGCCGTCGCTATGTTCCGATCTCCAATACACGGCCGCGGCGTATGCCTCTTCACTTGCGTCGACGAAAACATGGAGTTGTCTTCTTGTTACTCGTTCATAATCGTAGCACCGGGGTATCTTCAGGTGTTCTATAGTGAGGAGAGTTTCTAGCCACTTCCGCCATCTTGACTCTAATTCTTCCGGAAGTGGATCGTTCCAGTCGATTTTATATTTCCATGTGTCTTGAAAAATCCTTTTGGCTGGCGTTGTTATTGCTGAGATGAGGCCCAAAGGGTCGAAAAGGGCCATGATGATGCTTAAGGCTTCTCTCTTGGTGGGTCGTCTTCTTCCTTCTAAGATGTCGGCTGGAGTCTTCCGACGGTTGATGGTGAAGCTGAAGCAGTCCTCTTTCATGTTCCATTGTAGTCCCAGCGCTTTTTCCGTTTCTTTTCCGCCGATTGATTTTTCCGGATTTTCTTCGATTTTCTTGCAAAATCGTTGTTGTACTTTTTCGCTGTTCGATGCCCAGCCGTCGAGTGTGAATCCCGCTTGCTTATGTACGTAGTCGACGGAGCTCGCTACCTCGATGGCCTCTTCCGTAGTTTCGAAACTTTGCAAGTAGTCATCCATATAGTGGTTGTTTATTATAGCCGCCGCCGCCCGAGGATAGTCTTCCTTGTGTTCTTCCGCGTTCCTATTTTTCACGTATAAGGCCGTACACGGTGATGACGTCGCCCCAAAAATTACGGATGTCATTCGATATTCGTCCGGCTTGCCCTCCCGCCGGTCGCCTCTCCATAGGAATCTGAGTGCGTCGCGATCTTCTTCTCGTACTTTGACTTGCATAAACATTTCCTTGAGATCAGCTGACACGGCGTATGGGTGTTGACGAAACTTCATGATGACGCCTGGGAGTGACTGTAGGAGATCCGGGCCGGAGAGTAACATGTCGTTGAGGCTGACTCCGGCATACTTGCTCGCTGCGTCGTGAACCAGGCGTGGTGGCTTGTGTGGTTTCGCTGGGTTGACCACAGGAAAATGAGGCAGGTACCATGTTCGGTCTTCTTTTGGTGGTGGGGGGGCTGGCTCGGCGTAACCTGACTTCAACAGGTTGTCTATTCTCTCTTCATATTTTCGTTTCAAGTCTTCATCGCGATCCAACTTCTTCTCTAAAAGGTGTAGCCTCTTCTCTGCTTGTGTGTAATTGTTAGGTATGGCGTACTCTTCATTTTTCCATAGTAGGGCTGTCTCGAATCTTCCATCTGGTAGGCGCCGACTCTTCTGCTGGAGAATTTGTAGGGCTCGTTCCTCTGGATCTTCTCTTGGTTTTCGTGGCTCGATGCATAGAGACTCGAGCTTGAAAAAATCCTTGACGAGTTCTTCCATGTCCTCTTCTTTTTTGTTTACATGTCTTATATTCCCGCAGAAGGCCGTGGTACCAGTGAGGGAGCTCTGGCACCCATGAAGTACCCATCCCAGCTGAGTGTACGATGCTACAGGTTGATTTTTCTTTCCGATGCGCAGTTCTCTTGAAACGATAAGTTCCCATGCGTCTTGTCCCAGTAGTACTTTCGGCGACGCGCGTTCGTATACTATTGCGTGCATTATGTCCGCTAAGTGAGTACATGCGGACAAATCTTCTTTTCGTACTGATTCCGGTGCGAAATCTAAGCGTTCGATAGTGCGCGCCGACTCTAATGTGTATTCCTTCGATGAATATTTTCCTCTTATTTTCGGGCAGACTAACTTGCTGTTTTCTTGGCGTGTTTCACTGCTTATTCCTTGTAGCCACATAGTTTTCTTTGGGCCGTCCACTCCGATGATATCCGCAACCGACGCGTCGATTAGGCTGACTGTGCTGCCTTCGTCCAAAAGGGCGTATGTTTCGATGCTTGATAGTGGCCCGGATAACACGACAGGAACAATCTTCAAATATGCCCGCCGGCTGTTATCGAGACCCGCGGCGACCGTTGTTGACGTGACAGCTTCGAATTTTTCTTGTTGTTGCGGCGTGGGCGTATGTGGCTCTCGTGGTTGGTCATTATGTAACAACTTGTTGTGCGACATGCGGCATCCATGTTGACCGCACGGAGGGGCTTTGCAAACGAATTTCTTGTGGCGGCTCTTCAAACAACGGAAGCAAACTCGATTCTTCTTAGCGGTTTCCCATCGTTCGTTTATGCTTGACTCGAGGAATTGTTCGCATTCGGTAAGTTTGTGTTGCTTCTTGCATAGTGGACACTGGTTGTAATCTGTCCCGTCTTTCTTGATGGTGAAGGCGCGCTCTCTCCTAAACCCCCTTCGTTCTTGACCGTTTCTTTCTTCTTTAATTATTTCCGGTAGGGCGTATGAGCTGCACTTGTCCGCCTCTTCATTTAAAAATGTTGATAATTTCTTGATTTCCGGAATATCTTCTTTCTTCCCTGCTGTGAAATCGTACCATTTGCTCTTCAAAATCGGTGTGAGTTTTTCGACAACGATTCGTGCCAATTCCGGATTGTAGAGGTAGTGTGGTTTCTTCAATGCTTCTATAGTGCCGACGGCGTTGGCCACACTTCCCGCAAAAATACACAAGTCTCTGGGATTTTCGCTTAACTTATGTAATGCCTTCATTTTTTCTATTTCGATGTGTATGAGAGCTTCTGGTCTTCCAAATCTTCGTTCCAGTGCTTCCATGACGATTTTCGGGTCGGGCTGGCTAAGTAGTAGGCACCCGACGGCTTCTTTAGCGATGCCTCGTAGACTTTTTCTTATACGGGCGAGGTTTTCAATCGACGTAAAATAGCGAAATGAACTTTCATATGCCGCTCGGAACCCCAACCATTCTTGACAATTTCCGTTGAAGTATGGCAGTTCTTGCATATACTTCGGTGGCTCCCGAGTGCTTCGTGTTGCGTTCATCAACGCGGTGGCCAGGTTTGCAACATCCACGACCGGTTGAGGGTGACAGGTGGTTACGCCAGGCCCATTTTCATCCTGGCCCCGTCTTGTCTCTTCCGTTTTGTCGTTCACATTTTTTTCCAGATGATGCGATCCTTCGGCGGTTTCTCTTCTTTTCTCTTCCTCGGGCAGCGGCGGTGTTGTGGTTCTCTTTTCCTTGAGCGGTGTGCGGTCGATCCAATCTTGTATCCGCACGGACTCCAAATCATCTTCTTCTTCGTCGCTAGATCCATTTTCCTCTTCCTCAATTTGTAGGCGCTGAAGACGTAGTTCTTGCATCTCCTCTTCCGCCTGGGCTTTTTTCAGCCTTAACTCGGCCAGCCTCTCCTTGGCCTCCAACTCCGCGAGGAGTCTCTTGCGGGAGGCCGTAGATCGGACAGACCGAGTGCCACCAGGCCTTAGTGTTCTTGACCTCACGGATCCCTCTCTTCTCTCGCTTGATCCCCGCCGCTCGGTGTCCGACGTAGCTTCCGTAGTTTCGGACGATTCGGCTTGTAGTGAGGCACGGTCGGTGGTTTTTCGCAAAAATGCGTCCAATACGGGCGGTGGACGCACAACGTTCTCTTCTGATCGTTTTTCTGAATGAGTGCGGGTAGGTGGGACTCTCTCCGTGGACCCAGATGACCCCGCGACTGGCCTTTCCTCTCCATCTCCGTGTTGACTGCGTGTAACAACCATTTTCGTAATTTTCTTCAATTATTCCTGCGCTGAAAAATCCGGATCGCCAAGGACCAATGTTCAGAACCCCTTCGATTTATGCTGTTGGCTCTGAACGGGTCGGGATTGTAGCAGCTCAAGCAGTGGACTGTAATGTAGGTTCAACGGGGTTTTCTTCCAAATAAAAACGCAGTCAATTTTCTGATGCAAAATGGAGAGGGAGGCCAGCCGTCAAGCAGGGATTTTTTCCTTTCCTTTTTCTTCTAGTCTTCTGGCAGAGTTTCTTCTTAATTTGAGAGAGTCCCGGAACCGAACTGGCGCTCCACGGATTGGCGCGCATTTTTATAAGACTCGTCCGTGCTTGTGGCTTCCCCCCACCACCCTTCGTTTATTTTCTTTTAACAAACAATTTTTACAAGTTTATACAATTTTCTTATTACATATTTTATACTATTTTAATCTTTACAACGTCTATTATCTATTACAAGTATTTATTATACCCTGGTGCATCCGAATTTCCCGGAAAATGCCTTCAAAGTTTGTGCGTATAAAATAAGCATTTCCCCCCTCGTGCATACCCCGCGGCGCCCTTATAAAAACAGCGCGTTATTGTTGCGCGGCGCTTCAGTTGTATTTCGGATGCCCCAGTGTTATCTTATGCTAGTTTATTTTCTAAGTCCTATTCTTATCTATCTATAAGTCTTATCTCTTATCTACTATGCTTATTGAAACTCAAATACAATAAATTCTTTATTCTCTTATCTACTATGCTTATCCTAAGGTTATTGAAACTCAAACACAATAAACTCTTTATTATCATAACACAAACATAATCAGTCTTATTCCTAGATATCAAAACAAACATTTATCAATTAAAATAAGTGATAACTTAACCTACAATAAAAAAGGTAGTTATGTATTTTGCCTATTCTTCGTTCGTCGTGAACAGATACCTCGGTAAACACTAGCGCCACCATCAGTTAAAAATCATTATTTACTGAAAACACAAGTTATCAAAAATCCGTGTTATGTAATTAAGGTTCTGGATCTGAAGTTAATTTTAATCTTATTAAATTATAGTTCCCTATAGTCACAGAATTTGTAATCTATAGTTACAAATTGCAATATTGCTTAAAACGGCCGCTTTAATTACATAACACGAATTTTTGATAACTTGTGTTTTCAGTGAATAATGATTTTTAAATGATGGCGGCGCTAGTGTTTACCGAGGTATCACCTTAACATAAAATTCAACAACTAGAGTAGGACGAATGTCGTATTACAACTTCGCTCTCTTTTCAACACCATCCGGCCCGTAAACTAAAAACTGCGCGACATACGGCGCGACCACTTGAGGATTTAAAAAATGCACATCATGCCCCCCCTCCACCCTTCTGACTCTATAATTATTCGCTGTATAACTACCCTCGTCTAATATGAATTCTGCGTTTTTATATGAACCGTTTTTGATAGAGTTTTCTGATATTATACTAAGAGTAGGTGTGGTAATGTTTGTGAAAACGCGTTTTAAATGGTCGGGCGCGAACGGCACTAATGATATGTACTTGTATCGGCGGTCGTCCGTAAATCTGAAAGAAAAAAAAAATGTTAGACACAAAAGTCCGCCTTTTGTTGTATTCCATGTTCTTTCTGTACAATATGTTTTTTTACCACAGATTACAAAATATACAGGTTCAACAGCCATACAAAGACACGCATTGATTTTTAAGTGTAATAATAGAATCCTCTACGTACTGTGACATATTAACGCCATCTATCAATCATTTGAGACACTGTGATTCTAGATCCGATAACTTATTAAATAAAGCACTAAATCAGTTTGTGGTAGGATGACGATACTTTAAAAATCGTGTTTTAATAATTTACACTCTTTTATCGCTAAAAATAAGCGGAATCTTAACAGAATATTTTCATTCCTTGTAGCGCCACCTATTAGCAATAAAATGAACTAAATCTTTTTCTTAGACAATGGGACCAAACGATCTATACTAATACTAGCTGAAGTCTCTTGTATGGAGAATTCTTGCTTCTTAGGTTTTTGTAGGAGAGCAAATCATACTTCATACTATCATACTTCATACTAATATTATAAAAGGGAAAGTGAGTTTGTTTGTTTGTTATGCCTTCACGCTCTATCTACTGAACCAATCTTCTTGAAATATCGCATATACATAGAAGTATTGAGAAGGACATAGGGTACCATCCCGGAAAAAACATTGTTCCCGAGGGAATTTACACGGGCGAAAGCTAGTACTCAATATTTTAAAATATTTGGCTAAGCTTCAGTAATGAAGTGGCACCAATAGAAGTTATTAGTTGTACCTGATTTTGCCCTTCCCGGCCGGTTCGGTCATCCGGTCCACTGTGGCCGCGGCCGCCTCCTCCGACAAACCACGACTTTCCTTAACCGCGTCTATTGCCTATAAAGTTTATAAGCTTTTATTGACGACAGGCTTTCATTTCCAACAGGTGTCACGGTCAATCAACCATGCACAGCCTGGCATCAGAACTTTAAAACCAGGGATTCGCAATTTAATAATTAATCAAATCAAATAATGATAGGTGCGTGGACTAGAAACAATTTTAACGCAACTTTATTAAAAAGCATGTTTGAGATGTGCTTGACCTATTTCTTTTTAACTTGTCCACTCATCACTAGATGGCGTTTAGCCCCCCGACCCCCCTCGACGCGGCGACACTGTTTCTAAGGAAAATATCAATAGGCCAACTCCATTCTATATATCCTCCAACCCATCACCATTGATTTCCTGTTTCAACTACCGTCATGCTAAACGTGATTCTAGGGGTCTTATGCCCTAGTCTCTGTCTACCCCGTATGGGATAAAGACGTGATTGTGTGTCGCAATTGAATAAAGAGATGTTAAAACAAACCTGTCGTCTCGTATATGAAGTGGCTTTCTCTTTCGGCAAATTCAACTTCTCATACTGCTCGTAGAAAGCTGTGAATGATTTGTGATACCTGGAATAGGAGACATATATGCTTAATAGCCTGCAGTGAAACTAAAAATAAATTGAATAGAGGTCAATTTAATAAAGCCAGTTATTTTTTTAAGTATTATTGGTTTAGCTGGAGCTGTAAAGAAAATGGTCAAAAATACTAAAATATTTTAGTTATTAGCTTACCAATCTGCGAACTTGGTGGGAGGAACTGTGAAATACTTAGTTGTTGGATCCAAGTCCACAACCTTTGATATTGACCCCCGATACGAAATGTCGTAAAGTTTGCCTGTAAGTAACGATTCTTTTATTACTAGCAGTCCAGCCCGGCTTCTTCCATGGTACATACATAGCCTTTGTCACTCAGGGTGAATGTAGCTTTTCAATGGTAAAAGAATTTTTGAAATCGGCACAGTAGTTTTTGAGATTATTCATTACAAACATACTCATAAAAATACAAATCTTTTCTCTTTATAATATTAGTATAGAAAAGGACGACTAGCAGATAAAACACACAAAGTTAATTTGCATAAGCCATAGATAAGATAAGCTTAAATTGAAAAATAAAAACGACAGGAATAATTTTCAAGTTTTTAGTTTTTGTTTCCTTTCAATATAGTATACATTATTCTTCTTCTCAAGCCCTTTTATTGGATACCCAATTACTGATATTTAGATAATCATAAAAAATCTATATAATAAAAATCAATTGCTGTTTCTTAGTCTGGCTTACAACTCGAGCTAGGCCGATTTGGCTAATTTTGGTCTTGAAATATTTGTGGAAGTTCAGATAAGGTTTAAACGGTGAGAAAAGCACGTTAAGGCAGTACGGAGTTCGCCGTGTCAGCTAGTAATTCAATGAAGTAAAAATAAAGGCTAGTTTTACTTTATCGTATTTATATTGAGGAAGTGCACGTAAAAACTTATCCTCACCAACCAGCGCTCCCATGGAGTGCCCTATGAAAGTGAACTTCTCCCATCTGAAGTGCCTGACAACCAGCGTGATGTTGTACACGAGGTCGTACACGCTGATCATCATGCCGGGCGGGTACCGGTCCGATTTGCCGTTGCCTGGCATCTCAATCGCTAAAATAAAAAAAAGATTAAATAAATATGTAATACTAGAGAGCCACCTTGCTCTTGAATCACTCTATCTATTAATAAAAATAGGTAAAAAAACTTTTTAAGTTAAACGGTTTTATGTTAAACATACATTGCAATGTTTAAGATAAATGTACTAAAAACCAAAAAATAATAAAATAGATACAGTCGTGGGAATTATAAACATATGCATAGACTAGACTAAAATAAAACCGTGCGGCACGTCAATTGTCTACAATCGTTGATTAAAATGTTTGTTTTGTAATGTTACACTATAATTAGGCAGTTGTTCAACCGACAACGATGGACGTGTGATAAGTAGGGCTAGAATGTGGAAACAAGCTAGCAAGCTCGTCTCATCTCTTTTATTTACAGTGTATAACTATTGGAATTTCCATGAGCAAGAAAATAGTAAGTAATTTCCTCACCGTCTGCGGGCCAACTGCCTAACGACGAATTAAACGATTCTTCTATCGCACATTAAGTCGATAATTTGTAGACAATTGACGTGCCCCACGGTTTTATTTTAGTCTAGTCTATGCATCCATACTAATATTATAAATGCGAAAGTCTGTCTGTCTGTCTGTCTGTCTGTCACCTCTTCACGGCTAAACGGTTGGACCGATTGTGATGAAAATTGGTAGGGATGTAGTTAACGACCTGAGGTCAAACATAGGCTACTTTTGGGCGCGATATAACCGAGTCCCACGCGGGCGGAGCCGCGGGGAACAGCTAATATGTTTATAATTCCCACGACTGTATCTATTTTATTATTTTTTGGTTTTTAGTACATTTATCTTAAACATTGCAATGTATGTTTAACATAAAACCGTTTAACTTAAAAAGTTTTTTTAGCTATTTTTATTTTCTAGTTTTTAGTTTTTATTTCGCATTCTGTTTAATTCATTTAGTGCTTCATTATTGCCAGGTTTCTTGCCCGTTAGTTTATTGCATATCATTTTTATCCACGCTAATGCCATACAGTTCTCGGCGCGTTTTAACCTTTCACCTTAACTTGGGTGGTGTACCGCTAACGACGTATCATTTTAGCCACCCTAACGCCACACAGTCCTCAACACGATACAAAATCTTGACTTGGGTGGTGGATTCAGGCTGGATTAATCAGATACCTAAATTACAGATTCAATTTCTAAATTTAAATCTTATTATTATACGCCATTTAGTGGCTGCGCCCATCTTAAATATTGAGGTTGTATAGTGCACTGTATTCTTCTTGTCAAGCCCTTTTATTTGATACCCATATTGGTGGGATTGATAAAAATTTGTTATCAGCCATTTGGTAGCAGCGGCCATCTTAGATTTCAATTTTGCATACCAAATTGTATTATACTTGTTGAGACCTTTCATTTGATACCCATGTTGATGGGATTGATAAAACCTAAGTTATCCGCCATTTTGTAGAGGCCGCCATCTTGGATTTTAATTTTATCTAGTACATTGTATTCTACTGGTTGAGCACTTTCATTTGATACCCATATTGATGGGATTGATAAAACCTACGTTATCCGCCATTTTGTAGCGGCCGCCATCTTGGATTTCAATTTTTTATAGTATATTGTATTCTGCTTGTTGAGCCTTTTCATTTGATACCCATATTGATGGGATTAATAAAACATAAATTATCCGCCATTTTGTAGCGGCGGCCATCTTGAATTTATAATGATAATGAATAAACATAATTGTATTGTCACCAAAATCCAAAGTGTATACAAAATTTCAGATTAATCGGTTGACAGGAAGAGGGTGAAATTTGACCAAGAATAAATAATAAATAATAAAACAAACGGGGTGAGCTAAATAAAACCGTTTAAAAATAAGTTGTCCCCCGAAAATGAACCGAAAAAAATATTTTCTTTGCACATCTGTGTTTGGGTCACAAGATTACATCATCCTCCCAAATTTCATCTGATTTGGTCCAGTAAGTTCGGAGAAAATTGGCTGTGACAGACGGACGGACGGACAGACAAACGCATGAGTGATCCTATAAGGGTTCCGTTTTTACATTTTTGTATGGAACCCTAAAAACCGCATCAAAATCCATTGCGTAGTTTCGAAGATTTAAGCATACATATGGACAGACAGCGGAAAGCGACTTTGTTTTATACTACGTAAAGATTAAGCCAACTGTTGACGGAGGCACACCTATTTCTACATGAAAATCTCTGCCACATTCCGAGGTCAGTAAACATGAACAATAAGTTAATGTGTTAATTGTACACTTCACTATGCACAATATGACAAAAATAACCCAACACAAGCAAAAAAATACACACAGAGAATGCCTTATGGTACATATAGTACATATTGCAAATTTTTAAAGTGCAATATAGTTTACATAAATAGATACTTACCTATGTAATAGAACTTGTCTGGCAACAGGGATACCAAAGTTCTGAATGAAGCAGCTGTGTCTCGGAACCCATGTACGAGAAGAACTGGAGGGTTCAAGCAGTCACCCCATGCCACCACTGCAAACAAAAATAAAAACCTCCCTTTATTAAAACAAAAAATATTTTTAATTTTGGTGAAGCATTTTACAATCTATCTAACTAAAACTAGCTATTCTTGGGAACTTCCTTCCTCTGGGAACAATGGCTCTTCCCAGGATGAAAGGTACCCTATGTCCTACTCCTGGTTCTAAGCTACCTCCCCACCAATTTTTAACCAAATCAGTACAGCCGTTCTTGAGTTAAAAATAGTGTAACTATCACGAGTTTCTTTTATATATATAGATTTAAGAGCTGTGCTCTTGTCGGTGTCTTGTCAGAGTAGAGATCTTCACGACTTGACTTCCACTTATTCCTTTATATATCTATAAAACTCCTTCTTGGTCTACCTATTCCCTTCTGTTATTATTAATTTGTGACAATCAAGTTTTTTCTTTATTCTTTATAAATAACAAGTTTTCTTTTTTTTTTATATCAAGTTTTAGTCAAGTCATGTCAGAGGGCTAAAGGAAGCGGTGGAAGAATTTCATATATTATCATGGGAGATTTTGGTAACAAAGATTAATGTTAAACACATTTCTGTATAATGGTTGACTGGGAGTAAATGCTTCTTGAATTATGTTCGTCAATTGTAATAATATCTTTACTTATTCAAGGAAGTTAATCTCCATCCATCAAAATTTTTGAAAAAAATACGACGATAATTGACTATTAGTTGTCTTTTACTTTTTCACCAAAACTTTGTAAATAATTTTAACAGTACAATAAAAGGCACAGGTTTGAAAAACCTAACTTCGAGAAGTTCAAAGTTCAACTTTTAAAATTTTGTATTAATCAGATGGTCTAACAGATATATAGATGAATTGAATTTATAATTAGTTCTTTGTAATTACTTACCACATATTCTTCCCCATGGAGCTTGAATAAACCATTCTTTTTCATCCAAACTCATATTTAAAATTTTTCGGTAAACCTGACTAAAATGTTTGAACTTTAGGTAGCAAAGAGTATGTAATCACTACGTTTATTAGGTAGGACAAAATATAACACTAGATCGCCCTTATATTTTTTTTCAAATTAATTCGCAAATTCGCAAATCACAACATTCACACTAAAGTATATTCTATAGATTTTTGTATTTAAAAGAACAAGTCTAAGCGAAAAGAACAAACTTGGCCTTGGCCTTGCCCAAAAAAAAACATTTGTTGCTAATAAGATTTGACGTTTTGTATTTTTTTTTTTTTTGAATAGTTTTTACGGCCATGGAATCTAGTCCTTTAAGGCCTTTCTTGAATTTATTAATCTTCTTCAGTCCTACTTAAGTCAGTCGAGTCAAAATTCAAGTCAGTAGTCAAGTCCAGTCAAGTAAGTAAGTCTAGTCTGAGTCAGATGGCTAAGTGAAGCGGTGGAAAAATTTCACTTAGCTATATCATGGAGATTTTGGTGACAAAGATAAAAAGTCACGTAATCGACACTGTATCACTTCCCAAAACTCACGCTTGTTCACGAACACTTTGCGAATAATAAACCACCAATATTATGCACAAACACTCAAAAAAACCTAAGTTTTGGAAATTAAATACAGCGCGGACATAGCGACAGTTTACTTTCCCTCCAAAAACTCCTGACTAGAGGTGGGCGTTGTATGAACGAACCGTTTACCTAAACTGTTTTTTGTACGTGAACGATTCAACTAGTTTATAGTTCACAGATAAACTAGTTTATTCGTCGACTGGTTGACGAGTCCGTTGTCGTGTCGCGAGCGTCTGGCCGATGGCAAACGACGACGTATGTACATTTGTACATACCTATTCACATCGTCAAATTGGTAAACGAGACTTTCGTTCGTTCACGTTCACTAATCGTTTATGTGATGAAGTAGTCTTTTCGACGACGACGTAAACTAGTCGAAAATTAGACTGTTTTTTAAACTAGTTTATCGTCGACGGTAAACGGTCTCGTTGCGTCGACTGTAAAATCGTCGACGACCCACCACTACTCCTGACGTTTTGTAGTTTAATTGAAATTGATAACTGTTTTTTTTTTGTGTTTTACGCACAGACCAGGTTTTTTGATGTTATGGTATGTTTACGGCCCTGGATACAGGTGGCTTACTACCATCTTCAACCATGCAAAATGTTTGTGCAAGTTTGCGTCACGCGCGCCACCTGTGTCTGGGTGACAAGCACAGAGCAAAACGGTCGTAGCATGCAAGCAATCTGAAAATTACTTACTTAGTATGTATGTACTTTCAATTTGGTTTCAGAAAAACTATACTAAAATCAGTAATTTAAAATTGAAACAATCGTTTTAAGTTTATCACCCATTTTAAAACCTAATGACCATTTTATAGTTTACAAAAAAAAATCAAAAATACAACTAAATATTATATTTTACTAATGGGAAAGTCCCAGCAGATCGGTGTGTTACTTCGAGCGAAGGAATTATGATATGTGCCTACTTAATAACTAGGGTGGGCAAAACCGCAGCGTTTAGCTAGCTACATCAATGTAGATACCTATTTTTTAAATGAAGGTGTAATATTAGATTACTGAACCGGAATTTATTAGGTATTATGAAATCGAACTTATCTATTTTAGTTATATCTCCAATATCGTCAATGATAATTATTCTGATGGGCACTAGAGTATTGTAGGTACACTTACGATATTCGCATTTTTGTACTTTTTGCTTTGAATTTAAAGTTCAACCAATTAAATTATTTAAAAGAAAAAATAAAATAAAATTCTAATGCTGCTTCTTACGTTTGAAAGATACATGGATAGATATTGTATTATTTCACCATTTTATAGCATACTCGTAGTAGATAAAAAAAGAGAAAAATATAAGCCGCGCGCGATTCCAAATTCTTTGATTTATAGTATTTATTTACGAAACTTGAGAGATTTGAGAAGGATATTATTGTATGTACTATGTATACTATACATATACATAAAGGTATTAATATCACTTACGGATACGCTAATCTTGATAAAAATTAACTAATCTGCAAATTAATCATATTATTATGTAGGTGTCATAAGTTTATTTTTAACTTGTGCATTGTTTATTAGACAATATTTATCTATCGTTACAGAAAGTCTATCAGCTTTAGTATTGTATTTTATTTATTTATTACCAGTCCAGGAATTTACAACATAAGTTTTGCGTTTACTTTGAAAGTTGATTAAAAAATGCCTGTGGCGACCAAAAGCGCATTGTTGAATGCAGATCTTTTAGAGAAGGAATGGTATATAGAATCTCCATGGGGAAGAATAGCTGGTAAGATCCTTTATTTTATTCCCATATCTTCTTAGTCGTACACTTGACAGAGTGGTCGTGAATACAGAATGGGTTGCTCCATGGCCGCTGCTCTAAAGATTCTTCTTCACAAATATCTGTCTGCGGCTTTCTTGGAGCATACAGTTGCTGGGCAAATGGGCTATTCCGAGATACAAAAGCCATTTTTTTGTAGGTATCTTTATCAACTTCCGCTCGCGGCTTGCGTGGATGTTGGTTATCGATATGGTTCAAGGTATCACCTTGCCAAATTTCATTCAAATCCCTTACTCTATTTCTATGTGAAAGATGGACAAATACACAAACACACACACGTTCACATATAATTATATGGATTTAGCGAAGTTTGTCAAATATTATTCCCTGTAAAAAGTACTACTGCCAACTTACTTCCCGTCGTTCCATTGTTTAATAACCAGTAATGTCAAATCAAGGACCATGATTGCAAAGCTTACCCTGGGTTCTGAAGTGTAAAAGATGCAACTGAGTGCAAATGAGAAAGAAAAGGAATGGAGGCCAGCACCTAATTTTGAAATTTCATGTATTGTAGTTATTGCATGGGGCGATTGCTCCGATCCTCCAGTGCTGCTCTGTCATGGGCAGGTGGATTCAGCAGCCTGCTTCAGACCTTTAGTGAGACTGCTGCCGAGAAAATATTATTATATAGGTAAGGCACAAACTTTTTTTTTAATCAATAAATAATTTGTTTCAGATTGCTAGATAGGTTAACAATTGATCTTATACTTAAGCTAGTGTTAGTAACAAAATTTTATTAATAACTAGCCCGCGTGAGTTTCCCTCGGGAACAGTGCTTTTTCCCGGGATGAAAGGTATCCTATGTCCTTCTCATAATATTAGTTGGAATACGACACGACGACGTATAGAAAAGTGACACCCCTACTGATTTATCTGCCTCGGACTGTACCTACAACACTTTTCATTTGCTTTAAAAATTTCTTACAGCGATGGAGCTCCCAGGAAATGGGAAATCAGACGCAGTGCCTCCAGGCCTGATGATGGGCGCTTGGGACGTATTGTATGCCATAAAGACAGTGGCTGATCACTTCAGATGGGACACATTCATTTATATTGCTCATTCATTGGGAACGTTATTAGGTATGTGGAAGTTCATTTTACCCAACTGAGGAAAAGGCAAGAAAGATGTTTAATTCTTTTCTTGTGGCCAAACTGTTACCTCAAAATGATTTGGCTACGAGGAATTGCATTTAAAAACAAAGCAAAACTTGTTTATGAGAAAAGTAATTTCAGGTACAAATAAATTCTTAAGTATTCTCGCTTCCAAAATGTATATAATTAAGTATCTAGGTTACCTGACTTCAACGAGAACTTCTCAATGGTTAACTGCAGGGAAATTTTTTTGTTCCGCATTTGCATCAATTTAGTCCTTCTGTTTATAAAAATACCTAATCTAATTAGCTATATTGCAATAAATATGCGGGCCGCATAGAAAATATATACCATGAGCACTTAATATATTAGTACCTGGGCGACCGAGCTCTGCTCGGTATTTATGGTATGCATCCATATTAATATTATAAATGCGAAAGTCTCTCTGTCTGTCTGTTGCTCTTTCATAGCCAAACGGCTGGACGGATTTTGATGAAATTTGGTATGGATTTAGTTGAAGACCCGGGGTCGAACATAAGTTACTTTTAGTCGCAGATGGAGCTGTGGGAAACAGCTAGTGGTGGTATATATGTAAAACAGAATCACTTTTTGTGAAAACACAACGATAGCGCGTTGTACTTTTTCAGTAAATAGATTACCGTCATCTAGCGTCAACCGTTGTTAGTTGCATTCCTTAAGACGATACCACTGCTACACAAGGTGGTCTTTAACATCATTTATCTCGCAAAGTTCTTTTACTATGGGTTTCAAATCTTAGTATATGATTTTTGAGTATTTTATCTCCTTATGTATAAGATGGGAAACACGTTTTGATAAAATTTTCTCGATAGAAATATTTTTTGAAAAATAGTATTCGCTTACCGATATTTCTAAATTATAGATCGACGATTCAGTTTAAAAAAATGATTTTTAAACTAAAATATAGGTCGTTAGTGATTCATCATAAGAGGTATAATAAAATGTAATGAACTGGTCTGTTTTTTTATAAATTAATAAAAACAAATTTGGCGCTTACGCCCTATTTGTTTGAGCGCCTCGAGACTATACCTGTCTCATCGTTCACGGGCTTTACCGCCAAGCGCTATCCCTTGCGCGCTCTCCCGGCCAGTCTGCGTCTGCATTTGCCGAGCAAAAGACGCGCGCATTTTTTATTAAATCTCGCGAGTTTTTATGGCATTTTATAATATATATTCAAATTTATTGTTAAAATTTATATCCCAACCTAGTTTTTATTTTAGTGTTTTTCTTGACTGTAAATAGTATTTGTTATGTAAAATAGTGTAATATTAGCTATGGTTTTGTTACGTAACTGTGATTTTTTTTATATTCGTATTATCATAGGTAATTGAGCAAAAAAACTAAAAGAGTACCCGATTACAAGGAGAAAGCCTAGCTAATGAGAGTAAACAGATGGTAAGTACCTACCCATCTATCCTATCATAATTAGTCTTATTTAGTCTACCAAGTGCCTCCGTAAAATAAATTTTATTTGTTATGGAAAACTAGTACTGATCGATCATTCTATACATAGGTACCTATATATTTATTTAATATTTATATCAAATTGGATACCTAGGTATCTAAGTACTTTGGCTTTGAAACGAATTCGCCATTTTTATACAAACAATTTGATAGGTTGGTATAGGTAAGTGTGGAAGTAACAATTTACATATAAGATAAATATAAAATGGCTAATATCAAAATACCTATTGTTTTCAGGACCAACAACAATTTGAGGTCTTTGTGTCCACGCTGCCGCCGCCGCTGCTGTTGCGACTGCCAGAACAGGGAGGTGTAACAAATATGGAGTCGGATTTACAAACTTTTGTTTTGAATGGACAAAATATTATACCGCCAGCATCACGAAATGTAAAACGGTTAGTACCTAATATGATTGTACTAGCTATTGCCCACGACATGTTATTATGTTTGATCTTCTGGTCTTTAATGAAATATGTTTAACGATCTTACATTAAAAATCTGAAGACATATTCGATTATATACGTATGGGATTGTTTCAGGTGGAACCAAATGCTGATGTTACTGGGCACCGTATTGTCGATATCAACAACTTTTTCAAGAAACAAAAAAGTCCTAATTTAATTATTTCAGTGTGGAATATTTTTTTTATATTTTAAATATTATGTCAAAGAAATGTTCTGGATTCTAAGCAGATTCAATGAATTTACAAAATGGATCATAATCAAACCTAAAGATTATTTTTGTTTTGGCAGTATCAAGTTTTATTGGAATGCTCTTTTTTTAGTGTATTTCTGGAACGACAAGATCAAGATATTTAAATAAGATAGTTAGAAAATGACAAGACATAATTTAAAATGTTTACAATGATTAATTTGCATGCCTTAATTAGGCTAATGTGTTTGTTCCAAATTTATTATAACAACCTTTGTAACCACATTTACGCAAATAAAATGATTTGATTTGATTTGATTAGTCATATCTAGTCAAGTGAATCGGTGAAAGGTTTCTTATAGCATTAAGTATCTCAGAAATTTTAGTAACAAGGATTAAAGTCACTTATTCGACACTGTACTACGAGAGGGGTAATGGTCAATTTTCGTCTTTTTTCATGAATAAAATCAAAACTTTTTATGTTACAATAATAACAAAAATATATTTGAAATCCTCTTAACAAGCACTTTCATATGATATATAACACGGTAAGGTTTGCAAAACTCCTCAGTTGTCCACCGAAAATAAACCTTTTTAAAAAAATATTTACTTTGCACATCTGTGTTTGGGTCACAGGATTACGCCATCCTACCGAATTTCATCTGTTTTGGTACAATAGGTTCGGAGGAAATTGACTGTGACAGACGGACGGTCGGACAGACAGACGCACGAGTGATCCTATAAGGGTTTCTTTTTTGAATTTTTGTACGGAACCTTTATAGGATCACTCGTGCGTTTGTCTGTCCGTCCGTCCGTCTGTCACAGCCAATTTTCTCCGAACGTACTGGACTAAAACAGATGGAATTTGGTAGGATGGCGTAATCCTGTGGCCCAAATACAGATGTGCAAAGTAAATAAATATTTTTTAAAATTACCATTTTCGGGTGACAAATTAAGAATAAAAAAAAGTTTTGCAACCCTTACCATGTTATATATCAAACTAGCGACCCGCCCCGACGTTGCATAGGCATAAAAACCTTCCTCTTAAATCACTCTATCCATTAAAAAAAACCGCATCAAAATCCGTTGCGTAGTTTTAAAGATTTAAGCATACATAGGGATATAAGGAAAGAGAAAGCTACTTTCTTTTATACTATGTAGTGGTGATAAAAGGGCTCGTTATGAGGATCTCAAATATATTTTCGTTATTATTGTAACATAAATGATTTTGATTTAATTACGTATGTATATATGTATGTAAAAACTTTATTGTACAGAAAGAATATTTATGATACAACATAGAACACAAAAAAGGCGGACTTATCCCTAACAGGGATCTCTTCCAGTCACCTGTATAAAAAAGGAAAAAGAGTACATGGGCATTAAAGAGGGTACATCGCAAAGATACACATATGAAATTATAAACTAATTACAACACAAGAGTTACTTATCCTATACTATAAATCAACTCGAGTCCGAACGCTCGAAGTATTCCCTAACCCTAAAGAAGGAATGTAATAAGGACGACGTCTTATCCTCCAATTAATTTATTTATTAATGTAAGAAGACGAAAATTGATCATCCCGCCTCATTTACAAAACTACTGAGCCAAAAATTTTGAAAAAAATATAAAAAAATCATTTACAGGAAAACCTACAAGAATTCTATCAATTAACGATTAAGTGGTAAATCCATACTAATATTATAAATGCGAAAATCTGTCTGTCTGTCTGTCACCTTTTCACGGCTAAACTGCTGGACCGATTGTGATGAAATTTGGTATGGATATAGTTATGCACTAGGAGTCAAACATAACCTACTTTCGGGCGCGATATAGCTGAGGCGCACGTGGACTACTTTATTTTACTTACGGAAAATATTTCATTAAAACACCACTAGATAGCGATAGATACTTCCATGCTGGTCTGGGAGAAAAAGAAAAACATAGAATGTACCAGCTGCTTTTCTTCCCGCGCAAGCCGTAAAAGTCGTCTGAGGGATTCGCCGAATGGGGAAATCATGACATAGGCGATGCGGCTAGCAACCCATCACTATTGATTTCCCGTTTCAACTACCATTATGCTAAACGTGGCCTTAGGTCTTATGACCCTAGGCTCTGTCTACCCCGCATGGGATAAAGACGTGATTATATATATGTAGATAGCGATAGTAGTAGTTAAAAGGACAAAGAGACAGTTGAAAGAAATAGTAGATTAAAAATTCACATTAACATACGACAATTGAATATAAAAACTGACATTGTCATTGTGCGGAACCCTCTGCTTTTTTGTTCTATTGTGATTTCACACTTTTTTTTAAGTTAAAATAAAGTTTAAAAAATATTTTGTCTTTTAAATTACTAATATTTCCCATTACATATTCAAATATAAAAATATCTGAAATTATAATACATAACGTAAGAAGAGAAAATAATGGCATGCAAACTCCATGCATTCTAACCTCCGGAACGAGATCACGTGGCAATTGTAAATGTTGCAGAATATTATAAATCGCTGTGCGTGGAATCGCGCGTAAACAGTCAGAGGGGCGGCGGGGGCGCCGGGGACTGACACCCCGCGCCTGGGGTCTAGCGCCGCCCATTTACTAGGTACATAACATTTGAGGTATCGCCTTAAGCACTTTCCACGTTTCAGTGCCCCTTGTTTCCTTAACGCAGATGCTAGCGACTGCGTTAGGATTTTGTATGGAATTTCTTAGTTGCCTTACTATCCGCCAGAGGCGCTGTACAGGTTTGCCATACTAAATCGCTAACGCAGTCGCTAGCGTCTGCGTTAAGAAAAACTCATACTAAGGGCACAGTCCTATTTGAATTGGTAGGTACACTTCATAAAAGGAGGAGGTTGTCAATTCATCGGAATCTTTTTTTTTATGTTTATTACTCGATTTCCCAAAGACGCGTGAACTGATTTAAAATTATTTTTTTTGTCTGAAAGGTTGGACCGTCTAGTTGGTCCCATATTATTTTCAACAGGTTCTGATGACGGAATCCTGAGAAAATGGTGATACTTGCATGACTTGTGATTTGAATCTATAATGTTTCTTAGAAAAATATTTTAATACGTTATAACCGAATTAATAATTCTTTCAAGCCATTTTAAAATAATATATGCGATTCAATACTTTTATACTCCGAAACAAAAAAAAAAACCTAAGAAAAAAAACCTTTCTTTAGTTGGGATTTGAACCTGGAACCACCAGAGTACAAAGTAGATGTCTTAACCACTGGGGTATCGAAGCAGACCGGCCGACGCCGAAATTATTGTACTATAACTACAATCTCATGCGGAAAATCTTTTTTCTGGAAAATATGGGAAAAACGAATTTTCCCCGACATGAAACCTGGCTAGATTAATTTTTTGTCTTTATAAGAACCTATGTTTAAAATTTCAAAGAAATCGTTTGAGCCGTTTTCGAAAACGCGAGACAAATATATATATATATATATATATATACATACATACATATAAATATTGCTCGTTTAATAGTATAGGATATGTATATATATATACTAGCTGTTCCCCGCGGCTTCGCCCCGCGTGGGACTCGGTTATATCGCGCCCAAAAGTAGCCTATGTTTGACCTCAGGTCGTTAACTACATCCCTACCAAATTTCATCACAATCGGTCCAGCAGTTTAGCCGTGAAGAGGTGACAGACAGACAGACAGACAGACAGAAAGACAGACAGACAGACAGACTTTCGCATTTATAATATTAGTATGGAAGTATGGATATAGTGCCATCAGTAAAGATAGTTATGTTTCTTTTAGCAAAATAAAATTGTTATCATGGCTGGTTCCTTTCCTAGGTAAGCTCTACAGCATCACATTTCCTGGTCGGATCTCGCACATCATCGACCTGGACCCAACACCAGCTTACAAGGCAGTTCCAACGTCAGAACTGCCGAGCTGGTACCAACAGTACTTCACTAGCTACTTCGACAAGTATAAGAAGCTTACGTCTCCGAGAGAAAAGGCTCCGAAGTACACGTACGAGAAGGTACTTTATACAATTAATTAATTTTGTATCGTACCACCCTGTCTCCTGTACAATGGGGGACTTGAACGAGGTGAAGACTAGGTGGTGGAGGTGGCCAAGTACTGGGCAAAGTCAATATAGTCCATATTTAACCATTATGACTCGAATAGAAGGTAAGATTAATATTTTGCGGGTTATAAGGTCCATCAACTTTGCACACCTTGGTCGTGCAAATTAATTTTAAATGGTGGACTTAATGCACATTTTCTACTCTACCAGTAAACCATTAGAAAAAACAGAAAAGATGGGCAGCGTAAAGAAATTACGATAAATAAATACTTAAAAATAAACAAAACTATTTGCATTACTCAGTTATTTTGAGCCTAAAGTCTTTAATATAAGGTTACAATTATGTTTTCAGGCATTCTCCATGATGAAGAAAAATCGCGGGTTAACAGACGAAGCGACACACACTGCTCTCGAGCGAATATTGGAGCCAGCAGGGAAGGATTTGTTTAGGTACCTTCATTCAACACTATTTCAATCACAGGCATGTCCTCGGCTGGACTAATTAACCCCTCCCTCCTCCTCAAAAGGTCTAATAACCCACAAACTAAATAGAGATACTATAATGACCGGTTGGACCTGCATTCAGCGCTTGTGCGCGACATTGTTAAGGTCACATGACCATCTGGTCGGTGGTTGTCCGAGGCTGCGCTTGCCGATGCGTGGTCGCTATTCGAGAACCTTTCCGCCCTAACGGTTAGCAGTTCTTCGTGCTAAAGCCCCGTAGCAATATTCAATTTTATGCTATTATTTCTCATGTTTTCTTATCTCCGTTGCATCGTCAGATTAAATATTACATGCATACATATATTTCTTCCAGGTTCACATTTGATCAGCGTGCGAAAATAATAACATTACCACCACTCCCACCAACATATCTTAAGGCACTTTTCACCTCTATCCCCGCTCCCACGCTCTCCATCCTAGCAGAGGAGTCTATACAAAACGGATCATACAAGATGGCTGAATTCGTCTTCGAAGAAGATCTAAAAAGGCGGTACCGTGTGCGGAAGGTGCTTGGGAACCATGATGTTCATGTCAGTTACCCTGAAAGAGTAGCACCTCATATTGTAGAATTTTTGGCGAAATACACGCATCATGTTTTCTAAAAGACCGCAATTTACACGCCGTATTAGGTATATTTGTTGCCCGGAGTTGCTTTAACATTATTTATTTGCCTTCAGTGTTTAGGGTACCGTCAAAGCGCCTTACTTGAGACAGTTTTGATATTTAGGTGATTATAAACTCTTACTGTGTCAACGAGTGGTAACAGGATCCACATCTATTTATTAGTCTTAACCTTTTTTAGCTAAAAAATGTTTACTCAAGCCCATAGGTACAACACAGATTTTTTTATTTTTTTATTTTTGCTGTCTCATGTTACCATCATAAAGTGCCATACTTGATACTCCACACAAAACATATGAAAGTCTCATGAATAGAATCTAAATGAATACTTGAGACAATAAAAAATTTCAATAGCTGCATGACCAATTGAAATTTTTTTTTTTTGGACATTTCCACTAAATTTTAGGTACCAAAAATGAAACATGTTCTGTATGGCTCAATGTTTATTAATATTAATAAAAATCAGTTTAAACCAACATTGTACGCTTCTTAAGCAATGCAGTGAAAACAAATAATAATACTTTTATAAAGTAAAACGAGGAGAAATTAATGAAACAAAAGTTTAATCTTACATAACTCAAAAACCTTTAAGATTCATACTCCAATATTTTTATATATGGTGGGTACAATAGTTACAAAAACAGTTATACACATTTTGGTTAGCTTTACAAGCTAATCATTAAAATAATTAAACATTAGAAAAATAATCAGGTCAATCAGTTTCTAAAATGAGACATCTCAAGTTGACAACATTTTACTACACATAATATGCAAGTACTTGAACTTATAATTAATAAAATTATAACAATTTACTTATAACCAACAATCAGTCTTTTTTTTAAATACAATAATTCAGTCTTCAGTAATAAAAAGATTTGGCCTTATAATATTACCTACATTAACATTAAAACTGTAACGACCTCTTTTCAACAATACTGGCTTAACAACTGATATAATTTTTTGAGAGTCAACAGTCATAATATCATCAACAGGGGGAAATACATAAATTCCTTTATTTGTACTTTTCCTCAAAAACTTACAGGAATACTCATTTTCATTTAAAATTTCAGTTATCTGAGCAAAGAACTCTTTTACCATTGGTTTATTTTTAAAACCATCGTATATTAAGTGAATTTTTACAAAGTCATATAATTTTACAGATAACACTCCAGAAGTTGCTTCGGTTTCAAGGTCGTTCTTGTTTTCAGTTATAACTTGTTTCAGTTTAATTTTATCAGTTTTGGAGGAGGATGGTTGCTGTGTTGATTTAAACAGTTTTGGCTGTGAAATTACATCATTTTGATCTTTAGGTTTGCATTTTATATCAATGGATTTGGAGGTAGATGGTTGCTGTGCTGGTTCATATAATTTTGGTAGCGAAATAATGTCGTCTTGATTAGTGAAAGATAATAGTTCCTGTGGTGATTCAAACACTTCTAGCTGTGTACTTACGTTATCCTGATCTTTTGTGGAAGAAGACGGTTTCTGTGATGATTTGGATATTTTTGATCGTGAAATTATGTCTTCTTGACCTTTTGATTTCTGTCGCGATTTGGACACTCTTGGCTGGAAAAAAATATTTTCTTGATCTTCAGAATCTAAATTTACAAGTTTTCTTTGTTGTTTTAGTTTTATGTTAGGAATAACATTTGATTGTGTTGTGGTTTCTTCTATTAAATTATCGAAATCTTGGAATTCGGATATATTATCACTGTCAGATGTATCATGTACAGAATAATTGCTAGAAACTGTAGTATCTGTATCTTCTTCACGTGTTGTTTTCGGTTGCGTAATTAAAGGGTCTGAATCAATGTTTACTTCCAAATAATCTTCTTCTAAATCACAAGTTCCCACGTCAACTTCTTCAATGTTTTGAGTATTTGAAGGATTTGTAATATCGGAGACTGTAAGGCTTTGACCTGCCGAAGCTTGCAATTTCTTCTTTTTCACTTTAAGAGGAGCTGATGTATTAAGACGACTTTCTTTTAAAAAACTTTCGAATGCCCTCGCCCATTCTTTAGAAGCGCTGTTATCTTTTGGAGTTTCAAGGGGAAGCTTGGCCAAAACTGTTTGTTTGTTTAGAGGGCAAATCCCAGCTGCACGAAAACCTGACTTCAAATTCTCTGAAGATGTCAACAATTGATCTAACGATCGTTTTAAAAGTCGCGGGAACTGATCTTTAGGAATGCAGCCCCTGGTTTTCTGTTTCCATTCTAATAAAGTTTTTCGCCATATCGCTTTTAGTGGACGGAAGTAAGCGACATCGAGCGGTTGGGTTAGGTGTGAACTATTTGCAGGGAGAAATATGAAACGAATATTCGATTCCGCACATTTCTGTATAACCTTTACAGACAGATGACTAGCCAGGTTATCTCCCAGTATTGCTTTCGGACCTTCACCTACAGAATTGAAATATGGTACAACTACTTTGAAAAACCAGTCCTCAAACGTTGTGCTGTCAAACCAACCGCTTCTTGTTCGATTATATAATGTATTAGCTGGCCCTCCTGTTAACCAAGAATCGTAAAGGTGCTCAGCTTTATATACCACGTAAATTGGTAATAAAACTCCTGATGCTGATCCTGCAAACATAACCGATGTGCTAGACTTGGAAGCATCAATGATATTTTTTGGACTTTTGAAACCTCTTCTTACTAATACTTTTGTTTTCCCAGGATCGTCGGTAAAGTTAGTTTCATCAAAATTCACAATTGCTTCTGGTCTTACTCCCTCCAAGCTAATCATCAGATTATCAAAATAATCTGATATCATTTCAGGATTAACTGCAGCTCTTGCTCTTTTAATGTTTTCACAAAACTTGTATGAAATTTCATGTTTGTTTCGGTCTAAAAATCCTTTCAGCCAGAATCTGCCTGGCAAATTATTCTTAAATCTAGGTTCAGTCTTTCCCTTTGTGTCAAGGTAGTGCTTCACAATAAGCGTTAAGTCAAAAGCTGTTATAGGAAATCCCCATTTCCCGCAAAGAATTAAGGCTTCAACAATTATATTTTCATCTTCAATTGAAAAAACTGTGGGTCTTCCAACTTTCTTCATATGCTTACAACATACTTTTCTCTGTACAGTTGCTGGTGGAACACTATATTTTTCTGCAGCTTTTCTGATCGACATACCTTTCCGCACCGAAGCCACTGCGTTTTCAACCGCTTCATTGGAGTAGTTACGGTATGGCCGTGACCCAATTTTCTTTCGATACCGTCCCATGTTCTGTTAAAAAATAAAGATTTAGGTAAGCCCTAGACAATTGTCTTAGGCGTTTTGCGGCAATTTTTTCTGTCAAAAATTTTACTCTTTCATTAAACTCCAAAAAAATACAAATACACCATTCTTATGAAAAGCCTATTAATCGCAAAAATATTGATTAATCCTTTTAGTTCAGATTCATATCTACAATACTTGACAACAATTTTACATGAATCTCTAAGGTTTCGAAGATTTACAAAAAGATTTCATTGAATTAGTAAAATTTTTGACAGAATTAAATGGCCGCGACAAATTAGAATAGCTAGGATTGTATACGAAAATAAAGTTTTAACAATTAGTATTAAATTGCTAAGTCATCTTGAGACATAGTAGATAACTTGAGACATTTAGTAACTTGAGACAGTAGGTAACATGAGACAGTAGATAACTTGAAACAAATGTATCAAATTACAACCACTTCGAAATATTTTCATTCGGAGTGACATACAGGTCGTAGCTTTAACATATAATTCACGAAACCTTTGTTAATTTGTAGCTAAATAGTGAGGTTAGGTTATGCAAGGACCAAATTTTGACAAAGATCAACACAGTTTGAATAACATGTGAAGTTTTATGAATCACAGTACTTAATAATTTTTTGTGAAAACTTTCTACAATAATTATTCATGAAATAGGCTTGATAAGACTTACTTTAGCTTTTTATTATCTTCCGCACACTTTTCTCTCGTCGCCATGACACTTGCCAGTCGTGATGTTACCATGTGTAAAAAAATATGGGTGCGTTCGAAAACACCTGTTATTTGTATCAAGTTAACCTGCGGTATCAAGTAAGGCACTTTGACGGTACTTATATTAAAGATTTGGCATTATTTTGCAAGCTTCTTCTTCCTTGGCAGCATGATTATATACTCTTTGCTTGGCAGCGGATATTGGTAGTGTGGCGACACTAGCGCACGGCAGAATCGTAATATATCCAATAGCTCGCGCTAATAGCGTGAATATCGGAATTAGTTTATAGACAGCAAAGTGTGAAAGCCATAAAAGCGCTTACAAAGTTTCTAAGGACTGGAGCGATATACCTACACAATCTAAATTTTTAATTTCAAATTTATTTATTTCGTGAACATAGGTAGTACAAAACAAATAGATGGTTTACAAAAGCGGGTTTCTCTATGTTCCGCTGTAAGGCATACAAATATTGTCGGGAAGATCTTCGTTTTGTGGAGGTCAAGTCGAAATAATATCGCTGTCGCTCCCAACCTCCACCGCCTCTAATAAGCTTTTACCAAAAATGAAATGTACTTATATCCAATCCGAAAGGAGCAAAGAAATTCAATAAGCAAAAAAAAAATGTACTTACTCAATTTAAACGAATCGAATTTATAAATGTAGTACGTACCTATTTCGTCATAATTATTTATGTCAGTAGTTAGACAATAATACAATAAATATGTATATAATTACTTATTTATTCATTTTATTTATTTAATTCATGTACATTGAAATACAAACATAGGACACTTAAAATTAGGAAATTTTAGTAATAATAAATTAGTTTTGTATAAACTTTTGTATTTATTTTCTACCGACCCCGCTCCTATCTCTAGGATTCAGCCTAATGCTTGCCAATTCCTCGTTCGTGCCTGCCTATGTACCTACAGTTACACCTATCACGTGTTGATTCCGAGCGCAAGCACGCCCCACATCTACAGTGATCCACAGCACAATAGTCTACCTGGATCTCCTCCGTGCTAACACAACTGATAGCTCAAGGATCAGGGATACACAGCAGGGATGTTGCGAATATTCGCATCCGCATCCGCAAATGCGGATCTTTCGCAAAGATTTCGACATCTGCATCTGCATTCGCATCCGCAATAAATCAATGCGGATTTTCATGCGGATGCGGATGTCGTACGAGTTGCGACAAGAAAGAAAAGGGGCGGGGCCTGTGAATGGCGCGTGCCGTTTGCGCGTGACAATGACCAATGGGAGCGAAAAAAAAGGTGATAAGATCCGACGCGTTTATTGTGGTGCATCAATTGTTTCGTGTAAATAAATCATTACGTCTTAGTTTGTGCTGTGGATTACTCATCATACATACAAATATTTTGAGTGCACATATTGTGTTATACAGTTTGATGTAATTTTTTGGTAAACCACCTGCTGCAGTGCCTGTGCCAAGCTTAAGAAAAAAAACGTCAAAGCTGGATAAAAGACCAATGTCAAATTGTGAAAATAACGTTGATAAAAATAAACATACAAATCATATTCTTCTCAAATCTGAATTTCAATAAACTATTTAAGTACTGCGAAAATGCTAATAAAAATATAGATACTATATTTAAATACTAATACAAAGGTGACGTAATGTTTAATTTTTCCACAAATCGTAAGTTTAAGGAATATCTGCAAAAATAAAACCGGTTAAGCGCGAATCGGATTCAGGCACGATTAGTTTGGTACCAAGCACTTAAAATGAATCCATCCTTCTCTTATTATCTTAGCGCTTACCCGGTTGCTGGAGAGCTGCCTAGGGCTCCAAAGCTGTATGTATAAGCCTGTGAAATCGGAGAAAGCTTAAGATTCTTATTGTTTTCTATTCATGACAAGAAACTGTTGATAAATAAGTTAGTAGATAAAGTAACAGTTCCTCCCGCTCACACTTATTTATTACCTCTAATAAGATACCACCCTGGGGCAGAGTGAGAGGAGCGCTTGCTCTAGGCGCCAGGTAGATCTGTGTGACATTTATTTGATATTTTTTTATTTTTTGATTTTGTATGATATTTAGACAAAAAAAAAATTTTTTTTGGTCTGTTCTGGTAATTTCCAAAATGGCTGGAGTTTTGACAGGATTTTCACTGGGAGATAGCTAATGTACCAAGAACTACTTTTATTTTAGAAAAATAGTTAATGTTTCTTCACAATAAAAATAATATTAAGCGTACATATTTCAATCGAATCCTTTTGCCTCTTCAAAAAATAATAAATTTGTTTTAAATTTGTGACAGATGGCGCTGTACTTAAAGCCAGACTTCTCACCACCAATATTATCTCGGAGATGGTTAGCTATCAAATTCAGACCAAACATAGTGAGTACTTTCATTAATTTCTATAAGTGTCAATTCTGCCAATATTACATAGATACAGGTTGGCAGTGACGTGCACAGACATTTTCCTTAGGGTAGGCAAAAACCTACCTAGACCAGAACTATTTCTATTTTAATCTATACTTATAATTTAGGTATAGCTATTTGAGTTACAACTAAAACAGTAACGAGCAAGAAGATAATAAAATTAAAATATATGAATCATGTACCTACTTAGGCTCTAAAAATTTTTAAAAGATGACCGCCTTATCCTACGGTCCCGTGGGAGTTTTGGAAAAGCATAGCAAACATATTTATTTGAAAATAATATTAAATAATGTTGTTGTTAGCTTACCCTTCACTTCAACTAAATCCGATCAATCCCGGTTGATAACGTCCATTTATTATTATTGCCATTTTTTGGTCAAATGAAAGATTACTTAGCGCGTCATTTTATAGTTTTTGTAAACAAACACTCGGTTTACAACAATCACATGAAAATTTTACAATTTTAAACTACAACTGTGTAAATTTGTTAAAAATAAAAGTGCTATTTTTTCACTTCATTGTAAACAATGCACATTGCAATTATCAATTAATTAAACATTCAAAACAAACAAATGCATGCAAGCAAAGCAAACATATTGTTGATTTGATTTCGATACGGAAATAAAAATATAACCCTACGGAATTGGGAATGTCATCTTGTTTATATAAAGTCTTCAAGTCTATGCGTTTTTAAATTTGCAGCATTACTCGTTTAATATCCAATAGACAACAGTTATCATGTTGCTGCAATCGATCGTAATATTCGTAATCACTAATCAGATTTAAGTATGTGTAACGCGTAATTCTAATTGGCCGTAACAAAAGTGAGAGCGAGATGAAATGTCATCTCATAGCATTTTGTTTCATCTATAGTGGAGGTCTGAAATTCACTCACACAGGCGTGATTTAGCGCATATGTGTCTGTTCATGTAAGTTTTTTACTTGCACTACTACACGAGCAAAAGCACATCTATACATAGTGATTTCTTAGTGAGAGTAGTAAACTTCAGACGATTTAGTAAAAAGCTGGCCTGGCCTAGCTAGCTAGCAGCGCTAGCTAGCTAGGGGCTATGGGGCGGCGCGGCGGCGGTGCGCCGCGTGTTCGCGCGCATTCATAGATGGCGTTGTTAAGACAATTCGATATCTTGTGTGAAAAAATATTTATTATTTATATGTATTGATTAAATATTTTTTTTATTATTTATTACAAAAGTACAGGGTAGGCAACGTCTAAACGTCTTTATGATATGCACGCCACTGCAGGTTGGATCAATAATGTAATGTAATTTTAGAAGTCGATAATAACAGTACCCCTAGTAGGATTATCGATATTATTTTTTAAATTCATGTACTCTCAAATACAATCATAGGAAACTTAAAGGAAATTTAGTACAAGGATGCTACTTAATTCTATAGAAAATTAATTAAAATATTGCAGCTCGTAAACAGCAGGCGTCACATCGAAGCGATTCTCGAAAGCGGGCTGCTGTTTAGAGAAGACAGTGTGTGTGTGGAACAAGAGGCCCCCTCGGCGGAGGACGTGTGGAGGGGGGCGGGGGGCGCGCGGGGGGGATGGCTCACCGCGGGGGAGCGGGCTGCGGCTGCACTCGCCGTCCTCGCTGCTATAGCCATTTTCCCGCCGAGAAGGTAAATATATCATCATCATTTCGTATAGGTGTCACGGTCAATCGAACATACACTGGTGTCCAGAGTTCTTCCAAACCGCCTCTCGTCCTCGGTTCTGACGTGGTTTCTTTAATAACTACCAGATGGCAGCCAGGACCAACCGCTTAACATGCCTTCCGAAGCATGAAATCATCTTTATCGTGTACTAGCTGTTCCCCGCAGTTTCACTCACTTGATGTCAATATGTACTCTCTAGCCTATACCCTACCCCAAGAGTCAGGCTTTTAAATGCAAAAAGAATTTTTCAAATCCGCCCAGTAGTTTCTGAGATTAGCATGTACAAACAAACAAACTTTTCAGCTTTATAATATTAGTATAGATTATTGCACCTAGATTGTGCCATATATCTTGTACTTTTTATGTCATAGGTCTTAAATTCAAGGACACAGATTATAGAATACTATACTAGTATAGAGGTTAAATCCCATACATAGAGTCTTATAGAGTACGGCCAATACTGAATTATATTAATGCCAAACTAAACTATCTATCTATTGATCACTTGAGTTACTTTTATTTTAAACTAGCTGTTTCCCGCGGTTATATCGCGCCCGAAAGTAGGCTATATTTGACTCCTAGTGCATAACTATATCCATACCAAATTCTATTACAATCGGTCCAGCAGTTTAGCCGTGAAGAGGTGACAGACAGACAAACAAGCTTTCGCATTTATAATATTAGTATGGATAAGTATGGAAGTATGGATTCGATAAAGGTTAGATAAAGCACTAAGTTAGCTTCTTGGATTATAGGATGCTGATACTTAATTGAATCGTGTTTTTAATAATTCAGATTTTTTATTTCGCCAACAATAAGCGGGATCACATATTTGAAATGTTTTGATTCTTGTGACGCCATCTATTAGGATTAAAATGGCCCTATCTATTCTTAGATAATAGGAGCGCATGATTCAAGAAAGCACGTCGAACTTTCGTTCTTTTTATCCTTACTCACTGTTGGTCACACTTACAACATTTTTGTATATTTTTAGTCTGTAGTTCTTATTTGTGGGCTTTACTTCCGCCCGGTTTATACATGGCGAATACACGCAGTTAACACCTCTCGGACCTTTTATTTACTAGCACTATAATAATTACAGTAACCCACTTTACTATAACTTTAACACTCACCCACAACATATAGACATTTCGACGTCTATATGTATTATTTTACTAGCTGTTGCCCGCAGCTCCACCCATGCGGTACTTGGTTATATCGGAAAGTATCCAATATTTGACCTCTGGTCCTCAACCATAACCATACATTTGATTAAAATCGGTCCAGTGGTTTAGCTGTAAATGCGTAACAGACAGAATTTCGCATTGATAATATTAATATCTTCTTGCATTTTCAAAGCTTGAATTCAGATAGTATATTTGGATTTATTTATATATTTTCCTTCAGTTTCCACCGTACATCGCTTCTCAACCTCCTGGCGTACGTCTCTATTCCGATCGCGGTGCGGGCGTCCCACCGCGCGTTGTGTCGCGGCACGCTCGAGCCGCTGTTGTCTGTGATGCGCGACTATCTCGCTCTGGCGCGGCGAGCGGCCGCCTGTGTGAAAGAGTACGCTGCACTGCATACCCAGCTGTAAGTGCTTTGTACATTTTAACTTGCTTTTTTGTGTATGCGAAGAAATAAAAAAATATAGACCGTAAGAAGTAAAATATTCCATTCATCGTTCATTTAGCAAGATTAAATATAAAATCAATATCAGTTTATCAGAGACTTTTAATTATAATCCGGCCATCCGTACACTAGGCATTATACAGTAAATACAGCATTCATCATTCAGGCCATCATATGCAGGAATATTTTTTTTTAAATCCGACCCATAGTTCTAAAAATATATCGTTTAAATCAAACCAACTCTTCAGCTTTATTGTTTTAGTATGTAAGTAACTTTTCTTCCTCTCTCAGCCTCCTCAACTGCGCTTCGACCTTCCAATATTACTCGGCTGTAAATTGGGTATGCTAATTATTTTAACACACTAAAATACGAAAACAATTTCGAGATATTTTGATTTCATACCATATTTTTGTATTTTCGACAAGAAAAGTACATTGATTGCGGTAAAATATTCAAAAATGCCGTGGAAGTTGTAACATTCATTCGACACCTAAATGACGTCATTACGCAAATAAAGCTGCGTCTACGCTTTAATTCTTATCCTAAGTGTGTGCGTGTCCACACTTCGTATTCTGACTAGGATGACGGCCGTAAAAACGGACAAATTAAAAAAAAACCTATGATCTTTCAATGTCATGTCTAGTCAATCGATTGATTTTGATTTGATGTTTCGGAGTAGTTGGCGCGATAAGACGTGTTTCTGGTGGCTTACCACCATCTCTTAAAACCATGCAAGAACGATTGAATAAGGGAGATGTCGCCTTACGTCATGTATTGCGCTGTCTCGCTTACTCACTGGATCTTGCATTGTTTTAAGAGACAGTAATAACCCAGGGGGTTACTACCGTATTGGTGGCCTACTATACTACCATCTCTTTAAACCATGCAAGAACGATCGAGTAAGGGAGATGTCGCCTTACATCATGTGTTGCGCTGTCTCGCTTACTCACTCGTCCTTGCATGGTTTTAAGAGATGGTATTAAGCCACCTGACTGACTATAGACTTACTTGACTGGGATAGATTACTGACTTGACGTTTTTGTCTTGATTAAAGTAGGACTGAAGAAAATTAAAATTTCAAGAAAGGCTGAAAGGTGAACTTGTTTCCAGGGCCGTAAAATTATTGTAAAATAAAGGGCATGTTCGTTTTTATTGTGACCACACTGTGGCACTAACATCCATACTAATATTATAAATGCGAAAGTCTGTCTGTCTCTCTGTCTGTCACCTCTTCACGGCTAAACTGCTGGACCGATTGTGATGAAATTTGGTAGGGATGTAGTTAACGACCTGAGGTCAAACATAGGCTACTTTTGGGCGCGATATAACCGAGTCCCACGCGGGGCGTACTAGCTAGCTAGTACTATATAATGGTAACATCGTCTAGTAAAATGACGTCATGAACTATAAATCTTTAAAAATTCATATAAAATTAATAATAATAATTTAAGCGAAAAAAATCAAATTAGTTTCCTAAAGTAGTCTAAATTTTCAGTTAAAATTATAAAAAAAAAACATTTTTTTTTAACTAAGCATACCCAATTGTTTCATCTCCAGCCAGTAATGTACTGTAGAAGTTTATAAGTCAGTATGCCTTTTATTATCCAGTGCAATTCACGTTCAATGATCAATATACATCTACATTTGATTGGATGCAGTAGTTTATCTATGAAGAGAGGCGAGGTTAGACGAACAAATGAAACTACCGCATCCGATCAAGTGTAGATGTACGAGTATATTGATCATGAAACATGAATTATATAAAATTTAAAATTAAAAAAAACCTACTACACATTTTCTTTTTAGTGGTGACGTTCGACTGATTTACCCCCCACATATTATTTGCAGACATTAGGTATTTTCCCCACTTACACCCCCAAAGCTTTGTAACAGTTCAACCGATTTTCCGATGCGCTTTCATTTGAGACCCCACTCAAGTATATTTGCAGACATTCGGTTGTTCTTCCCCACTTTCACCCCCATAACTTCTAAACTGCTCAACCGATTTTCATCAAACATGTCTAAGAACACTCGCCCGTATGTCACCTTTAATACGAAAAAAACTAAATTGAAATCGCATCATCCGTTCGGGAGCTATGATGCCAGAAACAGACAGACAAACAGACCGACAGACAGTTTTCACGTCAAACTTATAACACCCCTCTTTTTGCGTCGGGGGTTAATTACATAAGGCATACTGAGTTATAAACGTGAGTGTTGTACCGTCCAGGGGCTCTGTGACGTTTAGCGTGGAGTCGAACCACGCGCTGCTGTGCCGGCAGCAGAGCTCGCTGTCGGTGTCGATGTCGCGGGCGTCGGCCGCGCTGCTCGGCAACGCGCCGTGGCTGCGAGCCGACCTCGCCTGGGGACACGCGGCGAGCGACCACGCCAACCTCACTGTGAGCAATCATCACGGACTCACACTAAACACACTAATGATACACACAACAGGGTGTCGATTCTGCTAACGTTGAGTCAAAATCGTGTCAAAATAGTGTTTCAATTGTAGTGCTTTTTACAAACTATTTACAAGAATTATGACAGTATGATGTGATGTGAATGTAGTGTGGGGTGTGACCATCAGCAGTGATATAAAATAAAATTACATTACTTATAGCTAGTGTATAAAAAAGCACTACAATTGAAACACTATTTTGACACGATTGTGACTTAACGTTAGCAGAATCGACGCCCAGCACATTGATCATTATTGCATTTATATAATGACAATAAATGTTTACAAACAAGAGCTGGATTAGCCTAGATGGGAGTACGCGTTCTTAACGAAAGTACGCATCGAAGGACGGCTAGTTTAGATTGGTCGCTATTAGTGGCATTTGTTTCTTTTTGAGTTCCTCCGTGCTTCAAAGCCGCGTAGCTGTTGGTCCCGGCTGTCACTGCTAGATGACTTCAGGCTATGTCAGGTCAGATGACTTTAGGCAGACAGAAAAATCTGACTGTGTTGGCCACTAACACACACATTATGTCAGGTCAGGTCTTCTTGCTTTTTTCTAAATTGCGATGGGTACCCGATTCATGTTGTACCTATTTTAAGACAGTGACTTTGGTTGTAGGTGTCACTGTAATTGTACAATACGAATTGCAATAAATGAATTGAAATTGAAAAGTTACGAAAACGCATGTCGCGCTCGGCTAAAAATAAATGTATTTATTAAGCTTCAGTGTTTATTGTTTCAGCAAATCCACCACGCTTTCCTAGTCGTTCAGTCAACGTTATTGAAACACATAGCCATGGCGCACTACGTGCTTCCCTTGCATTCTCAACGCATGTATAAAAACCACAACGAAAGGATTTATTGGCTTCACCATACGCTAATACCACATCTGACGGCAGAATTTATAGAAAACTATAATTCTTTGGACAGAATGTATCGATTACTGAAAAATTTCGGCGCTAATGACACAGGAAACGCAAAGAAATTAGGCTCAGCGGCCATAGATAGCTGGCTATATAGCGATGTACACAGCGGCGTAGCGAGAACCTGTCTGGAACTCAAATTAAATTTTAACAAATGTAACACTTTGGACGCTTTCCTGGATTCGTGCGCATTGAACAATCAGCAGCTGGATTTAGAAGTGCTCAACAAAGATATAGACGATATTATCGATGGTATAACGAAATGCTTGACCACAATGCAAAATTCGCAAATACGGTTGAGAAAATTAAAAAATAAATTTAACGTGCCAGCCCCTGTTGCGGATAACGTTGAATCTGATGAAGAAAACGATAATATTTTTAAAATCGAAGACAAAGAGCCTGAAGCGAGAGACGAAGTTTTTTATTTTGTTAAAACGATCGACGATGATAAATCTATACAGCCAGCGGAAGATTCTGTTACTGCCCCCGGGAAGAAAGAAAGAGAAAATACTAAAGTAGTATTGAGTGAGTTGAGGAGAAAGTTAGGAAAGCGGGAAGACGTCATGCGAGAAAGAGAGAGGCAAGCTCTAGTCAAGACTATGCCGGAATTAAAAAATAACGTCCCTGAATTTCCCAGGCAGATAAATTTCGAAGATTTTGTGGAAAGAAAGGGATTTATAAAGAAGATTTCAAAGAAATCACGGAATAGTAGATTGTTCAAGACCTACAGAATACGAAAATTAAGGAGGGTGAGGAAAGTGAAAAAGTCTAGTAAATACAAATTATGTATTAAGAAATATGAAATAGAGAAAGATATTGATTGCCCTTCTTATGAAGCCAATGAGAAACTTAATATTAAAAGTAGATTAATAACGATATCTTACAAAAATAAGCAATTAGTTATAACGAGATGGTGCAAATACGTGCCAATGGCAGCTAAATCGAATAATGTCAATAAGTTTTACGATTCGAACGAGGCTTCAGATTTCAGTGATGAAATCGCTAAAAAGGTAATCGAAAATGCAGATTCTAAATTTAAATTTTCAAAACGGGATCTAGAACTAACTCCGTCTTCGTCAGATAGCGATTTTGAAATTTCGAAGGAAAATCATATGGCAATTTTGAGTGACGCACGCCGCCACAGAGCAGTTAGAAAAAAAAATCATCCTGTCAAGCGGCCAGTACTAGAAAAAGATGTAGATGAAAGTTTGAAGCCCATAGAGTACAGCTTCGGGACAGGAATGGCAATGGCGTCTGTTTTACAAGTGAACAACAATGCAAGGATACCAAACATGGCGCAAGAAGAGGTTTTCATCGGGGATGGTGAAGTTTCTAATGACAGTGGGAATGATGAAGATGCTTAGGAAATATTTTGAAACAATCTGTGAGATGATAGAAATGTGCTTAACGGTGTTCTATACACGGAGGATATATAAGGTGAACACAAATTAACTGCAAATAATTTAACGGCAGATTCATACTATTATACTGAACAACTTTTCCAAATAAACATATCGAACTACGAGAATCATCTAATCTAGTTTAGAATAGAGAGTAAAAAAAATCGTATATTTCGATATAAGTAAGTTTATTTGGAAAAGTTTTTCAGTATAGTAGTCTTAATCTGCCCTTAAAATATTTGCAATTGATTTGTGTTCACCTTATATACACAGAGGAGAGTAGTTGCTTTATTGCTTTTTTTTTCTTAGAAAGACTAACGTAAATAACATAAACATTATAGAGGAACCATAGATAATGCAAAACAACAGATATTTTTTGTTTCGAGGTTAAAAATTGAGTTTTGTATAAAACTATTAAACCATAAACTACTCGCTGCTTAATTCGTCAACATTTTCTGAAAACACAGAAATTTTAAGTATTTTAACATAATGAATATGGGCATACAATGTAATATTAAACACATGTACCATAGTTACGCCATCGTCGTTAGACGTTTAGACGTTTATCACTGTCTGACAATAGTTATAAAGTTAATATTTCCGTGTTCTTAGAAACTGTAACTTATGCTAAACCTTCTAATGTTATAATGATTCTCTATAAGTTATGCTTAATTATTTGAGGATTTAATTCTATGATTGCCATAGACTAATATCCAAGTCGTTAATTTATAAAATAATTATTATAATCAACTGTGATTGAATACAATTTGTAAATAATGCTTTATTAATAAAATTCTTAATTATTTACTTTTTTTGTATATATTACGAGTTTATTATTCCATAATCATGAATGCAATTCCTTATTTTGAATAGAGGTTATTTTCGGCGTCATTTATTTCTTGCATGTTTCTAACTAGCTACCCAAGCCGTTTCATCCAGCGCCTGTTCTGGTGTATATGGGTTTCTTTAAATCTAAAAAAAATAAACAGGCCATCATAAAGCAACCATAAAGAAATAAAGTTCAAAATAGCTTTTCAAATCAGACCACAAGTTCTAAAGCCATAAGCATTCAAACAAAAACTCTAGCATTATAATACTATCCGTAAAGAGTTTATTTGTTTGAACGCCCAACTTCCAGAACTATTGGTCGGATTTATTTTTAACTAGCTGTTCCCCGCGGCTTCGCCCCGCGTGGGATTCGGTTATATCGCGCCTAAAAGTAGCATATGTTTGACCTCAGGTCGTTAACTACATCCCTACCAAATTTCATCGCAATCGGTCCAGCAGTTTAGCCGTGAAGAGGTGACAGACAGACATACAAACTTTCGCATTTATAATATTAGTATGGATTTTATTATTTCTTAAACACATAATAGATACACATCATACAATTTGGTTCATTCTAGAATGCAATCACAATCTCTTTCGAGATTTACCGTGTGCGAAACCAAATTCACTATTTTGAAGGTTCTGGGTTCGATCCCCAGCCGGGGCGAGTTGGAAAATTTACCTTTTTCAAAAAGTGTTTGGATGTAAGTATCTATATATATATATATAAAAGAAAGTCGTGTTAGTTACTCCACTTATAACTCAAGAACGGCTGAACCGATTTAGCTGAAAATTGTCAGGGAGGTAGTTTAGAGCCAGGAGAAGGACATAGGGTACCTTTCATCCCGGGAAAAAGCACTGTTCCCGAGGGAAGTACACGCGGGCGAAGCCGCGGGCAAAAGCTAGTTTTTTATAAAATAGTGTATCCTTTACAAAATTTCACACTTACTTTAGGACTATCTCAATCTAAGTATGTGTGATTTGTCAATATTTAAGGTACATTTATTTAAATCTTGTGTAGTAGTCGAATTTTTTGAGTTTGTCGTGCCCATTTCTGTAGGTATGTACTTTTTAATATAACCATTTTGTATATTACAAAGTTATGTTTAGATTTTCCTCCACTAATCAGATCAAGACTCCACGAAATGTCAATTAGAATATCGTTAGAGGTCAGTGCATTAATTACAAATTGATGTCCTTATCAGTCTTTGTGTCGTGTTTCCGCAAGATGAACGTCTTACAAACTATGTGAGTTTTCGTTGCCACATTATGATGCCAACAGCCACTTTTATAATCGCACTTCTCGCCATCGTCAGGGAGTTCACCCGCACACGTTAGACTCAAAATCGTCACGTACAGTGCCCCTAGTATGAGTTTTTCTTAACGCAGACGCTAGCGACTGCGTTAGGATTTTGTATGGAATTTCTTAGTTGCGTTACTATCCGCCAGAGGCGCTGTTCAGATTTGCCATACTAAATCGCTAACGCAGTCGCTAGAAAAACTCATACTACACAGGCGGTTTTTTCTTAAATATTATGTTTTTACTAACATAGTTTTAAGTTATTGTACTAACAACATATGGACTTGGTCTGAAATAAAAATATATATTTTTATTTATTAACCTTTTAGAGGTCGCAATTCTCAACAGGTGACTTTACCATACTACCATCTCTTAAAACCAAGCAAGATCCAGTGAGTAAGCAAGACAGACAGCACAATACATGATATAAGGCGACATCTCCCTTACTCAATCGTTCTTGCGTGGTTTTAAGAGATGGTAGTAAGCCACCGGCAAAAATAAGTGTTATGAAGTTGTCATATTGCTTTTAATATAGCATTCTATAATTTGTGATGTCATCTAGACTGCTGACGGCTTTGATTGGAGGAGCTTGCAGTCAGACAGGCGCTCCCACAATCACCACCACCGACATGCCCGCCACCACTACTCTAGTAGCTATCACCAAAACAGGTGAATATATTGTTCTTTCCTGTAGTTTCTCTAATTCTTAAACGCTGGTCTGGGAGAAAAGGAAAAACAGAATATCTGCTGCATCTCTTCCCGCGCAGGTTTTAACGACTGAGGGAATCGTGGAATGGGGTATTACAGGCGATGCGGCTAGCAACCCATCGCTATTGAATTCCTGTTTCAACTACCATCATACTAAACGTGGTCTAAGATTTTACGGCCCTAGGCGTCTACCTCCTATAGGATAACGACGTGCATGATTATATGTATGTATGTCTTTGTAAACCATTTTATGTGTCAATTATACGGCCCGCGGTCATCGTAGCTTATTTAAGTACGTTTATGCAACATATGAGTGTCACTAACACGCTGCCATCTAGTGCCTAGCTCAGTGTTTCGCTTAAGTACCCAGTAATTTCACTGTCTCTCTTACCCTTCAAACCGTAATACAACAATGCAAGCTGCTGTTTGGCGACTGAAATAGGTTAGTGAGGTACTCAAGCAGACAACTTTTTTACCTTTAATCTCCGGTCTTTAAACATCTTAACCACTAGACTACAGAGGTAGTTCTATTAGTGTAAGTATAGTAGTTCGCCACGAAGTTTTGTATTTTTATTTATAAATCATCTACAACCAAAGAATTCAGATCGCGCGCGGAGGCAATTTTTTTTTATATGTACAACCGTTAGGCTTAGGCTAATTTTGACATTTGGTAACACAATTCAGTTCCGTAAGTATCACCTAGATGGTGCTATATGCAAAATCACAACGCGCTATGGTTTCGTTTGCATGTAGCAATCGCGGATATTTTTATTATTTTTAAACTAAAATAAAAACTACCGACCCAACTGTAGGCTCTATAGGTAAGGTTATTTTGTTGCAATAATGATTAATTATTGTATTTTTACAAGTCACCAACGGGACAGAACCTCTAAACTGTACGACAACATGGCGATTCCCGGGGAAATGCGTGATTCGTCTGCGGTGCGACAACAACACGCCAGCCATCGACCTCACAGCGTACGCCCCTAGAGGACCGAAGAGGTAAGAGGCCTCCCCATGGTTCTACAAACCTTTAGGTTATACAGCTCTTTATTATTTACTAGCGACCCGCCTCGGCTTCGCATGGGCATAAAAACCTTCCTCTTGAATCACTCTATTAAAAAAAACCACATCAAATACCGTTGCGTAGTTTTAAAGATTTAAGCATATAAAGGGACAAAGGGACAGAGAAAGCGCCTTTGTTTTATACTATGTAGTGATTTATTATCTCCGGAGAGTAAGCGCTGTATTTGCTTCACTTTTTCATAGAGAATTAATAATCAAAGCTTTCTACAAGTTCCCTAATATATGATGTTTTATTATCTGATATCTAGCATTGATGACTCTTCTCTATTTTTGGCGGTAATATAAAAAGGTACCGATCTGTCTGAACTGAACCGTGTTCAGACACAACGGAAAATGCAAAAGCGGCTGTCAGGTAGGTATAATACCCGGCACATAAGTTGGCCACAAACGTGACGTAAGGGGCGGCTGCGCATGTTCAAATTTGTATGAAAATCGGCTACTGCGCATTCAGTTTATGGCCAACTTATATGCCGCGCGAACTATATACGGCTAATAGCTTATTTATACACGCCCGTATACACGATGCGATAATAAAACAATATAATTTACAAAAGTGTATATTAAGACTGACTTGTATAAATTTACAATTCACAATATTCCGATAAAGCCCATGTAAATACTGAAAATTTCACTACATTCAAATCAAACGTAACTAACGTGTAATCGGTGATTAGTTGATTGACAATAAACTATTCTGATTTTAATTCCGAACGATGTTTTTCTTATTTTGCAAATTCAAAAAATATTAATGCGAATCTGAGAACATGCATAAGTCTTATTTTTGTTGTATTAAATTATGTGATAGTATCATGATTACGGATGACATTAAAAATTTTCACTCCTACCCTATTAAATATTCTGATTAACGCTCAAATCATTTGACTAAATAAATTAACACTTAATTTGTTCCTTAGTAGGCATAATTGTGTATCTTCACAACCACATATATTCCCACTTCATACTTGAATTTTAGGTTCTTTTTCAAAGAATCAGTCATTCTTATCTCTCCAATTGATTATCGGATAAGTTATTAAGAAATATGTAAATGTCACATAAACCGAGCTTACAATGTGACTTAAACATCAGCAAGAGTGTCCCCATCGATTTTCTGCGAGCTCCAGCATAGAGAATGTTTGATCACACGAAACGCACTGGCAATCTGGCTCGTTACTATGAAATATGGAAAAGTGATTTAGCATTAGTCTCTGCAACCCTTCTCCACTAAATGACTCGTTTTTCTCTTTACAAAGACCACATTTGACCGTTATCCAATCCAAATTGTCAGGAAATATGTCATCTGTAAACTCCAGCTTCCCTAACTGTAATACGAATCGAGGGGATATAATCTCCTTCAATTGCAAATCATACATATTACCTTCAAGAGGCAGGTATTCCTCATTCTCTGAATACAAATATCTTACGTATGAATATTTACTCATGTAGCGACGAAACTCCGAGTACGGCCTTACTGTGTCCGGAGCACCATTTAAATCTAGAGAAATTTGTTCAAAAATGGATTCGACTACATTCTTGTATCTATCTTGTTTATTGTAGTAGTGTACAATCTTATTAAACAGTCTCAATATATCAGTGATTTCAATATCATTAATACTATTTTTCGTAATACCTTTCTTTGATTTGTGTTGCCAGTTTTGGTTCAATTCTGTCGCACAGTTTCTGTCTATATTCATTTTCTTATTAATTAAAGTATGTTTTAGCTCATGTTGCGTCTCTCGTCTATAAACAAAGCAATTTAAATTAATCTCTATTTGTACATCCCACCAATTTAAAATAGATTTGTATGATAAATTATTTTTAAGTACTGCCCCATCAATAATATTGAAAATTGAATTGTTCCCAGTGGGTCTACGTAGAATAAGAGCATTCAGTTGGTCTCTAGAACAGTATGTCTCCATATATACATACATATCAGATTTATATGTCGCTTCATCATTCTTATTTTTCTCTATTGATTCTGTTATCATATCTTTCATAACAGGCTTGGCCTTGTCAATTATTTTCTTTAAATATTGTCTTAATTTAAGATGAGTATCATGCAATAAACTCCGTATAGCATCATAGTCGTTTTTTTCTTTCAATTTGTTGACGGCTACATCGAACGGATCCCACTGTGGCCAGTCTTTCAAGAACTTTTTCATGAGATTCAGATATATTTCTACTTCGAGATCATGGAGGAATGCAACGTCCAAGTCGAGTTCTTTTTGAAGAATATTTAAAATCTGTGTATTTGTCAACATTGTGCTCTGTTTGTTATCCCCAATAAGACGTTTGAAAAGATGCATCAGCGGTTTATCTGAAAAAAAAAGTGGATTACAGATTAGAAACTCTAAAATACTCTGATTGCAAATTGTAAAATGTATTCTTTTTTAATTTGAACCCACGATCTCCGTATCGTAAGGCTATTAGGCCAGGTTGAACAGGTTATATTGCGTCGTCTATATGTGTAATGTTTGGAATAAAAATGCAGCTCATATTATTCCTGGTCCCTTCCCATGTACATTAGCATTCTTGAGTTACAAAAGGACGTTCTTTAATGTATATTTAGCTAATAGCTAACTTTACAAACATTAATACAATTGTAAAAATTATACTAATATCATAAAGGTGAAAGTTTGTGTGTGAGTGTGTATTTTTGTTACTTTTTTACAGGAAAACGGCTGAACCGATTTGGCTAACATTTGGAATGAAGACTGCTTAGACACAAAGGCTATATTTTATCCCGGAATTCCCACGGTAGCGGAGCTTCGGGCAACAGCTAGTAACCTATAAAGCCAAACAGAACAAAAGGCGACACTTACTAGCCGGTACTTCTATCATATTGTCGATTTTGCTGTTACTGCCCGTGATGATAACATCGTCTGAACTATCTTTTTCCATTATAATTAGGGTTTGTGGTCACTGTTTTAAGAACCTAAAGGTAGTAGATACGGTCGTTGTTTTGTCACGAGTTAGTATAATGACTTAGCACTACTGTGGTTTAGTATTGATTTAAGACCATCAGTTATCTATTGTGAAAAGATAGCTAAACAAATCAAATCACAACACAAATTATATCAAAAACTAGAAAGAATAGAAACAAAGCTCCTGTGTAATCCTAACCACAAACTAAATAGAGATACATCCTAACCCAGCTCGCCAGCGAGCACTAAAATGTCTAAATGACAGTGATAGATGTCATTTTTTTTTTATAATATTTAAGTGATTATTTTACTCTTTGAAGCATGATAGCATGTCTGGAGGGTTACTACCAGCTCTTAAAACCATGCAAGTTCCAGTGAGTAACGGAGATGTCGCCTTACATCACGTAGTGCGCTATCCCGCTTACTCACTAAAACTTGCATGGTTTTAAGAGATGATAGTAGGCCACCTGATTTCTGCTGTGGCTTGGCTGTGGCTGCGATGAATTATTTTTTTTAATTTATTTATTTAAACTTTATTGAACAAAATACAGTTGTATAGCACAATAGGCGAACTTAATGCTAAAAGCATTATCTAACAGTCAACCTTTAGTCAAGCAGAGATCGTAATGTGGGTTTAATATAATAGTAATATAAATTTACACTAGCTGTTGCCCGCGGCTCCGCCCGCGTGTAGGTCGCTTTTCACGTAACCTGTGGAAACTACAACTATCCAGACCTATAGTTAAATCTATAGTATCCTATTCCCGTGCCAATTTTATAAAGCCTATAACTATCCAGACCTATAGTTAAATCTATAGTATCCTATTCCCGTGCCAATTTTATAAAGCCATTACATTGCTACGATATCAAACTGAAAATATTAACATTCATACTATCACATCTTTGTCTCTAAAAGAGTAGACGCATCCTATTACAGGGTCATTTGGACCTAAAAGCCACTCCTAAAATTATAGTGGGCGTGAAAAGTGGAGAAAATCTCAATAAAAAGTGATAAGTTAGTTTAACACGACCGTATGTTCCGTCAAACAGCAACTGAACTGACATGCCGATTTGATTATTTTTTAAACCAAAGCCAAACCAAACCAACCAATCAATTCAAATAGCTTACAATACAATACGACCGATAAACAAACCAATCAATAGAACTAAATCAACAACCAATTTTTCTTTTAATAATTCAAATTAATTGCCGTAAGGAAAATTTTCAATCTGCTTTACCATATGCGAAAAAAAAATTAAAATAAAGTCAGCGCCATCTATTGATATTTTATGTAACTAAATTATACGCCCACACACATTCAATGTGTTATTTTATTAAAATTTAATAGAGACTGCAGTGTGTTTTTCTCTTTATTGGTATCGATAAAACAAAGTAGAAATTCTAGCTTTATCTAAATTAAATACGTTTATGTAAACCGCATTCAACTCTGTTTAAAAGTTTTGAAGCAGTGCTAGAAGTAAACTTCAACTGACCATAACTTCTTTTTCCCTTAACCGATTTTGACGAAACAGAGTTTTGACAACGCTCCTAATTATATGTAATCCACCTGTGAAAACCGCGTTCAAATCTGTTGAGTAGTTTTGAAGTTATAATGTACCAGAGAGACAAAAATTCCAAAAAATGTTTTTTTTTTTTTGTTTCTGTTACTCTTTTTTAATCGCTCCGTATCAGTTTTTTAGAAAATTATTTAATGTAAAGACACTCGATTTTTACTGTCCTATTATTTGTATAAATTGATAAGTACAAAATACTGATATATTAACGGACTTAACGCTAAGAGCGTTCTCCATCAGTCAATCATTTGATTAATCTTCTTCTTCAATGTCGTCAATGACAAACTAATAGATTTGATTTGATTGGGGTTGCGATATCGTTTATCCGGAAATAAATTTGCAAATGAATTTACTCGTTCCTTTTCAAAATTAAAATATAAAAGAAAATAATTATAGAAAACAAATAAAAAAACAAAACAGAAAATTATTGTTTGTGGCAGGATTCGATCCAGCTCTTTCCTTGAAAAGTCCTATCTTGAAACATTTCTTTACTAAATTATTAAAAGCAAAAATATAGACTTCTAAAAAACTTATACAAAACGAAATAAAAGTAAGTAAAAAAAAAGTCATGTTTAGCAGGATTAGAATCCTCTACTCAAAAAAATAATCCGCGACCTCTACCGATAGGCCAACATGCGTTATTAGTAATTGGCAAAATTTCAAATGGAATTTGTCTATAGGTACGCAAATTCACCCCTTTTTTGGATATTAGGTTTGGAATTGTGAACCTTTCTTATGTGGGTAGGGCAGTATATAGTATAATGAAGACACTTACCAAATTTCACGTTTATGGCTTTTATAGTTTCAGTTTTGTGATGATAAATTAGTTAACCTCCCCCTTTTTACCCCTTTAGAGGTTGAATTTCTAAAAACGCTGAAACACGCCATTAGTTATTTTTGTTGAGAAGCATTCTTGCCAAGTTTCAAGTACATCAGTGTAGATTTTAATTTTTTTTTTCATACAAACTTGCCCTCAATTTTAACCCTTTTAGGGGTCTAATTTTGAAAAATCCTTTCTTATCTGAGCACTACGTAATAACATAAGACTTCGGTCCAAATTTCAAGTTTATAGCTTTTATGGTTTAGGCTGAGCGTTGATTTATCAATTGCCCTTGTTCTTTTATATATATAGAAATTATAATAATCTACTAACTAATTTGAAATGAATACAAATATACTTAAAGACCTACAATTTATTTGAGAAACCTTACAATATATTTAAGATATGCAACTAACTTATGGAAAATAACACAAAGATTTAGCTATTTTCAAACTACTATTTATTTATTTATTTATTTACTATTCTATTACTATTTACTATTCGAAATCAGAAATAATACTTTTCAAACTTAAACTAAACGAATCAATGAGTAGCCCAAAACGCAGACATACCATATAATTACCACTCCATACTCCGATCAATTCCAATTTAATTTTATTATTTTAAATTTAGCAGGTACCAAATCGTCTAAACACACAATCAAATCGTTAGAAAAGCAAAAACATTTTTATTTTATTTTTAAAATCTCAATTACTACACATGATGATTAAATGCGAACGACAAACCATATCGACTTTTAAAATGTATGGTGGCGCCATCTATTGACACATTACTGAACTCATAATATTAACAAATAAATAAAACCTTTGCACTCTATTTTCTATTATGTATTGTATCCTATTACAATATGTTGTGTACATACAATACAATTCAATACAATACAAAATATTATACCAAGACATTTTCAATCACAAAGTTTTATACAAACTGGCAACCCCTATTTCACCCCTATAGGGATGGAATTTTCAAAATCAGATTGATGCATTATTAATTTTTACCAATAACAAATTCAAATTAAAAATTTCATGTGTCTCACTTCAATAATGACAAAGTTTCATACAAAATGGCAACCCCTATTTCACCCCTTTGGGGATGTAATTTTCAAAATCATTGCATTCTTATTGTTTACCAACATCAAATGTAAATTAATAATTTCATGTATCTCACTTCAAAAATGACGAAGTTTCATACAAACTGGCAACCCCTTTTTCACCCCTTTAGGGGTAAAATTCCCAAAAGTCCTTTCTTAGCGGACGTCTCTTAGTCACAATCTACCTTCCTGCCAAATTTCATCTTCATCGGCTCAGCAGTTTTGGAGATTTCGTGATGAGTGAGTGAGTGATTTTCGCTTTTATATATATAGATAAACTTACATACATATACTTACATATTTACCTAGATATATAAATACATAAATAACAATATACATATATATATATATATATATATATATATATATATATGACAAAAATATTTACGAGATAAAGCAGCAACTCAAAATGTACCCGTAATTATTACCTAATTTTGCTCCTTAATCTGTGGCGTTCTGTGATAGTAAGAACCTGTAGGCAAGCCATTTGAAGTTAGCGCGGCTAGAGGCTGTTCTGATGGATTCTGGAAGCTTATTCCAAAGTCTGACAGCCGTCACAGCGAAAGAATTAGAGAGAAAACCGGTACGGTGAGAAGGAGTAGCAAGGGTCATAGTATTGGAAGAACGCAGGATTCTTTCATGAGTCGAACTTAAAAGTTTGAAATCAATTTTGAGATAATCGGGAGCAAGTGGATTATAGAGAATATTATAAAGTTGGCATAATATATGCAAATTCCTGCGTTGACGGATGGGTAGCCTTTTAAGCTGAGAACGATATTCTGAAAAAAGTATGGTCATATTTCCGGAGACAAAAAATGAATCTGATGCAATTGTTTACAAGACGTTCTAATTTATTCAGCTGTTCTTCAGTTAAGTCCAGACAACACACATCACCATAATCAATTAGAGGAAGTATTAGCGCTTGAGCCAGCATAATTTTTGTTCTAATGGGCAAAAAGTTTTTAAGACGTTGCAGATAGTGAAGAGTACCATAAACCTTTCTACTGATTTGGTTGATATGAGTGTCCCAACAGAGCGTGCTATCGATGTGTACACCGAGATCCTTTACCACTGGACTGAATGGAATCACGTTACCGTCAAATTTAAATGATTTTGTAAGGTTTAAATTAATATTGTTAATTTGGTATGAGCTACCTACTATTATAGCTTGACATTTTAAAGGATTAACACGAATTCCAAAATTAATAGACCATTCTAAAATACTACTTTATTTATTACTAGCTGTTGCCCGCGGCTCCGCCCGCGTGTAGGTCGCTTTTCGCGTAACCTGTGGAAACTACAACTATCCAGACCTATAGTTAATTCTATTGTATCCTTTTCCCGTGCCAATTTTATAAAGCCATTACATTGCTACGATATCATTAAATATTAGGGCCACTTCTTTCTCAAATACCGTTTTTAAAACCAATAGGAATCAGTATTAAACAGTCGTAAAATTCTGAAAAAAATATATGTTTTTAGTTGAGGATCTAGCAGAGTGAAATTCGCTTACAGTAATAGTAACAATATCAGACAAAATTCGCTCGATAGAAAAATCTAAGTTGCCTCCTTTGGAAGTTTATTTTCAATACTATGCCTAAAATAATAAACTTTTTGTCCTGCTTTTTATACCAGCCTTTAGATAAAGTATTTATATAGTGAAAATCGCTGAAGTAGATTTTGTAGTGTTATTTTCCCAAATATGATGTCAAAAAATGAGTGAGCGCCGCGACTACGCGGCTTACGGACAACGGACCTTTAGAAGAAGGAGCCCTTAACATTCATACTATCAATCTTTGTCTCTAAAAGAGTAGACGCAGCCTATTACAGAGTCATTAGGACCTAAAATCCACTCCCAAAGTTTTAGTGGGCGTAAAAAGTGAAGAAAATCTCAATAAATAGTGATAAGTCAGATAAATTAGTCCTTACGACACGACCGTATGTTCCGTCAAAAACTGATTTGATTATATTTAAACCAAAGCCAAACCAAACCAACCAATCAATTCAAATAGCTTACAATACAACACAACAAACGACCGATAAACAAACCAACCAATAGAACTAAACAACAACCAAATTTTTTTTAAAATAATTATAATTAATTGCTGCCGTAAGGAAAAATTTCAATCTGCTATTAAAATAAAGTCAGCGCCATCTATTGATATTTTATGTAACTAAATCATACGCCCACAAACATTCAATGTATTATTTTATTAAAATTTAATAGAGACTGCAGTGTGTTTTTGTCTTTATTGATATAAGTAGAAATTCTAGCTTTATCTAAATTAAATACGTTTATGTAAATCGCATTCAACTGTTTAAAAGTTTTGAAGCAGTGCTTGTAGTAAACTTTAAATGACCATAACTTCTATTTCCCTTAACCGATTTTGATGAAACAAAGATTTTACAACGCTCCTAATTATAGTTAATTCACCTGTGAAAACAGCGTTCAAATCTGTTGAGTAGTTTTGAAATTATAACGCACCACACAGACAGAAAGACAGACAGACAAAAATTGCAAAAATTGTTTTTTTTTTTTGGTTTTTATTACTCTTCTTTCATTGCCCCGTAGAGGTTTTTTAGAAAAATATTTAATGTACAGACACTCGATTTTTACTGTCTTATTATATGTATAGATAGATAAGTACAAAATACTTTTATACTAACGGAATTAACGCTAAGAGCTTTCTCTAAGTAAGAAAATAATTCTAGAAAACAAATAAAAAACGAAAACAGAAAATTATTGTTTGTGGCAGGATTCGATCCAGCTACTTTCTAGAAACATTTCTTTACTAAAATATTTAAAAAAAATAGACTTCTGAAAAATTAATACAAAACAAAAAAAGGGTAAAAACAAAAGAAGTGATGTCTAGCAGGATTCGAACCCTCTACTTAAAAAATTGTTCCGCGACCTCTACCGATAGGCCAACATGCTTTACTAGTTATAGCCGAAATTTCAAATGGGTGTTGTCTATAGGTACGCAAATTAACGCATTAAAAGTTTTAAAGCAGTGTTTGAAGTAAATTTTCAATCGACCATAACTTCTTTTTCCCTTAACCGATTTTGACGAAACAAAGTTTTGACAACGCTCCTAATTATATGTAATCCAACTGTAAAAACCGCGTTTAAATCCGTTGAGTATTTTCGAAGTTATAACGTACCAGACAGACATACAGACAGACAAAAATTCCAAAAACTGTCTTTTTGGTTTCTGTTACTCTTTTTCTAATCGCACTCAATCAGTTTTTTTGAAAAATATTAAATGTACAGACACTCGCATTTTAGTGTCTTATTATATGTAGGTATTGATTATTACTTTTTACGGTCCTGGAAACGAGTCTTTCAAGATCTATTATTACGAGTACTTATTTGCATATTAGCAATATGAGTGCATAACGATAATCCGTTATAATGAAATGTACTTTAAATTACATTATAACGGTGGATTATGTATAAAAAAAAAATCAATTACTTACTCTGGATCAGTTATTCGCTGTTCGTGAACTAGAAAGAGCGTTGGGAAGTAGTATAGAGTAAATTACGTGACGTGACGTGCGTGACTAATCTTTGGCACCGGTCTTCTTCCCTGGTACACACTGTATACACTGCTATAGTTCAATTTCTTTGGTATACATACACACGAAGTTCGAATCGAGCGCGCGCGCAATTTTTTTTTAAAATCTATGCATACACACAATCAATCCACCACTTTCTTGGCCCCTGTCTCTTTTGTTGCATCATAATTAAGTGTTAATTCACTCACACAATCATCCATGCAGTCAAACAGCGCAGGATTGAAATGTATTTCATGTAAAATGTCTTCTTCCCAGGGTGTGCCCAAAAGGCCAGGTGTGCTGTCCACTAGATCTGATCCTGCCCCCGACGCCGCCAACGCCACCGCCGTCGACAACCCAAAAGCCAGACCACAAATTTGATTTTGATGATGACGATTGACGGAATATATTAATTTTACGACTTATAAATTGTTTTCCTTTAGTCACAATTACACAGTTTTTTTTTTAACGTAGTTGTGCTGTGCGCTTTTACAGTTGGGGGCAGATAAAAGTGATCCCTACCGTACTCACCATAGGTGATCAAGGGGTTAGTTTATCTGCCTCCGACTGCACTCAAGAATCAGGTGGCTTACTACCATCTCTTAGCCAGTGAGTAAGCAAGACAGCGCAATACAGGATGTAGGGCAACATCTCCCTTACTCAATCGTTCTTGCATGGTTTTAAGAGATAGTGGTAAGGAGTAATAGTGTTCTGTGGTGGTAAGCCACCAGGGCAAACTTGTACAACCTGCCTCTGTAGAGAACGCGCGCGATTTAGTACTTCTATGTAGTAAAGGGAGTGGCTAGCTTAAAAAAATAAAATTAATCAGTCAAAAATTTAATAAAATACAAAATAAAATAAATTATTTCCAAAATCAGAAGACCTATTCAGGTTCTGCCGCACTATTCGTCCTCGTAGTTACAGAGACTACAGTCCGGACATTTCCTGTGGGGCTTCCTGCCTCGCCACGACGTCTTGCTATCCAGTTTGTAGCCACATCGGGTTGCCGACCTTGATCTGTAACGTAAAAATAAATAAATATGGGCAAACCACGCAAACCACACAGATTGAGTTAGCCCCAAAGCCCAAAGTAAGTTCGAGAGACTTTACTTATTACAGGATACTATCAACCAAGCACAGAGAAATAACATAGTATTTTCTATATATCGTCCGTGAAAGCAAATAACTTGTAAACATACGAAAAAAAAAATATGCTGATGAAGCTGAGAATGCCTATTTACGTAATTATATTTATTTGTTAAAACTTTATTTTTCCATAAGTACAAAATACTTATACAATTGGCGGACTCAAATGCTAAAAGCATTCTCTACCAGTCAACCATTGGGAGAAACAGAAAAAGTGTGCGGCGCAATAAAGTTACAGTTATAACCCCAGAGCCACCGCTTAAATTCAGAAATATTTCTGAAACAGAATTTCAAACAATCTCACCTGGATCGGGACCTTGATATCCTGGAATTCACCCGGTCCAGATCATAGTCGCGTTGCTTGAACAGTATATCCCAGTATTGATAGAGCAAGTACACGATCGTCAGGAGCCCAGCTATCTGCAAATAACAGCTTACAGTTCAAAATCACAGTCCTAGATGTAACGATAATGATGTCACTGTAACCCTTTTCTATTGAAAACCAGGACGATAGGAACATGATCATAGTGCCAACACTGTCAGATGTTTCAGGCTGCCTAAAGACATCTGACACAGCCTTACGACTGCCATTTAGAGACCACACCTGGGACCAACACCTTAACGCTCCTATGCGTCTAGTCAACCACGATATTTCATACACGCAGACGCTAGCGACTGCGTTAAGAATTTGTATCGAATTTCTTATTTACCTATTTGCCGTGGGGCGCTGTACAGTTTTGTCATACAAAATCGCTTACGCATTCGCTAGCGTCTGTGTTTATGAAATCTCGTGGTACTGGAAGCGCGAAGGAGCTCAAGATAGATAAATGCCACTAGTAGTGACCAGTTCTGCCAAACTAGGCTGTACCCCATTAATGCTACACTAGCAATATAGTAATAAAATGCCCTGCCCTTAAAATATTTGCAGTTAATTTGTGTCCACCGTCCACCTTACATACTTACTTATGATAAGCTGATATCAACTATTTTCAACTATGAAAAAGTAACCGGATTCAAAAAGTTTAAGCGAACGAAGTCGCGGGCTGAAGCTTGTTATCTTTTATAAATAAAGCCTAAAAGTGTTATTTTTTCAGAATAAGAAAAGGCGATAAGATATCACGCGTTACGTTACTGTTAACGTATTGACGAAAGTTATTTCGTAGAGTTACCCTACTACATCAAACATCACTATGAGTAGGTATTATAACTTGTCGTCTTGGGTAGAGTACGTTTTCTTTCCGAAATGATGGTAAAAATTAACGTCGTGAAGGGCCTCCTCCTTTAGAATCTGATTCCGTGGTACAAGTTTTAGTTACTTACTAGGTATAAACCTAATGGAATAAATTAACCCATTTGTATCTATTAAAACTTAGATCGATCTCCATTAGTTAAATGCTATAATACCTTGCACACAATAAGTCAGTTTTAGACAAATTTGTATTTAATTGACGGCAATTATGTCGTTATTATTTGTTATGTTATCAACGGATCCTTCATATTGAGGTTGGACTTCTTAGTTTACTGATAAAAACCAGCAAAAAAGGTACAATCTGAACACTTTTACAAATCTATTAATTGACTAACGTTTTTTTAAATCGCAATAAAAAAGAACTTTATATTTTACATTGTATAATTTATTTTAAAAGGTACCTAGGTAAAAATATGCATTAACACATATTTAGACAGCGTAGCGAACTAAAGTGAGTCCTCCTACCTAAGGAAAGACTCAGACAGTTGGCCCCTACAGTAGCTAAATGTGGAAATAAATCGGTTCCTCCACCATACAAGTAGGATAGACCGGTAGGGATATGTGAACAGGGGAAAATAAAGAGCTGATAAAACTGATGCCGGCACCAAATATCTGCTGCTGGCACGGTCACCGATAGCGAGATAGCGACTGCGTTAGCAATATTTTTCTACGGCGAACGTTCGATTGCGGAAATATGTCTGTCTATATGATACGAAAAACTAACGCAGACAGCGCCGTTCAAATTTTGTCAGGGGATGCCAACTTTGAGGCCGCATTATTTAAATTTCGTTACAATATTTATCTCAATTTCTACAGGATCGTCAGATCCTGACTTGATGACTATTTAAACCTTTCCAGCAAGCATTTAAGGGGTAATTATCCCAAATCTGACGCAAAAAAAAATACTAACGAAAATTGATTTAATGGGAACCAAAATAAGGAAACGTAAAAGAGAGAAAAAGAAAAAACTGACCGCAATGTTTAGTTGTCTTGCTCGGACGAAGTCCAATATTGTGTCGGCGAAGTTATCCATTGCTCCTGCTTATAACGTGTACGCAGGATTCTGTCAGGAAACAACCTTACATGGTCTTCGGCATACCGTTGAGCATTCAGTCCACTGGTTTGAAAGGTAAGTCGGAAGTTAAATTTATTACTTGAATTTTATTTCACGCATAATTTTCCATCGTTAACGAGATGGATGGACTGACATTGACAGTTCTTTTTATAAAATACGAGCGTTTATAAAAGATTTTTCTTGATGGCCAGGCTTTGGTACGAGGTCTGATAGTCGGAACAATATCCTATTTAATTCTTCTCATCTTTTCGGATTCTTCGTTACGACTTTTAAGGGCAAGTTCTTAGACCCGACTGCAGTACTCTAGAGCATTAAACCAACTCTTGACAACTCAAGGCAGTACAAAATTAAATTTAAGACCTCACATCCCTAAATAGGTACTTTCTTAGGATCAAAATACGAAGGTCCACGGAATAGCGGAGATCAGACTGCAGCGTAGCTCCATTGTAATAATAACCAGTAGCGCCGAATCTGAAACCATGTTTAAAAGCTTGCCCTGCTAATTCAACTAGCAATAAAGAATTATATATTTTTCTGCAGACTTCTTTGGTTCTTGCTAACAGTCAGTGCTTTCGCTGGCGCAGTCTACTGCGCGCTCAGCCAACTCTCGCGATACAACTCTGAACCCGTGGTGGTGTCTATGCAAAGGGATTTCCGCAGCTTCTGGACCATGTTCCCAGCAGTCACCGCCTGCTTCATGGACAGAATTGAGCATGAGAAGGCTAAGGAAGTTATTGAAATGCAAGTAGCCTTGAATCTAACTAATTCCAAAGAATAGGTACTATAGTACCTTTTGATTTTCTATTTTCTTTTAGAAACTGGAATGTCACCGAAGAGTCTGATCCAGATCGTTTCGAGTACTACTACGGGTTCTTGGAGCTCGTCACTGACGTGTCATTCAGGACGAATCTGCAGAATTTCTGGAAATACCAGAACGATGACACTTTGAAGGACGTTGACCTGCTGCAGCTGGCTTTGGCTGTTCACCCGACGATGTTGCTTAAAGTTATGATATCTGATATCACCAAGGAGGTAATAAACTCGCCTGTTTCGACACTTATTGGTTGGAACCCACCTTTAATACGAAAAAAACTTAATTGAAATTGCTTCATCCGTTCGGGAGCTATGATTTCAGAGACTGACAGTCACGTCAAACTTATAACACCCCTTTTTTTGAGTCGGGGTTAAGAAATCAATCTCAAACCAATCAAGCAACACCTAAAGGCTATGTAGAGGACCTAATATAATGTTAAGTACTTACATAGTCACAGTACATAGTCTTTATATAGACCTATGATGTAATAAATATCTTAAAATGAACTTGTAGTCACTGTCAACTCCTTAAGGTGTACTGGGCACCAGTGATGACGGAAGTGGGCATGTGCATGACCTTCAACTCCCACTATGCCGAGTTCCAGTTCATCCTGCAGGACTCAAACTGGGAGAACGACAAGCTGCTCAAGTGCCACTACCACAGCAGCCAATGCTTCGTCCGGATCGATGCTATGAACACAGCAGTCAGGGTAAAATAACTTCGGCAGACCCGGGAAGTCACTACCGTATCTTAAAACCATGCAAGTTCCATTAAGTAAGCAAGACAGAGCGATACATGATATAAAGCGACACCCCCCCCTTACTCACTGGTTCTTGCATGATTTTAAGAGATGGTGGTAAGCCTCCCGATTCCCTGTAGTCCCCTCTAACACTGTTCCCTGGGGTGACAACTGGGAATTTTCTTCCCAATTGTTGCCCGGGTGACAAATCATCATCATTTCGTGTAGGTGAAAGGGTCAATCGACCATGTACACCGTAGTGTCAGAGTTTTTCGGAACCACCTCACGGTAACAAATTATCCCAACCTATTTGTCTATAACCAATTGAGAAAATTGTTCTCGTCAGACGCGTAATTTTCATGTCTTCCCGATTTCAGCCATCCGTTTTACATCTCTTTAGGATTCGACTTCAGGTTTCTCTTTTTTCAGTCTTTGTAGATTGGTCTCCCTTTCCCTGTCTTAGGGAAACACGACAACGACACGACACGACCAACTTAAAAAAAAACATAATAGACGAAATACCTCGTCCGAGCCGAAAGAGAATCAGAAGGCGATTGCGGTGATTTTTTTCGATAGATTTTTTGCCCAAAGGATCAACATAGCTATCCAGATGATCGCAGCCAGTGTTTTTGCTACCAAATTTTCAGGCACGAGCTAAATTTTTTTTATTTAATTCAATTTTATTTCAGTTCTTCATACACTCGCCATTTGAAATCTCAACCGCAATTTCTAATCCGACGGGAGAGGTGACGCCTGGGGAGGAGCGGATCATCGACTTTAAAGTGAGTGGGTATCAAGTATAAGGAACCAGGATAGCCATTCAAAAAACACAACATAGAGAAAATACAATAATGAAGAAAAAATATTTAGTAGCTTAAAACACCCTATCTGTTAAAAAAACCGCATCAAAATCCATTGCGTTGTTTTAAAGATTTGAGCATAAAAAAGGGACATAGGGACAGAGAAAGCGACTTTGTTTTATACTATGCGATTGAACAAATAAGTAAATAATTTATGAGTTACTTCCGGTTGAATTGGTATCTCCTTAAAAATACTATGGTAATCCCCCAGGCTATCGAAATCGAAGCTGCACCCAGTGTGAAGTCGCTACGGCCGAAGCAAAGGCGCTGCCGGTACCCTGATGAGTGGATCAGCAACAATATTAAGGTCACAATAAAACTCTATATTTAATTATTAATCAGACAGTAATTAAGTACATTAAAGTTGGAGATATTATTTATTTTTTCAGGCATACAGTTTCGGATTGTGTCAGATGCACTGTCGTAATCGTATGGCCATGATGTTTTGTGGATGCCGACCGTTCTTTCATGTCAAAGGAGGTGAATACCGATGTTTAGTGTAACGATTACGTGCAATAATAGAAAGTTGAAAGTTGGTAGGTAGGTACTTAGTATGATGGGAATCTGTAAAACTGGGCGGAGACGACAGATAATATATGTACGGATGTATGGAGCACTATTCTAGCCATTAGATATTTTGTGATAAAATAAGTAGGTATAATTCAAAACTTTCTAGAGAACTTTCGGTTTGAAGGGTGAGAGAGACAGTGAAATTAATAGGTACTAGTTTTCAGGAACAGTGCTTTTTCCCGAGATGAAAGTTACCCATGTCCTTCTCAGTACTTCTAACTATGTGTTTGTGAAGTTTCAAGCAGATTGATTTATTAGATAAATCGTGAAGCGGTAACAAACGAATAAACAAACTCACTTTCGCATTAATAATATTAGTAGGGAAGTAGGGACTATGCCGATGCACATTAGTTGGTAGAGCTAGTGAAGTGACAATTAAAAAGTAATCACGATACCACCCATCTATCGCGGGCCGTAAGCTTGGCTGCCATTTTAACATACTTATTAAAAAAATACACACTGGCACGCGAGTAAAAAAATTAATTCATTTGACAAATATCATGTCACTTTAACGAGTTTGAAACTTTCAAATCGATTTTTTAAACAGATTTTGTCCACAAATACGATTAATTTCAGTTAAATTTGTTTTTATTTCTGTTTCTCCTATTCTGTGGTCTGGATACTGGACAAGATGGCGAAATGTGTGACGCGCAAGGCATGGCCTGCATCGGCCGGAATGTTGAGATTCTCATCAACCTCCCAAAGAACCTTGCTAAATGCTCATGTATGCCCCAATGCAACGAGCTTAATTACTACTCACATACAAAAAAGGTCTTTATTCGGTAAGTGTTTTAATATTTTTTTTACCGATATAAATTTGTTGAATTTCGTACCACGTCGATACCTCGAACTTTCAAACTTAAAAGAAATGGGATAGGTACCTATCCATAAAATCTGTAAAAAGCCTATGTTAGATAAAACAAAATCTAAAAGTATCTGCGTTTGCAAAATTATGGTAAAGTCTAATAACTGTCCCTCCCTTAGCCTTAGAAATGTTTTTTATGGGGTTACCTTCGCCTATTTTAGCAGGCCCGAAAGGAATGAGTAAGCGAGATGGCGCAATACATGATGTAATCTCGCTTACTCGTTTCAGGGGTGTTACTACCGTCTCTTAAAACCATGCAAGATCCAGTGAGTAAGCGAGACAGCGTCATACATGATGTAAGGCAACATCTCCCTCACTCACAGGATCTTGCATGTTTTCAAGAGATGGTAGTAGGCCACCAGGCCTGCTAAAACAATTATGGTAACTCCCTTGGACAGGAATATAGGGAATAAAATTTTTATGTTCTTACTTTAAATTACCAACATGAATGGGAGCGACTCCGATAAGGCGGGAACTTCCACCGAGACGTCACTTCGCATCAACATGCTGCCGCCGAAATTCAGACTTCACAGAGACGTAATATTCACTTTGGAGGACTTATTCGGTGCGGAAACTAGTGTCGTTATAATTTTTTTGTGTTTGTATCGTGATGTGTTTGATTTGTGTTACTGTGTTGCGAAAGTGATACGTACTTGTTTGTTATTTTTGATAGAGGCTGAGTATTGTCATATGTTGTCGCTTATTGGAATGTTTGTTTATGGTGTTTATTAATTATTTCGATCAATTTTTCTCTGTTTGGATTCCTACGCACCACCAGCTAAGTCTATTTTGTCCTACCTATCCTGTAGCTTGTATAATCCACAATCAATAAGTCCGTCTAATATTTATAAAGTCGAAGAAAGATAAATCTGACCCCCCAGTCTGATGAATATGACAACATGATTGTTAGGTCCGGGGTGGTACTGGTAGAGGGATAGATTTATCTGCCACCGACCGACTGTACCTATTTAGGTACATCTTTTCACATACATACCTAATAAGTAAAGAAGGTACCTAATTCCATGAAAGGCTTAAATCATCCGAATTACTGCTAATAAAGATGATTCGGTGCTTCGTTAAGGCACGTTAAGCCGTTAGTCCTTGGCAACCAGGAGGTAATCAATCAGGTAGTCGTTAAAGGAACCACGTCAGATACCGACCGAATGGTGGTTTCTAATAACTGACCTGACACCTGACCTACACGATATGATGATGATTACTGACTTATTTTTAGACATGATGTTTCAGTATTTTAGACATGAAGTTAGAAGACGTGATGTATAGTCGATTCTTTTGTTTTTTTTCTTTATGCAGCATCTTTAGGTGGCACCACGGCGCTTTTTGTGGGCGCAAGCGTGCTCACAGTGGTGGAGACGGCGCTATTCATAGTGCGCCATCTGGTGGACTACGTGACATTCAAGTGGCATGTCCGTAGGCTGCAGATTTTAGACTAAAAAAATACTAACACGCGTATTCTAAAACGTTGCCTCGTACATGGGATCAACTTAAAATTTTAGGAGGAAATCCTCAAACAATCCGTCAAAAAAGTTTCTCTGTACAAAACAAGCAATCCGCTAGCTAAGTCCCTGGAGACGAAATGTTACTCACCTACATGTTGTCTCGTGTTTTTTCTCTGGAACTGTTTGGTACTGCTGGAAGAGATTTCTTTAAAATTAAGATGCATTTTTGTACTAATGATCTCCATTCTGTGTTTTATTATCCTGCAACATTTATAAGTTTTCTGTGTACTTACATGAATTTGGTGAATAAATTAATGAAATCAAGTAAAAATATTTTTTTTTGTTTTCAACTTCACCTACCGACGTTCCGCAGTCGCTAGCGACTCATCATAAATACCTAAATAAACATAGCGTGTTTTCCAGTTGCATATTTAGCTACCGCTTCCTCGTCGCTAGCGATAGTGTTTCCAAAATCTCGTAGCAAGTACGCAGTCTTTAGGTAGGTACAGGCCTCAGATCACAGAGGTACAGGCGCTAGTACACTTGGCCCACTGCCCACTCTACCCTCTTATCAAGAATACCCGGCTGCGCCGCCGCCGCGTTGCCGAAGCCAGCTAGCAGGGCTAGATAGCTACCTATTTTTAATTTTCCGGTATTTTAGATAATTCTATTGCACTTTAAAAATACAAACTTATTTTAATACAAGTGACCCGCCCCAGCTTTGCATGGGCATAAAAACCTTCTTCTTGAATTACTCTATCTATTAAAAATTAAAATAAACATTCCGACGAATTGCGAACCTCCTCCTTTTTTTAAGTCGGTTAAAAACCGCATCAAAATCCGTTGCGTAGTTTTAAAGATTTAAGCATACATAGGGATATAGGGACAGAGAAAGCGACTTTGTTTTATACTATGTAGTGATGATAGTGATAGTGATAGGGGGGCTTACTATCATCTCTAAAAACCCATGCCAGAACGGGGGAGTAACAATACTTGATATAAAGGCGAGATCCCCGTTACATACTCAATTGTTTTTGACTTCTTGCATGGTTTTTAGAGATAATAAGCCACATTTACTATCCTCTTCCTGCCTGATATACCCTGGGTGTTAGTGGTGTTACCATGAACTGGGGGGTTACTACCATCTCTTAACTATGCAAGATCCAGTGAGTAAGCGTGACAGCGCGATACATGTTGTAAGGCGACATCCCCTTATTTATGGATCTTGCATGGTTTCAAGAGATAGTGGTAAGCCACCTGTTTTAGCGAGCCGAGCCGAGTGAGTATTCAAGATAACAAAACGCACTCGTTTTGTTATCTTGAATACAGTTTGCAAGATAACGAAACGAGTGAGTATGTAAGATAACAAACGAGTGAGTATGCAAAATAACGAAACGAGTGAGTATGCAAGATAACGAAACGAGTGAGTATGCAAGATAACATCTTACAGGGGGCCTACTAACCTTCAAAATCCATGCAAGGAAGATCCAGTGAGTAAACGATACCGGGTGTACTAAAACAGCTTATGGTATGGTATGGCTATGGTAGCCCTTAGAGCTTAGTTTAAGATTAAGATTGCAACGGTTGCGATGTGGCTGGAATCCACGGCCCCAAATCACTTAAAAAAGTGCTCCCTCCCCCCCCCCCTGCAACTAAATAAAATCAAAACAATAACCCCCTTCAGTATTACTTCAATAATAAACCAATTAACTAATTAGTAGCCAAACGATAACGACCAAAAATAGTAATTGAAGATGTTCTTGACGGTGTTATCTTACTTTCACAGCGGGTTTTACTACTTTACCTCCATATTTTATTTTATAATGTCGTTATTGCACACAGTTCTGCCTTTCGGGATCGATGTCGCGATTCTTGGATCCGCCGCATATTATATTACAAAGTTAAAGAAGCCTGATCATCATAATGTGCTGAGTATATTTGGACCAGACCCCAACATTAAGGATGAGAGCCAAACTGACAATGTAGTACGATGTATCGCTCACAGAGGTGCCGGTTTAGATGCACCAGAGAATACTTTGGAGGCGTTCAAATATGTAAGTCTTTTTTGTATACAAGCAAGTTTCAGCTTAAGAATAGACCTTACCACCTCGTATCTCATAAGAGACTACTAAGGAATTAACAGTGGTACTTATCAGTTTGTACCTCTGGCTTCAGATTCCACTAACAGTATTCTCACGGAAAATTTATGTAAGGCAGATGTGTCTTAAAAATAAAAAGTTCTTGCCTTTAAGCATACTGGGCCATATGGAAAAGTATTATTTCTGTTTAAGGGTTAGGATGAAGTGCTACACTAGCCCTCTGTTCCAATAACAATTTATTGTTTTTAAGCAGACAAAGTCTGAAGCTATATTTATTTATATGTTCGGCTTGGGAGGCATTCTGCAAACATTCATTCGCCAAACATGGACATTTTTTATGATAAACTCAAAACCTTTATTTTTTCATGCTGTGTAAATTTCCCTAGCTTATAGCATGTATTGGGAAACTAATTGGTGCTATCGTCAGTGCCTTTATTCAATAAATAAATTTATAACACTATAATTAAATCAAGTTTGAAAATACTTTTTAATTGATTTGCTAAAGTTAAATTTTCATATATTTGAATTTAGAATTTCTTAGAATGAAAAGTTCAAAATTGGCAGAACCATAGATAATTATCTATGAATGAAATATCAACTTGCATTATTTCCATTACAAAGAAAAACAAATGAATTAAATAAAACAATAAAAATTTATTGAAGAGGATTAATATTTGTATTTATTTACCTGTGTACATTACCAAAATAACTGTGATATGTACAAGAATTTTATATATTAAAACTAGCTTTCGCCCGCATGAATTTCAATGCTTTTTCCTGGATGAAAGGTACCCCCTATGTCCTTCTCAATACTTCTAACTATGTTTATGCGAAGATTGGTTCAGTAGATAGAGCGTGAAGGCATAACAAACAAACAAACAAAGAACTCACTTTCTCATCATCAATACATATAATCAATACATATAATAAGACACTAAAATGCGAGTGTCTGTACATTTAATATTTTTCAAAAAAACTGATTGAGTGCGATTAAAAAGGAGTAACAGAAACCAAAAAAACAGTTTTTGGAATTTTTGTCTGTCTGTATGTATGTATGTATGTATGTATGTCTGTCTGGTACGTTATAACTTCGAAAATACTCAACGGATTTAAACGCGGTTTTCACAGTTGGATTACATATGATTAGGAGCGTTGTCAAAACTTTGTTTCGTCAAAATCGGTTAAGGGAAAAAGAAGTTATGGTCGATTGAAAATTTACTTCAAACACTGCTTCTAAACTTTTAATGCGTTTACTTACGTTTAATTTAATTTAGATAAGGCTAGGATTTCTACTTTTTATTATCCATATCAATAAAGACGAAAACACGCACTGCACCTATTAATTTTAATAAAATAACACATTGAATTTGATCGTAAATTTAGTAACATAAAATCTCAATAGATGGCGCGAATTTGCGTACCTATAGACAAATCCCATTTGAAATTTCGCCAATCTCTAGCAACGTATGTTGGCCTATCGGTAGAGGTCGTAGATCATATTTTTAAGTCGAGGGTTCGAATCCTGCTATAGATGACTTTTTTTTACTTACTTTTTTTTACTTACTTTCTTTTACTTGCTTTTTTTACTTACTTTTTTTTATTTACTTTTTTTTTCGTTTTGTATTAATTTTTAAGAATTTTTTAATACTTTAGTAAAGAAATGTTTCAAGAAAGTACCTGGATCGAATCCTGTCACAAACAATAATTTTATGATTTCGTGTTTTATTTGTTTTCTAGAATTATTTTCTTACTTTTTTTTATAATTTTGAAAAGAAACAAATAAATTCATTTGCAAATTTATTTCAGGATAAACGATATCGCAACCCCTTACAAATCATATCTAATAGTTTGTCATTGACGACATTGAAAAAGAAGATTAATCAAATGGTTGACTGGTAGAGAACGCTCTTAGCGTTAAGTCCGTTAATATATAAGTACTAGCTGTTCCCCGCGGCTCCGCCCCGCGTGGGAATCGGTTATATCGCGCCCAAAAGTTTATGTTTGACCTCAGGTCGTTAACTACATCCCTACCAAATTTCATCACAATCGGTCCAGCAGTTTAGCCGTGAAGAGGTTACAGACAGACAGACTTTCGCATTTATAGTATTAGTATGGATATGGATTTTGTACTTATCTATCTATCTTTACATATAATCGGACAGTAAAAATTGAATGTCTGTACATTAAATATTTTTCTAAAAAACTGATACGGGGCGATTAAAGAAAGACGTGTAACAGAAACCAAAAAAAAACAATTTTTGGAATTTTTGTCTGTCTGTCTTTCTGTATGTCTGGTACGTTATAACTTCAAAACTACTCAACAGATTCGAACGCGGTTTTCACAGGTGGATTACATATACGTTCAACAGTTTTGTCAAAACTTTGTTTCGTCAAAATCGGTTAAGGGAAAAAGAAGTTATGGTCAATTGAAGTTTACTTCTAGCACTGTTTCAAAACTTTTACAGAGTTGAATCCGGTTTACATAAACGTATTTAATATAGATAAAGCTACAATTTCTACTTTGTTTTATCGATATCAATGAAGACAAAAACACACTGCAGTCTCTATTAAATTTTAAAAAATTAACACATTGAATGTGTGTGGGCGTATAATTTAGTTACATAAAATATCAATAGATGGCGCTGAAGTTAATTTAATTATTTTTTTCTCATATGGTATTATAGCAGATTGAAATTTTTCCAGCAATTAATTCTAATTATTTCAAAAAAATTTTGGTTGTTTATTTAGTTCTATTGGTTGGTTTGTTTATCGGTCGTTTGTTGTATTGTATTGTAAGCTATTTGAATTGATTAGTTGGTTGGTTTGGCTTTGGTTTAAAAAATAATCAAACCAGCAAGTCAGTTCAGTTGTTGTTCGACGGAACATACGGTCGTGTCGTAAGGTCTAATTTAACTAACATAACACTATTTATTGAGTTAGGTTCTAATGACCCTGTAATAGGCTGCGTCTACTCTTTTAGAGAAAAAGATGTGATAGTATGAATGTTAATATTTTTAGTTTGATATCGTAGCAATGGCTAATGGCTTTATAAAATTGGCACGGGAATAGGATACTACTTATAGATTTAACTATAGGTCTGGATAGTTGTAGTTTCCACAGGTTAAGCGAAAAGCGAACTACACGCGGGCGGAGCCGCGGGCAACAGCTAGTTTATAATATTAGTATGATATTACTTCACAGTTTAATGTTCATTTTTGTACCAACGTCACTTTCTTTATTTGCATATCTTAGTGTGTTGAACGAAACTGCTACTTTGTTGAGCTCGATGTCCGCACTTCGAGAGATGGCAAGTTGGTGCTCCTACACGACCAAGGACTGGAGAGGCTAGCAACTACAAGCGTGACAGACGTACATGCAGTTGATTGGGAGAGCTTGAAGGATATAGATATTGGAGCTACACATCCTAACAGGTACATATATATTTAACTAGCTTTCGCTTGCATGAATTTCCCTCGGGAACAGTGATTTTTCTCAGGGTGAAAGGTTCCCTATGTCCTTCTCAATACTCCCAGCTATGTGTATGCAAAATTTCAGGAAGATTAATTCGGTAGATAGGTAGTGAAGAGGTAACAAACAAACAATTATACAAATTCACTTTCGCATTTATAATATTAGTTGGGAGACTATCATAGCCTAGGTATGTCATTTGGGGATAGTGTGGCTAGCAATAAAAGTCCAGTAGTTTCAAAGCCTATTCGATACAAACAAATAAATAAACAATCAAATATTTCCTCTTTATAATATTATTATAGAGTAACGGAGGTTGCCGGGTAAAAAAATACAAAATTAGTCTTCTTTAGATTACAGGTAGCTGAGGTGGCTTACCACCATCTCTTAAAACCATGCAAGAACGATTGAGTAAGGAAGATGTCGCTTTACATCATGTATTGCGCTGTCCCGCTTACCCACTGGATCTTGCATGGTTTTAAGAGACGATAGTAAGTAACCCCCCAGAAAAACTTATAAGAATATGGTCCCTTACTATCATCTCTAAAAACCATGCAAGATCCAGTGAGTAAGCGAGATGTCGCCTTACATCTTGTATTCCGCTGTCCCGCTTACTCACTGGATCTTGCATGGTTTTAAGAGACGGTAGTAAGTAACCCCCCAGAAAAACTTATAAGAATATGGTGAGTAAGCGAGATGTCGCCTTTATGTATTGCGCTGTCTCGCTTACTCACTGGAACTTGCATTGTTTTTAGAGATGATAGTAGGCCTTACATGATGTAAGGCGATATCTCCCTCACTTACTGGATCTTGCATGGTTTTAAGAGACGGTAGTAACCCCCATGTTCACTTATGTACGGAAAATAGATAAAAAGACAGTGCTTGATAGCGGTAGTAGAAAATATACAAAGTCATCTGGCAACACTGGTGGACTGTATGGTAGTATTATGTGGCAGTATGTGGATGTGGCGCCATTTTTTATTTCATCCATCATGTAAAAATAATCGTATTTGAAAATAAAATGTCGCTTTTACTTTTGAAAGAAAAGCAATACGTAAATATGAACCCTGCCCTGCAGAAAATACTTCTCGAAGCACGAAATAAGAGTGTAAGTAACTATTTATATAAAGTTTCTACAGAAATCTACACAGAAAAATTAATGTAACGAAACTTTTTTATACCTACCCTGCCTACATTGGAAAAACATCAAAAACCATATTTTCGTAAATCGTATTTTAGTATCGATGAATTTATAAATTTAAATTTTTGTTTACGGTGATTTTGTCACGGTGAGGCTTTTAAATGTGAAAAACTAAAAATCAGTGTGTTTCTCTCACTACCTACCTTCTTAAACAAGATTGAATTGCTTTCACAAATTCATATTTATATTATAAATACAATATTCTGCCTATTTGTTACACTTTCACAGCACCGCTGGACCGATTTTGATGTAATTTGGTAAGGATATACCTACCTAGTCAAAGACAAACGGGCTACATTTTCACGTGAAATAACCAACCGTACCACCTACCACGCGGGCTGAGCCACGAAAAACTGCTATTGGTTTAGTATATAATTCAAGATTAATAATAAAATGTGCTTTTTTTTGTTGAAAAACGTATACTTAACACTCTTATTCTATTTTGATCTTACACATCGCGTATTCTTGTCGCATTCGCCTAAACGCCGCGATCCTCGTAAATAAAACTACTGGGGTAGGTAGGTACTCCGCTGGCTGTGCATTGCCAATCAGTCAGGGTGATAGTTTGACTATGTAAGTATTTTATTCTTTTAGTTAAATTTTTCTCCAGATTAAAGAGGACATCTTTATATTTGTGAATTGTAAAATCTTGCTGTTTAAATATTGTCTACCGATATGACTGAGGTGGCAGTCACTGGATATGGACCACAAAAAATTTTTATGATATTATAATAAGATAATCGGAGGTAGATTTCAGTAGCAAATAAAAAAAATGTAAATTTTTAATTTTATTGCTTTTTTATATTTATAGAAAGCAGTTCAAAGAAGTACATTTGTGTCTGCTAGATGAGGCGCTGGATTACCTGCTGCAGAACAAAGTCAGGGTCATAATTGATGTCAAGGGAGATGACAAGCAGGTTAGTTAATGATGTTCGTGATGTGGCCGTTCCTGGGAATTTTTGAAACTTTTCTGGTAACTTTGGAAATATTCACAGTTTCCAAAGTTCTCTGAAAATATTTCTGTTAACTAAAGGGAATATACCCATACCTTGTTAATTTCCAGGCTGCACAATTACTAAATATGTAGGTAATATGGGAACTACCTATTGTACCTACATTTTTTTTAAATTATGTTTTTATGTAATACTACAAACTGAATATGCATGTACTGACTGTTGTGATCATACAGATTGTAAGTCACCATAGGCATTTCTGGAAATTACTTCATAATAGGTTAAAACTTAACAAATTTGGTTTATGTTAGAACAAATTTTTGCCTGTGTGAATTTTCCATGGGAACAGTGCTCTTTCCTGGGATGAAAGGTATCCTATGTTCTTCTCAATACTTCTATCTATTTGTATGCGAAATTTCATGAAGATTGGTGTAGTAGACAGGCCATGAAAGTATAACAAACAAACTCACTTTCGCATTTATAATATTAGACAAACAAAATCACTTTGGCATTTATAATATTAGATGATATTAGTTAGGATTGTCTATTCTATCATCAAGGAAGAACTTCCATATCAGGGCGTAGATTCTGCTAACGTTAAGACAAAATCGTATCAAAATAGTGTTTCAATAGTAGTGCTTTTTACACACTATTTACAAGAGTTATGACAGTATGATGTGATGTGAATGTAGTGTGGTGTGATCATCAGAAGTGATATAAAAAAAAAATACATTTCTTGTAACTATTGTGTAAAAAAGCACTACCATTGAAACACTATTTTGACACGATTTTGATTTAACGTTAGCAGAATCGACACCCAGATTACGTGTTTGAAAAGGAACATATAACAACAAATATCTCAAAATACCCATGGGATTTAAACTTGAGAACCCTTCTCTAGATAGAAGATCTAGTATTTTTTTTCAATACCAACTAGCCGACTTGTGACATTTACAAAATCTAATAATTACAATTTATTTATTTCTAGGTGATCAATGGAATCGTGGAAACTTACTCAGCTCGACCGGAACTATATAAATATGCGGCTGTAACCTGCTTCAACCCTTTCATACTTTATCAGGTACCAATTAATTTTAAACAGACTTAAAAAATGGTTTCTCAATTTAACTGTAAACATATATTTAGGCTCAGAGTAGGGCGTAGACAGAGGGAGGCTTATGCCCAGCAATGGGTTGTAGGCAGCTGATGATGATGATATATTTTTTTGTTAGGTTGAATAAGCTTGGCAACTGGCACAACACACTGAAATTGTGAAATGTCATGGTTTTCCCTGGTGACTTTCCATCATCATGATGATGATGTCCTTGACGTATCCGTCAACGGCGAACCACGCTTTATTTTCGTAAATGGGAACGGATATGGCTAGCAAATTGTTCTTAAAGGTACGGTTCATCATCATATCGTGTTGGTAACACTGTCAATTGACCCTGGTGTCAGTTTTCCAATATCGCCTGACAGCCTCTTATTACCCGACTACGTCGAAGCCAAAAGGAAGGGTAATGATTTTGGCAGTCTATATATTTATGTATGTATGTAAGTATGTATGTTCCATCGTAGCGCCTAAACTACTGGACAGATTTTAATGAATGAGGTGTCAAAAGATTCGTAAAAATAGCGCGGGTAACGTAGGCTATAAAAATTGTATCAAAATTTTAATACCAGATAGCAGTGGGACCATCTACTAATCCAAAAAGGGTTCTGTTTTTGTCTTTTGAAGTACAGAACTAGAAATTAAGCAGTACAGATTTAATATCAGGTTCCATTCTAAATTTCCTGGCCCAGTTTTATTTATCATAAGTACCTGTGTAAAAACCTATTGCATTTTATGAAACTAGATGGCGCTGTTCACCAGCGCCACTAGCAGTTAACACTTTCGTGGACAGTAAACTAGATAGCAATAAAAGTTAATTGTTATCTACGTCGAGAGACGTTACTGTCAGCGAGTGTTAATATACTAATTCGTTTCAGATACGTAAACGCGACCCTCAAATCGTTGGCTCTATCAGCTATAGGCCGTATTGCTTCAGTGCCCAAGATTACGACGCGGAAAATGGACCAACCAATCCCAGGTTTGAAATTTATATTAACTAAGTGTATCCTGCGGTTTCACTCGCACTGGTGTTCATGTACTGTGTAGCCTATAACCTCAGAGAATCAGGCTATCATGTGTGAGAATTTTTCAAATCCGACCTGTAGTTGTTACGTTATAAGCGTTCAGGTGCAAACAAAGAATTCAGCTTTATTAAACAGGGTGACAGGGTAAACACCAGATGATACTAGTTGTATCTCCACCATTACTATGCGCAAATACTCAGAAAAACATAAATTTTGGAAATGTAATAGTGTGTACAGAGTAACAGTTTACTTCGTGCACCCGCACCTGCTTTCAGCTCACAACTGAATATCAGTGTATTGTCCTCTGGATAATATAATAGCTTAGCCTTTTTGTATTGTTGCAGCAAGCGCATACTTATGTACGGACAACTAAATCTGTTTTCATTTTTTTTTATACTATTAAATAGGCAATCAGGCATACGGCCCACCTGATGGTAAGCGGTCACCGTAGTCCATGGACGCCTGCAACACTAGGATTGTCATGTGCGCATTGCCGAACCCTTAAGGAATCTTTTTACGCCCTTTTTAAAAGACTCCATGTTGTAGTCTCTAGGAAAAACCATGGCTGGGAGCTCATTCCACATTTTTTGCGTTTTATCGCTATATTGTCCTAATTTTTGTGTGTGTTGTCCTAATATTTGTGTGTATTGTCCTATTGTGTGTGTGTGTGTGTGTGTGTGTTGTATTACTACAAATAAATGATTTATCTTTCTATCTACTCTCCCTCCAAAAACTCCCATAGCATTGTATAATCTGTGACGTGACGTAACAGACACGGGTCTAACATTCCGCTGCACGCGGCGCTGCGCTGCGCGGACGCGGCGCATGCGCTGTTGTGGCGGACACTGGCGCGGTGGTGCGCCGTCAGCGCAGTACTGCTGCACAAGGATATCGTCAGCCCGTGAGTATATTTGTTTGCTAGCTTTTGCCTGCGGGCTTTGTGTATTTTCCCTCGGGAACAGTGCTTTTGCTCGGAACGAAAGGTATCCTATGTTCTTCTCAATACTTTTATGTGTATGCGAAATTCACTATTATTACCTCTCTAAAAAAAATGGCATTACCGTACCATAGATGGCATTACCGTGCCAAGGTATTCCCAAGTTTCAGTATCTCTAGTATGAGTGTAAACGCGGATTCTAGTTTATAAAGTTCGAGACAAATATATATATATATAGATAAATATTCAAGATCCCGACCATTCTGTATGACTAACCTGTACAGCGCCCATGGTGGATAGTAGGTTATTATGAAATTAATACAAAATTGCTAACGCAGTCGCTAGCGTCTGTGTTTATACAATCTTATACTAGGGTTTGGTTTCATCATCATCATTTCAGCCGCAGACTGTCCACTGCTGGACATTGCCTTCCCCAAGGATATCCAAAATGACCGGTTGGAAGCGGCCTGCATCCAGCGCTTACCTGCAACCTTCTTCAGGTCAACTAACCATTTGATCGGTGGGTGTCTAATGTTGCACTTGCTAATGCGTGAATTGATTCGAGAACCTTTCTGTCCCATTGGCCAATAATGAATGAATAAACACTTTATTGCACCAATTACATAAATACATCATTGGATTGTAAAGGAACGAAGATGTAAATTAGTACAAAGGCGGACTTATCGCTAATGCAATTTCTAATTGCTTATGCCATTATAGTAAGACAAAGAGTAACGTATGTTTACAATTGTTAGGAGCGAGATTCATTATTGGCGTTCGCTGGGCGTGCGCTGCGCGGGGTGGAGCGTCAACCGGCCGCTCGAGAAACTGTACTGGCGCGGGGTGCTGCGCGCGCCGTACCTCGCGCACACGCTGCTGGGGGAGCCCGACGTCAGTATACACACACACTGTGCTAGCTGTGCCGGCACACACGCTGCTGGGGGAGCCCGACGTCAGTATACACACACACTGTGCTAGCTGTGCCGGCACACACGCTGCTGGGGGAGCCCGACGTCAGTATACACACACACTGTGCTAGCTGTGCCGGCACACACGCTGCTGGGGGAGCCCGACGTCAGTATACACACACACTGTGCTAGCTGTGCCGGCACACACGCTGCTGGGGGAGCCCGACGTCAGTATACACACACACTGTGCTAGCTGTGCCGGCACACACGCTGCTGGGGGAGCCCGACGTCAGTATACACACACACTGTGCTAGCTGTGCCGGCACACACGCTGCTGGGGGAGCCCGACGTCAGTATACACACACACTGTGCTAGCTGTGCCGGCACACACGCTGCTGGGGGAGCCCGACGTCAGTATACACACACACTGTGCTAGCTGTGCCGGCACACACGCTGCTGGGGGAGCCCGACGTCAGTATACACACACACTGTGCTAGCTGTGCCGGCACACACGCTGCTGGGGGAGCCCGACGTCAGTATACACACACACTGTGCTAGCTGTGCCGGCACACACGCTGCTGGGGGAGCCCGACGTCAGTATACACACACACTGTGCTAGCTGTGCCGGCGCACACGCTGCTGGGGGAGCCCGACGTCAGTATACACACACACTGTGCTAGCTGTGCCGGCACACACGCTGCTGGGGGAGCCCGACGTCAGTATACACACACACTGTGCTAGCTGTGCCGGCGCACACGCTGCTGGGGGAGCCCGACGTCAGTATACACACACACTGTGCTAGCTGTGCCGGCACACACGCTGCTGGGGGAGCCCGACGTCAGTATACACACACACTGTGCTAGCTGTGCCGGCACACACGCTGCTGGGGGAGCCCGACGTCAGTATACACACACACTGTGCTAGCTGTGCCGGCACACACGCTGCTGGGGGAGCCCGACGTCAGTATACACACACACTGTGCTAGCTGTGCCGGCACACACGCTGCTGGGGGAGCCCGACGTCAGTATACACACACACTGTGCTAGCTGTGCCGGCACACACGCTGCTGGGGGAGCCCGACGTCAGTATACACACACACTGTGCTAGCTGTGCCGGCGCACACGCTGCTGGGGGAGCCCGACGTCAGTATACACACACACTGTGCTAGCTGTGCCGGCACACACGCTGCTGGGGGAGCCCGACGTCAGTATACACACACACTGTGCTAGCTGTGCCGGCGCACACGCTGCTGGGGGAGCCCGACGTCAGTATACACACACACTGTGCTAGCTGTGCCGGCGCACACGCTGCTGGGGGAGCCCGACGTCAGTATACACACACACTGTGCTAGCTGTGCCGGCGCACACGCTGCTGGGGGAGCCCGACGTCAGTATACACACACACTGTGCTAGCTGTGCCGGCGCACACGCTGCTGGGGGAGCCCGACGTCAGTATACACACACACTGTGCTAGCTGTGCCGGCGCACACGCTGCTGGGGGAGCCCGACGTCAGTATACACACACACTGTGCTAGCTGTGCCGGCGCACACGCTGCTGGGGGAGCCCGACGTCAGTATACACACACACTGTGCTAGCTGTGCCGGCGCACACGCTGCTGGGGGAGCCCGACGTCAGTATACACACACACTGTGCTAGCTGTGCCGGCGCACACGCTGCTGGGGGAGCCCGACGTCAGTATACACACACACTGTGCTAGCTGTGCCGGCGCACACGCTGCTGGGGGAGCCCGACGTCAGTATACACACACACTGTGCTAGCTGTACCGGCGCACACGCTGCTGGGGGAGCCCGACGTCAGTATACACACACTGTGCTAGCTGTGCCGGCGCACACGCTGCTGGGGGAGCCCGACGTCAGTATACACACACACTGTGCTAGCTGTGCCGGCGCACACGCTGCTGGGGGAGCCCGACGTCAGTATACACACACACTGTGCTAGCTGTGCCGGCGCACACGCTGCTGGGGGAGCCCGACGTCAGTATACACACACACTGTGCTAGCTGTGCCGGCGCACACGCTGCTGGGGGAGCCCGACGTCAGTATACACACACACTGTGCTAGCTGTGCCGGCACACACGCTGCTGGGGGAGCCCGACGTCAGTATACACACACACTGTGCTAGCTGTGCCGGCGCACACGCTGCTGGGGGAGCCCGACGTCAGTATACACACACACTGTGCTAGCTGTGCCGGCGCACACGCTGCTGGGGGAGCCCGACGTCAGTATACACACACACTGTGCTAGCTGTGCCGGCGCACACGCTGCTGGGGGAGCCCGACGTCAGTATACACACACACTGTGCTAGCTGTGCCGGCACACACGCTGCTGGGGGAGCCCGACGTCAGTATACACACACACTGTGCTAGCTGTGCCGGCGCACACGCTGCTGGGGGAGCCCGACGTCAGTATACACACACACTGTGCTAGCTGTGCCGGCGCACACGCTGCTGGGGGAGCCCGACGTCAGTATACACACACACTGTGCTAGCTGTGCCGGCGCACACGCTGCTGGGGGAGCCCGACGTCAGTATACACACACACTGTGCTAGCTGTGCCGGCGCACACGCTGCTGGGGGAGCCCGACGTCAGTATACACACACACTGTGCTAGCTGTGCCGGCGCACACGCTGCTGGGGGAGCCCGACGTCAGTATACACACACACTGTGCTAGCTGTGCCGGCGCACACGCTGCTGGGGGAGCCCGACGTCAGTATACACACACACTGTGCTAGCTGTGCCGGCACACACGCTGCTGGGGGAGCCCGACGTCAGTATACACACACACTGTGCTAGCTGTGCCGGCGCACACGCTGCTGGGGGAGCCCGACGTCAGTATACACACACACTGTGCTAGCTGTGCCGGCGCACACGCTGCTGGGGGAGCCCGACGTCAGTATACACACACACTGTGCTAGCTGTGCCGGCGCACACGCTGCTGGGGGAGCCCGACGTCAGTATACACACACACTGTGCTAGCTGTGCCGGCACACACGCTGCTGGGGGAGCCCGACGTCAGTATACACACACACTGTGCTAGCTGTGCCGGCACACACGCTGCTGGGGGAGCCCGACGTCAGTATACACACACACTGTGCTAGCTGTGCCGGCACACACGCTGCTGGGGGAGCCCGACGTCAGTATACACACACACTGTGCTAGCTGTGCCGGCGCACACGCTGCTGGGGGAGCCCGACGTCAGTATACACACACACTGTGCTAGCTGTGCCGGCGCACACGCTGCTGGGGGAGCCCGACGTCAGTATACACACACACTGTGCTAGCTGTGCCGGCGCACACGCTGCTGGGGGAGCCCGACGTCAGTATACACACACACTGTGCTAGCTGTGCCGGCACACACGCTGCTGGGGGAGCCCGACGTCAGTATACACACACACTGTGCTAGCTGTGCCGGCGCACACGCTGCTGGGGGAGCCCGACGTCAGTATACACACACACTGTGCTAGCTGTGCCGGCGCACACGCTGCTGGGGGAGCCCGACGTCAGTATACACACACACTGTGCTAGCTGTGCCGGCACACACGCTGCTGGGGGAGCCCGACGTCAGTATACACACACACTGTGCTAGCTGTGCCGGCACACACGCTGCTGGGGGAGCCCGACGTCAGTATACACACACACTGTGCTAGCTGTGCCGGCACACACGCTGCTGGGGGAGCCCGACGTCAGTATACACACACACTGTGCTAGCTGTGCCGGCACACACGCTGCTGGGGGAGCCCGACGTCAGTATACACACACACTGTGCTAGCTGTGCCGGCACACACGCTGCTGGGGGAGCCCGACGTCAGTATACACACACACTGTGCTAGCTGTGCCGGCACACACGCTGCTGGGGGAGCCCGACGTCAGTATACACACACACTGTGCTAGCTGTGCCGGCACACACGCTGCTGGGGGAGCCCGACGTCAGTATACACACACACTGTGCTATCTGTGCCGGCACACACGCTGCTGGGGGAGCCCGACGTCAGTATACACACACACTGTGCTAGCTGTGCCGGCACACACGCTGCTGGGGGAGCCCGACGTCAGTAACACCCTCTCTCATCTTAGCGCTTGCCTGGTTGCTTCCTCAGCTGTTTAGATATTTCGCTCGCCAGCAAATGCTATTTATAACACTCGCTACAAAACACTACGCTTACGACCATACGGCTTAAGATGCAACCCGGGTTTGGCTTTCTATGAAGTCCTCAACGGATAACTTAATGTTTGCCCCACATTACAATACCTACCTGCTTACAGTAAAAGCTAGAGCCGAATATAAAGTGATCAGCTTTTATCCTTTGTAAAATCCCCGGTATGCGATTTTCAGAACGAAACTCTACTTCAAAAGAAGACATACGTTCGTCCTGGTCCCGTTGTCGACAATCTGCTTGAACCACAACAACGCATGACTGGACAGAATTAAAAAGTTATCTCGAACGATTTAGTTTGATTTAGGCCACCTGTTGGATGCTAGCCTGCAGTGCTATTGTTTATATTAATGACTTTCTATCATATATTACGTGAATGCACACTTCTTTACAAAATTAAACACTAAATCACAGTGTCTAATGAATAATTTTTTTATTAAATATTGTCCTTTTACTTTATTTTTAAAAATGTCTTATTAAGCTCAAAAAGTAACACGTCTGCTGGAACACTACTGTGACTTAAAATAAAGCAAGTCCATGTAATGATTTTGACTTACTTAACTTTTCAAGCGACAGTCGTGCATCTATAAAGATCAGAGTATGTCTTAAAACCGATGAATCAAATTTTGAACAATAAATTTCAAAATTACAATAGACAAAGACAACTAGCCCAGCCAAGTCAACTCTCCAATATAGTTAAATGCTTCGCATGGACATAAAAACCTTTCTCTTGAATCACTCTCTATTGAAAAAAATCGCATCAAAATCCGTTGTGTAATTTTAAAGATGTATGCATTCAAAGGGATATAAGCGTCGTGTTTTATACTTTGTAGTGATAGTGATTGAATACTGTTGTATAAAAATTATTGTTTTTTTGTGGTTCAGATTTTGTTGTTATATAAATTACATTTGGGGGGGAGGGGAGGTTTATCGCAAAAACAATAAGACGGTACTACTTGTATTTCTTGTCTTGTGTTTTATAATTTGATCATGTGTGTGCTAGCGATGTGGTTAAATAATTAATTTGTGTTTTCTCACTCCGCACGCGTTGGTTCAATGCTCCGGAAATACTAGCTACCCGTACTTAGGGTAACAACCAAAGTGACACACTTTAAAATTGTTATTAGTGCTAACCAAATTACTTTGCGTGAAGCAAGCTACCAGTTCTGGCAAACTACTGTTGATCCCAGTATGCCCGCCACCAATAGTTTGCACACACGATTTCGGATCGTGTTTCACCTCTACACGAGGCATCCTCAGGCTCTAAATCAATCTAAAAATCGTTCGAAGACGAATGACACAAAACCATAGTGGCAGAAGCACGCAAAGTAACTTGGTAAGTACTGAATTTTACGCCTAATTTGTTTTTTTTATTTATTTGTGATAATTGTGTTTTGTTCGTAGATGGACGATAGCAGGCGGCCGTCATCGGATAAAAAGGAAACTATAATGGATTAGACTAGGAGCAGGTTTGAGTTCGTACAACATAAATTACACAATTGTAATGTGTATCGCAGTTATGCTTTTTACCGCAAGACTAAATATAAGTTGTCGTGTCGTCCAAAGAAAAGAAAATGTACTGTTTTAGTAGGAAATATTCGTTGGGCACGAAATGTTTAAAAAATGCTGTTCTGATGGTAAATTTTTCGCAAAAGACATTTTTCAAGAAAGTTAATATTGTTCGGTACCATTGATCGCACCGACACGTTTGTACAGAAGGAACAATAAATTTTTCACCTCATTATAACACTAATAAGGTTCGTAATACTTTAATCAGAACCGATGTTAATTAAAAAAGGAAATTCCTGCAAAAATAGGATAGCTTTTAACGATTTATGTGTGTAGTCTACCTCTTGTGTTCATATGTTTTAAAACAAAGATAAATTTAAGTATTTTGTAAGAATTAAGCTAATTAATTACTTATATTAGTCATAGCTACATTATATTATTTATTGATTTCAATACAGTCCTTTAATCGAATGCGTTTCATCTATAACGACACGAATCTTTTCAATGGAAATATTTGATTCTTTGACGAGAGCCGTGAGTTCCTTCATACCCTTAGCTCCTATTCAGTCCGTATACAATTAACCAAATGTATTTCAGTTGTAAGGCAGCACCTCCTTTTCCTAGTCTGCTTTTTAAGCCTACACATCACATCCAAGGAAAGCATCCATTCAGTCCAAGCGGTACCAAGAACGACTAAGTCGTCCTTGGTACCGGTTGAGCGATGAAGTTGTCCTGGAGGTCCTCTAAAAAGTATCCAGCCACATACTAATTTTGTTGGCTGTACCTATGTGGTGTTTATTTATATAGGGTGGACTCAAATCAACTGCAAATATTTTAAGGGCAGATTCGGACCACTAAACTCAACAACTTTTCTAAATAAACTCATATCGAAATACGAAAAAAAATTTGACCTATCAACAAATTGAGAATCAGCTGATCTGGTTAAATATGGGGGAAAAAAAAATAATTTCATATTTTGACATGTTTATTTGGAAAAGTTGTTCAGTATTATAGTGGTCAGACTGAATCTACCCTTAAAATATTTGCAGTTAATTTGAGTCCGCCTTATATGTATGTATTTTTATCCATACTAATATTATAAATGCGAAAGTCTGTCTGTCTGTCTGTCTGTCTGTCTATCTGTCTGTCTGTCTGTCACCTCTTCACGGCTAAACTGCTGGACAGATTGTGATGAAATTTGGTAGGGATGTAGTTAACGACCTGAGGTCAAACATAGGCTACTTTTGGGCGCGATATCACCGAGTCCCACGCGGGGCGAAGCCGCGGGGAACAGCTAGTTACAATATATATAAAAATATAGTATCGTTGAGGTATCCCATAACACAAGTCTTGAACTTGCTTTGGGGCTAAGTCAATCTGTGCTCTGTCAAAAAAAATATTCGTCTAGCTAACTTTTCCTATGACCAAGAAGTATGACGAACGGAATGCACTATCTTGTATATTTTGTCCAGTTTGGAGTTCCCCAGTAGTTTTGCTTTTCGTTGTCACTAGTCGTTGCTGTACTAATTGATGGATAATTTATTTCTAAGGAAAACACTGAATAAATATGTAAAGTAAATAACAAATGTTTGTTTATTTGTTATAACTAAAACAAAAGTGAATTCTAAAGCAAAAAATAACAATAACAAACAATAATAAAACAAAAGTACAATGGTTATAGTTATTTCAATACCAAATACACAAAAAACTAAAATATGATGATAAAATTACAAAATAGTTTCCCACACAAATCGATAAGGCACTGACGTAAAGTCTTCTCTATTTCTTTTCATGATTTTGACAAGTCCTTCGTCCAAGCGTGTTTCCCGGTTAAATCTTCAGCTCATACTTTGAGCAAGTAACTTAAGTATTACTAACATAGGTTAAGTTAAACTAACATTATTATGGATCCAGTTATCTGAAATAAAAGATTTTTATTTATTTATTATTTGACACGTTATTCTAACAACGTAGCTATAGGTTCAAATTCTAGTTGGGGTCCTGTGTGTCGTTCCAGTGTCTTAGCTTGACGTCGTTTGTAATCTGATTGTGGTTCCATTTGGCCTTTTTGGTTCTCGATACAAGCATCTCTGTTAATCTTGCTGTTGTTGCTTGCTTGAAGCACTATTTTCACTATTCTTCAAAGCACTGTGTCCGTCGCGGCAGAAGACGGCAGCGGTTTTTTTTTACCTGACTTTGGAATATTAGCTTCAAAGAGCTTTAATATTTACAGCGGGACGTTTTTAGACGAGGGCTTGACGCCACTCAAGCCTTTTCGGCAAAGCGCAAGGGGCTTCCAGTTGGGACGAACCTCGGCCATTGGGTTTGCCTTTGAGCAATACAAACTCGCGATTGATGCAACGCTCATTGCCAGAAGGGTGCCTTAAGGGCCTAAAAAGAATCTACTGGTGGCGAGAAGCGCCCTGGTACATTCCGGTATCTGGTAAACGAGCTACTGTTCCTACTTTGTCGCACTTCAGCCAACGAGACTAGAAATGGTCTGTTCACATTTGAGAAGTCTTCCAGGAAGGTCTTCCGACAAGCTCAGTGTCAGAGAAAATGTCTTAACTTTGGTGCACCACAATATCTTCTGATCAGAAAATGGTTAATGGTTAGTGATTTGGGATTGTTACAATCTGTAATTCTGTGAGATGTCTAGTTTACAAAATGTTCAACTTCATAATTTTTTTTTCTGAAGGCTTTTTTTGTGGAGAATTGTTGTCTTCACAGAGCGGATAAATATTTCCCAGGCTCCACCTATATTTGGGGCCCCTGGCGGTGTGAATTTTCACCGGAAGCCCCACGCTAGGGCGTCCTATATGGAACGGATGAGAAAAATTCAATAACACATTGATTTGAAAAATGTATACAGAATACAAATAATTTTTAATTCTGTATATATTTTTAACCGTTTTTAACAAACGATTTTTTTTTACCAAATACTACCAATATACCAAGTACTAACAAATTAAGTTGAAAGTACATTATGTATTTTCAACTTAATTTGTTAACTATAACTGATTACAAAAACCGATTTGTGTAAAAGTCCGAAGTGGAATAACGTTGCCTTAAAAAACTAAGAGTAAAAACAATTTTAAATCACTAAAATCCCTTGGTCCTTAAATTCTTCTTCTAACATATCTTATACTTCAGGGTGAAATGATTTTTGGTTTCCAGTTCGTTTTTGACGCATGAGACATATTCAGGGGCTTATGATAAAAATTGTCGATTTGTGACATCTGTTAGGTTATCTACTCTGGAAGTTTTTCTTCAAAAATGTTCTTTCTCTATATGATTAAAATCTTTATTTCTAGCCTCTTGAGCCTCTTCACGTAGCATTCTTACTTGTAACAATGCTTCTTTGACTATGAAGGGCCCGTGTATAATCTTGTGTACATTAGCTGGTGTCATAGTCATCCATGAATATAAAGCAACATATAGTGTTGCTACACTATATAAAACAATTTAAAATATTTTAATATAATAATTTAAAATTAATATAGATAAATAATATATAACATTAATAAAACAGATAAAGTTTTGCTTGGGGACTGCCGTCTCCAAGCAAACCTTTCAATTTATCTGTATTAATTTTATACCACTGAAATTGTTTTTAAAATAATATAAAATTTATTAATCAATTGTTGGTCTATTCTTGTAATATTTGCTGAAATTTTATAATTTTGGAAAAGTTTTGGGCTACGTTACCATCATTGGTATTGCCATAACCAAGTTTTGGTGTATCTATCTAAATGTAGGGGAACTTGGGGCAGAATGGGATATTTAAGGAGTAATACAATGTAAATACAAAATCAAAATGGTTATTAGGAACTTTATTTATTATAATCAGTCATTAGACTTTTAAGAAATGAATATGTCTGATAACAAATATATATGTCTGAAAAATCAACAAGTTATTTGACAAAATAATTTCCAAAAGTGTCTCACGTATTTCAATCGCTACGGGACAAAATGAGTAAACAATTAATCAGGTACGCAGTGTGGGGATCGTCGTCCTCTTCATCGATACCAGAACAAGAATTGTGTCGTCGGATTGAGAGTAAATGTAGCCACAATAGATGCAAGGGCAATCGTTCTCCTCATCCTCAGAGCTCGTCTCTTCAGCTTTATTTTGCAGTTTGCGTTTCTTCACTACTTTCTTTTTCTATGCTGGCTTTTTCTTCATTTTTGCCTCCTTCTTCCTTTTCTCTTCAATAAGATCATTTTTATAAGGAGACTTTGAGAATTGCAGTTTTTCCTCGCTTTATAATTATTCTTCCTTTGTTTCTTATTTCCTTGGGGAAACTAAAAATGATGGTCTCTTAACCTGTTTTTCAGGAGTTATTTCAATTTCACGCGCGTTAGAAGTGCTTGCAATTGGCGATAGATTTGTTGATGTGGTAGACATGGATTTAACTGATCTGGGTTCAAAACTGCTGACATCGTGACGTCAAAATCCTTGACAGCGCCTGGTGTTGAGGGCATAGGTTCCAAAATTTCTTCTGAGGGCAAATGATTTGAATAATCTTCCCATACCTCCGTGTTCGTCGTTTCAGCAGCTAAAAAGTCAGCTTCAGTAAAAACGTCCCTGTCTACAGGCCAAATACCACACTTTCTGAAGCCATTTATGGCTGTAAGCATTGTGGCAGCTTGTAAGTAAACCTTTCCGAATAGGCCTGCCACTTGGAAAGGAGTAACTAAGGTACCTTGGGTCGAATATGGCCAACTTACGGTTTGTTATCCTTTTTTTTTATAATAATAACGCTAATACAAACAAGATTTAGCACTCATTCATGAAGTGACTATTTATCTTTACAACAAAGGCAAAAAATACAAAGACTAAACGACAAAAAAGTATTTTCAACATTTAAAAAAAAATAGGAATTGGAAAAACTAAAATATGATGATAAAATTACAAAATAGTTTACCACACAAATCGATAAGGCACTGACGTAAAGTCATTATTTCTTTTCATGATTTTGACAAGTTCTTCTTCGTCCAAGCGTGTTTCCCGGTTAAATCTTCAGCTCATACTTTGACACGTTATTCTAATAACGTAGCTATAGGTTCAAATTCTAGTTGGGGTCCTGTGTGTCGTTCCAGTGTCTTAGCTTGACGTCGTTTGTAATCTGATTGTGGTTCCATTTGGCCTTTTTGGTTCTCGATACAAGCATCTCTGTTAATCTTGCTGTTGTTGCTTGCTTGAAGCACTATTTTCACTATTCTTCAAAGCACTGTGTCCGTCGCGGCAGAAGACGGCAGCGGTTTTTTTTTACCTGACCTTGGAATTTTAGCTTCAAAGAGCTTTAATATTTACAGCGGGACGTTTTTAGACGTGGGCTTGACGCCACTCAGCCTTTTCGGCAAAAGCGCAAGGGGCTCCCAGTTGGGACGAACCTCGGCCATTGGGTTTGCCTTTGAGCAATGGCTAGCAATACAAACTCGCGAGCAATGCAACGCTCATTGCCAGAAGGGCCGGCACTAGTGTCTTAAGGGCCTACAAAGAACCTACTGGTGGCGAAAAGCGCCTCGGTACATTCCTAGAAATGGTCTGTTAACATTTGAGAAGTCTTCCAAGAAGGTTTTCCGACAAGCTCAGTGTCAGAGAAAATGTCTTAACTTTAGTGCACCACAATATCCTCTGATCAGAAAATGGTTAATGGTTAGTGATTTGGGATTGTTACAATTAATTCTGTGAGATGTCTAGAGTTTACAAAATGTTCAACTTTATAAAGTTTTTTTCTGAAGGCTTTTTTTGTGGAGAATTGTTGTCTTCACAGAGCGGATAAATATTTCCCAGGCTCCACCTATATTTGGGGCCCCTGGCGGTGTGAATTTTCACTGGAAGCCCCGCACTAGGGCGTCCTATATGGAACGGATGAGAAAAACTCAATAACACATTGATTTGAAAAATGTATACAGAATACAAATAATTTTTAATTCTGTATATATTTTTAACTGTTTTTATCAAACGTTTTTTTTACCAAATACTACCAATATACCAAGTACTAACAAATTAAGTTGAAAGTACATTATGTATTTTCAACTTAATTTGTCAACTATAACTGATTACAAAAACCGATTTGTGTAAAAGTCCGAAGTGGAATAGCATTGCCTTAAAAAACTAAGAGTAAAAACAATTTTAAATCACTAAAATCCCTTGGTCCTTAAATTCTTCTTCTAACATATCTTATACTTCAGGGTGAAATGATTTTTGGTTTCCAGTTCGTTTTTGACGCATGAGACATATTCAGGGGCTTATGATAAAAATTGACGATTTGTGACATCTGTTAGGTTAAATCAAATCAAATCAAATCATTTATTGCTTCCTTAATGTACAATACAGATGTTGTCATAAAAATAGGAACAATTAAGGGCCCTGACGGGCGTTGCAATGGGAGAAGGGCCATTTTGTACAAAAATTTTATAATTTACTATATTATATTGAACTTATATTTATTTAGTTACATATTGTTTCATTGTATTATTCATTTTCTTTTTTGTTAATAGATTATGATATAAATATATTAATTATTATATTGAATATTAAATTATCTATGTTTATTGATTTTCTATTTAATTGTATTATTCATGATTTTTATAAATATTTAGGTTGTAATTGTTTAATATATATTATTTACAAATAAACAGTAAAACATTCATTATATTTTTTGTTGATTGATTAATTGAATTATAAATTATATTTCCTTATCATCTATGTATTCATTTATAGAATAGTAACATTTATTAGTAAGAAATTCTTTGACGTGTTTTAAAAAGGTTTTGTAATTTTTTATTTCTTTTATTGCTTCCGGTAGTTTATTATATAGTTTTATAGACATGACCAGAGGACCTGATGAGTGAAGTCGAAGGCGCGATGTGGGCAATTGCAATCTATTTGGATGTCGAGATTGGTATTTAGTGACTATGTCCCTTCTGCTTGTAAAAAATTGTGGATATTTACGAACAAATTTACATGCTTCCAAAATATAAATGCAGGGTAACGGCAGAATTTTATATTTCTTAAAATATGGTCGGCAACTTTCTATTTGTTTTATGTTAGCTAATATTCGGACTAGCCTTTTTTGCGATAAAAAGACACTATCCCAGTCAGTTCCACTCCCCCATAGCACCGTGCCGTAGCTAAGCCACGAGTATGCGTAAGCATAGTAGGTTGTAAGTGCCGTTTCAATATCCGTTGTTTTTTTAACCTCTCTTAGGGCATATGCAAATTTGGATAATTTAGCGCAAAGTTTTTGAGTATGAGACTTCCAATTAATATGGCTATCAATTTCCACACCCAACAATGCAAACACATTCACCACACCCAAGTCTATCCCATTAAAATTCACTTTTAGGTTTAATGGTGGTTTTTGGTATGGATGGAAGACCATTAACTTGGTTTTTGAATAATTGACTTCCAGATTATGATCACACAACCAGTCCGCTGTTTTTGTTAAAATTGTTTTAAGATGTTCAGTTAGGTTTGTATTATTTTTATTGGTTGCTGTTAGGATTGACACATCGTCGGCAAATAGAACACAATGCTCTTTAATTATTTTTGGGAGGTCGTTGATGTATATTAGGAACAAAAGACACCCAAGCACGCTTCCTTGGGGGATCGAGGAGTTCATCGGCATACAGTTAGATCGGATATTTTGAATCGTGCTTGTGTTGTAATTATGGTATTCGATTTCAACATATTGTTTTCTGTTCGTAAGGTATGAAGCAAACCATTTGTGTGCGATTCCTCTAATCCCGATCCCATACAACTTATCCAGTAGAATACTATATAGAACCCGGTCATTTGCCTTTGTCATATCTAATAGTATGCCGATGCCATACTCGCCGTTATCCAGTGTTTGTAGTATTTCTTGGATGTATTTATAGACAGCCAGTATAGTCGAACGATTTTTTCGGAAGCCGTTCTGGCATTCGTCGAGTAGTTTATACTTTTCACAGAAATTATATACGCGATTGGCCATTGCTCTTTCGAAAATTTTTGAAGCTGTTGGTAGTAGTGCTATAGGTCGGTAATTGTTAATTTCAGTTTTTTCATTTTTCTTGTGGATAGGTTTTATTATAGTGATTTTTAGTAAGTCAGGGAATACGCCTTCATTAAACGACTATTAACACGGTAAAAGGTGTGGTTAATTCGTCTGCACACTCCTTAAATAAGTTTGGTGGTAGTTCGTCTATGCCGTGGCTTCTTTTATTTTTTAAGTTTTTAATTATACTTTTTATTTCTTTTTCGCTTACTGGACGAAGAAAGAAGCTATTTTCAGAGGAACAGTGTACTGGTCTTCCTACTTTATTTCTCCTGCCGCTTTCGGCTATTGATCCAAAGAAGTCATTAAAGTTATTTGCTATCTGGCTAGGATCAGACACTAACGATTTGTTAATACGTAATTCTATATTATTCTTTTGTTTGATAGAATTTTTATTTGTACATTCATTTACTACGCTCCACATTGCTTTTACTTTATTAAATGATTTTGTAATACGATTGCTTTGAGGTAGCGACAGCTTTTTTTAATATATATTCGTATTTTTTGTAGTAATTGTTAAGTATTTCGTTGTTACTTGACCTCAAAGTAAGGATTTTTAATAAGCGTTTATTCTTGCAAGATTTTTTAATTCCTACTGTTAGCCAGTGTTTTTTTTGTGTTCTATTTATTTTTATTTTTTGTTTCGGAATGCATGTATCTAAAATTCGTATTATTGTATTGTGGAATATTTCATAGTTTTTTGTTACATTTTTATTTTCAGAAAGGATATCACACCATTTTATTTCTTTCAATTTAGATTTAAAAAGATTTATATTTTTTTTGTTAAATATTCTTTTTTCCGTATACCACGTATTTTTAGTTATTTTTTGGGTTGCTATAAAGTTAAGTATCGTTGCAGAGTGAGCTGACAATCCTAGTTCCTCAACTCTTGTTCGTATGTTTTCATTAAAGTTAGTGAATATAAGGTCTATACATATATAAGGTTATCTATTCTGGAAGTTTTTCTTCAAAAATGTTCTTTCTCTATATGATTAAAATCTTTATTTCTAGCCTCTTGAGCCTCTTCTTCTTACTGGTAACAATGCTTCTTTGACTATGAAGGGCCCGTGTATAATCTTGTGTACATTAGCTGGTGTCATAGTCATCCATGAATATAAAGCAACATATAGTGTTGCTACACTATATAAAACAATTTAAAATATTTTAATATAATAATTTAAAATTAATATAGATAAATAATATATAACATTAATAAAACAGATAAAGTTTTGCTTGGGGACTGCCGTCTCCAAGCAAACCTTTCAATTTATCTGTATTAATTTTATACCACAAGAAATTGTTTTTAAAATAATATAAAATTTATTAATCAATTGTTGGTCTATTCTTGTAATATTTGCTGAAATTTTATAATTTTGGAAAAGTTTTGGGCTACGTAACCATCATTGGTATTGCCATAACCAAGTTTTGGTGTATCTATCTAAATGTAGGTGACCTTGGGGCAGAATGGGATATTTAAGGAATAATACAATGTAAATACAAAATCAAAATGGTTATTAGGAACTTTATTTATTATAATCAGTCATTAGACTTTTAAGAAATGAATATGTCTGATAACAAATATATATGTCTGAAAAATCAACAAGTTATTTGACAAAATAATTTCCAAAAGTGTCTCACGTATTTCAATCGCTACGGGGCAAAATGAGTAAACAATTAATCAGGTACGCAGTGTGGGGATCGTCGTCCTCTTCATCGATACCAGAACAAGAATTGTGTCGTCGGATTGAGAGTAAATGTAGCCACAATAGATGCAAGGGCAATCGTTCTCCTCATCCTCAGAGCTCGTCTCTTCAGCTTTATTTTGCAGTTTGCGTTTCTTCACTACTTTCTTTTTCTATGCTGGCTTTTTCTTCATTTTTGCCTCCTTCTTCCTTTTCTCTTCAATAAGACCATTTTTATAAGGAGACTGTGAGAATTGCAGTTTTTCCTCGCTTTATAATTATTCTTCCTTTGTTTCTTATTTCCTTGGGGAAACTAAGAATGATGGTCTCTTAACCTGTTTTTCAGGAGTTATTTCAATTTCACGCGCGTTAGAAGTGCTTGCAATTGGCGATAGATTTGTTGATGTGGTAGACATGGATTTAACTGATCTGGGTTCAAAACTGCTGACATCGTGACGTCAAAATCTTTGACAGCGCCTGGTGTTGAGGGCATAGGTTCCAAAATTTCTTCTGAGGGCAAATGATTTGAACAATCTTCCCATACCTCCGTGTTCGTCGTTTCAGCAGCTAAAAAGTCAGCTTCAGTAAAAACGTCCCTGTCTACAGGCCAAATACCACACTTTCTGAAGCCATTTATGGCTGTAAGCATTGTGGCAGCTTGTAAATAAACCTTTCCGAATAGGCCTGCCACTTGGAAAGGAGTAACTAAGGTACCTTGGGTCGAAAATGGCCAACTTACGGTTTGTTATCCTTTTTTTTATAATAATAATGCTAATACAAACAAGATTTAGCACTCATTCATAAAGAGTGACTATTTATCTTTACAACAAAGGCAAAAAAAATACAAAGACTAAACGATAAAAAAGTATTTTCAACATTAAAAAAAAATAGGAATTGGCCATATTTCCGACGGGGGAGGTAAATATGCCCATACATGTGGCCATATTTACTGTAAGAATTTACTTGTTCAAAAATATTCTAAATAAAATTAAATAAAAATGGATATTATGTTTTAATAGAGTATTTATTTAAAAGATATTCTTTGGGCGACATTCAGTACAAATAAAGAACTATCTTAACAAGAAATATAAATTGAAAGATATAAAAATCAAAAATGAGTAGTTGAAAATTAAAAAAATTGTTAAAAAACAACAATATTCTTAATTTTAAACTAAAAATGCTACGCATAGTAGTTATACTTATAATCAACAACAAAATTATCAAAAAGAAAACGTAACTTTGAAATACTTCATAGATTAATCACAATATGACAAACTATTAAAAAAAAATAGGGAAACCTTATTAAGTATAATTAGTCCTGACTGCACCGAATGCAAACAAATTTATCAGTGTCTTCTTTTGTTAAGCCAACACCGTCTTCATGGACGTACGTTTGACATAGAAAGCATAGTCTCATGTCTGCTATGTCTGCTATTCTATCCTCATCGCAAACGTAACAATACCAACAGTTTTTGATTTTTTTAGAAGTCCTTTTACCTTCTTGTTTAGAAACCTTAGATGTGACTGCTTCAGTCTTGTTCAGTTGAATGACTCATTAAGTGTTGTGGAGCAGACCCTTTTTAGCGTCGTCGGTAAAAATGGTGAATCCAGTTAACAAACGTTTCAGAGTTCATGCTCCCTTTGGGTGTCATTTGGGCTATTCAACTGGTTAGCAAGGAATCTATCCATTCTGGCTTCATGCGTTTGCCTTTGAAGAGAATCATGGGCGGAATCGCATGGCCCAAGGCATTGCCACATGAAACTATTGTAACATTCTCGCCATGTTCTGGTGCTAATAAATGTACTCTCTTGGATCCACGTTCAGCCAAAACTTCTGATGATTTGTGCAAATTAAGTTGGCAACCCTTTTCGTCAATATTGAAAATACGTTCTGGTTTATTCATAATGTCATTATCTTCCAAGACTTTTTTAATTTAGCAAAATAATCAGAAACGACTACTATTTTCAATTTTTTTGTTTTGGGCCTTTCGTCTGCTGATAATCCTATGACGTTTTAAAAATCCTCTCAGCCAATCTCGTGTCACCATCAAGTCTCCACCTGACGCCGAAATGTTATTTCGATCACAGAATGTCTTTACGCATCTACCGTAGTACACGTTGTGTCAATGAGTATCCCACATTGCACAGGCGAATAACACGGGATGCTAAAATCTTCTCTTGTTCAAGGTCAAGAAGTGGTTTCCGGCCCAAAGTAGATTTTGTCTTCTTTTTCTCTTGGAAATAACGTTGGCACATTATAATGCTTTGCAGCCGTATTTACTTCCACCGCTTTTGACTGCAGTTAAAGCTTGTTTCATTGATGCTTCTGACCAATTACCTCGAATCCCTTCAGCTTTATAGCGTGCTATGGTCTAAAAAAAGTATGATTTCGTACCGGAAATATCGCCAAACGGTGGTCATATTTGCAGTCAGTCATGCATTTTTTTACGTTTTCATATTCACGAATGAAAAACACATTATTACTTTGATAATTAGACAAAAAAATATCAAATTACAATCGTCATACATCGTAATGTGATTTACAAAGATACTTATTTAAAAAATAACAAAATACAGGACAATACTTAGCAGATGTTAACAACAGCGTGTTTCACTTTAATTGACACTGGGTGACTAGCGGGCGCGCGGAAAGGATGACAGGTACGCCGTTCGGATAACGCGACACTAGCGACAATTTATGGTCGCGTTCAGGTTATTACAATATTTCGTGTTTGGAATAATGGTATGTGGCCATATTCGACCCAGGTACCTTATTATTTACATCTTTTTATCTATTACTATCTATTACAAACATAACTATATGTGACTATAACTATTTACTTTCTTATCAGAAACTGTTACCAATTGCTATCTTATTAGACTATTTACTTATATCTAAAGGGAAATGAATAGACACAAAGTTTGATAATTTATTAATCCTAACTTACTAACTATTTATATACTATTTCTTATCATCTATGCTGTTATCTATGAAATAAACAAAATTATCTATTGCCTAATCCTGTGTACATAAACTATGTTTGTAACTGTTTAGCTATGAACTGTAGGCTGTCCGGAACAGGGTCTGATTATATCAAGATTCTATTAAAAATGTCTGTCGTTGTATCTAGTCTGGATATTTTACGTCTGTATTTCGACGATTTCAGCATCCTCGATGTTTGTTTTTTCGTAATAACTTCATTGCACAAAATTAACAAAAAAAAAAAAAAAATACATAAGATAAATGTCATACAATTGGTGAGTTATATTGGTTTTTGCTTCTATGTAGCGATCATAGTTTACAAATTAAATTTTATGCAATTTTCGCCTATATAATCCTTTGTCTTCAAATATTTCGAAGAGCCTTTTCAGTCTTTTGATCTTTCTGGCATATTCGCGCTAAGGCGCGTTGTCACGTGTATCTTTGCGTACTACCTCCCATAAATTTTCAAATGTCAATTTGAAATGTCGATCAGGCGCCAGGGGTCTACTTCTCAAACTGTCTTTCTTATTTTGACTAGGTACTTTTCGTTAGTACGCTGTACTGGACCAGGGTACTCTTCGCTGTTTGATGCTGGTAAATCCAACACCGCTGGACACCCGTTTCCTGGACGGACTTGCCGGCGCACGGACCTTGTTGAGGCTCAAGCCACACATCTTAGAAACAGGATAGGGTTGTCAAAGAAACATTTTTGCTGCAATTGCCAATTTGGTGTGTGACCCAGAGCGAGCACTGTTTTCCACTATTTTCCTGTTTTCTTCCTTCTTCTGTTGTTCCCGACGCGACAAACCGACGGTCGCGTTTTTTTTTTGACATGACCTACAATATTAGCTTCTAAGAGCTTTAATATTTACAGCGGGACGGTTTGAGGCGAGGGCTTGACGCCACTCAGCCTTTTCGGCAAAAGCGCAAGGGGCTCCCAGTTGGGACGAACCTCGGCCATGGGCTTTGCCTTTGAGCAATGGCGAGCGATGCAAACGCTCATTGCCTTAAGGGCCGACACTAGGGTGCCTTAAGGGCCTAAGAAGAGCCTACTGGTGGCGAGAAGCGCCCTGTTACATTTTGGTACCTGGAAAACGAGCTACTGTTCCTACTTCGTCGCACTCGCCGGCGAGTGCGGTGTGTCGGTGTGCCTAAGGAAAATCCCCGTCTCCTTTGAGACTGGAGATTTTCGTATGGCCGATTAGCTACCGTGATGGGGTCGTCGGGATCAAAGAGAACATTCCTCGGGCGTCGGTGCCGCAAGGGGACATCCTTGGTCGGGCTGTAGTTAGCAGCTTGTTCTACTAACGGGTTCGGATGGGAAGAGCATTTCTCAAAGTAACGTTTTGACGTTTCTTTGAGGTATCTCGACATGAATGGGAACTCAAGGTCCTTGTGTAGATCGCGTGTGCGTAGACCCCGGGGGGATCCCGTGGCTCTACGTGCGAACCTATTCTGAATGAGTTAGAGTTTATTCAGAAGAGATGGTGCTGCGTGTGCGAAAATAACGCTCGCATATGTCATGACAGGTCGGATGCACCGCTTGTAAAGAGTCAACTTATTTCTAAGCGACATTTTTACGTTACTGATCATGGGTGAGAGTCTGCCTAGAAAGAAGGCTGCTCTGTTGCGAACTCTTTGGATGTGTTCACCAAAGGTCATCTTACTGTCAAAGATAACGCCCAGATATTTTGTGCGGTTAACCCATGGAATGGATTTTCCGAACAAAGATATCGTTTTTAAGAGCGATTGTGTGCTCCATGCCGGGGGTCGTGTTGCACCGCGGGAGTCTTTGGAGAAGAACACTGCTGCGCTCTTTTCCGGATTCACCTCGATGCGCCACTTCCTGAACCAAGCGCCGAGCGCGTCGACTGCTTGTTGGAAGCGTTTGGAGATAAGCTCCTTACTTGTACTGGATGTGAATAGAGCAGTGTCGTCAGCGAAAAGGGCTAACTCCACGTGCGGGGTCCGGGGTACGTCATTGGTGTACAATGCATACAGTATGGGAGAGAGCACAGACCCTTGCGGGACTCCAGCTCTTAGTGGTCGGGGGCGTGAAAGAGTTCCTTCGACTCTGTAGCGGAAGGATCTATTCGACAAGAATTCTCGTATGATGCGCACGAGACTGTCAGGCAGGCCCATGATGGCCAGCTTGGCTACCAAGCCGGCATGCCAGACTTTGTCGAATGCCTTCGCTACATCGAAGAAGAGTGCTCCTGTGGGTCTTCCGCGGCGGCGGTTGCCTAGGATGTGTTCGGTTAGGCGGTGCAGTTGGTGTACGCAAGAGTGTTTTGCGCGGAAGCCCATCTGCTCATTCGGGATCAGATTCATAGATTCGGTGTAAATCTTGAGTCTGGCCGATATGATTCTCTCGTATATCTTCCCGATGCAGCTAAGGAGGCTGATTGGGCGATATGAGGACGGATTTTTCAGGTCTTTGCCTGGTTTTGGGATGCCTATTACCGTTGCTTGTTTCCAGGCGTCTGGGAACGTACAATTAGCTAGGCAAGCATTGAAGATGCTCACTAGCAGCAGTAATAGAGTCTGGGGTAGGCATTTCAATATACCGTTAGATATTCCGTCAGCTCCGGCGGCTTTTCGGGGTTTTAGGGATTTGATTATCGATTGTACCTCTTCAATCGTAGTTGGAGGGAGTGCGGTCACGGGGGGAGCCGATGCGGAGGCGGTGATGCTCTCTACATGCGATTCTACCCGTCGTAGGTGATCTGGGTCAACTGGTTCACGACTAGGAGAGCATTGGCTTTCCAGGCTGTCTGCTAGGCATTCAGCTTTTTCGTCATCATCGAAAGCGATGGAACCATCCGGATATTTGAGAGGAGGAGTGGTTGAGATCTGATCGCACTTGAGACTTCGTGCCACACGCCAATAAGTGACGTGGGACGGTGACAGTTCAGAGAGGAAATCGCCCCACCTTTCGTCCCTGAGTTCCTTCATGCGCTCCTTAACTCGACGTTGAAGGTAGCGTAATCTAGAACGGGCCTCTTCGGTGGGGTAGAGGTCGTGTTCCCTTGTCGCGGCGTTTTTCTCCGTCAGCAACCGCCTTGCGTCTTCCGGCAGTTCGAATCTGTGGTTAGGGTCCATAGAAGGGACCTGCCTGGAGCAGTCCTTGATGGCTGCTTGCAAGTGGTTGGTGAGGGAGGAGATCGCCATGTCGGTCTGTTCGGTGGACGATATCCTTTCGGGTATCGCGTCCAAGTCGGGGGAGGGTTGGTTGAGTGCTTTCGCTAGTCTCTTCCAATCCGTGATTGTCCTTGTATGAGCGGGGCGCCCATTGTCGGTCTGTCCTAGTTGGAGAAGGACCGGTCTATGGTCCGAATTTAGGTCTGAGTGCACCTCTAATAAACACACTGTCAAGGTGATATTCTTTAGTAGGGCAAAGTCCAGGACACTGGGGTTTTGGCCTTCCGCGGTAGGATAGCGGGTCGGAGCCAGGGGCGCTACAACGTCGAAATCCAGGGACTCTTCGAGCCTCATTAGGGTTTCGCCGTTCGTCGAGTTGGTTAGCGAATGCCACCTGGTGTGTTTACTATTGAAATCGCCAGCCAATATGGTAGCGTTTCCCATAGAAAACAGGGCTTGAAGGTCGCTCTCAAGCAAGCTTTTGGTGGGGCTGAGGTAGACGGAGGCGATGTTGATTGGCGGGTGGCCAGTCATCGCTATTCGGAGGATTGAGCATTCCAAGTTTGTTAGGGAAGGAGGGTCGAGTTTGCTGCAGTGCAGGGACCTCTTGTAATAGATTAGCGTTCCGCCTTTGGCGTTTTCTAATCTATCATTGCGAATGATGTTGTAGTTCGCAATTTTTGGGTCTCTGTGCGATGGTTTGAGGAAGGTCTCCTGCAGTAGGAGGATGTCAACCTGATGTTGGGTGAGGTACTGAGCAATTTCAGTCCTTTGGTCGCGGAGATTTCCGTTGGCATTGTAGAATGCCAAGGTCAGCGATCGGGGTTTGTTCCTTTGGGCCGTACTACCCATCACGGACGCTGGTTGGCGCGAAGATGTGCTGGGATGTCATACGCAGTGATCTTCGCAATTTCTGTTCTGTAGCTCCTAATAACCTGCGTCCGGGCGATCCAATCGTTGCCGGCGGCTATTAGGGCATGACCAAGTTCCTCGATGATGTCGAGGTTGACGTCGCGGAGGACATTGAAGCAGACTTCAATCGCCTCGTCGGCGGTTGCCACACGGGGGACCGCGTTCCCACGAGGGGTAGCGGGCTCCCTGCGGGCAGCGACGGCGGGCGGTTGGGCCTGCCTCGTTGTCTGGGGGCGGGGGGCTGAGGGTTTGGCAACCGCTGCAGCGAAGTTGGGGGCCTGCGGGGCGGCCAGAGGGGCTGGGGGAGGGGGGGGCCCGGTTGGCCTCTTGTCGAGGGCCGGGAAATCGGAGGGAGCGGCCGAGAAGGACGGCTTGGGTTTGGGGGCGGGTTGCTGCTTGGGCACTCGGGGAGAGCGACCGGCCGGCGCCTGCCTTGGTTTGCTCCTCGGAGCTTTCGGGCAACCGCGCCAGTTGGCCGGGTGCCCGGATTCTCCGCAGAGCACACACGCAGGCTCGCCCGGGGACTCCTTATCTTATCTTATCTTCTTATGGGGTCCCAAATTATAGGAAGCACGTCGAACCTTTGGGTCCTTTTGTACTTACCCCATTCCTTACTCACCCATACCAGGATTTCCGAAGAAGGACTGCATGAGCTTCAGAACATCACCTGGTGCGAAGTGCCTATAGTCCTCCAGGTCAGGATACGCTGCTCCAAAGAGGTCCATTCGCTTGTTGGCCAGTGAGTCACAGCAGCACAGAATATGGCTCATGGACTCCTCTGCTGTTGCACATGCCCTGCATTCGGGGCTTTCGACAAGTTTTAGTTTCAAAAGGTGGCTGCGTTTTTCAAAATGCCCGGTCACCGCTCCTATTATCATTCTTGTCTGTGCTCTGCTGAACTTGCAGATACTTTTGCGCCACCATGTGCTATCGGCACCAATCGTCGCTTTCGAGTGTGCGAGTCCACTCATCGTGTTCCATTCTGCCTTGTGTCTCGTTTCGACATTCGCTTTAATTGCCGTAATTGCTGTTCCTTAAATTACGGGGACTCCTTAGTGCGCTCGCAGTCTTTGGTTGCGTGGTCCTCCGTGCACTTAACGCAACGGGGGCGAGCGTGACAGTTACGGGCGGAATGCCCGTAGTATTGGCAGTTGTGGCACTGCCCTACGATTCCGCGTTTGCGGGGGGTCTCTACGGAGAAGCCGGTGAGGCCGGCGACGGACTGGAGCTTAAAGATCCTTTTACCCTCCGTGGTCTTGTCGAGAACGACCATGACCATGTCGTAGGGGGTCCGAGGGGATTTGCCCTTGTACATCCGGTGGAATTCCCGGACGGGTAGAGCTTGGGCTACGAGCGTCTCTCGGATGAACTCCTCCGAGACGTCGTGTGGGATTCTCCTAATTACTACCCGGAGGACTCGGTCTTCTTCGAGCGTGTACGAGTGCCACTCGTACTTGCGCTCGTGGAGGAGGCTTGTCAGGGCCTTGTGGTCTCGAAGGGTGGGGACTGTCACCCTAATACCTATGTCGCACTTGTGCGCCTTAGAGTACTGGATGTGTCTATCATTGAGAGTCCGGGAAATGGACTCCCAATGTTTGGAGTCGTGAATGATGACCGGGGGTGGGGGTTTTGGCTTAGGGCCGGTAGTCTCTGCGGCCGTGGAGGGGCCTTGAGTGGGTTTGTGCGGGGTGGGAGGGCGAATGGCCTTTCCTTCTCCATTTCTGGAGGTTTTGGAGGGCGGTTGCAAGGAGGGCCTCCTTGTAAAGGAGAAACTCTCCTAAATTTCCTTTCTCGGTGAGGAACCTAATAAATAGGTCCTCATCGGGAGGAGGGGTGGGGGCCGCCATTACGGCGACAGTGTGGCGATTGAACGCCAAGGGGTGGGGGATAACCCGAGGGGTCCACTCGGGTGTCCTAATTCTTCCTTCTGCCGGGTGAAGACAGAAGGGTGTGTGCCTATTGGCCCTACTACGTGCTGTCTGTAGGGGTCTGTTGCCAACCTTGTTAGGGTCAACAGGTGTGTACCTATCAACTTAACTACCTAACCGATACCCGGGGTTGACTAGGGGACCTCCCCAAGGCCAGTGGTTCCGGGCCCAGCCTGTTTCTGCCCGATACCCTGAAGGAGTAAGGGGGCTAGTGCCAGGGTCCGCACTACCACCGGTGAGCAACAAGCTCGGCCTGCGTTCGTTAGAAAACAGGCCAATTTGCTTCCCGGAGGGCCCAACTAAATGTGGGACTCAACCACACTGAAGGCGTGTGGGCGTGTGAAAGAGGTTGACGCTCGGTATGCCCTGAAAAGGACGCTACACGAGCAAAGGCTTTCCCGTCCTTTAGACACGTACAAGTACGGTCTAAAATTCGGGGCCACCCGTCAGTCGCTCTTCGCGATAAATGCAGGGCCACGCACGCCGATACGGAAACCGCACCACAGTACGACGAGTCGTAGAGAAGTTTGGTATTCCAGCAGCGACGATACGGAGCACCAGCAGAAATCGGTCAGAAATTCTAAGCAGACTTTCTTAGTGATAGACAGCCGCGACAGCACGTCCGTTCACCTCGAGAGCGCAACCCAGAATGTTGATTCCCGACGGTCGCGTAGGGCTATTTTATTTTATGCCCGCGTTGGATAGCGGGGCCAGTTACTATGGCGCGTTTTTGCGCTTCCAATAAGATAATGGGGCGTGGGTGTTGGCACCGCCCACCGTTGCTCGCTCTGTTTCATGACCAAATAAGGTAATGTTTATTGACAAGATACATACATCAATTATCACTTACAATAATTACTTATCTTATTTTCTATTATTCTATACTTATTTTACTGTCTTAAGATATTTATGCTATTCTTATCAATCCTTATCTATTATCTAGGGCAGGGTAGGCGAACCTTTATGCATCAACGTGCCATTTTTTCTAAAAAAAAGTTTAATGGGGTCATTCGCGTGCCATCAAATAATTTTGACTTTCTGATTATTGGGAAAATAATAATTATAAATACTATCAAAACTTTTTATTAAATAAAGTAAGCAAAAGAGGTACATTTTGGTATGTTTATATTAAATTTCAGTAAAATTAGTGTGACTTCTGTTGCTGCAGGTTAGATGACAAATAATTTATGTTAGGGTTGTAAGATGTTACTTTTAGCAAAATGCATGCTGAACTAGATTCATCTGTCAAACGGTTTCTAACCGAGTTTTTAATGTTATTCATCTCTGAAAATAATGACTCGCAGGCATATGTAGATGAAAACATGGTTAAAATAGCATGAGCCAGCTTCTTCAAACAGTTAAATGTGTCTGGTAACGCATTCCATGTTTCCAGAATTTTATTATTAGCATTTTTACTTAAATTACTTGTCGATCTTTCAGTTTCAATTAATTCTAACTCTTTCCTTGTTTCAATAAATTTTTGAATCCATATTGAACTAGATTGAAAATCAATCAGCTGCATTTCAAATTCTTCAATTTCCAACCAATCAAATTGAGAGAAGTTCAGTTTATGAAATGACGTCACATCTGGGTACATAATGAACTTGAGTATTTCCGACAATTCTTTGAACTGAGAAAATCTCCCTAAAAATTCCTTGATTAAAGAATCGATCACAGAAATAAATTCTTCAGTAATTTTTTCTTTGTCTGCTGTCTCGTGAATATCTAAATCATTCATATATTTTTTCAAGTTTGGGAAATACTTGTAGTTTCTTGTGATAATATCTTTTCTAAAAACTTGCAGTTTTGCCTCAAAAGCGCGAACGAGATCTATCATGGCAATAATTGTTTTGTTTGTCCCTTGAAGCTTTACGTTTAATGTGTTTAAATGTTGGCATATGTCTGTAAAAAACATCAATTTTGAAAGCCACATAACGTCCAATAACTGTGGGTATTGTTCAATTTTTCCCTCATTTTGCAAAAACAGTCTGATTTCTTCCAAGCAATCAACAAATCTTTCAAGTACATTCCCGCGACTCAACCAGCGAACACTATTATACATCAGTAAGCCATTATACACCGAGTTGACTTCGTCCAACAAAGCATCGAATTTTCGCTTGTTTAAAGCCTGTGACGAGATGAGGTTGACTATTTTTGTAACTACCGCCATTACATTATCAAGGGATATCAAACCACTCTTAGCACACAAGACTTGTTGGTGAATGATGCAGTGGAATTCAAGAATCGAATGTCCTACGTCAGCTTGAAATAAACTTATGAAACCGTTTTTTTTACCCACCATACTTGGAGCACCATCAGTTGTTACAGAAACAATTTTTTTTATATCAATTTCTTTTTCAGCAAGCGAATTTTTAACTGCCGTACTTATATCTGTTCCCTTTGTAGTTGTTAGCAACGATTTTATTGCAATTAATTGGACGTAGTTAAGCAGAAAGGACCTAATCCACATCAAGTCACTTTTGAGTAATGTACGTTTGAAGTTTCAGCTGTCATTGCTCTAAGAGGAACATTCTTTTTTTTTTCAAAATGTCTTTTGTTTATTCTATTAGTATTATATTGTAATTGTCAACGTAAAATAAACATTATTTTTACAGAGGTTTTGAGATATTAAGCATAATGTGGGTTGAGTCCTTACAAAGAAATGCAATTTTTAAAGAAGTCTTCCATTTTTTTAATTCTTCAGAAAAAACTCAAGCCACAAAATAATTTATTAAAAATAAAACTAAATAATTATTAAAAAGTAATGTATTCAATCAGCTTCATTATGTTCTCTTTGATATAGAAAAAAATAATAATAAACTTAAAAAACGGTACAGACATGGGCATGGAGAACTTTATTATTCTTCCTCTAAATCAAAATCCAATGCTGGTCCATATCCATCTACATCTTCATTTATGTCCGTTCCTGTGAGGTTATTATAAAATGCGTGGCAATCTTCGGGTATCAAATTATACATAGATTTTAGATCTGCTAGCTTTGCTTCGGCAATAGCCTTTCCTTGAGGCCAAAGGACTTCGAAATCTTCTTCTGAAAATTTGCTCAAAATACCTTTAATCTTTTTAGATACATCTAAGATTTGAATCTCTCCACTGTTTGATATCATGGTTATTAAGTAGGGATCATCTTTTTTCAAAATAATTTGTTTTGTATTCAGCCAGTTAATTTTATTTTTATTTGTACATATTTTGCGATTTACAACTTTCTTCTCAATTTTCTTACTGCTTAAAAAATCTTGACTTTTCATTCTAGTTACGTGAAGAGGGTTTTTCTTTTTAGCGATTTTCATAATATTCATATATTCTTCCACAGTATAAACTCTTTCATGATTCTTTAGCTCGCATTCTATTTTACTAAAGTCTGTATCATTAGGGAGAAAAGAATGTCCAGACTCTAAATATTTAAACGTGATAGTTTTAAGACTCGAATGACTATTCAGTACAGTTTTCAACATTAGCACTATTTTAATATTTCTATTTTGTCCCCCACAGGAATCGCTCCATAGAACTAAGTTTTCTACACCATCCCTCAGATGGTTTTTAATGAAATTAATTAAACAAGACCCAACTTCTTGGGCTCCTCTTCCGGCTTCTCCTTCAACCCAGATATTACATCTACCTTGATCGCTAGAGCCCACGTGGATCCCAGCATTATACACCCATAGCTGACGTTTATAAAAAACAATGTTAGTCGGTATACGGGGTAGAGGTAGGGTTTTTTCCAGATCGTAGGTAATGCATTCAAATTTTGGATCTATTTTTGCCCGCGCCAAGTCTTCAGACATTTTATTACGAAGTTCTTGAGCTCGCATTTGATGTGTATCTCGTTTCTTGATTAATAAATCTTTTTCTTCTGACACATGACATTTATTTATTTGGAGAACCAGTGAATCGCATGTTTTGCACGTATCTTTTTTTAACAATTTACATCGTAGATTAAAGTTTGTATAAAATATGCGCTTCAATGTCGCAAACGACACGTATTTTTTGTCATCACCATATATTTTTTTAAATTCAGAAACGTAAATGTCGTATATTTTTTGGACAGTCATACCGACTTTTAAATACTCCGTACCATTATTTGATTCCCTCCTGTAATGGGATTTATATTTTGGGAGAGAGTTAATAAGATTCTTTACAAAATCTATGTCTTCTTGAGGGGTCTTGTTCCAACCACCTTGTTTTTCACCCCTCTTGTCCTTATAAGTTTTTTGGGTTCGTTGTTTGGCCAAACATATGTCGACTTTTTTTGAAGATATCTGAAAGTTTTTTAAAAACATTTCTTTACATACTACTTTTCCGCAAATGTAATAGTGCCTTGCAAATTGTCTAGGTTTGTTTTTACCGGATTTAGTTTTTTTTGATACATAGGATCGTGCTTTTTCGGACTCTGTGACATTATTCAATATATATAATAATTGAGCTTCGTAAGACCCCAATGTTACAAATTTCTCGAATTCCTCTTTACGTTTTTCTGTTGACACAAGCATGAAGCAGCGCTGCTTGCACGTGCACGCATAATCGGAGAACACTTTTGATTTTATCAGTTTGTCTTTACTATGATAGGGCAAATTTAAGTATTTCCTATTTTTCTTCTCGGAAAGATTATATTCGGGATGTTTTCTTTTACGCCCACGTTTTGGTCGACCTGTAGCTTGCGGTGCGTTAATGAGTTCTGTAACGGCAGGAATAGATTCAGTTTCTGCTTCAGTAGGAACTAATTCAGCTTCAGGATTATTCTTTTCAGTATCGGATCCATGACACATTGAAATTATTTCATCAACCGTTATTTTACTATTATTAATGTGAGTAGTAAACGGGCTTTTGTTATGATGCATTTGCGATTTTCCATCAGGTCTAGAATGATCATCGTGCACCATTGCAATGTGAGTGTGAACCAATGCCTCTTGTTCGATATCATCTTCCGAACTATTGCTCTCAGGAACTTGAAAGCCTTTTCTTTTTTTGTGCTGTATATATATACCTGAATTATCTGTTTCTTCTCCACTGTCAGGAACATATTCAGAATCGGTATCATTGTCAAAGTCTTCAACTTGGTTTGGGTCACCACAGCTAATACCATCATCTTGAGGAATTTTTGAGTTATCGTTGCACTCTTGTTCTACTGTAGAGAAATCTCGGCTAAGCGTTTCAAATAGGGCTAACGTACTTGGTGACATTGGGGGTAACGGTGAATTATTTATGGCATAGTTCCGTGTTATTAGAGGAGTCAGTGGAGAAAATGCAGGGGCAGGTGGTGATACAATACCTGGTAAGAAAAAAAATGACATTTATGTACATTAAAGCCCTAATTTTCTTATATATTTTGCAACGACGAATTGAGTTGATAGTTTTTTCTTACTTGTATCTCCTATGGTTATTGACGCAAGTACATTTGGTGTTCGTGGAGGCACAAGAGGCGCCGGAGACTCCGTATCTGGTTAATAAGAAAATAGAATGATCAAGAAATGTAAGATTTCCATCAAAATATACTAAGTATTTAAAAGTGAAATACCTGATACCAGACTTTCATTATTTGTACTTATAGCTGGAAGAGCCGGTGAGCACAAAACGTTACCAATTGCCTCAAGTCCCGCATCTGAAAAAAAATTAAAGGACCAAGAACGTTGCCACTGAACTCGATTTTTATTGATTTTTAAGATAATCCATTTTAAGCACCTTTCTTTTTGGTGTCCTTTGATGCGTCTGTTTCCAATTCTGAAGAAGGCTCAGGCTTATGTAAACCTATAATGAATTGTTTTACTCGTATTACATGTATTAATAGTATATATTAGTAATAGTATATGTTTGTTTAATGTTAGTAGTCTAAAATAAACGAACTGGAAGGTAGGGCATAATACAAATTAGTGGATGTCATTCAGACACAAAATCAGGCACTCAGCACAAAAAAAAAACCCAATAACAAAGCTATTATACGTCAAAAAAAGCATTTAGCATAACCTATGCTCTTAAATCTAAACCATGGCTTATTATTGCATGTTAATGTTTTTCTCAAACACCGCTAACCAAAAAAGTGCACTAGGCATTCATTAAATCGTGCAAGGGTACAACACACAACACCTTGGTAAGTAATTATAATGCTTACGCAGATAGATCATTGTTATGATCCGATTTATGTTGACGTTAGTAGATAGGTAGATACGTATACGCCTCTATCTACCTAGTATTTCGCATAATCATCATGTCATTACAGCTGGAAATAAGATTAATATCAACATCTTTCTCTTAAAAATACCCTAAATCTAGTAAAAAGCGAGTTGGACTCGTGTTTTAAGGAGTAGGTAAATGAATTTCCGATATCAGAATGGCAGTGGATGCCACCGAGACAATGCTAGAATGAGAAACAGAGAGAGTGAGAGAGAGAAATATATGTATGATTGAATTATTACAATATTTCATTTTTAGGTTTTTGCTCATACCTACATATGTTCCTTAGTATTTCATAGGTTTCTACTTTAATTACATTTTTTTATCTATAGCGAAAGCAAAACGACACTAAATGTGTAAACTTAACTTACCTGGTGTAGGAATGTTAATCTTCTCAGTCGCCGCCACCGGCATCTTCGTCGCAGAAAATTCCTCCGAACTGCTCCCTATTTATTGAAATAAAATAAATACATAGATCATTGAAATTACTAGGTATAAAGTTACGATAATAATGAAATAATAAATGTTATTACATATCTATCTTTACCGTCCATCCATTAACGTTAGTAGTTATCCATATGTTATTAAAGAATACAACACAGATTTTGAGGTTAGAAATCTTGAAAAACAAAAGTTACTTACCATTTGAAAACTCAGTCTTTTCTTTGTCCCCTTGTCCCAATGCACTAAACAAAATACGATCAACTCGTCTCATCTTAATTATTAACAAAATTCACTTGTTTTTTCACGACGCAAAACAAAACACATGCTATGCCTGCCAGTGTCTGAGAATGGAAGAGTTGCCAGTTTTCGAAAACACCTTTACTACTATAACAAGTGTTACCACTGTAATAATATTTTAAATTAATTATAATTATTTTGTTTTTATTACCTCCGTGCCTTTAGTCGTGGATAATTTTAAATTTAATACTACTATATTTTAAACATAGTTATGCACTTGTTTCAAATTATAATAACGAAAGTCGTTTTAATTAAAATATAAGTGTATGAGACAATCACTACAATTTTTTCTTATAAACGACTTAACTTTCTTGAGTTACTTTAGGTTATTAAGAATAGTATGGGCGTTTCATATAAAACCGTTTTTCTGAAATAATCTAAGTATTTTGAGTCGTTTCTCATAAACAAAAACAGAAGTTTGTTAATAGTAAACCTAAAACACAGAAACAACCCAAATTGTTTGAGTCGTTTCAGTGATTTTCAAAAATTTAATTGTTCTGAAAAATTTTATTCTTAGAAAGGACCTAAACTGTTTGAGGTTTATCTGATAAATTATCTATAAGGATACGTACTTAGAAATTGCATTACTCAGAAACAATTTAAGTAGGTTGGGTTCGTTCAGCAATTTTTTTCTTCGTGCTCGTCATACATGTGGGATGAGTCGGAGTAGTAAAAAAATAGTTTCCATTATACTTCGAAAAATAAGGTCTTCACTGTATGATAGATTCGACCCTCAGTAGTACGATGGCATACTTAACTCAATTTCGACCAAACTGTGGTTTAGGTCCCTTCTGCTTAACTACGTCCAATTCTTCCTTAATGACGTTTTCTACGCAATACCGAGCAAAAACAGCTAAACGTGCAGATTTAGTGACGTCAGTGCTTTCGTCAAGACATAGCGATATAAAAGAAGCATCTTTAATGTCAATTTTTTGTTGATCTGTTATATTTTCGGCCAGTTTTAAGATTCTTTCTTTTATTGTGTTTCTTGATAGAGGAGTATCTTTGATGCGCTGAATTATCTTATCTTTATTGTCGAAATCTTCAAAAAGAGAGGGCGCGCATGCTAGCCAGGCTTCCTTCAAAAACTCACCTTCTTGAAAAGGTTTACCATGCCGAGCAATGACATTTGCAGCCGCGTAACTTGCCGCGCTTGTATTACAATTTTTGCCAACAAATTTAATCATAGACGTTGACTGTTTATTTCTGTCATTCAATGCACTTGCAATTAATTCTTTTTGCTCTGCCTCGCTTTTTTGACTAACAGATTTATGATTTGTTTCAAAATGTCGTTTAACAGACGATGTTCTACATACCACTGTTCCAGAACATAAAACACACACCGCTTTGTCACCTTTACTAATCATGCCATATTTCTCAGTCCACCAAGTTTGAAATTCTCTGTTAAACTTAGTATCATGAACTTTTTGTTTTTTTGCTGAGCTGGCCATATTAAAATTTAATAATAATAAGAAAAAAATTTAATATCAGTTTAAAATCACTCGAATAAACTTTACAATACAATTATGTCAACAAAACTCACTATTACTTTATGCGTAAGCAAACAATGCGTCATTCGCAATTGAAACCCACGGCATTATAAAAACAAAACAAACTAGCGCCGTGCAGCGCTTCCTGGCTGCCGCCGCGCTGCCCCCACCCCGCGCACCGAACACTCCGCAGCGTAGGAGCATCGCGTTCGATCGTCTTAAAATACCTAAGTAATTCTGCGACGTGCCCAAAATATTGTGTCGCGTGCCATCAATAGCACGCGTGCCATTGGTTCGCCTACCCTGATCTAGGGTAATAAAACAAACAAAAAGAAATTATTTATTTTGCCTAACCTATATACATTAACTATTGTCTATATCTATTTACTATTTATCTATTTTCTGTAGGCTGTCCGGAACAAGCGCCTTGACTTGTTTGATGCCGATACTAAGGTTATATTACGCGCGGTTGTCCAAATTCACAAAAACTAAGAAGAAGTCTTGGGATATTATTTTTTTCTTTTAGTAAGTATAAGTAAGGATAGTTTTCACAAAATGCCGTTTTTGACAAAAAGTGAAAAAATTTTTGGATGTAGTTTATATGATATTATATTCGATTTATTATGTTCTAATTAATACGTTTGACTATAAGGGAACTTGGAATTTCAGTTAAGAGACAGGTTAATTAGAAATGGGCAGGTTAAATGAGATTCTGGCAGGTTAGCTTAGAAATACCTCAGATGAAAGGCAAATTTCTGAAAAAAAAACAACAACTTCAAAATATTTTTTTTATTTAATAAACGACAGCTTAAGCTGTAAACTAAACTAGCCTCATTAATGGCACTTGCTTAATGTTTAAAAACTATTATCGTCATTATTATTAATCAGTCTAGGTAACAATTGCTTATTTAAAGACAAAGGCTTATAAACTTTTATGCTCTGATGAAACTAAATTAATCAAACAAAAGAAAATTTATGAAAATAAAACAAAAGTTCTTTCTTCCGACTCAGTTCAATACATCTTCAAAAATTAGTAAACAAATTAATAGAAAACAAAATAAAAAGATCTCCAAAAAATTCAAACAAAATTACTTATTGATTTTTAGTTTTTTTAATGACTTTGGAAATTCGAATGCTCCTACTCGTTTAGACGAAGATCTGAAATGAGGTGCTGGAAGTTTTTTAATGACTTGATATTTTCCAACGACACATGTCATTTTTTTCTGGCTATTTAAACCGGCGGTCATTAATTTTTTTTGCAAATTTTATATCAAGACTAGCTAAAGACTCATTAATAACCACATAATGGTGTACCAATTTTTTCTGAGAAACTAGTTTCACCACGACCCAATCACCTTCATGAACATTATCCTCGTCAACTTCAATGCTATCATCGCTTTCTTCGAAATCACTTTTATCTAATAAGTCATCTTCCATATTAAAAATAAATAAAAATAAAACAAAATAAAAATCTTTTATTTCAGACCATTTAAGTCCATAATAATCAGAATTAGGTAAAGGAGGTAAAGTCATTTGTTCGTTGGAACTTGAACTTTCGCTACTTTTTCTTTGATTTTTTATTTTCTTTCTAGTTATCTTTCAGTTGTACTTTTACCTTTTTTTAGTTGTACTATAATACCCGCTGGCTTACTGTTTTTCTTTTCTATTGCGTCGCTTGTTACTTTTAATTTTTTATTTCTTTTACACGTAGGAGGTAGAATCTGTCCTTTTTTTGCCCCTTGCTATTAATTTTTGACAGTCCTGCTCTTGGATGTGAACGGATATTGTTTGGCCTCACATATTTGGCACTTAAAGGTTTAGCGATAGATTTGCGCGTAGTTTTCGAACAGGGGGCAGGAGTTATTAGAGGCGCCGAGGAATCAATGCCAGAACGATGAGGAACCGAGTATAATTGTCGACTGAGAGATATGTCATGAACAGATTCTGTAGTTACAGGAGACTTAGCAGAAATGGTCAGCGCAGGTAAGTCTGAAGATGATTGTTGAGCGAAACTTTCACCTAGTGTTGATCTTGTTACCGTGTTTAGAGAAACATCAGAAAACTCAACATCTAAAATATCTTCATTCGCTGAAATTAAATTTTGAATGATAATTTCATCAGGCAAACTTAAATCAGTACATTCAGATCTTACATCTGACGCCATTGCCACAATCCCTGGCCTAAGTTCTTCAGAAAGATCTGCTTCATCTGCAAAACAAAATGCGTAAGATCTACGTAAAGGAACTACTGAGGAAGGTATGTCTGATGGGTTTTGATTCTCCATCTCGTAGGCAGAGTCAATGTTTGAAGGCTTTGGCAATATTTCTGATCTAAGAACATGCGCGCCGAGATATTTGACGTGACTGCAGCTTCGAGGCTCAGTGATACAAGCCTTTATGACACAACTTAGGTTTCGCATTATCATCTGATACTTATCGCTATTATTCCAAATAACTTGGTGAACCTGTTGGGTACCTTTGAAATATATATTTTTCTATAATATCGTAATTAGATATAGTTTCAATCACTATGTTCTTCGTGTTAGATTTTAGTTCCTCAACAAAAGAATTAAAATCAAGAATATCGTGACCACGGGAAACAATGGCATCAGCAGTTCGCTTTAAAGATCCTCCCACACCGTCGGGTGCCCCTTTCCCGTGGCCGGGCTCAGTATAGTTCCACGTCAAAGAGACCAATCTGGGATATTGCCAATTTAAGGCACCAATGACAAAGAATGTTTTGTAATTTCTATATTGGGTTGTGGCAGAATCAAAAACAAAGTGAAGGGTTGTAATTTGGGGTGACTTTTGTTTGAGATATTCAATGATGGGGTCTATATGAGCCCACACTGCAGCTGCGTCATGTCTTAAATTCTCACTGAGCGTAGTAAAACACTGAGTTGTTCTGGTATAATTTCTGTCAAAGAAATACAATAAGCTTGTATGTAAAGTCACTTGCTTTCGACTTCCTCCAAAATGTACTGCCTGAATCTCTAGCATACTGACATTTGTAATTCTCAGAGAAGTCAACATGAACGATAGCTTCGTCAGTTTGCAAATTTAATATCTTAATAGCGTTATGCTCAGCTGTCACTCTGCCACAATGTTTGGAAAAAATCTCCAGCTGTTTTTCAAAAGTCAGAATAGCATCTCTTGGTCTAGTGACGATTTTCTCTTTTTTAACAACTCTGATAAATTTTTCTCGTTCATTTTGTACAATTTGTTCTCGCTTTGAAGCCCAGGCCCAATAAGAAAAATCAACAGAATTATTGAATTCTTCATAATTCGATACAATTATTGCTTTGCAATCTTTGCATATCCTCAGCAAACACTGAGAATCAAAAGGGTCACAGCAAATGTCTATCAGCACGTCTGTTGAATTTTTATAGGGAATAATGTGGTTTTTATGCAACGCTTCAACTAACAGATCAAAATTTTCGTGGGTGATGCAAAGACATGTCTCTTTGGGTTTTTGCGATGAAAAAGAATCCAAAAAGGCCTTAATCTGCTAAAAGTTCTGAAACACAATTTGTATTCGTCTTTTGTTAAAAAAAATCTGTGTAACTGATACAAGGAGTTCGTCAAATAGTGCTTCTGTTTAATTAATCCAGCCTTCTTTACTGTTTCTTTTTTCCCAGCCGTTACAAAACTATTCTCATCTTCTTCTAGGAACTTTAGAACGTCCTCACTTATTTTCTTCACTTTTGAACCTCTCTACTCACTTATTCTTCGTCTAAAAATGTTTGATAGTTGTCCTAAACGCCTTTTGTCTTTCAATGTAGTTTTTATATTTGCTTGAAGATTTCTTGAAAATTCTTGCTTAGCTTTGTGGGTTTTTAAATTTCTATATGTCTGTAATATTTTATCTTTTAAGGTATCTCTATTACTAATATTTTTTTCCTCGGGTTTACTTTAAATTGAAAAGATTTTACAATTTCTTTCTATACATTTCATTTACTTTTTTAACGCTTTCTAATTGTCTTGTAAGTGCTTTAATTTCGTTATCCTTTTTATATCTTAATTTTCTGATTAATTGAGAAGGTGAATTCCCTCTGCTGGAATTTAAAGACCTTTCAGAGACGTGTGAGGGTGATCTATAGGCAGAACGTGGACTTATTTGAAATCTTGTGATTCTTAGATTGGGATTAGTGTTTTCCTGTCATTATGCATAAAATTGAAGGAGAATCGAGAATTGAAGGAGACGGAGAATTCCTATTTGATACAGCCATATGTTGATGCTCGATTTGTTCGGCTTCAATATTTGGAAGGCTATGTGCCTCAATAAACTGCGGCTTTTGCATTATTCTTTCTTTTATAATAGGCATTGAAGGCTTCACGCCATTTTTTTCTTTGCACTCTTTGGGCTCTTGGTGTCATATCTTTGATTAATACAACTTTCTTCTGAGCTTTCCTTTTCTCATATTTAATTTATTTTTTAGTTGATATTCAGCGTATAACACAGGATCCTCCTTATTTTTTTGGTATCTCTTTCGTTCAAGTTCTCTTTTACGTTTTTTTTCTTTCTTCTGTATTCTTAGAAATTGTTTTCGGTCGACCCATTGTTGACCTTCAAGCAAAAGCAAAACAGCTTAAAAGCACGTACAAATTTGGGGCTGTTGATATCACTAAATAGTATGAAATGAATTCGCTCGTCTGTAGTACTACGCAACAGATTGAGAGGTAGGTTTATTTGTGATAATAAAATATGTACCACGGGCGAAGCTAGGGCGGCCCACTCGTGTTCATTATTGTCATTGTATTGAAATATTTGAAATAATAAATAAAAATTGTCTTGAAGCTAAACCAATCTCATTCACTCGAACACATCTCATCCACCTGTACGGTAGTGACAGGTTATTTAGAAACGGGTTAATGAGAAAATTGTCGTTATTTCGTCGAATAGAGCAGATATTTAATTCAGTGTGGTTATACCTAATACAACCCCAAAGCATACCTCGTGACTCATAAATCCATGTGAAACCTTAAGCCGCCGTCATTTAAAAATCATTACTCACTGAAAACACAAGTTACCAAAAATCCCTCTGCTGTAATTATAGTTCTGGATCTGAAGCTAATTTTAATCATATTTAATTATTAAATTATAGTTACAATTTGCAAAACTGCTAAAAGTGGCCGTTTTAAGCAATAATGCATTTTGTAATTATAGGGAATTATAATTTAAAAATTTAATATTTTTAAAATTAACTTCAGATCCAGAACCCAGAATATAATTCTGGGCTAATAACCTCTAAAAGTTTTATGATAAACGTTGATCTTGGCAGTGTCCGAAACACTTTCTTAATATGATGATAACAATAAAAGACAATGTTCACCAATACTTGATATGGTTTTAGGTTAACTTTATAATGAACATGTAAAAAAATAAGAAATAATACTTGGAGGACCAAGGCTTCGGGCTCACTGTTTGTGTCAAACAGAATCATCTCTTCATCGTCAGAAGAAAAAGCTGGATCTGTCTTCTATTTCAAAGGTTTTCTTTTTATTTTCTTTTTGTGCTTTCTTGTTGCGTTGATCTATGAGATCATTTTTATAAGGCGAAGACGTGGATGCAACAGAGCATTTTCTTCCCCTTTTACTCGGTATTCTCTTTTTGTTTGGCACTGGGCTGATATCATATGAAGATACTAAATTAAGGCTGCTGCGAGAAAGTCCTGAAGTGGAAGGTTCTGGTTCTGGTTCTGGATCTGTATTTTGCTTGGCTGCTAATTCTTCAGTAGAACAGTCATCAAGGAATCTTGCATTAGGCATTGGCGGATCATTTGACAGAGAACTTGATTTTGTGGGTGTAACATTAACAGTACAGTAGTCTTTAACTGCATTCTATTGTGCAGTAAGATAATCAACTTCGGTAAATATATTTTTATTTAATGGCCACAGTCCAGTAGCACGAAACCCATTAGCAGCAACCTCATCTGTTTGAACTTTCAAATATGCCCTGCCAAAAAGCTAGACTGTGACAAAAGGACCTAATGGCTTTTCATTATTTCTAGAGATGTGCCGAATAGTCGGCGACTAATCGGTTAAGCCGACTATACGGCCACTTTTGTAGTCGGCGACTAGTCGGCCAAAACAGCCGACTATCCGGCCTCAAATCTTTAAAAAAAGTCTATCGGTTTTACTAAATAAAAGTCTGATGTTCGACTAGTGTTGCGGGCGGAAGAAGTAGTCCTACTCTTCGTTGATCCCCTCCTGGGGTCCCGATACTGTTCCAGTAATTGTCAGCACCTATAGGTATTTAGGTCCACAGATGCTGACACGGCAATGAGGTCAACACGTAACCCTCTGGTGATATTCATATGGGTCATCAACTCAGTCGGATACTAGGTGCTGTTCGAAGACGAAGACGTCTTAGAAGTTTTAGAAATTTTTCTAAAACTTGAGTTCACTTTTATTTTAATAGCGTACATACCAATAGGAGTTCACACTTGTGAACAGCTGGCCGAAGGTGCTCGATGAACCTGATGACCTTTGATGGCAAAAGGTCAATGACCATTGACCTTTCACTACACTTCTTTCAACACTGTTTCCAGTTACGTACTGGAGAAACACTACCTTATAAACTTGTAGACGTTTTCACTGATTCTAGGTATAGATTTAAACACTGAAGCTATATACTTATACTTTGCAAGCACTAATTCTAGGTAAAGGTTCAAACACTGAAGTTAGTACTGACTTGAAACACTAAGCACTATTATATCAGCTTAAATTTAAATGATTTTTTGGAGAAATTAGAAACAATTTAAAATTGAAATAATACCTGAATTATCACTGAAACTATTTTCTAAGCAATTCACTACTGGGCACTTCGAACTGGGATCTTTTCACTATTATTCTTGATTTATTTTCTTGATTTATGAACTACTTTTCAATTGTTATGCAATGGCCTTTTGACCTCGCTTCTACTATAACGAGAACTGCGTATTTTTAGTACTTTGGCCCTTGATATTTTCAGTGACAATTTTGAGTATTCTCGTATATTTTAAAATCATATCAGCACTTTACATGTATTATTTCTTATGCTTAGATAAGTTTCAATGGCATTTTTGCATATTAACATTAGTTTCACTATCCTTTATCATTAAACCTTTATCATAAACGTCTTCAATGAGATCAAAAAAGAAATCCACTTTTTCTTTGCTAAACCCAAAGTCTCTTGCTGCTTGGAAGTTGGTCTGCTCAATGAGTTTTTCTTTGAGGCGTTTAAGAAATAGCTTGATCCATTTTTTTCCTGCCATCCCTAACTCATTAAATTGATTCTTCAAGTGATTACGTTTAGCTAACATATATGCCATTCTGCGAACATCATTTCTCGTTAAGCCATTAAACTTGCTCTCCATCTTTAAAATATATTCCACTAAAAGGCGTTCAATATGAACACCTAAGACAGTTTTTCTTCCCAATGTAGTAGCTGCGGCTTCTTCTGGAGGAAGCTCATTTTGCTGACATAAACGGAACAAAGTCCTATATGGTCTTTACCTGGCCATATGCCTTCAACAGCAGAGTGGACTGTATGAGGGAGATGATAAGGTGACACTTTGGATACTTGGGATGTAGAGTTACTTGAGTTAAAAATAAAATTGTTAATTACTTTCAGCCTTTTTTGGAGCTGATTAATATAAGACACAACTGTTAGACGATTATTAGACGATTAGTTGGCATAGGGCAAGCATCGCGCTTTTATAAATAAGAAAATCTTAACGCGCATGCGTGAATCTGTCGACCCCCTTATGGTATCGGTTTAATATTGTTCAATCACAACTCAAAAATGTTGCACACGTTACAAAAGGTTATCACGGGTCAACTAAATTTACACGTGCCGGTCCAAAGTTCACATTTTCTATACAAAACAGCATGCACGTGCCGACCGATTTTCGTTATGGTATACAATCTTACATTCAAAAGTTACAAATGTTGTGACCCGTGAAATAAGTTTCAATATTGAATTTAAAACAAGTAAAAACAAATGAGTAAAAATAAGAAAATAAATAAACTGATAACATTTATATTAAAAACAATTAATCCTATTTAATATGAATAGCTATATGCGACAGTCTCCGCCACGTGCGCTAGCACCATCTACACAGGTGCATACTACTATGAGTCGTGAGGCTGGACGGCGGAGAGTTCCGGCTGCAATTTTGATCTCAGCAACACGTACACGTCCATCGGTTCCGGCGTGTCCTGGTTACAACTCCTCTCGGCCATATTCCTCGCGGCATAGTGTTGTCGGCTATGATGACAATGTCGCCTTCACGTAGCTTATAGGATTCTTTCTTTGCCATTCGTGGTGCCAGTTGAGGTCAGTATTCTGCCGTCCTAAAGCTAAAACGTCGTTAACTACCGAAACCAAGTTTCGAGTTACGCGCCAAAAAGTGTACAAAAATTTCAAAATGATGCCAGTCAAAAACTACTAAGAATATCAATAATATAAAAATAGGGAAATGTAGTTCTTATAAAGCACTTTCGAATAACGATATGCTTAAGTATGGAATATAAACAAAAAATAGAATATTTCTACTTTGGTGTTTAAGCCTAGCATATTTTTAAAAAGAAGCTTTTATTTACATAGCTATAACGTCTTTAGGACACCCTTAAAGACATTTATGCTTTGGATTTAGTGAAGTTTTTTTTTTATTTTACAAAACTATAAAAAGCTATACTATTGCATAACTAAAATGCCTTTAAAGACTTTAACGACATTAATGCCTAGGAAGTTATCCAGAAAATGCTTAACTAAGTTACATTTAAACGCGTTTAATGTCGTTTAGACTCATTTTAGTGTAGGAATATAAAAAATAATTGTTTTGTGCAACATTTGTTAAGACAGTTGCTAAGCTATAATATAGTTACTTGCAGAAGATTAAATCATAGCGACGGTTTAGATTGGCATTGTTATCGTTAGTTTGGCATTTTCCAAAAAGAGTGTCGCTAACTACAAAAATTAAAAGAACAAAGTTTGAACATTATCTGGCCTTTATTTTCATAAAACATCTGGTAAACACAGTCACATGACGTAGTTACAAAATTATTGAATATTTTGTCCTTAAAAAGGAAAATTAAATGAAAACTATCAAAAATAAACATTAATTTACTTAACAGTATTGAGACATGCAGTAAGAACAATTATCATGTATGACTCATAAAATAATAAGATGGTCTCTCAGACAATCCAATATTTTGTACTCGTAAAATAATATTTTACGTAATCACTTTATCTTAGTAATTAAAAGTCTTAATAATTATTCTTTTTTTGTACTTCGTACTCACAATAATAGAAATATTAAAAAAAAATGAACTAATGACTCAGACAGAGTATTTGGTACTCATAATAAAAAACTAAACTTAAAAGAAATATAATGACTGTATTCAAAATTAAAATTATTTACTTATATACCTATTAAAAGTAGGTAAGTACCTATTTTTATTTGTTTTAGGAACATAGGGCAAAAAGGTTTATTTTGACACAGTCTTAGACTGAGTGTCAATAGTATTAATAGACACCTTAACTTATAAAATAACAGTTACAAAATATCTTAATATTAAAAATGTAACATTCCTTATTTAAACGTATTATTTACTCATATACATTAAGGAAAAAACAAATTTAAGACTCATGAGATTAAACATTAATTAGGAGAAAATAACTATTTCGTACCGACAAAAAAAAACAAAATCAAACTCTGTATTTATAAAAAATATCAAATCACAGCCTCCAGTGGCGTGCATATCATAAAGACGTTTAGACGCTGCCTACCCTGTACTTTTGTAACAAATAATAAAAAATATATATATATAATCAATACATATAAATAATAAATATTTTTTCACACAAGATAATTTAATTATCTTAACAACGCCATCTATGAATTCGCGCAAACACGCGGCGCGCCACGCGTCGGCACATACGCGCTGCAAGCTAGGCCAGCCAGGCCAGCTTTTTAGTAAAACGTCTGAAGTTTACTACTCTCACTAAGAAATCACTATGTATAGATGTGCTTTTGCTCGTGTAGTAGTGCAAGTAAAAAACTTACATGAACAGACACATATGCGCAAAATTACGCCTGTGTGAGTAAATTTAAGACCTCCACTATTAGATGAAACAAAATGCTATGAGATGACATTTCATCTCGCTCTCACTTTTGTTACGGCCAATTAGAATTACGCGTTACACAGACTTAAATCTGATTAGTGATTACGATCGATTGCAGCAACATGATAACTGTGTCTATTGGATATTAAACGAGTAATGCTGCAAATTTAAAAACGCATAGACTCGGAAGACTTTATAGAAACAAGATGACATTCCCAATTCCGTAGGGTTATATTTCCGTATCGAAATCAACAATATGTTTGCTTTGCTTGCGTGCATTTGTTTGTTTTAAATGTTTAGTTAATTGCAATGTGCATTGTTTACAATGAGGTGAAAAAAATAGCACTTTTATTTTTAACAAATTTACACAGTTGTAGTTTAAAATTGTAAAATTTTCATGTGATTGTTGTAAACCGAGTGTTTGTTTACAAAAACTATAAAATGACGCGCTAAGTAGGTAATCTTTCATTTGACGAAAAAAAAGGCAATAATAATAAATAGACGTTATCAACCGGGATTGATTGGATTTAGTTGAAGTGAAGGGTAAGCTAACAACAACATTATTTAATATTATTTTCAAATTAATATGTTTGCTATGCTTTTCCAAAACTCCCACGTGAGCGGAGGGTAAGAGGGTCGTCTTTTAAAAAAAATTCAGGGCCTAAGTAGGTACCTACATGATTAATATATATTTTAATTTTATTATCTTCTTGCTCGTTACTGTTTTAGTTGTAACTAAATAGTTCTGGTCTAGGTAGGTTTTTGCCTACCCTAAGGATAATGTCTGTGCACGTCACTGACAGCCTCTACTAGTTATTTTAGTTTTTCAATTAATTACTCAGTCTTGTAGTTTTATTTTTAGTCTTAGAATTAGTCAGTCTTGCTTTGTTGCTTGTGCCGCTTGTGCCGCTTGTACCGGCAGTTTCATTAATTGTTATAGGCAATTCTTTCCAGAACAGCTGTTTGTGAACAGGCATAATGCTGGAAATTTTATTTAGAATATCAGCCTTTCTCTCATAGTCTACGCCCTTTGGGGCAGAACGATGATCGATTTTCATAATAGATGGATCTTTTATGAATTTATCATTCATAAAGCGTATTGTTATGAATTGGTCATTAAAATTATTTTTATATTGAAAATCGTAACTATTGCGAGAGAAACTTACCTGGCACATGTCTTTTAAATAGGCTCTAGGGTTAGATGTTTGGATTCGTCTATCAGAAGTATAATTTTCTATATCGATAAAGTCTGTTGCTGCCATAGGTTTCACGATAACTTTATTTTTATTGATAGATGCTACCGCCTCTTCAAAGTCTGTGAGGTCATAAAGTCTTCCTTTTTTTTTCATCACAAGTTCTACCTGATGATGAACCTGATCACAGCTCATGAACGTGTGGCCAGGTTCAAAATAGTATAAGGTTATGGTTTTAGCATAAATCATGTCACTGTTTATCATGTATACCAAAAACGAGTACAGCAACCAATTTTTATTCTGCGAGGTGCAGTTGTCTAACAATAAATGAATTCGTTTTGCATCCCTGTTGCGCCGGAGGAAATGGAATAAAGCTGACATTATATCCTCTTGTTTCCGTCCTGCTATACTATAATTCCAGATCACAGTGAGAGGTTTGCATTCATTCGTTATCTTACCAACTGGAGCAAAAGTTTGATTGAATGCTATAAGCCGTTTACAAAATATGATAGACTTAAATGTGTCCATTCGGGACAACATAATAACCTTTTCCAAATCCGTGCTGTAATATATTTCATCATCGTTTCGTGGTAATTCTTTATGTTCACTGTATAACTGCCTAGCCATTTTATATTTTTCGTGGTGCTGAGACCACTCTACACAACTGGAACAATTTGCAACAATCTGGATTTTAGCGTCATGTGATGTTTGTTTTTATGTAGGTTGTAAGTCTCACATGTCTTGCATTCTTCATGGCCTAACTGAGTAAAACTAATATTCATTGTTTTTAAGTGTTGCCTGTACAGTTCGTATGACACTTTTTTGTCAGGATATTTCGTACAGTAATGATATCACTAGGCAAATATCGTCCTAAGGGTGCATGTTCTCTTCTGTGATGATACTCAGTCGGGTTAAAAGATAAAATATGTTGTGTCAGCAAATCACGGTCATGCTTAGGTGTTTTTTGGTGTTGCCCTCGTCCGTCTACAGTAATGTCTTTAATATCATAATGAAGAATCCTGTCGTTTGTTTTTTCATAACCTAATGTTGTTAAAAAAGTTATTTTGCAGACCTCAACCCTAACACCATCCAGTTTTTTCAATGTAAATGTTCTTTTTGGTCTTCTCTTCGATTCAGTAGTAGTTTTTCTCTTTGGTATTGCAACTGACGTGGTTTCTGCAACAAATGCATGCTGTTCACTCCAGGACATCTCCCAGTATTTTTTCTTTACAGCCAACTTGTCTTCTTGATTAATTTTAGTAGAACATTTCTTCAGACATTTGTCAGTACATCCTGGTTTGACGCCATGCTCAATTTTTTATTTATTTATTGATTCCAGTTTTCTTTGGGCTACGGAAGTGTTATATTTTTTACGTTTACGTGATGGTTGTGACAATTCAGGATCCAGAGCGACAGATGGTGATTGAACAGTCTCTGAACTATTAGTAATAGGAGGTTTTTGGGAAGCATAATAAATGTCAATAGTGTTTCTACGTTTGCGACTAAAAGATGCTGCTGAGATAGTTTCCGATTTTTTAATTGAACCGAGTGAATGTCTTCGAGTTGGCTTTTTAATTTTAAAATCAAGAACATCTGTAGGTGATATAATATTTTTAGTATTCAAAGCAGTTGGTGGTTTAGGTTTAGATGCCTTTGGAATTTTCTTTTTTCGAGACAATATAGCCTTGCTTTTGTTTGATCTCAAATCAAGAATGTCGTCTTCAGACTCCGATACACCGGATGGATAATAGTCTTAATCGCGTGTAGAGTCGTCAGAATCAAAATCAAGTTGATTATTATCTGGTGAAGTTACGTCTTGTGTAATTTCTTTTAAGCTGTATTCAATTACATTACACATTACGATCTCTGCTTGACCTAAAGGTTGACTGTTAGATAATGCTTTTAGCATTAAGTTCGCCTATTGTGCTATACAACTGTATTTTGTACAATAAAGTTTAAATAAATAAATAAATATTTCGGCTACGGTTGCGAGTAGAAAAGTCTCTTTTGGCGGCATTACTTCATAACAAATTAAATCAATTTCAGTATCATGACAATGTGGTGAATCTTTATTGATCTCGTAATTAGAATTATTTGATTGCTTATCTTGGTTAATATCTTCTTCTTTTCTAAATGTTTCATTCATTTTGGTTATTGTGTTTTCAAGAATGGTCTTGTCTCGGAGGTCAAATGTTGTTTGCGTATTGTTAAATGTATTGAAGAGACTGCTGGTTAAAGAATACGATCTGGTAAAGATATTATCGATATTCGTTACCTTTGGCTCGGGCAGACCTTGGTGATGTTGACTTACTTTACTATCCTTAATAATTTTAGTTTGCTTGGTCGTCGTAGGGGGATTGTATTCCACAGCCATATTTATGATAGTTTTTGTTCTTTGTGATATATTAAAGCACCTGTAACAAGGAAATATGATAAACATCTCTAAGTATGTAAACTCAATAAGTAAATAGCAAGTTTTTTCAAAGAAAAAGAATATAATGACTAAATTTCCAAAAAATAAAGCTTATATATCACTTAGGGGGGAAAAGAACAGATTGAAATGATACCTAACACATCAGGGGGGAAAAGAACAGATTGAAATGATACTTTATGATACCTAACACATCAAAATCGGTTCGGCCGTTTAGAAGTTACGGTGGAATAAATAAACACGAGACCTCCGCGCAAATTCATCTATATATATATAAAAGAAAGTCGTGTTAGTTACTCCACTTATAACTCAAGAACGGCTGAACCGATTTAGCTGAAAATTGTCAGGGAGGTAGTTTAGAGCCAGGAGAAGGACATAGGATACTTTTTATCCCGGGAAGCCCACGCGGGCGAAGCCGCGGGCAAAAGCTAGTAGTTATAATAAATTACCTTTCGCATTTTACTGATTCTACTTTACACATAGACAAAAGCTGTAAATCAAAAATATAATTTTAATACTTACTTTGATATTCCGTCCGTCATTTTGATGATATTGGCGGGAACAAGGAGAGAGCCTGACGCGCGTCCTCCCTCTCCAAACTTTCACCAGCGCAATGCCCCTCGCCCCGCCGCGCCGACCCAGGATGCGTATGCTCAGATAGAGACAGTTAAGGTATGCATAGATGGATAAAGTCGTTTTAGCCTAGGGACTCACTGTATTTGTATTGTCAGTACAAAACTTGAACGTATTTATTTGATAATAAAGACGTTTTAGCTAGGCAACTTCGTTTAGAGACATTTAAGCTATGAAAGTATGCAATATGACTGATGAAAATACTGAGAATACAAGAAACAAATACTGAGATCACTTTGAGACAATATAGATAAGCAATGTCAGTTAAATACGTTTTTTGTAGTAATGATATCCATGGGTTGTCACAAAAAGACGTTTTAAAATTTGCTAATTCGTAATCTATACCACATAGGAGAAAACCAATTAGATAGATCGGTAGATCTTTTTTTTAAAGTAAAACTGCATTAAAAACTCAAAATTGGCTGGGTGTTGGTTAACGACGTTTTAGCTTTAGAACGGCAGTATTCTGACACCCACCTTTTCCATTTTTTATTTTTTTATTTATTTTTTTTTTTTTGACGGACCTATAATATTAGCTTCGATGAGCTTTAACATTTACAGCGGGACAGTTTGAGACGAGGGCTTGACGCCACTCAGCCTTTTCGGCAAAAGCGCAAGGGGCTCCCAGTTGGGACGAACCTCGGCCATGGGCTTTGCCTTTGAGCAATGGCGAGCGATGCAAACTCGCGAGCGATGCAAACGCTCATTGCTTTAAGGGCCGACACTAGGGTGCCTTAAGGGCCTAAGAAAAGCCAACTGGTGGCGAGAAGCGCCCTGGTACATTCCGGTACCTGGTGAACGAGCTACTGTTCCTACTTCGTCGCACTCGCCGGCGAGTGCGGTGTATGAGTATACAGGTTGAGTGTCCCGGTCTCCTGAGAGACGCGAGATCTTCGAACGGCCTATTTGCAACCGTGATGGGGTCATCGGGGTCCAAGAGAACTGTGGCTGTGGACTGGTGCGGTATGTAGGTGGCGAACACGCGCAGCTGCTGTCCGCCAACGTTGACCAGTACGCCAAGCGCGTACATGGTCTGGAACTCCATGTGTGGAAGTGCCTGGTGGATGATGCTCCTCCTGACGAACACCGCCAGGCCCCTGTAGGCTGCTCCGTCGACGGGTCTCTTCTCGTCCTTGCGGTAACATATGTAGTTGGGGATGTTGTGATCATCCCCATCCTTCAGCTGGGTCTCGCTGACCAGTAAAATATCAACTCTGTGCTCGCGGAGGAAGTGGGCCAGCAACTTCTTCTTTCTCCGGAGCGTTTCGGCATTCCAGTGAACGATCCTCAGGGGTTGTCTATCCATGCGCTAAGGACGTGAGACCCCTGAGGACCTCCGGCGTGATTACGCTTCCGGCCGCGACTAAGGTGTTGACCATATGAGACAAGGTCGCCAGGTCCTTGTCTCCGAGGGTCATATGAATTTCGAGAATCTGTTGTGGCCCTGGGACCACCTCGTTTCCGCTTGTTACGGCGGTTTTCTTGCCCTTTCTCCTCTTCTGCCTCTTCCGGAGTGGAGCTCCTCTGTCCGTCGGGGCGTTTGCAGGGGCCATCAGGGAGGCCTCCGCTGCTTCCGTCGTCTCCTGGCGGGGGGGTGGGGCTGTACCTGTGCGAGCCAACGTGCCGGCTCGCTTTGCCTTGGCCTCTTTGGCGAAGACCGGGCAGGTGGTCCTATTGGCGGGGTGGTCGCCCCCGCAGTTGGGGGGGCGACCACCCCGCAGTGGGGGGCGCCGGAGGATTGCGGCCTGGCCGCAATCTCTGCATAGGCTGCAAGTTGGGGGGGGGCGCGGGTTGGGGGGCGCTTGGCGGTTGCGGCGCCGGAATTATTTTGTTGGCCGTTTTGGCCGGAGCGGCTGCGGGTTGCGGGGGGAGCGCGCGACGCGGGTCAACCCTCGCGGGGGACGCCGCGGGCTGGCGACGCGCGCCTTCGCGACCTAAAGCGCGGCGCGGGAGTCGGGACGCGGGCTCTCTCTGCGGGAGCGGGAGCGGGATGCTCGACCGCGAAGAGCCCGCGGGCGGCGAGCGGGGCGCGCCAGCGGGGCGCGACGCGGGGCCTACCGAGGCCGGTGCCGCCGGCGGCGCACTAAGGGCGGACGGCGGGCTAGGCGTCCAGGATTTGGAGCGCGTGCGGAGGCGCTTTGCTTCCTCCGGCGTTTCGGGCTCACGCAACCTTTTCGAGGGTTGAATTTTCGGCGGTAGGGCTGGGGGGAGGGCTAGAATGCCTCTTCCGGCCATTTCTAATGCAGCCTTGTCCTCATGGTCGGGTTCGGCTGCTGCGATTTCGGCGTCCTTGATTCTGAGAAAGAGCGCCATCCATCTCTGCATCTCCAGGGACAGCAGGCCGCATTCGATAATGCGGGCGAGCGTGCATACGTCACGCTCGTAGCTTGCCCCTGGAGATAGCGCTTCCGGGGACGGTGTTGGCGCTCTAGTCTCTTGTGCGGGCGTCGGCACCGCGCACAAGTCGGGTTCGGTTGGGGGCGTGTGAAACCCGGAAGGTGAAGTGGGGCGGGAGGGGCGAAATTCGGCTTCGCCACCACCCTCTTGGACCTGCTCCTCCATAGTGGAGGGCGAGGAACGGCTCGCGTGGGGAGTCACCTGCTGCAGCCCTTTGAGGGCTGCGGGTCGACAGACCCCGTCGCCTTTTCGCCGGTGAGACCCGCTTGTGGGAGGCCGGCTACTAAGGCAACGGAAATCACGTCAACGCCGCAGTCCTGGGAGCAAGATACCACAGAAGGTGATCCCCGCCTACACCGAGGTGACCCGGTGCGAGTTTATTTGTTATTAGGCTTCCTTAGGAAGCCAAAGAACAAGCGGAAATGTGGTAGTTTTAAGGGCTCGAACAGCAATAGGATTAATAGGCTAACTAACAATCGGCCCAGTTAAAGATCCGTGTGCTTAGTGCGAGTTTTTATTCGCATTTGATCGCGTTAAAGTTAACTCAGATTTGTATGGCATCGAATCAACGCCATCTAGTGGGAACGGATTAAAACATAAGTTGCGAGTGCGAGTTCATAAGTTAACGTTGTCACGAACGAGCGTGAACAATTAACAGCGACGATCGACAAGTAAGCGCGTTAACGAGTGATTTGCGAGTGCGAGATGTGTATTGACATGTACTTGACAGTTCGAATAGTTAACTTCTCACGCTCGATAAAGTAAAAGTTTTCACTCCAAAATCGCCGGTGAGACCCTTTGATTATCAATTCTTACTACTATTTATGATTGAAACAAGACTTTAATTAGCTTTTTCATAACCAATTATAATCTAAACATCAAAGACAAGATATTGTGGTAGTGATATCTAATAATTAAATAACGCAGTCGCGTAATTTTGCAAGCGCAAATGAACAAGAAGAGTTGTCTACTATTTGTAATATTCGTAAAGAGGCTCTTTCTTTTTTATTTGCCGAGGTCGTGTCTACAAATACATAGGTACTTACCTATAGAACTCCATTAATACACATATTATTTTAATTCACTAACACGGCTGAATGTAATATATGATTTGACTTTGTCTTTACACTTACTGTTCCATTTACACCTAATGTTATCATCATTTCAAATTGCTGTGGGCTGGTGTATTTTATTCTTTGTACACAAAACTACACAAAAACGCAGGACACTTAAACCACTTAAGAAACAACTTTGTTTACAAACTATATGAAACGTTGCCACAGAATCAAAGTACCTACTAACGACGTAGCTACAATATAACCCGACTAATCTTAAAAGGTAATCACATTCAATGAATACTTTGTCGAATGTAGCTTTTTATTTCGACTGGTTTATGCATTGGACGCCTCGATGCTACCAACATGCACGTAAAATCTCTCACTTGTCACGGTGAGGAAACGCCGAACGAATCGTCTTCATTTTTTAAGCTCGCACTCAAGCGTATCGACTTCTCACTCCTCACGGCGTATACTCGATACACGTGATGGTAAAGTAATTCAATTTGAATTTTGCAACTCGCACTAAGCATACCGTTTTCCTTCCGTGGTCTTATCTAGAACGATCATGACCATGTCGTAGGGGGTACGTGGGGATTTACCCTTGTACATCCGGTGGACTTCCCGGACGGGTAAAGATTAGGCTACGAGCGTCTCTCGGATGAATTCCTCCGAGACGTCGTGTGGGATTCTCCTGATGACTACGCGGAGGACTCGCTCTTCCTCGAGCGTGTACGAGTGCCACGAGTACTCGCGCTCGTGGAGAAGAACTGTCACTCTAATACCGATTTCGCACGTGCGCCTTCGAGTATTGAATGCGTTTTTCATTGAGAGTCCGGGAAATGGTTTCGAGTCGTGAATAATGACCGGGGGCGGAGGCTTGGGGCCGGTAGTCTCAGAGGCTGTGGAGGGGCCTTGAGTGGGCTTGTGCGGGGTGGGAGGGTGAATGGCCTTTCCTTCTCCATTTCTGGAGGTTTTGGAGGGCGGCTGCCGTTTGGTCTTGGTTTTGGGCCTGTGCTGACGCTTGCCACCAACCATGACGAACTCGTCGTCAGAAGAGGACGCTCGTGAGGCGTCCAAGTGGGGTTTAGGTGGAGTTGTGTCCATCGGACACGATGGCTCTATCTCAGAATCCGACTCTGATTCTGCCATTGGGGACAATGGTGTATGGTCTATTTGCTAAACCACACAACTTTGTGATAGAGTTAAATGATAGATTTGATTTGATAGAGTTAAGGTTTATTGATATATAAATTGATATGATATGAGTGCACGCGATGTATGATAATTGTGTACTGACTGGATGGCGACGGCGCAGGTAAAAGCTGACACGAGCTAAAATGTATAAAGTGCATTGCACTGTACATGCTCCGGGCGCGAGATGACGTTGATGATTGAATGAATGACATGAGTTACAAATGATTGAAAACAATGGTATACTTCTAAAGTATAAATTACTTAAATATTTCATTTGAAATGTTTACGGAAAATCGGTGATGTCGATTTGTTTATTGTACGATTATCCAGTTGCTGCACTGCGTTTTTGGTACTGCACTCTTCGACTACAGCGTAGTGTGCGCTGGACTCCGCCTGAGGAGGCGTGGTTGGACTCGTAAACTCAGATTGTCGAGAGACACAACGTTTTTTCAGTCGTCGTGCGGTGTATATGATCCCGATTAATGCCATTATGCCCACCAATAAGTAGGTTACAATATAATGGTGGACGTCATGATAAGATATTGTATCGGCCAATATACTTCCTTCTGTAGCCTTGATGTCTGTCATTCTAACACGAATGTCAGGAAGGATCTGCCGATTTAAGGTTTCGTTTCTATCAAGCGATGATAAGTTAAGCACAGGAACCGTCAGATTAATAATGCGGTTAATTGGTGGTATTTCGATGTTTAATACATCTACGTCAGTCTTCATAGAACTGGATAGTGATTTCCCAGAATAGATTGTAATCGTTCCTGTTTTGATAAAAGGCGCTCAGCGTCATAACTCCGGCCTTGCTGACTCGTTCAGAAGTAATATTATCCGAACATATGATTCGCACGGTGCATTATCCGCAACAGAAGTAAATGTACGTATTACTTTTATGTAATTCAGCCCATTTGTCTTGGCATGGCGATGATTTAGGTTGACATTGATTCGAAATTTGGTTCTTGATGCATAAATTCTCGTCAGATGTCATCTAATAAATGGGCTGTTTTAAAGGACATATGTACTCGTTGGAATCGCAGAAAATACATTTTTGCAGACTTTCCGAAGTCATTGGAATGTATGAATCCTTTTGAATGTTTATCGCTATATGTGTAGCGATCGGTAGTAGGGTGACCATAGTTTTGTCAGATTGCTTAGGGATGAAATGAAATTGAAATGAAATGAAATTTATTAAATAATTAAAAATGTTTGCTACATTGCTTATACAATTGGTCCCACACTAGGCAACATGCCTGTCCTATGGTAACCAATGTTATAGACCATAAAAGCGTTAAAAGTAGCCGACAATAGGTTTACAGTAGTAGTTACCTGCTTTACAATACCAAAGTCAAAGATACTATGTGCTTATTTTATAATAAAGAAATAAAGAGAACGCTTTATCACTACATGTGGATGGGTATGATGTCGTAAATTTCAAAGCTGTCCCGGCTCACCAAAGGAACACGTACTTCGAAAATGAGATAGTCCTTTGTTGCTCTTGCTTTGACCTTGAGTAGGTGAAATATTTTTGCTAAGTCAGTTTGAATGTTGTTGACGGGTAATGTCAAATCCTTTGATAATTGACCAGTTATAATGTTGAGTTCATCTTTTAGTTGATTGGGTGTAAGGAGGTGGAGATTGAACTTATCGTGGTAAATGTTTGTTAGAGTCTCTACCAGATTTTCTTGTATACTCTTTAGGTTCACCATGACATTGTTAGCAATTACAGTCGACGAAGTAAAATCAATTCTCGTACCTGCCTTTTGGATTTCGTCCTTTAAAGAATTAACTGCTGAAGTCACGTTCCTCATATATATTCGAATGAGCTTATGCTGATCATACATCGACTGCTCAACTCTTTTGATGATGTTCAACTCTGCTTCCACGATTGAGGTCTGATTTTTCCATAGTGATGAAAGGTATCTTTGATTTGATCTAACTAATTCAATGTCAGATTCGTACTGTTGTGCAAAATTTTCATCTAAAATACCGAATAAACCGTGGGCAATATAGCCTACACCATTGATAAGACCTCGGCGTCGTCGTACTTTATATTTTTGCTGACCCAGTAGTGCGTTGTTATAATGTAGAAGTTCATTATATCCGTGACGTAATTGTAACATAACGACGTCGCACTGCGGTATCTTATCATTTATACATATGTTTTCCAGGTGATTAATATATTTCAAAAATAGATCTGTTCCTCTCCAGTATGGTGACATGTTACAATAGACGATGATTTTCCATTCTTCCCGTTCTAATCGCATGTTCATTATTTTGTCGAAATAAATGCTTTGATTTTTGCCAAATTGCGAAAATTTATAGTCGCATTTAATTGGAGAAATAAATAACATGAAAAACATCATTGTCGTCAGTAAAAGATTGCAAAATTTCCCTGATGTTTGTTTTTTGCGTTGCTGTGTCGAATCTGATGAGTTGATATTTTCGGCGTCCTGATTGTTAGGTTGATTTTTGTTGCGGGGCAATAATGATAATTTCGTAATAGGTCTTTTGATTGTACCATTTTTTGTTCGAACAGTAACCACCCGGACATGACCATCTTTTTCCGGATGTATGTCAACAATCCTTCCGAGGGGCCACTTTCCGGCCGGCGGGTTGACGTCATGAATGATAACGATGTCATTGATCATTAGGTTTCTTTGAGGAGTGTGCCATTTGCTTCTTGTTGACAGTTGACATAAGTACTCAGCACGCCACCTTTTCCATATGTCATCGAAAATCTTTTGAGTTAGCTGCCATCGAATACGTAGATCTCGTTCCGTTTCGATGATGGTTAATGTTGGGCCACTTGTCAAAAAGTGGGCTGGAGTGAGGCAGTCTAAATCTTCGGGATCTTCACTAAGGGCGCAAAGAGGTCTACTATTCAGGCAAACTTCAATTTGTGAGATTAACGTGGAGTATTCTTCGAACGTTAATTTCTGTTCGCCTATATGACTCTCTTGAGATGAAACTTCAGACTCTTAACAGAGGCCTCCCAGAGGCCGCCAGCTTCCGGATTTAATGGAGAATTTCGGTGCCATGTGATCTACATATCAGTTATGGCGTTGTAAAATTTGCTGTCAAGTGTTGTTTGTAGATTGATATACTCCTCTTTGAGTTTTTTGTTTGCTCCCACGAAATTGGTGCCATTGTCGCTGTAGATATGGCTAGGTGCACCTCTTCTTGCAGCCATTCTTCTCAAGGCAGCGATAAATGCTGAGGATGATAAATCCGATACCAATTCGAGGTGCACGGCCTTCGTGGCCATGCAAACAAACACGGCGATGTATCCTTTCGTCGTCTTCACTCCTCGTCCTTTGTTTGTTTTGACGTAGACGAACCCTGTGAAATCCACCCCTGTATGCTGGAAGGGCCGATTACGGTTGCAACGTGCTAAGGGCAAGTCTCCCATTAATTGATTATGTTTAATAGGGTCATGACGTCGGCATTTGACGCAGGTTCGAAGGCGTTTCTTAACAGCACGATTACCGCTTAAAATCTAATAGTGTTGACGTAGCCAAGACAGCGTCAGGCGAGCTCCTCCATGATACGTCATCTGATGACCATGATCGATTAATAAGTCGGTAAGATGACTGCTGTATGGGATGATGAGTGGATGTTTCATATTCTGACTGATGTTCGCATTACTGAGCCGACCTCCAACCCTCAGCATGCCTTCCTTATCTAGGTAGGGATTTAATTGCTTGATTTTGCTCTTCAAATGAACTTGATTTTCTTTCTTCAGACTTATAATTTCTCCCATGAATTCTGTTCCTTGTACTTTCTTTATGAAAATATTTTTCGCCTTTTCCATTTATTTAATTTAGCATGGGACGGTAATTACCTGGGTTGGGAAGCATGATGACTCGGCCGAGTTTCCATAAGGAGGGGTAGTGACCCGTACGCATAAACCCATTGTAGAGTCGCGTCAGTACCGCGATTGCTCGCGGTGGAAAGTGACGCAGGGCTTCGTTGGGGATGCCGTCGGGGCCAGGGGCCTTTCGGAGCTTCGTTTTCTTAATCATCCTTAGGACCTGACCCGGGGTAAAGACTATGGGGTCTTCGTCTGGGGGAATGGGACGGCGGAAGTACTCGTCTAGGAGCTTCTGAATGTCCTCGGCATGTTGAGTGTCATCAGAGGGGTTCGGTTTGAATCGCTGCTCAAGATTGTCTGCGAAAATTTCGGCTCTATCTTCCGCTCTATAACGGGGGGTACCGTCAGAGGCGCGGAGGGGGCGGATGGGCTGCGGCTTTTTGGAAACTTGCCTGCAAAGCCTATGAATAGACGTCCAGTCATCACTCGCTGACTATAGTCTGCAGCCATGAGTCGGTAGCCTCTGTTTCCAGGGCCTTCGCTATTTTTGCTGATCAACTGAGCCTTGAGGGACGGGCATCTAGATTGTTGCCAGCGTTTACGCAGGGTTCTCTTTTCGGCTATCATCTCCAGGATATAGGCTGGGGTAGAGCGTCTCTTAGGGGTACTCACAGTATCAGTTGTAGCTTGTGTTAAGGCCTCTTGTGTTATTTCACAGATGTGGGAGGCTAGCTGTTCAACGTCAGCCGCGTTGTTGACCGGGAGAGAGGTGAGGTGCAAGATAGGTAATAAGCGTGCCGAGGTCGCGGAGATCACGCTCAATGTCAGCCGGCAGTGTGTCGGCAGGCAGGCCTCTGATCGCAACCTTAAGGCTGCGGTCTGCGGGGAGGGAGTAAGAAAACCAGGATATACCTGAATCCTTCTCTAACTGCGTAAGGTACCTCTGCACTGCGCGGTACTCGTCTTCCTCGCGCGGCATGAAGCGTACTCCTTTGCCAAACGGGCGCGCATTCGGAGCGTGTCCCATCCTCTTCTTAAGCTCACGGAAGTGGTGAGCCCAGTCGGGGAGGTGCTCGACGATGAGCGGCGGGTAGCGGGGGCGGGGGGGCTGCTTTGCCTGCGGCGCCGGCTGCTGCGACTGTTGCCCGGCCGCAGGGGGTGCGGCGGACAGGGGGGTGGGGGGGTTTCCTACGCGGGGCACTCGCGGCTGCGGCTGCAGCGTAGCTAGCCACCGGTGACGTCGCGACTACGTCCATCTCCTCGAGCGACGGCATGGAGCGCGCTACAGAGTGAGTCGGCGTGCGCGGGGCGGGCACCGGTGGGGACGCGGGCGAGGCCTGCGATGGCGGGGAACGCGGGGCGGGAGTTGGCGGCATTCTCGCCCAATTCGGGGTCGGCATACGCGGCGGCGACGTGACGCGAGCCACCTTGTAGGCGGACTCGAACACGGCGGCACGCGCGGCGGACGCGGGAGCGGACACGGACGCGGGAGCGGACACGGACGCGGCGGACACGGAAGCTAGCGGCGTGGCGGCCGCAACGGATGCGGCACGCTCGGCACGCGCTCCGAGGCGAGGGTCTCGGCCGGCGGTGGGTCTAGAGTGTGCTGGAGCGGCGTCCTCAGCACTAAAAAACTCTTCCCCGCCCGACTGGACAGGGGAAGGTGACGGCGGGTATCCGGAGGGGGTGCGTCCTGCGGCAATCGCCTGCTTAATTAGGGACGCGGCCCCTGGGTTCTTAAGGAACTCCATCGGGTTGTGAACCCGAGGAGTCCTAAAAGACATTGGCTTCCTAGCCGGGGCACGACGGGGGGAAGCGGCGCTCGAGGTGCCCCTCGTAGGCTTCACCGGAGGCGGCATCCTACCCTACGCTATAAATACCCCTGTAGGCTGCATCGTCGGTGGGTCTCTTCTCGTCCTTACGGTAGCTTATGTAGTTGGGGATATTATAATTATCCCCATCCTTCAGCTGGGTCTCGCTGACCAGTAAAATATCAATTTTATGCTCCCGGAGGAAGTGGGCCAGCAACTTCTTCCTCCAGGGCGTTTCGGCGTTCCAATGTACGATCCTCAGGGGTTGTCTATCCATGAGCTAAGAACGTGAGACCTCTGAGGACCTCCGGCGTGATGACGCTTCCGGCCGCTACTAAAGTGTTGACCATGTGAGACAAGGTCGCCAGGTCCTTGTCTCCGAGGGTCATTTGTGTAAGAAACAACTCCACGTATATATAATATAATTTATTTCCATAGTAGACATAGAAATCATACTTAGTACAGTAATTAAGTTATAATATGTACATCTTACCTTAGTTATATATTATGGCACTGTAAACTGGTAGGTTAACACCTCACGAGATCACAAAATATAATATAACATAATTCTTTAATATGATTACACTTTCACGAAAAACACAACTGTTTCCGAAGGTTCACTAGTACAGCCTGCCGGCCGAGGACCGCGAAAGTCACGTTCGATCTCACTTTACCCCCACCATTTACGGCGTGTGGTGTGAGCCACGCGCCTGTCTCTGATTGGCTGATATTTTAAACTTGAAAATAGCGGTTAATTTTAAATAAATTATTTATGGTTTTTAATGACGCTAACAGCTCGGCCATCCTGCAGTAGCGAGTCCCTTCGCGAGATAAATTAAGACTAAACATTTATTATATTTAGTACAGAGAATTGAATTTATACATGGTAAGATTACCTATTTCTTATTAAAGTAAAATAGTTTAAGTTTGATATAAACATAATTATTATGATACTACATATAAGTTCTATTTCATCAATAATCTATATAACAATAAGCAACACTGTAACTTGTTTAATATTCAATGAAATGATACAATGGCCTTTAAACTAAATAAATTAAAATTAATGTTACTTATTAAAATAAAATAATTTAATTTAAGTTCGATGTAACTACAATCAATATACTCCATATAAATTCTATTTCATTTAATAATTTATGTAACAATAAGCTATTAGCTATTATAAGCTATAAGTTTAATGTTCAATGAAATTATACAATGATCTTAAAATGAATACATGAATAATTTGTACAGTCTTGCATGCATTAAGAGGTATACAAATTAAATAATCTCGTATATTCTAAAGCCAATTCATTAAAAGTTTTGTTATAAAGTTTAGATGAGATAAGGTAGGTATTTATTTATTGAGTTATATTTACTTATTAAGAGTTAAAATGAACTTAATTAGTTTTCTAATCTGAATTCTCAAATTCGGATTCCGTTGTTTCACAGCGTCTATTTAATACAGGCCAAGGTTTAAGTTAGTAATTGGTAACAATTTTTTCATACCCGCGTTGGCTACGCTTGCGCGCTAACGGAGTGCTTCAAATTAAAAACGATCATTAGGAAACCTTAACTAACCCTGAAATTTAGCAGGTAGTTTTTATTTTATTTTATTTTGAGTTTTCTTCAATAGGTTCCTCTCTTTTAACGCTTACATACTAAATCGCGGACTTTATAAGTTTATTTCGCGATACAATTAGTCTTATCGACCCTTAGTTTAAGCTATTAAATATTACTTAGGGCCAATTCAAACAAACGGAATATCAGATGTTGTGTTCATTGTGTATTTTATTGTACATCAATTCAGTCGCATAATACACCTGCTATGATACTAACGTCTTCTTTAATTTAATTTTATATTTAAACCATACAGTCCATCAATTTTGAACCTTATTTAAACTCAACAAAGTGGTCCTTCGAGCCGGATATTTAAACTTATAACCCTCAAAGATTCCTGTCATCAGATCGGCTCTAGTAATTTTTCTTAGTGCCTTTGCCACTTTCATTCCATATAATAGATAACTATTGTGCTGCTCACTGTAAACAAATATACCCTCATCCCCACAGAAATCTACAATTGTCCCATCTGATAAGATTGTTTTCATCGGCCCTATAGACAAATTTCCTGGGTTCTTGTGGCAGAAGCAATAGTAGAAGCACAGTGCATATCTGTTGGCATTCTCATTGTTTGTCATCTTTGAGCATAAGGTCCTAGCGATAGCCGACATCTGCCTCCCGTTTGCACCTAAGAACTTCGCTAGATAATAATTCTTCCAGACAAAGTCGCCTTCCTTTATCTTACTCATTAGGACGTTGCTATTCCTCAGATAATAATAGTACATTTCCTTAATTGTCTCCTTTATATTGAACCTGTCCAGCATACTTCTGTTTTTGCAGACTACTTCGTCGGAGAAGGGCATGAGCATCATTTTGGAGATCTCCACCTTTATTGTCTGTCCTGTAGAAGGCAATATTATGTCTAGGTTCTCATTTAACGCTACTTGGTAGCTCCCGGTCGTTATGTATTCAGCGTTAGAGAGCAACCTAAATTTGCCGCAACTCTCACCCTCTTTTAGATTGCCTATATTTGAGAAGTCTTTTAGTGTGCAATTTAGCATTTTGTATGGACCCTTTTCTATAATCCTCTCTATATGCCTGTCATTTGCTCTCTCCTTGTAGTCAATAGTGTCTTGGTAGCAGTAGCAGATGTACTTTCCTATCTCCTTTAACAACTCCCTCGTGGTGGTGAAATTGCATACTATCTCTAATAGCAATTGGCCGTTATAACAAAACTTGCCTCTCATGTCGTTGTACTTTAAGTTTACGGACTGGTTTCCCATCTTTATTATTCTGGAAATGTTCCTTTTATTGTAGATAGGGACGTCTCGGCCAGCTTGGGGGTTCGGACAAACAGTCATGCCAAACCTTTTATGTTCTAAGGTTGTAGCCTTCTCAAATAATGCTTTGGCCCACAAGAATTCCAGTGATTCAGACGATTTCACGGCGTCCAATAGTGATAGAAAATCCGTCTCTCTGATCGAAGATGAAAGGCATATTTCTTTGACCTCTTCTACTGGAACCTTCCCCATCTTACACTCATATATTATACTAGCAATTAGATTTTTGAATGAGGCTACCCAATCTTTATCTCCCATAACTGCTTGATTATTATAATCTACCAAAACCATATTATTGTGGAGTATTGCGTGCTTCGTCTGAACACTGGTTTCACCAGATGTGGGAAGAACAGGTAGGTACTTTTCTCTGGGGTCAAGCGCATTCAGGATTATCCTTATCTGCTTGCTCAGCGGCATGTTGTCTTCCAATACAACGCCCATCTTATTCCTGAGTTCTACAACATATGATGGCGGGAGTAGAGGGTTCGGCATTGTGTAATCAGAAAAGAAAGCCTCCTTTATGGCACTCTTGCGTAAGTGGGAAGGTATGTCTAACAATGGGTTGTTAGTCCTAACTAAGGTTCTATGTAGTATAGGAGGGCCCCATTTTATCCTGGCCTGTTCCCAATTGGAATTTTAATAATTCTTAACTTGATCGTCCAGATTAGAAAATAATATATCTGCCAACTTACATGTGGATATCAATCTTGAAAGCACTATTAAAGCATTGGGTATTGTCTGGAAACTCAAAACAGACACAAATCAATACTATATTCTTTTTATAATAAACTTGGAAGTGATACGTCTGATTCCTAGCTCAGTGCACACAACGAATGAATGAATAACAGTTATAGGTGGGGTGAAGTAAACAACAAGATGGTGGCTCGATTGCTTTTTAAATTTACAGATATTAGCCAATACAAGATTAATTTTTGCAATCTATATAAAATAAATCAACACGCCCCCTCAAAAATTAAATCTTATACAAAAAAAATCAACTACCTAAACAAAACTATATAACTTGCAAGCCGGTCTGGGGAAAATACAAAATAATGATCCAACATTTGTTGCTCAGGATAATGAAAACCCAGTAAAACCTTATCAGACCATTTCATGTGCAATATAATACTATCAACATTTGTAAATTAAAAATAATTAAATTAATAACAAATCACTTAATTAAGTAATAATAAATAGTATTGAAAACCTATTTTGTGCCTCATTTCATAGAACGTAATTGCAAGTAACGGCTTCGTCAAAGCATCTGCCAGTTGTTGACCTGTGGGAATGTAATTTAGTTTTATTACATTTTTCTCGATCTGTTCCCTGGAAAAATGGTATTTCATATCTATGTGTTTTGTCCGTTTATGATTAGTCGGATTATTTGCAATGCTTATACAACCATTGTTGTCTTCATATATTATAATAGGTGCAGATATACTAACATTAATACTATTCGCTAAGGACTTAAGCCACAAGGCTTCCCTGACGGCCGTGGAAGAGGCTGCAACTGACAGTTGTTTCTTTGTACTCCAGGTTATTGAGCATTGTTCAAACAATTTGAACAAATAACCGGTAGTACTCTTTCTGTCATTTGTATCATTTCCTCCCCAATCAGAGTCTACGTATCCAGTTAAGATTTTACTGTACTCACACCTTTTATAACATAATTTTAAATCAATTGTGCCCTTTAAGTACCTAAGCACCCTTTTAAGACATTGCCACAGTTCTTTATTATTTTTATTAGTAAACCTGCTCGGTATATTAACACTTATACTTAAATCAGGTCGAGTACATAACATTATATACATCAGACAACCTATAACATTACGACATGGTGCATTATAATTTTCGTCAGAATTTAACGCTTCATAATTGAGTTTACTTTCTAATGGTGTACTTACAGGTTTGCAATCCTGCATGTTAAATTTAGTTAAAATTGTTTTAATATATGCACTTTGATCTAACATTATCATTTTATCACTTCGTGTCTTGTAAATCTGTCATATCAAATTTACTTAATAAATACATTTTAAAATTATTCAATGTATTTTTATCAGCACACACAATCACCAAATCATCGACATATAGTACCACATATATATTTTCATGTATATCATCTTTATTTAAAATATAAATGCATCTATCAACTGATGAATTTTGAAAACCCCTCTCTTTAAGTGACTGCTCAAAAACTTCAAACCAGCATCTAGCTGCCTGCTTTAACCCGTATAATGCTTTATTTAATTTACAAACGTAACCACTTTTACAAGACACGCTTTCTGGAACTCTCATGTAAATTTCTTCCTTTAATTCCCCGTTCAGAAAAGCAGTTTTTACATCCATGTGGTGTACTAGTAAATTATGTTGATTGGCAAAAGCAATGAGAAATCTAAAACTAGCTATTCTTGCAACAGGGGCAAAAGTCTCATTGTAGTCCATGAGATATTCCTGACTAAATCCCCTAGCAACCAATCTGGCTTAATATCTTAAGGGTTTTCCAAATTCATCATTTTTAATAGTAAAAATCCATTTACAATCTACGATATTTTTATTATCTGGCCGTGGTACTAAAGTCCATGTCTTATTTACTAAAAGAGAATTTAATTCATCTTCAATTGCACTTTCCCACTGAGATCTATCATCTCGAGTTTTGATTTCTTGAAATGAATTGGGAACTTTACATAAAATTGATTGAGCGGACATAAGGCAATCATCAATTTCTTTATAAGTAACAGGGGGACGACCTTTAAGCCTATCACTCCTACGAAGTTCAACAATATTGTCTGTGTCTTCAGTATCATTTACCACTGAAGTATTATCAGAATGTGTATCATTTGGCAGTTCTAATTAGATTATGTCATGGTTAGTTTTGCGAATTTTATGAGAACTCTCACAATCATCAGATTTACTGGTATCTGATTTATATCTGTCAGTATTTTGAGACTTCATTGACTTTACTTTAATATTATTGTCAATGTAAAACGGCTTATTCCACTTTTCCCCGTTGGATGATCCCCATTGATGGGGATTAGTGAACTTTTTGTTCACTATTCCCCGTTGACCCAAAATTTTTATTTAATGGGGATAAGTGAACTAAAAAGTTCAATAATCCCCATTAGGTAGGTACGTTAAAAAAATAAAATATATGAATCATGTTACATTTATTAATTAAAAATATAACTTTCTTATACCTAATAAAATCACAGATTGTACAATTATTAATTTAAAATAAAAAATATAACTTTCTTATACCTAGTAAAATCACAGATTGTACAATTATTAATTTAAAATAAAAAATATAACTTTCTTATACCTAGTAAAATCACAGATTGTACAATTATTAATTTAAAATAAAAAAATTAACTTTCTTATACCTAGTAAAATCACAGATTGTACAATTATTAATTTAAAATAAAAAATATAACTTTCTTATACCTAGTAAAATCACAGATTGTACAATTATTAATTTAAAATAAAAAATATAACTTTCTTATACCTAATAAAGTCACAGATTGTTACAATCATTAATTTAAAATTGTAGCATGAAAATATTTCTTTCTTATACCTTGTAAAATCACAGATTGTACAATTATTAATTTAAAATAAAAAATTTAACTTTCTTATACCTAGTAAAATCACAGATTGTACAATTATTAATTTAAAATAAAAAATATAACTTTCTTATACCTAGTAAAATCACAGATTGTACAATTATTAATTTAAAATAAAAAATATAACTTTCTTATACCTAATAAAGTCACAGATTGTTACAATCATTAATTTAAAATTGTAGCATGAAAATATTTCTTTCTTATACCTTGTAAAATCAAAGATTACACTCACTTAAGTTTTTCTAAACAGTGCCCAATCGTAATTTCATTATTAATGAGTTCCATTTGGACCTCCTGTATATAATTATCGCGATTGATGCTTTTTTTTGTTTTTTCCGCTATACCTTTATTTTCAGAAACCCCCAATGCAAGAACTTCGTAATACGATGCATCTTCAGCCAACGCTGTGAGGAGCTTCATAATGTTGGGTTTCTTTATTTTCACACGCTTTTTTATTTTATTATTCCATGCTTCGACTAAATTCGTAGTGCGATGAGTCTGTCCAAATACACACCACGTTTTAATAAAATCATCTTGTAGCCATTGTCTGAGCATGTAATTTCTAAACTCCTTGCTATTATCATCATCAGGGCTTTGAGAGGCAACATAAAACCAACCCGCAATGATTTTATCTGATGGTAACAAAGCCAAAGCAGTGCTAAGTGCAACTTGTCTTCTGGTTAATTTATCTTTTGTTAGTTTGAGTTGTTTTCCTTTCTTCCATATTGCCTGGGTGAAATGGAAATAACAGCCGCTAATAGATATATTTACAAAAACATTTCGCATTGCGTTCATCGGAGCCACTTCATAGTCACATTTAAATATTTCTGGATTCCAATCAGGTAATGCAGATTTTAGCATACTAAATAAAATTTCATATGTTTGTTGATTTTTATGGCTCATGAGGGCATAAACAAGTGGCACAATGTTTATGTGTTTTTCTGTACTGCCCAAATCCCCATGAATGGTGTAGAGTTGGTAAAAGGGAGATGGACAGATCCAAAACGTTCCATCACCCAAGAACATCTTCAAATTTTTCATTTGATGTCGGGCAAATTCAGAGCAAAAAGCTATTACACGGATACCACTGTCATTGTAGTCTGCTAAAATAAATTCCTGATGAGCTGGAGGTACTTTAACTTCTTCAACATTTTTGAACTCAATTTTACTTACTTCAAATGCTGCATTTCTGTGTTTATATAATGTTGTTTTGATAGACTTCAGGGCAGGGAATTCTTTTATTTTGTCAATTCCGGTATCTTTTAGTGAGCTCACGGCCGCGTTGTAAGCAGTGGGAATAGCAGGTGCTTCTGGATCCGCAAGTGTAGTTTTTAGTTTGAATAACCTCAAGGTAACTTCATTCCGCGCAAAATCAGGTTCACAAACATTGTGTCGTTTCTCAGCTACAACTTGATTGTCCTGTAAAATTAAGTAATAATAATTAATTACTTTACATTATTTTTTAAGTAAACAATATTGCACTTACATAGAATACAAAATTAAATAGGCTATTTAACAACCTTTAAAACTTATAACAAATTGTTGTTATCCTATCAGAATAGTTCAACAAAACATATTTCACTTTATGCTTAACTAAAATATGTAATAATAATTAAATATATACAATTCACTTCAGCTACACTCTTTTACACTAGGTGTAATAGACTTGTTTGACAAAAGAATGACGTCACACGTGCCGCCATGACAGAAACAGTGTTTAAACTTTAACGTTGATTTTTAAATTTTGATATTGATAAACGTGATATTGATAACACACATAACCTGAGTTATTATTGTCATTATTAATCACAAAATATAATAAGTAACTTACCATGACAGTGATGGATCCGGCACATTTACTTTGTTTTCTTGTGGTACACTCCCACAAAACTCCACCATTTTTATATTTGCATTTTTTACTGTATTGATGTCCGGCCCGGAGAAGTATGGTAGCTTTACCTTTTTTAACGTACTCTAAACAAACGTCAGTTGAACTACCAGCCATTTCCTTTATTTATTCCTATATTAAACTAATAACTGCGAACTGATAAGAACTGCACGCTTGAACTACACTACACACACTACTAACCCTTAACGACTACGAAACAAAAACAAAAGATGGGTCGACCAATCACATACGAGCTAACTCGCACCCCGCTCCGCCACCGCCTTGCGCGCGCGCCTCTAGAAAATGAGCATCTTTTACAGTATTGTGTATCTTATTAGATAGATAGATATAAGGTCTTATTCCCAAACATCGTTAGAACAATTTCGTTGGGGCAACAATCTGTTTTTCGTTCTAATAAAATCGTAAAGTAGGTAATTTAAAATTTTGTTCTTACCTTATAAAAATAAAAGTACATGACTCATATATTTTATTTTTATATTGTTTTTATTTAACGTACCTAATTAGAAAAACTTAAGTGATTGTAATCTTTGATTTTACAAGGTATAAGAAAGAAATATTTTCATGCTACAATTTTAAATTAATGATTGTAACAATCTGTGACTTTATTAGGTATAAGAAAGTTATATTTTTTTATTTTAAATTAATAATTGTACAATCTGTGATTTTACTAGGTATAAGAAAGTTATATTTTTTATTTTAAATTAATAATTGTACAATCTGTGATTTTATTAGGTATAAGAAAGTTATATTTTTAATTAATAAATGTAACATGATTCATATATTTTATTTTTTTAACGTACCTACCTAATGGGGATTATTGAACTTTTTAGTTCACTTATCCCCATTAAATAAAAATTTTGGGTCAACGGGGAATAGTGAACAAAAAGTTCACTAATCCCCATCAATGGGGATCATCCAACGGGGAAAAGTGGAATAAGCCGTTAAAACTATCATGAGAATTTCCAATATTCTCTTCAGGCTGCAATGCAGGCCTGGATTTAAGAAAATTTGTCTCATCCATAACGACATCTCTGACAGTTACAAATTTTTCGCATTCAGGATTCCAAACTTTGTACCCGTTTGGTTCGTATCCAACGAGAATACCTTTCCATGACTTAGATTCGAATTTTGTTTTAAAAGTTTTATCATGCACATAAACAGTTGAACCAAAAACTCGTAAATATTTTATTTGTGGTTTTTTGTTATGCCACATTTCAAAAGGTGTTTTAGACGTTTTTAAAGCATTTGATGGAGTTAAATTAATAAGATAAATAGCGGTTAAAACGGCTTCACCCCAAAACAATTTTGAAAGATTTGCACCATTTATCATAGAACGAGCTTTTTCAGTAATACTTCTTACCATTCGCTCTGAAACACCATTTAACTGAGGCGTTCTTGGAACCGTTAAATGATAAGTAATTCCCTTTTCAACACAGTATTTTTTCATATCGGTGGATAAATATTCTCCACCGTTATCACAATATAAATAAACTAATTTTAAATTAAATCTCGCCTCACTTCTTGCAACAAAATCTTTAAAGGCAGAGAAAACATCTGATTTATGCGTTAATAGATACGTAACACAGTAGTGCGTATATTGGTCAACAAACAAAACAAAATAATTCTTGTTGTTAATTGTTGTAGGAGTGATAGGGCCACATACATCGGTATGTACAACGTATAATGGTCGTTCAATGTAACTTTTATCTTTACTCTTATTAAATGGTAGCCTGCTCTGTTTCCCGTATATACAAGTCTCACATAAATTATCATTAGGCATAACTTTGTCGATTTGATTATTATCATCAACCATTTTATTGTTTTTTAATTCTAAAAATTTATTTTTACTAATGTGCCCCAAACGCTTATGCCATAATTCGTAATTATGCGTGGTAACATTATGCACTTGGGAAACAGGGCAGCTCACATTACACACAGATACCACAAAATCTAAAACAAATAAATTATTAACTGACATACCTTTCATTATTGTTTTACCGTCCTTACATATTTGAGTGCCTCGTTGATCGAAGATGACCGTCGTTCCAGCCTGTTGCAACTTTGAAACAGACAACAAATTATACGGCGCCTCGGGGCAGAAAAGAACGTCCTCTAATGTCCCTCGAACACCCATATTGCTGGTAACATGTATTGTTCCTTTTCTTGTCGCTGAAATAAATTCGCCATGTTTAGCAACTGAAATTTTTAATGGAGTAGGTAAATCAGTAAAATAACTAAATAAATCTTCCCTGTTGATTATGTGTTCCGAGGCTCCGGAATCTAATAAAAATGTGATCTTAGTCCCTGTCGCATCCTCTTGGTAATCACCGGTCATGAAAGCAAATCCAGAATAATCATTTGAAGACGTGGATGGTTGAGTAATGTCAACTGCCTGAACTGTTCTTGTCCTGTCCGTAGTTTTTTTTGTTGGTTCATCCGTTTGAAATAGTAACAGTCATTTTTTACATGTCCTTTCCGGCCACAATGATGACACTTTACAAAATACTGTTTCTTTTTAAATTATTAATTCTTATCAGCCTGATTATAACTATTTGTAGAATTATTTTCAAATTTCCTTTTTCTAAATGCTACACTTTTATTTTCAGTATTAGCTTGTAGTACTTTTACACTTGTTTCAGTAGATTCATTTTTCAATTTAACTTCATGGTCTAAGAGTCTAGTTTTTACAAATGCCAAGGTCAAATTATCTTCCGACAAAGTCTCGATCGCAGTAATGACGCCATCATAAGTGCCGGGCAATGTTAACAGTAAATGGGCTACTTTATCAGTATCTTCCAATTTTGCGCCAGCCGTAATTAAATCTGTAATAAGGTCATCAAAAATAGCAAAATGTTTAATCAAAGGTACATCACCCTGAAGTTTCAGGCCCAACAGTTTTTTTTCTTAACGCCAACTGGGTAGCAATACTCTTCCGTTCATACAGAGCGTCCAAACTATGTAGAATTTCCTTCGCTGTACTTTCTTCCTTCACAAAACCAAGGTAGGAGTCGGTTAAATATTCCACTATTATACTTTTCGCAATTCGGTTACCTTTATCCCATGTGCTATCGCGGATAATTGGATCACTTTCAATCACTTTTAGCACATTCATTTCACTTAACAGCGCCCGTATTCTAAACTTCCATATACTATACTTCTCGCCATCGAACGGTTTTATGTTTCGTTTTATTTTTAAATCCATTTTTCACACGAACGTTACGATTAAATTATTTGAAACTGATTTATTTAAGATTTAATAATTATACAGTTAATTACGCGTACACTGGACCCATCACCTATTAAATATTACTTAGGGCCAATTCAAACAAACGGAATATCAGATAAATCAATACTATATTCTTTTTATAATAAACTTGGAAGTGATACGTCTGATTCCTAGCTCAGTGCACACAACGAATGAATGAATAACAATTATAGGTGGAGTGAAGTAAACAACAAGATGGTGGCTCGATTGCTTTTTAAATTTACAGATATTAGTCAATACAAAGATTAATTTTTGCAATCTATATAAAATAAATCAACATAAGCTTGTTCTGTTTACGTTGATATGTTTACCAGTATCGACTCCTGGCCTGGCTTAAGTTTTCTGACAGTGTCATCAAAAATTCCGCTAACCATATTTTTGCTGAAGTACTATTTATATATAGGTTGATCGTTGATCTTTATGTTAAATATATATCTACAATTCCTATATCTAACCTGAGCTACTAACGCTACTTGGTTTTCAGTTTTTAGATTGCTTTGCTATCGACAGAGTCTTCGCGATGATCGATATTTTGATTACCGATCGTTAGTTTCGACCTACAGCACTGACTGTTTTACTACAAAAGTCGCACTTTTATGAGGCTTACCGCATTTAAACTTGTGTGTGTGTCTTCGTTAAAATTATGGCATTTAATATTCGCAATAGTTTTTTTCTTAGTTATATAACTTTTTATCACGTCCCAACTTTTCGCCCATTTTCTCTTGAACTCCCGGGTTTAACGATTTTAAAATACTACTTCTTCCGGTTCGCGAAAACATGCCACTTGTGTCTCTACCCTAATCGCACGATCTTCGACCACAACAGACGGGATAATAGCGTTCTGAGCTAAAGACAATATAACACTGAATTGATGCACCGAAGTGTTTACTGCATGGCACCGAAAAAATTTAACAAACTTCGTTAACAGTATTGCCAGTAACAAAGTTCAAAACACAACTGAATAAATTACTAATAGATGAATGTCATTACAATTTAGACGAAGTCTTCAATGATAAAATGGACATACTATAAATAATACTATATAATTAAATTTAAATAATCTAATATCGTTATATTAGATTATTTCGATTTTGATATATAAACGATGACACGATACAATCATTGACGTACGTACAATCATTGACATAAGATTTCAAATGGTTTTTATCTGATAATGAGGTGTATATATTTTTGGTGGTTGTTTTGACTTAACGAAAATTCATTTGTTTGTAATTTGTGATTTGTATGCCAATCCTGGCTAAACGTGTTTATCTGTCTCTTTTGCTTAACATTGACACTGCATGGAATTTATGTGTATGTTACTATAATATGTTCAACAAATAAAGCATGAATCTTGAATCATATAAAGACAATCTACAGCTTTACGAACTACAATACCGCATCGATTTAAAAGGATTTACATTTTACTATAGTAATCTTACTCTAATGAATCGCCGCTATGCATATGCTTGGCCTATTTCGCTTAAGAGTTCTGCATAATCCTGTCTACAGGGGAAAGACTCAATAAGCTTCCTCTTCCTCTATGTCCAAGTGTATAAAACAGTGCTTTGGCTTTTATACCATCGTTTAGCTACACCGGTTAGTCATGGAAGAGCAAAGTGTATAATTTAGTGCTTATCGCAATCGTAAATATCTGCACATTCCTCGACTTCAATCAGCCAGGTGACTATAGTTTGATCATTGGACAGAGAATCAAAATTGTGTACTACGTTTGAAAGAGAAAGCTATTTTTTTTTATAATACAGAAAACATAGAATATAGAAAATTATGTAATTTCGTTGGTCGCTTGCCCTTTTACATTGCTCAATATATCAGGGGACATATTTAATAAACCATTAGCACTATTAGGTTAAGTAATTGTCTTTGTCCGGTATATCTCGATGCGATCGACGCGAGGCACGAGGTTGCCTCCGCTTTTAACCAACAGTTATTTATCTGTCCAAAACGTTTTAATCCAATTTCTGAGGCTTAATATAAATTTAAGACAACGCGAGTAATATGTAAGAAAAACTAACAAAGATAAAGTTTTCAATCAACACCTTTTATTTTTACTATCAAAATATCATGTGTTTATGCGACGTTAGGTTATATAGATGTTATCGGACAACTATAACGTTGTTTAACCGTTATTATTACAACGATTTACTCCTGTGACTCTATTAAATCAGTCACGCCTTCACGACTACTTTATACAACATAGATTTTGAAAACGCTCACCCAACTGAACAATACGACGCCATACATCACTCAAATAAAAGGGTTCTATTAAGATATGGGTGATCTCAACTCCGAGGCGTATCTCGGCTCACTGAATCTTAATCGGCGTTCAGTAGACTCCTTCTAGTCTGAAGTTACCTTTGTCTAGCTATATTAACCAGTGTTGGCTGTCCACGCAACCCTAACACGATCATTTAATCAAACCGTCGCAAAAAGGCCACTTATAGACCTGTACATAAACAATTTCATTTCATTAAGACAGATGGCAGATTTATATCTATATATATAAAAGCGAAAAACACTCACTCACTCATCACGAAATCTCCAAAACTGCTGAGCCGATGAAGATGAAATTTGGCAGGAAGGTAGATTGTGACTAAGAGACGTCCGCTAAGAAAGGACTTTTGGGAATTTTATCCCTAAAGGGGTGAAAAAGGGGTTGCCAGTTTGTATGAAACTTCGTCATTTTTGAAGTGAGATACATGAAATTATTAATTTACATTTGAAGTTGGTAAAAAATAATAATGCACCAATCAAATTTTTGAAAATTACATCCATAAAGGGGTGAAATAGGGGTTGCCATTTTGAATGAAACTTTGTCATTATTGCAGTGAGACAAATGAAATTCTTAATTTGAATTTGTAATTGGTCAAAAATAAATATGCATCAATCTGATTTTGAAAATAACAACCCTATAGGGGTGAAATAGGGGTTGCCAGTTTGTATGAAACTTTGTCATTATTGCAGTGAGACAAATGAAATTTTTTATTTGAATTTGTAATTGGTAAAAAATAATAATGCATCAATCTGATTTTGAAAATAACATCCCTATAGGGGTGAAATAGGGGTTGCCAGTTTGTATGAAACTTTGTCATTTTTGAAGTGAGATACATGGAATTAAAATTGAAAATGTCTTTTGGTATAATATTTTGTATTGTATTGTATTGAATTGTATTGTATGTACACAACATATTGTAATAGGATACAATACATAATAGAAGTGCAAAGGTTTTATTTATTTATATTATGAGTTCAGTAATGTGTCAATAGATGGCGCCACCATACACTTTAAAAGTCGATATGGTTTGTCGTTCGCATTTAATCGTCATGTGTAGTAATTGAGATTTCAAAATAAATAAAATATTTTTTTTTGCTTTTCTAACGATTTGATTTTGTGTTTAAACGATTTGGTACCTGCTTAATATAAAATAATAACATTAAATTGGAATTGATTGCAGTATGGAGTGGTAATTGCGGCATTATATTGTATGTATAGTTTAATGTCTGCGTTTGGGGCTACTCTTGATTCGTTTAATTTAAGTTTGAAAAGTATTTTTCCGGATTCCGGATTTCGAATAGTAGTTTGAAAATAGGTAAATCTTTGTGTTATTTTCCATAAGTTAGTTGCATATCTTAAATATTATGTAAGGTTTCTCAAATAAATTGTAGGTCTTTAAGTATATTAGTATTCATTTCTAATTAATTAGTAGATTAATATAATTTCTATATATATAAAAGAACAAGGGCAATTGATAAATCAACGCCCAGCCTTAACCATAAAAGCTATAAACTTGAAATTTGGACCGAAGTTTTATGTTAATACGTATTGCTCAGATAAAAAAGGATTTTTCAAAAATAGACCCCTAAAAGGGTTCAAATTGAGGGCAAAGTTTGTATGAAAAAAAATTGAAATCTTCACTGATGTACTTGAAACTTGGCAAGAATGCTTCTCAACAAAAATAACTAATGGCGTGTTTCAGCGTTTTTTGAAATTCAACCTCTAAAGGGGTAAAAAGGGGGAGGTTAATTTATCACATATCAAATAACACATTGAATGTGTGTGGGCGTATAGTTTAGTTACATAAATATCAATAGATAGCGCTGGCTTTATTTTAATTATTTTTTCGCATATGGTATAGCAGATTGAAAATTTTCTTTACGGCAATTAATTAGAATTATAAAAAAAAAATTGGTTGTTGATTTAGTTCTATTGGTTGGTTTGTTTATCGGTCGTGTTGTATTGTAAGCTATTTGAATTGATTGGTTGGTTTGGTTTGGCTTTGGTTTAAAAAATAATCAAATCGGCAAGTCAGTTCAGTTATTGTTTGACGGAACATACGGTCGTGTCGTAAGGTTTAATTTAACTAACTTATTACTTTTTATTGAGATTTTCTCCACTTTTCACGCCCACTATAACTTGGAGTGGCTTTTAGGTCCAAATGACCCTGTAATAGGCTGCGTCTACTCTTTTAGAGACAAAGATGTGATAGTATGAATGTTAATATTTTCAGTTTGATATCGTTGCAATGTAATGGCTTTATAAAATTGGCACGGGAATAGGATACTATAGATTTAACTATAGGTCTGGATAGTTGTAGTTTCCACAGGTTACGCGAAAAGCGACCTACACGCGGGCGGAGCTGCGGGCAACAGCTAGTATTAATATAAAGACACAATTTAAATAATAATCTACAACGATTAAATTTCAAGAAATTCGAAGGGGCGTAAAAATTTAACAGAAACATATCTATATTTCGTCATAGAGTTAAAATTCCCATAAGAACTAGGTGCACTGCACACATTCATTTCACTCCAGTGTTGCCAACTCTACTTGTCAAAAAGTCGTTAGCGCACGCTTGAAAAGTCGCTAGATGTCGCTAGCTACGGACAAAGATCCAAAGTCGCTAGAAGTCGCTAAATTATCCCAGTACACCGAGTGCTAGGAAAGAAAATTGAGCGCAATTCTTTCACGTACCTCTAATTCTATATTGTTTTACGTACGGTAGAATGGGCACAGTTTTTTGGTCTGTGGGAATAAAAGAAAACAATTTGATTTACTTACACAGAATATATTTGTAATCCGTATAAAACAAATAAAAATTATAAAAAAACAATTTTAACAAACGAAAAGTTAAAAAACGAAAACGAAACGAAAAGTTAACTAAAAATTATATATAACATAAAATATTATTTATTGCCACCAAATGAAAAAATAATTATTTCACAAATAAAAACTCAAAAACGTAATACTAAAAATGATGAAAAAGTTTCTTCATTCTTCATCAGAACTACTGCTGATAATCTGAAAATCTGAAATTGGTAATATATCCGTTCTGGAACTGGAATTAATACCTGAAGTAGATGGCTGGGGCTGCACTGTACGTTTGGTAAATGAATATGACTTATTGGTCCCAATATTCTTTAGCACATCAATTGGTATTTCGTAATCACAGCAGCTTTTATTGGTTCTTCTTAAAGAGTATTTAATCATTAAAATAGAGTTTAATGTCTTTAGACTCATTCGATTTCGAAGCTTCGATTTTGTAATGTTCATCGCACTAAAAATCCTTTCAATTTCAGCATTCGAATGAGGTAACGATAATACAATTAATGTCAGATCACACAATTCTTTGAATGGTTTTTTGTCAGCAGCATCTTTATATTGATTGACTTCAGCCCAAAACTCTAGCGTGCTATTAATGTTTTGCCATTTAACAAAATTTATATTGCTCCACTGTAAATCAATTTTTTTCAATTTTTGTACGTCGTCAACCCCTAACTCTTTTGCCAAATCTATAATGTTATCGTTTTGATTCTTTGTTCGCAAAACTTCGCTGACGGATAATTTATTCATTTTGATCAATATTTCAATATTTGGAGGAAGCCTACTTTGCAATTCCCTTATCAACTTGACTGTAAAGTCAACGCACCTTTGTTTAACTATATTTGTGACATCTTCATTCAAATTAAGTTTTCGAGCACTAGTTTCAAAAGCATATCCAAGCGTAGTGTAGGGGTTTAGGTGATTTTCTTGAACTGTCGTAGTTAGTACATTTATATTTGTGTGAGAGTAAATGACTCTGTTACAAATTGATCGCAATAAAAAAGTCAGGGTCTCGAGCAATTTTGTGGGATCAGCATTTTCACTTTCAAATACTTTTAAAGCTGTTTGAACTTCTCCCAATATGCTTTGAATATATGTCATATATAGCAAATTACTACCATCTTCAAACATAGCATGCAGAAGTTCTGCTGTGTAACAATTTTCTTTGACCTTGCATAACGAAAAATATAACTTTAATTCATCCCATTGTTGTAAAATGCGACTAACTGCTGGGAATATTGATAGCCATCGTGTAGTACACATTTTAAGAATTTTCAAAGGCTGTGATCCACAATTGATGGTCTCATATATTTGTCGGTATTCATCCTGTCGTTTGGGAGATAGAGAAAACCAATTATAAGTCTCCCTTATTATGTACTCAATATTACGTGGCAAAGTTTTTTCAGAAGCATGACTTACTGCTAGTTGCAATGAATGGCATACACATCGTACGAGTACTAGATTAGGTAATCCATGTTCTGCTTTCAAAATTTGATGCAAGCCATTATTCACACCAGTCATTACTGAGGCATTGTCTGTACCTATACCGACTAAATTTTTTAATTTTAAATTATTATCGTTCAATGTGTTTATGATTGCTTCAGCAAGCCCTTTTGCGTCAGCTTTTGTAATAGGTGATAATGCCAGAAATGTTGAAAGAACTTTATTTTGTGAATTACTGAAATATCTTATTGCTATTCCTAAGTATTTCAGGACGCTGATGTCAGTTGACTCATCTAGAATGAGGCTATATTTTTGGTCGCCGATATCCAACATCAGCGATTCTTTGAAGTGTGGTCCCAGTACTTCATTAATTATTTCAGAACATTTAGTTCTATGTATATGTATATCGTGGCCGTATTTAGAATCGGAAAATAGTTTTTTACACATCTCTCCCAAATGCTCTACTTGAGGGCTTTATTTTATCAACTGGCAGGAACGGTGGCAAGGACTTCTGTTTCGTTATTATTTCCGCTTTTGATTTATGTTTTTTAGACATTGAGTGTTTTTTTAAATCACTGATTTTAGCAAAAAATTCAGCTTGACACCAGCGACACATACCTTTTAAATCTGTTCCTTGAACCGGTGCCAACCATCCCACTCTTTTCGATACTTCTGTGAGTAACTTTTTTTCTTTATAGGTATTTCCATTGTCCAACCAACGTAATCAGTCACTTACAATCTATTTTACGTAACTTTGGGTTTAGTACGTACGTACCTACGTAACGTACAGCAAATAAGTAATCGCTAATATTTTACAATTAGACAGCACAATATACTCCATCAACGAATGAAATGAATTCTTAAATATACTATACCTTTAAAAGATCACGCCGGGATTCCCCTGTACACAAGTACAGCATTGGGGGAATCCCGGCTAAGCATAAGATTTTATGGCAGCGTTCAGAAATTAGTTAATATTACTCTGACTCTTCTCACTTGTCAGAATGATATCCGATTTCGGAACGCAGTATCTTGCAGTACTTTATGAAGATAGTTAAAGTTAAAATATTTATTTTTTATTTAAATTTAAACTGTTAGAAGTCGTTAGAATAGTCGCTAGTTTTTTTTTTGTCGCTAGACACATAATTTAAGCCGCTGTAGAAAGCGACATGTCGCTATATCTAGCGACAAAGTCGCTAAATTGGCAACACTGTTTCACTCATACTGCTCGCGTGTTAAAATCGGGTATAGGTATATATATGTAGGTACCGTGAGCCGTCAGCGAGTGAGCATCGAATATTATAGCTCCGCTGTTAAATAATTAGTAACTTTGTCTAAAATCCCTAAAAACCCGTGAAATATATTCAAGTGTAAACTTTGAGATTCCATTGATCGAACTGTGTAACTGTTTCTATCGAGTGTCGTGTGTGGTGGCTGCAATAACGAAATTAAAGTCATTCCTATTTTATAAAAGGCAAATTATTTCGTGCTATACTTAACGGACGGTCAGTCAAACATTCAGCTGTTGCACACCTGTTTAATTTCAAACTTTATTTACATCGACGTTAGGCACAAATTGAGATGGCCTCAAAAAGTAACATTTTAATAAGATGTGCGGGTTGTCACAACGATATACAAGACCGAAGATATCTAAAGTGTAGTATTTGTGATAAATACTATGATTTACTATGTGCAAACGTTTCCGAAGGTCGTTTCTACAATACTATGACTAACGATCACAAAAATACCTGGAAGTGTGTGGAATGCAAAAGCAGTGAACCCAAGTCTGACAATTCAAATACACCGGTGCGGTGCCAAAATGAAAATATATGTATGCATCGTGGTGTCGGACAACGAGAACAGAAAAACCTGGACTTACATACCGCGGACCAGTCCGTCATTATGGACGTGTCCTTTGGTGATTCGCGTGGCTTGGATTACACAGCACATAACAGTACCTTGAGCCTTACGGACGGCCAAGTTATATTGGCTGAGTTTAAACAGTTTCGAGAGGAGCTTCGAGAACTAACCCGGCAGGTACAAAATCTGACCCTGGCCGTAACAAACGTCGTGTCTAAAGTCGAAAAATGTGAAGTGCGTATTGACGGATTGTGTGCGCGTGTTGAGAGTTTAGAGCAGCAGCGGCTTGAGTACGCGGCTGAGGGTACGTCGTCGGCGCCGTCGGTCGCCGACATAGCTGAAGAAGTGGTGCGGCTGAAGGCGGAGCTTAACGAGCGCGACCAGGATTTATTGCTTAACGACTTGGAAATATCGTGCGTACCTGAAGAAAAAGGCGAAAGTGTACCTCACATTGTGAAAACCTTGGGAATTAAACTTGGAGTGAATATCACGGACTACGATATCGTGAGTGCATTGCGGTTAGGCCGTGAGCCGGCTGCTGTGGTAAACGGTCCAAGTCTGCGGCCGCGCCTTATCGCGGTCCGGTTGGCAAGGAGATCAGTGCGCGACGAGCTGCTGGTGGCGGCGAGAGTAAGGAGGGGCGTGACTACCGAGGACACTCAACTGCCTGGTTTTTTTTTTTTTTTTTGACAGGACCTACAATATTAGCTTCTAAGAGCTTTAATATTTACAGCGGGACGGTTTGAGGCGAGGGCTTGACGCCACTCAGCCTTTTCGGCAAAAGCGCAAGGGGCTCCCAGTTGGGACGAACCTCGGCCATGGGCTTTGCCTTTGATCAATGGCGAGCGATGCAAACTCGCGAGCGATGCAAACGCTCATTGCCTTAAGGGCCGACACTAGGGTGCCTTAAGGGCCTAAGAAGAGCCTACTGGTGGCGAGAAGCGCCCTGGTACATTTTGGTACCTGGAAAACGAGCTACTGTTCCTACTTCGTCGCACTCGCCGGCGAGTGCGGTGTGTCGGTGTGCCTAAGGAAAATCCCCGTCTCCTTTGAGACTGGAGATTTTCGTATGGCCGATTAGCTACCGTGATGGGGTCGTCGGGATCAAAGAGAACATTCCTCGGGCGTCGGTGCCGCAAGGGGACATCCTTGGACGGGCTGTAGTTAGCAGCTTGTTCCACTAACGGGTTCGGATGGGAAGAGCATTTCTCAAAGTAACGTTTTGACGTTTCTTTGAGGTATCTCAACATGGATGGGAGCTCAAGGTCCTTGTGTAGATCGCGTGTGCGTAGACCCCGGGGGGATCCCGTGGCTCTACGTGCGAACCTATTCTGAATGAGTTGGAGTTTATTCAGAAGAGATGGTGCTGCGTGTGCGAAAATAACGCTCGCATATGTCATGACAGGTCGGATGCACAGCTTGTAAAGAGTCAACTTATTTCTAAGCGACATTTTTACGTTACTGATCATGGGTGAGAGTCTGCCTAGATAGAAGGCTGCTCTGTTGCGTACTCTTTGGATGTGGGGACACTCAACTGCCTGGACCCGCTCGACGTTTTTATATAAATGAACGCTTAACCCGTACAAATAGACATTTGTTCCAGCAAGCTCGTGAACTCAAATCACGTTTCAATTGGCGTTTCGCCTGGACCAAAAACGGTAGAGTATTTGTACGACAGCACGCCGATTTGAATACACCCCGATATCGAATCTCTTGTCAGGCAGATCTTGTGCAATATTTTGGAATGGATCCAGTTTGATCATTATAATTAAAAATATTCTGTCAACCTCCAGTTATTATATTTTTGTGCATTTTTCAAGTTCATTGTTTCAGATAAATAAATTAGATACTTATTTTCAAATAAATATGAAATTGTTCTACTATACATTATACACCACCTGCGGTTCTTTTTATTTAATTGACGACGTTCTTACCACCATAGAAAACCGCTATAATATATTTGTTTTGTATTCATGTTGCATTTATAAAAAACATATTTTTTTCCGTAAACTTTGTCTCTTTAATGTCATCCTCACACTCGCATGTCTACTGGTTGATTATATTGTGCCCGTCACCCACTATCAATGTGAACCGCCGTTTGTTTTCTATAGTTGTGCTTATGTAGTGATGCGTACCGCAGTGATACAATGCAGAACTGGTTTTTGCTCAAAACTATCTATTTCAAATAAATCGCTCAATGTGTTTCTGTACTTTTGTTTTAAGGTGATGATTGCAATCAACATTTTAATTGAATTTTAATTTTATGTGTGTGAATTAATTAATCTAGCCGGTATAACTTTAATACCCTTCCACAATAAAATCGTATTTATAACGCTCCTCATTATAAACATCAAATTGTTATTTAATAATACAATGATTTATTTACCTACTAATTTTATTTTTATTTATTATCACTAGTATTAAGTCAAATTTTTTAAAGTTGGCTCTTTATAATCCAGGCTCGTTAAATACCGGTCACGACGATTTTCTTATAGCTATGGATAATTTTCAACCTGACATAGTTGCCGTGAATGAATCATGGATATCGGGGGGACAGCAGGCGCGCGCGGCCGTTCCGAACTACAGATTACGATACGCGCCGCGACCGACGTCCATGAAAAAAGGGAGGGGCGGAGGGGTAGGTTTTTATGTAAAAAGATATATGCGCGTGAGGTTTTTAAAGCATGCTAACGAGGAGATCGAACAGTCATGGTTAACTACGGAAGTTAATGGACGTCGCCTATTGGTGGGTACTGCCTATAGGCCCGACTGGGTAAGTATGGACTCGCTGATTGATTCCTTGACTGAAAACGTTATTGAATTTTCTAAGTGTAATTACGACTATCTGGTTCTTTTGGGAGATTTCAATGCTAACACGTTGCAGCCTGGTAAAGATGAAACTAGGAAATTAATTTCTTTTTTTAAGTTATTTAGAACTAGAACAGGTAGTGGATTCACCCACTCATCTTTCAAAAACGGCAAACACTTTGTTGGATGTCGTGTGCACCGACTGCCCGGTCCGCGACGTGTCGGTCACCAACATTAAGGGAGCTCTTGGTCACTCAATGATAAATGTTAGCTTGATGTTAAAGAGAGAAAAGGTTCCGCCGCGAATCGTCACTCATAGGCCTTTGAAGAGAATTAATATGGAATATTTTAATAGGGACCTTCATTCGATTAACTGGGAGACGGTGGGGGAGATGTCTACGGTGGATGAGATGGTTGAAAAATTTAATGCATTGCTTTTGGGGCTGCTGGATACACATGCGCCTATTACTACCTCCAGAATCAAACATGATCAATCCTTGCCATGGGTTACTGATACAATCAAGCTCATGATTAATTTACGCAACGAAGCGCATGATACATATCGTCAAACTGGGTTAGAATCACATCAAAAATATTACAAGGACCTTAAAAAGTTAGTTATATCCAGTATTAATAGTGAGAAACGAGCATATTACAACCATATTATTAATTCTAACACTAGTAATGGTGGGGTGTTCTGGAAGAATGTCAAAGAAAAAGTTTTGATGGAGTCTAAAAAGAGCGAGTGTCTTCCAGAGGAATTTAATGATCCAAATGACATAAACAATCACTTTTTAGATATTCCGGGAAATGATGTAGTTCCACTTTCGAGGATGACATATTTCGAACATCACAGACATTCTTCGGCATGCTTTGGGTTGCAACCTGTGAGTGAGAGTGATGTGGCCAGTTACATTCTCTCTGTCAAGTCAAATGCATGCGGCAGCGATGGAATTAGCCGAGATATGGTGCTTTTAACATTACCTCGTACACTGGGTGTGATCACGCACATAATTAATGCTTCTATAAAAACAGGAAAAGTCCCTCACTTATGGAAAATGGCATTGATTACACCAATACCTAAAGTGAATCAGCCTTCAGAGCTTAAGGACCTCCGTCCAATTAGTATATTGTCTTTCCTGTCTAAAATACTGGAAAACGCTGTAAACGTTCAAATGATGAAATATATTGAATCAAATAATATATTACCATCCTTTCAATCGGGATATCGAAGGGGACGCGGAACTGTCACGGCGTTGCTTGATGTCACGGATAATATCCTTGCTAACCAGGATGATGGTCGGGGTACCATACTGACACTACTTGATTACTCGCGCGCTTTTGAAAGTATTAGCGTTCCTTTGCTGTTATCTAAGCTTTCTTATTTTGGTTTCGACTCAATGACGGTTCAATGGTTTCATAGCTATCTACAACACCGATTTCAATCTGTAAAGCTCCTGCGAAGTGACGGTTCCCATACAATATCTATACCAAAACCTGTAAATAGAGGAGTACCACAAGGTTCTATATTAGGACCCTTACTGTTCATACTTTACAGTTCGGACCTCCACAAGGTAATTAAACATTGTAAATATCATTGCTACGCAGATGACGTCCAGCTTTATATAGCTTGTGAGCCAGGAAATACAGCGGAACCTTTGCAGATGATCAATGAGGATCTGGATAATATTGTTGGTTGGTCAGAGAGAAACGCTCTTGTTTTGAATCCCTCGAAATCAAAATTCATGGTGCTAGGGTCTAACCACCAGGTGGAAACTATTTTGGCTGATGAACCGGTTGTGAGGATTGCTGGCACAAGTATTGAGCGCGTGGATGAGGCTAGAAACCTTGGTGTTGTTTTTGACAACGAACTGCGTTTTGAAAGGCATATTTTAGAATTAGTTAAGAATTGTTTTTATCGACTGAAGGTATTATACAAAATAAGAAATTATATTAGCGAAAAAGCCCGTATAGCCCTCTGCGAATCACTCATATTATCTAAATTAAATTATAGTGACGTCGTTTTTGGCCCTCGACTTTTGTGTAGAACTCAACAACTAATTCAACGCGTACAAAATGCTTGTTGTAGGTTCTGTTATGATATCCCGCCGCGGTCCCATATCACACCTTATCTAAACCGTGCCTCTATGTTGAATATGGAGGCGCGTAGGCAGCTGCATCTAGCGTCTCTCATGTTTGATGTCATGAATTTTAGAAACCCTGATTATTTATTTGGTAAACTTAAATTTCTAAATTATAGAAATGTTCCTCGTGCACTGCGACCCCTGCTAGCAATGCATTAACACAAAACGGTAGCATTTACTGGCAGTTTCCGTTACCAAGCGACCAAATGCTGGAATAATATTCCACCACCTATCAGGTCACTCACATCAAAATCTAGTTTTAAAAATCATCTGAAAAAAATATTTTTGGACAAACAAAAATTGGTCGCTTAGGTATCGGACTGTTGCGGTTTTGAAATTGTAGTCATCACTCTTTCATATTCTTTCATATTCATATTTCTACCAAATTTAAAAATATACAATTGTTTCTTGATCTTCATTATTTTATCACTTCTCTGATTCGGCTCGCGTTTCCTCTTCATTTGACGGTGATGACTGAAAATCAGTGTTTTGCGGTTTTTTTTTTTTTTTTGGAGGGAAAGTAAACTGTCGCTATGTCCGCGCTGTATTTAATTTCCAAAACTTAGGTTTTTTCGAGTGTTTGTGCATAATATTGGTGGATTATTATTCGCAAAGTGTTCGTGAACATGCGTGAGTGTTGGGAAGTGATACAGTGTCGATTACGTGACTTTTTATCTTTGTCACCAAAATCTCCATGATATAGCTAAGTGAAATTTTTCCACCGCTTCACTTCGCCATCTGACTCAGACTAGACTTACTTACTTGACTGGACTTGACTATTGGCTTGAATTTTTGACTCGACTGACTTAAGTAGGACTGAAGAAGAATAATAAATTCAAGAAAGGCCTTAAAGGACTAGATTCCATTGCCGTATAAAATATTTAAAAAAAAAATCTGTGTTTTGCTCTCTGTCTGAGCAATCTTATCACTGAGTTATTACCTTTTTGTGTCACTGCGGTACAATTATGTTTTTGCCAGTGTTTCTTTATGTGAATGTTTTGTTTTGTGCCTCAGTTATACAAATAAAGTTATTATCTATCTATCTATCTATCTAGATATAAAAACATATATACACTTATGAAAATTGATATATTTGAGTTATTAGTCAGGGTGAAAGGCAAAACTAAAGTATATCAAGAAAATAAAGCTTAGAAACTATGTTCAAGAATCATCATGCCACAAATAGTCTATTATCAAAAGATCAAGTACTACCCGTTAATAATTTATTAGTGTTATGTTATATCACTGTTTGTGAAATAAGACAGGGTAAGGAATATAATAAGACTTTGTCACTTTCGTATCAAATTGTTTATACGAATTCGAATTGGCTACTCCTTAGCACTTTCGAATTGTCCAAATAAATTATTTCAAATTTACAAGCTACGGTGGTTCGTAAGGGCCTCTGCAGGAAAGAACCACCAAGGAAACCTGTTCAGTTATGGCCTCTAATGTGCCTGAAGGGCTTTGGACATTATTCTTATGATTCTTTTACTCATTGTATTATTTTGTACCAAATTACAATACACAAGGTTTGTTCATAATAATTCAAAATATCTCACATTATAAAAATCACAGTATGTCTATAAAACAAGCTTGGAAAATATCGGTACCACATATTAAAACTGATTTACAATCAAACTAAAAGCAATCTTTAATTTGTATGGCGGTACCCTCAACTCAGCTTAGTAAGTTATCACAACACCGATTTAAAACAATATAAGCAAGTAATATTTATCACCTCTACTCTCACGGGTCTACTGGAAGAGATTTCTATTGAAATAAGTAGTACCTTTGTACTTATTGCGTTTTATATTGTATCCTATATTTGTATTTTTGTGTACATAAAGAAATAAATAATAGGAATGCGGATAGTAATGTGGAAACTATAATGCTTTACACAATTACACAATTATCAAAAAATATTCAAAGTACTTATCTTAAAATATGTCCTTCGCCCACGAGCCACGAACCAAAAGTTCTTACAGGCTGTCGTCTGGTTTTCGGGCTATGTGACCAAAACACTGTATCACTCTTTGAAGGCAAGTACTTATAGCCTTTTTTTTTCACCTTGAGTATCAAACAACGTTAAATTGTTACTTAGACGTGACCGTGAGCGTCAATTACGTCCAATCACGTTTATAGGATTATCATCATCATTATTATAGTTATTATTATTAGAGTATTGCCATCGATCCGATTAGTAATATGGATTATTTTCGACGGCTCCCTACTCTGAATGAGCGTTTGCTGCCATAAGGTACCAGACCCTCGCCCTGAGATTTAGAAAATGAGTGCTTGCGGACTTGCCTGCCATTAGGTAGACTCCCATCCGCTCCCTCACTCATTATTATCATCATTATTATTATTAGAATATGGATTATTTTCGACGGCTCCCTACTCTGACATGAGCGTTTGCGGACTTGCCTGCCTGCCATTAGGTAGGCTCCCTTCCACTCCCTCGCTCGCAGTTTTGACTCTTGGCGTGGTCCGTTGTCCCATATTCACGGAATCGCGGACCGTTACTGGCCTGGCCAGTCTCCCACATTGGAGCCGCCATCAGGAGAATATTATTCCATGTAATAAAATAAGAAAAAAAAATATTAATCATCATTTTAATTCAGTTCTTAGTTACCTTGTATTTAAGTGTATTATATCTCTTATATTAATATTGTAAAAATATTTTATCCTAATCTTTATATATTATGATTATTTGATAATTTTGGTAAAAACGAAATTTAATAATGTTATTCAGTTCTATTATAAGTACTAAAGTGTCCTATTTTAATGTTTTTTTTTTTCATACTGTAGTTAACTTGAGAATTTAACATTATGAGATTCAACCGTTTGAGAATCCAACTTTTTAAGAGTTCATCATTATGTTCTAAAACTATAGTTTCGATATCGAAATAACCATTGTGTTTTAACAAACATTTTCACATGTGGGTAAGTAATATACACAGTACAAGTTGTTACAAATCCAGGGGTAGGACTCGCCTGGGTCCCTGATCACCTGGGCAGTATGAAACAAAATATTTGTGGAAAATTATTATTGCCGATTCGTAGTGTAACTTCATCAATTTGTAGAATTTAGTAGAGAACAGGTTTAAAAGGGGCTTCAAATAAATTACATACCTTATGACATATGTTTTATGAACTGTAAAGTAGCATTTTACTTTTATTTACTTAATTACAATAATGTAAAGGGCGGACCTAAAGCCCTAAGCTCCTCTTACAATCACATTATAGTTAATACATATACATTAGTAATTAAAATGTATACATAATCGTATTTAAAAAAAAAAAAAGTAAATTGCCACTAATTTTCAAACAACGATAATTATTAAATCGTAACGTTACTTAAACAAAGTTTATAAAAACTTTTGAATTACAGTGAGTTTTTTTTTTCTTTTTTGTTCCTTATCATGTATCACCATTACAAAACAAACGATACCGTGAGCTAGGATTGGCGGATGAAATCAGAATTATCACCCGTCAATCCCACTTCAGATATGTAAGAAACAACTCCACGTATATATAATTTATTTCCATAGTAGACATAGAAATCATACTTAGTACAGTAATTAAGTTATAATATGTACATCTTACCTTAGTTATATATTATGGCACTGTAAACTGGTAGGTTAACACCTCACGAGATCACAAAATATAATATAACATAATTCTTTCGACTATGGGACGAGCCTCTTTGCCGCATTACAAGAGGAAAACTATTGGATTCCTCTTGCAGTGTGGTTGACCGTGCTCGTTTAATGGCTGTGGGAGAATGGGAGTCGGGTTTATGGCTGCAAACACTCCCGTCGCCCAACATAGGCACTATGTTGGACGACCATACCTTCAGAATCGCTACTTGCTTGCGGTTAGGTGCCCCGTGTGTTTCTCCGCATCGTTGTCACTGTGGAGAGGTCGTCGATGCCCTCGGACATCATGGCCTATCGTGCAGCAGGAGCGCTGGCCGCATTCCGCGGCACGCACATCTTAACGACATAATCCGTCGTGCTCTGACTACCGCCGGCGTGCCGGCCGTGCTTGAACCTATTGGCCTCGCACGCGACGATGGAAAGAGACCAGACGGTATGTCCTTAATGCCTTGGAATATGGGTCGGCCTTTGGTGTGGGACGCGACATGCGTCGACACCCTTGCGCCATCACATGTTCCAAGCACCGCAGGGTGCGCTGGCGCTGCTGCTGCGTCAGCTGAAACCCTCAAACGGCGTAAATATAGTAATCTCAATGGAGATTACATATTTGAGCCGTTTGGGGTGGAGACCCTTGGGCCATGGGGTCCGAGTGCGCGTTCTCTTTTTAGAGATCTCTCCAAAAGATTAATCGGCGCCTCATGTGACCAGAAGGCTGGCCTATATTTGGCTCAAAGGTTAAGCATTGCCATACAGCGTGGCAATGCCGCCAGCCTTCTGGGCACATTTCCAGTTGATAGTGATGCGGAGGAGTATTTCGATGCGTAGTGTTTTGTATGTTTGTTTTGTTTTTTTTTGTTTTTTTTTTTTCTATGTATATATATGTATATATATTTTAACTTTAAGTGTGTATATAGATAGTTCTTAAGATTGTATAATAATTGTAAATTTGTGTCCATTAAATAAACTAAACATAATTCTTTAATATTATTACACTTTCACGAAAAACACAACTGTTTCCGAAGGTTCACTAGTACAGCCTGCCGGCCGAGGACCGCGAAAGTCACGTTCGATCTCACTTTACCCCCACCATTTACGGCGTGTGGTGTGAGCCACGCGCCTGTCTCTGATTGGCTGATATTTTAAACTTGAAAATAGCGGTTAATTTTAAATAAATTACTTATGGTTTTTAATGACGCTAACATTTGTATTTATTTATTTATTTCTTTATGTACACAAAAATACAAATATAGGATACAATATAAAACACAATAAATACAAAGGTACTACTTATTTCAATAGAAATCTCTTCCAATAGACCCCGTGAGAGTAGAGGTGATTAATAGAGGTAGACTGGCGTGTGCATAAAATTGTGACAGGAATGATTATTAGATAACATAATAATATGTTAATAAACATAAATACAAATTTTTTAAATATATACTTAGATACATACATACACTATTATCTATATACTACATATATACATATATCTATGATGATTGCGAAAGGAAATGGACTTTCACTCGTCTTTTAAAAGAAGAAATAGTCTGTGATTCTCTAATTTCCGGTGGCAGGGCATTCCATAATCTGACAGCATGGACGGAGAAGGAGTAGGAATAAAAAGAAGTACTGTAAAGAGGAAATTTAAGGATAAAGCGTCTATGGGGTCTGGTTGGAGAATCGGATGAATGTAAGAAAGAAAACCGCTCACGCATATAAGATGGAAAGGTGGGATTAAAAAGTATGTTAAAGAGAAGACATAGAATACGAGAGTCTCTACGCAACCGAATTGGCAGCCATTTAAGTTGCGCACGGTAACTTGAGATGTGATCATATTTTCTTAAACCGAAAATAAAACGTATGCACAGGTTTTGTAGTCTCTCTAGCTTATTTAAGAGCTCCTCAGAGGCATCTAAATAGCACGCATCGGCATAATCCAGTATTGGCAAAATTAGGCTCTGAGTAAGTGAAATTTTGGTCTCAGGTAAGAAATATTGAAGGCATCGGAGAGTATGAAAGGAGTAATGAACTTTACAACTAATTTCACTGACATGTGCCGACCAGTTGAGATTAGAATCAAAGATAAGACCAAGATTTTTAGCAGTGTCAGTGAATTCAATGGCGCAGTCTTCAAAATAAATATTTGGCAAGGTTTCTGCGTCTATTCTGTTACACATGTAACTACTGCCAATAATCATAGCCTGTGACTTAGCAGGGTTCACTCGAAGACCATAGCATCTTGCCCATTCTGATACACGGCGAAGATCATTATTCATCACAGCTATAGCTGTCTCAACTTCACTCTCATGAAAATGTTGATACAGTTGTAAATCATCCGCATAAAGATGGAATTTGGATGTAATGACATTAATAACGGAAGTTATAAAAACAGAAAAGAGTAAAGGAGAAAGGACGCCACCCTGAGGTACACCAGCACATAAGTCACACCAATCAGAAAAAGAATCATCAAGGCGGACCCGTTGCGAACGACCTCTAAGGTAAGAACTAAACCACGAAACTGCAGAAAAAGAAACATTGATTGTTTGTAGAATCCCTAAAAGAATGTCAAAATCTACAGAGTTAAAAGCACTTGTAAAGTCAAGTAGAACAAGTAGGGTCACAAGTTTGTTTTCCATTGCCCAGCGAATGTCGTCTGTTACATTTATTAAAGCCGTAGCTGTGCTATGTCCAGGTCTGAAACCTGACTGAAATGGGCTAATAAGGTTATTTCTCAGAAGAAAACTTGAAAACTGACTGTGAGAAATTTGTTCAAGTACTTTAGAAAGATAGGCTAAAATAGATATAGGACGAAATTGAGAAAAAGAAGTGGGATTAGAAACTTTGGGCAAAGGGATGACATTTGCTTGCTTCCAAGCTGGAGGAAAAGTACCAGTAGCAAGAGAAGAATTAAAAATGTTTGTAAGCACGGGAAGCAGCACAGGAAGGATTAATAAGATCATCTTAGAACTCACCAGGTCATTTCCAACTGCGTCAGAGGAAATGCGTTGTATTGCTTTTTTAATGTCATCCTGTGAAACTGAAGAAAATTCAAAGGCAGGATAAGAGGGAGCCGGTACATCAGACAGTTCAGAAAGAGTGGCCGCTTTTGTAGAAGGGTCTAAAGTAACAGGGGGGTGCGAGAAATGTTTATTAAGCTCACATATATCAATATCAGTGCGGGAAGGAGTTGTGGATTTGCCTACACCAACAGACTTCAAAAACTTCCAAACCTCGGCTGGACTACGGTTGACAAGAGATTCATGAAAATAACGTCTTTTGGCATCACGGCACATACGGTTACAGCGGTTACGAAGAAGTTTATAATATTTCAAATTACGCTCAGATGAGCACCGTTTATACCGCCTATTAGCTTTGTCCCTTCGAGCCATAAAATCCCTAATCTCCTGTGTAAGCCAAGGTGCAGTTTTATGTTTAACTTTAGACCGTCGTAGTGGAGCATGACGATCAAATAAGTTTAGGACAAGTAAATTGAACGCATTAACTTTAACATCTAAGTCATCCTCCTCCAATACTGGTAATTGTAATTCAGGTGTCGATTGTGGCCCTGGGACCACCTCATTTCCGCCTGTTACGGCGGCTTTCTTGTTTTTCCTTCTCTTCTGCCTCTTCCGGAGTGGAGCTCCTCTTTTCGTCGGGGCGTTTGCAGGTGCCATCAGGGAGGCCTCCGCTGCTTCCGTCGTCTCCTGGCGGGGGGGGTAGGGCTGCACTGTGCGAGCCACCGTGCCGGCTCGCTTTGCCTTGGCCGCGGGTTGGGGGGCGCCGGAGGATTGCGGACGGGCCGCAATCTCAGAATAGGCTGCAAGTTGGGGAGGGGGCGCGGGTTGGGGGGCGCTTGGCGGTTGCGGCGCCGGAATTTTCATGTTGGCCGTTTTAGCCGGAGCGGCTGCGGGTTGCTGGGGGAGCGCGCCTTCGCGGCCTAGAGTGCGGCGCGGGAGTCGGGACGCGGGCTCTCTCTGCGGGAGCGGGAGCGGGATGCTCGACCGCGAGGAGCCCGCGGGCGGCGAGCGGGGCGCGCCAGCAGGGCGCGACGCGGGGCCTACCGAGGCCGGCGGCGCACTTTTGCAGACGGCCGGCTAGGCGTCCACGATTTAGAGCGCGTGCGGAGGTGCTTTGCTTCCTCCGGCGTCTCGGGCTCGCTGCGTAGTCTTTTCATCGGTTGAGGTTTCGGCGGCAGGGCTGGGGGGAGGGCTAGAATGCCTCTTCCGGCCATTTCTAACGCAGCCTTGTCTTCCTGGTCGGGCTCGGCTGCTGCGGTTTCAGTATCTTTAATTCTTAGGAAGAGCGCCATCCATCTTTGCATCTCCAGGGACAGCAAGCCGCCTTCAATAATGCGGGCGAGCGTGCATACGTCACGCTCGTAGCTTGCCCCTGGAGATAGCGCTTCCGAAGACAGTGTTGACGCTCTAATTTTTTGTGCGGGCGCTGGCACTGCACACAGGCCGGATTCATGGACTTCCGGAGGGGTATGAAACCCGGAAAGTGAGGTGGGGCGGGAGGGGCGAAATACGGCTTCGCCACCCCCCTCTAGAACCTGCTCCTCGGAACGGCTAGCGTAGGGAGTCACCCGCTGTAGCTCTTTGAGGGCTACGGGTCGACGGACCCCGCCGCCTTTTCGCCGGTGAGACCCGCTGGTGGGAGGCCGGCTACTAAGGCAACGGAAATCACGTCAACGCCGCAGTCCTGGGAGCAAGATACCACAGAAGGTGATCCCCGCCTACACCGAGGTGACCCGGTGCAGGGTTTGTTTGTTGATATAGGCTGCGCTTTGGAAGCCGTCAACAAGCGAAAATGTGGCTTCTGAAAAGGGCTCGATTAGCGATTATATTAAAGCGTTGATGGGCAACTAACAATCCGCCCCCGCTTGGAACAGTTTAAACGGTTTTATATAAAATAAAGTTACACAGGTCAGCAAAAGCTGCTTAGTAAATTAATTCATAACATCTCCCCCTTTCAGACTGAGCTTATATAAAAATAGGGATAAGCGAAGGAATCTAAGTCCTGATTACAATAACTTGGAAACAACTAAGTGTAACTCGATGTGCTTTACATAATTTAAAATTTTAAAGTAAATATATTAAATAATAAATTATTTCATTTATATAAGGTGGACACAAACTGCAAATATTTTAAGGGCATATACAGACCACTATACTGAACAACTTTTCCAAATAAACATTGAACGCAGGTCAGTGGAATATCACACAAATTTATGTATATCACCAATTTATTCTCCTTGTACATGTACACACAACTACATTCTCCAACTCACGATATTCGAATGCCCACCGTTTTTAAAACAACCGTTATGAGGGCGTTTACCCCACCAACACTGAACGAATGAGTGAATGAGTGAATAATTGAATAATAGACAAAGTGAACAAGTGAGTGTTTTATCGAATGAACAATTCAGTGTTGGTGGTGTATGCATTGACAATTATATAATTATAGCTAGATATCTACAGTTATCATAACAAAAGCTAACAACATCGAAATACGAAATTTTATTTTTCACTCACCATACTAAACTAGATCAGCTGATTCACAATTTGTATGGGAGGTCAAAATTTTTTTTTAGTATTTTGACATAAATTTATTTGGGAAAGTTGTTCAGTTTTGTAATCTGAATTTGCCCTTAAAATATTTGCAGTTGATTTAAATTCACCTTATATAACTGAGCCTTGATATAGAAATAAATAAGTTTTTAATTAGAATTATTAGATAAGTTTCTGTTAGAAGATATTTTTTCAAAGTTTCTGTAGGTTATTTTATCTTTATTTTATTAATTTCTATATCTGAATAAAATAATTGGTTGAAAATATATTGATTGACTGAGATAAATGATATAGTGAGTGAACATTTAAATAATAAATAAATGACTACCTAATTACCAAAATTATAAAAATAGAAATGATCGGTAACTTGACTGTAAGTGATTTCACGAGTGAACTTAGACAATTGTTAAGTAATGCTATTACTGGCTGATTGTTGGTTTTTGTCAAATAATCGGAGTGCAGACATAAAAGCTCTAGTTTCATAGTAATAATGTTGTTGACGACAGACAGCGTGCCAACCAGAAACGCTGATTGCGACGGCAACGAGCAACGATTACACGAACGCAATGATTGTAAAAGTACGACCAATCACAGTAAGGGAATTTTGGGCCAATAAGAAGCCGTTTTCCCCGCACCGAACGATGTGCAAATATGAACGCACGCTGTGATTGGTCGGCACTTAACGCGTGTAGTGTAACATAGATATAAGTTAGCACCTAAGGATGAAAATTTGCCAAGCGGAAGCAATCCGCTAAAATCGTCAAGGTCGCGGACGGCAAACAAGCCCGCCGACCCCCAACCCCAACCAAAACCACGCCTGCCTCACCGGCTTCCCCGAAGGCTAAGGCCCCCCCGCCTGTCATCATCCGAGACCCATCCAAATGGGAATCGGTCTCAAAAACTCTTAAAGAGAGGCAGATTAATTTCACAAACGCACGCAAGTGCGAAACTAGAATTAGGGTCACCCTTCAAACGGTGGTCCACTACAGGGCTCTCACCGCCCTCTTAGTCGAAAGGCATATCGATTGGCACACGTACACCCTCGAGGAGGAGCGCGTCCTTCGGGTCGTAATCCGACGCATCCCAAAAGACGTCTCCACGGACTACGTCAAGGAGACTCTTTTGGAGCACAAGATCCCAGTACGTGAGGTACATCGTATGTACCGAGGCAAACACCCCCGCCAACCATATGACATGGTATTAGTCGTCTTTTACAAGACACCCGAAGGGAAGGCAGTCTTCAAAGTCAAGACTGTTGCGGGGCTCAACGGAATCTCCATCGAGCGAGTAGTAGGGCAGTGCCATAACTGCCAATTCTATGGCCATTCCGCCCGTCACTGCCACGCACGTCCTCGCTGCGTGAAGTGTTTGGGTGACCACGCCACAAAGGATTGTGAGCGCAATAGAGAATCCCCGGGCAATCCCGCCTGTGTGCTATGCGGGGAAGAGGGCCACCCAGCCAACTGGCGCGGGTGCCCGAAAGCCCCAAAGAGCAACGCAGGGCAGGCCCAAAAAGGGAGGTCCTCTGTAGCGAGGAAACAACCCAGCCCGATAACCAAACCAACCCCACCGAACTCTAGCAACACTGCGGAGTTTCCGGAATTGGGCAAGAAACCCCAAGTTTCAACCCCAACTCCAGCCCCCTCGGTAGCCCCCAAGGCGACTAACACGCAAGTGAAAAGCTTCGCTACAGCGGTTGCAAAACCAGCAGCAGCGCCTCCTCGTCCACAAAAGACCAACAAGCCCTCCGGTGCGGTCAACGCGGTAGCCAAAGTCCCCCATGGGAACACGGCTCCCCGCGTGGCCACAGCCGAAGAGGCCACCGATATAGCCCTCCAAATATTGGACACAGTCGACCTCGACATGATCGAGGAATTGGGCCACGCCCTAATAGCCGCCGGCGACAACTGGGTCGAACGGACGAAGGTTATTAGGCGCTACAAGGCTCAAATTACGAAGCTATCGGAGGTCAAAATCCCTCCGCATCTTCGCCCCTCGACTCAACCATAATGGGTAGTACAACCCATAGGAACAAACCCCGATCGCTGACCTTGGCGTTCTACAACGCCAACGGTAAACTCCGCGACCAGAGGGCCGAGATTGCTCGGTACCTCACCCAACATCAGGTGGATATCCTTCTTCTGCAGGAAACCTTTTTAAAACCTTCATTGAGAGACCCTAGAATAGCGAACTACAACATCGTTCGCAATGATAGATTAGACAACGCCAAAGGCGGAACCCTAATCTATTACAAAAGGTCCCTGCACTGCTGCCAACTAGATCCCCCATCTCTAACGAATATGGAATGCTCAATCCTCCGAATCGCGATGACCGGCCACTCGCCAATAAACATCGCCTCCATCTACCTCAGCCCCAACAAAAGGTTGCTTGAGAGCGACCTTCAAGCCCTGTTTGCTATGGGAAACGCTACCATACTGGCTGGCGATTTCAACAGTAAACACACCAGGTGGCATTCGCTAACCAACTCGACGAACGGCGAAACCCTCTCGAGACTCGAAGAGACTCTGGATTTCGACGTTATAGCGCCCCTGGCCCCGACACGCTATCCTACCATGGACGGCCACAATCCCAGTGTCCTGGACTTTGCCCTACTAAAGAACATCACCCTTACAGTGTGTTCAATAGAGGTGCATCCGGACCTAAACTCGGACCATAGACCGGTCCTCCTGCAACTAGGACAGACAGACAATGGGCGTCCCACCCATACAAGAATGACCACGGATTGGAAGAAGCTAGCGAAAGCGCTCGACCAACCGTCCCCGAACCTGGATGCCATTCCGGACAGGATAACATCCACCGAAGAGACTGACTTGGCAGTCTCGTCCCTCACCAACCACTTACAAGCGGCCATCAAGGACTGCACCAGGCAGGTCCCTTCTGTGAATCCCAACCAAAGGCAAAGCCCATGGCCGAGGTTCGTCCCAACTGGGAGCCCCTTGCGCTTTTGCCGAAAAGGCTGAGTGGCGTCAAGCCCTCGCCTCAAACTGTCCCGCTGTAAATATTAAAGCTCTTAGAAGCTAATATTGTAGGTCCGTCAAAAAAAAAAAAAAAAAGATGAAGTCTAAAATTGTATTGTATGCAGCAAATATATTCAAGTGATCAACAACTCCGACGTTTTAATTGGAAAACACCAGCAAGTAATACAGTCCACAAAGCTCCGTCCAATCGTTGAGCCGTCACCATCACCATCTTCGACGAATCCCAAGGACCAGCGTTAACATCTTGTATCCAGAACGATTGGATACCCCGGCTGACGCCAATAACATCAGGTGTCGCCAATATCTCCTGGTCCTCCGAGTGCCGGATCAAGAAAGAAGAACAACCGCTCAAGCAAACCGACGAGTGCAGTATGGTCATCACTAGAAACCAGAGCGGGGTGGAAGAGGGTCGTCGTGTCTTCGACGAGCCGCCTCAGTCGCCATCCGCATCGAGCGCTGCACCTGCCCTTCGAGCTGGGGACCCCGCTGACGCCCCGCCGCCCGCACCGAAGCCTGCGCCGCAACCCGTGGCTCGCCTGGCACACTTCGACGCGCCCCCCACCACCGCCGCGACACGGGATCAGTGTCGTACACGGTTGGCGGCGCACTCCAGCCGGCCGACCGCCATCGGGACCCGAACGAGGACGGCGCACTCCACCCGGTCTACAGCGAGCGCCGTGGCACGTCTGCAGTTCGAAGCCGAAGAACGTCTTGCTGCCATTCGACGCAAGGAGCTCCAGATCGAAGCCGAACTCGTGAAGAAGCGACTAGCCGTCGACCTCGCCGAGCTAGAGGACGACGACAGCACGCCAGAGGACGGGGAGCCGACCCCGAACATCGAGCGAGTTCACGCTTGGCTGGACGAAGCCACATCGAGCAACGCCCTCAGACTACGGAGGGAGACTACCACCGCCTCCGCACCTGCGCCGGAGCCAGTCATCGGGTCGCCGCCTCCAGCAACCGAAGCAGACGACGCCGCCGAAGCCGCCGCCGCGACGCCTGCAGCCAGAGGCCGAAGAATCGACTGGACGCCGCAGCCGACCGAGCAGCGGAGGAGGACGCCGACGCCGCACAGCCGCGGCATCGAGCAGCTAGCGAGCACCCTGGAGAGGATGATGTCATTCTGGGTTGCGCTCTCGAGGTGAACGGACGTGCTGTCGCGGCTGTCTATCACTGAGAAAGTCTACTTGGAATTTCTGACCGATTGCTGTTGGTGCTTCGTATCGTCGCTGCTGGATTATCAAACTTCTATACGACTTGTCGTACTGTGGTGCGGTATCCGTATCGGCGTGCGTGGCCCTGCAATTATCGCGAAGAGCGACTGACGGGTGACCCCGAATTTTAGACCGTACTTGTACGTGTCTAAAGGACGGGAAAGCCTTTGCTCGTGTAGCGCCCTTTTCAGGGCATACCGAGTATCAACCTTTTCACACGCCCACACGCCTTCAGTGTGGTTGGGTCCCACATTTAGTTGGGCCCACTGGGAAGCAAATTGGCCTGTTTTCTAACGAACGCAGGCCGAGCTTGTTGCTCGCCGGTGGTAGTGCGGACCTTGGCACTAGCCCCCTTACCCCTTCAGGGTATCAGGCAGAAACAGGCTGGGCCCGGAACCACTGGCCTTGGGGAGGTCCCCTAGTCAACCCCGGGTATCGGTTAGGTGAATAAGTTGTTAGGTACACACCTGTTGACCCTAACAAGGTTGGCAACAGACCCCTACAGACAGCACGTAGTAGGGCCAATAGGCACACACCCTTCTGTCTACACCCGGCAGAAGGAAGAATTAGGACACCCGAGTGGACCCCTCGGGTTATCCCCCCCACCCCTTGGCGTTCAATCGCCACACTGTCGCCGTAATGGCGGCCCCCACCCCTCCTCCCGATGAGGACCTATTTATTAGGTTTCTCACCGAAGAAGGAAACTTAGGAGAGTTTCTCCTTTACAAGGACCTCCTTGCAACCCCTCCCCCACCCCCGACCGCGCCCGCGATCGCCCCCCGCAACCGATATGGGATCCTCCCCGTCGAGGACTCTCATCCCCCGTCCACCTTAGGGACATACGACCTCCCGTTCGCGACTCGCCATTGTCCCCAATGGCAGAATCAGAGCCGGAGTCCGATGAAGAGCCATCGTGTCCGATGGACACATCGCCTCCCAAGTCCCACTCGGACAAGCAAGCGTCAGCGCAGGCCTAAAACCAAAAATAAGCGGCAACCGCCCTCCAAAACATCCAGAAATGGAGAAGGAAAGGCCATTCGCCCTCCCACCCCGCACAAGCCCACTCAAGGCCCCTCCACGGCCGCAGAGACCACCGGCCCCAAGCCAAAACCCCCACCCCCGGTCATCATTCACGACTCCAAGCATTGGGAGTCCATTTCCCGGACTCTCAATGAGAAACACATCAATTACTCCAAGGCGCACAAGTGCGACATAGGTATTAGGGTGACAGTCCCCACCCTTCGGGACCACAAGGCCCTGACAAGCCTCCTCCACGAGCGCAAGTACGAGTGGCACTCGTACACGCTCGAGGAAGAGCGAGTCCTCCGGGTAGTAATCAGGAGAATCCCGCACGACATCTCAGAGGAGTTCATCCGAGAGACGCTCGTAGCCCAAGCTCTACCCGTCCGGGAAGTCCACCGGATGTACAAGGGCAAGGCCTAAAATGTTAGATTTAATTTAGATTTATTTTTCTCTTCTTCTTTTATTATTTTTTTGTAAATTAGGGTTAGTGTAAATATTAAGGGTTCATTATGTTGAGGTCCCCCACGCGCAGTAAGACAACCGAAAGGTCCCTGCGATCTAAGGGCCCTCCGCCCACTCCGTCCCCATAGGGAGACCGAGAAAATACACCGCCCTCAGGTGACACCACACCAGATGAAACCAACACGTGGAGCAAAGGCACCAGCCCGACCACGGACGCAAACCCAAGCCAAAATACGAGTAGTAATATAGAAGTCGTGCCACCTCCTCCGCGACCGGTCTCGCGGAGTGGTGTTGTTGAGGATGCGTTACAGGATAGAAGTGCACCGTGCACAGCAATTAACGTGCCGCGGACACCCCGGGATAATTGTGATATTAGTGTGTTCATGGCTGAACTTGGAAGTGCATAAGGCCAAGTTAGAACTCGCCCAACGGGCTGCAGAATCCGCCAAGTGTAGGTTGGAGATTGCGCGTATTGAAGTCGCACGATCTACCGACGGCGATCTGCAGCGCGGGTTTATTGAAGGGCGTAGGGTTTCTGACTGGGTCGCACAACAGCAAAATTCGAGGCCTGCCATACAGGACACATATCAGGACCCGGGTCCCAGTACGTCGCGAGACAATAATAGAGTCCGCACGTATAATAACGTCATCACGACACCTCGGGAACATGTCGTGCCAGTCATTCAGCGTACGCAGCCCGAGCTATCGATCGTGGCTCTTCTCTACCTCCTCTGTAAGAGGGAGTGAGGGAACTGGTCAGGACTTTTGGTCCTCTACAGTGGTGGGCGACCGCCGCCTGCAACAACAGGCGGGTCACTGGGTTTGGCCGTGTGCGGTGTCAAAGATACTGCACGGAGGGGCGTACGCTGCGAAAATCCTGAGTTCGCAGCCGGCGACGTTGACCAGCACGCCAAGGGCGTACATGGTTCGGAACTCCTCGTGCTGTATAGGCTGATGGACGACACTTCTCTTTACGAGCACCGCTAGCCCTCTATAGGCGATGCCGGATGCCGATGGGACTCCTCTCGTCCTTCCGATATGTTATATAGTTTGGAACTTCGAATTTGTCAGCGACATTTAGGTGAGTCTCGCTGGCCAGCAAGATATCAATCTGGTGCTCCCGAAGGAAGTGAGTGACCAGCTTCTTCTTCCCCCGGAGCGTTTCGGCGTTCCAGCTTACTATCCTCAGAGGCTTACTATCCATAGTGGGCGATGGTAGTAAGTCCTCTGTGGATCTCCGGAGTGATTGTTCCACCGGAAGCCACTATGGTATTCACCATCCGGGATAGCTTGTCCAGGTCCTTATCCTCGATGATGGGTTGTGGGGCTGTCTGGGGCTGGGGGGCTGCCTGGGGCTGAGGGGCTGCCTGGGGCTGCGGGGCCACTTCAGGGGCATCGCTCGGGGCTGCTTTCTTCTTCTTCTTCCTCTTCTTTTTGGGGAGTGGAGCTCCTCTTTCAGTCGGGGCATTGCTGGGGCCATCAGGGAGGCCTCTGTCGCCTCTGTAGTGTCCCGACGATTGTTGGAGGGAGTCTGGCCGCTGCGGGCCACCGTGCCGGCTCGCTTGTTCCTGGCCTCTTGTTTAAATACTGGGCAAGTGACTCTACTCGCGGGGTGGTCGCCCCCGCAATTGACGCATGTGGCCGGTTCTTCTCTAGGTCGGCCGGTGGCAGTTATGCGATGAATGTCTGAATTTTTGGCATTTGTGGCATTGCGCAGGGCCCTTTTTTCCCCTCCATGCTTCTATTTTGATGCCCGGCATGTAGAGGAGCTCCTGAACGCTATATATTTGTGCAGCGTTCTCCGTGCGCTTGATAAGGCAGAAAAAGATGCAGCCCATACGGCCGTCTCTGGCGCGGATGCCCTTTACGGCTTCCAACTCAAAGCCCTTTTCCTGTAGCGCCTCTTGGATTTCCGACTCTTCGGTGTCGGCTGGCAATCCTTTTATAGCAATCTTGAGTTGGCGATCAGCTGCCAAGGAGTAGGAAAACCAGCTGATCTGCTGTCGTGTCTCCTCGAGGCGATACAGGTATTTCTGAATCGTGCGGTACTCCTGTTCGTCCGCCGGCGAGAAGCGGACACCGCCCATGTAGGGGCGGGCTGCGGGGGGCCGTCCGAGTAGGCGGGCGAGCTCACGGAAGTGAGCCGACCAATTCGGCAGCCGTTCCACCACTATATCTTGGTATCTTGGTCGCGCCGGAGGGGTCTTCTGAGACGTAGCGGCTTGCGCGGGGGCAGTGGTTGATGACGTCGTTGCTTGCCCTTGTGGTTGGGCCGTCTGGGGAGGTTGTCCCAGGTTCAGCGGGACGGGGTGCAAAGTGCAGGAAACCTCCTCGAGTGTCCAGTCACTTGAAAACTTTGCGTTCTCACTTGATCCAAACGGATCCGGTGAGAGAGCGGGTTGACAAGTGATTTGGGACGGTGCACCCTGGGCGGTAGTTAATAACTCCCTGATATTCGGGGTCTAATTGACTGTCGGCCAATGTCCTGCAAACTGTGGGGCACTCCCCCCATCTTTTAGTAGATGGTGAGCGGATGCCCCACCCCGAGGTGGGGGCCTCCTTCTGTGGAATATTTATTTCACAGAGGGAGGCCATCGTTAGGGAGCGCTGGGCTCTTGCCCAGCGCATTGGTTGGGGCCGAAAGGCCAGGCTGGAGGGCGTCGTGGTAGAATGCTAACGCGACCCCATGGCGCCCTCAACGGCCAAGTGCGGAAACGCCGGAGGGGTTTTAGTGGGTAGTCTGGGCTGACTAGCAGCTCAGGAGTCCCACACTTTGTGCGTAAATGCATTTCCCCTACGTTAAAAAAAAAAAAAAAAAAAAAAAGGTTCAGCGGGACGGGGTGCAAAGTGCAGGAAACCTCCTCGAGTGTCCAGTCACTTGAAAACTTTGCGTTCTCACTTGATCCAAACGGATCCGGTGAGAGAGCGGGTTGACAAGTGATTTGGGACGGTGCACCCTGGGCGGCAGTTAATAACTCCCTAATATTCGGGGTCTTATTGACTGTCGGCCAATGTCCTGCAAACTGTGGGGCACTCCCCCCATCTTTTAGTAGATGGTGAGCGGATGCCCCACCCCAAGGTGGGGGCCTCCTTCTGTGGAACATTTATTTCACAGAGGGAGGCCATCGTTAGAGATCATTGGTTGGGGCCGAAAGGCCAGGCTGGAGGGCGTCGTGGTAGAATGCTAACGCGACACCATGGCGCCCTCAACGGCCAAGTGCGGAAACGCCGGAGGGGTTTTAGTGGGTAGTCTGGGCTGACTAGCAGCTCAGGAGTCCCACACTTTGTGCGTAAATGCATTTCCCCTCCGTTACCAAACAAAAAAAAAAAAAGGTTCAGCGGGACGGTCCAGGCTGACGGTGGGGCTGTGCTGGTACTCGGGGCCGGTTGTAGTGACCGTGCAGCCGGCTGTTGTTGAGTTGGCGGCTGCTGAGGGCGTACGGGCCCGGCCGCAACACCGGGTTGCGGCGCGCGGCGCTCGTCGACCCCTGCGGGGGGGACCGCGGACTGCGGGGGGGGGCGCGCGACGCTGGCCGACCCCTGTACGGGGGACCGCGGGTTGCGGGGAGGGAGCGCGGCGCGAGTCTACCCCGGCGTGGGGGATCGCGGCTTGCGCGCCACCGGTGGCGCACTTGAGGCGGCTGTCGGGCTTGGGCTCCAGGACTTGGACCTGATCTTGAGGCGTTTAGGAGTCTCCGGAGATTCGGCATCACTGCGCTGCCTCTTGGACGGCAGCGGCTTCGTCCCTGGGGCCGGTCCTAGGGCAGTACTCCTTTCCCGGCCATCTCCAAGATAGCCTTGTCATCGGGGGAAGGCTCCTGTCCAGTTATTTCGGCAACATGGAAACGCAGGTACAGCGCCATCCAATGCTGCATCGCCGTCAAAGGCCGCATTCAATAATGCGGCTGAGCGTGAGTATGTCACGTTCATTGCTCGCCGTCGGCGATAAGTCATCGGCAGTTGGTGTCGCCGCTTCCTGTTCTCCATATGCGGGGTACGGCGTCTGATACGCCCGTCGGGGCGTCTCCTCCTGGTCCGGCTCGGCGGGCGTCGCCGAACGAGGTTGTTGTTGCGGTTTAGCGGCTGCGGTGGGCGTTTCTGTCTCTGCATCGGTCGTATCCTCTTCATTGGTATCTTGGGCGAACCAAGACGAGGCGGGCGCTCTGCTGGTGGTGGCTTGGGGCGTCTTGCTGGCTGTGCGCCGCGTCGCCGCCGTCGCGGGGATCGGGGCGGGCGGTGCGGCAGTACTCCCAATGACGCTGGCGAAGGAAGGCGGGGCAAGCGTGCGCGGGGTGGCAGTTGGTTGCGGGGGGCGGGCGGGGCCCGTGGCCACTTCCGGCTGCTTCGCGTGTTGTTGCGGCTGTGTTGGGCGAGACGGCGGTTGCATGGCCGGCTGAGCCCGGGCAATTCCTGTTGCTGCTACGGACTGTGGCGCGCGGCGCGGCTCAACCTCAACGGGAGGGATCGCGCGTCGCGGGGCGGCCGCGGGGAGCGGGGGGGCCGCGGGTTGCGGGGAGAGCGCGCGGGGCGGGGCGCCCCTCGCGGGGGGAGCCGCAGGCAGCAAGCGGCGAGCACCGTCGCGACCGAGGCCGCTGCGGGGTACGCGCGGCGCGGTGACCCTCTGCGGGAGCGGGATGCTCGACCGCGAAGGGCCCGCGGGTGGCGAACGGGGCGCGCCAACGGGGCGCGACGCGGGGCCCACCGGGGCCGGCGCCGCCGGCGGCGCACTTAAGTTGGACGGCGCACTTAAGTTGGACGGCAGCGCACTTAAGTTGGACGGCGGCGCACTTAAGTTGGACGGCGGGCTTGATTTTGAGCGCGTCCTTAAGCGCTTGCTTTCCTCGGGTGATTCCGATTCGCTGCGCAGCCTCTTCGCTGGCTGCGGTTTCGGCGGCAGGGAGGGGGGAAGGGCCAAAATTCCTCTTCCGGCCATCTCAAGCGCGGCCTTATCTTCTAGGTCGGGCTCGGCCGCGGTGTGCTCGGCGTCTTTAATTCGGAGATAGAGCGCCATCCACCTTTGCATCTCCAAGGACAGTAACCCGCATTCTATGATGCGGGCGAGCGTGCAAATGTCACGCTCGTAGCTGGCCCCTGGAGAAAGCGTTTCCGAAGGCGGTGTAGGCGCTCGGTCGTCTTCCTGTACTGGCGCGGGCGTCATAGGCGTCCACACGGCAGGATCGCTGGCTTCGGGTGGGGTATGAAAACCCGGGGGCGTCAAGGGGCGGGAGGGGCGAAAGGTAGTTTCGCCACCTCCTTCTCGGACCTGCTCCTCCATTACAGAGGGCGAGGAACGGCTCTTCTTTGGGGAGTCACCCATAGTAGCCCGTAGAGGGCCACGGGTCGACGGACCCCGCCGCCTTTTCATTTTCTTCTTCGCCTTTTCACCGGTGAGACCCGCTTGTGGGAGGCCGGTTACTAGGGCAACGGAAATCACGTCAACACCGCAGTCCTGGAAGCTAGTGTACCACTAAGGTGAGTCCCCTCCTACACCGATAAATCGGTGCAGGGTGTTTTGTCGAAATTGCTTCGAAGAAGTTGTCAACAAGACGTGTGGTTGTGTACTTCGGGCTCGAACAGTCGATGCACTTGATACGTCGACGGGCGACTGGCTAATCCGCCAGACCTTGCTGCGGCCGTGTACTTCGTAGCCATATGTAAGGACGGCAAGCGAATGTCGAACTTAATTGCGGCAAAAGCGCGTGTCGCGCCTCTAAAAACTATTTAAATTCCCAGACTAGAGTTACAAAGCTGTGTGTTAGGTACGCGTCTCGCTAACACTGTTATAAAAGAAAGTGACTACGAGATTACGGGTAAATACTATTGGTCTGACTCACGCACCGTTTTAGCGTGGATTAAAGCCGACCCGCGTTCGTACAAGAGTTTCGTAGCTTACCGGTTAGCCGAAATTGAAGAGAGTACCACGCCAGCCGACTGGCACTGGGTCCCTAGTGCACAGAACGTAGCCGATGACGCGACGAAAGGCGTCCCAGCTCAGTTCAATAAAAACCATCGTTGGTTTCACGGTCCCGAGTTTATTAGGTGCTTAAAAGATAACTGGCCTATCGATAAGTCGGAGGCGACAGTAGCGCCAACGGGCGAAGAACGTACTAACGATAAGCATTGCGTAGTACATAGCGTTCAAACAAAACTTGATTTTCTCCCTTCAGTACATAGGTTTTCTAAGTTCACTAGACTTGTTAGGGCTTCGGCTTGCACTTCCTGTGAGAGTCGACATTCTCCTGGTCCGCGAGACCCGGCTAACGGATGGTGTCCCGGACAGCCTATAGTTTATAGATAAATAGATAAGAATCGCTTATAGTTACAGTAATTAGGTTAAGGCAAATAAATACTTTTGTTCGTTTTATTCCCCTAGCATAGTATAGTTGATAACAAATAACACATAGGAATAGCTTGGCTATTAAGTTTAATAAATCATCGACTTCAGCGTGTAGGTACTTATTTACCCTAGATATAAGATAGTTACTGATATCATAGTTTTTAAAATGAATAGTAATAGCCTGACATAGAATAATGATTGTAAATAGCCAATAAGATAGTCTAATCTAATAAATGTAATAGTTAATATTTATTAATATGTCACTGATTAGCGATATCATCTTGTAAGATTAGATTGTGTATAAGACAATGTACCTTGTATTCGACAATAAACATTGCCTTATATGGTCACATGCCAGAGCAAGCAACGGTGGGCGTGGCATACCCGCGCCTTACTCCCGCGCATTTTTTTTGATTAGACCGCTATAACGCGCTATAGTAACTGGCGTAAAATAAAGGACGCCTACGCGACCGTCGCACACACTTGTGTTGCGCTCTTGAAGTGAACGGACGTGCTGTCGCGGCTGTTCGTCATCGAGAGAGACCTCTTAGAATTTTTGACCGATTCTTGCTTGTGCTCCGTGTTGGCGTTGCTGGGATTGAAATTACACTGCAATTCGTCGTTTTGTGGTGCGGATTTCCGTTTCGGCGGGCGAGGCCCCTGCACTAAACGAACAGAGCGATCGACGGGTGACCTTGAAATTTAGGCGTACTTGTTCGTGTTCAAAGGACGGGAAAGCCTTTCTTCGTGTGGCGCCATTTACAGGGCATACCGAGCGTCAACCTCTTTTCTACGCTCATACGCTTTTTACTGTGGTTGAGTCTGACATTTAGTTAAGCCTACTACCGGGAAGAAAATTGGCCTGTTTTCTAACGAACGCAGGCAAAGCTCGTTGCTCACCGGTAGTAGTGCAAACCCTGGCACTAGCCCGCTTACCCCTTCAGGATATCAGGCAAGAATCAGGCTAGGCCCGGGACCACTGGCCTTGGGGAGGTCCCCTAGTCAACCCCGGGTGTCGGTTAGGTAGTTAAGTGTTAAGTACACACCTGTTGACCCAAACGAAGTTGGCAACATACCCCTACATACATCACGCCTACACACGGCGGAGGGAAGATCTAGGCCACCCGAGTGTACCCCTTGGGCTACCCCCACCCCTCGGCGACTCAATCGCCAAGCTATCGCCGAAATGGCGTCTCACCCCATCCTTCCGATGAGGACCCTCACAGAAAAGGGCAACTAAGGCCTTCCTCCTGTACAATAAGGCACTCCATGCAACCGCCCGCTCCCCCACCAAACCGTTACAGGTGCCTCCCCATAGAGGACTTCCTGCCCCACCTACGGGACATCAGACCCCCAGTCCACGGGACTCGCCCTTGTCCCCTATGGCCGAGACCGACTCGGAAGAGGAGTCAAGTCCAGAAATGAAAACTTCTTTAGAGAAAAACCACTCTGACGCCTCACGCAAGTCCTTGTCCTCAAAGGATAGCTTCATCACAGTTGGCAGCAAATGTCAACGCAAGACTAAGCGGAAACAATCCGCCATAACCGTTCAGGGTGCAAACAGCCATCCGATTTGCAAACCCCCAACCCCAACCAAGCCTGCGACTTCCGCACCGGCTACCCCCAAGACTAAGGCACCGCCGCCAGTCATTATTAGGGACCTATCCAAATGGGAATCTGTCTCCAGAACCCTCAAGGAGAAACAGATAAACTTCACCAATGCACGGAAGTGCGAGACCGGTATAAAGGTAACGGTCCAAACTGTGGTCTACTACAGAGCCCTCACCGCCCTCCAAGCCGAACAAGAAATCGATTGGCACTCTTATACACTAGAAGAGGATTGCGTCCTACGCGTCGTGATACGACGCATACGTCGTCTTGGATAAGACGCTGGATGGCAAGGCCATATTCAAGGTCAAGACCGTAGCCGGACTAAATGGCATCTCCATTTGAAACCCCAAGCCCTCCGGAGCGGTCCCCACGGAAGTCAAAGTTCCCCACGGGAAGACGGCTGCCCTTGTGGCCACAGCCGAAGAGGTCACTGAGTTAGCCCTCAAAATGCTAGACTCAGTCTACCTAGATATGATCGAGGATTTGGGCCATGCCCTAATAGCTGCCGGCGACAATTGGATCGACCGAACGAAGGCTATTAGACTACAAAACCCAAATTGAGGAGGCGTCCATAGACCCCTGTGGGCCACGATGTCGATGGTGTCTGCGTTCCCCGTGCGGTTGCAATAGTGGGCCGGCTCGTCCGGACCCATCAACTCGTAATCGTGGCTCACAGAGTCCAGTTGAAGGGTCTGTCCACGTGGGCACACCCTTGAGGAGTTCCAGCTTGTGTGCTTGGCATTGAAGTCTCCCGCCACCAGTGTGGGTGTGGGGTCCTCTAGGAGGGAGCGGAGCTCCCTGACTTCGAATTTGGTGGTGGCGGTAGAATTGGTGAAGTACGGCGGGATGTATGTGGCGAAGACATGGAGTTGATCAGTACGCCAAGCGTGTACATGGTCCGGAACTGCTTGTAGGGGATGGCCTGGTGGACGATGCTCCTCTTCACGAATACTGCCAGCGTGATATAGTTGGGGATGTTGTAGGCATCCCCTTCCTTGAGCATTGTTTCGCTGACCAGGAGAATGTCGATTTTTCGCTCACGGAGGAAGTGGGTCAGCATCTTCTTCTTCCTCCGGAGCGATTCGGCGTTCCAATGAGCTATTCTCAGAGGTCGTCTATCCTTGCGCAATAGTGGTGAGACCTTTGAGCTCCGGCGTGATTACGCCTCCGGCTGCCACTATAGTGTTGACCATGTGGGACAGGGTCACCAGGTCCTTGTCCTCGAGGATACTGGCGCTCCAGTCGAGTCGAGGGAGGAGCCGATCAGGGCTGTTTGCCCTCTACGGCGGATGCTGCCGCCGCCTGCATCTACAGGCGGGTCCACCGCTGCTGTGGCGGGCCCCTGGCTGGCAGTCGACTCTATGATGGCGTTCCTTGGAGAGGGCTTGTAGGCGCGGTCCGGCGGGCGGGCGTGCAGCGCTCCACGGATTGGCGCGCATTTTTATAGGACTCGTCCGTGCTTGAGGCTTCCCCCCACCACCCTTTCTTTATTGTCATTTAACAAACAATTTTTCTAACTTTATAAAATTTTCTTCTTACATATTTTATACTATTCTAATCTTTACAATGACTACTATCTAATACAAGTATTTATAATACCCTGGTGCATCCGAATTGCATGGAAAATGCATTCAAAGTTTGCGCGTATAAAATAAGCATTTCCCCCCTCGTGCATCCATCGCTGCGCCCTTATAAAAACAGCGCGTTATTGTTGCGCGGTGCCCTACGTACCCGCGATCTGCACAAGGATCTTGAGCTTCCAACCATATCGAGATATGTCAAAGAGACGTCCCAACGTTACTTTGAGAAATGCCCCTCTCATCCGAATCCGTTAGTAGTAAAGGCAGCTAACTACAATCCCCTGAAGGATCCCACCTTGCAGCTTCGACGCCCGAGGAATGTTCTCTTGGACCCCGATGACCCCATCACGGTTGCAAATAGGCCGTTCGAAGATCTCGCGTCTCTCAGGAGACCGGGACACTCAACCTGTACACTCACACACCGCACTCGCCGGCGAGTGCGACGAAGTAGGAACAGTAGCTCGTTTACCAGGTACCGGAACGTACCAGGGCGCTTCTCGCCACCAGTAGGCTTTTCTTAGGCCCTTAAGGCACCCTAGTGTCGGCCCGTAAGGCAATGTGCGTTTGCATCGCTCGCCATTGCTCAAAGGCAAAGCCCATGGCCGAGGTTCGTCCCAACTGGGAGCCCCTTGCGCTTTTGCCGAAAAGGCTGAGTGGCGTCAAGCCCTCGCCTCAAACCGTTCCGCTGTAAATATTAAAGCTCATCGAAGCTAATATTGTAGGTGCGTCAAACAAAAAAAAAAAACAGTTGTGTTGGCAACACTTGGTCGCCAACGGAAAAATTCTACAGACCGGTGAACGAGAAACGACGTGAAGACCGGTGAACGAGAAGTGACGTCAACGAAATGATGTCTGGGAGGAACGGTGGCCTTTCGGGACATTTCTGCTCATCGACTTGGTTCGGTTCACATCGCGCATCTTCAATATTGAGTATAATTAATAATTGATTCAGATTTAAAATATTTTAATAATAATAATAGTAAATTAATTGATTGTAATAAAATTACTTTGTCCAATACTTTTAAAATAACACGTAGTATTAAAATTTGTATTTCAATTACTTAGTTCTTCAAGTTAAAATTAAAGTGTAATATTCTATCCTTTCATTTCGATTTGTATTTACATAAACTTGTTAAATATAATTATATTAGTAAATGTTTGATTTATTAGAACTAAATATTTTCTTCTACCGTCCCAACGTTTTTTAATAGATACGTATAACACCTATTAATTCGTATTTTGTTTACATCAGAAGTCACGATAACCAACGTCTACTATGGGTCGACGCAGAAGGAGACGCGACCGATCCAGTTCAAGCTCTTCATCGTCGAGCTCGGATACCTCGAGCGACAGGAGCAGATCTACTACTCCACCGAGAAGGAGAAAGAAGGTAGCTCGAAAAGCTGATCCTGTGAGTACAGTTACATTAAATAATTTGATCCCATAATTTGACCCCATCAAAGATAACGTTAACGCATGGCTAAATATTATAGAGTGTTACGCTAAAACGTTCTCGTGGTCAGATCATGTTATTCGCTTCCAAGCGCTAAATAAACTGAAAGGTTCCGCTAAAACTTGGTATGAAGCGTTATTGCGTACCAATGACCTTTGGCCTAAATGGAAATGGTCAGAGTGGGTAAAACGCATTTCGACTACGTTTAAAATAAAACGTAACATGTTTGAGTTGCTTAAAGATATTATTGATAAAAAACCCGTTGATGGTCAATCTTTATATGAATTCTATTTCGAACAAAAGGGTAAAATAGATCGGTTAGGTTTGAATTTTTCAGACATGACATTATATCAATAATACTTGGAAATATTTGCGACAACACTTTGAGTACCGCAATCGAAGCGAGTAATTTCGAATCTTGTGATAGTTTATCTAGCTTCTTACACGGTAGGATACATAAAAATAAAAACCCAAAAAGTAACAGCAGTACACGAGATTCGAAAACAAGTTCTAGTGTAGGCGCAGATAGTTCAAGTACACTCTCTAATTCAACAATAGTTCACGATTCTAGTAGTAATTCGGTTAATAATACGAGTAATACAAATCATACAATAGGAGAAGCTAGTACAAGTAGAAGTTCCTTTCGTAATAAAACACTGCGTTGCAATGGATGTGGTGGCAATCACAGAAGATTTCAGTGCGACGTACTTAAATGTGACTTTTGTAATAAACGTGGTCATACTGAATCAACTTGCTATAAAAAAGAATCAATGGTACCTAAAACCGAAAAACAAGAAACCAAATGCGTAGTGACATGTAATAACAAAGATAAATTTATAAAAATTGTTAAATTGAACGATATATCACATGCCTCTTTTATAGATTCGGGTAGTAGTTGTTCTTTAGTTTCAAAAAGTTTAGTTGATAAATACTCATTTCCTCAGATTAAGTTAGATACCCCCGTTATATTACAAGGATTTTTAAAAGGTAGCATAACGACTGTTTCAAATAAGATATCGGTCGGTTTGAAAATAGATTCTGTAAATTTAGATAATGTTGATTTTTATATTCTAAATGATTTGGCAGATTGTGATATTTTAATTGGTCGGAATGTAACTGAAAATCCTAATCTTATGTATTCGCGAGTAGGTAATACCCTTACATTTGATTATGTGGATAAATTTAACAATTTTTGTAAAAACGTAAAAGAATGGATATTCAATGCTCAGTCTAATCACAACGATTTAATATTACTTTTTGAAAAATATAAATCTTGTTTTGCCGATAGCATCAGTCAATTAGGCAAAGTAAATAATCATGAAATGACTATACAGTTAACCGAATCGCGCCCGGTTCAATACCGGCCATATAGAACATCCGTTCCGGATAGGCAAGTGATACGCGAAATAATTGAAGAACTGTTGGATAGTCGGATCATTCGTGAGAGTCGATCGGCTTATGCTAGCCCCGCTTTGCTAGTTAATAAGAAAAATGGTGAAAAAAAATACTGTGCATTGATTACAGGTCTCTTAATAAAATAACAGTTAAGGATAAATACCCTATGCCACGAATAGAAGACTTAATTGATAGACTTCAAGGTAGTTTTTATTACACGAATTTAGATTTAAAAAGTGGATACTATCAAATTTTAATGAGTGTTGATGGCAACTCTGCGCGACCATCGACCACGAACCGCGGGCGGTACCCCGCGCGCCTCTCATCGAAACGTCAGAATCAATGACACATTGCTTCACCGATCGTGCTACGAGCCGTGTCGATTTTATTGTCGGGTCGCATTGATTATACCTTAAATACAGTCCATTGAATTTTATTATACTCGCTTTAGGGATTCCTTGTATTATCCATATACGGGCACCTACTTCAACATAGGTCCTTCGAGACTTTCGCCAAGACAAGGAATTTTGGGCGCGGCCAGCTGACTGTCAAAATTCAAAAATTGAAGAAGGACGGCGGTTACAACGGTCACCAAGTCATCGAAATTCCTGCTAATCCAGCATCATCTTCGTGTTTCCTGGCTGTATCATCGGGTCTAAGGCGGACTCATCACATCGGCAACGCAGAAGTACCTACCCATCGTGAAGAAGATTCTCCGCCACAGGGATGAACAAGGATAAGGGCACCAATATCGTGAGATCGACCCAATTTCCTTTACTTTCACTCATCTTCACATTTCACTATTATTTAGTGCTCATTTCTCCATTTCATTTTCATCTGTGATTAATAGTTGTTGGCATTTCATCATTTTGTAGTTTGAAAATCGTCGGTTACGTATCATTTCATTTGAAAAATCATAGCGTATTTACTAGTTTGTGTGGTTAAGTAGTGTGTAGTAACGTAGTTTGTACGTAGTTTTGGTGTATTTAGTGGATATTTTTCACCAAGATTACCCATCGCAAATTTTCAACATCCCGTAAAATCATCAATCACCTCATAATTTCATCACATCATATTCATTCGTAAATCATTTTAGCGTTTTAATACCTCTTAGCAATAACAATCCGATTTACAGTTATTTTGTACTAACATATATTTTTATTTTTATAGGTCGGTAGTCAGCTGATTGCGACTAACGGTAATAACTTCATAGCGGTGCGCCTGACGTAACATCGGAGCAAATATACGTATCGTTCTGTTTATATTATTTTCTTTTAGGATTTTCGGTTTTGCATTAACTTAAATTCAAATTAAGTTTTTTTTTAATTACTTTCCTAGATTTTTTTTTTTTTAACTTTTATTTCTTAACAATCTAACTAAACTTAGCTTAACTTATACAATGACGGACGTAAAAATAACAGCATTAATTAAAAAGAGAGGAACATTAAAGAGTAAATTAACTACATTTTGCAATTATATAAATTTACTAAATAATATTTCAGTTCAAAACCCTAGCGTCTTAAACGAACTAAAAACGCGACTAGAAAAAATTGAGGTATTATATTCCGAATTCGATGTGCTTCAGGGGGAGATTGAGGAGCTTTCCGACGATCCGGAAGTGCGGTACCAGGAACGGGAAATATTCGAGGGCCAGTTTTACGCAGCCGTCGGCTCGGCCAAGGCGCTCTGTGACTCCGTGTCATCGGCGTCATCGCCCAACACCTCTATGCATAGTGCTGAGGTAAGCTCTCATGATGCACACACACACAAACACAACAATTTTGTAAGGCTTCCTAAAATTAATTTACCTACTTTTGATGGCGACTATCAGCAGTGGCTTGAGTTTAGAGATACTTTCATATCGATTATTCATTCGAATGATAGCATGGATAGTATCAATAAATTTCATTATTTACGCGCTTGTCTCCATGGAAGCGCGGCTTTAGTTATTAAAAGCTTGGACTTTAAAGCCAATAATTATGCCTCTGCTTGGGACCTGCTTTGCAAGAGATATGACAACAAACGCTTGCTTGTCAATAATCATGTTCAAGCTCTCTTTAATGTAAGCTCAGTTCAAAAGGAGTCTAGTAAGGCTTTGCGTTATTTAGTAGACATTACAAATAAAAATCTCCGAGCTTTGGCCACGCTTGATCAACCCACACAGAATTGGGACACGCTCATCATTCATATGATGTCTGCTAAATTAGATCCTACCACAAATAGAGAGTGGGAGGAACATCGTAGTAATCGTAGTGAGCCACCAACCTTAGATATTTTCCTGACTTTTTTAACAAACAGGGCTGACCTTCTCGAGACACTGGAGGAGTCCAAGAGCAGTAAAGGTAAATCTGAAAATTCTCCTGTTCAAAAACAGAGGAGTTTTATCGTTTCTACAGGCAAACGAAAATTATCTTCTTGTCCATTTTGTAATAAACCTCATTCTTTATTTAACTGCTTTGGCTTTCGAAAGCTTCCAGTGGAAACACGCATTCAGCGAGTCAATGAGTACAAGGTATGCAAAAATTGTTTAAGGTCTGGTCACAATGAGTCTCAATGTAGCTTGTCTCACCGTAAGTACTGTAAAATTAAACACAACACGCTTTTACATATAGACTCGCCAAATGAAGTACCTATCTCACATGAAAGTGTTGTATTATCTGCTGAGCACTCACATTCACAGCAATCATTTTCTAATGCAAACCATGTATTACTTTCCACAGCACTGGTCAAAGTGTTCGACTCCCACGGGTCACCTCATACTGCCAGAATCCTGCTGGACAATGGTAGTACTGGCAACTTTGTTACACAAGACCTCTGTAACAGACTACAAATACGCACCCACGATGCGTGTTCAAGGGTAACAGGTATCAATAATCAAACTTCCAATAGTTCACAGTCTTGCTCTCTTATGTTCGAGTCTTCAGATGGTAGCTATAGGACACATATCGATTGTTACGTTTTATCCAATATAACATCGTTGTTGCCTAACACATACATAGACATAAGCCACTTAGAATTGCCATCTGGTGTTCGTTTAGCCGATCCAACCTTCAACGTTCCGTCAGCTATTGATATTCTCGTAGGCGCGGACGTATTTTGGAAAGTATTAGGCACCAATCGAATCCAGTTAGGTAAAAACAAACCAGTCTTATTTGAAACCAAATTCGGATGGTTGGTTTCAGGCGCCATAGCTACTTTCGGTTCTCATCAACAATCTGTATGTATGTTTAGCAACGATAATAAACCTCAAATAGATTTATCTCGTTTCTGGGAATTAGATACAATCCCTTCTCAATATGAGTTTACCCCAGACGAGCTTACATGCGAACAAGAGTTTGTTAAATCTTTAACGAGAAATTCAGATGGTCGCTTTGTAGTGTCCATACCATTGAAGGAGTCTCCAGAAAGCCTGGGCGACTCGTACGTCATAGCAAAGCGTAGATTTCTTTCCCTAGAACGTCGGTTAGAGAGAGAGCCGCGTATGAAAGCACTCTACGACGAATACATGACTGAGTATTTAGAGTCAGGTTATATGTCGGAAACTAAATCTAAAATTCCCAACACTGTTTATTGTTATCTTCCTCATCATGGTGTCTATAAGGAAAATAGTGTTTTCACCAAATTACGCGTAGTCCTAGACTGTTCCTGTGTCACATCTTCTGGTAAATCTCTTAATAGCATACAACGCATCGGACCTGTTGTTCAAGACGATTTAATTTCGATACTTATCCGTTTTCGACAGCACAAGTACGTCGTGTCAAGTGATATTGCACGTATGTACCTCCAAATTTTAATTAAAAAAGAGCAGCGTCCATTGCAACAAATTTTGTGGAGGTTCGATCCCTCTCAACCACTGAAGACGTATACGTTGAACACAGTCATTTTTGGCTCGTCATCAGCGCCATATTTAGCAACCAGATGTCTTAAACAGTTAGGGTTAGATTCGCCAGATCCCGACACTAAACGTTCCATCTGTCGTGACAGGTATGTTGACGATTATTTATCAGGTCAGGACACATTAGAGGGCACGATTGCACAGTGTAAAAGTGTTATTAAAACATTAAAAACTGCCAAATTTAATTTGCGTAAATGGCATTCAAATAGCAAAGAAATTCTTAGTGCAATCTCTGACGATGCGGACATGTCTGGTAGCGTAGATCTCAGTGACAATGAAACGTCTAAAACCTTAGGTCTTAATTGGATTTGTTTAACCGACACCTTAGTTTTTCGCATAAAACTACCAAAACTTGATAAGGTAAATAAGCGTCTTATCTTGTCCACAATATCACAAGTATACGACCCGATTGGACTTATTTCACCTTGTATTGTGGAAGCCAAAATTCTACTTCGAGACTTGTGGATACTGAAATGTTCTTGGGATGAGGAAGTTCCAGAGAATATTAAAAAACAGTGGACCGATTTTTCTGTTTCTTTATTAAATTTAAATAATTTTAATATACCCAGATGTGTTAAAATTACGCCATCTATTGATAACCAAATACATGTGTTTACAGACGCATCGGAAAAGGCGTACGGTACATGTGTTTATGTTAGGAGCGTAGGCACTGATGGCTCAGTGTGTGTACGGCTTCTCGCATCAAAGAGTAAGGTACCGCCTATCAAATCTACAACCATTCCGCGATTAGAGCTGAAAGACTGTGCGCTAAGATTATATCATCTGTTACCTTTGAATATAGCTCGTGTACATGTTGGTCTGACTCGACGATAGTGTTGAGTTGGCTCTCTTCTTCCCCAGCGCAGCTTAAGCCTTTCGTTAGACACCGCGTTGTAGAGATACAAGATAGCTCTCACGATTGGCGCTATGTTCCAACCAAATCGAATCCAGCTGACTTGGTTTCCCGAGGTATGAGAGCCGATCTTTTACAGGACTGTTCCCTATGGTGGTCTGGACCTCCCTTTCTACTGTTAGAGCAGTCTCAATGGCCAACTAAGCCCAATCAAAATAATGTACAGTTGCCGGAGATAATACACACAGTTCATACATCACAAATACCGCCTTTACATATCGACATAATTAAAAATCTTATTAAAAATTATTCTAGTTTTTCTAAATTACAACGCATAATAGCCTATATTCTTAGATTTATTAATAATTGTAGAAATGTCACAAATCTTAGTGAATATCTATCGTTGTCAGAGCTGAAGGCCGCAACGACTCTTCTTGTAATCACATCTCAGAGGGAATCATTTCCTGAAGAGCGGAATTTACTTTTAAATAATAAACCTTTGCCAAATAAAAACCGTTTATTATCATTATCGCCATTCATAGACACGGACAATGTCATACGCATTGGCGGAAGGCTTGGTAACTCTCACTACGATTATAACATCAAGCATCCCGTCCTTCTTTGCAGTAAACAAAGACTATGTCAACTAATTTTTGAAAATTTACACAAGACACACTTGCACGCAGGACCTCAGCTATTGTTAGCAACAGTTAGACATAATTACTGGCCTTTAGGAGGAACTAGGCTTGCCAAACACATTGTACACACCTGCGTAAAATGCTGTAGGTTCAAAGGTCAAACTGTTCAGCCAATAATGGGCAATCTTCCAGACAAACGCGTCCACCTGGAGTTCCCTTTCTTGGAGACTGGATGCGATTATGCCGGACCGCTTCTGATAGCTGACCGCAAAGGTAGAGGTTCACGTTTGAGTAAATGTTACATATGTGTTTTTGTTTGTCTAGCCACCAAGGCGCTGCATCTGGAGCTTGTCTCAGATATGACTAAAGAGGCTTTCATTGCAGCTCTTAATAGATTTATTTCGCGTCGGGGAAAACCTCAGAACATTTTCTCCGACAATGGTACTACGTTCGTAGGCACTTTCAATGAGTTGGGAAGGCTTCTCAAAGATCCTAGTCTGACGTCGAGTCTCGCCGCTGATCAAGGTATTAATTTTTCATTTATACCCAAATTTACGCCACATTTTGGAGGACTATGGGAAAGTGCAGTGAAGTCCGTAAAACACCACCTTAAACGCGTCCTAGATCTCACACATTTAAACTAAGAGGAAATGTCGACTCTATTAATTCAGATCGAGGCTATTCTCAATTCTCGGCCGCTCACACCAATATCCCAAGATCCTTCCGACCTTACTCCGCTAACTCCAGCTCATTTCCTTATCGGTCGGTCTCTGGTTTGCGCGCCACATCCGCAGATCACCGACAGATCCGTCACCAGCCTCCAACGTTACCAACGCATCGAGCTCCTCAAACAGCATTTTTGGAATCGTTTCCACAACGAATATATTTTCTGGCTTCAGAGGAAAGCAAAATGGCACAAGACACGTGGGCAGCTGGAGCAGGGCGCGATGGTCGTCATCAAGGATACCTCGGCGCCGCCTCTCATGTGGCTGCTGGGCCGCGTCGTCCGCGTGCTGCCGGGCCTCGACGGCGTGGCCAGGGTGGCCGACATTCACACTCGCAAGGGGACGATCCGCCGGGCCTTCAACACCATCTGCCCCCTGCCAATTGTTGAAGATGCTTCAAGGCCGGGAGTATGTTGATGGCAACTCTGCGCGACCATCGACCACGAACCGCGGGCGGTACCCCGCGCGCCTCTCATCGAAACGTCAGAATCAATGACACATTGCTTCACCGATCGTGCTACGAGCCGTGTCGATTTTATTGTCGGGTCGCATTGATTATACCTTAAATACAGTCCATTGAATTTTATTATACTCGCTTTAGGGATTCCTTGTATTATCCATCTACCAGGGCACCTACTTCAACATGAGTAAAGAATCCATTGATAAAACAGCGTTTATTACTGAAGATGGACACTATGAATTTTTGAGACTACCTTTTGGTCTAGCAAATGCCCCGTCATGCTTCCAACAAATGATGCATAAAGTATTAGGAAACCTTAGATTTAACAATGTTATCATTTATTTAGACGATGTTGTAATCGTCAGTAAGACAAAAGAAGAAAATCTAAAATTATTAGAGTCTGTACTACAGATTTTTAAAGAAAATGGCCTAACGTTAAATTTAAAAAAATGTAATTTTCTTATGACAGAAATTGAATTTCTAGGTTATAAAATTGCTGCTGGTTCGATAAAGCCAAGCGAAAATAAACTAATTGCTGTCAAAGATTTCCCCAGACCTAAATCAGTTCACCAGTTGCGCCAGTTCCTAGGTCTCATTAGCTATTTTAGGAAATTTATCCTTAACTGTGCACAGCTGTCCAGTCCACTTACAAAACTATTAAAAAAAGATAGTAAATGGGCTTGGCAAGATACACATGAACAATCATTTCTTACTCTCAAAAATGCTTTGACTTCCAATAACGTGTTGATTATATATGACCCATCGAAACCATGTATTTTGTACACAGACGCTAGTAGAGACGGAATAGCGGGTGTGCTCATGCAGCTAACTGATCAAGGTGAAAAACCTGTGCATTTTTACAGTAGGCAGACTACGGAAGATGAAAAAAAATTTCATTCTTTCGAACTTGAGATGTTAGCTATAGTGAGTTCTCTTCAAAAATTTCGTATTTATCTTTTAGGTGTACATTTTAATATAATTACAGATTGTAACGCTGTAAGGTACGCTCTAACTAAAAAAGAAATTATTCCAAGGATAGCTCGATGGGTACTATATACTCAAGATTTCGATTGATATTTTTTTTTTTTTATTTATTTAACTTTATTGTAAAAATACAATAGGCGGACTTAATGCTAAAAGCATTATCTAACAGTCAACCTTTGGGTCAAGCAGAGAACAGTTTGTGGGTGCAAAAATAACATTTACTTAAATAACAAATATAATAAACTTACATAACATACATAATAAATAGTTAATATATACATATATATATACATACATACATACATATTAATACATATATACCTATCATAAAATATATTAGCCATAGTAAAAAAAATATATATATATTAAAAGCAAAATAAACAATAGCAGCAATTCTCAATTTCCCCTCCCTTTCTGCTTCCTATAATTTTGAGAGTAGGAACTTGTAGACAAGCTTTTTGAAAGTAGCACGACTGGAGGCCTGCCTAATCGATTCTGGAAGCCGATTCCAAAGTCTTACTGCGGTCACGGCGAAAGATTTGGAGAAAAATTCAGTATGATGAGAAGGCGTTGCAAGAGACATATTATTAGAAGAACGCAGGTTTCTATCATGATTGGAACTTAAAAGTTTGAAATCACATTTAAGGTAATTGGGAGTGAGTGGATTACTAAGAATATTATAGAGTTGACATAATATATGTAAATTCCTGCGTTGACGGATAGGCAGCCATTTCAGCTCAGAACGGTATTCGGAAATATGGTCATATTTCCGGAGACAAAAAATGAACCTGATACAATTGTTGACAAGGCGTTCCAATTTGTTCAGTTGTTGTTCAGTTACATCCAGATAACACACATCACCGTAATCAATAAGAGGAAGTACCAGTGCTTGAGCCAGCATAATTTTAGTTTTAATAGGAAGAAAGTTTTTTAGGCGATGTAAATAATGGAGAGTACCATACACCTTACGACTTACTTCAACGATGTGAGAATTCCAGGAGAGCTTTTCATCAATATGAAGACCAAGATCTTTCACTACTGGACTATATGGAATCTCAGCACCGTCGAATAATAGTGGTTGTAGAGAATGTAGGTCAATGCTGTTAAGTTGATATGTGCTGCCCACCACTATTGCTTGACATTTTTTGGGGTTGACACGGATTCCGAAATTGTTGGACCATTCCAATATACTGCTCAAGTTACGGTTCAGCAAACAGATGGACTGGTCGATATCATCAGCATTGGCCCTTGTATAAAGCTGCAAGTCGTCTGCATAGAAGTGATAAGAACAAGAAAGTTGATGCGAGAGAAGGTTTATAAAAACAGAAAAGAGAATCGGATATTGTTCATAGGGAGGGTACACGTATGGCACACGTTGATGCACTTAGTAGAAACCCGGTTCAAACGGGTGAAAAAGCTGAATCGGAATTAATAATGTCGATAACGGAAGCAGATTGGTTGTTGTCCGTGCAACTCCAAGATTCCGAAATAATTAAATTAAAATCAATTTTAGAATCCGGTGACATGGATAATAATAAACACGTATTCGATAATTATGATTTATTAGGTAACAAGGTATATAGACGTACTGCTCTCGGTCGCCGATGGGTAGTACCAAAAGAATGTATTTGGCAAATTATAAAACTAAATCATGATGACGTGGGGCATTTTGCTTTAGACAAAACGCTAGAACGCATTCAATCTAACTACTGGTTCCCAAAAATGCGACGTGTAGTAAAAAAGTATATTAATTATTTGTATATATTTTAAAAATAAAGGTGGTCCGAAAGAAGGGTTTTTGCACCCTATACCAAAATTTGCAAAGCCATTTCATACGTTACACATGGACCACTTAGGCCCGTTTGTTAAATCTAAAAATGGCAATAAATATTTACTCGTAACGGTGGATGCATTTACAAAGTTTGTTTTCATTTCGGCAGTTCCCGCAAATAACTATGAATCAATAAAAGTAGAATTAGATAACATAACTAAAATATTCGGTAATCCAAAGCGTATCATTGCCGATTCTGGGGCTAGCTTTACCTGTAAATCATTTAATGAATACTGCTTGGAAAGGAATATTCGTTTACATATTATCGCAACAGGCATGCCTCGAGCCAACGGTCAAGTCGAGCGTTTTAATAAAACCATTCTGGATGCTTTAAAAACATTGGGCTCAAATTTGTCTGATGACAAATGGGACGAATGCATTAAAACCTTACAGCTGGGCCTTAATAGTACTTATCACAAAACACTTAAAGCTGTTCCGAGTGAGGTGCTATTTGGGTACAGATTGCGCTTGGATAGTGATGGCTTGACTCCAGACCATGAGGACGAAATAGTTGATGTAACACAATTACGCCGAACTGTTAACGAAAACATTAAATCGAGTGCGGTTTATCAGAAAAAACAATTTGACAGCATTCTATGTAAAGCCAGAGTCTATGATGTGGGGGATCTCGTCCTTGTAAAAATACAAAGCCAAAGTAATGATGGTAGAAGCCGTAAACTGCTACCAGTATTCAAAGGGCCCTTCCAAGTAAAAACAATTCTGGAAAACGACCGGTATGAAATTGTCGATTTAAGGGGCAGCGAAAGAAGCGATAAAAAGTATACAGGTGTGGCCGCAGCTGAAAATTTAAAGCCTTGGATCACTATTGGTAATTATGGCGATGATTATGAGTTTTAAAACATTCATAATCAAATGGCTAGTGTTGGCAAGGTCAGTATTCAATAAGTTTCTTTATTTATTCTTCTATTTTATACTATATTATGACTTAACTGTTTCAGTTTCAACGATTTGATTTGAATTAATTTCTTTGAGCCAGTTACAAAACTATGGAATCAAAAGTTTACTACTGAAATATAACAAACCTTGTTTTATTGTAAATTGAAAAACATTAAGAGCGTGATGTAAAACAATGGATTTGAAACGTTGTACAAACATCATTGCATAAAAATGTGAAATCATTTACTCTAAAACAAACCAATATGAATGAACACATTGTGAACTTATGAATTATTTTGTAACTTGTATTATATGTGTTTAATTCTGTTCACAGTTTCTCCACTGGCTCCTAGTAGCGTTCGGGGCGAACGCTATGCAGCATGGCCGTGTTGGCAACACTTGGTCGCCAACGGAAAAATTCTACAGACCGGTGAACGAGAAACGACGTGAAGACCGGTGAACGAGAAGTGACGTCAACGAAATGATGTCTGGGAGGAACGGTGGCCTTTCGGGACATTTCTGCTCATCGACTTGGTTCGGTTCACATCGCGCATCTTCAATATTGAGTATAATTAATAATTGATTCAGATTTAAAATATTTTAATAATAATAATAGTAAATTAATTGATTGTAATAAAATTACTTTGTCCAATACTTTTAAAATAACACGTAGTATTAAAATTTGTATTTCAATTACTTAGTTCTTCAAGTTAAAATTAAAGTGTAATATTCTATCCTTTCATTTCGATTTGTATTTACATAAACTTGTTAAATATAATTATATTAGTAAATGTTTGATTTATTAGAACTAAATATTTTCTTCTACCGTCCCAACGTTTTTTAATAGATACGTATAACACCTATTAATTAGTATTTTGTTTACAGTTGTGCGGTGCGTTAGTTGTATTTCGGATGCCCCAGCGTTATCTTATGCTAGTTTATTTTCTAAGTCCTATTCTTATCTATCTATGTGTCTTATCTAGTCTTATCTCTTATCTACTATGCTTATCCTAAGGTTATTGAAACTCAAACACAATAAACTTTATTTCTCATAACACTTAAACATAATCAGTCTTATTCCTAGATATCAAAACAAACATTTATCAATTAAAATAAGTGATAACTTAACCTACAATAAGAAAAAGGTAGTTATGTATACTCTTTTTCTCTTACCTGACATTTCATGTGAAAGAACGAGACGCAACACATTTTAGCTAACATGGGCTTAACAAACGTTTCTTAATTTTTTTTTTTTTTTTATTTATTTAACTTTATTGTAAAAATACAATAGGCGGACTTAATGCTAAAAGCATTATCTAACAGTCAACCTTTGGGTCAAGCAGAGAACAGTTTGTGGGTGCAAAAATAACATTTACTTAAATAACAAATATAATAAACTTACATAACATACATAATAATGTTCCTTTTACTTTGTATTTTAAAGCAATAAAGATATTACAAACAAACATAATAAATAGTTAATATATACATATATATATATACATACATACATACATATTAATACATATATACCTATCATAAAATATCCATAGTAAAAAAAATATATTAAAAGCAAAATAAACAATAGCAGCAATTCTCTATTTCCCCTCCCTTTCCGCTTCCTATAATTTTGAGAGTAGGAACTTGTAGACAAGCTTTTTGAAAGTAGCACGACTGGAGGCCTGCCTAATCGATTCTGGAAGCCGATTCCAAAGTCTTACTGCGGTCATGGCGAAAGATTTGGAGAAAAATTCAGTATGATGAGAAGGCGTTGCAAGAGACATATTATTAGAAGAACGCAGGTTTCTATCATGATTGAACTTAAAAGTTTGAAATCACATTTAAGGTAATTGGGAGTGAGTGGATTACTAAGAATATTATAGAGTTATAATACGGGGGTAAGTATCAGCTCCAATGTGAGACAGTTTACAAAGCGCGTGAATCTTCTTACCTTTACCTACGTTTATTCAAGAAAGAAGTAGTTTTCATTTTAACTCAAGAAACCCTTCTACTCCCAGTATCCAAAGTACTACCCTAAACATATCCCTATTACAGTCTTCACCGCTATCGAAGGCATACGTATGGCAGCTAAAGTCCATACCATAATATGAGATTGTTGGACAGACACAAGACGTGCTGCAAAATGAGAGGCTATTTTATTTAGTGTATAAATATAGTTAAATGAATTATAATTATTTTTGTTTGTACCCCACTTGTTATTCAAGCTTGATATGAATGCGGCTGTATTACTGTACAAACTTTAGTAGTTTAGCGAAATGCATTTAATCTGTAAAAACTTTGTACAATGTTAAATAAATATATATATAATATTGATAATGTATTGTATAGGTAATTTTTTATTTTTCATAAGTCACAATATAAACAATTTACAATGTAATAAAAATAATGATATATAATTTTAATGTTTATTGTAATATTAAATTCTTATACATATTGATACTATGACATTAACATTTTTATTAATAAATTATATTTACATATGTAGAATTTATTAATTTATTAACATAAAATGTGTTCAAAATGTGTTTATGTGAAAGTATTTTATTGTACCAAATGTAATAGTTAGTGATCCTCACCTCAGAGGTGGTATAAGTCTGCTGCATTTCTCATATCTTTAGCGTAGCATTACATTTTAATTTATATAATAGTCGTGAGTCGGAAGTCCTCTCATTATTACAGTGAACGCTCCAGGAAATGTGCTGTGTGCTGTTTTTTTCTTATATTTATATACTGTATAGATAACTGATTTTGTCAAATTTTATGAATTCATAATAAAATGTGTGATACCAAAATTAATTTCATTTATTTGACCGAAACTGCCTACGAGGTCCTAAGGTTTAAGGCTTTACCTGTAGACCTAGGTTCGATTCCCACGGGATGCAGATCTTTGTTTAGTTGATATTATCAGTTTGATCAAGATTATGGTCATGCAGGGGGTGGGGGGGTTACTATGACCTCTAGAAACGATACAAAAACAAGAAAGTAAGCGACAATACATGATGGTAGCCCCCCAGATTTCACTCTTACGAAAGTCCATAGTCTGGTCAGGAGGGCTACCATTACTCTAATAATCCGACCATCCAAAAATTTGCATGGTTTTTTAAGATGCCAGGCGCCTAGGGTCTGGGGCCGCGGCGGAGGCTGCAGAAGATGCCAAGCGGCGCAAATATGCCTCTCTTAATAATAAGTACATGTTTGTGCCGCTTGGCACTTGGCAGTTTCAAAAAGTTTTTTAAAGACTTAGCTCCGAAGCTTTTTGACGCCGCAGGTGACAAGAGGGATGGCTCATTCCTTGCACAATACAGCGCGGGAATGCAGCCAGTGTTTTGTGCCATGCCTCACGGACATCACCTAATTTAAAATTTAGATTAGTTTTAGATTTCTATTTATTAATATTTTCTTTATAAGTATAGTTTTTAAGGTTTATTTAGAAATAAAGTGAAATTCCCTAGTAAAATAGATTTTACCATAGTTTTAGTAGGTACCTATAGGTTTTCCTATGGCGTGGCTTGGGCCGCACATGAGACAGATAACCATAATACCTATACTAATTTCGTAAATATTTCGATTACGCTGCTGGCCAAATATCAAAATCCACCAGTGTACGAGTACTAAGTAAAAAAAATGTATTTTTTTTTTAAATTTCTAACTGAAAATTTAGACTAACTAATTTGTTTTTTTTTTCGTTTAAATTATTATTAATTTTATACGAACTTTTAAAGTTTTATAGTTGCTGACGTCATTAACCAAGACAATGTTACCATCACAGAACAATTATTACGAGGTTACCATTATATTATATTATAGTGCAAGTGCGACAGTGTGGTCACAGAAAAAATTAACGTGCCTTCCTTTTTTTGCAACATTTTTACGGCCCTGGAAATAAGTCCATTAATACCTTTCTTGAAGTATTAATCTTCTTCACCGTCACCGGTTACTACCGTCTCTTAAAACCATGCAAGATCCAGTGAGTAAGAGAGATGTCGCCCTACATCATGTATTGCGCTGTCTCGCTTACTCACTGCATCTTGCATGGTTTTAAAGATGGTAGAGGAACTATAATAATTTAATATGTTTAAAATTAATTTCAGACCCAGCCTTAATTACATTACGTAACACGGATTTTTGATAACTTGTGTTTTCAGTGAATAATAATTTTTAAATGATGGTGGCGCTAGTGTTCACCGAGGCCGAGGTATCATCTCAAGGCAAACTAGGCACGTGCCTAGCTAAGGGCGCGAGAGTACAGCGGGGTCTAAAAACGCCACTTTGAGCAATTCATCGAATCGATTCATATTATGAATTCCTTAGCAATTCTGTAGCAATTCCTCTATTTTTTGTAAAATGGCCAATTAAACTTCGCATTCCTCTTCAAAAAAAAAACCGGCCAAGTGCGAGTCGGACTCGCGCACCGAGGGTTCCGTACAAACCTGCAAGGTTTACAAAGTTCGTTCATTACGACAATCGAGTCATAACTATGGTATTTTTATTGCAAAATGAAATTCATAACATTACAATGGGGAAAGATGGAGGAGCATAAATTTAAGACAAAGATCTCTTTATCGTTTAAGTAATCCTTTATTTTATATTAACACATATCATTTATCTATAATATAACTGAAACACTTATACTAGCCTTGCAGCAGACTTGCGAAAGTTCTTTTATTAAAGTTATTTATTTACTAAGTTTTTTAGTCACTATTTAGAAATCTAGTTCAAAAATATTAATTAAGTATTAAATTTGAACCAGACCTGTAAATGGTGACTGAAAAAGGTATGAATAGTACCACATTGAACATTGAAGTTCGAAAAAACGTTATCAATAGTTGTACAACTTCGTGTAGTGCTACTGTTTATTAACGGAAACATGTTTATGGATGAAAAATATGTGGAAATTCCATTTTGGGGATTCATTCTAAAATCTATATTGAAGTCTCCCACAACAATAAGACGAGAAGATGAAGTGTACATATTGAGGTTGCTGCCGAATATTGTTGTATTTATACATTCTATTGCAACATTAATAAAGTAATAAGTTTATATTTATTAAAAAATATATATTTTGTAATGTAACTAAAAATTTAAGGTTTTCGGAATTTTTCCTTTATGTGTGCTATAAAACGTTGCTTCATGCCAAATTTCAAGATTCTAGGTCGACTGGAAGTACCCTTTAGGTTTTGATTCCCTTGCGAGTACTTGCGAGTTTCAAAATATGCAGCTTAAATTGCTGTTTCTTTTGATTGCGTTGACATAGAAGTTTGATTTTGCTACAGCTTAAAGGTATTATAGACCTGAGTATTTGGTATGAATTTCAATTTAATACCTCTACGCGTTTATGAGGAAATGGGTAGTAAGTTTAAAATTATTAAAAAAATATATATTATGTGATGTAACTAAAAATTTATGGTTTGTGTAATTTTTCCTTCATCTATGCTATAAGACGTTGCTTCGTACCAAATTTCAAGATTCTGAGTTCACGGGAAGCACCCTGTAGGTTTTGATTCCCTTGCAAGTGTCGAAAATTTGCGGCATAAACGGCTGTATCTTTTGATTGCGTTGGCTTAGAAGTTTGATTTTTTCACAGCTTCAAGGGACAGTAGACCTGAGTAATTGATATAAATTTCAGCTTCATACCTCCACGCGTTCCTGAGAAAAAGGGTCTTGACAGACGGACGGACGGACGGACAGACGGACAACAAAGTGATCCTATAAGGGTTCCGTTTTTTCCTTTTGAGGTACGGAACCCTAAAAATTGAAAGAAATAAGAATATAAAGAATTGCTAAGGAATTCGTAATATGAATTCGATTCGATGAATTGCTCAAAGTGGTGTTTTTAGACCCACAGTACCTCTTGGCGGTGGTTGGTAGTGACAGTGTTAGTATAAGTGTTACACTCTCTTCTTTTAGTATCAGCCGAGCGATACGGATGTGTTTGTTTGTGCTCTAGTGATTTAACATGGCCTATATGATTATTTGATATTGCTGTTGGTGTTAATAAATATGTGCTAATAGTGTAACTGTAGATTAACTTAGGTAGGCACGGACAAGGGATTGGTACGCTTAAGGCTAGATCCCAGTGATAGGAGCAGGATTGGTGCTCCTTTCTTTACCGTGATCAGTGCCAAGCTTTTACGGGAACGGTTAATCCGGTTCGAGCTGATAGTACGCGTGTACTAGCACAGAATACTTAATTGAATAGTACTAACGTACAGAAGATTCACTCCGCAAAGTCATTCAAATAAAAAGACTACACGCCACGAAATACGGTCTAGTTCAATTCACACAGCGCCTAAGCACCTACGATTTATATTTGCATCTCTTTCCATCTTGGGCCGTCTCTTTTTATCACTACCATAGGGTAGTCTACTTCGGGTTATGTGATCTAAGAATAGATAAACCACTCCTTCTTTCCGTGGATATCGTAAAATGCGATGAAGGGACAAACCAGTAATAGAAATCCCCAAAAGAATTAACGTTAGATTGGCGGCCGGCACAATTTTATTTTTACAATGTTTGCATAGGTAGGAGCTTAAGCTTGAGGAGTAAGCCATACAGCATACATAACGTAAGTTAGTCTAGAACTACCTTGTTTATGAAACTTAAAATTTTATTAAGGTGTTTATTTAAGAAGGTACATGCGTATCTAAAGACTAAAAAAATAATAATTTGAATCGCAATCCTTGTTTTATTTTATTCTCTATTTTAAAACATTTAACTATGTACTTAACTTCTCTATTCTATTCTATTCTTATATGACGAACAAAGCTCGCGTGTGCGTCACTGCTCGCTTGTGAGTGTGAGCCTATTGGAAGTGCGTATACACAAAGAAAGAAGCCACGTTGTAGAAGCTGCCGCCTGTAGGTATATTTTTCACACCTACACGGGGAGTGAAACTGGCCTGTACCCCTAGTATGAGTTTTTTGCATTCCCGGCGATCATAGTAAGCGCCTGAACGTTAACTATCGTCGTCGTGTTTCATTCCGTACCACGACTTACATCTTCACGAAACGCAGACGCTATCGAGTAGACACGGGCCTCGTAGTTAACTGAGAACAAATGCTAACTTCACACCTATTAATGCGTCTCTTTCTTACTCGTCTCTTATTGCATATGTTTAAGGAAGACAGCTAATATAGTATAATACGGAAAAATTAAATGCATCTCGATAAAATATATGACATATGCAAAACCGGTGAGTCGAATGAGTATCGTTCGCATGAAAATAATTCGAAAACGAACGATAAGCATTTGACTCACCGATTTTGTGTATGTCATTTTCAAAAATAGCACTCCTGGTACTAGTGGCTTACTAAAACCATGCAAAACGAAGCAAGGGAGATGTCATCCATCATGTATTGCGCCGTCTCACTCTTTCACTCATTTTGGTTGATTATTAGAGTGATGGTAACCCCCCTAACAGACTGTTTGTGCGTACTGCGTAGATTCTATATACATACACGTAGGAAACTTGTACTCGGTGCCAGAGATTTAAGCATAGATATATTGTAATTTTTTCTTAATTAAACATTAAGAAGATAAAACTGAGTTGGGTAAATCTATACTAATATTATAAAGAGGAAACCTTTGTATTTTTGTATGTTTGTATTGAATAGGCTCAAAAACTACTGGACCGATTTCAAAATTTCTTTTACCATTACTTAGAGGGATTCTTCCGAATCCGTATAGGCTATATTTTATCCCGGAAAATAGATAGGATTTTTCGTGGTAGTGAAAATTGCGGAGTAAGTCGACGAAAAACCTGCCGTACGTTAACGATTCTCGCGAACGCTGCCTAAATAGTTAGAGATGTATGGTTGACTTCTATAGAAAAGTTGTAGAACTCAATAATGCCTACAAAAAAGTCCGCGATAGTATAAACCAAACATTTATATTTTAGCCATTATAACCACTTTTCCATAGAATAAAAGTAATTAAATTTATTAGCCTATGTTTATTGATCATATTATCGTCAAATACTAATCCTTATCCAAATAAACTATTTATTGAGCAAGATTGTTTCAATAGCTATAAATTACTATTAATTAATTATTCGCGCGGTCGGCAGCTGACGAGGCCAAATCTACTGAATTAATGCACTTATTAAAATTGATTTCGGAATTATTTAGGTACTCATTATCAAAAGTTCTTTTCAAAAATACTTATAAAAATACTTTCATTCAATATTTCTTAAATATATTTGCTTTATAGTCGTCTCAAATATTAAAGAAAAAATAATTCGAAATATTTTCGAAAAACTGGTATTTATTTTCGTCTGACGATAGGTAGGGTTTTTTTAACATAAACCCAAGATAAACAATATGCCTAAAAAGAAACGATCGCAGCTATCTGAAAGTAGTTCCCAAGCGAGATTAGCAAAAATACGTCGCAATGGGGAATCTTCTTCAGAAAATTCTGAACGTCTCGCAAGTCAAAGAGAATACGTTTCACAGTCGCGGGCAAGAGAATCTAGCGGTGAACGTTTGCAGCGCCTTGCTGAAAATAGAGATAAACTGTCACGAGCACGCACTAGAGAAACCAGCGATGAACGTTCACGTCGCCTTGCGGAGCAGAATGTAAGATCGTCGCAGGTACACCAACGACAATCTAGCGCCGAACGTTCACAGCGCCTTGCTGGAAATAGAGACAGACTGTCACAAGCACGCGCAAGGGAATCTAGCGATGAACGTTCACTTCGCCTGGCGGAGCAGACTGCGAGAACATCACAGGTACACCAACGCCAATCGAGTGCCGAACGCGCACAGCGACTTGCTGAATACACAATAAAAAACTACACGTATAAAAAACCTATAAAAACATACATACAAAACAATTTTTTTTTTTTCAGAGCTTAAAAAATAAATGTCCCCCCGTGCGAAGCCGGGGCGGGTCGCTAGTATCATATATGTTTTTAAGTTTTGGTAACACCTAACACGTAGTATCTTATCTCTAGTTAGTTAGTGGGTAACACTGGAAAAAAAAGTCGCTCGCTTCTGTGGCCTTTCGATTCAATTCAATCAATCGAATCGAAAATTCAAAACGAAGACATAAATGTAGATCTTTGGGCCACCACACCATCTCTTGTTGTCCTAAATCAGCGTCAATAAAAAGTGAAGTATCAGTTCTAATAATTTTAAGCACAATAAATACAAAAAATGCTTTGAATAACGCTTATAACGATTTGATTAACACAAGTTGTGACTGTCATGAGACCAACACTTATGTAACATTTTTGTTTGTGAATTAAAATAATAATTGACTGATAAGACAAGTAGCAGTTTTCAAAAATAGAAGGTAAGTGTCTGTTCTCCAAAAACCATTCATAATGGCTTCATTGGTTAGCAGATAACCTTGCTGAAAATGTCTATTGTGTAGGCGTGCCGGCCCTTATGTTTCCCAGACTTCAGTTTATTAGGAATAACATTTTTAACATTACGCATTTTTTTCCTTTCGACTTTGTACTTTTCTGTCAATGATAGATTATCTATTCCAATTTCAAAATACTTTATTTCGCAATTACATTACGCCACGCACAGCTGCAGAAGGAATTGAATCGCCAAGTCGACATACTTTGTAATCATTCTACTACATAATTATCATACAAACAAATATCCACCTATCTACCTTCTTAAAATGTCTAATTTTGCTTCAAAATACAATACAAAAGTAGGTATTCAATAAGTTTCTTTATTATATTTCAAAATAATAAGACTTGAATGCCATATGCCCGGTAAACCATAGAACCACACTGTTTGATAATTTATAAATTACTTGACTTTGATCAACAAAATTTGAAATTAACCACAGTTGTTATTATTGTTTGTATGTATTTATTTATTTTTATTTTATAGTAATATTATAGAGAGGAAAGATTTGATTGTTTGTTTGTATTGAATAAGCTTGGAAACTACTGGACTGTTCAAAAATTCCTTCTCTGCTGGAAAGCCACACAATCCCGGAGTGGCATATGTTGTGTGTACCACGGGTGAAGCCGGGTGGACTGCTTGTTTGTATATAAACAGCCTTTTGTTATAGGTGATATCTATCAGGTCGTTTATTAATGTATTTATTATAACATTTATATATATTTTTATTCAAGTATATAATAATTGTACAGCTGGCAACCTTAATTAAGCATTTTCTACCAGTCAACAAAAAAAAATTAAACAAAATTATGCAGTGCAAAAATGTAGGAAATTAAATCTTAATTGAATCCATGTTGCAAGTTGTATTTTAAATTGTTCTGTAATACATATTTAAGTCCTATTTCCTTAGACTGGTGGCGGGTTCCACAAACATTAGCATAAACAAAGAATTTGACATGTGGCAGGAGGCCCTATATAACCAAAATATTTAAAAAAAGTAAATATTCTGTGAAATAACCGAACTTTAACACTGCTTAATTAAGACATATCAGCACAGTTAATAAATAAATAAATAATGGCTATAGTGAGTGTGAATGACCACATATCCATGTTTGCCTAGTTACTAAGTTGTATCTTTGAGCAACACAACTTCCGTACTGCAAGGGAGTATGGCCTTAGTCTTAGCAATATTTTATTATTTCAATAAATCAGGCATTTTTTGTGGGTGAGAAATACACAAAAGTTCTGCATATCTACATTCAAAACTTAATATACTGTCTCCTAGCTGTAATGATGACACACATTAAAAAATTAAGCAAAATAACAAATGATTTGTGTACCTTAAGATTACACACACTAGTAAATGTATGCAAAGGCATAAGGCGATTTGGCTTATAGTTTGACAGTCAGAAACTCAGCATTTGACTACTTCATTCCGTTAATGGAGGGTGTGTTGTAAATGATAAATTGTATACTAGGTGTTGTCTGCGGTTTAACTTGCCTGTGACTCAATTTTATCGTGCCCCAAAGTAGCCCATGTTTGACCTATGGTCCTCAACATCCCTACTTGTCAGAATCAGTCCAGCGGTTTAGCAGTGAAAGAGTAACAGACAGACAGACTTTGGTATTATACACCCTCATCCTTGTGATATTGTCTCGTAATTTTTCTCAACCCCCTCACCCCGTTTCAAGCCCCATGTGATTAATCAATAAGGGAAAGGAGGTAGTGGTCATATTTTTGCTATACCCAAAGGGTGAAAATCTATCCATCCATCTGTTTTTCAGCAAGCTATAATCTTTTGAATAATAATAGGTCCACTACAATTGATAATTAATAGTTTCATACAATTAAATGGGTTTTCCATACAACAAACATGTTTTTAGGGTACCTTACTACACTTAGTTGTCCATCTGCCTGTCAAAAATATTTCAGATTGGTTCGCGCACAGATCTGTCACAAAACCATAGCTTTTCATGCAATGTCTGGATTCTACGAGCCAACGAGTTAATAACAAATACTCAGGCTTACGGTCCCGGTTCCTTCCTGCTGTAATAAAAAACTAATCAAATGAAAAATAATCAATCAAAAATATGACTGTAGACATACAAGAGCACATATGCATGGAACCCTGAGTGCGCGAGTCCGACTTGCACTTGCCTGATTATTGCTATCTAGTGGTGTTTTAGTGAACTATTTTCCGTTAGTGAACGTTTTATATTGAATTTATCACTTAATTGACATTTGATAGAATTCTTGTAGGTCTTTCTGTAAACTACAGGCAATGAACTACATATATTTTGTATTTTTTTCAATATTTTAGGCCCAGTAGTTTCGGAGATCTGGGGAGGAATGGTCATTTTTCGTCTTCTTTCATGAATAAAATCAAACCTATTTATTGTACAATATTAACAAAAATATATTTGAGATCCTCATGACAAGCCCTTTCACTTGATATATAACACGGTAATGAAGGCAAACTTTTTTTTTTAATTCCTAATTTTTGAATATGACCCTTTTTAAAAAATATATTTATTTATTATGTACATCTGTGTTTGGGTCACAGAATTACGCCATCCTACCAAATTTCTCATCTGTTTTGGTTCAGTAGGTTCGGAGAAAATTGGCTGTGACAGACGGACAGACAGACAGACGCACGAGTGATCCTATAAGGGTTCCGTTTTTACATTTTTGTACGGAACCCTAAAAATGAACTGAGTAATGTATGTTTATAAATTAAAATAAAATATATATTAATGTATTTTAATATATAGGTACTAATGTTGCATAATGCAAAACTCGAGAACTACTAATGTTGTATAATGCGAAACTTTTGGGTAATTTCTGGTTTAAAAAGTTTCTGGAATTCCAATGAAGGTTGTTTATATGGTAAAAAAACCGGCCAAGTGCGTGTCGGGCCACGCGCATCGTAGGGTTCCTTAGTTGCCCATCATGGCGGTCGGCTCTCATGTAACTGGTCAAACAAAACAAATACTTACAGACTACTAAGCTCCCACCAAAAACATACCTGTTAAAAAATGGGCCAAGTTCCTATCAGCTAGTTGTTCGCCTAAAAAAGGGTCGAAATTCAATCCAAGGCCAAGTTTAGATGCACTTTAAAATCGATCATAATCGTTTTCATCAACAGCCTGATCCACTGGTAAACATTTGCCATTCAAGACTCGCCACCACACCCAGTCCTCCGTCTTCTGCATCCAGCCACTACCCGCCACCTTATTCACGTCAACGGTCCATCTGGCCGAAATTCACTTAATACACCCAACTTAAAATAGGGTATAGTTGCGAAAATATTTAGGTACTACTTAGGTTAAAATATCTAAAATTATAATACTTCTAAATTTGAACTTGGCAGGTAAATCTATATCTATATATATAAAAGAAAGTCGTGTTAGTTACTCCACTTATAACTCAAGAACGGCTGAACCGATTTAGCTGAAAATTGTCACGGAGGTAGTTTAGAGCCAGGAGAAGGACATAGGGTACCTTTCATCCCGGGAAAAAGCACTGTTCCCGAGGGAAGTACACGCGGGCGAAGCCGCGGGCAAAAGCTAGTTTATTTATATAAATAGGTTAATTTAACTATATAAATAATAAATCACTTCACTACATAGTATAAAACAAAGTCGCTTTCTCTGTCCCTATGTCCCTTTGGATGCTTAAATTTTTTAAACTACGCAACGGATTTTGATGCGGTTTTTTTTAATAGATAGAGTGATTCAAGAGTAAGGTTTTTATGCCCCTGCAAAGCTGGGGCGGGTCGCTAGTTTCATTATAAAATTAATCAAGTGTTATATACGTACAGTACGAAAACCTGTCTAACAAATATTTTTTATGAATAACGGGTTTAGAAAACATGTTGACTTATAAGTATTTCTCATTTGTAAATTACTTTTCCTCTTGAAAGTGTAACAAATAATATTTTGATTTCCAGGTTATCCAGATCTCCACTAAACAAAATGTTACGACGCTGCTCGAAGCATTTACAAACCATATATCGGAGGCAAGGGCAGAGTCTCCGGTACCGGTCGACCGAAGTGCCCAAGATCTGCACTCTGCCTAAGCTAGCTGTAAAACATAAACCACAAGTTCTTACAGCACACAACCAGTTTGCATCCTTCCATTTCTCCAGTCCGTTGTATGAAGAACAGGATGTCATGACTCCAAGCTTCCCGGACTCAGTCTCTGAAGGAGATGTGAAGCTAGATAAAAAGGTGGGAGATGGTGTGGCAGCTGACGAAGTTGTCCTAGAAATTGAAACCGATAAAACGGCAATTCCCGTTATGGCCCCAGGGCATGGCGTAATTAAAGAAATTTACGTTAAAGATGGCGACACTGTTAAAGCCGGACAGAAGTTGTTCAGGCTGGATATTACCGGCCAAGCGCCTACAAAAGCGGCAGCTCCCGCCGCGGCGCCCGAGCCTCCCAAAGCGGCGGCACCGCCCCCTCCGCCCCCGCCTGCCCCCGCGGCCGCCCCCGCGCCGCCTCCTACAGCCGCCGCCCCGCCCCCACCGCCTCCCAAACCATCCAGCCCGCCCCCAGCCGCTCCTATCTCCTCAATCCCTGTAGCAGCTATCCGCCACGCTCAAGCGATTGAAACTGCAACCGTGAAGGTTCCTCCTCCGGACTACAGCAAAGAGATTGCTGGTACCCGCACTGAACAACGTGTCAAAATGAACCGCATGCGACAACGCATCGCTCAAAGGCTTAAGGAGGCGCAGAACACTAATGCCATGCTGACGACGTTTAATGAAGTCGACATGTCGCATATCATGGCATTCCGCAAAAAGTATCTTGATGCATTCACCAAGAAGCATGGCGTTAAACTTGGTTTGATGTCGCCTTTCGTCAAAGCGGCGGCGAATGCGCTCATGGATCAGCCAGTAGTAAATGCTGTTATCGAAGAAAACGAGATCATATACCGTGATTATGTAGATATCTCTGTCGCTGTCGCTACGCCTAAAGGCCTCGTAGTACCGGTCATCAGAAACGTGCAGGATATGACCTATGCTGATATAGAATTAACAGTTGCGGCATTAGCGGAAAAAGCGAGAGTAGGTAAACTGACTGTCGAAGAGATGGACGGCGGAACTTTCACGATTAGTAATGGAGGAGTGTTCGGCTCCTTGATGGGCACGCCTATTATTAACCCCCCTCAATCCGCCATTTTGGGTATGCATGGAATATTCGAGCGCCCAATTGCATTGAATGGACAGGTTGTTATCAGACCAATGATGTATATTGCGCTAACTTATGATCATAGGCTGATAGATGGCCGTGAAGCGGTGCTGTTCCTCAGAAAAATCAAGGAGGGGGTTGAGGAGCCAGCAGCAATCATAGCTGGATTGTAGTAAGGCGAATTTATAATGTATGGTAACGAAGTAACGACATTACCAACAGATTAAACACCAATTCCATTAATCCAAGACACAAACTACGATCTGCAATGGGTACCTATCAAACATAGAATACATACAAATAATAAATATTGTTAAGTGGTCATAAATGCACGACTTCTGTAAAACAAAATACTGCTTAAACCATTGGTCAAGTATTATTTTTGTTTAAGTGTCTATAGAGCACGTCTTTATATCGACTGTTTTTTTTATTTATTTTATTTAATACATAATACGTTTGTTTGTACGTACCAGTTCTACAATGTTATTGTTATCATTATAAATACAAGTACCTATATTTCCTTTAGGTGTCTTTTAGCTGTTGTTTTATTTTTATTTATTTATTTGAATATCAATATGAATGCGCAGTTTAACTGCTTGAATAATTAGAAAAAAATAAATGATAAATTATAAAGTATCAATTAGTAGTTTTTTTGACTCGAGAGTGAGAAACAAATTGCAAACATCATATATCAACTCACTATACCAACGCGTCCACCTAATATCATAAATGCGAAGTGTTATGTTTTTACTTACCGCCATAACATTCACTGTAATAGTTAAATTGTTTCTGTAGGGTGAACAACTGAACACAGACACAGATTAAAGGCTAGAGTTCTTTTAAGTTTGTGGATTCTAGCAATCGAAAGTAAAATTTGCTTAAGGTGATACCTCGGTGAACACTAGCGCCACCGTCATTTAAAAATCATTACTCACTGAAAACACAAGTTATCAAAAATCCCTCTGCTGTAATTATGGTTCTGGATCTGAAGTTAATTTTAATCATATTCAATTATTAAACTATAGTTACAAATTGCAAAACTGCTAAAAGTGGCCGTTTTAAACAATAATGCAATTTGTAACTATAGGGAATTATAATTTAATATGTTTAAAATTAACATCAGATATACAGAATTTTATGTTACTACGGCATGGAGTGACAGTCAAAAATTCGTAATGCGCTATCTAGCGGCGAGTAGAAACATTTTTAACACTGTTTGATTGTCATTGATAAAAAAAACCTCTTTCTTAGAAGTTGGTTCGAAATTGAGTTATTTTTACAATATTGCACACGTACAGGTTCAATTGATAACCTTTTTTATATTAGCTAGGACCGAATTACCCATTCGTGTCTAAGCTTTGGCACTAATCACGGTAAAGATAGGAGCACCAAACCCGCTCCTATCACTGGGATCCAGCCTGAAGCGTACCAATCCCTCGTCCGTGCCTACCTATGTTAATCTACAGTTACATTTGAACACATATTAAAATTATCAACAGCAATATCATATCAATATCAAATACTAATAAAGGCCATGTTAAATCACTAGAGCACAATAGACGTCTGCACCGCTCGGCGAACCCAAGGAGAAGAGAGCGTTACACTCATACTCACCCCGACACTACTACTGCCAAGAGGGGTTTACCTGTAGTGGGGAGATATCTGTCACGTGATGTTACCGGGCGCTAACATTTAGAAGTTTTACATTCGTTTAATTATTTTTATAACATACTTAAATACGATCCTGGCCTTGACATCTAGTAACGAGAGGCAGAACTTTTATCGATAATGATAGCAGCCTGTTTATTTTAGTTCGTCTATTCACTAATAGATGGCTCTCCAAATGATATTTGGGGATATTATGGCAGATTCCCGACCCCGACCCCCCGTAACTAGGAGACCCTGTGTTTCTAAGGGAAAGAGTAATAAGCCAGCTCCTCTTTGTATTTGCATCGTGGATAGAAACACCTTTTAACGAACATTGTTGGTATACACTATACAGTGGGTGCGACCACGGCTTTACAATTACCATTTTGTACCTATGGATTTCTGAATTTCTATCTCAAATATTACCTTGTTTCATCCTTTTCAAACACCACGTAGTCGGGTTATAGTTTTTTAACTTAATTTTTATTATTATTATATCAATACTTATTACTTAAAAAGATCACGTAAAAGGAAAAGTTTAATAAAGTTTTGTTTTCTAAAGCTTAAAAATATATATAGAAAAAAATGTTTTTGTCATAAAAACAACTATAATAATTTTTCCTTAAGCCGTTTTAACGTCAAATATAAAAAAAATCAGATACCTAGGTGAGTGGGGTCAATTGACCTTGGGTAGCCGTATAAAGCTGAACATAGGCATTTTGACTGGGTGTCTGGCTGGCAAAAGGTCCCGGCCTTATTTGACTGATATAGCCTTCTATGGGTATTTTAAGATTCTGTAATTTATTAGTGTTATTATTACTACTACTAGCGACCCGCCCTGGCTTCGCATGGCATAAAAACCTTCCTCTTGAATCACTATCTATTAAAAAAACCGCATCAAAATCCGTTGCGTAGTTTTAAAGATTTAAGCATACAAAGGGACATAGGGATAGAGAAATCGACTTTGTTTTATACTATTTAGTGATTGTGTGAATTTGTGTGTGGTTTCCTTACCCCGCGCGAAGAATGCGGCAGACTTTTTTACGAAGAAAACAATGCACCTGGGGTTGCACAAATAACTGGAAAAAAACTCAATTTTTTTAAACAAATAAGTAGGTAGGTACCATGACCATATCTTGAAAAGTTTAGCTTGGCGCCAAAACACTGGAAGTCTGGACTTTGGACTGGAAGATTTTTTTTAATACTTTTTATGTCCCTGGAAACGAGTCCTTCAAGGCCTATCTTCAAATATGAGAGCGAACGAGCACTGGGGGGTTACTACCCGCTAGGAGTAATATGTAGTGTTCTGTGTTTACTATCGTCTCTTAACTGTTTACCGTTAGCAATAGGAGTCGATCGTCGTTAACGATAGGAGCCGACTACCCGTTTTCAATGTGCATACGGGCTTACTTACTATACTATATACCATGCAAACCGATTGAGTAAAAGGGTGATATGCCTATAGTTCAATTTATTTGGGGAGATGTCACCTTTCATGATGTATTGCGCCTGCGCCGCCATGTGCCAAATCGAACTCGCTTACTCACTCGTTTCACTCGATTCTGCTAAAATAGTCTATGGTAACACCCCAAATTACGTTCCCTCCAATAACTCGGTTCTGAGCTCTACTGCTGTCACTGTCAGCTCGTGTCAGCTGCTAGCCTGATAGCTGCTGCCCCTCGCGGTAGGTACGCGTAGTACAAAGGGAGGGCTCTTTTTGTGATATCGGCCACGGCCACTGTGCGTCAGCGCGGTGTGGTGTTATTTTCTAGCCGATTTAAAACATGTAAGTATTTTTTTATGTGAATAGGACTTGTTTTATAATTGATGTGCAGTGAAAAGTATGCTAAGTTTTGTGTATAAATCTCTTCTTATTTAGATTCCAGACCATCTTACGTAACATAACAATGTTTGCACGTGACCTTGTCCTCAATCATATTATAAAACTGCCTTTATTTTTAGCCAAATTATTATTTTAACGAATTTTATTCGTCTCATTACTAAAAATTGCTGTAAACTTAAATTGATTGGTATAAAATCGCGTTGGTTTTGTGACTGAGGCTTGGCAATCAGCTGCAGCAAACTATCGATTTATCTAATGTCATAACTAAATTAAGGATTTTCGTTCAGGGAATTCTTATTTGAGAACCTGTGTTATTCGGAACAAGTGAAGTGGCTGTACGTCTGTAGAGTTCTTTCATTAATTTTTTTTGAAGTCTACTTATGCAGGCAATACATTCTTTATCAAAGCCGTGACGTTACCTAACCTCTAACGACGGCCTCTGCAACGATTTTCAACTAACTGTCAAATAGGAGGTTCTCATTTATTTTTTTATATATTGAAGTTACCGTATAATGTCATATTATATCTTAACTGATTGATTTTTGTTGAAAGGATTTAAGTAGGTACCTACTTTCAGGTCTAGTAGTTTTGTTTCAATATAATAATTTGAAATAAGTAACTACCGAAGTTCATTAAATTGAACCATTTTGATTTTTTGTAGGTACCTACTTTGTTGATTACAAGGTCAATAGACCTTGCATTCCTTGGTGCTAGAGCTTAGAACTCCCCATGCGGTTACTGTAATGGTTTATTTGACACCCCTTGGAATTAATTCATATAGAGAGGGAACAGTCCTAATTGACATTGCACACTATTGTCACAGGGCTCAATTGATCCTGTATAACTGTAGCAATGAACCCTTTTAGGTAGGTATTATTGTTTCAGTCTTTCATACTTCAAATGTAAAAAAATGGTATAAAAGTGATCTCTATATCTTTTCTTTAATTTTTCTCATTTGTACTTTTTTACACCCAAATGTTATGCTTTGTCATATTTATTTTATTTATAGTAATGAATTAAAATATTTGAATGCAAAATCAATAGTGCTTCCGATTGGTTTGCGCACGTAAATGTCACATAACAATAGTTTTTCTATTGATCTAATCAACATTGTAAGTCTTCCTTTTGGTCTTAGTGTCTAGATTCTTGTACGTCTCTATAGTTATTTTAGTATTCTTTCCTTACAAACTTCAGAATAGAAGAAAGAAAAATTCAGAAATGACTAAGACTTAATTGAGAACCTCCTGCTTTATGGAAACTGGATTCCCAAAAAAATATGTGTGTTACAATAATATACTATTTTTTCATTATAATGAGACTATTTAGGGCTAATTATAGGAAATCCCATGGTTCATGAATACAACTTGCTCGTCCTATTAAAATATATTTACTTAATACACTTTCAAAGGATTTAGTAGCATTTATCTTTAAGATAAAATGATATGTGACTATCCATCAATCATTTAATTGTGTAGAGTTAATGACAGTTTGAATAAAGAAATTATGTTTAATTTTTAATCAATGCTCTGATTAATAATAATTATGTCTATTTGTGGCATGTATATCTGCAAGTATGTCTGTGTCATACTAGTACAATTGATTATGTAGTGGAAAAATTATATACGCAAATTAAAAAAATCAACCAAGAGTGAGTCGGACAAGTGCAAGGGTTCAGTACCACCACACAATACTGAAAAATTTAAAGCCTTTTTTTGCCTTTTGAGGTACTAAAAGTATCCTAAAAATGGTATTGTATATGACATGTAAAGTCAACATTTGACCGCACCCTGCCACGCCATGCGGCCAGTTGTCCCTGTCTGTCTACTCGGGCTAGCGCAATCCTAAGGTATCGTATTAGAGTCTAAGTTCATAGCCACAGTGACAAATTTGTAATTGTGTCTGAACAATAGAATAGTGAATTGGTTTTCTGACTGTGTTAACGACATTGTTCCCCATACATTATACAGTAGTCGATATACACCGAAGTGCACCATACACTACAAAACATATAAAACATACTTTGGGGCTAACTCAATCTGTGCGATTTGTCCATGTCTACTATGAATATGAATCATTAACACATTTAATATTTTGGCAGAATAATGTTCTCATCGCTATTGGACGCGGCGCGGAACTCGCCGTTCCGCGGCCCGCTCTCGCCCGCGCAGTGCCAGGCATCCACACTCCCACAAATTGAACAGGTAATTAGCCAGCTTATTATTTTCGCTGCTCTTCAAAGGGAGGAGTTGAGAACTCTGGTGTCTTAGGCCCGGATACACTTTTGTTGAGCCATCGCAGTAAGAATTAAATATTAGTTTCGCGGCGAAAAAAATTTTTAAGTCAAAAACAATTGGCAGCTAAAGTATAACTTGGCAGCGATTATATATTTTCTACGATGCGAATGGGAGGTCGGTAGGTAAGGTTATGGTTATCTTGTGGTCCCCAATATATGCAAGTGAGTGTTCGACTTTGCTACAGAAAAATTTATGAACATAAATCTTCAGTACCTCTGTTAACTTTATACTTATACAACCTCATTATAATTTTCGAATATTTACCTATTTTATTCATGATATACTAGCTGTTTCCCGCGGCTTCGCCCCGCGTGGGACTCGGTTATATCGCTCCCAAAAGTAGCCTATGTTTGACCTCAGGTTGTTAACTACATCCCTACCAAATTTCATCACAATCGGTCCAGCAGTTTAGCCGTGAAGAGGTGACAGACAGACAGACTTTCGCATTTATAATATTAGTATGGAAGTATGGATTATCCTTCGCTGTAGGTATTTTAGCGAACCGCTTTAAACATTGACTAATCCAAAGTTCAGGGTGGCTACTACCATCTCTTATAACCATGCAAGATCCAGTGAGTAAGAGAGATGTCGCCTTATATCATGTATTGCGCTGTCCCGCTTACTCACTGGATCTTGCTTGGTTTTAAGAGATGATAGTATGCCACCAGGTTAATTTTTCGCCATATTGATAGCCGCTGTAGGTCTGGATCCACTACTAGCGCTATCCTCTTGTAAACTGAATAGTTTTTACTTGTTACACTATTTAATTGTTCAACCCATTCAAACTTGGCAGGAAGAACTAAGTACCAAGTAAAGGCCTGCGTGGCATTTTAAGAGTAACTCATCTTCGAATATGTATACCAATTGAATAAACATAAAATACGGCCCAATGCTCAGTAGTGGGTAAAAATAAGGCTGTTATGAATGAATGATTGAAAGAAATTGTGTTTGCAGCCTAGCGGAATGGCGGCCGACGCGGTACTGCCCGACTCATGCGAGTTCGCGTCCACCAAGTACTTCGCTCTTTGCGGGCTCGGAGGCATCCTGTCTTGTGGTTTGTTGAATTTTTATACGTAACATTGACGAAATCCCTCCACCTACCAACATTTCGGTTATACAAGCCAAATCTCAGGACAGTGCACTTTATTTGCTTGGCTTTATCTCCCAACAAGTTCTTTAATGTAAATAATAATCTGCTTTCTAGTATTGTTCACTCTTCATCATTATTAGAAGGCTAACAAATACAGTGACACCTCGCTGGCCTTCTGCTCGGCCGTCTTGGTCGTCACCAATCTTCTCTTCTTCCAGTCTTGGTTTTCCTGTTCTGTTGTCATTGTAGCCTATTGTGGCATGGAACAAACAATGCAGGTACTACTGTTTGGCGGTAGATATAGATAAAGGTCAGGTACAAAAGCAGCATTCATTATATTAGTATGAATAAATATAACTAAAAACCCTAAGCATACTAATGCAACCTCCTTACAGGTATCACCCACACAGCCGTAGTGCCCCTAGACTTAGTAAAATGCCGTCTGCAAGTAGACGGTGACAAATACAAGAATGTTGTGACCGGATTCAAAGTGTCAGTTCGCGAGGAAGGCATGCGGGGGCTCGCCAAAGGCTGGGCGCCCACCTTCATTGGATACTCTCTCCAGGTAACCTTCATTCGTACCCTTATTACAGTTCTGTACCTTTTAATGAAAAAAGTTACGCTTATAACATCACTTAGTTGTCTGTCTGTCTATCAAAATTTTTTATAGGAATGTATGGAGATATAAAGAATTGAAACTAAGGAGAATCGCAATCTTAAAATAGATACGGCCTTAGTCGCATTTCCCATAAGTATATTCGCAAGAAGAATCAAGGTGATACATCGGTGAACACTAGTGCCACCGTCATTTAAAAATCATTATTCACTAAAAACCACAAGTTATCTAAAATCAGTCTTTAACAGATGGAAAAATGGCCATTTTTGCAGTTTTGCAATTCGTAATTATATGGAACTATACTATATAACTTCAGATCCAGAACCTTAATTACATAGGTAACACAGATTTTTTTATTACTTGTGTTTTCAGTGAATAATGAACCTTAAGAGGGCGCCTAACGCCGGCAAAAAAACCGATTTCACCCGCACGTCTTGCATACCCTCCGCTCTAGTTCTAAAAACCAACACGGCGCGCTGCGATCACTAGCGGCTGGCCGCGCCGTGGCTAGTCGTGAACTCGTGAGTTAGAGTATAGTATATGCGATAAAGTCAGAAAAATCAAATACTTATTTATTATGAATGAAATATTAATGTAGTTTTTTTTAGAGGAATGTGTGTATGGTAGATAGATACAGTCAACCAAATATTAATTGGAAGTTGGTAAAGTGGCAGCATATTCACAGGTCATAGGAAAGTAGTAGTAAAGTGAATTGATAGAAAATTAGGAAGTAGAAATAGTGATTTTCAGCAGTTACAATTATGATTTTTTATTTAAATATTGAACATGCCCGCGACATCGCACGTGTAAGCTTCGCTTGAAATCCCCGTTTTCTTTCGTTTGTCATGACATGACAATAACCAACACAAAAAAAGTATTATTAAATTTGGAGCAATCGTTCAAAAGCGATATATATTTGCAGAAAAACGCATGCCTTGAATTCAGTCAAATGACGATCACTTTTTGTCCTCCATTCTATTTCGAGACTGGAAAATTTTGCTTTTGTCCGGATGTGTGTCTGTCTGTCTGTTTGTTTGTTCCGGGCTGGAGGTCGCATTTATGAACGGATCCTAATGAAACTTGTCACACGTGTTCCTTGATTTTTTTGCAATTTTAAGTCGAGAGATTTTTTTTATTGGAGGGAAAATAAGGGGAAAAAAGGGGGAAAGTTTTCTGTGACGTTGTTTACGAACGGATCCTAATGAAACTTGGCACACGTGTTTATTTTTATTTTTATACCTAGACATATAGTTATGAAAAAATGGGAAGGGAGGGAAGTCAAGGCAGGAGGGTCGCGAGGTCTACTGTTCACAGAACTACTAGTTTTGTACTGAAACGATTTTGATGAAACACACTTTGAATGTTTTGCTGAGTTAAAACAAAGCAATTGGTGAAAGTTTTTAGTAAATCAGTTCAGTACTTTCGGAGATAAGTGTGATACATACATACAGACAGACAGACATACAAACAAAAAAAAAAGTTTGAAAACAAACATTTTTTTTAAGTTTTATTATTCCTTTTAAGTGTCCCTATACAAGTATACATTTATGACAAAAATACTAAATGTACAGACAAAATATTTTTACTGTTTTATTATCTATCTATCTATCAGCCTAAACCATAAAAGCTATAAACTTGAAATTTGGACCGCAATTTTATGTTAATACGTAGTGCTCAGATAAGAAAAGATTTTTCAAAATTAGACCCCTAAGGGGGTTAAAATTGAGGGTAAAGTTTGTATGAAAAAAAGTTAAAATCTTCACCGATTTTATTGAAACTTGGCAAAAATGCTTTTTAATAAAAATAACCAATGGCGTGTTTCAGCGTTTTTTGAAATTCAACCTCTAAAGGGGTAAAAAGGGGGAGGTAAACTAATTTATCATCACAAAACTATAAAAGCTATATATAGTGTCTTCATTATACTATATTCTGCCCACATAAGAAAGGGTTGTTCACAATTTCAACCCTTACAGTCCAAAAAAGGGGCAAAATTGCGTACCTATAGACAAAACCCATTTGAAATTTCGCCAGTAACAAGCAGCGCATGTTGGCCTATCGGTAGAGGTTGCGGAAAATTTTTTAATCAATAGATGGGGCACTGACTTTCTTTTAATAGCAGATTGAAATTGTTCCTTACGGCAATTAATTCTAATTATTTAAAAAAAATTTTGGTTGTTGATTTAGTATTATTGGTTGGTATGTTTATCGGTCGTTTGATGTGTTGTATTGTAAGCTATTTGAATTGATTGGTTGGTTTGGTTTGGCTTTGGTTTAAAAAATAATCAAATCAGTGTTTGACGGAACATACGGTCGTGTCGTAAGGTCTAATTTATCTGACTTATCACTATTCACGCCCATTATAACTTTAGGAGTGGCTTTTAGGTCCTAATGACCCTGTAATAGGCTGCGTCTATTCTTTTAGAGACAAAGATGTGATAGTATGAATGTTAAGGGCTCCTTCTTCTGAAGGTCCGTTGTCCGTAAGCTGCGTAGTCGCGGCGCTCACTCATTTTGTAGGTATTTAGACATAATATTTGGGAAAATAACACTACACAATCTACTTCAGCGATTTTCACTATATAAATGCTTTATCTAATCAATAAATTTATTATTTTAGGCATAGTATTGAAAATAAACTTTAAAAGAAGGCAATTTTAATGTTTTTTATCGATCGGATTTCGTCTGATTGTGTTACTGTAAGCGAATTTCACTCTGCTAGATCCTCAACTAAAAAAATATAATTTTTTTAGAATTTTACAGCTGTTTAACACTGATTCCTATTGATTTTAAAAACGGTATTTGAGAAAGAAGTGGTCCTAATATTTAATGATATCGTAGCAATGTAATGACTTTATAAAATTGGCACGGGAATAGGATACAATAGAATTAACTATAAGTCTGGATAGTTGTAATTTCCACAGGTTACGCGTAAAGCGACCTACACGCGGGCGGAGCCGCGGACAACAGCTAGTATCCATATATATAAAAGAAAGTCGTGTTAGTTACACTATTTATAACTCAAGAAGGGCTGAACTGATGTGGCTGAAATGTAGTGGAGAGGTAGCTTAGAACAAGGAGAAGGACATGGTACCTTTCATCCCGGGAAAAAGCACTATTCAAGTTCACCGAAGCTGGTTATCCATACTAATATTATAAATGCAAAAGTCTGTCTGTCTGTCTGTCTGTCACCTCTTCACGGCTAAACTGCTGGACCGATTGTGATGAAAATTGGTAGGGATGTAGTTAACGACCTGAGGTCAAACATAGGCTGCTTTTGGACGCGATATAACCGAGTCCCACGCGGGGCGCAACCGCGGGAAACAGCTAGTGTAGTTATATATTAATACGAAACTTTAGTCATGATGTAAGCACTCTGTGAGAAAAAAAAACTATATTGCCAATGTAAAACAAAGCGGTTAATTACAGAAATAAATTTACATAAAGTAATATTTGCGAAAAATATTTTTTATAGCAATAAAAATTCTTCTTCTTCATCGGTCCCTCACTGCTGAGGATCGTGACCACATATCTGCTTTCAAGTTATGCGATCACCAGTGCTATGGACCGCTCTGTAGATGCTGCGCCCAGCTACGGAGCTTAGCTGCTGGAGCAGTGTCCTCAGCGCTAAAGATCTAAAACAGAGTAAAATATAGGTAAAGATCAAAATTTATATTGAGCCATTTGTAACATTACAACTTATACTCATGATAATACATATCTCTTATAAAGAACACGAGTTTTAAAAAAAAAGAACTCGAGTCTTATGTCTTGAGCGTATCAAGGTTTAATTATGTTTAAATACATTGTTACCAGGGTAATCCCTAGTAGGGATTACCCTGGTAACAACCCTACCAACGACTCGAGCGTCATGCTGCGCTCAAGAGCACATAGTCTTATTGAAATGAGTCGAGTCGTCAATTTGCGAGCCGAGCGCAATATTTACGAGTAGGACTCGACTAGAGTTCTTTACATCTTTAGTTTTATTGTACAACATCCTGTATTATCATTATCAAAAATAAAATAAAAAATACGTTTTTTGTAATGAAAATCACTAATTAATCAATCTGTAAAAAAAATTACAGTTTTAAAGACCTTTTATATATACTCGTATATTTTGTTGACGTCTAACAATGGTTGTTTTACATATACTGTAAGAGCTGACATTTGTGACGTTTGCCCGTGCGCGCTTACTCTGTATAGGTACCTACGGAGCTCAGTTTGATCAAATGTAGGCTGTATTTATAAGAGATAAGGGTTAGTTATGACTTTTTTAAATATCTATACCTACTATCTATTTATTTTGCTACTAGCTGTTCCCCGCGGCTCCGCCCCTCGTGGGACTCGGTTATATCGCGTCCAAAAGTAGCCTATGTTTGACCTCAGGTCGTTAACTACATCCCTACCAAATTTCATCACAATCGGTCCAGCAGTTTAGCCGTGAAGAGGTGACAGACAGACAGACAGACAGACTTTCGCATTTATAATATTAGTATTTGTACAAGTAGGTTTTAGTTTGTAAATAAAGCGTGTACTTACTGTTGTACTAAATCCATTATTTTGTAGAAATAAAAACAACTTACCCAAGCATTCCGTCATGTTTTTTAGTTCTTCTTTTTCTCAAAAACGTTATTTCTCTTTTTTTATCTTTTCGTCCCATTGTCAAAACTATTTACACACTATTATTTACACGTCCACACACCACACTGTTTACAATTATGATAATACTAAAAACCACTATATACAATTATGTACCCTATAGTAAACGTCATACGGTCTAATTTACAATATTTATACACACTAGAAACAAAATCCGCTCCAAATAAATTACGCGTTCGATTGTCAGTACCGAGAAGGTACAGAGCGTCCGGGAACAACCTTACGCGTCGAGCGCTGCCCGACAAGTAATCATTTGCCCGTACACAATTGTTCCACCTACTACTGCTTTGTTTAGAGTCGAAAATCGCATGATTCAGTTAACGACGAGTTGGCTTTGAGCTCCAGGTTATAATTTTAGTTGAGATTTTATTTAATTATTAAAAATATAGACATAAAATAAAAAAAGTAATCGATTACTCTACTAAAACATTAGTCTGGCTATGTTATTTGTAAAAAATAATTTGGGGTTGTCGCTGATAATTCAGAGCATTTGAGTTAATACTGTTTTTTTTTCCGTTCTGAAGTTTGTATTTTTAAAAAAAGAACCTGTTTATTTTTCAAAATTCTATTCGATTACTCGGCTTCTACAGGTTTTTTCCTACCTACAGTATTTTTTAAATCTGAATTATAAGGTTTTTTCGCGCTAAACTATGGATTGAAAAATAGGTCTGTTTTTCAAATTTTCGCGTTGGGCGCACTCTTAAGGATAAGTTATAAAATAACACACAAATATCATGTGTATAACATTTTTCCTGAGCGTATATCTATTTACGTGAAAGAGATCGATATCAGATAATTTATTGTTATAATTTTGGTGCAGTCTAGAAATGATTGCATTCATTGCGTAATTAGTTTTTGCAAAACGACTACCAAAGAACAATCTTCTATATGATTATATCAAAACCCAATTGTTCCTACTGAGAATTGATGATAACAACACTATGAGTCTGCGCTGACAAACATCTAACCATCTCTTTCTAGCACATCTCTACTATATCTTTCTATTTCAGGGTCTCTGCAAGTTCGGCTTGTATGAAGTGTTCAAAGTAGCCTACACCAATTTGCTGGACGAGGAAACAGCCTACACATACAGAACGGGCGTGTACCTGGCTGCTTCGGCTACCGCCGAGTTCTTCGCAGATATCGCGCTGTCTCCGCTGGAGGCTGCCAAGGTATGTTGACTAATATAATTTCACTGATTTACACCTAAATCACTATTAATTTTTTAATTTACTACAAAATATACATATGGAATATAGTAAGTTTGACTATAGGAAGATCGTTTGAGCGACGTATATGAGACGTAAAATGACAGTGTCATAGCATAACCCATGACACACTGTCTGAAGTAATAGTAAAAAGGCTGTATTTTTTACACGACTGGCCAAAAAGGGAGTGTTGTTTTCAGGGTTCATGTATGTTTGTATGAATGTGGTTTCTTAATTCCACCGTACGTAAGTCTTGAACAGCTAATCAGATATGTGAGGTATCTTTAGATTCCTTGCAATCTTCCGAATTACATAGGATATGTGACGTCAACATTTAAACAAAATGGCGGTTTATATACGATTAATCAAGATGGTTAGCTAAAAGGTTAGGTCTGTTCATCCGTTTGTAGATAAGCAACTGGAAAATCAACACCTTTAATTTGTCAGTAGTACAGGCTGATAATTACGTAACAGTCTACTAGTAGGATACCGGACCAAATTTCAAATCTTTAAGTTAGGCAAAAACAAACGAGGTGACAGAGACAAACCTCTATTATGCAACTTAGCATAATATATTTCACCGTTTGCGGGGCTTCATGACGGCCGTGGCGCAAGCGTATATTTGTAGGAGAAATAAATGGGGTGATTGATGTTGTGATAAGGTTTATTTGGTTTGCAATGTTTGTATGATAGTCATCTTACAAGTAAAGACCAAAACTTATTGTACGCAATGGTCTATAAAGCTTGTGTCAATAAATCCATCCATCATTTTTACCCGACTACGGCGAAGCCAAAAAGAAGGTATGTATGATAAAAACCAGAAATGCATCCATACTAATATTATAAATGCGAAAGTCTGTCTGTCTGTGTGTCTGTCACCTCTTCACGGCTAAACTGCTGGACCGATTGTGATGAAATTTGGTTGGGATGTAGTTAACGACCTGAGGTCAAACATAGGCTACTTTTGGGCGCGATAAAACCGAGTCCCACGCAGGGCGAAGCCGCGGGGAAAAGCTAGTAGGTAAATAAATGGTCATGGTAAAGCCGTGGTCGCACCCATTGTAAATGAATGATAGGAACACCTTTAAATGAACATTGTTGGTATACACTATTCAGTGGGTGCGACCACGGCTTTACCATGACCATTTTTTTAACCAAGCATTTCTGGATTTTTATCTCAATGATGACATTGTTTCATCCTTTTTAGACACCACGTAGTCGGGTTATAGATTTTTAACTTAATTTTTATTTGTTCTTTCTCATAGATTAATAAAATCGCCTGGCGTCCCGCGCGCAATTTTGAAGGTACACAGTAGGAACATGTTAGGACAAAGAGTACCCACATCTAGATTAAGTTGAACAAGCGTGTTGATGTTCAAACTTCATGCTTTATTCAATAATCTAATTCTATGGTCTTTCTCTATTCCTAGCTCCCGCTGAATTAATTGCTGCTTATAAAGATGTTTAATATAAAAAAAATCTTTCCTAAACTAGGTGCGAATCCAGACGATGCCTGGCTTCGCCAACACATTGCGCGAGGCGTGGCCCAAGATGGTGCAGAACGAGGGCTACGGCACGTTCTACAAAGGGCTTGTGCCGCTGTGGGGCCGGCAGATACCATACACCATGATGAAGTTCGCCTGCTTCGAGAAGACGCTCGAATTGTTGTACAAGGTAACTGGGTTTTTTATCCTCTCTATTCTTCTTTTGATGCCACTTCATTACTGAAGTTTCTCTGTCAGCTCTTTAAATCTAGCGTATAACCATGGCGAGTCCCTAAAGCCAGTCCACTGGCGGATGTTCCTCAGCTATGACATTTTGCGTCCTCCCACTCTGCGCTTTCCGGCAATTTTTCTCATCATAATGGTCTGATGAAAATGATATTGTTGATTTCTTTAGATATGACTGAGATATGAGATTTTTCTTATAGCCTCGTCATATGTCATCGCCGATAAATAAGCTCCATGAAAACCGGAAAAGATAGAAATGTCACGAGAAAGATATCTGGGGGGTTACCATCATCTGTTTTAGCCCGAACGAGTGAGTAAATTATCAATTATTGCGCAAGTTTGCTTACTCGTTTGCACGACGTCAAAAAGTTCCGTGTTGATCATAGCGACACTGGTGCCGAGAGGCTGAAACTTTTAACGGGACGTCAAAGGCGGTTTTGATATTTCGCCTGTGTATTGACCCGATGCGCTTGTGCAGCACGTGGTGCCGAAGCCGCGCGCCGAGTGCAGCAAGGGCGAGCAGCTAGTGGTGACGTTCGCGGCCGGGTACATCGCCGGCGTGTTCTGCGCCATCGTGTCGCATCCCGCCGACACCGTCGTCTCCAAGCTCAACCAGGTAACAGACACACTCGATTGTTCACATATATATAAGAATTAAAAATATGTATAGATTTGTTTCCGCTTGCTAGGAAATGACTTTATTATTTAAAGAAAAGATGATGAGAAGCGACCTTCCCAAGACTATCGCATCTACTCATAGTTTAGATAACTGATCGCAGATTAACATAGAAATAATAATTAAACAAATAAGGCAATATACTCATAGCTGGCCTAGGCCAATAATGTCCGTCCTTTTAAAAGCACTTGGCAAGGCGCCACCTGCGCTTCAAAATTCCATTACTACTCGACCGTTTTAATTATATTGATATTTCGGCCTCGACAGTAATGTACCAATTTTTTTTTATCAGTCTACTATTAATGTGTCCCATTGTGCGCAAAGGCCTCCCTCCGACTAAAGTACTAATTCTGACTAATATTATAAATGCGAAAGTGACTTTGTATATTTGTTTGTTTGTAACCTCTTCACGTCCCATCTACTGAACCAATCTTCTTGAAATTTCGCATACACACAGCTAGGAGTATTAAGAAGGACATAGGGTACCTTTCATCCCGGGAAAAAACACTGTTCCCGAGGAAAGTTCACTGGGGGCGAAGCCACGGGCAATAGCTAGTATGAAATAAAACTAGTCACTACATCACTATCACTACATATTATAAAACAAATTGGCCTTCTCTGTCCCTATGTCCCTTTGTATGCATAAATCTTTACAACTACGCAATAGATTTTGATGTGGTTTTTTTTAAAACATAGATTGTTTCAAGAGGAATATTTTGAACGTATGAATGAAATAAAATGTAGCTTTTTTGTAATGTAAACTGATTGTCTCGTGTGACGGCAGGATAAGACGGCGACAGTGGGTTCGATCATTGGCAAGCTGGGCTGGGCCGGCGTGTGGAAGGGGCTCGGGCCCAGGATCGTCATGATCGGCACGCTCACCGGCCTGCAGTGGTTCATATACGACGCGGTCAAGGTAACGAGCGCGTGTGTACAGGATACAGGACGTGACGTCACCGAGTGGCCAGCGTGAACACTCGCCGGCCTGCAGTGGTTCATATACGACGCGGTCAAGGTAACGAGCGCGTGTGTACAGGATACAGGACGTGACGTCACCGAGTGGCCAGCGTGAACACTCGCCGGCCTGCAGTGGTTCATATACGACGCGGTCAAGGTAACGAGCGCGTGTGTACAGGATACAGGACGTGACGTCACCGAGTGGCCAGCGTGAACACTCGCCGGCCTGCAGTGGTTCATATACGACGCGGTCAAGGTAACGAGCGCGTGTGTACAGGATACAGGACGTGACGTCACCGAGTGGCCAGCGTGAACACTCGCCGGCCTGCAGTGGTTCATATACGACGCGGTCAAGGTAACGAGCGCGTGTGTACAGGATACAGGACGTGACGTCACCGAGTGGCCAGCGTGAACACTCGCCGGCCTGCAGTGGTTCATATACGACGCGGTCAAGGTAACGAGCGCGTGTGTACAGGATACAGGACGTGACGTCACCGAGTGGCCAGCGTGAACACTCGCCGGCCTGCAGTGGTTCATATACGACGCGGTCAAGGTAACGAGCGCGTGTGTACAGGATACAGGACGTGACGTCACCGAGTGGCCAGCGTGAACACTCGCCGGCCTGCAGTGGTTTATATACGACGCGGTCAAGGTAACGAGCGCGTGTGTACAGGATACAGGACGTGACGTCACCGAGTGGCCAGCGTGAACAGTCGCCGGCCTGCAGTGGTTCATATACGACGCGGTCAAGGTAACGAGCGCGTGTGTACAGGATACAGGACGTGACGTCACCGAGTGGCCAGCGTGAACACTCGCCGGCCTGCAGTGGTTCATATACGACGCGGTCAAGGTAACGAGCGCGTGTGTACAGGATACAGGACGTGACGTCACCGAGTGGCCAGCGTGAACACTCGCCGGCCTGCAGTGGTTTATATACGACGCGGTCAAGGTAACGAGCGCGTGTGTACAGGATACAGGACGTGACGTCACCGAGTGGCCAGCGTGAACACTCGCCGGCCTGCAGTGGTTCATATACGACGCGGTCAAGGTAACGAGCGCGTGTGTACAGGATACAGGACGTGACGTCACCGAGTGGCCAGCGTGAACACTCGCCGGCCTGCAGTGGTTCATATACGACGCGGTCAAGGTAACGAGCGCGTGTGTACAGGATACAGGACGTGACGTCACCGAGTGGCCAGCGTGAACACTCGCCGGCCTGCAGTGGTTCATATACCGCAGCAAGGCTTGTTTTAAGATTGAAATTAGGTATCGTAAACTCGGGTAACGTTAAATTGGATGAAAATAAACGTTATCATACATACATACATATAATCACGTCTTTATCCCATGCGGGGTAGACAGAGCCTAGGGCCATAAGACTTTAGGCCACGCTTAGCATAATGGTAGTTGAAACAGGAAATCAATAGTGATGGGTTGCTAGCCGCATCGCCTATGACATGATTTCCCCATTCGGCGATTCCCTCAGACGACTTTTACGGCTTGCGCGGGAAGAGAAGCAGCTGGTACATTCTATGTTTTTATTTTTCTCCCAGACAGCATGGAAGTTATCGATAACGTTAAAATTTTTATTTTAATTTAATTGCTAACAAGCAAGTATTGTTCGTTACCTCAAAAAAAATATGTTACCTTGCCTTTCAACTATACCCACATTACCGATACCAGAATTTACATTAAGGAATTAACGTTACCGCTACTTATAGTGTGTTAGTTTTGTATCTGCAACGAACCCTGCACTGCAGTAAAGGTAACTGCTATTTATAACTACCGAATAGACACACTAAACGAGTTAATTCAAAGATTTGTTCAGGACCAATTCTGTACAAGTAAATTAAAGAACGACCGAAGAGAGATAGATAGATATGCTCTTAATTGTACCAATATCTTTGACCACCACGAAACAACTACACGTATATAACAATGAACCACAAATTCGGACTAATCGCTCTGAAAAAATCTGATTTAGAAAGTGTCTTATTGGATCGATAGATGGCGTTAGTGTTGTTTTGTGTGAACAGTCAGCACAAAACGAGAAAAGAAACGGAAACTTAATATCAATAAAAAATATCAGTATGTACATAATATGTTTACATATTTATATTTATTTATCAATTTATTTTATTATACAATCAAGAGTATATCAATATCTATCTATTACAAATCAATCTAATACAAATTAATGTGTCACATTGTCTAACGTATCAATCGTCATCATCATTTCGTACAGGTGACACGGTCTATCGACCATGCACATCCTGGTGTCAGATTTCTTCGAAAGTGTTCTTAGTGGTTACTTTAACGACCACCAGATGGCAGCCGGGACCGACGGCATAATATGCCTTCCGAAACACGGAATATATATCTTCAATGATTATCGTTAATAACCAATTGTTCCTACCGATGAAATATGTGGACGAATAAAGAGTATGAGCCTCGTTGCGAGCTCGGAAGGTATCGGTCGGCTGAAGCACGCACTAACGGTCGTTGCCTGCAGGTTTGGCTGAGGATGCCGCGCCCGCCGCCTGCCGAAATGCCAGAATCCATGCGCAAGAGGCTAGCAGCTGAAGAGGCCGCGAAAGCCAAGTGAACTTAGACACATTTACCGGGATGATGTTTTAATAATATATTCATTAATTATTTATTACTATATTCAAAACTGCAGTGAGATTAGATCATCTTAATGGGAACAGATCGGCTCGAGTATACTATACGGGGAGTTACCACGTCTGTCAATACATTATTTGGCTAATTTTAATTTTGCAACAGTGAATTATGTTGTGATCACTATATAATGACCATGTAGTATATGTTTATGTAATGGCAACGCAGTCTTAACTGAACATTATAATTATTTTGACTCGGGCTCACAATCTGAAGACGCGGTTCCCTGAATATTAAATAAGTGTGAATGCACCGATGCATTTTTGGCTGTTGTTATGAATAGTATTATTTTATTGTATGTATTGAACGCTGTCATTCCTAGAATTAAACGAATAAACTGTTATTAAAACATCATCGTGTTCAAGACACTCGTGTAGGCGTTCGTATAAACTTGTAAAGATGTATTGTTTTAAAACAGTAATGGCTTACCTTAAAATGTATTCGATTAATAGGCAAGAAGAGTTGCAATTAATCAATGAAGGTTTTGTGTTAGCTGTTATTAAACGGTACAGTCTACAAATTGCGGACGAAATAGTCGAACCTTCCACACGCCGTAGATTCAATGTTAACCATATTCAGTAAGAATAAATCATATTAATTTATTATGAATAAAGTATTCTTATTTATATTTTTGTTTACTTTTGCTGGCGATCTAGCTGTATATATGTATTTCTTTGAAATCTGTTGAAATAAACATTTAGAGATTTTTATATTGTTTCAATTTAAATAAAAATCATTGTAGGTAAAAAATAATTCTGTGCCCCTAGCACAGTATACCAATCCATACAGTAGTCCGGCGGAGACGTCTAGACAGGGCAATCGTGCGAGGTGAGACGCGAGTGGGACGAGCCCCAGCTGCATACTACGCGGTTCTTAGTAGCTGGGGACACACCTACCAGGGCTATCGCATACTTACCGTTTTATTTTTTTACTAAAGTAATATTATAGTGCGTGCAAATCTTCATCTCGGATAAATAAAGAACTTAAAATTTCATCAATTTCCGCACGATGAAGAAAGGTAAGCAGTTATTATACCTAGTTACCTATTTATTAATTTTATTAAATTTCGTTGTGTCGTGTCGTTATTTGTTTGTTACGCTTTCATGTCCTATCTACTGAACCAATCTTCTTGAAATGTTGCATACACATAGTTAGAACTATTGAGAAAGATAAAGGGTACCTTACATCCCGAGAAAAAACACTGTTCCGGAGCAAAAGCTAGTTATCCATTGCAATGCAACTATTATTATAAAAGCGAACGTGTTTGGTTTGTTTATTTATTTGTTTGTTGGTAACTTTTTCACGCCCCATCTATAGAACCAATCTTCTTGATATTTTGCAAACACATAGTTAGATAGAAGTATTGAGAAGGACATATGGTACCTTTCATCACGGGAAAAAATACTGTTCTCGAGGGAATTGCACGCAGGCGAAGCCGCAAGCAAAAGCTAGTTTATATTTTATATAATTTCGTAATACTTGGCAAAAGACATTCACCTTCCAAATTTAAAATTTGTGACAACCCTTCCGTATTTGCGTAAATACCTATACCAGGTGTCGGCATCTCCCGACTTCAAAGGCGCTGGCCTACTGTATGGATTGGTATACTGTGCCCCTAGTATGAGTAGAGACTGCGTTAGCGATTTAGTATGACAAACCTGTACAGCACCTCTGGTGGATAGTAAGGCAACTAAGAAATTCTATACAAAATCCTAACGCAGTAGCTAGCGTCTGCGTTAAGGTGATACCTCGGTGAACACTAGCGCCACCGTCATTTAAAAATCATTACTCACTGAAAACACAAGTTATCAAAAATCCCTCTGCTGTAATTATGGTTCTGGATCTGAAGTCAATTTTAATCATATTCAATTATTAAATTATAGTTCCATATAGTTGCAAATTGCAAAACTGCTAAAAGTGGCAATAATGCAATTTGTAAGTATAGGGAATTATAATTTAATATGTTTAAATTTAACTTCGGATCCAGAACCTTAATTATACCAGAGGGATTTTTGATAACTTGTGTTTTCAGTGAGTAATGATTTTTAAATGACGGTGGCGCTAGTGTTCACCGAGGTATCACCTTAAAATTAACTTCAGATCCAGAACCTTAATTACACAACACGGATGTTTGATAACTTGTGAATTGAAAACAGTGAATAATTCCATCAAAAAAAAAAATAACGATAGTCGCAACTTATTAATTTTTCAGTTTACAAATCAAATAATGATAGGTCCGTGCCACGCCATCTAGCGTAGCATCTTAAAGCATGATTGTTTGAGATGTGCTTGCCTATTTATTTTTAACTTCTCCACTCATCACTAGATGGCGATTAGACCCTCGACGCATCGAGCGAGATCCTTACACCCATAGTACTAACTAATTCTGTGCCCATATTCTCAAACGTTTCCTCAAACCACTCATCCTCACTCGACCTCAGTGGTATTGATAGTTGACACTAGCTTCCTCACCTTAAGGAAATTACTCAATGGAGGTGAGGAACGAACTGTCAAAATATAAGGTTGGTCGAGTCGGCCTCGAACGTTTCGTTTAACGATAAGTAGGTGCTTTTATTGAGGACCAGATTTAAAAGAACTTGTACCTACTATAGTATGTTCTTTGTGTATTATGTATTTTGCTGTTTTATAATAAATCTATACCAGTAAGCTAAAATTGAAAATAAAACTTGTCAAAAATTAAAGTTAAGCGGTTTACCAACATACAGAAATGAAACGGGACGTCATTCCCTCAAGGAAACAATTAAGAAAAGCGTTTTCAAGGAAAGTTGGAGGACTTCCTTGAGGCTTCCTCGAATGAAGTTGAGTGAAGGCGACCTATGAGGAAACGTTTGAGAATATGGGTGTTAGGCCCACTCCGGGGTCCTGCTATTTGACCAAAAGTCAATTGGCAAAATTACACTTGACAAAAAACGTTTGACAAAGAAATGGTTTCACCAAATTGGTGGCAACTAAGAAATTCCATACAAAATCCTAACGCAGACACTAGCGTCTGCGTTAAGAAAAACTCATACTAGGGGTACTGTTGTGATTCTATTCTGGCCCGACGGCGCAACGCCCCCTTGAGTTGTTTAAAAGCAATCTTCTCATTTAGGCTTGATGTCCAGATATCTTCTGTATAATGTCGGGTAAACTTGGCCCTTGAGTCTATAGCCACGCTTCTAACGGGTTCGGCTACCGAGGTGTAGAATTGTTCGTAGAACCTCTATCTCCCTCAGCTCCTCAGCCTTTGTCGATTTGATACCTTATATTGCCGATATATCTTCAGCTTAGTCAATTGGCTCTACCCAATATATGCCACTCTTGGAACCCATCGTCTCCTTAGAACGCTCAGTATTCAATTCATAATTAAATTAATTTCTTTATTTGTCTAATGAGTTGCCGATGGACTTCAGCGTTCTGTAGGTCTGTAGCACCAAAGGCCGACTCGTGGCGTGGCCATCAAACTGCGAATTTGAGTTAAGTCTTTTGGGGTTTGCAGGATTTATAAACTTTGCTCTCATTAAATGTCCGACATTACAGAACCGCATTCTTTAATGCATTCGAAGCGATTGGAGAGTTCCAACTGGAAGCATTCTTGCTTTTGGTCGGACTAATAGCACAGAATTAGTAATAGTACTACGTACTTTTTATTCAGTAAACATACTATATGGATTATAAAGTTAACACTAGACTATAATTAAAACTAATAGGTACTAAAATTAAACGTACATACATACATATAATCACGTCTTTATCCCATACGGGGTAGACAGAGCCTAGAGCCATAAGACCTTAGGCCACGTTTAGCATAATGGTAGTTGAAACAGGAAATCAATAGTGATGGGTTGCTAGCCGCATCGCCTATGTCATGATTTCCCCATTCGGCGATTCCCTCGGACGACTTTTACGGCTTGCGCGGGAAGAGAAGCAGCTGGTACATTCTATGTTTTTCTTTTTCTCCCAGGCCAGCATGGAAGAAAATTAAACGTAGACCTAACTAAAACTCAATAATATAATTCGGCACTACCTGATGCTAAGAAGCGTCGAAATATTCCACCACATCGCTGTCCATCGACGGCAAAGTGCCCAGAAGGCTGGCAGCATTGCCACGTTGTATGGCAATGCTTATGTTTTGGGCTAAAAATAGGCCAGCCCTCTGCGGCCCTACCGCCTAACTCGATTGCTATCGCTATGGCTATGGTTTATGACGTCATCTTGTCTTTTCGAATCGCCTAGCAAAGCAATATTGCTTTCACATGTCCAAGGCCAAGACTAAAACAATGTCTTGGTCCATAGAATACGTGTAAAAGCAATATCACTTTGCTTGGCAGTTCGAAAAGACTGGATGACGTCATAAACCATAGCCATAGCGATAGCAATCGAGTTAGGCGGTAGGGCCACTGGTCACGCGGGCCATCGATGAGGCGCTTGCTGAGCTCCCGGTACAGAGCCCGCGCACTCGGTGTCCACGGTTCAAGCGTTTCGACACCAAACGGCTCAAATACATAGTTACCTAAAAGTCTTGTGTATTTGCGCCGCTTGGCAGTCTCCGTTGCTGCGGCAGCAGCGCCTGCAAGCAAGTGCTTGGAAGATGGGAAGGCGCAATGGTATCGACGCAGGTAACGTCCCATAACTAAGATTAGATGAATTACAGACCGGTGATCGTGTCCGATTTTAATGTTGACAAAATATGTAGGTCTATCTCATGTTTACTAGAGCTTGGAATTCACCAGGTCCATTCTCCATTTACCTTGCAGTAGCTTTTTGAAAAAAGAGTTAATCGCATAGAGTCTCTTTCTCCAAGTAGTCAGCCAGCAGATGGCCTCGCTCATTTCGCTTCCCATATCCAAATCCCCCTTGGCCATAAGCCATCACCAACATGGGTCCGAGCTTCGTGGTCTTTATGATATTAGTGGTTAGATACCAAATTAAACTTCAGTTCTTTTTCACTATGTATATTTTTGCAAATATTAAAATATTTATATTTTTAAAAGAATCACATTTTGATACAGTTTAGGTAGGTTCTCATTATTCTACTTATTCGCCATCTTATGACTACAGGTAGGTTGCATGCTAGCGCGCGCGAAGTCCCGACCGCCGACCGAAACGGCGCGTTTTTTGTACTTACTTATCACGCATTGTAAAGACAACAGTGTGCCGGTCGGGAGGCGGCGGCGATGGTGGTGCGAGGCTGTTCTCGCCTTAGGTGACTCGTTCATATTCCATACTTAAAGACGAGATCAGCTTCCCTCATTAGGAATGCTGCTAGCTTTACGATGGGGGCTTCGGAGTTCGGATGGTTCTCGGCATAGTCGTACCATCTGTATATCATGAACGGCTCCATCTTTGTGAGTACATCTCTCGCTAGTTGCGGGTTATTTATATAGTCCCGCTCGGCGTTGCTAAGGACGGCCACGATATTCTGCACCTTCACGGCGAAGGCAATGAGCTTCTTCGCCGTATACCTCAGTCGCGGCAGATGTTGAATGTCCTTGAAGGCTTTGACGACCATGGCCTCTGAAGTTGCGCCGAAGGCTTGTTTTTTCTTTCGTAGCTCAGGCTGGCGCGGTGACCGGTCGATGTCGATTCCTGGAGGCGGCGGTGCGGAGTCAGACTTAGGCGCAGATACTGAAGCGGTAATTGTCTCCCTCCGTAGCGGGAGGCCGTCGCTAGGTGTGGTTTCAGCAACCCAGGAGTGAACTCGCTTCTTGTTCTTGGTCAGCTTCCCATCTGCTTGTGCGCCGTTGTCGTCCTCCAGCTCGGCGATATAGACAGCCAGTCGCTTCTTCACAAGCTCCGCCTCGATATGGAGCTCCTTGAGTCGAACGGCAGCAAGGCGTTCATCGGCTTCAAACCTCAGACGTGCCACGGCCCTCGCAGTAGACCGTGCAGTCCGCGATCGGGTCCCGTTGGCGGTCGTCCGGCTGGTCGATGCGATGGTGGGGGCAGCGTCAAAATAAGCCAGGCCAGCCACGGGCTGCGGTGCGGATTTCGTTGCGGGCGGCGGGACATCGTTGAGGTCCCCAGCTCGGAGGGCGGGTGTAGCGCTTGAAGGTGACTCGTCGAGGAATCGACGATCTCCATCCACTCCGCTTCTAGTGAAGTCCATTTTGAATTCTTCGGTTTTCTTGAGTTCCTTTGCAGGTTCAAAGAACCACGCTGTAGACGACGATTGTTGGTGATAGCTCAACGATATGGCTCGGAGCTCCGTGGACAGTATTATGTTGCTAAACTCCAAGTTATAATATTTTCGCTGCTTCTTTTCGATATGGTCTACAATTTTTTTCGCTTATGCGCTATGTTTTGGCTAAAATTTACAACAAGCAGGTAGTATGCTTACGCGCGCGTAGTCCCGACCAATCACAGCGCGTGTTTCGGGCTTCGCGCATCGTTAGGCGCGGAAGAAATGATTCCTTATTGGCTAAACTATCGCCTGCTGTGATTGGTCGGTCTTTCACAAATTATTTTGTGTTTATTGGTACGTTGTCTATTATCAACAACAAAGAAATGATTCCTTATAGGCTAAACTGTCGCCTGCTGTGATTGGTCGGTCTTTCACAAATTATTTTGTGTTTATTGGTACGCTGTCTGTCATACAACGAATGTACATTTGTCAAGTCCTAACTATAGTTTAGTAGGATCAGCTTCCGGGAGTAGTTGAATACGGATCACGGTGTGAACAAGTGCGAATTCATAGCAGTGTGGTGTGGTGCTGTGTTCTTGTGTGCGCGAGCGCGTCTGCGCGAGCGCGTCTGCGCGTGCTTAGTGACATCGTAGTGATTGTGCGGGGTTTGCAAACCACTTGTTCAGTGGCAATAACCACTCTCCAACTACCTGGGGGGTTACTACCGTCTCTTAAAACCATGCAAGATCCAGTGAGTAAGCGGGACAGCGCAATACATAATGTAAGGCGACATCTCCCTTACTCACTGGATCTTGCATGGTTTTAAGAGATGGTAGTAGCCACCCTGTCCACTTCAACATTCACTGAGACTTCATTAAAGAGGCCATTGCCTCGTGTGCTGATTTCCAACACCTCTACAGGTAAATTCTAAGTTATTATTCTAGGTATTTTAGATTACATTTCAAGTATAGACACATTTGGTGAAACAGTACTCATAATATTAAACATTTATTGCTCAAAAAATGTGTCAGAGCGATTTCCAAAGCAGCACCCTAGATTTCACGTAAGCCGTATTTTTTTAGAATACTTACTTCCTCTACCATGTATTTATATTTTGGAATCTGAAACTACTTAAAACGGCTAAGAATATATATATACCTATATATTATATTCGTGTGGCGGTAAACTTGTGTATTGGTCATAATCCCCGCACAACAATGTATATTATATATAACTGCTATGAAATGTGTGTGAAAATATGAGTAATATATATAACAAGATACCAAATGATGTAAAATGGTTACCATTCCAAATTTTTTTTGAAATTTTGTTTTCGAAATGTTTCTAATGGTTACAGGTGGCTTACTACCATCTCTTAAAACTATGCAAGATCCAGTGAGTAAGCGAAACAGAGCGATACAAGATGTAATGCGACACCCCCCTTACTCACTGGATCTTGCATGGTTTTAAAATACTGTAGTACCCCCCTGGAATTTTTGTCATCCAAAATTTAGGTGAATCTAATAAGTAATTTATTATTAAATTGTTATTTTTTATTGAATAAAGAAAACCACAACAAACAAATCTTTTGACAAAATGTCACTCAAAAGACTTATCGCAATAAGTCTTGAGTAAATATAGGTACTTACTTATTATTGCGACCCTAATTACCAGACGTAATCTGGTTAAGGAAATATTTTTAAATTGTATTCATTGCGTCGCGTCTGGCTAAACGTGTTAATATGTCTTGATTTAGTATATTATATAGGTAGGTAGTTATTTTATTTTGTAAAGTATTATTCAGTCGGCAAGAGAATAAACGTGTATTCACACGCAACACTTCACGTTTACCCCTACTAGGTATTAGAATTTATAAACGCAAACGCTAGCGACTGCGTTAGCGATTATGTATGACAAAATTGACAAACCTGTACAGCACCCCTGGCAGATAGAGGCAACTAAAAAATTCCCTAGATCAAAGGAAATTCCATACAAAATTCTAATGTCTCATCCACACTTCACAAACAGCATTCACCGATTTGTGGATGGGTGTTTGCTGTTTGTAACGTTGTTGGTCGAGTGTTGCGAATTGATATCGTTTTTTGTTTCACCAATCAAAGGTTGTTCGGCAAACAATATTGCGCGCTTAAACACGCTTTTGAAACTCGACTGCTAAAAATACAAATAAACTAGGGTAAACTGGTTAAATATGGCCTATTTTTTTATTAGGTTATTAGGTAACAAAACATATTTATAATTAAATTATATTTTTTTTTTTTGCTATAATCTGTTTCATTAATTAATCAGCCACTTAATATTTGACATTCAGCTGGGAATTTTTATTATATTTCGACATATAAATGAATTTTTAAACTTAAGAAAAGGGCGTTTTCCCCATTGAGTCTGGAAAAAATGCCCCATATTAAAAATATCAAAAATAATAATAATTACAAAGGAAAATCAACATATTCCTGCTAAAAATACTACTTATCTTATTTCCGTACATAATACCGGTCAAAGTTGTTGCACAAATTGTTGTATATAGTAGGTACAGTCTTTGTGCAGCCATTTTAAGCTTGAATAAAAGTTTTCAAAGGGTCCGATTAGAAGTGCCATATTCCCCGCTGGCTTGGTTGATTCCTAATTCTTTACTCAAGACCTTGGACATCGCCTTATCTAGAGCTCCAGGTAACCACGATCCTCTTTATGTCTTTCTGCAGTAGCGCCTACCCATATTTAATCTATATAATTATACAATTTGAAGAAAATTAAAAATTGTACCATATTTCACTTATAAAATCAGGGCGTATTTCATAAGTCAAGGGCAAAAATGCCCCATCGCTTAGTAACTATAACTGGTTTAAACTTGCAAAAATATCCGGCAGTATCAAGAAGGCTATGCAGCTACTAAACACTTAAATCGTTTACACTCGTTTGAATATATTACTTAAATATGTTACAAATACATAACAAAACTCACCCACATATAAAGTCGGATTACAATCCAAACACTCTCTTCGACGATTTTAATTTTTTTTCTCGTCAACAAACGAAGCGCAGCCACTCGCATCTATGAATTTTAGTACCACTGCCATCTATCGATGACACCGTAACTATCTTATTTTATGGTTCGGTGTGCTTTCTATTATTAGTGGGGCATATTTGCTGATAGGGCGTTTTACACCATTTTACCCTACTTTTTTTCTTCCAAATATGCATTTTAACATAATCACTACATAGTATAAAACAAAGTCGCTTTCCGCTGTCTGACCCTATGTGTGCTTAAATCTTCGAAACTACACAACAGATTTTGATGCGTTTTTTTTTTAAATAGATACATTGATACAAGAGAAATGTTTTTATGTAAGTGAATCCTATAATATTGCACCCGTGCGAAGCCGGGTTGGGTCGCTAGTATACACATATACCTTTAACTACATTTTTTGAAAACGCTTTTTAATGCCTTTCATTTTGATACGGCATTCGATTAAATGGACAATTTTTTTTCGGTCTGTCTTTAGTTTTGTATGTTAAGAATGTTGTAAATACAACCTACATTTTGTTTTTACCTATGTCTACGTCACATAGTCTACTTGAAAGAATGAAAGGAATCTATTTATACCTTATATCTGACTAGCGACTCGCCCCGGCTTCGCATGAGCATAAAAACCTTACTTTTGAATCAATCTATCTACTAAAAAAACTGCATTCAAATCCTTTAGGTAGCTTTAAAGATTTAAGCATACAAAGGGACATAGGGACAGAGAAAGCAACTTTGTCTTATACTGTGTAGTGATACCGATAAGCCCCCGATAAACCATTCAAGGCTTAGGGTAAAATAATTAACCTCATATCTTGTACGTAATATGTCCTACCTAACTTCATCACACTCTAGGTACTTATTGGTCAGCTGTGTTTTTATAAATGTTGTTTATTTTTTTACAATTTAGTAGGCAAATGGACCATTTTTGCATTGCCCATTGCAAAAATTTTAAGGACTCCGTCGATTTATCTAAGATTCCATAATCAAATCCCAACCTGATGACTAATGCACAAACAGGGGGGTAACTACAGTCTCTTAAAACCATGCAAGATCCAGTGAGTAAGCGAGACAGCGCAATACATGATGTAATGATGTAAGGCGTCATCTCCCTTACTCAATCGTTTTTACAAAGTAAAACCATGATAGAAGATGGTGGTAAACCACCTGGAAAGTATATCTAGTTAAAAATTTTGCTGTAAAAGCAGTCCGCCGTGTTTTCCATTTCATTTCGCAACACACTGGCGTGATCGTTAAGCATATGGATCCCTGGGGGATTACTACCATCTCTTAAAACCATGCAAGATCCAGTGAGTAAAGGAGATTTCGCCTTACATCATGTATTGCGCTGTCTCGCTTACTCACTGGAACTTGCATGGTTTTTAGTGATGATAGTAGGCCACCTGTTTGCCAACTTGTGGATTGGGCATCGCAGTCTCTAGCGTCTGCGTTTATAAAATCTTATACTCTCATTGCTTGCCGTGTTATGCTCATTATTCGTAAATGGTGATGGTTACATCACCATTTACGAATAAATATATTTTAATTTGACGAATAGGCAAATAACGAAACTACTGTCTACCCTTGGAGCCAAATACCAAATATTCATGCACGGTTAGCCGTATTCGGTATTTGTCCTGGTGGCATAGTTTTAAGAGATAATAGTAAGCCGCCTGTAATAATTGGCAAATAAGGCAAAAAACTTGACAAATATGCCGTCCTTCCTTATACATGAAGTTATTTATTAAATAGAGCAAATAGGCGAATACAAAAAGCCATGTGTAGTACCTACCACCATTGATAAGAAAAACCCAATAGCCGCTTGCGCTCGTCCCGCATATGCGCCAGACTCCGCCCCTTTTAGTAGGTGAGCCCATGATGCTAAATATGTAGTTACTCGGGCGTCGTTCAGACTTATATGATTCAAAACATGTATCAGAAAGGGTTTTGAAAACGTAAAAAAAATCAGTCGCCTCGAAATATTCGAGTGTATTTCGTAAAAATAAACCTTTCTTTGTTATTTATTTTAAATATGATAGGTAACCAGGTTAAATATTTAATTGGAGTATATTTTCAGTATGATTAAAAAGTTAAGTATGACTAAAATAACGTTAAATAAATAAATATCAAACATTTTCTTTAATTATCTTTGTGGTCCAATATTGAATGCTCAAATTTTGTGGAGGTACTCAACAGGGTGTAAAAGCTGTAAGGCTTGTGTAAGATATCTCAAATTCAAATTCAAATTGTTTATTTTCAATATAGGATATTCTTATCACTCATTGACGTCAATTGTCACTTATTTTAAGTTTACCACCACTTCCAAAGCGCAAGTGGAGAAGAAGTGGCGCCACAAACTCCACAGCAGCATTTTCTTCAAAAACGTCAATTAACAAAATTTGAGTCAAATCAGACGAGTTTGCATTTGAATATTTTTATAATTACCATAAGCTTATTATTAAATTATTAAATATTGAGGATTATTGAAATAGTTTAACAAAAATGTCAAGTAATAAAAGATGTCATGATATAATAATAAAAAAAATAATAATAATAATGTACTGAATGTACATATGATCAATTTTTAGCTATAGTTTGGAGGACTCCGCACCAAGCTTAAGTTACACATCCTTGTCATTGAGAAAATCATGATCGCTATAATAGGCTTTTTTACAAAGTAAATTCTTAACATGTGCTTTGAATTTTCGGTCAGGCAAACTAAGGACCGACTCTGGAAGCTTATTATAATAGTGTATACAGTTACCCAAAAATGAGTCATTAACTCTACTTAGCCGATATGATGGGAGATATAATTTATTTTTATTCCGTAAGAGTCTATCCGTAATCTCGCAATTTTTTTTAAAAGAAGAAATATTTCTCCTGGTATACATAATAACCTCAAATATATATTGAGAAGCGAGAGTTAAAACATTAATATCCTTAAACAACTCCCTAAGCGACTCCCTTGGTCTTAAACCATAGATGGCATCTCCGTTATGTTAATCTGCCGCGTTTGAATTAGTTCCAAAATCCACTCTTGGGCTCCCCTACTATTTCATAAAGGCTATGCACGCGCCACCGCCGCCGCCAGCGCCACGCCAGGCGCCAGTCAGTTGTCATCCGTGGCTCACGGGAGTTAACGGTGCGCGTGCGAAGTGGACCACGGGCGCGCCGCTATATTATTTGTAAACTGTTTTATCTAAATTTATCGGTTGTTGTTTAACCCATATTAAAGGAACATTATTGATCACACCGTGGCACTTTTTTTTAAATATTCTGTCGGTGTATGCTATCTCCTGGCCGCTTAACGTAAAGCTGAATGTAATAGTAGTTTTTCGGTCAGTGAAAACAGTGAATTGTGATAAATTTTCAGTGCCAAGAACTGTGTCTGTTAACGGTGTTCCACATGGAGCATTCTATGGACAATTTGGACCTAGTATGAAGTGAAGAGTACCTAAATATGGGTATTATAGGCGTTTTTTTCCGCGAGTGCGTACCGCCGAATTCTGACTGATAGCTAATGTCAAATTCCTAAGATATCTTATACCTACGTAGTGCTAAAGACCCTTTTGTAACGTAATTTTGCCGTGTACATAGTAGTAAATCATCACCTATTTAAAGTATGTAAACGTGTTTGCTAAGCGACTTTCATCCAACGCAAACATTTCGAGTTTGACCGTGTTTCAATTCGACCCAACGCGGCATCGCGGTTCGTCTAGTATATACGGTGCCAAACCCGTGTCACAGTCACACTTACACACAGATCAACTTTTAGTGCAACAAGTAAATATATCGTCGGCTTGTGGCCTCGTGCGTGTCATGTACGAAATATCGTTATTATGCGTTTTGCGCACAGTTTTGTTTAACTTGCGTCTAGATCATTATATAAATATAGATAAGATATATTGACTGATAATTAGTGAGCGGCTAATTGTATTGAATTGTTTTGTGTTGTGAGTAAGTTACTAACTTCAAACTATAAGTGACACATCAATTTGATTATATGTTTTTTGTTGTGGAAATATTTGTGATTTGTAGGGATGTTGTTAACACGAACGCTACTGCTACGTCGGCAGATATGGTTCCGCGATCCGCGACCACCACCTGCTATGCAGTCGGAAGGCTTGCAAGTGCCTTTCGAGGCGCCCGGTGCTGGTGCTGCGCCTGCTTGTGGCGCGCCCGGTGTTGTTCTCACGCCTACTGCTGCACTTTCCACTGCAGCCTTACCAACGAGCAGTTCAAGCTGCTTATGATTGGGTTCCTGCGTAATTCTGTAAGTACACCAGCTTATTACGGCAACTTTGCCAAATGCGCCGTTATAATTAAAACGTCGCAGGAAAATGAGGAGACCTAGAGATTTCACGAAATCCCGGAAGATATTGAAATTATTTTTTATTAGGTCTTTTTACCGAAAATATTAAGTTATATTGTAGAAGGTGGCATATGGGTTTCCACCAAACCATCTTCTAACAAAATAGGCATCCAGTCGCAATAAACTGTATGTGTATTAACACGACTGACCAAAAAGAAGAGTAATGTTAACAGGATTCGTGTATGTAGGTGACAAGTACCTATTATGTCCATGTGAGTTTTTATTATAACCTACGTCTAACCCTAAGTCTTGAATGTATTATCAGATGTGTTATCTTTATATTCCTTTTATTCTTCCAAGTAGATTATGTGACCTACTTAGGTTGTACTAGCTGTAACCCGCGACTACGTGCGCGTTGGTTTCGTTCCCGTTATTGTGGGAATTTCGGGAATTGCTCCCAAAATTCCCGCGGTTTCTTTTATAAAGTTTGTCATGACAATAACCGCCTCCGTGGTTAAGGCGTATGTTTGTAGACCCGGGGGTCGTGGGTTTGATTTCCACAGGAAGCATACTTTGTTTAGTTGTTTCCAGTTTGGTTAGAACATTGCATGAATCACCTGATTGTCTGATAATAAAGATGATTCCGTGCTTCGGAAGGCACGTTAAGCCGTTGTTCCCTGCTACCATCTGGTAGTCGTTAAAGAAACCACGTCAGAGGCCGAGAGGCGGTTCCGAAGAACTCTAACACCAGGGGGTGCATTGTCGGTTGACCGCGACGCCTACTCGAAATGATGATGATGACAATAACCAACACGAAAAAAGAATTATCCAATTTGCATTCGTTCGAAATCAAACATGCCTTGGGTTCATTCAAATGACGGTAAATTTTTTTAATGAACCGATTTTGATGAAACAAACTAGATGTTCTTCCGAGTTAAAACAAAACAATAGGTGAAAGTTTTAAGCAAATCAGTTCAGTACTTTCGTAGATAAGCGTGGTCATACATACATACATACATACAGACACAGACGAAAAATTCGAAAAAAAATATTTGCTTTTTATTATTTATTTTAAGTATCACTTTATCCATTTCAGTCAAAAATACTAAATGTACAGACAAAATATTTTAACTATTTTATTATATGTATATACATATATTACACAATTAATAAGGACAGACCAAAAAAGACCGAAAAAAAAAAAACCATTTTATTGAGTGCCATATCAAAATTAAGGGCATTAAAAAGGCGATTACAAAAATGTTTATATTTAATATGTTAAAATGCATATTTGGAAGAAAATAAGTAGTAGCAATCGTGTTTGACAAGCGTGTGGATGCAAATTGTTTGCCGAACATCCTTTGATTTGTGAAAAAACCGACATCAACGCCGATCACAAGCAACACCGAACAACGTCACAAACAGAAACACCCATCCACACATTGGTGAATGCCGTTTGTGTTGGCTGTTTCTGAAGTGTTCGACCGGCGTGTGGATGGGGCATTAGGTTGAGGTTTGATATGAGCACGAGACATCACTAGACAATTTAGGAGAAGTTAGCGTTGTGTCCCAAAGTTAATTCGTCACATTTTTAAAACTCCATACAAAGAAAGTATATGCATCATACTCATTAAAAAATTAAATATTGTAGGTATTTATATTATTAGTTTATCGTCCCAGATAGCTAAGGGTTTCGGTGAATTCTTCCCAACTCGGATGTCAGTAAACTACAAATTATATGAATTGTATATATGAATTATCCCAATAAGCTCTGGAAATTTTTGAATGGTTTAGGTATAGGCAAGCAGAGAACGGATATAAATCTTAATATGGATATTGATGATCTTAACAAACATTTCTGTTCTCCAGCTACGGTTCTCACGCCTAGTGCTATGCAAAAAACATTGACTGAACTTCTATCTAAACCTGTTTCGGATTGCCAGGCCTTTTGTTTTGATCAGATAACTGTTGATAAGGTCAAGGATATCTTCAAGAGTCTTAGGTCGAATGCTGTTGGTAATGATGACATATCTTTGGCTATGCTTAATCCTATATTTGACTTTATCGCGCCTTTTTTGGTCAACATTATCAATAGTTCCTTAACAGCAGGTGTATTTCCTTCGGCGTGGAAATATGCTCACGTAATTCCTCTGCCTAAAAAATCAAATCCGTCCTTGCCTTCACATTTCAGACCAATTTCCATTTTACCTGTTCTCTCAAAAATAATTGAGAACTTTGTCCATCAACAACTGACTAAATATTTGACACGCAACGATTTACTGAGTCAATATCAGTCTGGCTTTAGATCTGGGCATAGCACCACAACGGCACTGGTCAAGATAACTGACGATATTCGCTTTAATATCGACAAAAAAGAACTCACTCTTTTAGTACTGTTAGATTTCTCTAATGCATTCAACACAGTGGTTCCTGAAATATTGCTTGGTATTCTCTACTCTTTGAATTTCTCTACACTTTCCATAGCCTGGTTTCGCTCTTATCTCTCGGGTCGTCATCAGTTGGTCAAATGTGACCAACGAAAATCTTGCTGGTATGAGTTGACTGCTGGTGTCCCTCAGGGGGGAGTGTTATCTCCAATCCTTTTCTCCGTTTTTATTAATGGCATTACGTCTGTTCTTTCTGCTTCTTTTCATCTATATGCTGACGACCTCCAAATTTATACCTCTGCCCCAATTGATAATTTTAGCAACGCTATTAATACTATAAACTCCGACCTTGCTGCTATTGCGGTGTGGTCTCGCAACTTTGGGCTTATGGTTAATCCGGATAAATCTCAGGCAATAGTCATCGGTAGCTCGTACTTTATTTCTAAGTTTGACTCTTCTTCTATTCCTGGTGTGGTCCTTGATGGTAATATAATACCTTTTTCTCGCAAAGTAAAAAACCTGGGAGTTATTTTTGATCAGACTCTGTCCTGGGTACCTCAAGTTAATGAGGTTAGTCGTAGGATGTTTGTGACATTGCATTCATTGAGGCGTTTGCAATTTTTTCTTCCATTTAGCACTAAAGTTCTGCTAGCCCGTTCATTATTGATTCCTCTTCTTGATTATGCTGATATTGCCTTTTTGGATCCCACTGAGGAACTTTTAAATAAACTGGAACGTTTGCAGAACCAATGCATAAGATTTGTTTTTGGATTGCGTAAATTTGACCATGTTTCCGAATTCCGAAACAGACTGAACTGGTTGCCAGTCAGGATTCGTAGAAACATTCACATTCTGTCATTGCTCTTTAACGTTCTTTTCAATCCTACTTCTCCTATGTACCTCCAATGTAAATTCTCTTTTCGCCAGGTGGATAGTCGTTTACGGTCATCCGATTGCCCAACTCTAAACATACCACATTTCTCCTCACAGTCTTATTCCAAATCCTTTTCGGTTATGGCTGCCAGACTATGGAATTCTCTACCAGCTGATGTAAGAATGGCTAGTAATCTGAATTCCTTCAAATCAAAACTTATAAAATCACATCTAGTTACTTCAGATAATTAATTGAGTATCCTTCAGAAATTTTATATATATATATATATAGTTTATATTATGTATGTAGGTATGTATTTATTTAGCAAATATTTATGTAAGTGTATTATTGTGACTAATTATGTATGTAGTTATCTATAAATGTTTATGTTCATTTCATATCCTTTATGTCTTTGCTAGTCTTTGTTTGCACTTCTACTCTTTTCTTGTGCATTTTCTTTCGTCATTCGCCGGTTGACTGTAAGAGATCCCATCCTGGGATAAGTCCGCCATTGTCTTCTTATTTTAATAATGTTCCTTTTACTTTGTATTTTAAAGCAATAAAGATATTACAAACAAACAAACAATTATATGAACCTCCTTCATTTGTAAGTCGGTGGAAAACAACCGACTTGCAAATGAAGGAGGTTCTCAATTCGGTTACATTTTGGATACATTTACTCAATTTATTTAAATTTGCTGATATAGTGTTACGTCCCACGGGAACAGTGCTTTTTCACAGGATGAAAGCTATCCTATGTCCTTCTCAATACCTCTATTTACGTCTATAAATTTTAGGAAGATTGGTGCAGTGGGTAGGGCGTGATTGGGGTGAAAGCGTAACAAACAAACATTAAAATAAACTCAATTGCGCATCTAATATTAGTTAGGATAATATTTTTAGTGCCTCGTAAGTAGAAAGGCAAAAGAGGTACCCTTATAATAATAAAAGATCCCTTATAAGATCACTTTATTGTCCGTCTGTTTGTCAAACGTTTTATTTCTAAGGAACGCGTGAATGTTATTGTATGAATGCATCAAGAAAAATTCATAACATATACTCGAACCTACGATCTCTTTTCGTTGTAAAATAATTAAAATTATACGTCAATGCGATCAAAAGATATAACGGTCAATTTTTCAAATTTAAGAAAATTAAGCGCTTAAATATAGGAATTTTTTGTCAAGTGTAATTTACCCAAATGACTTTGGTCAAACAGCGGGACCCCCATTTGGTCATCACCCGTTGAACTAGAATCGTGAAGTTTTGTAAGAAGCAATATCATATCATACAGCACTTCATAAATCTCAAAATTTTAAGACAAATAAATGAAATTAATTTTTTCGATGCCAATTTAGATATAACTATGAGCTAACGCAGCGGCCTCTGACTGTTGACTATGTACAAGCGTTCAGTGGCCTACGAGTAGCTACGAGCTGTAGTGCCAGCCTTCGAGAGTTAGAAGCTGACGCCTACGACTATTGGCTAAGATGTGACGTAGCGGCCTACGACTATTGGCTACGAGCTGACGTAGTGGCCTACGACTATTCGCTACGAGCCGACGCAGCGGCCTACGACTTTTGCTACGAGCCGACGTAGCGGCCTACGATAGCAACAAGCTGACGTTGCGATCTACGATTAGCTACGAGCCGACAAGAACGGACGTACTGTACTGGTCTATGAAGAATCGCGGTTCAGATAATATATTTGTAATTAAGTTTTCTTCTTAGCGTCTTTCCTATTTATATCTTCAGCTTGCACATCAACGCCATTCTAATATATAAAAATATACCTTAAGTTGCACAAGTCTGACTGAAACTACCTTTTTTCAATCTATATGGCTGCGATATATGCGGTCCTCCGCAGACCTCCTCAGTTATATATTATCTGTGAAAATTTCAACTGACTATCTATCACGGTTCATGAGATACAGACAGATCAGACAGACGGACGGACGGACGGACGGACGGACGGACGGACGGACGAAAAGACAACTGAGTTTTATTTTTTTTAACTATGATTTATTGCAAATTTTTTCGTCTGTTATTTATTTGACAGTCATAATTATCTGTTAGCTCCAAAAGATTCTAACAGATGGCGATATCTGTTGACTGCATTGAGTAAATATTCAATAGATGGCGCTATGTAATATATACGTTGTTACTATTAGGTATTCTGTGGCCACAGCAATGCGTGGCCGGGTGTGCTAGTAGTAGTAAGCGGCGCGGCGTCCCAAGCATGGGGTAGCTCGAGTGAAAATGCAACTAGTTACAAACAAGTCGTTTGACACTCGTAATCAATGCTAGAGTTACAAAGAAGCGCGATCTTCATTAAATAAAGCACTAAATCAGTTTGTAGTCATCATCATCATTTCGTGTAGGTGACACGGTAAATCGACCATACACAACCTGGTGTCAGAGTTCGTTCTTCGAAATCAAAAGCACGGAAACCAAATACATCTTTATTATCAGACAATCAGGCGATTCAAGCCTTCAATGTCCTAACCAAACTGGAAACATATATAAAAATGCTTCCCGTGGGAATCGAAAATTTGTGGTACACTGACGATACTTCAAAAAATCGTGTTTAACTAGCTCACTCTATTGTTACCAAAAAAAGAGGTACTTTAAGTAAATTGTATTTTTGTAATCCTTGTAGCGTCATCTATTAGCAGGAAGAAGAATTAAATCTATTTCAGTGAGAGCAAAAGCCAATAGAAACGTAATCCGGGTGTGAAGTGGCCAACACCACAATTTTTCGGCCTTCTGACAAGGCATCAAGCATCAGGGACACATGTGTAACCTTCTTCCTGTTCAGTATCCCGGACATTGCCGTGGCGGATTTGGTCAGTACCTCCAGTACTTATCATATTTCTTCATTGACTCTATCCACATATTCAATCGCTATACAAAGAAACCCCAAATTTTATGTGTACTTACCAGTAGTTTTCCCCATACTTACCACAGTATACTGAGCCGATTCTGAGACTATTAACATAGAATATATAATAGTAGTACCATCTAAAACTTTGATTCTAAATCCGATTAGGTACTTACTTCGATTCCATAAAGCACTAAATAGGTTTGTGGTAGGATGACGATAGGTACTTTAAAAAATCATGTTTTACGAGTAATAATTCACACTCTTTTTTTCACCAAAAACAAGCTCGTTCATAACTAAATTAATGTTTTTTCAATCCTCAACTAGTAGGTACATTCACAGTCTGAAATAATTTAATAATAAACTTATTGTGATATGTTATAAAAATATTCAAATGTGAACTCGTCTGATTTGACTCGAATTTTGTTAAATGACGTTTTTGAATTCTGTATATTATAATCTGATTGTTGGGGAAGGTTATAGTAAATTAAATACGCACTATTGGTGAGTGGAACCGTGGATAACAGCTAGTAATTTATTATAATTATAATCTTCCCCAAAAATCGGGCTTTCATATACAGAAAGAATTTTAAAATCCGACCAGTGGATCAAAAGGTATAAAGCAAGCGTTTAAACAAAACAATCTTCAGCTTTATTATATTAGTATACCTACTTACATTTAAAAAAATACTGAGCATGGCCAAAAAACGAGAAGCTGTTTCATTTAAATTTCTCATTGCTATTCAAGTAGTTCAGGAGTTAACGTTCTTCATATATACATCGTTATTTTCCGCCCCATTGTACCCTTAAATACCTATATACAAACGGGTGATGTGTTACGATGTCAAATGTTTATTCTTGGTGCAATTGCTGTCGTCTCCGCTGCTTATAAAATGCGGGTAGATATAAAATAAGAAGGCGCGCCCGCGGCGCAGGCACACTACTTGGCAGGCGAGATTCGCTACCGACGCGACGCGAGACGTACGTATCATGGCGCTAATATCTAGCCATCCACCTTCCGCTGTACTCATGTGAACTATTCATACTTTCGTGTTCCTGTATACATTCTTCTGATTTTCTCGTATTTCTGTGTAGTGAGCAATAAACCCAGTTAGTAATTTTTTTGTCAATGCAATGCCTCTGCATCTTTCTTTACTTAGCCGCTTTCACTCGTCAACCGAAGCTTTGGAATAGAAAAGTACGATTCCATCACATCACCTGCCCTGTCATGTTATGCCCTTCAGCAGTATTGAGCCCTTAAGGCTTAAAGGACAGGTTGATAGATCAATTATTAGACCTGTTGTTTTTTAATTTACAGTAATGAGGCGAGGTCGTGATTTAGCAGCGGCACGAAGCATCAGGAACTGCGCGTCACCGAGGTGAAGTAAGCCGCTGCAAGTAAGTAAGTGATTATTTATAATATTCAATTTAAATGGTAATTAACTTAATAAAACAAAATCATCTTTTTCTATAATTGATTTAGTTGTGTTTCTTGTATGTTTTTATTTAAATATCAAATAGATAAAAAACAAGCGGATAACACGACCATACACACACATCTCATGAATCAGAGAAAGAGCCTATAGCCACTGCGATACAAAGTATAATAACAAAATATTTGCTTTAATTTGTAAGCAGGCGTCGATTAGTACAAAACACCCACTCCGGGCACCCTTCATGTACTGACAAGCTGCAGTAGGGTCGCCTATTTACGACAGTCATGGGCTGACTATCAGGGGGCCGCTGCCTTTAGAACAGATAGTCTCGCTTCTCAACTATAATCATAATTTATGATTGATGAGTTTCGAGCTCGTGCTAGTGGAGATGCTGCTGATTCCTGATGGTGGCCTATCGCGAGGTTTCAGGGTAGGCGGCGGGATCTAGATTTTATAGATTCTTCCTTCTTTTCTGGAGAGTCTTCGTTCTTGCCTCCACCACGACGACATGGTACTTCAAGCTTAGGCGCCTGTCGATCTTTACCCCGAGGTATGTCACTCGTTCTTTTCAAAGAATTACAGTGTTGGCGGGAGGTTGATGTTTCACGTTGGATCAACAGTGTTCTCCGAGCTTATAGCTTGTGCCGCTTTTTACTTAACCTTAGAGATAAAGGCGTCAAGGTCTTTGTCTGTGGGGGGTCTTCGTGATAACTCTAAGTGATTTCGACTGCTGGACTTCTAGCAGACTTTACAGACTCTGGAAGAGTCTATAGGAAGTAGTCTGAGAGGAGCGCGATTACCAAGTTGGGGAGGCTTATGTAAGTCGGGGCCGTATGTATGTCTTAATTATTTTGCAAGTTTCACTTTTAAACTTTCCGAGGAAGGGCCTGGCGCAGTGCCACAGCTGTCAGCTGTCTGACTGTGGAGGGGATCCCCAGCCAACAGAACGACGTGCCCGTCTCCGAAATGGAGCAAGAGAAGCGAGCCGGCACGCCGGTGGCTCGCACCAGCGCAGCCCCAGTTGTGCGACGGGAGACAGCGGAAACAGCGGACGCCACCCTGATGGCCCCTGCGAACGCTCCGACGCGAAGAGGAGCCCCCCTCCTCCTAAAAGAAGAGGACGGAGAAGAAGAAGCCCGCCCCACAAGGCGAAACACAGGTGGTGCCAGGACCACATCAAGGACTACTTGAAGACCTCGGACACAAGGACCTTCATTGACATTACATGATAACAAGAGGCGCAATAACGCTGGGGGTCTGTGGTCTCACGTTTGTCGTCGGGGCGGTCGCTCGCCATTGCAGAGGGCCACAATTTTGATGAGGATCCCCTCACCACCTCCATAAGTGTATATGACGATGGGGCCCATTTCGTACCACTAAACTGAAAAAGCTGTTCGCCGCGTACCTAATTGGGAATGCCCCCTAAGCGCGATGTCGTAAACAGAGGACAGATAGGTTGACAGGGACACGGCTGCAATACCTGGTTCAGGTTAACGTGCATTCCAAAGCACGGAGGAGCTCAAGATAGAAATGTCACTAATGGCGACCAAGGTTTTAAGTTACTCCAATGGTGTAATAATGTGTAAGTATCTACTTATGTATTTTATTGTACGGGCCTGGTTGCAGATAGGTATACTGGCGCTAAGTAATCAAGTAGGTCAAAAAAACAAGTGCAAAAAAGTGGGTTGCAGGGTGGAGAAAAGTATCATATTCAGGCACGGTGACAACTCCCTGATTTCCAGTATTTGTTCACATCCTTTGTGGGCGCATACACTTCATAATGGCAACGAGAATTAAAGAATCGCAGTCGCAATATTTCCAGATGTGTAGCCATAACTTCGACAGACGAAGAAACGAGTGATATTATTATGATGATTAATTAAGATCATTTTATATAAAATGCATTGCACGGCACCTATAACTGGGCAAGAAATTACTTTACCAATTAAATCCTTGGATTAAAATGTTATATTCTTATAGGCTGAAATTATACAGTATTGATTGGCTCTCGAATTCGGTTAATTTTCGCTTGTTCTGATTGGCACACGCTAAATAGGCCACGCCTATCAAATTATGTATAAAAGAAAGGGTATCATTTTTACGTATATTATTCTTAATCTCGGAGTCGGAGTCGGGAGTCGGGCAGTCGGCAGGCAATGAGGAGGGCGTGCGTGTGTGTGTGTTTTGGGGGTGGGTGGGATCTGTCGATCGGTTGGTTGTTTGATTGTTTGTTTGTTGATATACCTACCTTCACCTATTGATTCTTTGGATGACTCATCCATCACCTACTAGGTGACTAACTACTACGAGCGAGACGAGACTACCTAACGTAACTTGTATGAACGTCACCATCGTCATGGCATGGCCAAGTTGGTGGTCGCAAAATAACCATAACCTAACCTGCAGACCGACCGTATAGATTGATCCGTAATAGTAACCAACCGGTCGTCGTCTCCTCATGATGTGTGTGAAATGTACTCGTGTGTACCTACCTACCTACCTACCTACTAACTAACTACTCAATTATAATACCTACCTACCAACTTCCTAGATGATGATATAGGGATAGGGATCGATCAATTGTACGAAGAAACATCATGTACTCTTATTTGCATTTTGATTCATATGTGGCCCTGAAAAGGGCCTTTTGATATTATTATTATTAGCTTGCTGCTTTGGTGGTGTGGTGAACTACCTAGCTTAGGTAGGTACCTACATAACAACATCACACACACATTTAAGCACGCTCGCCTCTAATCCTGCGCGCCAGCTGAATGTCCTTCGGCATGATGGTAACACGTTTGGCGTGGATGGCGCACAGATTGGTGTCTTCGAAGAGTCCTACCAGATACGCCTCGCTCGCCTCCTGAAGAGCCATAACGGCCGAACTCTGGAAACGAAGATCGGTCTTGAAATCTTGCGCGATCTCACGCACCAGACGCTGGAATGGCAGCTTGCGGATCAGGAGCTCTGTGCTCTTTTGGTAGCGACGGATCTCACGGAGAGCCACTGTGCCCGGCCTGTAACGATGTGGCTTCTTGACACCGCCTGTAGCGGGAGCGCTCTTGCGCGCAGCCTTCGTGGCGAGCTGCTTACGCGGTGCTTTGCCACCGGTTGATTTACGGGCAGTTTGCTTGGTACGAGCCATTTCACTCACTCACTAACTCACTTTAACAACAATAAACTGGTACGCGAACGACGCGATCGAGATGTGACAGGAACAACACACTTAACCGGTATGCCAGACGGACTCGCGGTATACGCTCGTTTTATATATAAACACGACACGCGCAGTCGTTGTGCACGCACGCACACAAAAGCGCCATCTATTGGTAGAGAGTACGTAACTATTCGGTCAAACTTTACACACACCATATTTATTATTATTATTATAAGACGACGAATTTACGATTAACGTACATACATATACGTTTCTATAATTAATTTTTATGTTGTTATTCTTTTTCAGGTATTGGTGGTGGTGCTGCTGGTGCTGCTGGTGTTTGCTGCAGGCAGGCAGGCAGGCAGCTAGCTAGCTGTAAACATGTTGTGTGTGTGTAATATGGTAAGTACAAGTACATGCGTACTTCATAATGTTTCTTATTTACTTATTTATAAATATATACCTACCTGCCTGCCATGCCATGCTGTGCGTGTAAGTAAGAGGACCGGTCTAAGCGAACTTTTGTATGTAAAAGTATATGAAAGTTAGGTAGGTATTATTATTATATTATCAAGAAACATATTTATATACACATTATAAACATTCACGATATATATTGTGGCCCTGAAAAGGGCCTTTTGTTTGTGTTATTTCGCGCCGCGCCGCGCATACCGGACGGACGGACGGACACACACACACACACACACATATATAATATATATGTATGTTTGTTTGTTTACTTGGAGCTGGTGTACTTGGTGACGGCCTTGGTACCCTCGCTGACGGCGTGCTTGGCGAGCTCGCCGGGCAGCAGGAGCCTCACGGACGTCTGCACCTCCCTGCTGGTGATGGTGGACCTCTTGTTGTAGTGGGCCAGGCGGGACGCCTCGGCGGCGATGCGCTCGAAGATGTCGTTAACGAACGAGTTCATGATGGACATCGCCTTACTGGATATACCGGTGTCTGGATGGACCTGCTTCAACACCTTGTAGATGTAGATGGCATAGCTCTCCTTCCTCTTGTGCTTCTTCTTTTTCTTGTCGGTTTTGGAGATGTTCTTCTGGGCCTTGCCAGATTTCTTGGCGGCTTTACCACTTGTCTTGGGCGGCATATTAATTATATAATTTTTCAACGGCGGTGCGTGGATATCAATCAAAGCTTCAGTGCTGTGTAGCGATATATTTTTTTTTTTTAAAGTCGTGTTTTACAATAATATTCACTCGTGCGGATCGCGTGCATCTACTTGGCCGTAATAATCGTTCGCCAATCGTATCGTACAAAAATAAGACACCGAACGTGTGAGAGAATAAACCCCCCCCCCCCCCCCCCATCTCCCCGCTCCCCTCGCCGCCCTTTGCCCATAAAAGTATGTATATTGTTAATATTATTGTATTATAAATGTTAAATTTTCCTTTAAATTATATATAGATAGACTAGCTTTTGCCCGCGACTTCGTCCGCGTGGCGTGTTATGCCAAATTTCAATCACCTAATGTGTGTGTTTCCCGCTAACTCCCGTTCCCGTGGGAATTTTGCAATATCCTGTTGCAACTAAACTTTGAGTTTACTAAGGTACCTGCATGCCAAATTTCAAGCGTCTAAATTAAGCGGTTTAGATTTTTCATACAAAAGGAGTTTCCCGCTAATTCCCGTTCCCATGGGAATTTCGGGAATTCCTTTCTTAGTGCACCTCTACGGTACCTAAGCTACGTCCCTTCCAAATTTCAAGTGCCTACGTTTAGCCGTTTAGGCTGTGCGTTGATATGTCAGTCATATATGTATGTATTAAAGTAAAAAAAAAAAACGATACAATTCAAAGAAAAGCCTTAAATGACTAGTTTCCATGGCCGTAAAAATTGTATATAAAAAAAATAAAAATGAAACAATACCTCTGATGACGTTCGTAATTTAAATTTTTACATTTTTCTTCTGTCAGTGAAGTGTCAGTGTGTAAAATAGCGGGAAATGCATTCCCGCTACATATTTATTGTTGTTGTCGATTGTTTTTATTTTTAACAATGTTCTAATTTAAAAATAAATAAATATATAAAGTTTAGTTTATTTAAGTTAAATAATTGTGTGTGTATCGTGTATTCGTGTGTGTAAATAATGCAAATGCAAATAGGTGGTTGATTTGTGTGGTGCGTGTCTAGTAAAAAACGGAATAAAGTAAAGATTGGGTAAGTAGATACTGGGTATCAGTAAATTTATCAATAGAAACACAATCAATAATCATATCATTAGAATCATATTGCGGCCCTGAAAAGGGCCTTTTATTTGTAACATAACACTATTTGTAATGGTGTTTGTTTTTTTGCCGAGATTAAAGCAGCATCAAGATGCACACTTAAGCCTTCTTCTCGGTCTTCTTGGGCAATAGTACGGCCTGAATATTGGGCAGTACACCGCCTTGAGCTATGGTGACACCGGATAGGAGTTTGTTCAGCTCCTCGTCGTTACGAATGGCCAATTGCAGATGTCTCGGTATGATCCTGGTCTTCTTGTTGTCTCTGGCGGCGTTACCGGCCAACTCGAGCACTTCAGCCGCCAGGTATTCCATCACGGCGGCGAGGTAAACAGGAGCGCCGGCACCTACGCGCTCGGCATAGTTACCCTTGCGCAGCAGCCTGTGGATACGGCCCACAGGAAATTGAAGTCCGGCACGATTTGAACGGGATTTTGCCTTTCCCTTGACCTTGCCACCTTTACCGCGTCCTGACATTTTATATTATTATATAGCGATTGACACTCACACAACGAATGAAGACGCGCGCGCGCGTTATTATTACAATATACCCCCAAACTGCGGTCAAAATTTATTTTATACATTCTATACAGTCCTGGTTAACGACCAATCAGTGACGTGTTTAAATATCAATAGTGGGGATATAAAGAGAGAGATAGATAGATAGATAGCCAGCCAGCTAAAATAAATACCTAACTTTTATATACATACCTACATAATAATATTTAATGTTGTAAAATAATAATTTTCAGGATAATGGCGATTTCAATCAGGAATACTACGCTCGCGCCTGCCTGGCTGAGTGGCTGTGTGGCTGGCTGTGGCTGGACATTAGATACGTAGAACGAACGAATGAATACAACAAATGGACTATACCTACTATAGTGGTGAGTACATATAATTGATTGATAATAATAAAAAACTATTTGTAGGTAAGTTGGTAGGTCAAAAGCAAAATGAGCGACTGTCGCTCCGCTTGCTACTCAGAGCGAAGATATATTTGTATGTATGTATGTATGTATGTGTGTGTAAAGTTAAATTAGGTAGGCAGGTAAATAGGCTATAGGAGTAATTGTCAAAGAAAGCTGTGCAGCGATGTCACAGATCGATCGATATGTTAGCCCTGAAAAGGGCTTTTTGCAAGTTGGGCCGGCGGGCGGGCGGGCGCGCGCTCGCTCTCTCGTCGCACGTCGCACGTCGTCGGCGGAGACGGAGGAGGCGTAGGCGTCGTCGTCGTCGTCGTCGTTTCCCTTCCTTTCGCTTGTGTTTGTTGCAATACACAGAGCACAGATTACTTTTTGGCGGCGGCCGCCTTCTTTGCGGCCGGCTTCTTCGGTGTGGTCGCGGCCTTCTTCGGTTTAGGAGCCTTCGGCTTCTTCGTTGGCGGTTTAGCGGTCTTCTTGGCTTTAGGAGCGGCCGCGGCCTTAGCTCTAGCCGGCGCGGCGGATTTCTTAGCGGCAGGTTTCTTCTTGGCGGCCGCGGCCTTCTTGTCCCTAGCGGCTGACGACGAAGCGGCGGTCTTGCCCTTGGACGGTGACGATGATGACGATCCGGCGCCGGAGGAAGCTCCCTTCTTAGACTTTGACGCGGCTCCGGCGGCGGTCACCTTCTTTGACTTTGCAGCGGATGATGATGCGGATTTCTTTGATGAGGTCGCCGGTTTCTTGGAAGATGAAGACTTCGATTCCAATTTGAACGAGCCGGATGCGCCTTTGCCCTTGGTCTGTATGAGGGCACCAGATTCGACAGCGCTCTTCAGATACTTCCTAATGAACGGTGCCAATTTCTCGGCATCTACCTTATACTGAGCGGCTATGTATTTCTTGATGGCCTGCAGGGAAGATCCGCTTCTCTCCTTCAACTCCTTGATTGCGTTGTTCACCATCTCCGAGGTCTTGGGGTGGGTTGGTTTAGCTTTAGCCTTTTTAACGCCACCGGCGGCCGCTGACGCCTTAGGTTGCTTCTTCGCGGGCGTCGCTGGCGCTGGGGCCTCAGATGATACAGCTGTGTCTGCCATATTTTCCACACTTTTCTTTATTTATTTATTTATTTCACAAACAAAACAACACACTTACACACTGTATGTCTGTTAGTTAGTTAGTTAATTAATAACTAAGAAGTAAGTAAGTAAGTAAGCGGAGATCCGACAGCGGAACATTTCGCCCACCTCGTTTAATACCGTAACGAGAACTGCGATGCCGCGAGACGTTTTCTCATACGACCACTTCCAACTTTTCACTACATAAGTTAGGAAAATATATTTTTTTTATATTTATATTATATATATTATACACATTGAACGTGAATAATTAATATTTTTGAATTCACCTACAAAACTGGGTAATTTTGACGCACACAACGTATACGGATCGTTAGTTACGGACGTTTATTTTCGCAGTGATATATCTCGAGGTGGTCGAGTCCTGTTCTAATCGCGTTTTTCTTTATAAAACGTAAAATTATCATTTATTTGTGTATACACGTTAAAGACGAAGATACCTACCTTATCATGTGTTAATGTTTCACACGCGTCCGTTAATATTTTGACCGTTTTAAAGCTCCTCAAGTGTAGGGTCGTAAAACACGAGCGAGCCGCTTCTCTCGGACCAAGAGTAACTTCTCGTACCAAAAGACCCGTATACATCTCTCTGTTGATTGCTATTTTTCATTATGTGTTCATAATTATATTAATAATAATTTAGCGTTCACCTTCATATGGTGTACGCATAAATGTAAAATGTGTATAAACATGTTCTGTTCGATCATAGTCAGAGTAGCGACGAGTGAGCGGAGCGAGAGTCCAACTAACAGCGGCGCGGCAGGCACCACGCACACACCACAAGCAGGACGGCGTTCGCGCGTTTTAATTAATAGTAAGTACATAGGTAAAATATTATATTTAATAATATCATCAACAAATAGGTATAATAAAATAGGTATGTACACCTTGTTGGTATATAACATTTATCCGTATAATCATAGATAATGAATGAGATACATACCTACTAGGTATATAGGTATACATCATAATTAATATTGTTCATATTGTAAATCTAAAGACTGAAGAAGAAAAAATATAGGTAGGTAGGTAGGTAGGTTCGAAGATATATATTTGTCGCGGAAACACACATTTATTTTTATTTTTGTATGATTCTTTTGCGGCCCTGAAAAGGGCCTTTTTATTTTATTGTGTTGGTGGTGGTGGTTGGTTCTTTCTCCTGTATAATTTGCATCGCGATTCGACCCCCCCGCTGTCCGGAACGACTGACTGACCGATGGACGGGGTAACCATCATATCATCACTCACTCACTCACGTCACTAGACTAGACAACGGCGAAGAGATCACAACACACATAGGTACACAGTAGAGGTATAGAATTTAACCGCCAAAACCGTACAGAGTACGGCCCTGACGCTTCAGAGCGTAAACAACGTCCATGGCGGTGACGGTCTTCCTCTTCGCGTGCTCGGTGTAAGTCACAGCGTCCCTGATAACGTTCTCGAGGAACACTTTGAGCACACCGCGGGTCTCTTCGTATATCAAACCGGAGATACGCTTGACGCCACCTCTGCGAGCCAAACGGCGGATGGCCGGCTTGGTGATACCCTGGATGTTATCACGGAGCACCTTCCTGTGACGTTTCGCTCCTCCCTTTCCAAGACCTTTGCCTCCCTTACCGCGGCCGGTCATTGTTGTGGTGAAACTTCTTCACTTGAAATATAAACACTGGAACGCGCACGCGCACGCGGTTCAACACTTGTTATCCGGCGTCGAGTCAGAACCGAAGTGAGACGTACTAAACCAAACTTTTTTTTTTTTTTTTTTTTAAAACAGGACCTACAATATTAGCTTCTAAGAGCTTTAATATTTACAGCGGGACGGTTTGAGGCGAGGGCTTGACGCCACTCAGCCTTTTCGGCAAAAGCGCAAGGGGCTCCCAGTTGGGACGAACCTCGGCCATGGGCTTTGCCTTTGATCAATGGCGAGCGATGCAAACTCGCGAGCGATGCAAACGCTCATTGCCTTAAGGGCCGACACTAGGGTGCCTTAAGGGCCTAAGAAGAGCCTACTGGTGGCGAGAAGCGCCCTGGTACATTTTGGTACCTGGAAAACGAGCTACTGTTCCTACTTCGTCGCACTCGCCGGCGAGTGCGGTGTGTCGGTGTGCCTAAGGAAAATCCCCGTCTCCTTTGAGACTGGAGATTTTCGTATGGCCGATTAGCTACCGTGATGGGGTCGTCGGGATCAAAGAGAACATTCCTCGGGCGTCGGTGCCGCAAGGGGACATCCTTGGACGGGCTGTAGTTAGCAGCTTGTTCCACTAACGGGTTCGGATGGGAAGAGCATTTCTCAAAGTAACGTTTTGACGTTTCTTTGAGGTATCTCAACATGGATGGGAGCTCAAGGTCCTTGTGTAGATCGCGTGTGCGTAGACCCCGGGGGGATCCCGTGGCTCTACGTGCGAACCTATTCTGAATGAGTTGGAGTTTATTCAGAAGAGATGGTGCTGCGTGTGCGAAAATAACGCTCGCATATGTCATGACAGGTCACTAAACCAAACTGGTCGCTTTTTATTATATAACTTTGACAGATCGAATAGGGTGTGAAGCGAGGTGAGGCGACGGAGGAGGGGTTTGAGCTTGCTTTGTTGGAAGTATTATTATTATATGATTTCATAAGTATCCATCTATCTATATATTTATTTGTTTGATTTATGTTTAGGTGGGTAGGTATATGTATATATATTAAAATTATTAAAATGAAAAAAAAAAAAAAAAATCGGGCAGTCGGCAGGCAATGAGGAGGGCGTGCGTGTGTGTGTGTTTTGGGGGTGGGTGGGATCTGTCGATCGGTTGGTTGTTTGATTGTTTGTTTGTTGATATACCTACCTTCACCTATTGATTCTTTGGATGACTCATCCATCACCTACTAGGTGACTAACTACTACGAGCGAGACGAGACTACCTAACGTAACTTGTATGAACGTCACCATCGTCATGGCATGGCCAAGTTGGTGGTCGCAAAATAACCATAACCTAACCTGCAGACCGACCGTATAGATTGATCCGTAATAGTAACCAACCGGTCGTCGTCTCCTCATGATGTGTGTGAAATGTACTCGTGTGTACCTACCTACCTACCTACCTACTAACTAACTACTCAATTATAATACCTACCTACCAACTTCCTAGATGATGATATAGGGATAGGGATCGATCAATTGTACGAAGAAACATCATGTACTCTTATTTGCATTTTGATTCATATGTGGCCCTGAAAAGGGCCTTTTGATATTATTATTATTAGCTTGCTGCTTTGGTGGTGTGGTGAACTACCTAGCTTAGGTAGGTACCTACATAACAACATCACACACACATTTAAGCACGCTCGCCTCTAATCCTGCGCGCCAGCTGAATGTCCTTCGGCATGATGGTAACACGTTTGGCGTGGATGGCGCACAGATTGGTGTCTTCGAAGAGTCCTACCAGATACGCCTCGCTCGCCTCCTGAAGAGCCATAACGGCCGAACTCTGGAAACGAAGATCGGTCTTGAAATCTTGCGCGATCTCACGCACCAGACGCTGGAATGGCAGCTTGCGGATCAGGAGCTCTGTGCTCTTTTGGTAGCGACGGATCTCACGGAGAGCCACTGTGCCCGGCCTGTAACGATGTGGCTTCTTGACACCGCCTGTAGCGGGAGCGCTCTTGCGCGCAGCCTTCGTGGCGAGCTGCTTACGCGGTGCTTTGCCACCGGTTGATTTACGGGCAGTTTGCTTGGTACGAGCCATTTCACTCACTCACTAACTCACTTTAACAACAATAAACTGGTACGCGAACGACGCGATCGAGATGTGACAGGAACAACACACTTAACCGGTATGCCAGACGGACTCGCGGTATACGCTCGTTTTATATATAAACACGACACGCGCAGTCGTTGTGCACGCACGCACACAAAAGCGCCATCTATTGGTAGAGAGTACGTAACTATTCGGTCAAACTTTACACACACCATATTTATTATTATTATTATAAGACGACGAATTTACGATTAACGTACATACATATACGTTTCTATAATTAATTTTTATGTTGTTATTCTTTTTCAGGTATTGGTGGTGGTGCTGCTGGTGCTGCTGGTGTTTGCTGCAGGCAGGCAGGCAGGCAGCTAGCTAGCTGTAAACATGTTGTGTGTGTGTAATATGGTAAGTACAAGTACATGCGTACTTCATAATGTTTCTTATTTACTTATTTATAAATATATACCTACCTGCCTGCCATGCCATGCTGTGCGTGTAAGTAAGAGGACCGGTCTAAGCGAACTTTTGTATGTAAAAGTATATGAAAGTTAGGTAGGTATTATTATTATATTATCAAGAAACATATTTATATACACATTATAAACATTCACGATATATATTGTGGCCCTGAAAAGGGCCTTTTGTTTGTGTTATTTCGCGCCGCGCCGCGCATACCGGACGGACGGACGGACACACACACACACACACACATATATAATATATATGTATGTTTGTTTGTTTACTTGGAGCTGGTGTACTTGGTGACGGCCTTGGTACCCTCGCTGACGGCGTGCTTGGCGAGCTCGCCGGGCAGCAGGAGCCTCACGGACGTCTGCACCTCCCTGCTGGTGATGGTGGACCTCTTGTTGTAGTGGGCCAGGCGGGACGCCTCGGCGGCGATGCGCTCGAAGATGTCGTTAACGAACGAGTTCATGATGGACATCGCCTTACTGGATATACCGGTGTCTGGATGGACCTGCTTCAACACCTTGTAGATGTAGATGGCATAGCTCTCCTTCCTCTTGTGCTTCTTCTTTTTCTTGTCGGTTTTGGAGATGTTCTTCTGGGCCTTGCCAGATTTCTTGGCGGCTTTACCACTTGTCTTGGGCGGCATATTAATTATATAATTTTTCAACGGCGGTGCGTGGATATCAATCAAAGCTTCAGTGCTGTGTAGCGATATATTTTTTTTTTTTAAAGTCGTGTTTTACAATAATATTCACTCGTGCGGATCGCGTGCATCTACTTGGCCGTAATAATCGTTCGCCAATCGTATCGTACAAAAATAAGACACCGAACGTGTGAGAGAATAAACCCCCCCCCCCCCCCCCCATCTCCCCGCTCCCCTCGCCGCCCTTTGCCCATAAAAGTATGTATATTGTTAATATTATTGTATTATAAATGTTAAATTTTCCTTTAAATTATATATAGATAGACTAGCTTTTGCCCGCGACTTCGTCCGCGTGGCGTGTTATGCCAAATTTCAATCACCTAATGTGTGTGTTTCCCGCTAACTCCCGTTCCCGTGGGAATTTTGCAATATCCTGTTGCAACTAAACTTTGAGTTTACTAAGGTACCTGCATGCCAAATTTCAAGCGTCTAAATTAAGCGGTTTAGATTTTTCATACAAAAGGAGTTTCCCGCTAATTCCCGTTCCCATGGGAATTTCGGGAATTCCTTTCTTAGTGCACCTCTACGGTACCTAAGCTACGTCCCTTCCAAATTTCAAGTGCCTACGTTTAGCCGTTTAGGCTGTGCGTTGATATGTCAGTCATATATGTATGTATTAAAGTAAAAAAAAAAAACGATACAATTCAAAGAAAAGCCTTAAATGACTAGTTTCCATGGCCGTAAAAATTGTATATAAAAAAAATAAAAATGAAACAATACCTCTGATGACGTTCGTAATTTAAATTTTTACATTTTTCTTCTGTCAGTGAAGTGTCAGTGTGTAAAATAGCGGGAAATGCATTCCCGCTACATATTTATTGTTGTTGTCGATTGTTTTTATTTTTAACAATGTTCTAATTTAAAAATAAATAAATATATAAAGTTTAGTTTATTTAAGTTAAATAATTGTGTGTGTATCGTGTATTCGTGTGTGTAAATAATGCAAATGCAAATAGGTGGTTGATTTGTGTGGTGCGTGTCTAGTAAAAAACGGAATAAAGTAAAGATTGGGTAAGTAGATACTGGGTATCAGTAAATTTATCAATAGAAACACAATCAATAATCATATCATTAGAATCATATTGCGGCCCTGAAAAGGGCCTTTTATTTGTAACATAACACTATTTGTAATGGTGTTTGTTTTTTTGCCGAGATTAAAGCAGCATCAAGATGCACACTTAAGCCTTCTTCTCGGTCTTCTTGGGCAATAGTACGGCCTGAATATTGGGCAGTACACCGCCTTGAGCTATGGTGACACCGGATAGGAGTTTGTTCAGCTCCTCGTCGTTACGAATGGCCAATTGCAGATGTCTCGGTATGATCCTGGTCTTCTTGTTGTCTCTGGCGGCGTTACCGGCCAACTCGAGCACTTCAGCCGCCAGGTATTCCATCACGGCGGCGAGGTAAACAGGAGCGCCGGCACCTACGCGCTCGGCATAGTTACCCTTGCGCAGCAGCCTGTGGATACGGCCCACAGGAAATTGAAGTCCGGCACGATTTGAACGGGATTTTGCCTTTCCCTTGACCTTGCCACCTTTACCGCGTCCTGACATTTTATATTATTATATAGCGATTGACACTCACACAACGAATGAAGACGCGCGCGCGCGTTATTATTACAATATACCCCCAAACTGCGGTCAAAATTTATTTTATACATTCTATACAGTCCTGGTTAACGACCAATCAGTGACGTGTTTAAATATCAATAGTGGGGATATAAAGAGAGAGATAGATAGATAGATAGCCAGCCAGCTAAAATAAATACCTAACTTTTATATACATACCTACATAATAATATTTAATGTTGTAAAATAATAATTTTCAGGATAATGGCGATTTCAATCAGGAATACTACGCTCGCGCCTGCCTGGCTGAGTGGCTGTGTGGCTGGCTGTGGCTGGACATTAGATACGTAGAACGAACGAATGAATACAACAAATGGACTATACCTACTATAGTGGTGAGTACATATAATTGATTGATAATAATAAAAAACTATTTGTAGGTAAGTTGGTAGGTCAAAAGCAAAATGAGCGACTGTCGCTCCGCTTGCTACTCAGAGCGAAGATATATTTGTATGTATGTATGTATGTATGTGTGTGTAAAGTTAAATTAGGTAGGCAGGTAAATAGGCTATAGGAGTAATTGTCAAAGAAAGCTGTGCAGCGATGTCACAGATCGATCGATATGTTAGCCCTGAAAAGGGCTTTTTGCAAGTTGGGCCGGCGGGCGGGCGGGCGCGCGCTCGCTCTCTCGTCGCACGTCGCACGTCGTCGGCGGAGACGGAGGAGGCGTAGGCGTCGTCGTCGTCGTCGTCGTTTCCCTTCCTTTCGCTTGTGTTTGTTGCAATACACAGAGCACAGATTACTTTTTGGCGGCGGCCGCCTTCTTTGCGGCCGGCTTCTTCGGTGTGGTCGCGGCCTTCTTCGGTTTAGGAGCCTTCGGCTTCTTCGTTGGCGGTTTAGCGGTCTTCTTGGCTTTAGGAGCGGCCGCGGCCTTAGCTCTAGCCGGCGCGGCGGATTTCTTAGCGGCAGGTTTCTTCTTGGCGGCCGCGGCCTTCTTGTCCCTAGCGGCTGACGACGAAGCGGCGGTCTTGCCCTTGGACGGTGACGATGATGACGATCCGGCGCCGGAGGAAGCTCCCTTCTTAGACTTTGACGCGGCTCCGGCGGCGGTCACCTTCTTTGACTTTGCAGCGGATGATGATGCGGATTTCTTTGATGAGGTCGCCGGTTTCTTGGAAGATGAAGACTTCGATTCCAATTTGAACGAGCCGGATGCGCCTTTGCCCTTGGTCTGTATGAGGGCACCAGATTCGACAGCGCTCTTCAGATACTTCCTAATGAACGGTGCCAATTTCTCGGCATCTACCTTATACTGAGCGGCTATGTATTTCTTGATGGCCTGCAGGGAAGATCCGCTTCTCTCCTTCAACTCCTTGATTGCGTTGTTCACCATCTCCGAGGTCTTGGGGTGGGTTGGTTTAGCTTTAGCCTTTTTAACGCCACCGGCGGCCGCTGACGCCTTAGGTTGCTTCTTCGCGGGCGTCGCTGGCGCTGGGGCCTCAGATGATACAGCTGTGTCTGCCATATTTTCCACACTTTTCTTTATTTATTTATTTATTTCACAAACAAAACAACACACTTACACACTGTATGTCTGTTAGTTAGTTAGTTAATTAATAACTAAGAAGTAAGTAAGTAAGTAAGCGGAGATCCGACAGCGGAACATTTCGCCCACCTCGTTTAATACCGTAACGAGAACTGCGATGCCGCGAGACGTTTTCTCATACGACCACTTCCAACTTTTCACTACATAAGTTAGGAAAATATATTTTTTTTATATTTATATTATATATATTATACACATTGAACGTGAATAATTAATATTTTTGAATTCACCTACAAAACTGGGTAATTTTGACGCACACAACGTATACGGATCGTTAGTTACGGACGTTTATTTTCGCAGTGATATATCTCGAGGTGGTCGAGTCCTGTTCTAATCGCGTTTTTCTTTATAAAACGTAAAATTATCATTTATTTGTGTATACACGTTAAAGACGAAGATACCTACCTTATCATGTGTTAATGTTTCACACGCGTCCGTTAATATTTTGACCGTTTTAAAGCTCCTCAAGTGTAGGGTCGTAAAACACGAGCGAGCCGCTTCTCTCGGACCAAGAGTAACTTCTCGTACCAAAAGACCCGTATACATCTCTCTGTTGATTGCTATTTTTCATTATGTGTTCATAATTATATTAATAATAATTTAGCGTTCACCTTCATATGGTGTACGCATAAATGTAAAATGTGTATAAACATGTTCTGTTCGATCATAGTCAGAGTAGCGACGAGTGAGCGGAGCGAGAGTCCAACTAACAGCGGCGCGGCAGGCACCACGCACACACCACAAGCAGGACGGCGTTCGCGCGTTTTAATTAATAGTAAGTACATAGGTAAAATATTATATTTAATAATATCATCAACAAATAGGTATAATAAAATAGGTATGTACACCTTGTTGGTATATAACATTTATCCGTATAATCATAGATAATGAATGAGATACATACCTACTAGGTATATAGGTATACATCATAATTAATATTGTTCATATTGTAAATCTAAAGACTGAAGAAGAAAAAATATAGGTAGGTAGGTAGGTAGGTTCGAAGATATATATTTGTCGCGGAAACACACATTTATTTTTATTTTTGTATGATTCTTTTGCGGCCCTGAAAAGGGCCTTTTTATTTTATTGTGTTGGTGGTGGTGGTTGGTTCTTTCTCCTGTATAATTTGCATCGCGATTCGACCCCCCCGCTGTCCGGAACGACTGACTGACCGATGGACGGGGTAACCATCATATCATCACTCACTCACTCACGTCACTAGACTAGACAACGGCGAAGAGATCACAACACACATAGGTACACAGTAGAGGTATAGAATTTAACCGCCAAAACCGTACAGAGTACGGCCCTGACGCTTCAGAGCGTAAACAACGTCCATGGCGGTGACGGTCTTCCTCTTCGCGTGCTCGGTGTAAGTCACAGCGTCCCTGATAACGTTCTCGAGGAACACTTTGAGCACACCGCGGGTCTCTTCGTATATCAAACCGGAGATACGCTTGACGCCACCTCTGCGAGCCAAACGGCGGATGGCCGGCTTGGTGATACCCTGGATGTTATCACGGAGCACCTTCCTGTGACGTTTCGCTCCTCCCTTTCCAAGACCTTTGCCTCCCTTACCGCGGCCGGTCATTGTTGTGGTGAAACTTCTTCACTTGAAATATAAACACTGGAACGCGCACGCGCACGCGGTTCAACACTTGTTATCCGGCGTCGAGTCAGAACCGAAGTGAGACGTACTAAACCAAACTGGTCGCTTTTTATTATATAACTTTGACAGATCGAATAGGGTGTGAAGCGAGGTGAGGCGACGGAGGAGGGGTTTGAGCTTGCTTTGTTGGAAGTATTATTATTATATGATTTCATAAGTATCCATCTATCTATATATTTATTTGTTTGATTTATGTTTAGGTGGGTAGGTATATGTATATATATTAAAATTATTAAAATGAAAAAAAAAAAAAAAAATCGGGCAGTCGGCAGGCAATGAGGAGGGCGTGCGTGTGTGTGTGTTTTGGGGGTGGGTGGGATCTGTCGATCGGTTGGTTGTTTGATTGTTTGTTTGTTGATATACCTACCTTCACCTATTGATTCTTTGGATGACTCATCCATCACCTACTAGGTGACTAACTACTACGAGCGAGACGAGACTACCTAACGTAACTTGTATGAACGTCACCATCGTCATGGCATGGCCAAGTTGGTGGTCGCAAAATAACCATAACCTAACCTGCAGACCGACCGTATAGATTGATCCGTAATAGTAACCAACCGGTCGTCGTCTCCTCATGATGTGTGTGAAATGTACTCGTGTGTACCTACCTACCTACCTACCTACTAACTAACTACTCAATTATAATACCTACCTACCAACTTCCTAGATGATGATATAGGGATAGGGATCGATCAATTGTACGAAGAAACATCATGTACTCTTATTTGCATTTTGATTCATATGTGGCCCTGAAAAGGGCCTTTTGATATTATTATTATTAGCTTGCTGCTTTGGTGGTGTGGTGAACTACCTAGCTTAGGTAGGTACCTACATAACAACATCACACACACATTTAAGCACGCTCGCCTCTAATCCTGCGCGCCAGCTGAATGTCCTTCGGCATGATGGTAACACGTTTGGCGTGGATGGCGCACAGATTGGTGTCTTCGAAGAGTCCTACCAGATACGCCTCGCTCGCCTCCTGAAGAGCCATAACGGCCGAACTCTGGAAACGAAGATCGGTCTTGAAATCTTGCGCGATCTCACGCACCAGACGCTGGAATGGCAGCTTGCGGATCAGGAGCTCTGTGCTCTTTTGGTAGCGACGGATCTCACGGAGAGCCACTGTGCCCGGCCTGTAACGATGTGGCTTCTTGACACCGCCTGTAGCGGGAGCGCTCTTGCGCGCAGCCTTCGTGGCGAGCTGCTTACGCGGTGCTTTGCCACCGGTTGATTTACGGGCAGTTTGCTTGGTACGAGCCATTTCACTCACTCACTAACTCACTTTAACAACAATAAACTGGTACGCGAACGACGCGATCGAGATGTGACAGGAACAACACACTTAACCGGTATGCCAGACGGACTCGCGGTATACGCTCGTTTTATATATAAACACGACACGCGCAGTCGTTGTGCACGCACGCACACAAAAGCGCCATCTATTGGTAGAGAGTACGTAACTATTCGGTCAAACTTTACACACACCATATTTATTATTATTATTATAAGACGACGAATTTACGATTAACGTACATACATATACGTTTCTATAATTAATTTTTATGTTGTTATTCTTTTTCAGGTATTGGTGGTGGTGCTGCTGGTGCTGCTGGTGTTTGCTGCAGGCAGGCAGGCAGGCAGCTAGCTAGCTGTAAACATGTTGTGTGTGTGTAATATGGTAAGTACAAGTACATGCGTACTTCATAATGTTTCTTATTTACTTATTTATAAATATATACCTACCTGCCTGCCATGCCATGCTGTGCGTGTAAGTAAGAGGACCGGTCTAAGCGAACTTTTGTATGTAAAAGTATATGAAAGTTAGGTAGGTATTATTATTATATTATCAAGAAACATATTTATATACACATTATAAACATTCACGATATATATTGTGGCCCTGAAAAGGGCCTTTTGTTTGTGTTATTTCGCGCCGCGCCGCGCATACCGGACGGACGGACGGACACACACACACACACACACATATATAATATATATGTATGTTTGTTTGTTTACTTGGAGCTGGTGTACTTGGTGACGGCCTTGGTACCCTCGCTGACGGCGTGCTTGGCGAGCTCGCCGGGCAGCAGGAGCCTCACGGACGTCTGCACCTCCCTGCTGGTGATGGTGGACCTCTTGTTGTAGTGGGCCAGGCGGGACGCCTCGGCGGCGATGCGCTCGAAGATGTCGTTAACGAACGAGTTCATGATGGACATCGCCTTACTGGATATACCGGTGTCTGGATGGACCTGCTTCAACACCTTGTAGATGTAGATGGCATAGCTCTCCTTCCTCTTGTGCTTCTTCTTTTTCTTGTCGGTTTTGGAGATGTTCTTCTGGGCCTTGCCAGATTTCTTGGCGGCTTTACCACTTGTCTTGGGCGGCATATTAATTATATAATTTTTCAACGGCGGTGCGTGGATATCAATCAAAGCTTCAGTGCTGTGTAGCGATATATTTTTTTTTTTTAAAGTCGTGTTTTACAATAATATTCACTCGTGCGGATCGCGTGCATCTACTTGGCCGTAATAATCGTTCGCCAATCGTATCGTACAAAAATAAGACACCGAACGTGTGAGAGAATAAACCCCCCCCCCCCCCCCCCATCTCCCCGCTCCCCTCGCCGCCCTTTGCCCATAAAAGTATGTATATTGTTAATATTATTGTATTATAAATGTTAAATTTTCCTTTAAATTATATATAGATAGACTAGCTTTTGCCCGCGACTTCGTCCGCGTGGCGTGTTATGCCAAATTTCAATCACCTAATGTGTGTGTTTCCCGCTAACTCCCGTTCCCGTGGGAATTTTGCAATATCCTGTTGCAACTAAACTTTGAGTTTACTAAGGTACCTGCATGCCAAATTTCAAGCGTCTAAATTAAGCGGTTTAGATTTTTCATACAAAAGGAGTTTCCCGCTAATTCCCGTTCCCATGGGAATTTCGGGAATTCCTTTCTTAGTGCACCTCTACGGTACCTAAGCTACGTCCCTTCCAAATTTCAAGTGCCTACGTTTAGCCGTTTAGGCTGTGCGTTGATATGTCAGTCATATATGTATGTATTAAAGTAAAAAAAAAAAACGATACAATTCAAAGAAAAGCCTTAAATGACTAGTTTCCATGGCCGTAAAAATTGTATATAAAAAAAATAAAAATGAAACAATACCTCTGATGACGTTCGTAATTTAAATTTTTACATTTTTCTTCTGTCAGTGAAGTGTCAGTGTGTAAAATAGCGGGAAATGCATTCCCGCTACATATTTATTGTTGTTGTCGATTGTTTTTATTTTTAACAATGTTCTAATTTAAAAATAAATAAATATATAAAGTTTAGTTTATTTAAGTTAAATAATTGTGTGTGTATCGTGTATTCGTGTGTGTAAATAATGCAAATGCAAATAGGTGGTTGATTTGTGTGGTGCGTGTCTAGTAAAAAACGGAATAAAGTAAAGATTGGGTAAGTAGATACTGGGTATCAGTAAATTTATCAATAGAAACACAATCAATAATCATATCATTAGAATCATATTGCGGCCCTGAAAAGGGCCTTTTATTTGTAACATAACACTATTTGTAATGGTGTTTGTTTTTTTGCCGAGATTAAAGCAGCATCAAGATGCACACTTAAGCCTTCTTCTCGGTCTTCTTGGGCAATAGTACGGCCTGAATATTGGGCAGTACACCGCCTTGAGCTATGGTGACACCGGATAGGAGTTTGTTCAGCTCCTCGTCGTTACGAATGGCCAATTGCAGATGTCTCGGTATGATCCTGGTCTTCTTGTTGTCTCTGGCGGCGTTACCGGCCAACTCGAGCACTTCAGCCGCCAGGTATTCCATCACGGCGGCGAGGTAAACAGGAGCGCCGGCACCTACGCGCTCGGCATAGTTACCCTTGCGCAGCAGCCTGTGGATACGGCCCACAGGAAATTGAAGTCCGGCACGATTTGAACGGGATTTTGCCTTTCCCTTGACCTTGCCACCTTTACCGCGTCCTGACATTTTATATTATTATATAGCGATTGACACTCACACAACGAATGAAGACGCGCGCGCGCGTTATTATTACAATATACCCCCAAACTGCGGTCAAAATTTATTTTATACATTCTATACAGTCCTGGTTAACGACCAATCAGTGACGTGTTTAAATATCAATAGTGGGGATATAAAGAGAGAGATAGATAGATAGATAGCCAGCCAGCTAAAATAAATACCTAACTTTTATATACATACCTACATAATAATATTTAATGTTGTAAAATAATAATTTTCAGGATAATGGCGATTTCAATCAGGAATACTACGCTCGCGCCTGCCTGGCTGAGTGGCTGTGTGGCTGGCTGTGGCTGGACATTAGATACGTAGAACGAACGAATGAATACAACAAATGGACTATACCTACTATAGTGGTGAGTACATATAATTGATTGATAATAATAAAAAACTATTTGTAGGTAAGTTGGTAGGTCAAAAGCAAAATGAGCGACTGTCGCTCCGCTTGCTACTCAGAGCGAAGATATATTTGTATGTATGTATGTATGTATGTGTGTGTAAAGTTAAATTAGGTAGGCAGGTAAATAGGCTATAGGAGTAATTGTCAAAGAAAGCTGTGCAGCGATGTCACAGATCGATCGATATGTTAGCCCTGAAAAGGGCTTTTTGCAAGTTGGGCCGGCGGGCGGGCGGGCGCGCGCTCGCTCTCTCGTCGCACGTCGCACGTCGTCGGCGGAGACGGAGGAGGCGTAGGCGTCGTCGTCGTCGTCGTCGTTTCCCTTCCTTTCGCTTGTGTTTGTTGCAATACACAGAGCACAGATTACTTTTTGGCGGCGGCCGCCTTCTTTGCGGCCGGCTTCTTCGGTGTGGTCGCGGCCTTCTTCGGTTTAGGAGCCTTCGGCTTCTTCGTTGGCGGTTTAGCGGTCTTCTTGGCTTTAGGAGCGGCCGCGGCCTTAGCTCTAGCCGGCGCGGCGGATTTCTTAGCGGCAGGTTTCTTCTTGGCGGCCGCGGCCTTCTTGTCCCTAGCGGCTGACGACGAAGCGGCGGTCTTGCCCTTGGACGGTGACGATGATGACGATCCGGCGCCGGAGGAAGCTCCCTTCTTAGACTTTGACGCGGCTCCGGCGGCGGTCACCTTCTTTGACTTTGCAGCGGATGATGATGCGGATTTCTTTGATGAGGTCGCCGGTTTCTTGGAAGATGAAGACTTCGATTCCAATTTGAACGAGCCGGATGCGCCTTTGCCCTTGGTCTGTATGAGGGCACCAGATTCGACAGCGCTCTTCAGATACTTCCTAATGAACGGTGCCAATTTCTCGGCATCTACCTTATACTGAGCGGCTATGTATTTCTTGATGGCCTGCAGGGAAGATCCGCTTCTCTCCTTCAACTCCTTGATTGCGTTGTTCACCATCTCCGAGGTCTTGGGGTGGGTTGGTTTAGCTTTAGCCTTTTTAACGCCACCGGCGGCCGCTGACGCCTTAGGTTGCTTCTTCGCGGGCGTCGCTGGCGCTGGGGCCTCAGATGATACAGCTGTGTCTGCCATATTTTCCACACTTTTCTTTATTTATTTATTTATTTCACAAACAAAACAACACACTTACACACTGTATGTCTGTTAGTTAGTTAGTTAATTAATAACTAAGAAGTAAGTAAGTAAGTAAGCGGAGATCCGACAGCGGAACATTTCGCCCACCTCGTTTAATACCGTAACGAGAACTGCGATGCCGCGAGACGTTTTCTCATACGACCACTTCCAACTTTTCACTACATAAGTTAGGAAAATATATTTTTTTTATATTTATATTATATATATTATACACATTGAACGTGAATAATTAATATTTTTGAATTCACCTACAAAACTGGGTAATTTTGACGCACACAACGTATACGGATCGTTAGTTACGGACGTTTATTTTCGCAGTGATATATCTCGAGGTGGTCGAGTCCTGTTCTAATCGCGTTTTTCTTTATAAAACGTAAAATTATCATTTATTTGTGTATACACGTTAAAGACGAAGATACCTACCTTATCATGTGTTAATGTTTCACACGCGTCCGTTAATATTTTGACCGTTTTAAAGCTCCTCAAGTGTAGGGTCGTAAAACACGAGCGAGCCGCTTCTCTCGGACCAAGAGTAACTTCTCGTACCAAAAGACCCGTATACATCTCTCTGTTGATTGCTATTTTTCATTATGTGTTCATAATTATATTAATAATAATTTAGCGTTCACCTTCATATGGTGTACGCATAAATGTAAAATGTGTATAAACATGTTCTGTTCGATCATAGTCAGAGTAGCGACGAGTGAGCGGAGCGAGAGTCCAACTAACAGCGGCGCGGCAGGCACCACGCACACACCACAAGCAGGACGGCGTTCGCGCGTTTTAATTAATAGTAAGTACATAGGTAAAATATTATATTTAATAATATCATCAACAAATAGGTATAATAAAATAGGTATGTACACCTTGTTGGTATATAACATTTATCCGTATAATCATAGATAATGAATGAGATACATACCTACTAGGTATATAGGTATACATCATAATTAATATTGTTCATATTGTAAATCTAAAGACTGAAGAAGAAAAAATATAGGTAGGTAGGTAGGTAGGTTCGAAGATATATATTTGTCGCGGAAACACACATTTATTTTTATTTTTGTATGATTCTTTTGCGGCCCTGAAAAGGGCCTTTTTATTTTATTGTGTTGGTGGTGGTGGTTGGTTCTTTCTCCTGTATAATTTGCATCGCGATTCGACCCCCCCGCTGTCCGGAACGACTGACTGACCGATGGACGGGGTAACCATCATATCATCACTCACTCACTCACGTCACTAGACTAGACAACGGCGAAGAGATCACAACACACATAGGTACACAGTAGAGGTATAGAATTTAACCGCCAAAACCGTACAGAGTACGGCCCTGACGCTTCAGAGCGTAAACAACGTCCATGGCGGTGACGGTCTTCCTCTTCGCGTGCTCGGTGTAAGTCACAGCGTCCCTGATAACGTTCTCGAGGAACACTTTGAGCACACCGCGGGTCTCTTCGTATATCAAACCGGAGATACGCTTGACGCCACCTCTGCGAGCCAAACGGCGGATGGCCGGCTTGGTGATACCCTGGATGTTATCACGGAGCACCTTCCTGTGACGTTTCGCTCCTCCCTTTCCAAGACCTTTGCCTCCCTTACCGCGGCCGGTCATTGTTGTGGTGAAACTTCTTCACTTGAAATATAAACACTGGAACGCGCACGCGCACGCGGTTCAACACTTGTTATCCGGCGTCGAGTCAGAACCGAAGTGAGACGTACTAAACCAAACTGGTCGCTTTTTATTATATAACTTTGACAGATCGAATAGGGTGTGAAGCGAGGTGAGGCGACGGAGGAGGGGTTTGAGCTTGCTTTGTTGGAAGTATTATTATTATATGATTTCATAAGTATCCATCTATCTATATATTTATTTGTTTGATTTATGTTTAGGTGGGTAGGTATATGTATATATATTAAAATTATTAAAATGAAAAAAAAAAAAAAAAATCGGGCAGTCGGCAGGCAATGAGGAGGGCGTGCGTGTGTGTGTGTTTTGGGGGTGGGTGGGATCTGTCGATCGGTTGGTTGTTTGATTGTTTGTTTGTTGATATACCTACCTTCACCTATTGATTCTTTGGATGACTCATCCATCACCTACTAGGTGACTAACTACTACGAGCGAGACGAGACTACCTAACGTAACTTGTATGAACGTCACCATCGTCATGGCATGGCCAAGTTGGTGGTCGCAAAATAACCATAACCTAACCTGCAGACCGACCGTATAGATTGATCCGTAATAGTAACCAACCGGTCGTCGTCTCCTCATGATGTGTGTGAAATGTACTCGTGTGTACCTACCTACCTACCTACCTACTAACTAACTACTCAATTATAATACCTACCTACCAACTTCCTAGATGATGATATAGGGATAGGGATCGATCAATTGTACGAAGAAACATCATGTACTCTTATTTGCATTTTGATTCATATGTGGCCCTGAAAAGGGCCTTTTGATATTATTATTATTAGCTTGCTGCTTTGGTGGTGTGGTGAACTACCTAGCTTAGGTAGGTACCTACATAACAACATCACACACACATTTAAGCACGCTCGCCTCTAATCCTGCGCGCCAGCTGAATGTCCTTCGGCATGATGGTAACACGTTTGGCGTGGATGGCGCACAGATTGGTGTCTTCGAAGAGTCCTACCAGATACGCCTCGCTCGCCTCCTGAAGAGCCATAACGGCCGAACTCTGGAAACGAAGATCGGTCTTGAAATCTTGCGCGATCTCACGCACCAGACGCTGGAATGGCAGCTTGCGGATCAGGAGCTCTGTGCTCTTTTGGTAGCGACGGATCTCACGGAGAGCCACTGTGCCCGGCCTGTAACGATGTGGCTTCTTGACACCGCCTGTAGCGGGAGCGCTCTTGCGCGCAGCCTTCGTGGCGAGCTGCTTACGCGGTGCTTTGCCACCGGTTGATTTACGGGCAGTTTGCTTGGTACGAGCCATTTCACTCACTCACTAACTCACTTTAACAACAATAAACTGGTACGCGAACGACGCGATCGAGATGTGACAGGAACAACACACTTAACCGGTATGCCAGACGGACTCGCGGTATACGCTCGTTTTATATATAAACACGACACGCGCAGTCGTTGTGCACGCACGCACACAAAAGCGCCATCTATTGGTAGAGAGTACGTAACTATTCGGTCAAACTTTACACACACCATATTTATTATTATTATTATAAGACGACGAATTTACGATTAACGTACATACATATACGTTTCTATAATTAATTTTTATGTTGTTATTCTTTTTCAGGTATTGGTGGTGGTGCTGCTGGTGCTGCTGGTGTTTGCTGCAGGCAGGCAGGCAGGCAGCTAGCTAGCTGTAAACATGTTGTGTGTGTGTAATATGGTAAGTACAAGTACATGCGTACTTCATAATGTTTCTTATTTACTTATTTATAAATATATACCTACCTGCCTGCCATGCCATGCTGTGCGTGTAAGTAAGAGGACCGGTCTAAGCGAACTTTTGTATGTAAAAGTATATGAAAGTTAGGTAGGTATTATTATTATATTATCAAGAAACATATTTATATACACATTATAAACATTCACGATATATATTGTGGCCCTGAAAAGGGCCTTTTGTTTGTGTTATTTCGCGCCGCGCCGCGCATACCGGACGGACGGACGGACACACACACACACACACACATATATAATATATATGTATGTTTGTTTGTTTACTTGGAGCTGGTGTACTTGGTGACGGCCTTGGTACCCTCGCTGACGGCGTGCTTGGCGAGCTCGCCGGGCAGCAGGAGCCTCACGGACGTCTGCACCTCCCTGCTGGTGATGGTGGACCTCTTGTTGTAGTGGGCCAGGCGGGACGCCTCGGCGGCGATGCGCTCGAAGATGTCGTTAACGAACGAGTTCATGATGGACATCGCCTTACTGGATATACCGGTGTCTGGATGGACCTGCTTCAACACCTTGTAGATGTAGATGGCATAGCTCTCCTTCCTCTTGTGCTTCTTCTTTTTCTTGTCGGTTTTGGAGATGTTCTTCTGGGCCTTGCCAGATTTCTTGGCGGCTTTACCACTTGTCTTGGGCGGCATATTAATTATATAATTTTTCAACGGCGGTGCGTGGATATCAATCAAAGCTTCAGTGCTGTGTAGCGATATATTTTTTTTTTTTAAAGTCGTGTTTTACAATAATATTCACTCGTGCGGATCGCGTGCATCTACTTGGCCGTAATAATCGTTCGCCAATCGTATCGTACAAAAATAAGACACCGAACGTGTGAGAGAATAAACCCCCCCCCCCCCCCCCCATCTCCCCGCTCCCCTCGCCGCCCTTTGCCCATAAAAGTATGTATATTGTTAATATTATTGTATTATAAATGTTAAATTTTCCTTTAAATTATATATAGATAGACTAGCTTTTGCCCGCGACTTCGTCCGCGTGGCGTGTTATGCCAAATTTCAATCACCTAATGTGTGTGTTTCCCGCTAACTCCCGTTCCCGTGGGAATTTTGCAATATCCTGTTGCAACTAAACTTTGAGTTTACTAAGGTACCTGCATGCCAAATTTCAAGCGTCTAAATTAAGCGGTTTAGATTTTTCATACAAAAGGAGTTTCCCGCTAATTCCCGTTCCCATGGGAATTTCGGGAATTCCTTTCTTAGTGCACCTCTACGGTACCTAAGCTACGTCCCTTCCAAATTTCAAGTGCCTACGTTTAGCCGTTTAGGCTGTGCGTTGATATGTCAGTCATATATGTATGTATTAAAGTAAAAAAAAAAAACGATACAATTCAAAGAAAAGCCTTAAATGACTAGTTTCCATGGCCGTAAAAATTGTATATAAAAAAAATAAAAATGAAACAATACCTCTGATGACGTTCGTAATTTAAATTTTTACATTTTTCTTCTGTCAGTGAAGTGTCAGTGTGTAAAATAGCGGGAAATGCATTCCCGCTACATATTTATTGTTGTTGTCGATTGTTTTTATTTTTAACAATGTTCTAATTTAAAAATAAATAAATATATAAAGTTTAGTTTATTTAAGTTAAATAATTGTGTGTGTATCGTGTATTCGTGTGTGTAAATAATGCAAATGCAAATAGGTGGTTGATTTGTGTGGTGCGTGTCTAGTAAAAAACGGAATAAAGTAAAGATTGGGTAAGTAGATACTGGGTATCAGTAAATTTATCAATAGAAACACAATCAATAATCATATCATTAGAATCATATTGCGGCCCTGAAAAGGGCCTTTTATTTGTAACATAACACTATTTGTAATGGTGTTTGTTTTTTTGCCGAGATTAAAGCAGCATCAAGATGCACACTTAAGCCTTCTTCTCGGTCTTCTTGGGCAATAGTACGGCCTGAATATTGGGCAGTACACCGCCTTGAGCTATGGTGACACCGGATAGGAGTTTGTTCAGCTCCTCGTCGTTACGAATGGCCAATTGCAGATGTCTCGGTATGATCCTGGTCTTCTTGTTGTCTCTGGCGGCGTTACCGGCCAACTCGAGCACTTCAGCCGCCAGGTATTCCATCACGGCGGCGAGGTAAACAGGAGCGCCGGCACCTACGCGCTCGGCATAGTTACCCTTGCGCAGCAGCCTGTGGATACGGCCCACAGGAAATTGAAGTCCGGCACGATTTGAACGGGATTTTGCCTTTCCCTTGACCTTGCCACCTTTACCGCGTCCTGACATTTTATATTATTATATAGCGATTGACACTCACACAACGAATGAAGACGCGCGCGCGCGTTATTATTACAATATACCCCCAAACTGCGGTCAAAATTTATTTTATACATTCTATACAGTCCTGGTTAACGACCAATCAGTGACGTGTTTAAATATCAATAGTGGGGATATAAAGAGAGAGATAGATAGATAGATAGCCAGCCAGCTAAAATAAATACCTAACTTTTATATACATACCTACATAATAATATTTAATGTTGTAAAATAATAATTTTCAGGATAATGGCGATTTCAATCAGGAATACTACGCTCGCGCCTGCCTGGCTGAGTGGCTGTGTGGCTGGCTGTGGCTGGACATTAGATACGTAGAACGAACGAATGAATACAACAAATGGACTATACCTACTATAGTGGTGAGTACATATAATTGATTGATAATAATAAAAAACTATTTGTAGGTAAGTTGGTAGGTCAAAAGCAAAATGAGCGACTGTCGCTCCGCTTGCTACTCAGAGCGAAGATATATTTGTATGTATGTATGTATGTATGTGTGTGTAAAGTTAAATTAGGTAGGCAGGTAAATAGGCTATAGGAGTAATTGTCAAAGAAAGCTGTGCAGCGATGTCACAGATCGATCGATATGTTAGCCCTGAAAAGGGCTTTTTGCAAGTTGGGCCGGCGGGCGGGCGGGCGCGCGCTCGCTCTCTCGTCGCACGTCGCACGTCGTCGGCGGAGACGGAGGAGGCGTAGGCGTCGTCGTCGTCGTCGTCGTTTCCCTTCCTTTCGCTTGTGTTTGTTGCAATACACAGAGCACAGATTACTTTTTGGCGGCGGCCGCCTTCTTTGCGGCCGGCTTCTTCGGTGTGGTCGCGGCCTTCTTCGGTTTAGGAGCCTTCGGCTTCTTCGTTGGCGGTTTAGCGGTCTTCTTGGCTTTAGGAGCGGCCGCGGCCTTAGCTCTAGCCGGCGCGGCGGATTTCTTAGCGGCAGGTTTCTTCTTGGCGGCCGCGGCCTTCTTGTCCCTAGCGGCTGACGACGAAGCGGCGGTCTTGCCCTTGGACGGTGACGATGATGACGATCCGGCGCCGGAGGAAGCTCCCTTCTTAGACTTTGACGCGGCTCCGGCGGCGGTCACCTTCTTTGACTTTGCAGCGGATGATGATGCGGATTTCTTTGATGAGGTCGCCGGTTTCTTGGAAGATGAAGACTTCGATTCCAATTTGAACGAGCCGGATGCGCCTTTGCCCTTGGTCTGTATGAGGGCACCAGATTCGACAGCGCTCTTCAGATACTTCCTAATGAACGGTGCCAATTTCTCGGCATCTACCTTATACTGAGCGGCTATGTATTTCTTGATGGCCTGCAGGGAAGATCCGCTTCTCTCCTTCAACTCCTTGATTGCGTTGTTCACCATCTCCGAGGTCTTGGGGTGGGTTGGTTTAGCTTTAGCCTTTTTAACGCCACCGGCGGCCGCTGACGCCTTAGGTTGCTTCTTCGCGGGCGTCGCTGGCGCTGGGGCCTCAGATGATACAGCTGTGTCTGCCATATTTTCCACACTTTTCTTTATTTATTTATTTATTTCACAAACAAAACAACACACTTACACACTGTATGTCTGTTAGTTAGTTAGTTAATTAATAACTAAGAAGTAAGTAAGTAAGTAAGCGGAGATCCGACAGCGGAACATTTCGCCCACCTCGTTTAATACCGTAACGAGAACTGCGATGCCGCGAGACGTTTTCTCATACGACCACTTCCAACTTTTCACTACATAAGTTAGGAAAATATATTTTTTTTATATTTATATTATATATATTATACACATTGAACGTGAATAATTAATATTTTTGAATTCACCTACAAAACTGGGTAATTTTGACGCACACAACGTATACGGATCGTTAGTTACGGACGTTTATTTTCGCAGTGATATATCTCGAGGTGGTCGAGTCCTGTTCTAATCGCGTTTTTCTTTATAAAACGTAAAATTATCATTTATTTGTGTATACACGTTAAAGACGAAGATACCTACCTTATCATGTGTTAATGTTTCACACGCGTCCGTTAATATTTTGACCGTTTTAAAGCTCCTCAAGTGTAGGGTCGTAAAACACGAGCGAGCCGCTTCTCTCGGACCAAGAGTAACTTCTCGTACCAAAAGACCCGTATACATCTCTCTGTTGATTGCTATTTTTCATTATGTGTTCATAATTATATTAATAATAATTTAGCGTTCACCTTCATATGGTGTACGCATAAATGTAAAATGTGTATAAACATGTTCTGTTCGATCATAGTCAGAGTAGCGACGAGTGAGCGGAGCGAGAGTCCAACTAACAGCGGCGCGGCAGGCACCACGCACACACCACAAGCAGGACGGCGTTCGCGCGTTTTAATTAATAGTAAGTACATAGGTAAAATATTATATTTAATAATATCATCAACAAATAGGTATAATAAAATAGGTATGTACACCTTGTTGGTATATAACATTTATCCGTATAATCATAGATAATGAATGAGATACATACCTACTAGGTATATAGGTATACATCATAATTAATATTGTTCATATTGTAAATCTAAAGACTGAAGAAGAAAAAATATAGGTAGGTAGGTAGGTAGGTTCGAAGATATATATTTGTCGCGGAAACACACATTTATTTTTATTTTTGTATGATTCTTTTGCGGCCCTGAAAAGGGCCTTTTTATTTTATTGTGTTGGTGGTGGTGGTTGGTTCTTTCTCCTGTATAATTTGCATCGCGATTCGACCCCCCCGCTGTCCGGAACGACTGACTGACCGATGGACGGGGTAACCATCATATCATCACTCACTCACTCACGTCACTAGACTAGACAACGGCGAAGAGATCACAACACACATAGGTACACAGTAGAGGTATAGAATTTAACCGCCAAAACCGTACAGAGTACGGCCCTGACGCTTCAGAGCGTAAACAACGTCCATGGCGGTGACGGTCTTCCTCTTCGCGTGCTCGGTGTAAGTCACAGCGTCCCTGATAACGTTCTCGAGGAACACTTTGAGCACACCGCGGGTCTCTTCGTATATCAAACCGGAGATACGCTTGACGCCACCTCTGCGAGCCAAACGGCGGATGGCCGGCTTGGTGATACCCTGGATGTTATCACGGAGCACCTTCCTGTGACGTTTCGCTCCTCCCTTTCCAAGACCTTTGCCTCCCTTACCGCGGCCGGTCATTGTTGTGGTGAAACTTCTTCACTTGAAATATAAACACTGGAACGCGCACGCGCACGCGGTTCAACACTTGTTATCCGGCGTCGAGTCAGAACCGAAGTGAGACGTACTAAACCAAACTGGTCGCTTTTTATTATATAACTTTGACAGATCGAATAGGGTGTGAAGCGAGGTGAGGCGACGGAGGAGGGGTTTGAGCTTGCTTTGTTGGAAGTATTATTATTATATGATTTCATAAGTATCCATCTATCTATATATTTATTTGTTTGATTTATGTTTAGGTGGGTAGGTATATGTATATATATTAAAATTATTAAAATGAAAAAAAAAAAAAAAAATCGGGCAGTCGGCAGGCAATGAGGAGGGCGTGCGTGTGTGTGTGTTTTGGGGGTGGGTGGGATCTGTCGATCGGTTGGTTGTTTGATTGTTTGTTTGTTGATATACCTACCTTCACCTATTGATTCTTTGGATGACTCATCCATCACCTACTAGGTGACTAACTACTACGAGCGAGACGAGACTACCTAACGTAACTTGTATGAACGTCACCATCGTCATGGCATGGCCAAGTTGGTGGTCGCAAAATAACCATAACCTAACCTGCAGACCGACCGTATAGATTGATCCGTAATAGTAACCAACCGGTCGTCGTCTCCTCATGATGTGTGTGAAATGTACTCGTGTGTACCTACCTACCTACCTACCTACTAACTAACTACTCAATTATAATACCTACCTACCAACTTCCTAGATGATGATATAGGGATAGGGATCGATCAATTGTACGAAGAAACATCATGTACTCTTATTTGCATTTTGATTCATATGTGGCCCTGAAAAGGGCCTTTTGATATTATTATTATTAGCTTGCTGCTTTGGTGGTGTGGTGAACTACCTAGCTTAGGTAGGTACCTACATAACAACATCACACACACATTTAAGCACGCTCGCCTCTAATCCTGCGCGCCAGCTGAATGTCCTTCGGCATGATGGTAACACGTTTGGCGTGGATGGCGCACAGATTGGTGTCTTCGAAGAGTCCTACCAGATACGCCTCGCTCGCCTCCTGAAGAGCCATAACGGCCGAACTCTGGAAACGAAGATCGGTCTTGAAATCTTGCGCGATCTCACGCACCAGACGCTGGAATGGCAGCTTGCGGATCAGGAGCTCTGTGCTCTTTTGGTAGCGACGGATCTCACGGAGAGCCACTGTGCCCGGCCTGTAACGATGTGGCTTCTTGACACCGCCTGTAGCGGGAGCGCTCTTGCGCGCAGCCTTCGTGGCGAGCTGCTTACGCGGTGCTTTGCCACCGGTTGATTTACGGGCAGTTTGCTTGGTACGAGCCATTTCACTCACTCACTAACTCACTTTAACAACAATAAACTGGTACGCGAACGACGCGATCGAGATGTGACAGGAACAACACACTTAACCGGTATGCCAGACGGACTCGCGTTTTTTTTTTTTTTTTTTTTTTTTTTTTTTTTTTTTTTTTTTTGTTTTTTTTTTTTTTTTTTTGGACTGGACCTACAATATTAGCTTCTAAGAGCTTTAATATTTACAGCGGGACGGTTTGAGGCGAGGGCTTGACGCCACTCAGCCTTTTCGGCAAAAGCGCAAGGGGCTCCCAGTTGGGACGAACCTCGGCCATGGGCTTTGCCTTTGATCAATGGCGAGCGATGCAAACTCGCGAGCGATGCAAACGCTCATTGCCTTAAGGGCCGACACTAGGGTGCCTTAAGGGCCTAAGAAGAGCCTACTGGTGGCGAGAAGCGCCCTGGTACATTTTGGTACCTGGAAAACGAGCTACTGTTCCTACTTCGTCGCACTCGCCGGCGAGTGCGGTGTGTCGGTGTGCCTAAGGAAAATCCCCGTCTCCTTTGAGACTGGAGATTTTCGTATGGCCGATTAGCTACCGTGATGGGGTCGTCGGGGTCAAAGAGAACATTCCTCGGGCGTCGGTGCCGCAAGGGGACATCCTTGGACGGGCTGTAGTTAGCAGCTTGTTCCACTAACGGGTTCGGATGGGAAGAGCATTTCTCAAAGTAACGTTTTGACGTTTCTTTGAGGTATCTCAGCATGGATGGGAGCTCAAGGTCCTTGTGTAGATCGCGTGTGCGTAGACCCCGGGGGGATCCCGTGGCTCTACGTGCGAACCTATTCTGAATGAGTTGGAGTTTATTCAGAAGAGATGGTGCTGCGTGTGCGAAAATAACGCTCGCATATGTCATGACAGGTCGGATGCACAGCTTGTAAAGAGTCAACTTATTTCTAAGCGACATTTTTACGTTACTGATCATGGGAGAGAGTCTGCCTAGATAGAAGGCTGCTCTGTTGCGTACTCTTTGGATGTGGTGTCCAAAGGTCATCTTGCTGTCAAAGATAACGCCCAGATATTTTGTGCGGTCAACCCATGGAATGGATTTTCCGAACAAAGATATCGTTTTTAAGAGCGATTGTGTGCTCCATGCCGGGGGTCGTGTTGCACCGCGGGAGTCTTTGGAGAAGAACACTGCTGCGCTCTTTTCCGGATTCACCTCGATGCGCCACTTCCTGAACCAAGCGCCGAGCGCGTCGACTGCTTGTTGGAGGCGTTTGGAGATAAGCTCCTTACTTGTACTGGATGTGAATAGAGCAGTGTCGTCAGCGAAAAGGGCTAACTCCACGTGCGGGGTCCGGGGTACGTCATTGGTGTACAATGCATACAGTATGGGAGAGAGCACAGACCCTTGCGGGACTCCAGCTCTTAGTGGTCGGGGGCGTGACAGAGTTCCTTCGACTCTGTAGCGGAAGGATCTATTCGACAAGAATTCTCGTATGATGCGCACGAGACTGTCAGGCAGGCCCATGATGGCCAGCTTGGCTACCAAGCCGGCATGCCATACTTTGTCGAATGCCTTCGCTACATCGAAGAAGAGTGCTCCTGTGGGTCTTCCGCGGCGGCGGTTGCCTAGGATGTGTTCGGTTAGGCGGTGCAGTTGGTGTACGCAAGAGTGTTTTGCGCGGAAGCCCATCTGCTCATTCGGGATCAGATTCATAGATTCGGTGTAAATCTTGAGTCTGGCCGATATGATTCTCTCGTATATCTTCCCGATGCAGCTAAGGAGGCTGATTGGGCGATATGAGGACGGATTCTTCAGGTCTTTGCCTGGTTTTGGGATGCCTATTACCGTTGCTTGTTTCCAGGCGTCTGGGAACGTACAATTAGCTAGGCAAGCATTGAAGATGCTCACTAGCAGCAGTAATAGAGTCTGGGGTAGGCATTTCAATATGCCGTTAGATATTCCGTCAGCTCCGGCGGCTTTTCGGGGTTTTAGGGATTTGATTATCGATTGTACCTCTTCAATCGTAGTTGGAGGGAGTGCGGTCACGGGGGGAGCCGATGCGGAGGCGGTGATGCTCTCTACATGCGATTCTACCCGTCGTAGGTGATCTGGGTCAACTGGTTCACGACTAGGAGAGCATTGGCTTTCCAGGCTGTCTGCTAGGCATTCAGCTTTTTCGTCATCATCGAAAGCGATGGAACCATCCGGATATTTGAGAGGAGGAGTGGTTGAGATCTGATCGCACTTGAGACTTCGTGCCACACGCCAGTAAGTGACGTGGGACGGTGACAGTTCAGAGAGGAAGTCGCCCCACCTTTCGTCCCTGAGTTCCTTCATGCGCTCCTTAACTCGACGTTGAAGGTAGCGTAATCTAGAACGGGCCTCTTCGGTGGGGTAGAGGTCGTGTTCCCTTGTCGCGGCGTTTTTCTCCGTCAGCAACCGCCTTGCGTCTTCCGGCAGTTCGAATCTGTGGTTAGGGTCCACAGAAGGGACCTGCCTGGAGCAGTCCTTGATGGCTGCTTGCAAGTGGTTGGTGAGGGAGGAGATCGCCATGTCGGTCTGTTCGGTGGACGATATCCTTTCGGGTATCGCGTCTAAGTCGGGGGAGGGCTGGTTGAGTGCTTTCGCTAGTCTCTTCCAATCCGTGATTGTCCTTGTATGAGCGGGGCGCCCATTGTCGGTCTGTCCTAGTTGGAGAAGGACCGGTCTATGGTCCGAATTTAGGTCTGGGTGCACCTCTAATGAACACACTGTCAAGGTGATATTCTTTAGTAGGGCAAAGTCCAGGACACTGGGGTTTTGGCCTTCCGCGGTAGGGTAGCGGGTCGGAGCCAGGGGCGCTACAACGTCGAAATCCAGGGACTCTTCGAGCCTCATTAGGGTTTCGCCGTTCGTCGAGTTGGTTAGCGAATGCCACCTGGTGTGTTTACTATTGAAATCGCCAGCCAATATGGTAGCGTTTCCCATAGAAAACAGGGCTTGAAGGTCGCTCTCAAGCAAGCTTTTGGTGGGGCTGAGGTATACGGAGGCGATGTTGATTGGCGGGTGGCCAGTCATCGCTATTCGGAGGATTGAGCATTCCAAGTTTGTTAGGGAAGGAGGGTCGAGTTTGCTGCAGTGCAGGGACCTCTTGTAATAGATTAGCGTTCCGCCTTTGGCGTTTTCTAATCTATCATTGCGAATGATGTTGTAGTTCGCAATTTTTGGGTCTCTGTGCGATGGTTTGAGGAAGGTCTCCTGCAGTAGGAGGATGTCAACCTGATGTTGGGTGAGGTACTGAGCAATTTCAGTCCTTTGGTCGCGAAGATTTCCGTTGGCATTGTAGAATGCCAAGGTCAGCGATCGGGGTTTGTTCCTTTGGGCCGTACTACCCATCACGGACGCTGGTTGGCGCGAAGATGTGCTGGGATGTCATACGCAGTGATCTTCGCAATTTCAGTTCTGTAGCTCCTAATAACCTGCGTCCGGGCGATCCAATCGTTGCCGGCGGCTATTAGGGCATGGCCAAGTTCCTCGATGATGTCGAGGTTGACGTCGCGGAGGACATTGAAGCAGACTTCAATCGCCTCGTCGGCGGTTGCCACACGGGGGACCGCGTTCCCACGAGGGGTAGCGGGCTCCCTGCGGGCAGCGACGGCGGGCGGTTGGGCCTGCCTCGTTGTCTGGGGGCGGGGGGCTGAGGGTTTGGCAACCGCTGCAGCGAAGTTGGGGGCCTGAGGGGCAGCCAGAGGGGCTGGGGGAGGGGGGGGCCCGGATGGCCTCTTGTCGAGGGCCGGGAATTCGGAGGGTGCGGCCGAGAAGGACGGCTTGGGTTTGGGGCTGGGTTGCTGCTTGGGCACTCGGGGAGAGCGACCGGCCGGCGCCTGCCTTGGTTTGCTCTTCGGAGCTTTCGGGCAACCGCGCCAGTTGGCCGGGTGCCCGGATTCTCCGCAGAGCACACACGCAGGCTCGCCCGGGGACTCCTTTGTGCGCTCGCAGTCTTTGGTTGCGTGGTCCTCCGTGCACTTAACGCAACGGGGGCGAGCGTGACAGTTACGGGCGGAATGCCCGTAGTATTGGCAGTTGTGGCACTGCCCTACGATTCCGCGTTTGCGGGGGGTCTCTACGGAGAAGCCGGTGAGGCCGGCGACGGACTGGATCTTAAAGATCCTTTTACCCTCCGTGGTCTTGTCGAGAACGACCATGACCATGTCGTAGGGGGTCCGAGGGGATTTGCCCTTGTACATCCGGTGGACTTCCCGGACGGGAAGAGCTTGGGCTACGAGCGTCTCTCGGATGAACTCCTCCGAGACGTCGTGCGGGATTCTCCTTATTACTACCCGGAGGACTCGGTCTTCTTCGAGCGTGTACGAGTGCCACTCGTACTTGCGCTCGTGGAGGAGGCTTGTCAGGGCCTTGTGGTCCCGAAGGGTGGGGACTGTCACCCGAATACCTATGTCGCACTTGTGCGCCTTAGAGTACTGGATGTGTCTATCATTTAGAGTCCGGGAAATGGACTCCCAATGTTTGGAGTCGTGAATGATGACCGGGGGTGGGGGTTTTGGCTTAGGGCCGGTAGTCTCTGCGGCCGTGGAGGGGCCTTGAGTGGGTTTGTGCGGGGTGGGAGGGCGAATAGCCTTTCCTTCTCCATTTCTGGAGGTTTTGGAGGGCGGTTGCCTCTTGTTCTTGGGTTTGGGCCTGCGCTGACGCTTGCCACCAACTACGACGAATTCCTCGTCGGAAGAGGACGCTCGTGAGGCGTCCGAGTGGGACTTGGGAGGCGATGTGTCCATCGGACACGATGGCTCCTCGTCGGACTCCGGCTCTGACTCAGCCATTGGGGACAATGGCGAATCGCGGACGGGAGGACGTATGTCCCTAAGGTGTACGGGGGATGGAGGGGGTTGAGAGTCCTCGACGGGGAGGATCCCATATCGGTTGCGGGAGGCGGTCGCGGGCGCGGTCGGGGGTGGGGGAGGGGTTGCAAGGAGGGCCTCCTTGTAAAGGAGAAACTCTCCTAAATTTCCTTTCTCGGTGAGGAACCTAATGAATAGGTCCTCATCGGGAGGAGGGGTGGGGGCCGCCATTACGGCGACAGTGTGGCGATTGAACGCCAAGGGGTGGGGGATAACCCGAGGGGTCCACTCGGGTGTCCTAATTCTTCCTTCTGCCGGGTGTAGACAGAAGGGTGTGTGCCTATTGGCCCTACTACGTGCTGTCTGTAGGGGTCTGTTGCCAACCTTGTTAGGGTCAACAGGTGTGTACCTATCAACTTAACTACCTAACCGATACCCGGGGTTGACTAGGGGACCTCCCCAAGGCCAGTGGTTCCGGGCCCAGCCTGTTTCTGCCCGATACCCTGAAGGGGTAAGAGGGCTAGTGCCAGGGTCCGCACTACCTCCGGTGAGCAACAAGCTCGGCCTGCGTTCGTTAGAAAACAGGCCAATTTGCTTTCCGGAGGGCCCAACTAAATGTGGGACTCAACCACACTGAAGGCGTGTGGGCGTGTGAAAAGGTCGACACTCGGTATGCCCTGAAAAGGGCGCTACACGAGCAAAGGCTTTCCCGTCCTTTAGACACGTACAAGTACGGTCTAAATTTCGGGGTCACCCGTCAGTCGCTCTTCGCGATAAATGCAGGGCCACGCACGCCGATACGGAAACCGCACCACAGTACGACGAGTCGTAGAGAAGTTTGATATTCCAGCAGCGACGATACGGAGCACCAGCAGAGATCGGTCAGAAAATTCTAGATAGTCTCTCTCAGTGACAGACAGCCGCGACAGCACGTCCGTTCACTTCGACAGCGCAACCCAGAATCCACGGACTCGCGGTATACGCTCGTTTTATATATAAACACGACACGCGCAGTCGTTGTGCACGCACGCACACAAAAGCGCCATCTATTGGTAGAGAGTACGTAACTATTCGGTCAAACTTTACACACACCATATTTATTATTATTATTATAAGACGACGAATTTACGATTAACGTACATACATATACGTTTCTATAATTAATTTTTATGTTGTTATTCTTTTTCAGGTATTGGTGGTGGTGCTGCTGGTGCTGCTGGTGTTTGCTGCAGGCAGGCAGGCAGGCAGCTAGCTAGCTGTAAACATGTTGTGTGTGTGTAATATGGTAAGTACAAGTACATGCGTACTTCATAATGTTTCTTATTTACTTATTTATAAATATATACCTACCTGCCTGCCATGCCATGCTGTGCGTGTAAGTAAGAGGACCGGTCTAAGCGAACTTTTGTATGTAAAAGTATATGAAAGTTAGGTAGGTATTATTATTATATTATCAAGAAACATATTTATATACACATTATAAACATTCACGATATATATTGTGGCCCTGAAAAGGGCCTTTTGTTTGTGTTATTTCGCGCCGCGCCGCGCATACCGGACGGACGGACGGACACACACACACACACACACATATATAATATATATGTATGTTTGTTTGTTTACTTGGAGCTGGTGTACTTGGTGACGGCCTTGGTACCCTCGCTGACGGCGTGCTTGGCGAGCTCGCCGGGCAGCAGGAGCCTCACGGACGTCTGCACCTCCCTGCTGGTGATGGTGGACCTCTTGTTGTAGTGGGCCAGGCGGGACGCCTCGGCGGCGATGCGCTCGAAGATGTCGTTAACGAACGAGTTCATGATGGACATCGCCTTACTGGATATACCGGTGTCTGGATGGACCTGCTTCAACACCTTGTAGATGTAGATGGCATAGCTCTCCTTCCTCTTGTGCTTCTTCTTTTTCTTGTCGGTTTTGGAGATGTTCTTCTGGGCCTTGCCAGATTTCTTGGCGGCTTTACCACTTGTCTTGGGCGGCATATTAATTATATAATTTTTCAACGGCGGTGCGTGGATATCAATCAAAGCTTCAGTGCTGTGTAGCGATATATTTTTTTTTTTTAAAGTCGTGTTTTACAATAATATTCACTCGTGCGGATCGCGTGCATCTACTTGGCCGTAATAATCGTTCGCCAATCGTATCGTACAAAAATAAGACACCGAACGTGTGAGAGAATAAACCCCCCCCCCCCCCCCATCTCCCCGCTCCCCTCGCCGCCCTTTGCCCATAAAAGTATGTATATTGTTAATATTATTGTATTATAAATGTTAAATTTTCCTTTAAATTATATATAGATAGACTAGCTTTTGCCCGCGACTTCGTCCGCGTGGCGTGTTATGCCAAATTTCAATCACCTAATGTGTGTGTTTCCCGCTAACTCCCGTTCCCGTGGGAATTTTGCAATATCCTGTTGCAACTAAACTTTGAGTTTACTAAGGTACCTGCATGCCAAATTTCAAGCGTCTAAATTAAGCGGTTTAGATTTTTCATACAAAAGGAGTTTCCCGCTAATTCCCGTTCCCATGGGAATTTCGGGAATTCCTTTCTTAGTGCACCTCTACGGTACCTAAGCTACGTCCCTTCCAAATTTCAAGTGCCTACGTTTAGCCGTTTAGGCTGTGCGTTGATATGTCAGTCATATATGTATGTATTAAAGTAAAAAAAAAAAACGATACAATTCAAAGAAAAGCCTTAAATGACTAGTTTCCATGGCCGTAAAAATTGTATATAAAAAAAATAAAAATGAAACAATACCTCTGATGACGTTCGTAATTTAAATTTTTACATTTTTCTTCTGTCAGTGAAGTGTCAGTGTGTAAAATAGCGGGAAATGCATTCCCGCTACATATTTATTGTTGTTGTCGATTGTTTTTATTTTTAACAATGTTCTAATTTAAAAATAAATAAATATATAAAGTTTAGTTTATTTAAGTTAAATAATTGTGTGTGTATCGTGTATTCGTGTGTGTAAATAATGCAAATGCAAATAGGTGGTTGATTTGTGTGGTGCGTGTCTAGTAAAAAACGGAATAAAGTAAAGATTGGGTAAGTAGATACTGGGTATCAGTAAATTTATCAATAGAAACACAATCAATAATCATATCATTAGAATCATATTGCGGCCCTGAAAAGGGCCTTTTATTTGTAACATAACACTATTTGTAATGGTGTTTGTTTTTTTGCCGAGATTAAAGCAGCATCAAGATGCACACTTAAGCCTTCTTCTCGGTCTTCTTGGGCAATAGTACGGCCTGAATATTGGGCAGTACACCGCCTTGAGCTATGGTGACACCGGATAGGAGTTTGTTCAGCTCCTCGTCGTTACGAATGGCCAATTGCAGATGTCTCGGTATGATCCTGGTCTTCTTGTTGTCTCTGGCGGCGTTACCGGCCAACTCGAGCACTTCAGCCGCCAGGTATTCCATCACGGCGGCGAGGTAAACAGGAGCGCCGGCACCTACGCGCTCGGCATAGTTACCCTTGCGCAGCAGCCTGTGGATACGGCCCACAGGAAATTGAAGTCCGGCACGATTTGAACGGGATTTTGCCTTTCCCTTGACCTTGCCACCTTTACCGCGTCCTGACATTTTATATTATTATATAGCGATTGACACTCACACAACGAATGAAGACGCGCGCGCGCGTTATTATTACAATATACCCCCAAACTGTTTTTTTTTTTTTTTTTTTTTTTTTTTTTTTTTTTTTTTTTTTTTTTTTTTTTTTGACGGACCTACAGTATTAGCTTCGATGAGCTTTTATACTTACAGCGGGACAGTTTGAGGCGAGGGCTTGACGCCACTCAGCCTTTTCGGCAAAAGCGCAAGGGGCTCCCAGTTGGGACGAACCTCGGCCGTGGGCTTTGCCTTTGAGCAATGGCGAGCGATGCAAACTCGCGAGCGATGCAAACGCTCATTGCCTTAAGGGCCGACACTAGGGTGCCTTAAGGGCCTAAGAAAAGCCTACTGGTGGCGAGAAGCGCCCTGGTACATTCCGGTACCTGGTAAACGAGCTACTGTTCCTACTTCGTCGCACTCGCCGGCGAGTGCGGTGTATGAGTGTACAGGTTGAGTGTCCCGGTCTCCTGAGAGACGCGAGATCTTCGAACGGCCTATTTGCAACCGTGATGGGGTCATCGGGGTCCAAGAGAACATTCCTCGGGCGTCGAAGCCGCAAGGTGGGATCCTTCAGGGGATTGTAGTTGGCTGCCTTTACTACTAACGGATTTGGATGAGAGGGGCATTTCTCAAAGTAACGTTGGGACGTCTCTTTGAGATATCTCGATATGGTTGGAAGCTCAAGATCCTTGTGCAGATCGCGGGTACGTAGGCCCGGGGGTGCTCCCGTGGCTCTACGTGCGAACCTATTCTGAATGAGTTGGAATTTATTCAGAAGAGATGGTGCTATGTGTGCGAAAATAACGCTAGCGTAAGTCATGACAGGTCGGATGCACAGCTTGTAAAGAGTCAACTTATTTCTAAGCGACATTTTTACGTTACTGATCATGGGTGAGAGTCTGCCTAGGAAGAAGGCTGCTCTGTTGCGTACTCTTTGGATGTGGGGTCCAAAGGTCATCTTGCTGTCAAAGATAACGCCCAGATATTTTGTGCGGTCAACCCATGGAATGGATTTTCCGAACAAAGATATCGTTTTTAAGAGCGAGTGATTGCTCCATGCCGGGGGTCGTGTTGCACCGCGGGAGTCTTTGGAGAAGAACACTGCTGCGCTCTTTTCCGGATTCACCTCGATGCGCCACTTCCTGAACCAAGCGCCGAGCGCGTCGACTGCTTGTTGGAGGCGTTTGGAGATAAGGTCCTTGTTTCTACTGGATGTGTAAAGTGCAGTGTCGTCAGCGAAGAGAGCCAACTCCACGTGCGGGGTCCGGGGTACGTCGTTAGTGTACAACGCGTATAGTATGGGTGAGAGCACAGAGCCTTGAGGGACTCCTGCTGTTAGTGGTCGGGGGCGTGAGAGCGTTCCTTCTACTCTGTAGCGGAAGGTTCTATTCGACAAGAAGTCACGCATGATGCGCACGAGACTGTCTGGCAGGCCCATGATGGCCAGCTTGGCTACCAAGCCGGCATGCCAGACTTTGTCGAATGCCTTCGCTACATCGAAGAAGAGCGCTCCAGTAGGTTGACCGCGGCGGCGGTTGTCTAGGATGTGCTCTGTTAGGCGGTGCAGTTGGTGTACGCAGGAATGTTTTGCGCGGAAACCCATCTGTTCGTTCGGAATCAGATTCATAGATTCGATATAAACCTTGAGTCTGGCCGATAGGATTCTCTCGTATATCTTCCCGATGCAGCTGAGGAGGCTGATTGGGCGATAAGAGGTCGGGTTCTTCAGGTCTTTGCCTGGTTTTGGGATGCCTATTACTGTTGCTTGTTTCCAGGCGTCTGGGAACGTACAATTCGCTAAGCAAGCATTGAAGATGCTCACTAGCAGCAGTAGTAGGGTCTGGGGTAGACATTTCAATATGCCATTTGATATACCGTCAGCACCGGCGGCTTTTCGGGGTTTTAGGGATTTTATTATCGATTGCACCTCGTCAATCGTGGTTGGAGGGAGTGCGATCGCGGGGGGAGCCGATGCGGAGGCGGCGACGCTCTCTACATGCGATTCTACCCGTTGTACGTGATCTGGGTCTACTGGCTCACGACTAGGAGAGCATTGGCTTTCCAGGCTGTCTGCGAGGCATTCAGCTTTTTCGTCATCATCGAAGGCGATGGAGCCATCCGGTCGGTTGAGAGGAGGAGTGGATGAGATCTGATCGCACTTGAGACTTCGCGCCACACGCCAGTAAGTGACATGTGACGGGTTGAGTTCAGAGAGGAAGTCGCTCCACCTTTCGTCCCTGAGTTCCTTCATGCGCTCCTTAACTCGACGTTGAAGGTAGCGTAGTCTAGAACGGGCCTCATCGGTGGGGACCCCCAAACTGCGGTCAAAATTTATTTTATACATTCTATACAGTCCTGGTTAACGACCAATCAGTGACGTGTTTAAATATCAATAGTGGGGATATAAAGAGAGAGATAGATAGATAGATAGCCAGCCAGCTAAAATAAATACCTAACTTTTATATACATACCTACATAATAATATTTAATGTTGTAAAATAATAATTTTCAGGATAATGGCGATTTCAATCAGGAATACTACGCTCGCGCCTGCCTGGCTGAGTGGCTGTGTGGCTGGCTGTGGCTGGACATTAGATACGTAGAACGAACGAATGAATACAACAAATGGACTATACCTACTATAGTGGTGAGTACATATAATTGATTGATAATAATAAAAAACTATTTGTAGGTAAGTTGGTAGGTCAAAAGCAAAATGAGCGACTGTCGCTCCGCTTGCTACTCAGAGCGAAGATATATTTGTATGTATGTATGTATGTATGTGTGTGTAAAGTTAAATTAGGTAGGCAGGTAAATAGGCTATAGGAGTAATTGTCAAAGAAAGCTGTGCAGCGATGTCACAGATCGATCGATATGTTAGCCCTGAAAAGGGCTTTTTGCAAGTTGGGCCGGCGGGCGGGCGGGCGCGCGCTCGCTCTCTCGTCGCACGTCGCACGTCGTCGGCGGAGACGGAGGAGGCGTAGGCGTCGTCGTCGTCGTCGTCGTTTCCCTTCCTTTCGCTTGTGTTTGTTGCAATACACAGAGCACAGATTACTTTTTGGCGGCGGCCGCCTTCTTTGCGGCCGGCTTCTTCGGTGTGGTCGCGGCCTTCTTCGGTTTAGGAGCCTTCGGCTTCTTCGTTGGCGGTTTAGCGGTCTTCTTGGCTTTAGGAGCGGCCGCGGCCTTAGCTCTAGCCGGCGCGGCGGATTTCTTAGCGGCAGGTTTCTTCTTGGCGGCCGCGGCCTTCTTGTCCCTAGCGGCTGACGACGAAGCGGCGGTCTTGCCCTTGGACGGTGACGATGATGACGATCCGGCGCCGGAGGAAGCTCCCTTCTTAGACTTTGACGCGGCTCCGGCGGCGGTCACCTTCTTTGACTTTGCAGCGGATGATGATGCGGATTTCTTTGATGAGGTCGCCGGTTTCTTGGAAGATGAAGACTTCGATTCCAATTTGAACGAGCCGGATGCGCCTTTGCCCTTGGTCTGTATGAGGGCACCAGATTCGACAGCGCTCTTCAGATACTTCCTAATGAACGGTGCCAATTTCTCGGCATCTACCTTATACTGAGCGGCTATGTATTTCTTGATGGCCTGCAGGGAAGATCCGCTTCTCTCCTTCAACTCCTTGATTGCGTTGTTCACCATCTCCGAGGTCTTGGGGTGGGTTGGTTTAGCTTTAGCCTTTTTAACGCCACCGGCGGCCGCTGACGCCTTAGGTTGCTTCTTCGCGGGCGTCGCTGGCGCTGGGGCCTCAGATGATACAGCTGTGTCTGCCATATTTTCCACACTTTTCTTTATTTATTTATTTATTTCACAAACAAAACAACACACTTACACACTGTATGTCTGTTAGTTAGTTAGTTAATTAATAACTAAGAAGTAAGTAAGTAAGTAAGCGGAGATCCGACAGCGGAACATTTCGCCCACCTCGTTTAATACCGTAACGAGAACTGCGATGCCGCGAGACGTTTTCTCATACGACCACTTCCAACTTTTCACTACATAAGTTAGGAAAATATATTTTTTTTATATTTATATTATATATATTATACACATTGAACGTGAATAATTAATATTTTTGAATTCACCTACAAAACTGGGTAATTTTGACGCACACAACGTATACGGATCGTTAGTTACGGACGTTTATTTTCGCAGTGATATATCTCGAGGTGGTCGAGTCCTGTTCTAATCGCGTTTTTCTTTATAAAACGTAAAATTATCATTTATTTGTGTATACACGTTAAAGACGAAGATACCTACCTTATCATGTGTTAATGTTTCACACGCGTCCGTTAATATTTTGACCGTTTTAAAGCTCCTCAAGTGTAGGGTCGTAAAACACGAGCGAGCCGCTTCTCTCGGACCAAGAGTAACTTCTCGTACCAAAAGACCCGTATACATCTCTCTGTTGATTGCTATTTTTCATTATGTGTTCATAATTATATTAATAATAATTTAGCGTTCACCTTCATATGGTGTACGCATAAATGTAAAATGTGTATAAACATGTTCTGTTCGATCATAGTCAGAGTAGCGACGAGTGAGCGGAGCGAGAGTCCAACTAACAGCGGCGCGGCAGGCACCACGCACACACCACAAGCAGGACGGCGTTCGCGCGTTTTAATTAATAGTAAGTACATAGGTAAAATATTATATTTAATAATATCATCAACAAATAGGTATAATAAAATAGGTATGTACACCTTGTTGGTATATAACATTTATCCGTATAATCATAGATAATGAATGAGATACATACCTACTAGGTATATAGGTATACATCATAATTAATATTGTTCATATTGTAAATCTAAAGACTGAAGAAGAAAAAATATAGGTAGGTAGGTAGGTAGGTTCGAAGATATATATTTGTCGCGGAAACACACATTTATTTTTATTTTTGTATGATTCTTTTGCGGCCCTGAAAAGGGCCTTTTTATTTTATTGTGTTGGTGGTGGTGGTTGGTTCTTTCTCCTGTATAATTTGCATCGCGATTCGACCCCCCCGCTGTCCGGAACGACTGACTGACCGATGGACGGGGTAACCATCATATCATCACTCACTCACTCACGTCACTAGACTAGACAACGGCGAAGAGATCACAACACACATAGGTACACAGTAGAGGTATAGAATTTAACCGCCAAAACCGTACAGAGTACGGCCCTGACGCTTCAGAGCGTAAACAACGTCCATGGCGGTGACGGTCTTCCTCTTCGCGTGCTCGGTGTAAGTCACAGCGTCCCTGATAACGTTCTCGAGGAACACTTTGAGCACACCGCGGGTCTCTTCGTATATCAAACCGGAGATACGCTTGACGCCACCTCTGCGAGCCAAACGGCGGATGGCCGGCTTGGTGATACCCTGGATGTTATCACGGAGCACCTTCCTGTGACGTTTCGCTCCTCCCTTTCCAAGACCTTTGCCTCCCTTACCGCGGCCGGTCATTGTTGTGGTGAAACTTCTTCACTTGAAATATAAACACTGGAACGCGCACGCGCACGCGGTTCAACACTTGTTATCCGGCGTCGAGTCAGAACCGAAGTGAGACGTACTAAACCAAACTGGTCGCTTTTTATTATATAACTTTGACAGATCGAATAGGGTGTGAAGCGAGGTGAGGCGACGGAGGAGGGGTTTGAGCTTGCTTTGTTGGAAGTATTATTATTATATGATTTCATAAGTATCCATCTATCTATATATTTATTTGTTTGATTTATGTTTAGGTGGGTAGGTATATGTATATATATTAAAATTATTAAAATGAAAAAAAAAAAAAAAAATCGGGCAGTCGGCAGGCAATGAGGAGGGCGTGCGTGTGTGTGTGTTTTGGGGGTGGGTGGGATCTGTCGATCGGTTGGTTGTTTGATTGTTTGTTTGTTGATATACCTACCTTCACCTATTGATTCTTTGGATGACTCATCCATCACCTACTAGGTGACTAACTACTACGAGCGAGACGAGACTACCTAACGTAACTTGTATGAACGTCACCATCGTCATGGCATGGCCAAGTTGGTGGTCGCAAAATAACCATAACCTAACCTGCAGACCGACCGTATAGATTGATCCGTAATAGTAACCAACCGGTCGTCGTCTCCTCATGATGTGTGTGAAATGTACTCGTGTGTACCTACCTACCTACCTACCTACTAACTAACTACTCAATTATAATACCTACCTACCAACTTCCTAGATGATGATATAGGGATAGGGATCGATCAATTGTACGAAGAAACATCATGTACTCTTATTTGCATTTTGATTCATATGTGGCCCTGAAAAGGGCCTTTTGATATTATTATTATTAGCTTGCTGCTTTGGTGGTGTGGTGAACTACCTAGCTTAGGTAGGTACCTACATAACAACATCACACACACATTTAAGCACGCTCGCCTCTAATCCTGCGCGCCAGCTGAATGTCCTTCGGCATGATGGTAACACGTTTGGCGTGGATGGCGCACAGATTGGTGTCTTCGAAGAGTCCTACCAGATACGCCTCGCTCGCCTCCTGAAGAGCCATAACGGCCGAACTCTGGAAACGAAGATCGGTCTTGAAATCTTGCGCGATCTCACGCACCAGACGCTGGAATGGCAGCTTGCGGATCAGGAGCTCTGTGCTCTTTTGGTAGCGACGGATCTCACGGAGAGCCACTGTGCCCGGCCTGTAACGATGTGGCTTCTTGACACCGCCTGTAGCGGGAGCGCTCTTGCGCGCAGCCTTCGTGGCGAGCTGCTTACGCGGTGCTTTGCCACCGGTTGATTTACGGGCAGTTTGCTTGGTACGAGCCATTTCACTCACTCACTAACTCACTTTAACAACAATAAACTGGTACGCGAACGACGCGATCGAGATGTGACAGGAACAACACACTTAACCGGTATGCCAGACGGACTCGCGGTATACGCTCGTTTTATATATAAACACGACACGCGCAGTCGTTGTGCACGCACGCACACAAAAGCGCCATCTATTGGTAGAGAGTACGTAACTATTCGGTCAAACTTTACACACACCATATTTATTATTATTATTATAAGACGACGAATTTACGATTAACGTACATACATATACGTTTCTATAATTAATTTTTATGTTGTTATTCTTTTTCAGGTATTGGTGGTGGTGCTGCTGGTGCTGCTGGTGTTTGCTGCAGGCAGGCAGGCAGGCAGCTAGCTAGCTGTAAACATGTTGTGTGTGTGTAATATGGTAAGTACAAGTACATGCGTACTTCATAATGTTTCTTATTTACTTATTTATAAATATATACCTACCTGCCTGCCATGCCATGCTGTGCGTGTAAGTAAGAGGACCGGTCTAAGCGAACTTTTGTATGTAAAAGTATATGAAAGTTAGGTAGGTATTATTATTATATTATCAAGAAACATATTTATATACACATTATAAACATTCACGATATATATTGTGGCCCTGAAAAGGGCCTTTTGTTTGTGTTATTTCGCGCCGCGCCGCGCATACCGGACGGACGGACGGACACACACACACACACACACATATATAATATATATGTATGTTTGTTTGTTTACTTGGAGCTGGTGTACTTGGTGACGGCCTTGGTACCCTCGCTGACGGCGTGCTTGGCGAGCTCGCCGGGCAGCAGGAGCCTCACGGACGTCTGCACCTCCCTGCTGGTGATGGTGGACCTCTTGTTGTAGTGGGCCAGGCGGGACGCCTCGGCGGCGATGCGCTCGAAGATGTCGTTAACGAACGAGTTCATGATGGACATCGCCTTACTGGATATACCGGTGTCTGGATGGACCTGCTTCAACACCTTGTAGATGTAGATGGCATAGCTCTCCTTCCTCTTGTGCTTCTTCTTTTTCTTGTCGGTTTTGGAGATGTTCTTCTGGGCCTTGCCAGATTTCTTGGCGGCTTTACCACTTGTCTTGGGCGGCATATTAATTATATAATTTTTCAACGGCGGTGCGTGGATATCAATCAAAGCTTCAGTGCTGTGTAGCGATATATTTTTTTTTTTTAAAGTCGTGTTTTACAATAATATTCACTCGTGCGGATCGCGTGCATCTACTTGGCCGTAATAATCGTTCGCCAATCGTATCGTACAAAAATAAGACACCGAACGTGTGAGAGAATAAACCCCCCCCCCCCCCCCCCATCTCCCCGCTCCCCTCGCCGCCCTTTGCCCATAAAAGTATGTATATTGTTAATATTATTGTATTATAAATGTTAAATTTTCCTTTAAATTATATATAGATAGACTAGCTTTTGCCCGCGACTTCGTCCGCGTGGCGTGTTATGCCAAATTTCAATCACCTAATGTGTGTGTTTCCCGCTAACTCCCGTTCCCGTGGGAATTTTGCAATATCCTGTTGCAACTAAACTTTGAGTTTACTAAGGTACCTGCATGCCAAATTTCAAGCGTCTAAATTAAGCGGTTTAGATTTTTCATACAAAAGGAGTTTCCCGCTAATTCCCGTTCCCATGGGAATTTCGGGAATTCCTTTCTTAGTGCACCTCTACGGTACCTAAGCTACGTCCCTTCCAAATTTCAAGTGCCTACGTTTAGCCGTTTAGGCTGTGCGTTGATATGTCAGTCATATATGTATGTATTAAAGTAAAAAAAAAAAACGATACAATTCAAAGAAAAGCCTTAAATGACTAGTTTCCATGGCCGTAAAAATTGTATATAAAAAAAATAAAAATGAAACAATACCTCTGATGACGTTCGTAATTTAAATTTTTACATTTTTCTTCTGTCAGTGAAGTGTCAGTGTGTAAAATAGCGGGAAATGCATTCCCGCTACATATTTATTGTTGTTGTCGATTGTTTTTATTTTTAACAATGTTCTAATTTAAAAATAAATAAATATATAAAGTTTAGTTTATTTAAGTTAAATAATTGTGTGTGTATCGTGTATTCGTGTGTGTAAATAATGCAAATGCAAATAGGTGGTTGATTTGTGTGGTGCGTGTCTAGTAAAAAACGGAATAAAGTAAAGATTGGGTAAGTAGATACTGGGTATCAGTAAATTTATCAATAGAAACACAATCAATAATCATATCATTAGAATCATATTGCGGCCCTGAAAAGGGCCTTTTATTTGTAACATAACACTATTTGTAATGGTGTTTGTTTTTTTGCCGAGATTAAAGCAGCATCAAGATGCACACTTAAGCCTTCTTCTCGGTCTTCTTGGGCAATAGTACGGCCTGAATATTGGGCAGTACACCGCCTTGAGCTATGGTGACACCGGATAGGAGTTTGTTCAGCTCCTCGTCGTTACGAATGGCCAATTGCAGATGTCTCGGTATGATCCTGGTCTTCTTGTTGTCTCTGGCGGCGTTACCGGCCAACTCGAGCACTTCAGCCGCCAGGTATTCCATCACGGCGGCGAGGTAAACAGGAGCGCCGGCACCTACGCGCTCGGCATAGTTACCCTTGCGCAGCAGCCTGTGGATACGGCCCACAGGAAATTGAAGTCCGGCACGATTTGAACGGGATTTTGCCTTTCCCTTGACCTTGCCACCTTTACCGCGTCCTGACATTTTATATTATTATATAGCGATTGACACTCACACAACGAATGAAGACGCGCGCGCGCGTTATTATTACAATATACCCCCAAACTGCGGTCAAAATTTATTTTATACATTCTATACAGTCCTGGTTAACGACCAATCAGTGACGTGTTTAAATATCAATAGTGGGGATATAAAGAGAGAGATAGATAGATAGATAGCCAGCCAGCTAAAATAAATACCTAACTTTTATATACATACCTACATAATAATATTTAATGTTGTAAAATAATAATTTTCAGGATAATGGCGATTTCAATCAGGAATACTACGCTCGCGCCTGCCTGGCTGAGTGGCTGTGTGGCTGGCTGTGGCTGGACATTAGATACGTAGAACGAACGAATGAATACAACAAATGGACTATACCTACTATAGTGGTGAGTACATATAATTGATTGATAATAATAAAAAACTATTTGTAGGTAAGTTGGTAGGTCAAAAGCAAAATGAGCGACTGTCGCTCCGCTTGCTACTCAGAGCGAAGATATATTTGTATGTATGTATGTATGTATGTGTGTGTAAAGTTAAATTAGGTAGGCAGGTAAATAGGCTATAGGAGTAATTGTCAAAGAAAGCTGTGCAGCGATGTCACAGATCGATCGATATGTTAGCCCTGAAAAGGGCTTTTTGCAAGTTGGGCCGGCGGGCGGGCGGGCGCGCGCTCGCTCTCTCGTCGCACGTCGCACGTCGTCGGCGGAGACGGAGGAGGCGTAGGCGTCGTCGTCGTCGTCGTCGTTTCCCTTCCTTTCGCTTGTGTTTGTTGCAATACACAGAGCACAGATTACTTTTTGGCGGCGGCCGCCTTCTTTGCGGCCGGCTTCTTCGGTGTGGTCGCGGCCTTCTTCGGTTTAGGAGCCTTCGGCTTCTTCGTTGGCGGTTTAGCGGTCTTCTTGGCTTTAGGAGCGGCCGCGGCCTTAGCTCTAGCCGGCGCGGCGGATTTCTTAGCGGCAGGTTTCTTCTTGGCGGCCGCGGCCTTCTTGTCCCTAGCGGCTGACGACGAAGCGGCGGTCTTGCCCTTGGACGGTGACGATGATGACGATCCGGCGCCGGAGGAAGCTCCCTTCTTAGACTTTGACGCGGCTCCGGCGGCGGTCACCTTCTTTGACTTTGCAGCGGATGATGATGCGGATTTCTTTGATGAGGTCGCCGGTTTCTTGGAAGATGAAGACTTCGATTCCAATTTGAACGAGCCGGATGCGCCTTTGCCCTTGGTCTGTATGAGGGCACCAGATTCGACAGCGCTCTTCAGATACTTCCTAATGAACGGTGCCAATTTCTCGGCATCTACCTTATACTGAGCGGCTATGTATTTCTTGATGGCCTGCAGGGAAGATCCGCTTCTCTCCTTCAACTCCTTGATTGCGTTGTTCACCATCTCCGAGGTCTTGGGGTGGGTTGGTTTAGCTTTAGCCTTTTTAACGCCACCGGCGGCCGCTGACGCCTTAGGTTGCTTCTTCGCGGGCGTCGCTGGCGCTGGGGCCTCAGATGATACAGCTGTGTCTGCCATATTTTCCACACTTTTCTTTATTTATTTATTTATTTCACAAACAAAACAACACACTTACACACTGTATGTCTGTTAGTTAGTTAGTTAATTAATAACTAAGAAGTAAGTAAGTAAGTAAGCGGAGATCCGACAGCGGAACATTTCGCCCACCTCGTTTAATACCGTAACGAGAACTGCGATGCCGCGAGACGTTTTCTCATACGACCACTTCCAACTTTTCACTACATAAGTTAGGAAAATATATTTTTTTTATATTTATATTATATATATTATACACATTGAACGTGAATAATTAATATTTTTGAATTCACCTACAAAACTGGGTAATTTTGACGCACACAACGTATACGGATCGTTAGTTACGGACGTTTATTTTCGCAGTGATATATCTCGAGGTGGTCGAGTCCTGTTCTAATCGCGTTTTTCTTTATAAAACGTAAAATTATCATTTATTTGTGTATACACGTTAAAGACGAAGATACCTACCTTATCATGTGTTAATGTTTCACACGCGTCCGTTAATATTTTGACCGTTTTAAAGCTCCTCAAGTGTAGGGTCGTAAAACACGAGCGAGCCGCTTCTCTCGGACCAAGAGTAACTTCTCGTACCAAAAGACCCGTATACATCTCTCTGTTGATTGCTATTTTTCATTATGTGTTCATAATTATATTAATAATAATTTAGCGTTCACCTTCATATGGTGTACGCATAAATGTAAAATGTGTATAAACATGTTCTGTTCGATCATAGTCAGAGTAGCGACGAGTGAGCGGAGCGAGAGTCCAACTAACAGCGGCGCGGCAGGCACCACGCACACACCACAAGCAGGACGGCGTTCGCGCGTTTTAATTAATAGTAAGTACATAGGTAAAATATTATATTTAATAATATCATCAACAAATAGGTATAATAAAATAGGTATGTACACCTTGTTGGTATATAACATTTATCCGTATAATCATAGATAATGAATGAGATACATACCTACTAGGTATATAGGTATACATCATAATTAATATTGTTCATATTGTAAATCTAAAGACTGAAGAAGAAAAAATATAGGTAGGTAGGTAGGTAGGTTCGAAGATATATATTTGTCGCGGAAACACACATTTATTTTTATTTTTGTATGATTCTTTTGCGGCCCTGAAAAGGGCCTTTTTATTTTATTGTGTTGGTGGTGGTGGTTGGTTCTTTCTCCTGTATAATTTGCATCGCGATTCGACCCCCCCGCTGTCCGGAACGACTGACTGACCGATGGACGGGGTAACCATCATATCATCACTCACTCACTCACGTCACTAGACTAGACAACGGCGAAGAGATCACAACACACATAGGTACACAGTAGAGGTATAGAATTTAACCGCCAAAACCGTACAGAGTACGGCCCTGACGCTTCAGAGCGTAAACAACGTCCATGGCGGTGACGGTCTTCCTCTTCGCGTGCTCGGTGTAAGTCACAGCGTCCCTGATAACGTTCTCGAGGAACACTTTGAGCACACCGCGGGTCTCTTCGTATATCAAACCGGAGATACGCTTGACGCCACCTCTGCGAGCCAAACGGCGGATGGCCGGCTTGGTGATACCCTGGATGTTATCACGGAGCACCTTCCTGTGACGTTTCGCTCCTCCCTTTCCAAGACCTTTGCCTCCCTTACCGCGGCCGGTCATTGTTGTGGTGAAACTTCTTCACTTGAAATATAAACACTGGAACGCGCACGCGCACGCGGTTCAACACTTGTTATCCGGCGTCGAGTCAGAACCGAAGTGAGACGTACTAAACCAAACTGGTCGCTTTTTATTATATAACTTTGACAGATCGAATAGGGTGTGAAGCGAGGTGAGGCGACGGAGGAGGGGTTTGAGCTTGCTTTGTTGGAAGTATTATTATTATATGATTTCATAAGTATCCATCTATCTATATATTTATTTGTTTGATTTATGTTTAGGTGGGTAGGTATATGTATATATATTAAAATTATTAAAATGAAAAAAAAAAAAAAAAATCGGGCAGTCGGCAGGCAATGAGGAGGGCGTGCGTGTGTGTGTGTTTTGGGGGTGGGTGGGATCTGTCGATCGGTTGGTTGTTTGATTGTTTGTTTGTTGATATACCTACCTTCACCTATTGATTCTTTGGATGACTCATCCATCACCTACTAGGTGACTAACTACTACGAGCGAGACGAGACTACCTAACGTAACTTGTATGAACGTCACCATCGTCATGGCATGGCCAAGTTGGTGGTCGCAAAATAACCATAACCTAACCTGCAGACCGACCGTATAGATTGATCCGTAATAGTAACCAACCGGTCGTCGTCTCCTCATGATGTGTGTGAAATGTACTCGTGTGTACCTACCTACCTACCTACCTACTAACTAACTACTCAATTATAATACCTACCTACCAACTTCCTAGATGATGATATAGGGATAGGGATCGATCAATTGTACGAAGAAACATCATGTACTCTTATTTGCATTTTGATTCATATGTGGCCCTGAAAAGGGCCTTTTGATATTATTATTATTAGCTTGCTGCTTTGGTGGTGTGGTGAACTACCTAGCTTAGGTAGGTACCTACATAACAACATCACACACACATTTAAGCACGCTCGCCTCTAATCCTGCGCGCCAGCTGAATGTCCTTCGGCATGATGGTAACACGTTTGGCGTGGATGGCGCACAGATTGGTGTCTTCGAAGAGTCCTACCAGATACGCCTCGCTCGCCTCCTGAAGAGCCATAACGGCCGAACTCTGGAAACGAAGATCGGTCTTGAAATCTTGCGCGATCTCACGCACCAGACGCTGGAATGGCAGCTTGCGGATCAGGAGCTCTGTGCTCTTTTGGTAGCGACGGATCTCACGGAGAGCCACTGTGCCCGGCCTGTAACGATGTGGCTTCTTGACACCGCCTGTAGCGGGAGCGCTCTTGCGCGCAGCCTTCGTGGCGAGCTGCTTACGCGGTGCTTTGCCACCGGTTGATTTACGGGCAGTTTGCTTGGTACGAGCCATTTCACTCACTCACTAACTCACTTTAACAACAATAAACTGGTACGCGAACGACGCGATCGAGATGTGACAGGAACAACACACTTAACCGGTATGCCAGACGGACTCGCGGTATACGCTCGTTTTATATATAAACACGACACGCGCAGTCGTTGTGCACGCACGCAC